>RCWM02000287.1:0-1452978 GCA_003667255.2 Euschistus heros | reverse complement strand
AAAGGAATTCTGTGTACTGCTGTAAAAAAAACAAAAATCATTCGTAAAGCAGAAATTTCAATTTTTTTATTTTAGTTAATACTTATAATGAAGCTGAACCTTTATGAGAATATAAATAATATAAGATAATATGGCAGAGGTTTAATTATAAATAAGTTGGAACACAGTTAATTATATACCATATATATAGTAAATATGTTTAGTTGTTAATTAGTTTTTGCTATCGAATTAAATTACTGAAATTATTTGGTTTAATCTATTCACAATATATTCTGCTATAAAATTGGTTCAGGTCTTTAAACATATGGTATAGTAGAACCTCGCTAATCCGACTAATTAAAAGGGACCAAGGTGTAGGGCGGAATTTTTAAAAGGTCGGATTAACCGTAGATAAACGTCGTTTTAAAGACGTATAGAGCAAAAGCCGTAAAAAATGAATTAAAATATTACACCATTACCGCCACTTTTTGATAGAATTCCAAAAAATTGAGAACGAAATTAGAAACATATGTATCTTAGTGACTATTTAAATTATACTGCTTACTTTCTACTTGCATCGTTCTGAATTTAGACTTTTTAATTTTGAATATAACACGATTTTCTTTAGAACCAACCGTGCAGCGAATATTTTGGTCAAACGTAAAAAAAAATTCGAAATACTGCACAGTTTGAATCTACTAATTAGCGAGCGTTGTCGCTATACAAAACTTCATGTCCAAAAAAAAAAACCAAAAAAAAAAAAAAATCATACTGATGATTCCACAAAATATTGTGCACACCACGGGACTTCGCGGGAGGGTCGAACTACCAGGTGAGTCGGTATACCGAAAGTCGGATTAGATAGGTTCTACTATACCATATGTAATATGATAGTAGACTGGAGTTCTGTAGTTCTGTAGGCACTTGAGGCAGAAAGCCACAACTAAGCTCTAACAATTTTATTACAACGAAACCTTTCATAACGATGATTTTTTTTTTGTGTGAACTTCCTACGCTTAAGCTCTTTTACTTGCTTCAAGTGGTTAGCGCCATGCAATGTGTCAACCGTTATTCCCTCCTTCAAGGTTTGAAGAGTCCTTTAAGTTTCGTTCTCCAAAGCTCTACGAAATTCAATTATGAGTAATGAATTTTTTTGCAAGTAGTGAAATACCAAAGAAATAAAAAATGCATTTTTTTTTGGGAGAGGAATAACACATATTGACTTCCAAACCAAAAAATAATGAATATAAAATATAAACTGAGAAGTAACTTAAAAAAAAAATAGAAATTCTGCATAATTTAATTGCTTCATGAGGTTTGTTCTTGAAACCTCAAGACGTTCTTATGTTTCCCATGCGTACAGTAAGTTAGGTTGGCTCTCCCCCTCCTTTCCTGTTACCTTTTCTAAATGACCAACACTCATCACTGATGTACCCTACAATACAGTACCCTACAGTCCTTAATCCAATCATTACATACATCCCATCTTTCCGGTCTCTACACTTCATCCTACAGAACTTCTACATTTTAACGATCCATTCTTGCCCGCTCCTCTACTCTCTGGATTTCTCTCCCTCCTCACATTTTCCCATGCCTTTGCCCTCAGAACACTCGCAACTACATTCTCTCTCTCCGAACAGACTCTCTCGATATATAACCACATGGATGCATCATGGTGAATGTCATTCTAATATATCAGACATAAGACCTAAGCCTGTAATACAACTTTTTTTTTTATAATGAAATAATTTTTAATTTTTTAATTGTTTATTTCATTATCTTATTTTCTGTATCCGCTTTTGCCATAATTATTTATTTTTACCCTCTACTGTATGTTATATCAGAAATGATTTGTTCTTTTAATTTTGTAAACAATATTTATTCCAATAATAGCTAGAGTTCTTTTGATTTTTTTTTTTTTTTTTTTTTTTCAACTCCGTTTCTAATTTTCTATCTTTTACCTTACTCTCTTTTACTTTCATTTATCTTTTCTTATTTATAAATTGTCTAAGCCAGATATGATATCACTTTTTGTTATGTTATGTTCTTTTCCAATTTCATTTTATTTAATTTACCATACAACCCATCATGTTTAGGTATATAGGGGACAGTTAAAAATACTTATACATTGACCTCAAATATTTCTATCGCAGAATTCAAGAATTTCGCAGATTTATTAGTGATTTAAAATTTTCGTGAATTTTAAACCACTAATAAATCTGCAAAATTCTTTTCTATACAATTCATCCCACAAATATATTGTAAGTAATAACGATCTTTAATTGTCCTTCTATAATACCTAATAGAAGACTTCAATGTTTACTAACTCTACATGGATATTGTTCCTAAACCATATCCCGCTTTAAACAGTCGGTCCCGTGACTCAGATATCAATCATGAATTGTCCCACTGATAACAATAGCATTCCCCGGTGACGATTAAAGCTTGGAGGTGAATGGGGGCCAAAGCCCTTGTGCCTGGTTGACTAGCCAGCAGATATAGTAACCACTTTCTAGCTATTGATTCATGTGCTTTCATACCTCCTGGTCTATGGTTCCAATGTTCTGGCGCATAGCTAGCGAGCAATCCGATGGAGAACAAGAAGTGTTGCAGAGGTAGTCGATACCACTGCTAATGTTCTCTGATGCTTTGTTTATAGCTCTGAGCGTTTACGATAGAAATATTTGAGGTCAATGTATAAGTATTTTTAACTGTCCCCTATATACCTAAACATGATGGGTTGTATGGTAAATAAAATAAAATGAAATTGGAAAAGAACATAACATAACAAAAAGTGATATCATATCTGGCTTAGACAATTTATAAATGACACTTACTAACTACATGGATGCTTTATAATGAATGTCATTCTAATATATCAGAAATAAAACTGCATGAAATTAAATTTTCTTACAATAATGCTCCCTATTGTATATATAAAAATTGATAAATTTTTTTTTTTCATTATCAAATTTTCTGTATCCGCTTTTGCAATAATTATTTATTTTCATCCTCTTATATCAGAAATTATTTGTTTCTGTTTTTAATTTTGTATACATTATTCACTCTTATAATGACTACTTTTCTTCGGGTTTTTTTCTACTCCGTTCATGATTTTCTTACAATAAAAAAAATTATTTACTTTCATTTATCTTTTCTTATTTAGAAATTCTCTAAATCAGATATGGTATCAATTTTTGTTATGTAATGTTCTTTTCCTATTCCATGCTATTCTACTTACCGAAAAAAAAATTTGGTTTGAGTGGATAAGTAGTTTATTATAAAAGGCAAGGTAAACGGCAAATCAGCAGCATAAACGAATTTAAGGTCGTTTTGAATGAAGTTAATTGTGACTGATTAAGAAGCATTAGGAAGTTTTCGAAGGAATTTGAATTATAAGGAGAGAAGAGCTTACCCCCCGTATGTCCAAATATACCATATTTAAATCATTAGGCATCTTAGATCATTCGTCTCATAATTTCTGAAGGAGACGAAAGCGACGATCCTGGTCTTGTCGATTTAGTCTTGTACGTATATTCTGAGTAAAACGTTTGTCAAAATGAAATCTTAGGTTGCGGATCTATTCGACTGGAAGTAATTGAATTTAAATGATTCTTTAGGAAAGGAAGTCGAAGGTTTACGACAATGGTTATTGAGAAATTCTATCAGCCATATCTTTGTTGTACACCCTTGTAACAGTATAGTAAATGTAGTCGTTTTGGAGGGACTCCAATGAATTATATGCATGCTACAAGTTTTAAAATAAAAACAATGTAAATTTCTTGTGTACTTTGTTCTTTGAAGATAAAAGATAGTTTGCCCTGGATCTGAGAGGCTTAGAGGAGGACTGTCGGTTAAGTCCTGACGAAAGACGATAAAACAGGAGAGGTCGATAGTGTTGCAGCGGCGGGTACAAAAGACGGCCTGGACTTAAAGTGTCGCCTCTTTTACGACCTAAACAGAGGACCGGGGTTTGGAATTTTCATCAAAGGGCTCCACCAAGGAAAGGTGTACCTTTGTGAATGTGTTGAGTATATTGTAGGGGCTATTTTGCATTAGACTGCTAATAAAATGTAAATTTAAAATGTATACATTTTTTTTATATCTATCAATAGAACTATATCTATTATACAATAACATTATTATGAACATATTGTAGGTAGTAAATCATTTTAGATAAAAAGATTAATCAAAAATAAATTACAAAATTAAAGATTGAGTGTCTAAAAACAATTAATATTATTGTTTTCCATTTCTCCCTGACTAGGAAAAACGCTAGATCATAGGTATATATATATATATATATATATATATATATATATATATATATATATATATATATATATATATCTATAATCTACTTATAATTGAATTAAATTGAACTTATCTATCTAATAATTAAATTAAATAAACAATTAATGATTATTCGAAATAGAAAATGTCGAGAAAAAACAGGAGTTTCAAATGCGCCTTTTTTCATTCAAACCAATATAGCTAGATTCTAGCGAAGGGAGTTATATAACAAAAAATATTTTCCATTAACTTCCTGATGAGGGAGCTTTCAGCAAATTTTCGATCCGAGCAATACCAACAGAGCTATAGCGTATCTAAAAAAAAATTAAAAAATGTAGGTAAAACATTTTTTTCAGAAAAAGAATTTCAGAACTAATGATGGATATTTGGATAAAAGAAAAAATCCCAAAAGAATGGAAAACCGCTCTAATTCATCCATTGCATGAAAAAGGATCAAAAAATGATACCAACGACTACAGAGGAATTTCCCTGCTATCTGTCAGTTATAAGATATTCTCAAAAGCGCTACTTAACAGACTGAACCCACAAATAGGAGAATATCAAGCAGGCTTCAGGAACGGTAGATCATAACCCGAACAAATTCTGAGCCTAAAACTGTTAATTAATTACTACAGATCAAAGGAAAGAAAAACCTCTTCATAATTGTGTTGACTTCAAAAAAGCATATGACTCGTTGGACAGAAAAACATTGCTCGCAGTATGGAGTGGATGGGAAAACAAGAAGACTGATAAGACTGACACTGACAGACACGGAATCAAGGGTAAAGCTTCAGGGATCCATCAGTAAACCGTTCCAAATAAGAACAGGACTCAGACAGGGCGATAGCCTCTCTCCGGTACTGTTTAACGTAATCTTGGACAAAGTCGTGAAGGAAATGTGGAAGAGAAATGATACTGGTGCAAAGATAGGAACAAAAAACACATCAAAGTAAGATGCCTAGCATATGCGGACGATCTTCCCTTAATGGCGGAGACTGAAACCGAAGTAATTGACCAATTGAACACTTTAAAGGAAATTGCTGAAAAGGCAGGCTTACAAATATCGTTTGAAAAAAAACAGAATTCATGACTACCGACAAAAAATTTCAAAAGAAGATAGTAGAGACAATGTACGGGAGCATTAAAGTCACAAATAAATTCAAGTACCTTGGGGAAATTATAAGTAGCAATGGGTCTGAGAAGGAAAGTGTAAAAGAAAAAATTAGCAAACTGGAAAGACTAAGCTTCGCGACAAGCAATCTGTATAATAAAAGAAGCCTTTCAATAAACGCTAAGTAAGGCACTATATTACAGTCGTTAAACTATATGGAATGGAAACATCTTCCCTCCCCAGCCTAAGGAAAATGTTAGCCATAGAAAGAAGGATGCTTAGAAGAATTCACGGACCAAAGAAGGCAGAAGAAGGCTTTTGGTTGAGACCTAATAAAGAAATTTACAAGGATATAAATGATCTGGAAACAGACATAAGAATAAGAATACTAAAGTTCTATGGGCATATGGTGAGAATGGGCCCATATAGATTAAATAGAGAAATATTCTATAAAATCAGAGGATACAAGAGTTCTGGGGGATATGTCAAACAGATTAAAGAAGAAACTGAGAAACTGAAAATAACAGACCAAGACTGTTTTGATTACAGACTGTTTTGAGGCATGAATACAGGAAAAAACTAAATGTAATCAAGGTTCTTGTGGGAAGAAAGGATGCGAGAAAAGGAATAGCGTGGACCAAAGAAAGAAGGAAGGAGCAATCGGAAAGAATGAAGAAAAGGTGGGAAGAGAGAAGGAAGGAGGGAAGTAGTAAGAAGTGAATGATAGTCGCTTGGTCTCTAAGGCCGTTACGTGGAAAAAAAAAAACACTTTTTTTTATTCGAACCAAAATAGCTCCTAAAAAGTAGGTCCTGGTGACAAATGTTACAACACAAAAATATTTTTCATGAGCTGAAGCGTGTCAAAATGTTACATTTTAGGGGGTGAAAAAAAGTTACAAAAAAACGTTTCGACTCTCAGCCAAAATAAATGTTAAAAAAGCAAACAATTCCATTCTATGGCCATATTTTGAGTATTACTGAATAGTTCAATGAATTCGTTTAATTTCATTAGTATTATTTTTCAGGTATCCCAATAAAAAATTTAAAAAAACGTTAGTTTCTTAATCTCTCTAGACCAGACATGGGCAATCTTTTTAAAGGGAGGGCCGGATGAAGTAGAAAAACATCTAGGCGGGCCGAAAAAAATTGGACAAAATGTTTTACAACTTATAAACTTTATTTTTGACTTTATCTTATTACACTAAACTTATATGGTACAACGGTAGAAGATCCGAAACGCAACGGGAAGAAAACAATCATTCTATTCTAGCTTTGCAGAAAATAAATTTTGTCTTATCCATAATTGTGTGTGACCATTTCGCGGGCCGGATTGACTAGCCCGAAGGGCCGCATTAGGCCTGCGGGCGGTAGTTTGCCCATCACTACTCCAGACAATAGTAAAACTGTATATGCTCACTATTAATTAATTATTAAACACTATTAAATAGTTATTAACAACACCTAGTGCTTTTTACTACAATCATATTATTCTAATAGTAATAACATAATATTATTAGTTTTCAATTATATCATTCTCACACCTTACCACTTAATTATGACTTCTCAGGCTTTTCACTATTGTGCTCTTAAAAATTACTGTTCGTTTCATTTAGAGACTGTAAAAATAATAATTTTTAACATTTTTATTCATTTCTATTCAATCTATTGTCCATCAAATATTAGGACAATGGTTTCATATTTACTGAATTCTAATCGAATTGAGGTACGGTTTACAAAAACTTGATTTTTCTTTGCATCTACAATATCATCAAAAATGAGTTCAATGTATTTAAATTAAACTGCTGTGAACTGTTTAAATTTTTTTTCATCATGTAAATATTAATATCAACTTACTTTTTTTTTTATATTAACTATAAAAATAAAATGAAAAAAAACGAACAGAAAATTTAAAAAAAAAAAAAAAAGAGTTATGATCTGAGTATCTCGCCCTAAAGGGTGGGGGATGAGGTAATGTGCAGGCTTCTTCCTATCAGGCAAACCTTTGGGTAAAGGTACCATATTTCCGGATCTAGGTTAGGTTTCTTTTTTGGGCCAATTCTGCAATATATGGGGCATCTAGATCGTTAGTGATAAGTTCATTAGTGACATAATAAAGAGCATTGATTTTGCGAAGGATTTAGGACTGTAAGTATTGGATTCATTTATGTTGGATTTGAGAAGGATTCGTGGAGTCTCGAAGCTCCTTATGTTCAAATGATAAGTATTTTGTAATTGATTAGGAGCATCGAACGCTTTTCAAGTAAATCTAGAAGTAGTAGAAAAGAATGTTTTTTTAAAATTAATATTCAATGTGAAGTAAATGTTTGCAATAAATTGATTGATTGATGAAGTAGGAGTATTCCAGCATCGATTGATATTTTAAGTACACTCACCAAACCCTTAAAGGGCACCCTCAGCCTCTAGGAGGACTTGACCCTTCAATAACTTATACTCGCACTTCCTGTTATAACCGTTGGTCGATAATCACTTCCGCATATCAAGTACCTCATCCATGCCTCTTCATAGTTATTATGGTTGATATTTAAGTTAATGTTAGTAAAAAAAAAGATAATAAAAAAAAAAATATATTTTCCTATATATTTAAAATGCTTTTTTAAAAAGCTATTTATTCATATATACAACTGTATACATTTATTGATTTTTATAATGTATACAAGTAAATTTGTGAAAGAATGATGACTCACTAGTAACACTTCAATAAACGTTCTACATTACATTACAAAGTCTCTAAGCCATTTTCTTGTCAGATATCACGGAAATTAAGTGTGAGGCAAGTTGGGGATTAGCAGATTCGAGTGTGTATAGAGTTTACTATAAAAGACTAGGTATATCTGATTTGGGCCAAATCAGCAACATATAAGTTTTTTTGTGAAATAATAAGGATCATTTAGGATTTTACGAAGGATTTTGGATTGTTAGGATCCGATATACGACAATAATTGGAAGGGGTAGTGGAACATAAAAGCTCGAATGGGTCTAATTATTTTCATGTAAATAGGTCTTTTCTAATTTATTGGGAGCTTTGAACGCTTGTCTAGAAAATTTTGGAGTTGTCGGAAACGACAAACAGTTTTAAGTTGTGTTTTAAGTCTGGTATGTGGAATGCAATTTAGTTTGGATTTCTTAAATACTATCTTGGTTTAAGAGATGCTGACTTTTATATACAGCCTTATATAATTAAAAGTTTAGATACTTTTTTTAAAATTAGAATCAATTACATGGAGCATGTTTCCCTTATTAATAATTAATATTAATGATGATTTATATACTTGAATCAAAGTAACCTAGAATTTTAGTTCTCCAAGAACATTTTTTTCCCTACCTTTTAATGTCTTTTTGTACTCCAACTATGGTGAGTACAGGTTATGCTACGGATTACTAACATCGAAGGGAAAGTTTGTGCTTCATTCCGTGAAACGACACGAAATAAATGCCAATTCACCCAAGACAGATTCGAACTAAAGCCGCGGAAGTAATAATTTTTTTTTTTTTTCTTCTTCTTGTACTATTCTGCTAGGTATTTTTTATAAATTATATTTCCTGAACGTGGCCACTTGTCACCACTTAGAACAATTCTCCTGATGAAACCGTATCTCTTCTTTACAAGTTGAGGTCGACCGTACATTTTGTGGTTGATCGTTTGCGTCTTGTTGTCCTTACGTTTTCAGTGAGGAATTGTGGGGGAAAATAGATTTGAGTAAAGAAGTGTGTAAAGCACTTTTTCATGCGTTTTTTAAGCTATGTGAGTTTTTTTTTACTAGAAACGTAAACATATAATGTATAGAAAATTTGTGTTAATATTGGAAACTACATCACATTAGTATGTTTTAAGTTCCACTTTCATAACTCTACGTTTTTTTATGTTTCTTGCAAAGGAAAATCGCTGCTGGAACTGCTTCAACTTATTGATTTTACTTTACAAGTGGAATATGAGAACTCTTTTATTCATATTGTTCAAGCTGTGTATTGAAATGTAGTACGCTAAGCTTGCGTGATGGATCGACCCCACCCCCTTTTTTTCCTAAGAAAAACACACTATTCTGTTACGCAGAGAGTTTTTGTAAATGATATACTCCGTAGTTTATACAGGAGAAAACAAAGCAAAGAGGAAAACACTTTTGTATAATTGTAAACTCTTTTATACTACAACGAAAAAATGTGAATTTTCTAAATGCTTTTTGGGCTTCATGCTTGTGAAGATTGGTCAAATCAAGGCACTAGAATCTTTTCCAGAGTTCAAGAGGAACACAAGACCCTCTAATCCACTGGGACAGGGTCGACTGTGGACACAGCGGGGTAGGTGTTCCAAATTAAAGCTTTAAAGTTTCTCTCTAGAAATCATGGATTAGTAGGCTGTGTCCTATATTGTACCTTAAGTTCAAACTAGTATATCTTTTCATTACGTTGGTTTAAGGTTATATGTTAATTTAGTTTAACTTTATCTGTTTTTGTTGGAAACTTGAATAATTAGCAAGTAGAAAATGTGATATATATATATATATATATATTTAAAAAAACAAAAAAGTTAAACTCAATAACGGCAAACTACAACACATCACTTTTACACTTCCATATGATACCTGCCCCCTAGTTTACATTAACAATGTTCCTGATAAAGTTATTAGCATTGTTCAATATTTAGAATTAATTTTCGACAGAAGAATGACATGGGGTTAAAACGTGAAACGGAAACGCCAAATCCTTAACGAAAGACTGAAACTTTCATATCCCTTTAAACACATCCAATCAAAAGTGAAAATCATGCAAAGAATAAATACTTATTCTTACTTATTACAACTACTTTGGACTAAGCCTCACTGTTGGTATAATTTTCAAACTTCCAAAACGTAGGATAAGGAGAAAGTAATAAAGATGAGTTATACCTATGTTTTAGCAAAGTGGTCAGAACGCAGTAGAGTTCAAGAGTTGTTTTTATACCTCTGGAAAAATTTCTAACACTTTACAGGATATAAACAACTAATTATATTTTATTTTTTTTATTTTATTTTATTTTTTTTTTTTTTTTTCCAAGCCCCTATGGCTAACAAAAGTTTCGATTCATTCTTCATTATGATGATTCTGCTTCTTTTACTGCACCAAGGTGCATTTTAAGAGGGTTCTGAAGAGAGCAGTGGTTTGGAGAAAATAGTATTATGAATCACTATCTAGTGATGGGGCTCACTAGGGTTTTTGGGCAAAGGGGAATTAAAACTTTTAACTTAGGTCAAACTAAGTTGGTTGACATGTTTTTGCCATCTTTGTGGTTTTCCTGTCGGAGTCAGTGTGTTAAATAAGGGGTTTGTCGAGTGTTGAAGGCTGTCAAAGAATTTAACGTGTCTCCGTGAAATAAAGTCTGTCACCTTTGGTAAGTCTAGGGTTGTATGCAGTACATCAGTTTTTGTCCTCTGTAATGTTGTACCCTGCACTATCCTTCTCAGTACTCCGTTCTGAAACTGTTGGAGTCTCTTTGCTGTAGTGTGTGAGATATTTGCCAGCATTGGAGCTCCATAAAGGAGAGCTGGTCTCAATATAGATTTATATATCATTAATTTTAGGCGGAGTGAAAGGTTCGGTGACCTCAATAGGTGATTTAGTCTGTAAGACTTTGTCCTCACTGTCTTGAGCTTACGATGGCAGTGGCCTGATAGTGTAAAGTGTCGGTCAAGTGTGATGCCTAAGTACACTATACTGCCCGCTGGCCTTTTCGTATTTCTTGCTACCGTATAGGTTTTTAGGGAGTGAGCGTTTATTTTTCTGGAAAGAAAAAATGATACAGTCTGTCTTCTTGGGATTAACTGTAATATTCAATCCTTCCAATTTCTCTGTAATTTGATCACACACTGCCCTCCGCCTGTCGTAGAGCCCTCGTGGCGTTTAATGAGCTACTATAGATAGCTATATCATCGGCGTAAGCTGCCACAGTCGCTTTTTTGTATCTCGCTCCAACAGTTTCAGCCGTATAAACTGAAAATAGTACAGGGGAAAGCACAGACCCTTGAGGGACCCCACATGTGAGTGAAAAATCTTCGGATAATACCTCGCCTACTCGCACTCTAATTGTTCGCTGATCTAGGAACGATTTTAGCAACGTATATAGCTGTTCCGGAAATTCGTTTTCCTGCAGTGTCTTACATAGAAGCCTATGTGACACAGAGTCAAACGCCTCCGTACAGTCGATCGATATCATAGCAGTTGCCTCATTCTTAGCCATGTTCTGTGTCACTTCCGCCTGTAACTTTATTAGATGGTGCTCTGAGCAGAGGCCGGCCTGGAAACCGGTCTGTTCGGGTGGGATAGGAGCTACTTCTGAGCAGTACGTTTTGAGAAAATTAAGAATTATTTTCTCAAAAACTTTGCCCAGGTGCGGAAGTAAGCTGATAGATCTGTAGTCGGCTGGCTGGGTACCGTTCTTCGCGGGTTTCAATAGCGGAAAGAGTATAGCTTTCTTCCATGACTCTGGAAAGTAACGTAGCCTCAGGCATGAATTGTAGAGATTAGTCAGGTGAGCTATTCCTCTTCGGGGTAACTGCTTCAATAATATTGTTTGTATTCCGTCATGGCCTGGAGCTTTATTCCCTCTTGAACGACGTAAGATGGCCTTCAGCTGTTTTGGGGTCACAAACATATAATTATTTCCATGATCTTCTTCTGGTATTTCAGTCGGGTCCTCTGTTCTCCTGTTGATCGTTTCGCGGTAGTAGTTTGCAAATTGTAATGCCTGCTCCTCCGCTGACAGCAGTCTATCACCTTCGTGCAGCAACGTTGAGCTCCTCTTTCTCGTAGCCGTCTTCAGCAACTTCCAGAATTTTCGATGGTCGCCATGGGTGGCCCGCAGTTTCTCATGCCATAAAGACGTCCGCCATTGCCTCATTAGATTTCGAATTTGAGTTGTGAGAGAGTTAACTACCCTCTTCACTTCAAAATCTCTAGTTCTATACCACTTATTCTTCCACTTATTGCGCAAGGCGATAAGTGTCAGAATGTGTTCTGGCGGTGGACGTAAAGCTGATGGAAGTGGACAGAACTTCGGTATCGCTATGTCAGCGGCTACCCGGATGGTCGATGTAAAGAATTCTATGTAATCATCTATCTCTTTCTTCGTACGAAGAGCAGAGACGGTAGACAGTTCGTGATAGACCTGCGCTTTATAAAGATCCCAATCTGCTTCAACATATTTATATTTGCTTGGGGCCGGTAATGGAAACAAACCATTTAACTGATAAAGAACAGGTCTATGATCTGATGTAACGAAGTCCAAAGCAATGCAGTCAGTAAGACGATGGGGCTGCCTCGTGAGCAGGAGATCAACCGTTGATCTATACATCGAGTTTGACCGATGTCTGAATGTATGACTGTTGGGATGAACCACGGTATAGGAGGTTTTCAAAATGCTCTTCCCAGCACCATTTGATGTTTTGTTATTCCAGGAAGTGTGGCGAGCATTGAGGTCACCAACGATCCAATGGTTTGTCCGACGTGCACACTCATTTATGAGCCGAGAGAACTCAGTTAAAGATGACCTAGGTCTCCTATAAACCGCTGTGATGATGGTGGGCTTGTCTAGTAGGACCTGGACGGTCTTGTGGTGTATCTTTGGATCGTTAATGGTCACTGGGGTGGGGATTTCTCTCCACCTAGTGCCATATCTTATACCTATAAGGACTCCTCCAGTTGGTTCAGATATAACGTCTCCCGCTATTTCGTATCCCGGCAGCCGTATGTGCCGGAAATTCGTCCGGATGTCGGTGAGGATCACTACAGTGGGTTGGGTCTGTGCTATAAGGGCGTACACTTCCATAAGTTTAGGCATTAGTCCGTCCGTGTTGAAATTTAAGAGGGTCAGTGCTGAATTCATTTCGGCACAAATCCTGAGAATAGTTCTATAAGTCTGGTAATCTGTTGTGTCAGTGTGGCGATGGAGGTTTTTAAATCCTCATCCTGTCCTCCTGTATCCTTTAATAGTGTACCGCTAAATAATGTGGAACAAATACGATACCTTGGATTTCATCTGGACAAGAGACTTACCTGGAACCCTCATACTAGATTGAAAAGACAAGAAGCTGCACGTCGATTTCGACTGCTACAACACTTACTTGACAAACGTTCAAACCTCCCGATTCACTATAAGAAACTAATCTATATGACGATTATCAGACCTATTTGGACATACGGTATAGAGTTATGGGGATCCACCAAACCATCGAATTCTTCCCGCATCCAATCACTCCAATCCAAAATCCTTCGAAAAATCCTTAATGCTCCTTACTTTGTCACAAATGAAGTAATCCACAATGACCTTAATATCCCTTATGTCGCTGATTTGGCTCGAACCAGATACCTCTCCTTTCATAATAAACTTACTCCGCATCCAAATCCACTTGTTGCACAACTTGCTTCCCATTCCATTCCTGGGAATCCTCCGAGGCGCCTGAAAAGAAGATGGCCTCGGGATCTTCTTCTTTTGTAAATTTCATTAGAGTACTACCAATGGGTAGTTTCTCTACAAGACTTAATCATGTTATCATATTGTATTGTATACAGCACATTTACTGGATGTATTTTCTAATACAGTTGTAAATTTCAATTAATAAAAGATTAAAAAAAAAAAAAAAAAATCCTCCGCCCAAGGTGGTGGTTTATCCATTATTGTCTGTCTGTCCCAATAATTGTCCGTTTGCCTGTTGTCAGATTGTTTGTTGATAATTAGAGGTGGTTGGGGCAAAGAATGTGCTAGGGAAGTTCGTGGAAAATCTTGAACTTGTGGATGCTGGGCCTTCGTTGTTCCCGATGTGGTCTTCGCTCGTAGAGCTACCTTCTTCTTCAGTTCTTCAATCCTTTCAAGTAACAGCTTTCTGGCTGAACACCCGGTGAATGATGCTACATGATCATCTCCACAATTGGCACATTTAACCGGAACAGTCTTCCGAGGACATTCAGCGATTAGGTGAGGCCCTGCACACCTCACACAGGTAACTGCTCTTCCGCAGTAGTTTTTTGTGTGCCCGAACTGCTGACAACGGTAGCACTGTATTATTCCGTTTCTGCCTTGGTATACTTTGGCGTTGAATCGAACTCGATTTATAGTACCCAGCTTCAGTATATCTTCTAATTTCACGCTTGCTGTAGTCGTCACTAAAATTAGAGGAAGGTCATGTTTTCCCCCATTTATATCACTTTTTTGGAGACGACGAACGTCCAAAATTCCTTGTAATTTCACTCCTAACTCTTCTTGAACATCTGTTACATCGTGATCTATGTCTAAATCATAGATAACGAATTTATTGTTCTTCGGTCCGTTTCTTAATGAGTAGGTGTGGAACGGGCTTTGGTTAGCGCGAAGATAACCTGATATTTTACAGTGTTCTTCTTGAGTTTGAGGAAATATTCGTATACCTTCCCGCGCCTTCTGTATTTCAAATAGTTGAAATCCCGCCGTATTCAATTCTACTGCAGCCTTTCTGGTGCTGGTGACACCAGAAACCACAATAGGTGGTATTCTTTTAGGAACATTGCAACTATCACTGTTATCTCTAAAGTAAGTACCTCAAATGAATTAGCGGTACTTACCTGGAAATCAGGCTGGGTATTTGGCTGACGGCATACCTTCTTTGGCTGGATGAAGCCGTCCTCTTTTTCTAATTTTGTTTTCCCAGTTGAAAGCTTAGAAGAGCTGGCTACACCTTCTTCAGTAACCACATCCATTGTGTCACACTTCTAGTGTCCACAAACAAAGATATTGTGGTATTTGCATTAAATACCACTACAAAAGTTTTTCTATTAGGTTTAATTGCCACAAAATATCTAAAAATTAAATTAAAAGAAAATATAACCTTAGATACCATGCAACGGTAACCATATGACTCATTATACTAATTATATTTACATTGATGATATATTTATATCTATAAATTACAATGATGATGTATTACACATTGTAATTTTTTAAATGTCCATTAATGTGGAATTATTTTCATGTGTCTTATCACCAGAGTCCATCTCAACAGTGTTGTCCGTTTCTAGCACCTTCACAGCTTCGGGAAACATATCTTCTAGCAATCCAAGCCCACAGCCAAAATCCAAGCAAAATTAATAAAAAATGAAAACTAAATACAACTCATGCACTCAGAAAACGCAGCTGAAACTATACTTTTCACTGATATAAATAGACTGAACAAAATGGGTAACACATTATTAATGTGAGAGGAAGGCGTTCTACAAATCCTATTAATACGTAAACAATATCTTTAATTCCAAATATTCTCCAATGTTGCAAGTGGTCGCAGACCTTTTCGATCTTAAGTTACTTTTTGAAATCGATATTTTGAATTAAAGTGGGTTTTGATTTAAATGATGATCAACAACTTAATACCAACTATGGTTTCGATAAACATATGAATTCCCGAAGAATCCTAAAAATTAGTTAGTTGAGAGATCTTCGTTACAATTATTTAATTATCGTGTTGGGAGTAAGCTCCTTTGGGAGCTGGCTTCTCTCATGCCTGATATTCCAGTTATCGTTCATATCGTTATTACATCTGTTCCCACGACCAAATAGCCCCCGAAAAACAATAGGAATCCTCAAATTATTCCATCGTTTCCGCCATTTTTTTTCTCAATCCACGCGAAAACTCCTAATTTCTCCATTCATTTGTCTTCAGTTATGTAGTGTATTAGGGCCTCTCGATTTTTCTCCGAGATAGATTATAAGTTATAATTTATAACGAATTATGAACAGTGTTATCAGATTTGTTTTCTGAGCCCCGTCCCCATGTTTTGCACCACCACACTGCCTTAAAGTGGCTCTACCCATCCACCCGTAGACAATATTTCCTGGGCACTTTCCGGTACCATGTCAGTAATAACCATCGCCCACCCTACATCTATAACCTAGTGAAATTCAAGTCATCCGTCCACTTCCAACTCACAACAAGATCACGTCCCTCTGCCCTATATATTCCCTTCATTATACCAACACTCCTTCCAAGCTCGATCCTCTACCCTCAGGAACACTATCCCTCCCGAAATTAGACATTCTCCTTCCTTAGGCCCATTCAAATCTTCCCTATTCCAATATCTCCTTAAATCCCAGTTAGACGCCACCAATATGAGTAATAATTAAAAATCA
The DNA here is from genome assembly GCA_003667255.2 of Euschistus heros. NCBI lineage: Eukaryota > Metazoa > Arthropoda > Insecta > Hemiptera > Pentatomidae > Euschistus > Euschistus heros. Next base: position 1,436,449 of record RCWM02000287.1, on the reverse strand, counting down.
AGTTAGTCAAACTCAGCATATCCGATGATAATAATTAATAAGTATGCATATTTTCAATTTTATAGGTTAATATGTATGCACAGATATGTGTGAAAACCTATATTTATATAAATGGAATCAGAAGTGTAATATACGTTGTTTTGTATTTGTAAATATTTTGCCTTATTAATATTCATATTTATTTTATTTTATTAATTTATTTTCTTTAGTTCTTTCGTTTTCCTGAACGCATTATAATTGTTATATCATCATATTGTTATTTATTATTATATTTGTTTCAGCCATCTATGGGCTACGATTACACAACTTCCAACATAATAATATTGTTATTATTATTTCTATTTTATCTCTCTCTTCTTTTTCTAATGTATATATTTATACCAAAAGTTTTATTTTCAATTGTACATAATATATCATCTTTTATACATATTATTATCTTTCTTAAAAAATAAGATAGCCAGACAACTGTACAGCCTTACTATACATGTTTGTTATTCTTTGTAGACAATATGTCCCAAAATAAAGATTTTTTTTTCATTCCGTTGCATTACATCTGCTTGTCGTCACTGTGTAAGTGACAGGTGTGGAAACCTAAAGAGAAAAAAAAAATCAAAATTTAAAGGTTAATATTTACAGGTTCTTTCCCTTAATGGCGTAATTGGTGTAATTAAAATACATCGAGTAATGATGTTGTCAAATAACGGTATTATTCATTCCATTTATCTAAATGTACTTTATTCGAGTAAAGTTGGAAGTTTTGAATTAATTTGCTTCAGCCCGGACGCTAAGTGAAGAATCCCGCTAAGCCGCCCCTTTCAAGTAGGAGCCTACTCAACCAGAAGCCGAGCAGATAAGCGGAATCCGATGAAGCACGAAGAGACAACGATTTAGTTATTAGCCATTCATGAGGTGCAGGTCCAACTTGCCTCCTCTCCAAAATTTCAAACTGTTCTCCACCTTCAACTTCCACTGATGTCTGTTTAACGAGTCCATGTTTGCTCCCGTCTTGTCTTGAGGTCTGTTGTTCTTTACAATTCGATTCGACTTAAAGATTCAGTACGGCCTGATTAATAAACTCCATTAGAATTTCAAAATTCTGCCTATCTTTGAAAACATTTCAGATGTGTAACATCAGAAAATAAATTTGATATCTTACTAAAACCCGGATTTATTTTCTGTAAATGTATCAGTGATCAAATATGTTATATAAAGGTTATAAGGAGTAAAGTACGGAAAATAAAGGTTTATAATAAGTAAAGTACGTAATGTAGTTCTTACTGGTGAAGTTGACATTAGGTGCCAACACCTAGTTTATACAAGAACCACTACATGTTGAACAGGAATTTTTGTTATTAATGAGGTAGGGTTTTGATTGAAAATTTAAATGTCTAAGGTTTATAATTTATTTTATTGAAGTTATTTTAATTTTGTCTTTTTATTTTCGAATGCCGTTCTCTTTACCTTTTTTCTTATAATCCCATTTTGGAATGATTCCAACTGTTTTTTCATAGTCTTTGACAGATGAAGGAATATCGGTGCTCCATAGAGTAATGCCGGCCTTAAAACGCATTTATAAATTTTGAGCTTGAGCCGTAGGGAAAGACTCGTTGACATGGGGCGAAGAAGTCATGTCTGTCAAAATAAATGCCAGGATATAATAATTTATTAGAAATTTTTTTTGTATGTCCATTTAATTTAAAACTTACCGGGAGTTGGTTAATATTAATATAAATCATTAATTAATATTAATATAAATTTTTGTTATTATCAATTATATCAATCGATTGTCAAACATCAACGAATTTTGCACTTACAAAAAAAGGTAATTTTTTTTTTTTTTTTAGTTAGTTTAAGAGTCCATAACACAGAAATGGCTAATCCTTTTTAATAGTATTTACAAAAAGTTGTAGATCATTACATTTTGTGCAAGATAGGATTTTTAAAGCAAAAATGTGCCCATTCCTACTGTGAGGAAAGTAAAAAAACCAAAAATTGTTGGTTAAATTTGGATAAACTGTGTTAAAATTGCAAACTCTTCGTTACAGGGAAGTTGCAAAACTTTAATTTTTATTCTGGATTTATTTCATGTATAAAACTTTTCAACTTTAAGAATACTACAAATCGTAACAAAAAGCGTTAGGAACTGAGGTTCATTCAGGAAAAATAAATAAAAACAAACATAATATTTATTCAGTAAATGGGTTGTGAATTAAAGGTAAATATCAAGTCCTTGGCGTTGATACGTACTGACTTCGATAATCTAAAGGAAAACTGAACTGAAAAGTTCTGAAAAGAACATATGGAATAAGAGTTTAATTGAGTTTTTAAAAACAGCAAAACACTAAAACAGAAATAGAAAATAGACACTAGTAGTAGGAACAAATTGGAGGTAACTTGTTTACGTGCCTCGGCTGAGGACACGACAAAGCACGATTGTTAGTTCAGTAGTTCTTTCGATCGTAGGTCCGACGCACAGTCGTAAAAATGGCCAATCTAGGTGGACATTGCTCATAACTTCTAAAGAAATAGTCGAAATCACTTGAAAATGTTTGATTATTTTTTATTTTTGCATAAATAAAATATAACTATGATAGAATAGAACAATAATAAGAACTAAAACTTTTTTTAATATATAGAACAGAATGTTGAATTTTTTTTATCATAACTTAAATATTTCCCTCTTCCCTGACATGCCAATTTGACATAATTGCTCATATCACATCCGCTTATTGTCACGATTTGAGTGATAGGTGTGGATAAAATAAATAAAGTGAAAAAAAAAATAACGAATATTAAATTTAACGCAGACCCTTTTTTATTTACTTTTTATTAGCCAGTTGGCTCAGATAGTAAATTTAATAATTCGTCCGGGAAACATTTATGATTAGGATCAGAATGCAACAAAGCACTGCCTTCATTAATTGACAAAGTTGAAATATATGAGTCAGATGAATAAAGCTGCGTACAAACTGAGGCGTGCAGCTCCTCATAGGAATAATTGTCCAACAAATGTTGAATTTGTCACTTTTTTTGTTTTTTTCCCTCAGATCTCTAAATGCTTTGGTAGTCCGAAATTTGTTGCAACTTGGGCCAAGGGCAAGTGCCTTGGTATCTACTAAGTTTCCCTTCAGACAATCATTTTTGTTTAAAAAATTTTGACGGCTCCATCCACTTTGGACCCATCGAGAACGAATATGAATTAAAAATGAATACACTGTTTTCATAACTAATTCCTGAGTGACCTCATCAGTAATGCCTTTTGACCTCAGACAATTTTTCAGTGTGTCGTGGCCACCACACATCAAATACAGCACTTTTGAGGAGGGGCATTATTCTCAAAAAACAATTAATACCTTAGCTCTATGGGTCGGGACGGGCCGATCTCAATTTTTATATATTCTTTAGATGTTATACTTTAAAACCATGCCACCCAGAAGGCGGAGAACTGTGGAGAAAAAAAGTTACATAATTTTAATTACGAAAATCTGTTAACTTGTTAAATATGTTTACTTAACTCAACTAAATACAACCATAAAGAAAAAATTTTAGATATGTATCACTCACTATGAAATATAAATAGATAGACCTTTGATATATTATATAAGACGTTATTAAGACCTCACACTATGAATGGTTGGCCACAATAGAAGTGCTCTGAACTTGATACTGATCTGAGAACAAGCTGTTTTTTTGGAAAGAATGTATGTTTACACTAGTGTTAATTCATCAAATCTTATTCTCATTTCTGTTTATATCTCGCCAACCATCTCTTGATAACATTACAAAGTCCATTCAATGCTCTTTTGACATGAAAATGTTTCTTAATGTCCACCTAGATTGGGCGTTTTTACCACTGTGCGACGGTTCCCTATCCGAGTGGTGGAGTAAAAGAACTATAGTTCACCAAAACAGAGAGCGCTCTTTATAGTTCATTTTCATGAACTTGTTCGTTCACGTACTACTCATCTGTAATCAGTACATGTAGCTGTAGGGTTTGTTTATCACATGTTTTTTCTACTGTTTTTTTTCACAAACAGGCCGGTGTGTAACGAATTGTTTTTTTCATGAAGCATTGAAGTTGGGTTAAGTGCGATTATTTGCACCCTTACTCCCTTCTCTCCCACCTCATCTTTACCTATTTTTAATATAACTTAATATGGGATGTCAAGTTATTACATGCTTAAAGAAATGGAACAAAAATATTTAATTAAACTCTTGAAAAAAGTTTTCTTGAAATTCTGCAATTTTGGGATAATAATAGCCCATTAAAGAAAGTTGTTAAAACTGTGTTTAATTTTAGCGGAGTGATTTATTTTCCGTTGCTAATCAGATATGACTGATCTGATGCCCAACACGCAATCGCACAATACATCGTATCTCTAATGGCTATCGATTTCAAAAACCACCAGTTAATGCATTATTTACTGTTGGTAATATTTCTCTTTCGAATAATGTGTTGCAGATCATAAAAAATATTTACCATATATATGTATATAAATACATAAAATAACCAGGAGAAAAATAAGGTATATATTGGTCCCAAACAACATTCTTTAACTAATAACTATTTGCAGTTAACTATCAACTACTCAGTACTTGTAATTGACATGTCATTGTAATCATTTTTCACCTGTTTACTTGTTGTGTATAATGTATACAGTTTATCAATAAATAATTACTGATTTAAATATGTGAATAATAACATGTCAATCACTTATAAAGAAACCAACCATTTGCAGCATTTCAATAAATTCTACATTAGAAGGTCCCAAGGCCATATTCTTTGCAGATGCCTAGGAGGACAGTCGGTAATCGAGTGAGGAGAGACTAGTGAAACTGAACGGTTATAGATTTTAATATGAATATATTTAATTTAGGCTATATCTGCTAAAAATGGAGCATTTAGATCATTATGATTAAGTTTACTGGTGAATTAGCTTTTTACGAAGGATTTTAGAATATAAGAATTGGATACGAGAATGATTAGGATATTTAGTGGAGTCCAAAGCTCAACACCGTCCAAATAGGTCTAATTACTGTCATGTAAATTACAATTGTAATTCATCGAAAAGTTTGTCAAATAAATTTTGAAGGAGCCTATGGCGGCGAGCAGTGTCGTTTTAGTCTTGTATATGGATTCCGAGTAAGACGTTTGTGCAGATGTAGTCCTAGGTATCGGATCTGTTCAACAGGGATCAAATGAGTATCATTAACCATTTTCAGGTCAGGCATACATATTTAAAATCATTTAATTTCACTATGTTTTTTTTTTTTTTTTTTTTTCTTGGTCTAATATTGAATAAATCTGTACTAACAAATAACTTACTTCCTTTTATTACAATATTTTTGTTTTTAAAACCTCATTTAATGTTTTTAAACGATGGGGCCCTTCCAAACAATCAATCGAATTATGGTGTACTGTAGTACACTGTGCCCTGAATAGGATTTAAGAATGCTGTAGGACAAGAAGTAATAGCTTTGCAACGAAGGGTAAAGGTTATTTGATGAGATTTATTTTGATTCTGCAATTTTGACAGGATTCTTGAAGATTTATTGTATGGTATTGGAGTATTTGTGAGGCAATGAAGCGCTCATTGTTTACTGATAACACACTAGGGGCATCAGCATTCGTGTTGAGAACGTTGTTTGGATGAGACGGGATGTCAGCTGTATACACCGCGTAGAAGATGGGGCTTAGGGTACTTCCTTGAGGAACACCGGCAGATTGGAAGTTGCGATCTGAAATTTGAAGCCAAACTGTTTTGGTTTTTTAAAATAGAAAAATACCATTGTACAAGATCGATTAATCAATAATCACACATAATTACTTATACATGATATCGATTTTTTTATAACCTTGTAATAGGTTTTTTGAATTTTTTTGTACTCGAAAACGACCAGCAGTTTCTTGTAAAACGAATAAAAAATAAACAACTGGAGTATTGTAAAATTATGAAGCTGGTGGTTTTATGAGCAGTTATTAAATAGTAATGTTACTGAAAATAAGTTCAAATTCTATTTTAAAAGATTAAAGAAGACAGATTATATATTAATACGGCTAATATTTTTATCGCTGTTTAAGATTAAATTAGATGAAATAAAACAGAGAGAAGGAAAACGAGGGGGAAGGTATATTGCTTATAATCAACACGGTAGGTCATGAGCACCTGTCGTTGAAGACTTCATCAAAAGAGATTCTTAAAGTTTTATCGCAACCTGGCACCACTAAAAAAAGCAGTTATCTTTTAATTTAGTGCTCACGAGCGGATATAAACTCCGAGCAACTAGAAAACAATTTATGAGCTTTAAAAACTATCTAACTTCATTTTATATTAAAAATTTATTAATTTCTACTAATCTTTTATTGATCATCACATTATTGTGATAGTTTTAATAAATCGATTCCGAGGCAGGGCACGTTCAGTACGTTGTTGAGATGTCACATAATTTACTTGAAATAAGAAAGAAACTAATTTTAAATTATCAGCGTCCTTTTGTCCTTGCTGCCTTTGTTAGTCCCTTTTTTAAAATATTTTTTAATGAGTAAGTATTGCAATCTGCCTTGAATAAGGACAATGATTAATGTCTTCAGTATGAAATTAAAACAAATAACTGTGCAATGTATAAATAATATAAAGTAATATATAAATATAACTAATATAACTATATAATAATACAACTACATACTACAGGGGGCCCAGAAATAGAGTGGGCAGGGGGGGGGGGGGCGTGCTCCTGGCGACAGATTTTAAGGGGCGGCAAATTTTAAAAATTTTAAAAGTTTACTATTTATTACTAGGGCTGTGAATTATATGCAATAAAAACTCAAAAATATGCACATATATATATGCAAACATATAGGGTAAAATATGCCATTAAATACCGAAATATACAACTATTTACATTACTTGTTTAGAAAAAAAAAATGCAATACATATTTATACGTAAGTACAAACTCTAGTTTAAGTAAGTAATTATGTTGAAAGGGAAACGATTTGATGAAGACTATTAAAAAACAAAAAAGACAAGGCGAATGTTAAAAAAGAGAACATGTATGGAAGGGTATTTCGGCTGGACATAAATCAGTATCGAAACCAGAATTTGATGAATCCAGCGGCAGTTTGTGTAACAAAAGTTTTTTTTAATTTTAATTTCTTGCCTTCGTTTTATAAGTACTTTGCTGTTTTTATATGCAGTAATTGACGCAACTTTATCAAAAGAAACACAATTTAAAACATCTATATCGTACTTAAAAGTCTCAATTTTGAGAACTTACATTCTTTCCAACGAGATCTTTTGTCTTTGCTAGAATAATTTTTGAGAACAAAATAGAAGTAATATTCCAAGTATTTGAGTAGAGGAAGAACAAGAAATTAATCTGATTGAACAATTCCAAGAGAAGCATATACGATCCAAAGGGAAGAATAAGCAACTGGATAAACACGATCTTATTCAATAGATGAAAAAATAAAGAAAGAAAAAAACAAAAAAAAAAGAATAGGAAGAGTTCACGTAGCTATTTTTTGGTTTTTATTTGTATTTTACTTTTTTGTCTGCTTAGAAATAAAAAAAAAAAAAATCAAAAGTCAAATGCTGATATGCCGGATATTTAGTTAAATAGGCAATTACAGTTCAAAATATGTATTTATGACAAAATATGCACAAATATGGAAAATAAAAATGCTATATATGTAGATAAATATGCAGTTGAAGTTCTAAATATGCAAAAATATGTATTTATGGCATAATATGCACAAATATGCAAAATAAAAATAACTCAAACTGATCCCAAATGCCTCAAAACATATCTATAATGACGATATTAGATGTTTTAGTTGGCTGGGAGAAATATGCAAATGCATATATTTCACAGCCCTATTTATTACTTAAAAACACCATCAATATTTTTTTTTTTTTTTTTTTTTTTTTTTTTTTTGCATAATTTATGAACTTTATTATACTGTATTATGGAGGCATTATATTTTAATGGTGGATGAGGGAGGGAGTAGGGAACAGTAAACTGAGCTTTGCCCCCCTGACAAATCTCCTAGTTCCGGCACTGCTACATATACAATAATATATTTAACTATATAAACTATACAATATAAAAAATGAAATAAATAAATTTAAAAAAATAAAATAATAATAGTAAACATTAAATAAATTTAAAATATAGTTAAGAATAAAATATAAACAATACCATTTACAATATACACAAAGCCTAGTTAACCACTACCGAACCTGTCCCTCCACTTATAGAGTCGAGAACTCAGGGCTAGTAGGAAAGCTGGCTATTGCCAGGACTCCTTTTCGAATTTCACAATATATCTCAAGGCCACTGTCTTTTTAACCTGTGAGGGTTATATAAGGTGTACTGGGTAGGGGCGATGAGTAAGATTTTTATAAAGTTGTAACTAATCAAAACAGTTACAAGTTTTGTTTTATGTTAAAATAAATAAATATAACTTAAAAAAAAAAAAAAATTTAAATTAAAAAATTTGATATTCCTAATCCTTGTGTTTAATATTTTATTATTCATTATTTTTTTTTTAAATAGTGTAACAATTAATTAAATTTTCTTTTATTAAAGAAATGAAAATTTAAATTTTATTTAATTTTTCAAATATTATTTGTAAAGGCAGTGACATGGTGAAATTTTATTTCAATGTTATCGATAAACTGGTTTAATGCCAAATGCTGTCTGTACATATCCTTCATGTAATTATGAAAATTTATCATGCATAATTGTATAGCTTGTATTAATAATTTAATTTATTTGTGATATAGTAAAAAATGTAAAAATTGGATTTTCAATGTAAAGAATAGAATGCATTTAATGGTATTTTATACTTTCCTAGTTGTATTGTGATTCAATACAAGATTAAGAAGGCAGTGAAGGTGAAGAGGGAGAACTTACTTTTTCTCATATCAAAGCTGATTAAATTTACTATTAGTCTATTAAATATAAAGTTTTAATAATGTCCCTTAAAATCACGCTAAAAAAACCCGTATTGTTGTGAAGTCTACGTTTTTTGCACATTTTTCACTATAACTCTGAAACTATTCGTTCGAAACAAAATTACTTCTTTTTATTTAAAATCTGGTCAAATTCACTATTATATCATATTTATGTGATTTATACTAAATCCCGTTAAACATATATTACAAAAAAAATATTACAATTATGACATGTTCAGAGGGCTGGCGTAGGAGTTTAACAAGATTTAATATAAATCACATATATATGATCTAATAGGAAATTTAACCAGCTTTGAGATGAAAAAATGAAATTTTGGATCGGACAAATAGATTTGGAGTTATACCGAAAAATGTGCCAAAAAAAGTGTGTTATTTTAGGTATGACGCCGACGGCTGCCGTGGTAGTAAACTTCAGATTCGGATTCAGCACCCCAAAAAAACATAAAGATCCGTTGAGAATAAAAGTTCGGCAAATCCTTATTTTACTGGACTAGATAGTCCAAAAGAGAATCAAGAATCATATTTTATTGTGCACTAAGAGTTGATGTTAAGAATATATTTTTGGGCCCAAGGCAACATTATGAAGAAGCTGTTTGAAGTAAAGTTACAAAAACTTTTAATTTGAAAATTGATGTATTACAAATAAACATAATTTTATTTTAGCGTTAAATGTAGTTTTGGTTTAATAATTTGAATGTGTTTAATTAGTGCAGATGTAATATTTTTTTTGATATTTTAATTTTATCATATAATAAATAATTTTGAAATATTTTTTTATCCACAGTTTTTATAATTTTTTTTTGTTTTCAATATATGTACTTTAAAGTATTCCTCAGATGTTACATATTTAAAAATAGTATTTAATTTCATGTTTAGTTTTAAATTATATTAAGGTCATGTATATCTTAGCCCAGTTTGTAAAAGTTACATTTGTACATTTGTACTTAAAAGATATATATTTTTTTGAATAACTGTATTTTAGTTATGTTAATTATGAATAATGAATATGAACATTTTTAAAAAATTATTATTTGGTTAGATGCAATTACTTTCTTTACTGAAGAACCTGACTTTCAAAAGTTATGGAGACAGAAACAGGCGTAGAGCAAGTGTTAAAAGACGCACGTGGCAGTAACTTGACCCTCAAAGGACCGTAAGCCCTGTCAAAAGCATATGCATGAGATTGAAATTGAAAGGGAAAGGAAAAGAACTATATCCAACCCCTATAAAATTGACCCCTTGGTGGCACCGTCTGGACAAGAGAACAATATAATATGCCAATTCAGCTTGTATATAGGAAACTAAGGAAAATAGTTTTACAAATATTAAAAAAGTAAATGGTGAGAAATAAGTATAAATAAAAAGTCTTTAGAGCTATAAAGGGTAATTATTCTTGGACAATTCAACCTAAAGACAGTTCAAGAGACGTACAAAGAGACGTAAGAGACGTACATAAGAGACGTACTGTAGAAGGAATATGGAATTATTAAATGATTTTCCTCTTCTACAGGGTGAGTATCTTTTAGTTAAAAAAAAAAAAATTGCGTAAAACTAAATCAAAAATGTGCCCCTGTAGAAGAGGAAAATCATTTAATAATTCCATATTCCTTCTACAGTATTTGTACGTCCACAAAAGAGTACCTGTAACCCTGAATTATACAAACTTGGGATCTAAAAGACAGCTTGATCTTCACCCTATTTGGGGAAGTCACAATGTCTTAATTACTTCAACGCTCACCATTTTTCGAAAAAACTATCGACAAAACCTCAAATTTCACAAAAACATGCAAATTTTATAAGCTTTCGAATGATATGTTAAACGTAATGATTTTGTTTCGGTTTCATGGAGACATTTACTTTTGAAACCGAAAAAACATGGTGTTCTCATTTGCCTTACAAATCAGTTACTTGTGTAAATAAAACATTACGACAATCCCTTAATAGAAATGAGCATTTTAAACATAATAAACTCTTCATTGGAATGAAAAGCAAAGAAAAAAAAAACATTGCTTTATAGAAAATACAGGAAAACAGTCAATAAAGCAACACCAGATCAGAGGATCTTACGTTATTACATTTATTTATTTATTATTATTATTTAGTATTTATTTTATTAGATTTTCAATGTAATGTTTAAAATCCAATGATAATGAACATAGACCTCAATTTAGCCGTTAGCTTCTGAATGTAGATTGTGTTGAAGAATAATACTTTTTGAGGTGAATTTAATGGGCAGATGATTCTGTTTATACAGGGGAAGGCATTTTTACCTATCCATGTATATCGCTGCTTTTTATTTGTATTGCTTTCGAATAACGTGCACCATGGTGTTGGTAAATCATATTTTGCCGAACTCCGGGTGGAATATTGTGATGAAGTTGTGGTTGGATATCTTCATTCAATATGTTGCGCAAACTATGATTTTTCAACACTATTCGAAAGCAATAAAAAGAAGAATAAACCAAAGATACCCCACATGGAACGGTAGAAATTCCTTCCCTTGTAAAAACAGAGTTATTACATTTATTTATAATAAATAAATAAATATAATAACGTAAGATCCTCTGATCTGGTGTCGCTTTATTGACAGTTTTCCTTTATTTTCTATTAAACAATAATTTTTTTTCATCGCTTTTTATTCCAATGAAGAGTTTATTATGTTTAAAATGCTCATTTCTATTAAGGGATTGTCGTAATGTTTTATTTACACAAGTAACTGATTTGTAAGGCAAATGAGAACACCATGTTTTTTCGGTTTCAAAAGTAAATGTCTCCATGAAACCGAAACAAAATCATTACGTTTAACATATCATTCGAAAGCTTATAAAATTTGCATGTTTTTGTGAAATTTGAGGTTTTGTCGATAGTTTTTTTTTGAAAAATGGTGAGCGTTGAAGTAATTAAGACATTGTGACTTCCCCAAATAAAGTGAAGATCAAGCTGTTCTTTAGATCCCAAGTTTGTTAAATTCGCGGTTACAGGTACTCTGCTATTATATAAAATTAATGCTTAAGCAGAAAATGTTGTCAAAATTTGAAAAATATTTAAACAAAATGGAGACATTACAGATTTTAAGAAGAAAAAAAAAGCATGGTTTCCCCAAAAAAGTCTTTGATTTATCATATACCTGCAACGGATTAGAATAGAAAGGTGAAATCTGCGGCATTTTACTACATTTTTGATCTAGTTTTTCCCAATTTTTTTTGGGTAAGAGATACTCACTCTGTATGATATTTAGTTTAGTAAATCAATAGTTTCAAATGTTATGGATTCGTCTTCAATTCTATAAAGATAAAAAGATTTTAAAAAATCTGCAATGTAATGCTCTGAATGATTTTCAAACAAAAAGCAACTTTCAGGGGGATTTCCAAAATATCACCTGATCCCAAAATTCCTGGTGGTCACTTTGATGATGGAAGTGCCAAAAACTTGATGATTTTTATGATTAAAACTTTCTGATTTTTTTTCGGTCCCAATGAGATTCTGTATTCCTTGCATATTAGTATCTGATTTGTGTGAAATATTCTTAATCGAGCTTCTTTTCAATAGGTGCCGTGTTTATCAATTCACTTTAATATTTAGTTATTCTCAGAAGCGTTCGGAAATCAATTACGATTAATTATAACCAAATAAATTCGTCCAATAAAATAAAATCGTTCAAAATCCTTCTTATAATTTGAAAAGACTCGTTAAGATGATAATAAATAAACCTATCAGGACATACCGAGTTGAGCTTTGGAGCTCCACTAACACAAAAAGCTGGTTTTAGAATTCAGCGCCTCAAATGTTTATCATAATAATCTTTTATTTTTCAGGGTTATTATTTTATTATTCCCTCTTAGTGAAAAAAATAAATTAAGTGAAACAAGACTTACTTTTCTGTTTCAATTAACGTTTTTTGCCATGAAGACTAATATCTCCTAAATCTAATAAAATAAGTGACTCCTTTGATCTGACGGAGCTTCTTTTTTTTTCTAATAAAAAATAAACTTTTTCTTTGCTTTTTATTTCAATGAAGAGTTTATTTCGTTGAAATACAAATATTCACTGAGCGATTACCATAATGCCTTATTTACACAAGTACCTGATTTGTTTGCCAAATGAAAAAAACACTTTTTTTTCAGTTTTAAAAGTAACTTTATCCATGATTCTGTATGGAATCATTAATTTGATCTTACCATATGAAATTTGCAGTTGTGTCGATTGTTTTCACGAAAAACGGTGAGCGTTAAAATGAAATTGTAACCTTCCTAAATAAGGTGAAGATCAAGCTGTTCTTTAGGTTCCAAGTTTGAAAAATTCAAGGTTTGCTCTGGTCTTATAGGAAATTTAATGCTAAATCCGTAAATGTGGTAAAAAATTGAAAAATCTTAATGCCAAGAGGAGATATTACAGTTTTTATTGTAAAAAGCGTGGTTTCCTCAAAGAAATTGAATTATCATATATATATGCAACGGTCTGGAATAGAAAGGTGAGGTAAACGGCATTTTTCGTCATTTTTGATCTAGTTTTACTCATTTTCTTTTTCTTTTTTTTTTTTTTTTACTAAGCGAGAATCACCTTGTATTATTTGTTTATTTATAAGCTGAATATCAATAGAGATATGTTGTATACGTCTAATCAACTTTATGCATTCCCGGATGATAATTGTTTAGTATCGAGGAGCAAGCAAACTTTCCTAGGCGTGTTTGGTTTGTTAAAGGCTGAAGGCGATGTCGTTGATTTGAAAATAAATGAGGCTAAAACCCAATATATGTACGTCAGTCCAAACAATAATTCAAGAATTAGAGCAAATTTAACCGCAGACGGATACTCTTTTAAAAATATAAATACATTTACTTTTTATTTTGAAGAGAAAAGATTTGCTAGGTTGGGATCCGAACCCAAGTCTCCACTTCTCTAGCGTTGTGCCTTATCCACTAGGCCACCGAGCTTGTATCCGAACCAGGGTAATATTTTCTCTTCACTGATCTATACCCTCTGGCACTCGCAGTTGCGATGTACAAATCGGGGATGAATGTTCTTTGAACATTACTGTTAACTGGATCTTGTTGACATACGTTATATATATTATAAATTATGAAATAATTATTAGTTGTTAATAAATATACTCTAATATATTTTTTTTTTGAAGAGAAAAAATTTACCCGGTTGGGATTCGAACCCAAGTCTCCACTTCTCTAGCGTGGTGCCTTATCCACTAGGCCACCGAGCTCGTATCTGAACCAGGGAAATCTTTTCTCTTCACTGATCCATACCCCCGGGCACTCGCAGTAGCGATGTACAAATCGGGGATGAATGTTCATTGAACATTATTGTTAACTGGATCTTGTTGACATACGTCATATATATTATAAATTATGAAATAATTATTAGTTGTTATTACAACTAATAATTATTTCATAATTTATAAAAACATTTACCTATCTGGGTGCCGAGCTCACTGTTTATGAATAAGATATCGACAGAAGTGCAATTGATGCAATTGATTATGGCAGGTAAGATATTTCGCGAACATCAAGCTTTTCTGATCATCGCTCTTGTCACGAACAACGAAGATAACATTATATAAAACCTTAATAAGGCCAATCGTGACATATTCTGCCGAAACATGGACCCTGTTTACCTCCACAATAAACGTACTAAGAATTTTCGAAATAAAAATTCTCAGAAAAATATATGGACCTGTTGATGGTGGTTGAAGGTGAGTGGAGGATTCGGAAAAACAGAGAGTTATATGAAATTTACGCTTCCTGTGACATTGTTCATTTTATAAAAGCGAGAAGAATTGAATGTTTGGGCCATGTACTAAGAATGGAAAACAGCACAGATCCAAAAAACATGCTACTGGGGACAATATTTGGTACCAGGAAGAGAGGATGTCCAAGAAGAAGATGGCTGCAAGATGTTGAAGGAGACCTCCGGACCCTTGGTACAGGAACTGGAAATCGAGGGCATTGCTTAGTAAGGACTGGTGTAGTGTTGTTGGAAAAGCCAAGGTCCGCCCAGGGCAGTAGAGCTACAGAAGTAAGTAAGTATTATTTATTTGAGGTTTTTCGAACGTAAAACATAAAAGCTATCAATGCTCGTATGATCTTTATGGAAAATAAAGTTCAAGATTCACGTATATTTTACTATATAGTTTTTCTATATATAGCAGGGCTATCACTTGTTCAATAATTTTCTCATCGTTTCCCAGTGCCATTGAGATTTATCGAGGTACTCCTGATTCAGTCAACCTTTTGGTGTTGTTATTGCTCAATTCGCTGATGACACAGCACTCCTTTCCCAAGATGATGATCTTCACGAAGTCATCGGAAAACTTCAATGTGGCATTAACGGTGTCTCGTTATGGTTCCGGAAGTGGAAACTTCAACTAAACCCATCGAGGACGGAAGCGAAAATCTTCACCTTTCGTCGCTTCAACCTCACCGACCTGATTACACTTCGACTCGATCACATCCCAGTTCCCTGGAATCCTAAAGACCAGGCAGTGCGTTACCTAGGAGTACACCTTGACACCAGACTGACTTGGAGATTACACACTAACTACATCTTACAACAAGCTAACGCAAGACTTAAACTTTTGTACCCTCTTTTAAATAGAAAATCATTACTTCGTCACAGAACAGCTATTTTAGTATACAAAACCATGCTACGGCCCCTACTGACCTACTCCTGTCCTGTCTGGTATAACACTTCAAAATTAACCAAAAGGAGACTACAGACATTCCAAAACAGAATTCTGCGAATGGCGGTTAATGCGCCCTGGTTTTTAAGGAATTCCCAGCTTCACCGGGAACTGGGAGTTGATCGACTTGAAGAGGTCTTCAACAAGCTCACAAGACGACACCATGAACTTCTCCACGTCGCAGTATGGAGCTGTGAGAGCTCAGGAGTATAACTTAGGAACATCAATAACAAGAAGATTAAAGCCTAGGGCTTACCAAGACATACTTGGCTTATAACATTTGTTTATCAAACAGTTCGTGTATAACATTTATTGTTGATCCGAAATTTAAATAAATAAATATTTGTTTGTTTGTTTTTGGTGTTGTAAGGACCCTCGTTAAACATATGGGATACTAAAACATCATTACCACACACTTCACTTATCACTCTGAATATATTATTTGAAATATTAAAGTATTTTCTGTTAAAGTTATTTTAACATTTCCACACATTTACTTGATTTTTTTTTTTCATTTCTATACTCACATGTAATTGTAATTTTAGGCTAAGATGTTCAGTTATACTTTTAATACAGCCACATAATATTATTATTATCATTCATTTAGATTCATTTATACATCTTGATTATTTTTCTGATAAGCTAAGGGTGACTCCCCCAAGGAAGGGAGGTTGTATAGGACAGACTGTGAGAAGGTCGCCCTATTTCACCCACCATTTCATCCCCGTGCCTAAAAGGTTAGATCATACATCAGGCCTTTTGACTCGCTCAGGTGAATATATCGCCCCAGGGCCCGTATTATATATCGAAAATATAATACACGGTACCGCTCGGCCAAATTGTAGCGAGCTATTGATAAACGAAAATTGTTTGGAAAGAGTATAAACCGAGATTTAACTATATTGATTTGAATGGGTTTATGCCGTTTCATTTATGAATAAAATTATTATAACATTTATCGTTGCTGTTGTTTTTCTCAAAGGGCAGACATCTGCTGATGGTTATGACTGTCCTTATTTATATTTGAACTTAAAGGACTAGAAACTGCTCATCGTTTCCGACTACTCAAACGCTTTTCTAGTGTTTAAAACTCTTGATGAATTATTGGGTTGTTTCACATGAAATGTCCGTTTTCAAGGTATAGGGATTTTAGTAAAAATACAATATGAAAACAATATAATTTTATTCGAAGTATTCACCTTCTTTTTCTACACATTTTTCCCAACGTGACAACAACTTTTTTATCCCGGATTTGAAAAACTCTGAGCTTTGAAGTGAAACAAAATCTGAAAACGCACTTTTGATTTCAGCATCATTTGCAAAAAATTTTCCTCTGCAGAAGTTGTCTAAATTCCTGAAAAGGTGATAATCTGTTGGAGACAAGTCGGGAGAATATGGTGGGTGCGGAAGAACTTCGTACCCCAGCTCTTTCTATTTATGCATGGTAAGTTTTGAAACGTGGGGTCTAGCGTTGTCGTGTAGGAGTATAGGGCCCTTCCGATTTACCAATCCAGGTTGTTTTTTTCAATAATTTTTCGTGCATTTGGCCAATTTCATTGCAGTAGGTTGTAGAGGTAATGGTCTCACCTCTAGGCAAAAAGGAATAATGTATGATTCCAGCCATGGACCACCATACTGTAACCATCAATTTTTTCGGGTGCAAATTTGGTTTTGGCATTTGTCCTGGGCTTTCGTCGATGTCTAACCACTGCCCTGACCGACGCTGATTGTCATAAGCAATCCATTTTTCGTCGCAGGTTATTATTCTTTCAAGGAAAGGGTCGGTTTTTTTCCTAGCAAGCAACGAAACGCAGGTCTCAAGACGTTTCAATTGCTGTCGCTCAGTGAGATCGCGATAGAAAATAGCCAAAAATTAACCAAATAGAAAATAGCCAAAAATTAAATATTTATGGATTATTAGAAATAATAAAACCGTTCTGGACCATTCCATATTCTTGTTTAAATGACCAGATGAACATTTCCAATAGCGCCATTTTAATTTTTTTTTTTCCAATAGGAACGGAAAAATGTAATTAGTCATAAGAAAAAAAAAAACCCCCAAAAAATTAACCTACTTGGCCCTTTCCCTTCCACTATGGATATATTCCGGATGTCTGTTGGATCTCCTCAGGTAAGTACCAATATATTTGAATTTTTGTCTTACATTTTTTAAAACTTTAATATATATAATTTTATGTTTTAGAACTGAAGATAAATGTTTAGCGTTGGAAACTATGTAGTTTTCTAATAAATAAGTCCCATAGAAGTAGCAATTAATCAATCCTAATTGTATTCCTCAGTACTCCTAATCAATTACATTTACAATCGAATCCACTATTATCCCAACTTGCCTCACACTCCATTCCTGATAATCTAAGTCGTCTAAAAAGAAGTTGGTCTCGGGATCTTCTACTATAGAACATTTACGTTCTATCAATGGGTAGTTGCTTTATAAGCGATAGACATTTTATTAGGAGAATTATCATTTCATTTACTAGATGTATTTTTATTCTATTTGAATACAGTTGTAAAATTTAATAAATAGCTAAAAAGAAATAAATACCAAACAGTGCAACGTAAAGCCAGTCGATTGTTAAAGATATATGGAAAATGCATGGATGAAGAAATATGATAGATAAATACAGTCAAACAAATCTTATAGGATTTTTTTTTTTTTAAAAAAATATTTTTTTCATCTATAATGGTCTTCGAAACCCAATACTCGGTAAAAAAAAAAAAAAAAAAAAAAAAAAAAAAAACAAAGATAAATATCAATGTATTATTCTCCCATCTACAGAAAGGTTTTAGTGACATTTTCAATGATAGTGACATTGTAATATGTTTATTTTGAAAGTGGTGCAAGTCCATCTAAAATTGAATATTTTAAATTGAAGTTCATCATGAATATTTAAAAATGTTAAATTCTGAATGAAATTTATTTAATTATACCTACGTATAAACTGGAAATGTATAATTTCTTTTAAATTCTCAATAAAACTTGTTTTTTTTTTTCGTTCAGTTATATTTTCTACTGGAATATTCCTTGTTATTTTTACACTTTTCATGAAATAAATAGATGTTAGATTTATAGATGTCACACCAAAAGTGGGTGAAATAGATTACAATAGGAATGGCTATAGGAATAGGAATAGTAAGTCAAATAAGATTTAAAAAATACCTTTTATAGATATTTTCACTATATATATATTAATCCAATACAATATTCAATATATTAATCTAATCTTCGATTTCAAAGTTTAAATGTTTATTTCTTGTAATTAATATCTTGTAATATCATAGTCTTTAACAATTCTTTTGTACTATAAATATTTTATTAATTGAATTGTGATTGTTTTATATTTTCCTCACATCCACTCAGTTTCCCTCTCTTTCGTGATCATAAAGACATTTTTTGCTAGTACTATTATAAAGATTTTTAGGAAGGAAAACGGGTTATTTATATTACAATGTCGAAATTCTGTCAAAATGATGGAATGATCCATATATAAAAATTTTAATAATACTTTGTTTTTACTGTCAAACAAAGACTGATGCAACTAAAAAAACATCCCAATTAAATGAACGATTACAAATAATTCAGTAATTTTGAAAGTGAGTCGAGCCCATTTAGTTATAATGAAACACTTACTTTTTTTTGTCAGCGCTGTAAACACTGTTGGATTATAAACTTTATAATCAAAACTAAATAATTAGATTATTAACATTATCTGGTACCACAAAATATTAAAGATATTTCTATACTTACTTATAAATATTTTTAAATTTTGACCCTTAAACAAAAAACAGACATATCCCATTTTCAAAATTATTGGCTCAAATATTCAATATAAACTATCATATATCATAAGTATAACGAGATAATTTGAGCGATCTCTTGAAATTCGACTTAGTTTAAATGTTTTTATAAACTTTTCTTTTGATTAGATATCTGAAACTTTTTTTTTTTTTCCATCATAAATTTGTTTCCCTCAAAGCGGATGAATGGCTAAGCTGAGTGGCTAATAAAGTCTCTTCATTCCTAAAACTGTTTAACTTTGCGACTGGAGCCCGGTGCGGACGCTAAATCATGTAAAAGTTGAGAACTTTATATTGCGAGGCCGACGGGCGCAATATATACATATATAGTGGCGGCTCACTTAGTGTATGGGGTCTCCGGTCCACCTGCGCACCCCATTTCCCATTTTCACGGAGAGTATTTAATGAATCAGGGACCACATTTCATTTCTCCAACGGTGGCCTTTTAGTGATTAGTTATAGAAATAGGGTGTTTATTTTAATCGGAAATTACTGAGTTCTATCACAGTAAAATGCGTTATCATGAACATTTAAATTTAAAATTTAAAAAAAAAAACGAACTATAGACTTGCCTCGTGAAATGGAGTTCTTCTAACTATTTAATCAATTTTAAGTGAGCCAGGGGTGGTTGATTGACAGTCTTAAAAGAAAATAATAAACTTTCCAGGCTGTTTCCACTAAGTCTCAAAACTTGACCAATTTTTTAAAAATATTTAACTCACAAGGAGATGTTTTGACTAATAGCTCACAGATTTTTGTTTTTGTCCACTACAATATGGAGTAATAGATACATGTTATATACATAAACTGAAAACAGGACGCACGATGATTCTATTGACGCCATTACTATTTTAATCGGTTTAACACATCAAATGTTATGGCCGGTAGAAATTGTTGATTAAATCTCGACTACAGAAATGTTGGCTAAATAAATATTTTTTTTATTTTGATAAACTTTTACATATAAGGGTATTTCAGTGCGTTGAATCCTGATTCGAGGACAGTTTTCCATGAAAATAATTTCGCTCTATTTTACAGTGGATCTCATTGGAATTTTGGAGTTTTTGAGCACCTTCAACCCATGTTGTGTTTTCAGGCGGCTATAACTCTAGTTTTGCACTATTATAGGTCTCAACTACTTACACAAAAATCGGCATTCAAATCTGTGTGTTACAAGTCAAAACGCCTCCATGTAAGTTTATTTATGGTGGACATTTTGTTTCGCTGCACTCGCCTGATTTTGCCATTTTAAAGACTTACAAGAACATTCATAGTTTTTTAAGTATTGTTTTAGAACGATAAAACAAAATCAACTTGTTAATGATTTTTCAAGAAAAAAGAGTCAATCGTTTATTTAGCTATCTTTCTCTATTCTATATTAAAATCATGAGACATATTGAATGAAAAATCCTTCGAAAATTTACTTTTTGTATTTTTTTTTTTTTTTTTTTTAACCTAAAACAATCCAATACAATCTGACTTATATTTTTATTTTGTATCGTACATTTTGTCTTTCAATAGCTCTGATGGGACTGGAGATAAAAATCTGAAACTTACACATTTTTGATCATAACGAGGGTATACAAGACAGTTATTGAAACCCTTAAGGAAATATTCATACTAAAATTATTAAAAGAATTGTCCAATAAAGTTGAAAGTTGCTGTCATTTTTCCTTAATTACAGTACTTTATGCTAAGCAAGAAAGTTCACATCAAACATTATTCCTGGAATGAATTTTACAAGATAGTGACAATAAATAATGCAAAATCAGTCATTGACACCGTATAGATATATTCTAAAATACAAATAAAAGTAAAAGAACTTTTACACAATGGAGTTGTAGGATTTAAAAGGCATTTTATGATTATTTTTTTTTTTTGGCTAAATATTTTTTTTTCTTTTTTTAATGATAGGATATCGATACTATCTAGGACGTCAAAAACTGTCTGGTTTATCCTATATGTTGGTAGTATAACCACAAAAAATAATATTTGTATTATGATAGACAGATTCTTTTAAAGTTATGTGTGTTCTTTTGAACCCTTATAATCGCAAAGTTAGGTGTGTGCAACATAAAATAAATAATAATAAAAAAATTAATAAATAAATAAAAATGGCTACCATGAATCAACTGTTTGAGTTGAAATTAAAAGATAAGAGATCGATTGCTCAATCCTATAATCTCCCATGTAAACGTCAATTTCTACAGAGTCAACTTGGTTTATGTTCTTTATTGTGTCATGATGATATTTCGTCTTCTTAAATCTAAAAAGGCGAAACAGAAGTTTCTTCACATGAGTTTCAACATGGATTTAGTGTTTTATATATTTTGTTATTTCCTCTTCCCTTATGTGAGAAATTTTCAGTTCACATATTGTGTGAATGGATTCTTTGTCATCCATATTACTTATTGCCCTATTACTTATTGTAAACTTTTCGTTCTCAAAACAAATGTGAGAAGTTATATCAGAAGTTTGATGTATTTATATTACCAATTCCCTAATGTGAGAAAGTATATCAAAAATTAACTATATTACTTTTAACATGAATTTTTTGTTTTGTGTATTTATAATTTGCTATTTCAACTTCCCTAACTTAAGAAAGTTTATCAGAAGTTAACATTACTTGAGATTATCTAATTAATTCTTATTTACTATAATATTAATTCACCATTAATTTAGTGTCTTATTTTGACATTTCCTATAACGTTTGAACATGAATTTAGAGTTTGTATGCAAATGAAGAAGGATCCCCCTTGAAAACTAGCGGCTTAATCATCGAAACAAAACGGAACAAGATTAGAACCGGTAAAACCGTATGCCGGTAAAGCCGCATAAACGTCTTTAAAAAACTAGAAATAAATATAAAAAATAAAACAAAAAAAAAAAATTGTTTCTCCAACAAAACTTTGAAAACGTCCTTTTCTAATTGTTATACTTCGAAACTGAGTTTTAGCATCACGAACTGAGGACGTGTCGTCGGTTAATAACCATCAGAAGAAATGGCGCTCGGAGAATGGGAGGTGCCAAAAGTGGGAGAGGTTGCTGAATAGGAGCCAGATTGGGAAAAATTGGCCATTCCTTGATTGGCCCGCCAGCCAGCGTTCATTTGTCCTTCATTGTTCTCTCAATTTTCAGCTTAACGGTTCCATCTCTAGTTTCTCTGGAGTATGTGATTCCATAAGACGGAGAAGAAGGGGAAAGAGGTTTCGAGAAAGTACTATGCAGAATTAGAAAATAATTTCAATTCCTTTCTTAAAAGCTACACACATAAATATCACATATGTATTTCAAAAGTCAAAGTATCCTTTGAATTATCAAAAATGTGAATGAATTATCTTTTGATCCCAACTGGAAGTAAGATGTATCAGGAGAGATTTAAGTTTATTCGATACGTTTTCGACATTTTATAGAAAACTATTAAACTTAAACACGATAATAAGCCAATAATACAGTTTGTTTTGTTTTGTTTTTTCACTTTAAAATACATTTGGTATATTAAAGCTCCACATAAAAACTTATATATATTTCTTGACATGAATATGTCTTTTGGCTGGTGTTAAAATTTTTTAGGTATAAATTTTTCTTCATATACATTTCGAAACGCTCTAGCTTGAAGCAAAACTTTGACGACGGTTCTTTTGTTAAAGATTTAATGGATAATACTTTAAGTCACATAATATTTGTCGATAGAACCTACTGTTCAGGAGCTAAATTGGTTTAAATTTGGTTTATTTTTCACCTTTATCAAAAATGTAACATTTTGACACGCTTAAGCTCTCGAATCGAAAATTTGACGACAGTTTTCTTATCAGAAATTCAATGAAGGTTAATTTTGTTAATATATCTTTTCTCGCTAGTACGGAATTATTTGCCGATAATTACCCAAGCAGAAATGTAATGGGAAATATTTTTGTTATTCAAAATTTTTCGCTAGGACTTACCGTTTAGGAGCTATATTGTTTTAAATGAAAAAATTCCGTACCAAAAATTGTAACAGAAGAGGAAGAAATAATGTGGGGGATGTTGTGGCATCTCCGGAAATGAAGTTGCAGACAGTACAGCAAACCTCGCGAGACTAAACCAATCAGGAAACATAATGACTGACATACAACATGTGCACTATACTCTCACGCAAAAATAAAATACAATATACCCTCAAGTATATATGAAGCACTACAAGACATAGAAGATATAATCAAAAACATTTTTGGATTTCTGAAATCTTGTAAATGGTTTGACAAAATTTAATATGTGTATTAAGCCGCTAATCACTCAAGAGAGTAGATGTGGTAAGAAACTGGCTTCTGGAAACTGTTTTCATGAGACATGAAACTGATGCTGCTTGCAGCAAATAGATAATAAAAACGTAGGTTGGTGCACTCATCTTTTCATGAAACGTTACTTTTATTGATTTCAGGAAACCAGGTCACAAGAAACCTTTAATCGGTTTCACTTATCATCATCACATTTACTCACTTACGATGGCTTACTTCTTTTTATAATGATTTTCGATCAGTTTAAATGACGACCCCTTATCAACATAGTTCATATTGCTACTAAAACTAAAACTTTTTTCACTTTTCTCACAAGGGGACGTTTGGAGCTGTTCAACAGATTTGAATGCCGATATTTGTGTGGGTAGTAGGCAGTAGGTAGTAGACATTTGTGTGCATAATAGTGCAAATCTAGAGTTATAGCCGCCAATGGGCATTATTTTCTAAAAATAATATCTGGTTTTTGTTAAATACAAAGTCTCATTTTGAGATTTAAAAAAAAAAAAAAAAAGAAAGTAAGAAAGGTTTTTATTTAACAAAAACCTGACATAATTTTTAGACTATTCATCTAAAAAGATATGTAAATAGCGAATTAGGCGGAAATAAAATATTAAAGGTCTTTTACTCCTGAAATTTTGAAGAAATTTTAAAAAATGTATGTGAGAATAATTTTTAAACTAAAAACCGATATCATTTTCAGATTTCTTATTCCAAAAAACATGTAGAAACCAAATTTGGTCGAAATCAAAAATTAAAAATGATTTACCCCTAAGACTTTAGAATTTGGTGTCAATTTGTTGAATAACCTGAAAAAATTGCCATATCTCACAGATTTCGCCACCAATTGAAACCAAATTTTAAGGGCTTCTAGAAGCCGTAATACTTCATAGTTTAGCCCAAATGCGGAGGTCGCAGGATTTCTCCTTATTGAAATATCTTATATTATCTCTAAGTTATAGTTGTCCTCGGATTTTTTTTTGTAATTAGTTTTTGTCCACTAAAATTTGAAGTAATGCTATATACATGCCCAGTGCTATATACATAAATAGAAACAGAATGCACGCTGATTCTAGTGATGACATTACTATTTTAATCGGTTGAAAACTGCAAATGCTATGGCCGTTAGAAGTTGTTGATAAAATCTCAGCTTCAAAATGTTAACGTCCTCAAAAGGGTTTAAATTTTTTTATTTTTTCTAGTGCGTTAAATTGAGAATTAAAGTAGTTTTCAAGAAAAA
Source organism: Euschistus heros (assembly GCA_003667255.2). NCBI lineage: Eukaryota > Metazoa > Arthropoda > Insecta > Hemiptera > Pentatomidae > Euschistus > Euschistus heros. Next base: position 1,411,449 of record RCWM02000287.1, on the reverse strand, counting down.
AAAATTTCCACTGATTTACAGCGGATTTTAGTAATTATTTTGGAGTTTTTGAGCACACTGAAGCCTTAAATTTATCAGTACCTCAGCTTAGATCGCGAGCTACAACAAGACAGCTGTGTTGCCGATCCTTAATCATCGAGTGAACCCAGGACTTGCCTTTTTTTTTTTCTTATTTCTTAGCCACCACCACGACACAAGCACATCGTTGTCAGAATCTGTCATGAAACTACTGGAAAAACGTTACCGCTGTGTGCATGTCCCAATGAAACAGTTTTATTCAAACCTATTTCATTAAATCAGTTCCATAAAACCAGTTTCTCCAGTGTGCACCGCACCTTATAAAATAAATAAATAAAAAGTTCATCAATCCTAAAAATATTGTTTCTTCTAATCTAAATAGTTCAATTATTATCTGGCGATAAGTAAATATTAGCTCAGATATAATTTTGAAACTGAAATTAGTTTAAAATGGATAAAAATTTTAAGGTGATGCTAGTTAATAATACAAGGTATAAGAATATCAAAATTTATCAGAATGAATCTCCACGCTGGAAGGGCAAAATCACAAATGGCCGATCATTAACGAGGTATTCAATCCAAGTTTGGCGAGGAGCCAACAATGAAGGAATCACTAACCTCGTATCTTCCGACCCCAAAACTTAGATTTCTTCCTTCCTCTTGTCTACTTCGTTTGGCAATCTTTCGTCGGTATCGCAAAAGTTTTCCCATCTAATGGCTTCCCAAGGTTATTACAAAGGCACTGATTAAAAAATATTTGTTTTTCCATTTTTTTTTGTTTAGGATATTTATTCAGCTCCAGGACCAAATAATATTTCAGAAGAATTTTTTTGTTGCCATAAGTTCAAACTTAATAATTGTTATCCTAAAAACCCAGCCAAAAAAATAGACTAGGATTGATGAATTAATTGCCACTTCTATTGGAAACATTTTATATGAAAACTAGTTTCGAATCTTAAACATTCATCATCTGTTCTAAAACATACAAAACACCAGCACTTTGTTCCATAGATTATATATACTAAAGTTTTCGAAAATGTAAGACAAGAAATCAAATATATTGGTACTCACACGAGGAGACAAAACGGACTTCTAAAAGATATCAAGAGTGGAAAGGGAAGTGAAGGAAAGAATTGTTTACTCAAGAAATTCTAAATTGGCCCACCATACCATATATTGTCAAGTTGATGGGATATGTTGATGACATAATATTCCTAGAATCTGGGACGAACAGTCAAATCAATATTTTTTTTTTTTTTAACAATATCCACCCATTAATTAAATTCATATTAGAATTATAGAGAAACAAAACTTTCACTTTTTAGACACAGAAATATCTATAAAAATACATAGACAGCATCAATTTGGTACATATAGGAAACCCACACACACAGAAGTAGTGATACACAATAATACCAGGAGACCATTTGCAACTCACAGCGTTTAATAGCATAATTTACCGCCTATTAAACATACCATTAAATGAAAAAAATTATGATAAAGAAATTCAAATATACACTATAACCAACGATGACGAATACAGTAAAATCACGATCGACAATATTTAAAAAAATCCATAAAAACTATGTATAATATATACCCAAAACCCCCGAAGGACAAAGCTAAATAAATAGTTAAAATAAACAAATATGAATAAATATGAAGTGTTTATATAGTTAAATTGTTAAATTTTATATAGTTAACGAATATAACTCTTTTTTAAAAACGTAAGTCAGGTTTACGTGACTATGTTTCTTCCCATAGGAATAACAATTTATTAAAGGTTTTTGATGAATGAAAGGATTATGTAACAAAACACAAATTTGAGTAATTTATCTTTAATTTTTTATTTATTTTTTTTTTTATTTATCTTCTCCATATTTCTTTTTCTATTAATTTTTAAATATTCACATTTTGTTAACTAACAATTCTGAACATAAATTCTTCATTCAATGAACTGTTTTACTTTTTCATTAGTATTTTTATTTAATTTTTTTTTCTCCTTTGTGTATATTAGACAATGCGATATATTAAATTATAATTATTAATTTCTTAACCTATATGTTTTTATTGCAGCTAAATTACGGTACCAGTTTAATTTGCATTACTTAACATTATTTAGATTTTCCAAAAAATTAAGTTATAGTTTCAAACTAAGAAAAATAATTATTCTATTGCAGCAATAGGACAATACGGGGAACTTCTAACTTCAAGATTTGTAACAAGTTTACCCGCAGTATGCAGGAATCGCAGAGTATAGATGGAGTACACCTCTAGCATTAGTTGCAGAGATGTAAGTTGTGATAAGGCCTGGAGCGAACACATGTAGCAGGCTTACTCCAGTTATATATCAGAAGGGTTAGACCTGCTGGAACAATTTGCATGATATGGTCTCTGTATAATATAATGTTATACTGCCCAGCTAGCAATTATAGCCAACGTTATTATAGCATCTCTTTTATTATGCTTTATAACACAGAATTCTCTTCTGTGAATTATAATATACAAGTAATTTTTATTTATAAATATTGGCCGAATATATTAAACTAATTTATTTTATATCTCGAGTTTAAAAAATGATATAGACTTGATTCTTGGACCAAGTTTAGGTTGCGAATTTAAAGAAAAATACAGCCGCTCCATAGATTTTGGTTTAGGTTAATTACAATAAATTCTAGAAAATGATTAGATTTTCAAGCAAACTACCTCTATAGATTTTTTCACACAAATTGATGTCAGATTCTAATCCAGCACCCTGAAAAACATTGAAAAACTGTTATTCAATAAAAACGAAAAATATCATTTCTTTCACCCTCTTCGAGGAAAATGAAATTTTTAAAACGGTTATTAGTTACTTTCCTTTGAATCGCAATTACTTTGTCACGCAATTCACTAGTTGGTATCGCTGGAAAGAGGAGAGCCACATATAAAACATATTTAAAAAATTGGAAAATCCGAAAAACATTTTGATTTTTAACTTGAGTTTGAAACTCCTTGTCAGTCGTTTTCCAAAAATCTCTCAAGACCACTTCATCATTTTCGTGAGTTTCACTTGTACTTTTTAAATCGTCTAGTAATAATAATTAAAAATTCCTGTAGCTATGAAATAGTAAGTACGAAGCAATACCACTTTTTTTTTTTTTTTTTTTTTTTTTTTTTGTTAATTCTAAACAATACAGAATATTAAATAACAGTTCTTTTTTTTTTTTTTTTTTTTTTTCCCACAGTGAAACTGACATCAAAAAATATTTAATGGACAGCTATTATAAATCAGCTTCGAAATGGGGTTTATCATCGATCTCTAAGTATCAAATACAGATGCTCAGTAGGGATTATGAGTAGCATTCAAAAAATGAATGCGACCTATTTGAAAGGGTTGAAAAGAATAAAGCAGGTTGTTAGCCTTTACTTTCAGATATTGTAAAGCGCGGTATTATTCCTTCAATTCGTTCAGGCGAAGTTTATAATTCCGTTCAAATACAAGTTTTGACGGTTTGATAATATTAAACCTGATGAACTGGTTTGTGAGGAAAGGAAAAGATAAAAAGCCATTGCTAAAAAAGATAGGTATGAAAAACAAAGGTTGGCATTCGCCAGAAAATGCCCACTAAAATGATTGGTCAAACATCATATGTTCTGATGGGACCAAAATTAATAATAGATTTGACGAGAAAGAATGAATATGAAAAGGACGAAATGTACGATATATCTCCAATCATATGCGATTTCATGAACATCGTGAGTCACTGTATGTAGGACTGAGCAGTGCTTGAAAGTCAAAAGAATTTTAATTTTTATAATTTAGAAACTAAAAATGTCGCGATTCGATCTATTTAGTGAGTCACATTAATCTATTTAAAAAAAAAAAAAAATTAGAATCAGTAAATTAATTAAATAACACTGGCCAATAGTATTTTTGTTAAATGCATAAATGTGGCTGTCTCGTATGTATTTTGCTATGGTAATTCCGAATTTGACCATCAAAGTTGTACATGGGTCTCAGATTTTTTTTTAATTTTAAATTTTGTAAAAAAACAAAAAAAAAAACAAATGATATTTCATTGCTATTAACGAGTCTTGAATAATATATTCTATTTATTTCCTCTAAATAAGACTCATCACCAATTCACGGTAATATTGGATGCAATAGAGATAGCAAATAAGTCCTCTGAAATTTCACCAGGCTCAGTCAAAACACTGGCCCCCGGACACGGGTCGTGACATGAGTCCCCTCTGGACTCCTCTCATCAGTTTACATCAGTGAGCCCGCCTAGTTAGGTGCCTCTAATAATTTCACCATATTAATCTTATCTTATCTATTAATTTCATCTCGGCATCTTCAATATGCCGCGAAATTGTAAAACCAACTAAACATTTTTTGTTATGTGTGTAGTGAACTAACTTTAAAGAGTCAAAGAAGAAACATTACTGCCTTAGTAAAAAAGGCATAAGTCTTTATTTTGGGTGCCATGTTGGTGACCAGGACAAATATTGGTCGCTTCATATCGCTGTGCTTCCTGTGCTACATTGCTTTGTGGCTGGACCAATGGGCAGTCACGGCATATGCCCTTTGCTATTCCTATGGTGTGGAAGGAACCTCGGGACTATTCAACTGACTGTTATTTATGTTAATCACTGGAACAACAATTAAATCTAAAAAGAATGGGGGTCACCTGTGGTGTAGTGGTTAGCATAGCAACCTACTAAACCCAAGATCGCGGGTTCGCAGCCCGGCAGATGACCTTAGGATTTTTTAAAGGGAGTAAAAAATCCTCAGCTATGCCGTCCTTCGGAAGGGACGTAAAATGGGGGTCCCGAGCCTGTGCGATGTCAGGTACTCGTTAAAGATCCCTATCCTAATTATACCTGGATAGGCAAAATTTAGGACTCCCACCGTAGCATCGTCCGATTAGCCATAGCAGCATAAAGTGACGTTAAACGAAACAAACAAACAATCTAAAAAGAATGTTAAGTATCCCAACCTCCCCTCAGCTATTAGGCCTGTTCCTCACAACGAAGATGTGCCGATCCCAGTGCCACCTGATGATTGGAGTTTACATTCAGAAAATATTAGTGAGGAAGGTACACCCTTAAGATCAGAAACAGATGATGATGACCCAAATTTTTCTGTGGAGTCTTCAGAACCTCACAGAAACAATCAGTCTGAACACAATGATCTAGTTCGAGATCTTAACTTATAAAAGAATCAGGCCGAGTTGTTGGCATATAGATTAAATGTTAGAACCTACTTGAGAAGGGAACAAAAATATCTACATTCGCCAACAGGAACAAGAAGTCTATCGCTTTTTTTCTGCAAAAGATCATTTAATATTTTGCAAAGATATTGATGCATTAATGGGTGAATTAGGATATAATCATAATCTTAAAGAATGGAGGCTGTCCATAGATTCCTCCAAACTTAGTTTAAAAACCGTTCTCCTTCATATAGGCAATGACAAGCCCTCAATCCCCATTGCCTATGCCACCCATATAAAAGAGACATATGACAATATGAAGATTTTACTGTCCGAGATACAATACCAGAAGCATTCTTGGAATCTGTGTGGAGACTTCAAAATTTTAGGACTTTTTTTAGATCTTCAATCAGGTTATACAAAATTTTGTCGTTTTATGAGTGAGTGGGACATCATAGATCGCAAAAATCATCATACAAAGAAGGAATGGCCCAAAAGAAATCTTGTAGGTACCTGGAGAAAAAAATGTACTTTTTGAACCTCTACTAAACCCAGAAAACGTTTTTCTTCCACCATTGCACACAGGAATGTTTGAATTGAGCTGAAAAATCAACTTGTATTTCTTTTAAAAATGTTGTAAAAGAATTTCTTGGAAATAAAAAAGCAGAAAACTACAGAGCTAGTTTCTGATCTTCTACAAAATTATAAGGCTTTAGAAAGTAATATGTCTTTAAAAATACATTTTCTTGGATCGCATTTGGATTTCTTTCCTGAAAATCTTTGGGCTGAGAGTTATGAACACGGTGAGCAATTCCATCAAGAAATATCCACTCTAGGGAAACGGTACCAGGAAAAGTGGAATCCAAATATATTGGCAGATTATTGTTGGTCTTTGAAAAGAGATGTACCAGCCGCAAAATACAGGAGGAAATCACCAAATAAAATTGCTTGTTTTGACTCTCTATAATTTTTTTTAATTTTGAAATTAAACAAAATCCTTGTCTCTGAGACAAAAATGCTTTTCAAATCTATAATCAGAGCACCAAATTCTAAAAGAAACAGCCATTGTAATTCATTTAACAGACAAAAAGTTAAATTTTGTTGTCCAGTGTAATCAGTACGAGTAACTAATATTAATTTATTGTTCCTATTTCTATATTCGCCCGATTCAAAATAAAATCAATATTTTTTTATAACTTTTATTCTTTTCTTTATTAAATAATTAACGACCTTTGATCCTATGGTTCCTTCCAATTATCTAGCCGAAAAGAGTTGATGACAGGGCAACGAAATGATTAAACGAGGCGTGAAAAGGGCCACGGTTCGAAGGGTCAAGCCCTAGCTCTTTATCTCAGAGAGGAGATTGCTCGGGAATTTCTATTAGGGTCATTCGTCGAAGGGACGTGATTTAGATGACGATCGGCGTTGGATAGTGCCAGTCAGCCCCGGCCATTTTGGAGGGTAAACAGTTCTCGGTGCAAACGATCCCTCCTTAAGGATCCAGAATCGCTTAGTCTATCATCTATTATTTATCTATTCCACTTCTTGAGTTATCTATTCAATGTAAAATTTCGCGATTCTTGATGATGCCGACAAAATGGTAATGAACAATTCTCTGAATCGTGTCCATAGCTCGGTGGATGCCGTGAGAAGTCAAATTACCTTTGATATGGGTTATCAATCAACCTACAAAGCAGGATTTAATATCTGAGTTGTGAAAAATAAGTGACGTTTTGCTTATAAACTAGGCCATAAAGTATCTATTTTGGTGCAAATGATATTTTTAAAATTACTACAAGATTCAGGAAAATGATCGAAAATGTCCACAGTTTTGACTTATTTCTTCTAGGAAGGAAGTCATGAGCTTCGACAAAGCTCCAGAAAAAAAAAACAAAAAAAAACATTTTCACTTTCCTGCTTCTAAATGAAATAAGAAACATATTCTCTACTAAACACATACCGTATAAAATAAAGTACTAAAACAAACAGAGTTAAACGACAAGAAACTACTCGTTTCCGACTACTCCAACATTTACTAGGCAACCGTTCAAAACTCCAAAAATTACAAAAGACTTATTTACATGACAATAATCATACCCATTTGAACATACGGAGTTTAGCTTTGGGGCTCCATTCTTCTAATATCCAATCCTTACAATTCAAAATCCTCAATGCTCCTTATTATGTCATAAATAAATTTATCCATAAAGATCTTAATGTTAAATATGTTGCTGATTTGGCCCGATTCCACTAGTCTCCCAACTTACCTGACACTCAATATGCATTCTAATGAAGAACTTTCATTAAAGCACTAAAAGTGAATATCTTATTGACTTGTTATGCATAATGTATACAGTTGTAAAAATCAATGAATAGTTTTTAAAAAAATTAAATTAATCTTATGGATACATTTGAGTGTGTTGGGAGGCAATGGAGAAATCATTACTCACTGACTTAACACACAGGCAAGATGATTAATTGAAGATGAATTTAAAAAACTTATGTTGTATCTCAGTGCTCAGAATATTTTTTTCTTCGTATAAAATAATTATTTCTAAATAATAAGTCGTAGTATTACATGAAATAGTTTTAAAAACTACTATCGGGACTCAGTAGACCTTTAGTTTCTTATTATTCCCTTGGAGGAGGAGGGTTATTCTAGAAGGGTTAGCTAGCTCTATCAAATTGGCAAATAGCAAACCCTCCTTGGGCTCGATAATGCGTTTTCTCCGGGCTGTCCTCTTGCCAGTGGATCCATTAAGTGCAGGTAAGGGATAAGGGCTATCCTCTGCCTTCTACAGCCTTCAATCTGTGTTTGAAACCTAACATTATTGACTACCATGTACAATGCCGTTCAAAATTTTAGGACCACACTGTGTCAAAATAGGTTTAATATATTTAATATCTCCACTTTCTCTTTATCTCTGTCTACATATGTTTTTTTCTCTTTTATTTACAAATTAAAACTTTCTTTCTCTTTTAAGTTTTTCTACAGAATACGTAGATTCTGAGGTATTCTATCTTAAAAAAGTGCCTTATTTGGAAAAAAATCTTATTAAATTTGAAATGGCTCATCAAAAAAACCCGATGTCTTATTTAACGCCTATAGAATATTTTCTTTTCTTGCATTTTACCTCGAATTTCAATTTTTTTTTTTCAATCTTAGGTTTTTATGTAGCACAAAAAAAAAAATTCTTAACATAAAATAAGGAAAAAACAAGAGAAGATTGATGTTTTTTGGTCACTTATATCAAGTAAGATTTTCAGATATCTGTGGGGTAAGAAATCAACAAGCTGGGTCAATGAAGTAAAAAAGGATTTAGAAAAAAACAATATAAAAATAGAGGAAATAAATAATAGAGAAGACTTTCGGCGAAGAGTATTGAAAATGGAGGGATTCCAGGGAAGGAAAGGACTGGTGCAAAATGGTCTGAGGATAGAAAGAGGAAACATGGTGAACAGATGAAAGCATACTGGAAGAAAAGAAAGGAACAAGGAAGAAAGAATTGAAATTGGCACGTGGTCCTCTGCTGGCCCATTCTAGGAAAAAAAAGAATAAAAAAAGGAAAAACAGTATTAATTTTTTCCTTGAATTGGGGAAATGAACTTTCCTTAAAATTGGTAAATCAATTTTACCAACTTAGGAAAATATATATATATTTTTTTTTTTTTTTTTAAAATATTCCTATCGTTACTTAGAACTGTATAGAACATATGCGTCTGATTTTAGAACTGTGTTGAAATTATGACAGTAGCATGACAATGACTTGTTGAGCAACAACTCATTGGTAGCACTTCAATTCTATATTAAGTCCCAAAGCTAACTTCTTTTCAGACTCCTCAGAAGGAATCGATTGAAAAGCAATTTGAAAGACTAATAGATTCGAGTGGTTATCTATTCATAGTATATTATATTATTATTACTAATTATTATTAAATGAATTTATTAAATTCAATATATATATTCAATTTTATTAAAATTATAAAATATTATTTTGTCAAAAAAAAAAAAAATCATAATATCCGAACCACATAGTTATTCCTTCGTTCTAAAGTCTATACCCACTCAAACTTACTAGTTTATTAACTTGCCTTCCGTCCCTTTTTTATCGATATCTCTCCAAGAATTCTGATAAAAGAAAGATGAGACCATTTAATTTATTTGAGTTTTTTAAAAATATGATAGTTTTATAAATCGTATCTTCATTTCATTATATTCCCACATTAACATTATTTATTTATACAATATATCACCAATATTTATAGTTATACTTTGATTCTTAATTATAATTAAACCTTAGTTATTTAATTTTATTTTTAGCAGAAATAGAGTGAACATTTAATATGAGTAAATAAAAACTCTGGAAAACTAGCTCATTTATTTTTAAAAAAAAAATCTAAATTAAACTTACTTTTTACAAAACAGTTATTCGAGCTTCGATTTTGTATGCCTCACCTGTGCGGAGCTCATCTTGTGCAACCAAAACTCGAAAGGATCCGAAACTTATATATGCGGATCACCGATGAATACTCTACGTATTAAAAAATATCAACAATCCTGCACCATATCAATCTTATATCTATTTAACTTCACGTCAATGATCAAACCAGAACATAATTTGAAAAAATAACAAATTCGAAAAATGCGCTTATCCGAGAAATTTGTAATTACAATAAGACATCCCTCAAAAGATACACTCACCAAAGAACAAAACATGTACTCATAACATAACAGTTTACATGTCTCTTGTTACTTATATATTATATTTGTTATTACTTTATATATATATTAGTTATTTTAATTTTTGTTTTTATTTTTTGTTGTGTTTTCTAAATTTTTCTGCTGTTAAGAGATCAACTTTAAGTTTATTAAAACTTATTCCTTATTGAGTAAAACTATATTATTCTTGTAGAGGATGTATACCGGGGCATGTATATTTAAATAATATTGTGAATATTTAAATAAATTATCATTATTAAAATTAAATTATATTTCTGTATAAATAATAGAAGTTTTTGTTCATTTCAGATAACCGAACAATTATAAGAGGAAATACTCTGTAAGTAATCAATATTTCATAGTTGCCTTTGTTTATTGAAAATTTGAAATTTATTCCAATCATTGTAAGATATTGTTTTTCATTAATTTGGAAACATACATCTATTCATATTTATCATATTCATACATACTTCCTTCCTTTATTTACTTATTTTCTTCAAAAAATTTTCTCTCTATTCTAAACGGAAATTTAAAAATGAAATATTTAAAATAGTTTATCTACATTGCGTTATATTTTGTGTTATACCAAAGAGCAGTTTAGTATTTATGAATACAAACTTACAAAATAATGACAAATATTTATTTTTTTTATTCAGCTTCCATCAATTCGATAGAAACAATTTAATTATAAATCTACTTTGAAGTAAATATATTAATTGTTCTGATGACTTATATTTCTGTTTATAAAGAACTGATTATAAGTTATTGAAATTTATTTCTAGAAAAAAATATCACAAAAGTATTTTAAAAAAATTCATTTATTTCGTTCGTTTACCGTTGTATTCTACAAGTTCACAAAAATAACATTACTGATTTCCATCTTCTATAAAAAAAAAAAATTAAAAACGATTTTTCTCATTCGCTAGTTTTACATAGTGGTGACGTTATAAACCAGAATAAAATGATAAGTGACTAGACGTTGTTCTCGACAATTTCCGTGTTCAAAGCTTCTTATCAATTCCAAATGCCTCATTTACATAATCAGTGTAGTTAGGCCTCTTAGGACATTCGGAGTTGAGCATAGAGGCTCCTCTGAGCTATCAAATTCATCTTGTACCCAATCGTTACCATCCAAAATCATCCGAAAATCCTCTATGCCCCCAAACTTAGCCGAAATGATCCTTATGTCCGATATGCTGTTTGATTTGTCTCGAGCCAGATATCTGTCCCACTAGAATCCTTTGGTTTTCCAACTTGCTTATTATTCCATTCCTGATAACCCTCGGAAGAGTCCGAAATGATGGTCAACGAACGTTTTATTGAAATGCTACCATTCGGTAGTCACTTTACAGGTCAATGGCATGTCCTTAAATTTACATTAATTTGTTTATTGTTTAGTATAAATAATAAATAATTAAATATCAAAAATATTCATATATTATTTACAACTGTACAACATGTAAAGAACTACTCACTAGTAGCACTTCAGTGGTACTACATTAGAAGGTCTCTTGGCCATCTTCTTTTCCGACACCTAGGAGGATTATTGGGAATGTAGTGTAAAGCGAGTTGGGAGACTAATAGATTCGGGTGCGTATGGAGTTTTCTATGAAAGGATAGGTATCTGTTTTGGGCCAAATCAGCAACATATAAAACAATAAGATCTTTACGAAAGATTTTGGATGGTAAGCATTAGATAAGAGTACGATTGGAAGATTTAGTGGAGCCTCAGAGCTCAACTCTGTACGTCCAATTGGGCCTAAATCCTATTAGATAAATAGAACTATAGAACTGGGGAGAATGATGTACTGTTTCATTAGATTTATCTTCGGGATCCCCCAGGCGGTCACACGTTACTTCCCGATATTCTGAGCTTGGGTGGCTATTTCCTAAATTCCGACGGCAATACTTTCTGGGTACTTTCCTATTCCAATCCATAAAAACCAAAAAACCTTCCTATATTCTTGATCTATTAACTCTGCGCTCTTCTATCCATCTCCTTAACACTAGATCCCAACCTTTTAACCTGTATATCACCTCACATAAAACCTCATCCTTTGACAAATCCTTCTATTCGTAAAGCAGCTTCCATAACTTCCTTTAAAAATAATTTATTTCTGTACCTTTTAGACAATCAATCTTCCACAAATATGTCACTAATCAAATAAATACTCAGAATTAATTTTTTTTTTTTTTTCTTTCTTTTATATGTTCATAAATATACGATTGTATTTTTTTTCTCCTGTCAAAAATGTATGCTGTAATTACTGAAGCATTTAATTTGTAAATAATAGACCACATAATTGTAATTTTAACTGTGCATAATTTTTATTCTTAGGTGACAGTAAGTCCCAGAATTAAGTTTTTTTTTTTCATTCCATTTCATATAAATAAGTCTTTTGAAATTAATTGGAAGCTTTGAACTCTTGTATAATAAATGTTGGAGTAGTCGGAAACGACGTGCAGTATCTTGTCTTTTAGGTCTGGTATGTATAAAAAAATTAAATTTCTGAAAATCTGTTTTTGAAAGTCAGAATGAATAAATCACTACCATTGTTAAAGAGTACTTGAGGAGATTGTAATATAATCAGTTATACGTTGATTTGTTATATAATGTATTAAAAATTTTCACAGTATACTCGTAGTATATCATTGTAATTCATATAATACGATATAATAACATACAATGTAAAAATGTCTAGAAAAGATAATACTGAAAGGATCTGAAGCGAGGAGGTTCTTTTTAAAATGACATGCACGACTTGGAGCCGCTTCACTCAAGAATAAACTTTTCCAATCATTTAAGAGTGCCGCTCGTGAAAATCTCCGCCGCGGAATGAATGAAGAAGTGCTCTGCCCGAGTATATTTGTAGGCTGGGGTTTGTCCTTTGATCAAATCTTCCATCCTATCTTCTGTGTCAGCTATGGCATTCGGCAAACCTTTTAAAACTTTTCTCCTGTGAAGGATGATTGCAGGAATCCATTTTATGATATCTAACTTAAAGAAACACCAGGACATTATTACATGAGGTGCGTTTGATTGAACAATTGGGATTGATAAAATATTTACCATCTATGGGAATTTTTTATTCAAAGACTATTGCCGAATGTTAAGCAATCATAAACCGATCTAAAAGCATTATCAAGGAATCGTCCATATAAGGACTGGATCACTCTTTTATTTTTTCGTAATTTCGACATTATGATTCCATTAGAAAAAGGTTTATGTAAAAAAAACAGTTTATTTTTCATAAACATCTTTATAATAGTCTACTAATGGTATATAGTCCAGTCAATAAATACATGGTGGAGTGCATGAAAATGCGATCATTTTTGACTTCATAGCTTCGTTAGGAGTTGTTAGAAGGTAAACAAACATACTGAGTACTCGTCCCTGGGGGGTGAGCTAACGTTGGGGGGAGGGAAGAAGATCAATTTTTTTTTGTTTTCCGATTATATCTCGAAAACGTTTTTATACTTATTTGTCGAAATTATAAAGTTTTTTGAGATATACGTTATTGAAAATCAGGGATTTTCGAAAAAAAAAAAAAAAAAAAATGTTACCTCCCTTTTTGTAACACTTTTGCTTCTAGTACCTTCCACGACCGTTTCTCAGAAAAAAATGTCAGAATCAAAATTTGTAGAACAATTAATTCACTTTAATTTTCTATATACGTTTATGGCATTTGAAGAAAATGTTACACAAAACCTGAGGAAAACATGGTTTTTATTTCTAGATTTTTTTTTTTAATTTTTTTTTTATTGATTGCTTTAAAGTATAAACTTTATGGCAATTGAGTTAGCCAATAACAATAATAATTACATAATAGTAAATAAGCAATAAATACAAATAGAGAAAGAGTTTTACATGTTATATAATTAATACCAACAGAAAAAGCATTTCTTCATATAATAATAATTTATACGAACAAAAAGATTTTTTTTTTCTTACAAGCTATAATGATTTAAACAAAAGAAAAATAAAATGAAAAAAAAACATACATTTTTACAATTTATAATAATCGATATTGATTATAGTCTAGGGTCACAGAAGTAGTAGCAGCAATCGCAATACAATCCAAACTTTCATTTAGTTAATTCAAAAGAAATAAATCAATTACTTTTTGCTAGCGTTTAAAACATTTAAAATAAATAGGAAGACGTTTTTTATCTTTTCAATGCTATTGTAGGATAAAATATTTTCCAAAGATACACTTTCATCTGTTTAAACTATTTCACCTTTCAGGTATTTTTTTCGGAAATTATCGTGTCTTTGGAGCTCTAACAACAGATGTTTTAAGCTACCATATTTACGATGAATAAGCTACAATCTTCACATTTTTCATTAGCTTTAATTTGTAAACTGCTATTTTTAAAAAATGTTTTCAAGTAGTCACATTTGGCTATTCACAGTTGGTTAACGGTTCTTATTTTGGTTATATTAATGTTATATTTTAAATAATGATCCGGCTGAGGGTTTTTTATTTCTAAAATTATCGGTTTTTAATAACGCATATCTCCAAAGCCGTTGGGATTTCGGCAAATATGTATAGATCCAATTATATAGGAAATTTAATGAGCTTGAATTTTTATCTGCAACATATTTTTCTAGAGTCCACCGTTTTCGAGATTCGATCGAAAAAAACAAAATTGGTACCTTCTCCTTTTCCCCCCACCCTTAGCTCACCCCCCCTTTTTATATGGGACTTTTAATATGTTTACCTTCTAGCTACTCCTAACGAAACTATGAAGTCAAAAATTATCGCATATTTCATTCACTCTACACCCCTCATTCCAGCACTCATTAATTGGACTACTAGTGAAAAATCCCTTCATTGAATGTAGTCTATAAGCACAGTTATGATCATGATAAAAATAATGAAAGAGACAGAAACTGAGAGGGTGTAAAGGAAATAAAAAAGAATCCCAATTCACATATATTATATATATATATATATATATATATATATATATATATATATATATATATATATGATAAATCAAATTAAAGGACATTTGAAATGGAAATGAATGCCGCAAATTTTACGGAGGACTGAAAACGGTAATTTTTTGAATTTTTAAAAGTTTATAACTCAAAAACCAAAAGTAAGAAAAACGTAATATTTTACATTTTAACTAGTCTTAGTAAGTACAACTGCTATACTGAGAATTAGAGAAATCGGCTCATAGAAATCGATTTTGGATCATCTATTCTCGATACCGATTATTTTCTCAAGAATTATAATTATATAATACTATTATTACTATCAATTGTAATAATATCGATAATAATTATTCTAGTGTAACTCATTAATAACAAAAATTCCAACACAACACCCAGTGTTTCTTTCATTATCTGGTGTTTGCACGTAATATCAACTTCACGTGTAAGAACTATGTTACCTTCTTTAGTTATCATAAACCTATATTAGCATCAACAGAAAAAATGATTGTACGTACTGATGTAAATATATATCGATGAAACCGAGAATCGATATTTGGGATCGTTAAAAGTGAGGATATATAAATTCAGAGAAGCTCCTTGGAAGTAAAGTGTTTTATAATAATTTAATTTTAAAAACACAGATATGCATTCATTTCCCAATATCCCAATAGTTGCAAGATTAGTCAATTAAATTGTTATTAACTGGATTTGAATAGTTGTGCCTCTATTGAATGGATTGAAGGTGGCAGTTCGATCGGACCCTCTTCAATCGAGCACTGGTCCTCACCTCACTGCCTGGCTGTATACTGTATACCTCCCACTCCCCCATCGGTTCCATGTATCTTTAGAGCCAATCTGAATAGCAGCCGTCAGCCATTTGAGTTATTGACTGCTCCATTTAGCTTAATCTTCAAGAACGGGGTGTTTCACATTTAAATAGCATTCTTCGAAACACAAAAGCACATTAAACCATGAAAAAAATAACAAATAAAGTCGATTTTGGCTACCAGTATTAGGATAAAATCAAACAAATATATATTTTTCTACAAAAATGAGATAATATAAGTGGTAAACTCTCATAAATATCTGAAAGTCATTATCTCTATATCAGGTATATTTCATTTTCAAGTTAAAGCTGTCACTACCAGAGCTAAAGCAGCAAATAATAACACAAGGGCTATATTTTCAAGTCTAAGGAGTTCTCCCTGGGAGGCAAAGATCAGGTTGTTTCAAAGCCGAGTGGAACCACAAATATTGTACTCCAGTGAGTTATGGTCATTAAGGTATTTAGAGGTAGTAGAAAAAGTACAATCGAACTTCTTAAAATGTTTATTGCATTTACCTTACAATACTCCCATTACGTAAGACTCGAAACAGTTCAAATGAAAATAAGCTATAAAAAATTTAAATGTCTTATAAAATGTTGTATTAGTATTTTAAACATGCCAGCTAATAAAATCCCCCGTATCCTGTGATCCTATCCTCTTGATATCAAACAATACTTATTTATGGGAAATTCAGGATCCCTTCCTAATAAATAAAAATTTAGGAAAAACTGTGCGATGGTAAAAAAACAGTGGAAAGAGTTAACTATTCTACCTTTAATACCTACTATATGGAAATAAAACTCACATACTTTACTTATGCCTAATACCTTATCTTGAATGCACTATTTTACAAAACAAGAATAATTTCACAACTCAGGCTAGCCTCAGATAAAAAAATACACATAAAAATAATATGTCCAAAATAGACTCTGAAACCATATGCAGTTTATGTAATCAAAATGAAAAATAAAGCCTAAGTCATATCCTATTCAACTGCCCCCAATAACTAATACTCAAGCGGATTTTCCTAATTAATAATAAAACAAAAACGTCACCCATAGTATAACCACGATTTTAACAATTGAAGTTGAGGTAAAAATTAAAGTACTATATGATTTCATTACAAATGTCACTAAACTCAGGTCATTCTTTTTAAATGAATAATGAAGTAATACCCAAGATGATTAATAACAAAAACAAGATGTAATTTATACTTTTTTTTTTAGTTTAAATTGGTTTGTTTAATTTAAATTGTTTACTTGTACATAATAAAACCACCTTATTAATTAAGAAATTATGTTATATCAAAAAATATTTTTAATTTAGAAATTTTGTTTTATATGTATAAAATCAAATGATTGGTCAAACTCATAACGCTTATTCAATAAAATAATTTCATTAATTCATTCATTCATAACTAGTATTAGAATAATGGCCAACTCAGCGATATGTGTATAATATCAACAAGATAGTTCTTGTCTAAAAGAAACACAGTGGATGGAAACAATATCCTATTGTCTGCCGAAATTTTGGGCCTTCTTCGATCTAAAAATCAAGAATTTGATTTGTCGATCCTCTATCCGGTGCCACAAAAGCTAATCAAATAATTATGCAAGAAATAAATAAATAAACAGCAAATAGTATTTATTTAACTCTAACACTTTAAAAAAACATTTCTTTTTTTTTTTTTTAGTATACCTACTAGCAACCCCCATCGCGGCTTCGCCCGCTATTAAAACGTAAATAGCTTAGATAATTTTAACTAATAATTGATGTTTTATTTGTTTATCGTTAAAAAATTTTGTTGAAGTATAGGATTTCCCTTATGACTCATCGGATTTTCCCGTTCCTGTTGGAAACAAATTAAAAATGGGGCTATAGGAAATTTTTATCCGGCCATTTAGCCTTTAACCGTCACCTGTTATAGGGACCCGAGCGGAAAAACAAATTATTCTCAGAAGGCGGATATTTCAAGTAGAGGCCAGTATGACCCTTTACATTTCTGTTTCAAGCACCTTTTCATATTCAGTTTGTTTATTGCGTTTTAGCTTTTTGTATCAGTCCAATAATTAACCCTTCGGTTCCTGGGAACCCGACGTCACCACTGGTCTTACTAATTGTAGTTTGCATTTATATTAATGGCAGGTATTTGTAGTAGGACGGTTTGTTCTACAGACGACCCCAGGTTTCATGAGTTTGTTAGAAGTGGTTTCGAAGAATGCAACGCAATTGAAAATTAAGGTAGTGATGTAGAAAAAGAAGAGAGATGTATCGTTAGCAATCATTCTTCAGATAGTGAACAGGATGCTGGCAGAAGTTTTGATTATGTCGATAATGAAAGTGGCAGTTAAGTTGTTCTATGGAAAGAAAAAGGTGTGCTTTATGCCCTTCGAATATCGACAAAAAAAAACATTTAACTTCTGTTTAGAATACAAAAAAACCTGTGTGCAAAATAGTTGTTCACAACCTATTTGCAAAAAGTGCCGCGATGAATGAATTTTGTATTCCTTTTAGTTTTTTTTTTTTTTTTTTTTTTTATTTTTTGTAAATAATAATAATAAACATATTATTTAATAAATTTACCAGTTTAAAATGTTATGTTCTAAATTTATGATAAATTCATATTTTCACTTTTTATTATTTCAATATTTTTTTTTAAAGGAATAATATTTTATTTAAGAACTAGGTAATTTTTAGTGTGGTCTTAATTCTTTATAAATATAAACTTCAATTGGTATTTTGCGAAAAGTTTATAAAAAATAGTCTATTTAGGCCATTGCCACCTCGTCACCAGGTATGTACTCGAAGAGCCATGTCACCAGCTAAAAATTAAACAAAAATCTAAATCGGTTTAAAACAATTTTATTATTTCTAATGATCCAAAAGTATTTAATTTTAGGCTATTTTCTACTTGATGTATCATTTCACTATGTCTTTATTAAATTTATGGTTGTTTTAATTCAGTTGGATAGCGAAATTGGATGCTCTTATTTGTTCTTTTACTCTTTGATTTACCGATCGTCCAGTTTTTCCCGTTTATTTAGCTTCACAGTATTACATTCACAGAATTACATTTTAGTTCGTATACACCGCTTATTTGAAATATTTGAAAAGTCAATGGAAAGTACACTGCTTATTTTGTCTTTTGGTGGAGGGATGTATGTTGACAATGGTTTATCTATTTTAAATACAGGGTTTAAACAGATTTTTTTTAATTCCTTTCCTACTTTGGTGGATATTGGGCCGAAATATGGTGTTAAAATATATTCTTCGGGGTAGCTTTATCCTCTGGGAATGTATATATATCTTATTCATAATTCTTTTTATGGATTTTTTTTTTTTTTTTTTTTTTTTTTTTTTTTTTTTTTTTTAAATATTTTCGATAATGATTTTACTTTATCCGTTATTGTTTGGTATAGTGCATATGGTTTGGATTTTTTTATAATAATTTTGTTCATTAATGGCATGTTTAAAAGGTGGTAAATCATGCTATTAAAGGCTGCGAGTAATGTGCTCCCTGGAAACGTTGCGTGTAACTACAGCTGTGTTTGTGGGTTTCCTGTATATACCAAATACATGCTGTTTATTTTTTATAGAGAGTTCAATGTCTAAAAAATTAAAAAAAAAAAAAATTTTACTAACTCTAGTGTGAATTTAATTTATGGGTAAATTTTATTTGAGTGAAGGATTTTTCCATAAAAAGGACAGGTGAAAGAAAAGACCCCATAGGTAAGCCTTCATGCTGTTAATAGAATTTATTGTCGAATTGAACTTTGAGTTGGTAATCCAAATAGAGACTATTAAGAAACTGTTGTGGATAATGGGCTGCATAATCAGCACTTAAAACCAAAGGCCCCCTGAATCACGTTTATACACGCAATACCAAATAGCAAAGGATCGATATTTTGATTTGGTAATAATTTTTATCTGGCAGAAAACTTTTTATTGATTTCGTCTGGTTGGATTTTATTTTCTAACCATAAAAGTATATGACAGTGTGGCAAACCTCGTTTCTGCCACTCAGCATTGTACAATTAAATTTTTATTACTGCTAAATCTTCCTGGAATTATAAAAATGATTTAATTACAATTAGTTAATAAATGGATTTAATATTTTTACCATTACAAACTGTGTTGCAGAATGGTGTTAACCACTTATCGGCCGATTTTTAAACTTTACTGGGATCTACATGTCGCACCACATTTTTAAATTTTTTTTTTTTAATTTAATTGAGTATAGATAAATTTCATCATCAATTTCACGCTTTATAAAACACCGTATCCTTGTGACCTTGTCGCCTATCGGTCAATTTACAAACATCATTGTTATCCACATATTTTTTATAATGTTTATAATGTTTTTTATATAATAAAGGAATCAAAAATCAGTTTGATTTTATTATTGCTAAGCCTTCCTAGAACTATGAAAATGGTGTAATTTGGTACAGATTGGTTAGGTAGTTTTCGCGTTTAGTGATCACAACCGAAAAATGGATTGTCCTTTTATATAAGAGTATAGATTAAAATAAATGTCGAACAGCTGCTTAGAATGTTTTTTTTGGTTTTTTGTAAAAAAGTTATGAATTTATACAAAATTATAAGATGTAATTCCTATATACGAGCTGGAACAATTGTTCGGTGAACCTAGCATCATTTTAATCGTCAAAGTAGGCAGATTAAGGTGGCTCGGCCACGTGCAAAGTATGACGGAAAATAGACTTCCAAAAAAGATGATGAACGGCAGGCCAGGAGGAAAAAGGTTGAGAGGAAGGCCAAGGCTGAGATGGCTGGACAACGTTTAAGATGACTTACGAAAACTGGGTGTGAATGGTTGGAAGAGGAAGGCGAAAGACAGACAGGAGTGGCTGGCTGTACTTACAATTAGTGAAGCCAAGGTCCGACTAGGACGGTAGCGCTCTATTATAAATAAATAAATAAAAATCCTATATACAATTTTTTTGGTTAATCTTATTCAATGAATCATACACAATGTTTATCTCATACAGAATCAATCTAAACTGAAGTTAATACTAAAATACATTTAATTAAAGTGTGGTAAAATCAAAACTAATTGCAAAACTACTACATTCATCTAATGTTACATATATACGAACTTCAGATAATTGAATTTTCAGTGTTTCGCTGTCACCCTATTTACCAAAGGTGTGTGGGCATACAATTCGGGAACAGAATGGAAACAAGAGAATATTGTTAATAATTATCCACATCCTGTGAGGGTCCTTAATTATGTATAGAGTGCACGTGAGTGCACTCACTCACATGTGACAAATATATTATTTTATTTTACATCATTAAATCTTTTGGAAAATAAAAAATATTACATAAATACAATAAATGAAATAAGATATATATTATATATAGAAATGGTATTGACGAAATATCATCGTATCGTGTTTTAATGTTACTGAATGTTGATGTAGAATTAGCACTAAATTTTACAGTAACATTCATAACAAACCTTTTTTTTAAAAAATAGTGTATTTTACCGTCTGTTAACTCTAGCAACAATTATTTTATTGTTATTCATTAATAAAAAAAATGTATATTATTAATATTTCTAGTATTATATTTCCGCTTCAAGGTCACTCTAGAGTCTAATTAAAAAGAATTAATATTATTATTAATAATTATATAATGTTATTAGTAATTATATAATGTTGTTATTATTAATTATATAATGTTGTTATTATTAATTATATAATGTTGTAATTATTAATTAATTATAATATTAAACAAGACTCATTAAAAACAAGCGGACAAGCGTAGTAAACAAGGTAATGAACAAGCGGATTTAGCAGCCAAAGAAGCGTGTTCCCTCTTTCCATTACCCTCAATCCCTATCCCTCTAACAGACCTAAAATTACTCTTACAACGTCAAATCAATATACGAGTAGTTTGGCATGAAAGATGGCTTGGAACCGACAGCAACAACAAAATTAGATCAAAACCAGGACCATGGAAAGAAGAGCCAGGACCAAGAAAAGAACAAGTCATCTTTACAAGACTAAGAATTGGACACTCAAAATTAACCCACAGTTACTTATTGGAAGACAAACAACCCCCAAAATGCAACTAATGTCAGGTAAACCTGACTATAGAACACTTATTGAATGCCAAAAATACAAAAAGCAAAGAAAAGATAACGGTCTGACGAATCAAGACATTGCAACATTACTAGAAAACAACTCGTATCTCCACAAGCACATTATTCAATTTTTAAAAGAAACAAACCTGTACAAGGAATTATAGTTCTGAACCTGAGTATGGTGCCTCTAACCAAATGTGGTGGGTGGTACATTGCACCAAAATGTAAATAAATAAATAAATAAATTAAAAACAAAAGTTCCAGTACAACATATTTTTATTTTTAGAAGTTCAAATATCTTTTACATTTTATTACATCAGATTGTTATTTAAGGTCTGTAATTATTTTTTATTTTTATTTATTAGAATAATTACAAGCTGCCTCACTCAAGGGCAATGAGTAATATTGATGATAGAGACTCATTCACACAATATGTACAATGACAAGAAAATTAAAATAAACAGCCTTTAAAAATACAAGAAATAGAAAAAAAAATATATATATACAAGAAATAAAATAAAATAAGTAAGATATAAAAATAGAATAAAATAAATGATAATATATTAAGAAGAAAAGAAACAATCATAACTTCATTCTTACTCTATATACAAATTTACAAACATTCCAGGGAACACCCTGATCCAAGCTCGCCCCCTTGAGGAGGGAAAGCCGGGAACAGAGAGTTCCCAGCGCTGTTCTATCAGCTGCGTCACTAGTAAAATCCAATATTAAATATTTACAATAGGTCTCGGGGCCATTGCCTTTTTAATCTGCGAGGTGGGTTATAAGGATGTGTTGAATTGGATAATGAATGAGCCAGAGGGTTGGGATTGTTGGAAAGATTTTTATGAAATTTGGAGAATTTAAAGGGTATAAGGTCATGGACAAAAGGCATATTCAGATCATTATAAAGGGTTTTGTTAGAGACATAATATGGAGCATTTACGATAGTTCGAAGGACTTTGGATTGAAAGAATTGAATGCGTTTGATATTCGATTCTGTAATTATTAAAAATGTTGTTTTAATAAATTTTGTGTCTTTTTAATCCATTGAAAAAAATTGTGCAATTGTTTATATTTCAACTCTAATAAGATTTAATTGTTGATTTCAGCCAAATAAGGATTGCCATAATTTATAATATATGTACTGTATATACAGTACAGTTAACAAGGGTTAGTGGGGAAAAACCCTAATTCTTCTTGTTAACTATCTGTTTAAACTCACTCCCCTAGGTTAGTTGTGTACTAGAATTGTTAGTCTATTCATATCCACCAGTAACATTGTAAGTAGCTTCATACTCCTCTATATTCTGTAATTATATATATTTGTGTTACCCTACACATGTTGTTATATACCTACCTGTACTGTAGCTAACTTTATGTTTTGAAATAACTTGTATAACTTATATAATTTTATTGTAACCTGTTTTTTTTTCACTGTAGGGCATGATTATGAGAACAATATAGTCTCGAAAATAAAAAAATAGTTGTTTTTTTATTTTATGACTGAACCTCAAGAACCTAACTAAACATTTAATAGTAACAGTCAAGAAATTTATCCACATACATATATATATATATATATATATATATATATATATATATATATGTATGTGGATAAATTATATATATATATATATATATATATATATATATATATATATATGTATGTGGATAAATTATATATATATATATATATATATATATATATATATATATATATACAGTACATCTATTATAAATTATGGCAATCCTTATTTGGCTGAAATCAACAATTAAATCTTATTAGAGTTGAAATATAAACAATTGTACTATTTTTTTTCAATGGATTATGGATATATATGGATAAATTTCTTGACTGTTACTATTAAATGTTTAGTAAGGTTCTTGAGGTTCAGTAAATAAGTAAAAACAACTATTTTGGCGATGTTTCGAGACTATATTGTTCTCATAATCATGCCAATGTTACTGGTGGATATGAATAGACTAACTTACAGTCAATCGAGGTATCGACAACAGTTAGTCGATACCATATCCACTAGTAACTTTGGCATGATTATGAGAACAATATGGTCTCGAAACGTCGCCAAAATAGTTGTTTTTACTTATTTACTGTACCTCAAGGACCTTACTAAATATATATATAAGTTAAGGCTTTAAATAGGTGAATACATTATATCATTAAAATATAATATATTTAAATATAGTTTTTAAAAAGTATCATCCTCTTGAATTTATTGATGTAATTAAGGATTGGTAAAGCATTAGAGTTAAATTTTAACGGGAGATATTCAGTGGCGATATTAACTGTGATTAAGGGAGCGACAACGGATTAGTAAAAGAGGGAAAAAAAAAACTCAATTTCACCCGGCCTGGGAAAACAATATATCAAGGATTGTCTATCTACTGCTTCTAACCGCACTTTCTACCAACACCTAAAATAGGTAGAAAAATGTTACTTTTTTTATTCATAACCAATATAACTCCTGAACACTAGGTCCTAGCGACAAATGTTACGAACAGAAAACATTCTCTATTGAATTCGTGATCAGGAAACTGTCATCAAATATTCGATCCGAGTAACACTTAAAGAGCTAGCGCCTATCAAAACGTTACATTTTTAGATGTGGAAAAAACGTTACAATAGACCCTCAACCAAAAGACTTAGCCATGCCATTAAAGAAATTAAAATTAAAATAAGGTCTTTAGACGAGAATTTGTACCTCATGAGCAGTTAAATTGCCTTAAAGGAAAGTTCAAGAAAAAAAAATGACAGTGTAGGAAGCAAGGGTAAGATTTTATGACAACGTTTAATGCACTGGATAGGGTTTTCCAAATTAAATATGCATGCCATGGTGGCTGCCTTCGTATAGTCATTAGTAGGATCCGAATTCGTATGTATTTAAATATTTTTTTCTATACCTCGTACACAGTTCCTGTCGTTTGTACCTTAAATTTCATGGAATTTAGAAGGAAATGAGCCAATTTTGTTTTAATTGTAATTCGTACATATTTTAAGGATGTCGCATATTGTTTAAATATTCATAAAATATAATATTATGCCTTATTATTAATCCACAACAATTCATATTGAAAAAGCAATTTAAGAAAAGAGCAGTCTTAGGAAACCCTAATCTCCAAAAATACGCAGAACGGTAACTGCCGTAACCTCGCCTTTTCTCTATGTTTCTTTATCTTCACTAGATAGTAGATTCATTAACTTCGAATGTAAAAAAAAATTTTCTAAAAGAATTGAGCCGAGTCTTAGTTTTAAAGGAGAGATATATAGATTTATCTTTACAAGTTCAACCAATAATTACAAGATGGGGAACTTGGCTGAAAGTTTCTATTTACCAGGTATGCAAGTTTAAAATGTCGTTTATTTCTTAAAATATATACACAGTAATTTAAAAAAAAAGTATAATACATTTTATTCAAAGTACTGACCCTCGCTTTCTACACATTTTGTCCATCTCTTGGGCAATATATGGATACCATTCCAAAAGAATGCTTCATCTTTATTTGAAATCCATTCATCGAGCCATTTTCGTACGTTTTCGAAATTGTTGAAGTGTTGCTCCGCCAATGAGTGTCCCATCGATGAGAAGAGGTGATAATCAGAAGGCGCCAGGTCAAGTGAATACGGCGGGTGGGGTAGGAGTTCCCAACCAAGCGAAGAAAAATCGTTTCCTTAGTCAATCTGGCTGAATGTGCAGGAGCGTTATCATGCTGAAGAATGACTTTGGCGTGCCTGTGAGCCCATTCTGGGCGTTTTTCGATCAATGCGTGACTCAAATTGATCATTTGTTGTCGGTAGCGCTCGGTATTGACTGTTTCGCCGGGTTTGAGATGCTCGTAGTAGACTACTCCCTTCTGATCCCACCACACACACAGCATTGTCTTCTTCCCAAAACGATCCGGTCTTGCACTCGATGTGGATGGTTGTCCTGGCGTTACCCATGATTTTTTTCGTTTGGGATTCTGAAAAAAAATCCATTTTTCATCGCCAGTTACAACTCGATGCAAAAAAACCCTTTCTTTCGTGGCGTAAAAGCAGCATTTCGCACACAGTTTTTCGTTTTTCCATCTGTCGTTCGTCCAATTCATGTGGAACCCATTTTCCAACCTTTTGAATCTTTCCCATAGCTCTCAGGCGATCGGAAATGGCTTGCCTAGTGACATTTAACTGTTCTGCCATCATTTGTTGGGTTTGGGTATTGTCTTCGTCTAATAAAGATTGCAATTCGAAGTCCTCAAACTTTTTTGGTCGATTTTCTCGTTTTTGATCAGTAACATCAAAGTCACCACGTTTGAAACTTTGAAACCAACGTTCACATGTCCTGACGGTTGGAGCAACATCGCCATAAGTCTCAACAAGAATTCGATGACATTCAGATGCCTTTTTCTTTTGATTAAATAAGAAAATCATGACATGCCGCAAATGCTCTTTATTTGGCTTAAAATTAGACATTTTTAACACCAAAGAAAGGTATGATACGTCCACGTAAACGACTTAAAAACAACTGACTTTTGTAAACAAATGACTAACAAACAAAATAGCGTTTAGAGATAAGCAAATCCTTCAATAGGCTAAGAGCGCATTCTATTGGAATTAAAACGACAATTTAAACTTGCATACCTGGTATTATAACGATAGTTTTATTTTATTTTCTATTCTTACGAAACACGCAGTATCCATAGCCAATGCTAAAGAAATAATGGATAAGCATACTTTGGTACATGATTTTGATTTTATTTCTTCTAATTTCTTGTTTCTGGCAAAAACAAAAAAAAAAAAAAAAAAAAAAAAAAAAAAACTCAATTAAAAACTTACATTTTCTGTTCTCAGGTGTTACAAGCATACTATTGAGCAATGTTCATTACTTGTTAATTGATGGTCTTATTATTACCTACTAAGACTATTCAATATAGTGTTTATATAACAACTCTATATTTTATTTCAGTTAAAGACTAATTTTCAGTTTAAGACAATGTAAAAATAATCACAGATTAAGAGGTATATGACATATTATATAATTGTAAAACTATTGGTTTAATGTTGTAAATTAATGTATTTTAAAATGAAGCATTGTCTCCGAATGGTCGTTACAAATAGAAAATAAATAGGAGTTATGCCAAAGAACTATTTAATATTATCACACTCAGCATAAAAGGTTATAAATTTTTTTTCTTGTCTATTGGGAGACGTGGTTGCTCAGTGGGTGAGGCGCTTGTCTACCATACCCCAGGACCCGAGTTCAAGTCCGGCTGAAGATGCAAAGTTTATTTTCTGGTACGTCGGCCGGGGCTCTGCTTCGGTTTCGGGAGATTCCTGGGAATATCCTGCATCTTTAAAGTGGGTACACTTAATAGGGGAAAATGATCTGGCGGTTGAGCAAGTATTCTCTTTTCACAACTGTAGACCCAGAAACAGTACGTTCTTACCTTAGGTAGACTGAACCGAAGACCTTTTTGGTGATGATTTTCTTCTTTTTTTTCCCTTGTCTATGGTTCCGAACTATGATTTATTTTATTTATTTATTTTTTTAAACTCTGCATTACAAGCATTGTGAAACAATAAGACAAAAACGTCAAAAAAGTATCTTAAAACAAATCCCGGAATTGAATTGAAAACTATTGCCAAAATTCTCACCGGTAAAAATACGGAAAATGATATTTCTCTCGGCCCGAAGTAAATTGCTGCCTTCAAATAGGATTCTATTTACATCCGTAGACGTATAACGCTCTTTTAGCCGATTTAAAAAAATGTTATTCTCTGATAAACGGAATAGTACATTCGAAAACTTGAAAATGTAAATGTAAATTTAAAGAATAAGTTTTGCATTAATATTTGTGCACATAATTTAGGTTTGAAATTAAATATTTTGCAATAAGGACCCGATATTTTATTTTGCATATAAACTTTTTTTAAATTACATATTTGCTTGAAAATAAGTATTTATATATGTACGTATTTTATTTCGTAATGATAGGGTATTAGAAATTTTTATAGGTGTAGGTTGTTGGGGTATGCAGTCATAGATACACAGCAACTAAAAATAATATTTTAGTTTATAATGCTGACGTTTCGACTTGCATTGGAATTCTTCATCAGAGCTAGAATAAAAAGAGAATAAACAAAAAGGTATGACTAAATTACAGAGAGTAGATAGATAATCATTTTATTTATAAAAGACAATTCTCGTACAAATGTGAGTCTGGAATATCCTCAGACAATTCTAAATTTATTTACATAATGAGAAAGAGTATGAAATAAAAATACACTTTTTAAATACAAATACATGGATTAATCTAATAATAAATTATAAAAAAAAATAAATATAAGTAGTTCTCTCGGTTATCTATTTAAGTCCATTAATGAACTGGTAAGTTTATACAAATTTGTATGGATACATATAAAGATTATAAATACTGGTTTTAATTCGTATAAATATTTTACTGATATAATTATAAATTATGTTTATTTTATCAATATCAGGAATATTTAAAATATTTTCAACGGTCTGCAAGTAGGTTCTTCTGGGCTCATTGAATTTAGGGCAGTGCAGTAGCAGGTGACTCATGCAGTCCTCCACAAAATACTCACAGAAAGTACAATTTTTGTTTCCTTCAAGTGAAATTGTCGTGTCCTTCAGATACATCTTGATGACTGCCGGGCTGGAAACTCTTAATTGACTGACAATTCTTACTTTATGGAAGCCAACTTTATCCATCTCTGTCAAGGAGAGCATAATGTTCAATGATCGTTTAGTGAGAGCATTGATGCTGACACCCATAAAATTACAGAGAGTATAAAAAACAAAGGTATGAAAAGAAAAACTGTATGAGAATAAAGGCAATATCTAAAGGTCATTAAGACAATACATAAAGACTATTGAATTAAAACTAAAGTGAATAGAAATTGAAATGCGTGATAGTTAATTAAAAGTTAATGAGTAAATACAACAATATAATTTGGAAATATAAGAAATTAGTAGATACAAAGTTAATGAGATAATGAGGTTTAGTTAGTGAATAAATACAAAAAAAATAAATAAATAAATAAAATTAATAACAGTAGTAGGAAGTTGAATATATAGTTGATAATAAATATATATAGTACAACAATGAGAAGTACATAGCAGTAAAGGAGAGATGAATATTACGGCATAAGTAGTAAGATAAATATAATTGTACCACTTTTTATGGTCATAGTTAAGGGAACTTGTCGATTTAAAAGGGAATTTCGTTGATACACTTTCTAATATGACATCTTTGGTTACATATTTAGATTCTCAAAAGTTGTCCTTGTCATTAGTTTTCCCTTTTGAAGACTTTTAATTTATTGATGTATCTTGGACTGTGAGTCGAAAGAGTAAAGTTATAACAAACTTATGCTATATTTATTTGTAATTTTGTAAATTTTGTCAATCAATACTCTCTGGAATATTAAAATAGTTTTAATATTTGAAATCTCAGACTACTTCAACATTTACTAGACAAACGTTCAAAGCTCCCAATTAATTACAAAAGACTCATATACATGACTGTGATTAGACCTGTTTGGACGTACGGAGTTGAGCTTTGGGGCTCCACTAAACCATCCAATTCATCTCGTATTCAATCCTTACAATCCAAAATCCTTTGTAAAATCCTCAATGCTCCTTACTTTGTCACCAA
The DNA here is from genome assembly GCA_003667255.2 of Euschistus heros. Lineage (NCBI taxonomy): Eukaryota > Metazoa > Arthropoda > Insecta > Hemiptera > Pentatomidae > Euschistus > Euschistus heros. Next base: position 1,381,958 of record RCWM02000287.1, on the reverse strand, counting down.
TAAACTTATCCATAAAGATCTCAATGTTCCACATGTTGCTGATTTAGCCCACACCAGATACCTATCCTTTCATATATGCTCCATAATCACTCAAATCCGTTAGTTTCTCAACTTGCTTCCCACTCCATTCCTGATAATCCTCCGAGGCGTCTGAAACGAAGATGGCTTCCATCTTCAAACTTTCTAAGTTTTAACATGTTATTATAATCGTTGTCAATACATTTACTTGATGTATATATTCTGTACAGTTGTAAATTTCAATAAATGCATATAAAAAAAAAATTAAATCATTGTATTGGATACAACAATAACCATAAAATTAAATTAAAAATTATAAAAAAGATCCACTTTTATATAGCTTGTGACATTGTTACCAGCCGACGGTGTTCTCCCTAAAAGGTTCTGGCTTTTTGTAAGTGAAAGACCCCAGATTAGGGCTAGCCGAGGACCAACCATTAAACTAAATGTAGGTAATCAATTTGTCTCCAGGGCTTTAGCCGCGTTCCTTGAGGACAGCTCGACCCGGAGAATTTAAGGCTAAACATTTTCCATTCGTTGGCTGAGGGTTTCAAATCGATTCCGGCCAGCGTATTCCTAACCTTAGGTGGCTATTGTAGTCACTATCTGTTTAATCAGGTCACGCTGGGGAACGTCCGATATTCAATGGCTGCCTTCCGATAGAATCTCTTATCGTCCCAATTGAACACTTGAGGGATATTCCCGTCCGCGGTATCGGAGGCCACTTTTAAGTCGTCCATTTTTAAACGTTTCAATCCAATATTAGCCTTTGTCGGGAATTTAAATTTTAATGTAAATTACGCATTAATTTTTACATTATATTTGTCATCAATTCAATAAAATTTATTAGTTTCAACAATTATCACCTATTTTATATTATCATTTATTATTATTCTATTTAACTTTACTCTATATTTTATTTTGTACATTAGTTCTTGTATATGGCTGTTTATTTTAATTATATTACTTGGAAATTGTTCCTTGATTTTTTATTTTTATATATTAATGTGTGCTGAATTCGATTCTGAAAGAAAAATATTCTAACACAATTTTTCAGAAATTAGATGTTATTTTTGAAAAACCAGAAATACCGTATTCTTTATTTATGTTTTAATTTAATTTTTTTTTTTTTTTTTTTTGTTTCACTCCCATGAACATTTGTGGTGACTTTCATATTTACGAGTGTGCTGAATCCGAATTAAGAGTTAGCGAAATTCTACAAAACAAAAATTAGAAGTAGAAATCCACCAGGTGCCATTTTTTAGAGGTAGGAGGGTGTTTAACTAAAACACCCCTTTTATATATTTATATAACACTTTTTTCAGTTAAAAACAGTAATATACAAAATAATAATATTTAATACTGAACATAATTAATTTGTGTAAATATTTTCTTTTTGTATTCTACATCACGTGTCTCCCGTTGTAGTATAAAGTAAGTACACCGGAGTAGTGCCGTTGTAGTACCCAAGTATCAAGTGTACCGTTGTAGTGCCCAACAGTAGTCGGCAAGCATTTCTCATTGCATTTACCGCTGTAGCTTTTTTCCATTTGGGCTATCTCTTGATGAAATCGTTCTCCGTGTTCAACTGAAACTGCTCCCAATCTAAATCAAAATGGAATGAAAAAATGAATTTTTGAGTATATGTTGCAACCCATGGTCGGGTATGATAAAAGCAATTCTTCAACGTTTTTTTTTTTTTTTTTTTTTTTTTGTAATACATTATCAAAATCAAATAGGTTTTTTAATTTTTTGACAAAGCTTTCAATGACAAAAAAATGCTTTAAGTGTCGAAAAACATCTAATTTTTCAACTTAGAACACAAATTTAATTTAAAAAATGGTGCCTGATTGAGATTGTCTGATATCGGATTCGTGTTCAGCATACTTCAACAAATAATACAGCAACATTTTTGTAGAAGGGAGTATTTTGATGCAGATCAGTGTTATTATCTTTAAAAATGGTCATAAATTCCTAAGAATAATAACAGGCTGCTAAGTTATTTTAGACAAGAACAACTAATCAATAAAGTACCACATACAAATTCTATATTCAGTCTTTTATTTAGTTCGTAGTTAATATGTTCTTCAGAGCGCTCGGTACCGTTTGATAAAAATAAAAGTTACTTAACGTATTTCGTAAGAAATTTTGTTTAATTTTTCTAGAAATATTTATTAATACTTTGTACATTATATACAACAAATAAATTTACGAATAATTGTCACAATGAAATGTCAATGACATGCAAAGAACTACTCACTTCAATAATAGTTCTACATTAGAAGGTCTATAGGAACATCTTTTCAGACGCTTTGGAGGATTATCGGGAATTGAGTATGAAGCAAGTTGGAAGATTAGTGGATTCGAGTGGGTCTGAAGTTTACTATGAAAGGATAGGTACCCGGTTAGGGCCAAATCAGCAACATATAGAACATTAAGATCTTTATGGATAAGTTTATGAGTGACATAATAAGAAGCATTGAGGATTTTGGATTGTGAAGATTGCATACGAGAAAAATAGAAAGGTATAGTAGAGCACCAAAGCTCTACTCCGTACGTCCATACGGACTAATTATTGTCATGTAAATAAGATTTGGGAATCTACTGGGAACTTGGAAGGTATGTCTAGTAAATGTTGGATTGAAGAGAGCAGTTTCTTGCCTTCCCTCGTAAGGAATTCCAAGTAAGCGGTTTGTCTAAATGATGTCCTAGGTAGTGGATCTGTTCAACTAGACAGTGGAATTGATTTAATTTATATTTTTACTATACAGAAATCTTCGAAATAAGCAGAGTTTTGTAATGAAACCAAAAAACTGAAAGATTTGTGTTTTTTGTAGTCTAGCCGACTTAACACATGGCTGAAAGCAGAAACACTGATCAATATTAGGGAATGTGATTTTGTTATGAAACTGTCTATAAAAAAAACTGGTCCAGAACTGTGCCTTGTAGAACACCGCCCTATTAAGATTACTATAAAACAATTTTTATGATTATATGAAATAATTAAAGCGAAGGGTAAAATATAAAGACAATTTAAAACGTATTTGTGCGCTCCGTAACAGTATTTCATTATTAATTGAAGCCATTGTTGGAATGTGGTGTTAAATCACTTGTATTAAAATATTCAGGAAAAGCACTTTCGTGTTATAGGTTAGGAATTTTACCTGGTTTTTATTTTCGTTATAAAATCGTTTCTGTTGTATATTTTGGTTATATGGCTAAAATTATTTTATATTTAAAAATAAATCGGTTGATAACACTATTGAAAAAAAAAAATTCTTGAGTTGACCAATTTTGTTTTGAGCAAGTTTTTTTGAAGTGAAATGATGACTGCCGGTGAGAAAATATGAATAAACTTAAAGATATATTTTTGAAAAAAAAAAATGAGTTATCCACCAATGGTTTCAATAATTAGCCGTTTTCCATTTAAACGATATTATATTTAAAATATTCATAAAAATAATCATTGTAAAAAAGCTGAAATTGTAAGAGTTCAATTTTTCGAATAACTTTTGTAAAATGCATGGCCTCATCACGATCCTTTGAATGCTTCCAAATAATACTTTAAAATGTAAATTCTGGCTCATTAGTAATTTCCAGCCCCCTCATTTTCAATCGTTGAAAATGAGAACTAATCTTCAAGAGTTTTTTTTTCTTCTTTAATCTTCTTATGGACCAATGGCTCCTTTGAAATATCAAGGATTCTTTACATCATTAGTATAATTTAAATCTTTATGAAATGGAAATTCAAATAATGAAAAGAAATCATTGTGTGAAAAGTGATTCCTCTTCCGATATTTTCATCTCCGCATTATTGAAGAAAACACGGAGTACATAATTATTTAAATCAGTAATTTTAAAATAACTAATTTTTAGTGTATAATCAATAATTAATAATGCATAATAACATTATTAATAATTGGGATGGATAAATGCAGAATAAAGAAAAATGGTAGGCGTGCTCAAACTGACTCTAAACATTGTACATTGATACATACAATTTATTTGATGATATAAATATGTATTATTCCACTTTTTTGTTACTCGTAACATTCAGAAATTTTGTTAATTACAATATTGTTGTTTACCACTGTATTAGTTTATAACTAATACACGACAGAGCTATATCTGCAACTCTAATTATAGGAACTTAAAAGTTATCCAAAACTCTTGTATGGAAATAATAAATAACTACCCGATGAACACCGGAATTTCAAACATGCTATCTGATTTTATAATTTCATCAGTTACATTCAATTACAGACACAAAGTTTCTTTTCCCTTACAACAATATCCGAAAATCCCACCATACAAAAAGTAGGAGACTAGAACAAGATATAAAAAGATACACCCACAAACGTACTAAACACATATTAATAGACATGGCATAATAAATATCGCTTTTATGTAAAAAATTATTACAATTATAGGTACTTTATTCCAAGTAAATATCCATATTATGTATTTTAAGATATGTGTTTTTATTTGTATGTACATTTTTATTTAATTTTTCTTTTTTTATAATGTAGTTTTTTTTTGTTTGTTTTTTCAATTTTTCCTACTGTGAATATCTTCAAATTGTTAAAAAAAAACAAAAAGCAAATGAAAAATATAAAGCTTCTATAACATTAATAAGGGATAGTCAACTTTCACATATAAATATAATATCCTTTTGGCAACATTTATAACAAAAATTGTTAATAAATGTTTAAAATAAACAAAAAAAAAAAAAAAAAATGTTTGTATGTCTATACTCAGCTGATTAATAAATTATTAAAACATGACATTAATGGTTGTACTTTATTATGACGCAACAAGATCAAACTCAAAAGAGGGGGATCTATTTCTTCTTAGTTTTTTCTTTATTTAGTTACTAATAAGTGTAACATTTACTAGAAAACATTGCTAAAAAGCTTTCTCTCTAGCCTTCTTAAGGCCACTGATTAATAGTGCAGATCTGATCGTATTGAATCGAAGCGAATTTTCAGATATGCATTTGTTCAGAGTTGAGCAAAATTTAATCATGATTACATATTTGACAAATAACTTCCTGAAATCAATCATATAATTTAGTTATCATTAAATATTTTAGTTAATTTTTCAATTAACTAAATAATTAATTGACTAATGATTAATTGGGAATAGAGCCGTTCTCTTTGAAGCCATTTTTTAAATAATTGTATAAAAAAACATAACTATATAATTATAATTGGTCATTATATTGAATAGAATAGGAAGCTAGTTGTATTTGGTTATGGAGTTAGCTATGGAGGGATAAGTATCTGGTTTGAACTAAATCAACAACATATGGCACATTTTACTTATCTTTTGTGGCACATCTTAACTTATCTTTGTGGATAGCTTTGTGACAGAGTAAGGAGAATTGAGGATTTTTCGAAAGTGTGTGTTATAATGACTACCTGTAGGGCAGCTGATAACTCATTCCAACTCTCTCAATACTCTTATAGTTCTTATCTTGCTGGACTACCCCCACTCTGTCGTCAGGATCTAAGCGAACCAGACTTACTTCTCTCTGCACAAGGCCCTTTGGTCTTCCTTAGTTTGTTTTATGACCAAGGCTAAAAATAGCCTTCCGAAGTTTATTAACTGTGTTTTCTTCAAGTTATATTCCAAAAACATTATATTTTCCCTTTTTACTTGCAAATGAGTGGTGATCTAGCTGGAGGATTTCTTACCCGATTATCGCAGCATCCAGATGCAAGTCAACCACCGGTGAATCTCTTTGGTGCACCTAAGACTCATGGGAAATTCGGACGCTTCTTCACAGGGGTGAGTTGCATTCATTTTTATAATTGGTTTAGATTTCTTCTATTTCAAATTTCCTCAAAGTTGCGAACATTTATTTTAAAAAAATTATATACTGTCCACTCTCCAGAGGCTGATTTGATTTGTGAGGAAGTTACCCTTCCTTTTAAATTGTATCAGGATAATTTACGATCTTTGATCAAACAGAAGGATTTTGGATTATAAGAATACGAGACGAATTAGATGGTTAAGTGAAGTCCCAGATGGAAACTCTGTCTAAGTAGGTCTAAGTACTGTCGTGTAAATAAGTCTTTTCTAATTAGTTGGGTGCTTTGAATGCTTGTCTAGTCACTGTTGGAGTAGTTGGAAATATAAAAAAAAAAAAAATTAAATTGATGATCTTTAGTCTTAAAATGATATTTGAAAGCAGTGCAGTTGCTTTGGTAAAACGCAAACCGTATTCAAAATTCTATTTTGATTAGTAAGTGACTGCAAACAAACAACGACAGACCGCAGCGCTCGCTCAGACCGGCCAGCGACCGACAAACCTAATAAGCGGCGGACACTAACGAGCCCCAACCCCCGGAGACGAGGCATTGCTATTCCCGGCGATGGCCCTCTCGTTAAGCCACAGCCTCGCTGATTAGGTGGCGCGCCGGTTAAATGCATCGCTCCGCATAAAGAGGGAAGGGAAGTAGGCCACAGTATTTATCCCTGCGTAACCTCCCCTGTAGCTCGCAAATCACGGCGTTATTTAGCCCCAAAGGGAGTCGTGTAACTTTGATTCCTTCGTGTAACAAGGAACGGGAATTAACTCATTAGCCAGGAGGCGTTTGTCAGCTCATTTATAACTCTATGATATTAAACATTTTAGTTTATTATCTACATCCAACAATAATTATTTAAATTCGATAAAAAATGGTGAAATTTTAATTTTTAAAAATGTATCAAAATAATTAAATTTTAGAGATGCAGATTGTTGGGGTATGCAGTCATAGATACACGGCAATTAAAAATAATATTTTAATTTATACTGCCAACGTTTCGACTTGCACCAGCAAGCCTTCATCAGTGATAGAAGAAAAAGAAAACAAACAAAAAGCTATGACTAAATTGTAGAGAGTATAAAAAACAAAGGTATGAAAAGAATAAATGTATAAGAGTAAAGACAATAACATAAAGGCAATATCTAAAGGCCATGAAGACAATACATAAAGACTCTACATAAAGACAATACATAGAATTAGGATTAAAATGAAAAGAAATTAAAATGAGTTATAGTTAATTAAAAGTTAAATAGTAAATTCAACAATATAATTTGGAAACATAAAAAATGAGTAAATATAAAGTTAATGAGATAATGAGAACAATAACTTGTATCTACTCATTTTTATGTACCAATTATATTGTTGAATTTACTAATTAACTTTTAATTAACTATCACTCATTTTAATTTCTTTTCGTTTTAACCTTATTTCAATAGTCTTTATGTATTGTCTTCATGGCCTTTAGATATTGCCTTTATGTTATTGTCTTTACTTTTATACATTTATTCTTTTCATACCTTTGTTTTTTATACTCTCTACAACTTAGTCATACCTTTTTGTTTGTTTTCTTTTTCTTCTAGCCCTGACGAAGGCTTGCGATGCAAGTCGAAACGTCGTTATTATAAATTAAAATATTATTTTTAATAGCTGTGTTTTCCTCAAACAAACTCAAGTATTGAAATACCCATAATTCAGATTTCCCGGGGTTTTATCTTAATCCATACTGGGTTTATATTCATATTAATATTATTTATTAAACGTGAGACATCAAGGATTAGGCACATCAATGTTTTTCCCTGTTACTAACAAACGATGGAATTTTAGGTTATTTTTTTTTTAATTTTCTTCAGTCCATGTTTAACATTCGTTTCGTTATTTACAAATATGCCAGGACTAGTGGAAGCAGTCATTCAAGCCAGAAAGGGCAATATGTCTTATCAAATATAAATTTTAATTTTAAAAGTTTTCTAACTGTTTTGTTTTTTGGAAGAAATATTTTAATAAAAATTGTTTTTGTCTAGTTAAGGAATGTTTATTATAGACTTCAGAACCTTTCTTTCTTATGAACAAAAAAAATACGTTTTTATAAAATTCAAATATTTCAAAGTGTTGGGATACTTTTGACGCGGAGTTTATATAAATTAAAAAAATACATATATAAAATTAAATAATAGTAAAAAAAAAATAAGACAAAATTAAATTGGAGGTTAAAAATACAATCATACTTCATTTACAATATACATTCATCCTAGAGATCTCCCAATCAGTCTTATAGAGGGACAAGCCAGGCATAGTGAGGTCCTAGCTCTTCTCTCTCAGCTGTGTCACTGACGTAAAAAAACCAGAGGAGGCTAAGTGAGAATGCTATAGTACATTCACTCAGGACATGAGTAGAGAAGCTGAGCATTGCCAGAACTCCAACATAAATAAATTTTACAAAAGATCTTGAGGGGTCTGCGAGGGGAGTTATCAGAATGTGAATTTGTGTTTAAATTTAAAGCTAAAAATGCACTGAGCCATTTTTAAAGACCCCATTAGTATTATTTGTAGTCACAAAATTAGACGAGGAATTCGGAAAATCCCGCCGACAAAACAAACATGTCGATGACCGCAAGAACTTTTTAACCACCCTAAAAATTTAGGTTTCTAATTATCACACACGTTTTTCAAAAGTGGCACAAATCTGTATTTTTGAGTTATCAAGGTAAAGTTCTATGAAATGTAAAAAATGTATCGAATGAACTTAAAATCTCTCCTGAAACATCTCACTTGAATTTGGAATTAATAGATACTTTTAGTTCACTTTCGATTCTTCATACAAGACTGTGAGATTTTACATATTTTTTTAATGCATATTTTTTAATTGTTTCACTTTTGGAATTATGTTCGATATTGTTCATCTTATTTTAAAAATAAAAATATACCCAATGATATATGGTCAGTTCCAAAAAAGACCGCCACAAGTCACAAATGTTCAGATTCCAAGTTATTGCATTTAGTATCAGTGAAATTTTTGACTAATATATGGGGAAAACTGTTATAAGTGAAACTCTCATAAGGGCAACTATTGTTACAAAATAGTTATTAGTATGTAATATTTAGTTTGAGGAAGACTCACATTTAGCATAGTGATATTATTTTGTTAAATTTTTATTTGTGAAATACAGTGACAGTTCGAATTAACACAATACTAGCAGGCGGGATTCTCTCAGCTTGATATCTTATAATCTAAATGCCAACCACCATCAGGTTAAAGCCATCATACAAGGGCCATAATATATTAATTAATCCATAATAGCATCCCCCATTGCGGCTTCGTCCGCTCTCCATTAGTAAAGAACTTACAGTTATAAATTGTTAGATAATTTATACTAATGAGTGAAGTTTTATTTGTTTATCGATAAAAATCTTATATTGATGTATGCAATTGAGCATTGTTTTTTAAATGATATTTTCACGCATAGCAATTATTCTTAATCTACTACCATTACATTGATTAAGTGTTTAAATTTACGTAAAAGTGTGATTGAACACCTAATTTTAATGTATGAGTTGTTAAGCAAAGAAACGACATTTTGATTTGGTAATAATTTTTATTCATCAAAAATAATTTTATTGATTTCATCTTGTTGGATTTTAATTTCTAATCGTAAAAGTATATGACAGCGTGGCTAACATCGTTTCTGCTACTAAGCATTGCAAATTTAAATTAAATTATTTTACTATTGTAAAATTTATTATTGCTAAAACTTTCTATAACTATGAAGATGGTTTTGTTGAAATTTGGCACATGTTGGTTTAGTAGTTTTTCCATTGAAAATCCTGTGGTAGAATGGAGCTAGCCACATATTATTTGATTTTAAAACTTTATGGTTTTCCACATATTATCATGTTTTCAATCACAAATTTATTTAAAATCAGTAGGTTTTATTTTTGCTAAACCATCCTGGAGCTATAAAGGTAATGTGGATAAAATTTGGTACAGATTCGTGAGTCTTCCCAAGAAAAATGGCTTGTCCTTTTATATAATAGTATAGATATCATATTAACATGAAAGCACTCTTCATTCCTTTCATTGAAAAATTGAAGTATTTTTTTTTAATTACATATAACAACTTCCATTAAAAACAATGTAAGGTTGCTTAATGGGCATTATTAGTTGAACCCTCATACTGCAACATCTTGAAGTTCTTTGATATAAAAAGAATGATGAAATAAATTAGGATCAGAACATGAAAGTTGTAAGATCAGAGAACAGCCGGTGGAAAAAGTTGTATAAAAGCAGTTGGACAACAAGGTGTGAAGTAGGGATAAGAAAAAGTAGGGAAGGGGAGTGAGATAGTAAGTTCAGGAGTGGGGAGAGAGGGAGCACAAATCAAATGGGGCCTATGACTGATGTGAGAAGTTTGTTTGTTGTCCTTCTTCTAACAGCCTATTTGTCATTGTTCGCTCCTCGTCTATTTTTTTTTCTTTCCTTATCTCAATTTTCTTCTGTAGTTCCACTTTTATCTTCGTTTGCTTGTGGTACGACTGATCCGTGCTTAGAGCTTTATGTCTGTGTTTTTCTCCAAACAAATATCCAATCTCTTTTTTTTTTCTTCTTTTTTTTTAATATAAATTTATTTAAAAGTAAAAGTGTTGATAATTATTACAATTACATGTCAAAACTTGAAGAGAACTACTCATCGGTAGCACTTCTATAAAAATTCTACACTAGAAGTTTTTGGGCCATCTTCTTTTCTGGGAGGATTATAGGGAATGGTGTAGGAAGCAAGTTGATAAAGTTGAGGATTTTAGTGGTTATGGAGTTTACTATAAAAGGATAGGTATCTGGTTTAAGCTAAATCAGCAACATATGGAACATTAAGATCTTTTTGTTTTTAAAAGTTTATTGGTTACAAAGTAAGGAGCATTGAGGATTTGTCGAAGGATTCTGGATTGTAAGAATTGGATACGAGATGAATTGGATGGTTTAGTGGTCCCCCAAAGCTCAACGCCGTACGTCCAAATAGGTCTAATCACAGCCATGTAAATAAGTCTTTTGTAATTAATTGGGAGCTTTGAACAATTCTCTAGTAAATGTTGAAGTAGTCTGTAACGACGGGCAGTTTCTTGTCGTTTTAGTCTTGTATGCGGATTCCAAGACGTTTGTCCAAGGGGAGTCCAAGATAGCGGATCTGTTCAACGGGGATTAGTGGAACATCATTTAAGGATACTGTAGGGCAGGTAGTCGTTGGTTTACGACGAAGGGTAAAGATTATTTGGTGAGATTTGTTCAGATTTATTTTTATTCTCAACTTTTGACACCATTCTTGAATATGGGATTGGAGTGTTTGGGAAGCAATGAAGGGATCATTGTTTTCTGATAACACAAGTGTCATCAGCATTTGTGGGGAGGACAGTGATAGGATGCGTTGGGATGTCAAAATATCCAATAAAAAAATTAATTAGGTAATTTTTAAGCTGTGACAATTTGCGACTTATACGCCGCGAAATCTCTTATAAACAGTAACTATTCACAGATAACAATAATCAACTAATGAAGTATTGAAAGGTTTTTTATTATAATGAGCATGCTATACTGCATTTCAATCTCAACTCCCATTACCTAGAAGTCAAATCTGAGCCAACAATGTCGGTTAATCGAGTCCCAAGTGTACCTTGTAACTAGACCATTAGCGGGCTTATTCACTAGTCTGGCTAATAGTGAAGAGTTCTAATCATAGTTCGTTTCTCTATTATCTCAGATTATATATTAACCCTTTTTCTAGCAAGAAGTCAGGCTTCGAAAAATGATGATAAAATGATGAAAAATGATTTTTTTTTTTTTTTTTTTTTTTTTTTTTTCTGCATTTTCCTGCAAAATACAAAAAAAGTGTCACACCTGACACCGTTCCGGGATAAATCCCTCGTATGGTCGTAATCAACTACAGAAGGTCTACCGCGACCTTCCTTGTCTTTGGTATCAAAATCTCCAAGACAGAAATTTCGACCAAGTTTGAACACGTAAAAAATATTTAATGAAAACCTTTTTTTTTTTTGACATGAAGAATTTCAGAGGTCCTAACCCATAGAAAATGTAACACATACTAAACTTATCAACATTAACAGCGAAATTGTTTATAATCATTTAACTAGACTGGAGGATCATCTTTGATTGCTTGGCAAGCACTTGCCTAAAAAAATAAATGTTCAAAATATTATGCATTATTTTCAGTTTTAGGCCTCCTTTTTTCGGCAAGGCGTCATCTTTGACATCTGCAAATGAATCGTTTCTATACCGTTATAAATGAAATATTCCACTTCTACTTGAAAATTTCTGAAAGTAAATACCTAAGGAAACTAAGTTCTATTAATAAGTGAAAGTAAAACTTTCATTACTTTTGTTTTATAGAAAAAAACTCCTAGAGCACCCGTTGATAGCCTTCCAACAACTGGAAGGCTTCTTCGCTTTGGAAGAACTCAAGTTGCCAACGAACAGAAAATTCGATAATTAATAGATTCGGATCCACGTTAAACATGTGCGGAAATAGGCAAATATTTCGCAAGTAATAGCCTGGATATATCTACATCAAATGAGAAAAATAAAATAATATGGATAAATGGGTTCCTCATAAGTTATCAGAGGCGAATAAGAAGTCACATACTGAAAAGGTTACTAGGTATAAATTAATGGAAATCGGATGGAGATCATTTTAATGAATGAAGTTATTGTATAGTTATTGGTTTATTGAATGTTTGAATTGTCCAAAAAGAAAACAACAACAAGACTTTTGAAACGACCTGGTACTTGTATGGAATCAGAAAATAACGGTGATAATTTTAAGGTTCTAATTTACAGACAATGATCGTAACATCACCAAATAACGACAAATTTTAATTTTTTATTTTACGATTTATTTAATTTTAAGGCAAGGTATTATGAGCGACACTTTTCCAGACTAAGGGTAAACATCAAGGTGAAAATGCCTGCAAATGTTAGAAATATATAGTAATATCTTTAGTTCTTTTTTTTTTATTTTTGTTTCTGAGCTATTATTATTTTGACCAAGGCTGTCTATTTATTATATCGCTATGAACCGAATGCCAAGAACAAAGGATCCCCCGGACAATGGACAGCAGACAAGAAGAGATCATCGATCTGATGAAATAATTGGTGTTTGGTTTCAGCTGGCTGTTTGCTGTAACCGAGAGCCTCTAATTCACTTACCCCCCCCCCCCCCCCCCCGTTCGTGATTCAATTTGTCTCTTCACAGCCACTGCCGCCGCTCACAAGTTGGGCCTTTCACTCGCTGACAATTAGAGTTGGCCCGACAAAAGCCACCAATGAAAGTTGGGGAGCGGCATGACGATCCATTGGCGATTCCAATATTACCAACTGGTTCGGTAGCCGCTAGTGCCGGGTATTTGCTGCTACCCTCTCTGTTCTCTCTACTTTCTGGCAGCAGATCGATCTATTGAGTTGCACGAAAAATAATGCTGGCATTATTGTTTGTCTTTAACTTTCCGATATACACAATCAAATTGTATCAATTAAGGTACGCATGATGGTATAGAAGGATCAATGCTATTAGGAATTTATCCAGAGTATAAAGCTACCCCGAAGAAATATATTTTGATACCATATTACGGTCCAATATCCGCCAAAGTCGGAAAAGAATTTTAAAAAGTAGGTTTAAACCCTACATTTAAAACAGATAAACCATTGTCATCATACTTCCCTTCACCTAAAGACAAAATAGACCATTTCCAAAAAAGCAGTGTATACTAACTAAAGTGTAATGACTGTGAAGGTAAACACACGGGAGAAACTGGACGATCCGTAAATCAAAGAGTAAAAGAACATATAAGAGCATACAATAATGAGATAAGGAAGAAATTTCCATTTCGCTATCCATATAAATGAAAATAAACATAAATTTAATAAAGATTCGTGATTAAAAATAATACATCAAGTATAAAATAGTCTAAAATTTAATATCAATCATTAGAAATAATAAAATTGTTTAAAAGCGATCCAATTTTTTTAAATGACCAAATAAACATTTCCAATAGCCCCATTTTAAATTTGTTTCCATCAAGAATGGAAAAATATAATGAGTAATAAGGAAAATCCCATAGTAAACACCAAAAATTTAACCTTCCTTTCCCCTTTCCATAAAGGATATATCTCAGATATCTGTTAGATCTCCTCAGGTGAGTACCAATGTTTGATTTCTTGTCTTACATTTTTGAAAACTTTAGATATATAAACCATGTAACATAGTGCTTTTGTGTTGAAAATTGTGTATGTTTTAGAACTGAAGCTAAATGTTTAGCATTCGAAACTAGTATTCTAATAAAATATTTCCAATAGAAGTGGCAATTAATTCATCAATCCTAATTGCAATCTATCTGTGCCACGAACGGACACATTCATAAGGAATTGCGTATTAACGCCTTTTTTTGAGTTGGCAGATGGAAAACATATATAACTCGACTTATACATGTGTATTTTAGTGTTTTTAGGTAACATTTCCACATCATTTAAAACAAATACATTATCACATATCCCATGCTTGAAGGTAAAGGTCACTAAGTGCAATTTTTTCCAAATTCGACAAAAACTAATTGTGTTTTGACCTTATCATATACCATAAGTATAAAAAGTAACCAAGTGAATATAACTGCATGTACAATGGAGAATGAGAAAATTCACTGTATAGCTATTTGAGAAATGTTTAATGAGCATAATCCCGTTTTAATATTGAAAAGCAAATAAATTGAATTATTCACTTAATGACTTTTACTTCCAAGCAAACGTATCTTTAACCCACGAACTATAAGGCTACGGTTAGATTGACCCAAACAACGTGTATTGAAGCATTGCTAACCTGTCTCTTCAACTATCTTCACAGAACTCCTTATACCCTTTGCTCAAGCATCCGCCTTGCTGCTAACAAAGCGATAACGGTTAGAGTTATAAAACTCTTGTAGCTGGCATTTTTAAGTACAACAAAGTTCCTACAACACGTCATAATTTTAGATTTTTTTTGTGGTTTGTATTTTTTTAATTTGTAAATTTTTTTTAGTAATAAATATTCTAGAATATACCTTAGAAGTTTTACTATCACAAAAAAGGCTACTAAATAGCCCAAAAATTAAAATTCATTCCCGTTGGGTCAAAATAACCGAGCCTTACCATTTGTATTTCACTCTCAACCCATGCCATTAGAGGGTTCAAAATAGTAACTACTAAAACAAAATTATCAGTCTTCTGATCGGAAAAAAAAAAATTAGTCATTTTTTAACAAACATATTTCTGAATTCAACGAACTTGTAGCCATAAAACTTTCCATTATCATAAAAATAAAGAAACAAATTTTTATGAAAGACATCTCAGATTCATGACCAGACCCAGCCACAAACTCTGTAAAAGCTGAATCGTAACATTTTCAGCATAACATATTGCCATGTTTCAAACAAAACACTTCTATACCAGAAGGCATTTATATTTAGAGTATCAAACACTTTTTATTTCCCTTCTTTCCAAAAATCCTAAAACATGATCGGACGATAGCGTGAGTTTAGCACTGCTCAACGATGGTTTAAAATCTACCAATTTTGAGGCTTCATCGTTGAAGACAAAGAGGTTCGTGGCATAACTTCTTCCCTGGATGAAAAAATTCTGCGAGGTTTGATGGATGAAAATCCCATAACTGTTCGACAACCCGACTAGGAAAATGAGAGTTAACAAATCGAACGAGGTTGTCCAACTCAAGGCTATCAAATCAGCTCAAGGCAAGAACTAACACGAAAAAAAAATCATCGTTAAGAAATTCATGGACATTAATTACGAGACTCTGCCTCAATCGCCCTTCTCTTCAGACCTCTAAGACAATCATCTACCATTTCAAAAGTCGATGGAAATCAGAAATGGTTAATTATAAAGGAATGGGTTCACAACCATCCATATTACTTATTACCGTAAAACGGCCTGACTTTGTACCACTTTTGTTGTACTTCATTCTTTAACTACCTATCAATAATTTTATAATGCATGTATTAAAATATTTGTTTTTAATAATTAACTTAAATATGCTGTTGATTCATCATTTAATCTTAGAATTGTAAAATTTACAAAACTTATAATTAATTTTTTTTTTTTTTAAACTTAGGTGCAAAGTCAACTGGATACTCGTGACTTTGCATCACCTGCTGTTTTCAATTAAAAAAGCGTTAGAAATGTATTCTGCTGCAAAGCTAAAGCTTGATAGTGGTTGTTAAGAGGTGCAAAGCAATTTTTTTTATTGTTTCGAGCTTAGCCTAGTGGTTTTTGTCTCTGTTGGATTTTGTTAAAGGAAACAAGTGTAGATTACAATGTTTTTATTGAAATGAGAAACAAAAGTGCAATGTAAAGATTTACTGAGGAACGATATAAAAATACATGAACGTACCTATAAAATATTACTTTTAAAAAAAAACCTGTCTTAAAACCTGCCTGAAGAACGTAAACCACAATTATTTTGGTAAACAAGGAACAAAACGATACCTATGGAAAAAAATGCACACAGATTCTTAGAGAAACACTTTTGGAAAATGCAATCTACAATGGTTAGACAAAAATTATTGAAAAATTAAAATGAACACTAGGACTTGAAACAATTTAAAGCTAAAACTAGGCAAAATTCTCACAGCTTTCGTCAATATACTTGCACATTGATGACAACTAACAAATGTTACATAAATGTTGATACGTATGTTAAAAAGTGAAATAAGGTTAAAATAACTTTATTTAAGATGAGTGATTTTCTGAGAGGTGACTTAGTACCAAAATATACTTGGTTCAAAGTCATTCCTAATTCATATCCAAAAATGGATTCTATTTTATTTTCAAACACTATGACTTTGGGCAAATATTTTAATCGAAATGTATATCATATATTTAAATTACAATAATTATAGAATAAAATTAATGCAAAACTTACTCGATTTGAGAAATATTTAGTTGTTGAAAGCACGACTTTATCCCACAAAGGAATCACACCTGTTGAAATACTACAATCAACTAACTGTTATAAAACATGAAAGGTAACTAGGATTAGCGTGAAAATTGCTTAGACCCAATCAGTGTTCTCACAAGTTAGTAAAAAATATTAAACATCCCACATTTAGACAACAGAAAAACACTTATTCTTTAAATGAAACTTTTTAGTGAGCTTGGTGCAAAATTAACTCACTGGTGCAAAGTCAGGCCATTTTATGGTACCTTAAATGAAGGAGATTATATTATTTATTCAATTAAAGCTTATATTTATTTTTAAAATATTGTAACTAGGAAATATTGATTACAATGAAAGAATATTTTTTTTTTTAATATACATTGATTGACATTTACAACTGTACAAAATATATATATATCAAGTAAATGAATTAACAACGATTATAATAACATGTTAAAACGTAAAAAGAACTACTCATCAGTAGCACTTTATTAAAAATTCTAGACTAGAAGGTCTCTAGGCCGTCTTCGTTTCAGACGCCTCGGAGGACTATCAGGAATAAAGAGGGAAGCAAGTTGAGAAACTAACGGATTTGAGTGGTTATGGAGCTTACTATGAAAGCTCTATACTATATGGTTTGGGCTAACACAGCAACATATGGAACATTAAGGTCATCAGAATAAGTTTATTGGTGACAAACTAAGAGACATTGAGAATTTTGTAAGGATTGAATAAGAGATGAATTGGATGGTTTAGTGGAGCCCCGAAGCTCAACTTCGTACGTCCAATTAAGTCTAATCACAGTCATATATATGTGTCTTTTGTAATTAATTGGGAACGTTTGTCTAGTAAATGTTAAAGTAGTCTGTAACGACGGGCTGTTTCTTGTCGTTTTAGTTTTAACAATAATAATAAATTAAAAATAAGCTCCTGTTCATTGTCCCTAAGAGCTACTGCAATATCAGGCTCAATTCCTCTTTGTAAGACGTATTGCTGATTGAAAATATATGACGATTGGTGAAAAAATATAGGAAGGTTGGTTCGTCCAAAATTTTATTTCTGTTTGTCCTATGCACAAGTGCGTTTGGTAAAAATACCTTTCTCAAGTGTATGCTTAATTATACTGAAATTTGTAAAACCCTGATATTTGATAAATATAAACATTAACACCATCAAAAAATATTAAAAGTTTACAATAAATAACTAATTGTAAAGATGAATTTAAAATAAACTTACAACCAATACCAGCCATGTTTTCATTTCAAACAACCTATTTTTAAGTGTAAAAATGTATATGATATAAAATGGACGACTAGTTTTGAGGCAGATATTCTTCACGTCCAATTTTCACGTCTTCTTAATTATCAAAGGTACGATATTGGATATAGATGGAATGATATAGAAGTTTCATCTATTTTAACTACTACTATCTACTATTTTAATATTTAAGAAAATTAAATTCCTGCTGGTCTAACCCCACATTACCCTTCTCTTTTTTGTTTTATTTAGTTTTCCCAGTCTCACTCGCTATTCTTTCCAATCATATTTCAAACCTGAAAGTTCTTACCCATTTTTCATCATTTACCCCAACGAGGGTGGAAAAAAAATATCCAATGGTATTCACGGTCAAAACGAGCTCTCCCACACCATTGCACCCCCTCTTCCACAAAAGTCATTAAAAAGAAATTAAAACGGCTAAATGAGTTTGTAGCAATTAACCAAAAAGCTGTTTCCTAATTTTCTTCTATCACCGGGAACCTCCCCTGCGGTCCTCGGAATATTTTGAACTGTCTGGGGATGAAATTTCCTCATGAATTAACAACATTTATTGTCTAGTTAGCCTCCGTAAGATAAACAGATTATAATGGATTTTTTTTTTTTAATATTTCAAATAATATTTTAAGTTTTAGTAACATTCTATGGATGTAGACTATGATATAAAAGTACAAGCCATTTGTCGTTTTTGATCACGAATCACGAAAACCAATGAATCATTCTGTACCAAATTATAATCACGTTATCTTAATAGGTTCAGGAATGTTTAGTAATAACAAAATCTACTGATTTTCAATTTTTTTTTTTTTTTTATCAAGAAAGCTATATGTGAGTAACAGCAAAGTTTGAAAATTTACCGAGAGGTGGCGAGCAGCATTCTATATGAGATGTTACAAAAGTACGATGTTATATAGAGCTTTAAATATATAATAAAAATCGCTTATATTCAATTAAATTATTAAAAAAAAATATTTAAACATGTGGTACGACATATGGATCCCAGGAAAATGTGAAAATCCACCGATATGTGATTAGTGCCGTTCCGCATTAGAGTTTATCTTCATAGTTCTAGGACGGTTAAGCAATAAAAAAATTTACAGTTGTAAAACTTTAATTTTAAATGTTTTTTTTTTAAATTTAAATGTACAATGTTAAGTGGAGGAAACGAGATTTGCGGCACTCTCATATACTTTTATGGTTAGAAATTAAAATCCAACCAGATGACATCAGTAAAATTATTCCAGAAGTAATTGCCAAAATAAAATATCGATACTTTGCTTTTTGATATTGTGTATAAAAATATTATTCATGGGCCTTTAGTTGTAAGCACTAACAATACAGTCCATTGTTGGGACAGGAGTTTCCTAATAGTGTCTGTCCATTTCGATTACCAATTCATCCATTGAAATTAGTAATAAAATGTTGCTTTTAAGTAATCTTTAAATACTTAATCTTAATTACTTTATCTTAAATAATTATCTTAATCTTTAATACGTAATTTTAAAAAGTTTAAAAATTACTTCTATGTTTGGAAACATTGCTCAATTGTATTCTTCAATACAAGATTTATATTGATAAACAAATCAAACTTTTTCAAAGTTTTTATAGTTCAAATTATTGAAGCTCTTTATTTATTAGCGGGTTAAGCTGCAACGGAAGACGCTTGCTCATAGCATAGGCACATGTCATGTACCACAGTTTGTAATTAAAATGTTAAGAAAGGGTCAAATGTTTTGGACTATTGTTTTAAATAAACAGCAAACCTTGTCTCGAGTTAGTAAAAGTAACACTTTACACAATGGTCAAATAAATAACTATCCTATCATTCAGTGAATAGGAGAAAATTTAGGATACAGAAGCCATCCTAGAGCATATAGAAACTACATAAAGTGGGTATCTGATCCTTCAAACATTGGATAGAAATTTCGTAGTTGAGCATGAATGTTGACCATTAACCGTAGGTCAAGGAAAAGTAAAAGGAAACGTACTTTCTTACCACAATAAAAATGTGGCCCAAAAGCCGTCCACCAACATAAGCGCTCCCCTTTGAGTTCGGAAAAAAAACCGACAACCCTTGGTGCGTTCTAGAATGTTCGCAAACTGTCACACGCTTGGCGTGCTGAGACTTATACACTTGTTTTACTAGCTTGGAGCGCTGGTAGCTAGCGAACATAGTGGATGCCAGCCTATAAACAAAAGCGTCTCAGCCTGAACAAGATACTAAAACTCTTTTATCCAATCCTACTAATACGGTCGACATTGAAACAAAACCAGGACATGAACTACACAATTATATGGGACTGCGAAAAATACTCATCTTAAACAAATACAAATATTTTAATTGAAAAATACTTCAAACCACACACTAAACTAAGGTTTATATGTTATCACAACAAACGAACATTTGCATAACCTCATAGATGAAGAATTCATGAACATAATAACAAACTCATTGATGACATGACCACGACTTACTAACGTACTCAGAATTACTCTCAGAAGGCTGAAAAGAAGCTGAATGAGAGATATGTTCAAATATATATATATATATATATATATATATTTTTTATATATACATTTTTTTGTTTTAAACCCATGCCTGAAGGAGGTACTGTTAAGTGCTACTCTCAACAGTACCAGTGCTACTCTCCAATAACAGTGTAAATAAAAAATTGAAAGCGAAAAAAAAAATGTATACGTCTGTGAAATAATTTTTATAAGAAAATAAATTTAAAGAATTGAAATCTCATATAAAAATTAATATTTTATGTTTTATTTGTTGTAAATTATTTCACCAAACTTGTAAAGATATTAAAACAAATACACATACGGGAAGGACATAAAAAATATAGAGGAATGGGAATAGATAGACATGTGATATTGGAAAGAAACAATATTATTTCGTGAGGAGGATAAATGGTCGTAATATTATAGACAGGAGAGGACCATTTGGTAGGGAATTGGATTCCCGTACTACCGCCTTCTATTTTCCTCTCTCCTCCAGGGCAAGTGCCCCTACGTACGTTCGATCAGCGGCACAAGGCAGCTTTCATATAAGTTTCTCTAACGTTATTTCCTTGTAATAAGGATTCAAACGGAATATCTTACAACAGTATTAAATGTCGGATCCATCAAAGAACCGCTAAGTAAAAAGGAGACTGAGAGAGGAAAGGATTAAAATAGTGATGTATCTATACCGATTTCTCAGTTTAGAAATAAATTTCTAAAAATTTTAAAATAATAATTTAAAACCAATAATTATTATTATCCTAGAAATAAATTAGTTAACAAGA
The DNA here is from genome assembly GCA_003667255.2 of Euschistus heros. Taxonomy (NCBI): domain Eukaryota; kingdom Metazoa; phylum Arthropoda; class Insecta; order Hemiptera; family Pentatomidae; genus Euschistus; species Euschistus heros. Next base: position 1,360,577 of record RCWM02000287.1, on the reverse strand, counting down.
AATAGGATTCATTAGATTATAATTGAATGGGTCAGCCGAAAAACGTTCTAAGCGACAAATATAAAATTTTGAGTAATCAGTGACAGAAAATCATAATCTAAAGTTTTTGTTAGTTTTGTAGGTTAGATTTGATATTCACATATTAATTTATTATATTTACATGTATAATAACATAATGGAGTACTATATCATACTAAGACGTACTATTATACATTTTAAAAACTTCAAAATTTCGACTTCGGGAATTTTGTCGCTTGGAAAGTTTTTCTGCGGAGCCATTCAATTATCTAAACTATTATTAGACATTCATAAATTGCTTTAAACTGTTTTGGACAATCTTAGACTGCTTTAGACTATCAGAAAATTTTAGACTGCTTTAGACAGTCTTAGACTGCTTGAGACTGTTTCGGTCTATTTTAGAAAATATGAAACAGTCTTAGATTGTTTTAGAGCTTTAAGACTGTTTTGGACTTTTTTAGACTGCTTTAAACTGTTTTAAGCAGTCTTAAACATCTTTAGACTGTTTTAGACCGTTTCAGACTGCTTTAGACAGTCTCAGATTGTTTTAAAGTCTTCAGACTGTTTTGGACTTTTTTTAGACTGCTTTAAACTGTATTAAACATTCAAAGACTGCTTTAGACTTTCTTAGACCGTTCTGACGGCTTTAGATAGTTTTAGACTTCTTTAAACAGTCTTAGATTATAATAATCTGCTTTAGATAATCTTAGATAGTCTTAGACTGCTTTAAACTGTTATAGACTGGTATAGACTGATTTAGGAGTGTCTTAGAATACTTTAAACAGTCTTAGATTGTATTAGACTGCTTTAGACAATCTTAAATTGTTTTAAATAGCTTTGGATTGCTTTAGATTGTTTTAGGCAGTCTTAGACAGCTTTAGACAACCTTAGACTGCTTTAAACAATAAAACTGTTTTTTTAATGTTGGCGAGAAGGAGTGGCCAAGGATATCCATTGGTTAAGATATCCAATAAGAGGATATCCAATAGTAAGATCTACTCGGATTAATACCCTCCAAAACAGTCTAAGACTGTCTTAAACAGACTCGAGCTGTCTAAAACAATTCAAAACAGTCTATGAATGGCATCTAAAGCAGTCTAAAACAGTATGAAAAACTCTAAAGAAGTCTATGAAAGTCTAAAACAGTTTAAAACTATCTAAAGCAGACTTAGAAAGTTTTCACAGTCTAAAGCAGACTGAAACGGTCTAAAATATTCTATAGCATAATAAAAATGTGTGTGTATATACCTATATATAACATAGGGTACACAATCAAGGACGTCAGAACAAGAGAAGGTTTAAGTCGGAAGGCTTTAGTTTGTCTGTGGTAGCCAGGTGGACTCCTGACATCTTTTTTTTTATTGTGAGTCCAGAAGTATCCCCTGAGTTAAATTAAGGTTTTGAACAGCTAAATTTTAGCATTCCTGGACAGTATTTTACATGTAAAGAATTCCAGGTTTTCAGCTTATGGCCAGTTGTAAGCTATTATTCTTCTGTCTATCTCATTAATTTGCTTATTTTCATCGTTCAGTTCTGACTCCAAATATGTAAACCTATTTACTTTTTCAAATGATTAATCATCAATAATCATGGTGGTACTTCCTTCATCTGAATCAATGTTCTTATGTTTAATAAAGAGATAAAATAATTTGTATATTTTATTCTAGGAAATGGGATCACTTGAAAATTTCTGAGGGTCACGGAGTCAGAGAGTGGTGACCCGAAAAGAGAAATCGTTAGGAACAACTGAAAGCGGTGACTGGTGGGAGGGGGGTCGTTATGTAGACTTTTAATTGGGGCAGTCCCAATTATGATGATGATGATGATTTAGACACAAGATAATTGTCTGGAGATCTGTAATCGCGGTCCTTGGTGCAGCCTCTATTTAATTTGGCCGGAAAAAGTGGAGGATAGAAGATGACAGTTCCAATTAAAGGAGCCATAATTGCACGGGCACCAATTACGATCTTGTCGCTCCTCGTTGTCTTCTACAAGTCATTGAGCCCTGGGTCCGTTTTATCTTGCCAGAACATGTGTTCCGAGCTGCCCGTAGAAATACATATCTCTCCTAGTTACAACATTTGATTTCTTGAAAGCTATAGTAGATGCGATATATCCTGGCCATATAAAAATAGAAGCCATTTTTGGTTTGTGATCGCTGGCCACGAAAAATACTGAACAAATCTGTTCCAATTTTAAACCCACCTCTTCATAGCTCCAGGGATGTTTAACAATGATGAAATTTACGTATTTAGATTTTCAAACTTCATTGGAACACGCATTTTTATCCTTTTTTTTTTTTTTTTTTTTTTTTTTAATAACACTTTTGGTACAGATTGGTTCATTAGTTTTCGTGGTTAAGTAGTTTAGTGATACTTAAAAACCAATAAAATGGTAACACACAAAATGTGAACAATAATTAATTATATGCCTAAGTTTTGGTCTACTTTGTTTACCTTTTTTTTAGTTTTTTCCGTTTTTTTTTATATTGTTTTTTTTTTTAATTTAGAAACTCTTGTAGTTCGTCGTGAAGGAGAACCACAAAGTCAGCATGAATTTTATATTAAAATGTAGACCACACAGAGCCTGCTGCTTGCTAAACTATTCAGATATATATATGTGTATATATGTATATATATATATATATATATATATATATGTGTATATATGTATATATATATATATAATATCAAAATTATATTTTGTCGACTCTTAGAAATTATATAATTAACTGTTTTACAATAATCGGGTTTTTGGTCCTTTATATTTAACAATATTTTGTTCATACGATATTATTATCCATATATATATATATTCTCTCTTCCTTCTCCTCTCTCCTCTCTTTTTGACGTTTCGACCCCTTATTTAATGGGGTCCTCCTCAGAACAAAAACTGGGTACCCCGAAACTCCAGGCCAGTAAGCCCACCGACTCCTGCAGCAAGTGCTTGCCAGCTCAGACACCAGGGTACCCCAGTTTTTGTTCTGAGGAGGACCCCATTAAATAAGGGGTCAAAAAGAGAGGAGAGAGGAGAAGGAAGAGAGAAAATATATATATGGATAATAATATTGTATGAACAAAATGTTGTTAAATATAAAGGACCAAAAACCCGATTATTGTAAAACAGTTAATTATATATATATATATATATATATATATATATATATATATATATATATATATATATATATATATATATATATATATATATATACACTCGAGTGCAAAAAACCGGCGCACCTTGATTTTCATTAAAAAAATATTAACTGACGGAATAATTTTGTGATTGAACCAGCACACACATACGCCATGGCATAAGTAATAACATTACAACAATCCTTTGCAGTAATCCTCTCTAGGAATAACAAAAAAGGGCACAAGTTTGCAGATCAACATATTCCCAGTTAGTCTTCAGTTCTCTAGAAGAGTGCAATGAACAACCGTCTGTAGTTTTTCTATTTTTTTTAATTTTCTTTGTCTCACGCTAATCCAATTCTACCCAATATTGTGTTGGATGCCACGGTAGTCACTCAAATGGTAGCATTAATTGAGGACGGAAGAAGTCAGTGATACGCGGCCAATACTCTCGGGGTACCGGAAACGAGGGTTCGGCGGGCGATCCAGAGGTACCGGGAGACGAGCAGCTACTCGAGAAGGTCGGGTTCAGGTCGACCGAGAGTAACAAGCTGACAATCGATTTTTTGAAATGGAGACTCAAAAGGAACCGCTTCCAGACATCTGTAAAGACTTGCCACCGGCTTCGTGTTGCTCGAGGTGTGGATGTCTCCTTGCATACAATAAGTAGACACCTGGCTGAAATGAATCTATACTATAATATTCCTGCTTCCGGCCCTCTCCTCACTGCAGCTCAGAGAGCAGCTAGACTCCGTTTTGCTCGAGAACATATTGCCTGGACTGAAGCTGATTAGGCCTCTGTTCTCTTTTCAGATGAGTCTAGAATGGTCCAGCTAGAGTCTAGAGAAAATGAGGAGAACGCTACGCTCAGTGCAATATTGGAGGTACAGTACAGTTAGGAGGAGTGTCGGTGATGGTGTTGGGAGGGATTTGATTATAAGCGAACACAGATCTCCATGTGTTCCGAATGCACAAACTTATATAAGATATATCCTTGAAGAGTATGTAGCCCCTTTTGCGCCGTTCATTGGTCCTAATGTTATGTTTATGTATGATAATGCACGGCCACACGCCGCCAATGCTGTTAGTGACCTCCTTGATGAGGTCGATATCCGAACCTTGGAGTGGCCAGCTCTCAGCATGGTTCTCAATCTATAGAGCATTCGTGGGACCATCTTAAGCAGGCCATCCGACAGCAACATAACCCGCCAGGAGCTGAGATCTGCCGTAGAAGAACAATGGGAGCAGATTTTTCAAGATCGAGTGGCCAATCTTATACCGCATGTCTGCAAGGTTGCAGACTGATACTCAAACAAGAGGAGGAAACGCACGATATTAAAAACCATGAATTGTTTGTTTCTTGCATATTGTAAACAAAGTTTAGAGGTTTTATTTTTTTTTATCATAAAATCAATAAATGTTTACTTTTTTGTTTAATTTTTTTTTTTTTTTTCTATGAACTGGATGTTTTATTACTTGTCCTTTTGTGTCATATAAACAAAATATATCCATTACATATATAAAAAAAATTGGCAAATTTTATTATGTTGTGAATGAGAAAAAACAAACAATATGCGAACATTCAAGGTGCGCCAGTTTTTTGCACTCGAGTGTATATATACATACATATATAATTTTTTTTTTTTTTTTTTTTTTTAGCACTTGTTCTATAATTTCATTTTCAATTAAAATTTTATATCCTATATCTGTACTATCCATGTTTAACCATCTGCTTACCTCTTGCTTTCTACTTGGTCAGAATTGGTACACATTTCGAATACATCTTCAAGCAAATGCTGGTTTTCATCACTATTCTCAGTAACATCTCCTGCCCCTGATGGCCACAGCTTTCCAGCTTCGAGCAAGTGTTTCATGGGAAAGATTATTCCACGCATCAGCAACATTGAAAATAGCATTTTTAATTGTATATCCTTTCTTAAATTCATTTTTTGTTTCTGAATCATAAGAAATGAAATTCTACTTTTTCGATGACTCCCCGATTCATCGGCTGTATAAGTGATGTAGTATTTGCCGGAAGGAAAACACATTTTATATTTTCATCCACATCTAGTTCATTTAGAGGATGGGACGGATTGTCCTTAATTAATAAAGTATTTTCTGGCATTTTTTTTTATTTTAAATACTTTTTTACTTTAACAACGTAAACCTTTTGATACTATGAATATTTTTTTTTTATTCATCCAGGAATTTTTTTATGGGCATAATAATTAACGGGTAACAAGTTCTGATTAAAAACTTTCAAAGCCTTGGGTTTCACCGATTTCCTAATGGCTGCCAATGGAAGTTTATGATTACCTTTTGCTTTTGAACAGACCATTGTTAATCGCGTTTGACCAAAGTAAGGAGCACAAACATAAAGATTCAACAAAAATATGCAACTTGACTGAATAATAAAACCACTGGGCGCCTCTCATGTCGCTCGGTTCAAACATAAAATTCGGATATCAGCTAAAATATGCTTAGGAAGCGGTACTTAAGTAGAAATGTAAAAAGATTCAATTGGATCTACTCATCTTGGGCAGCGTTCACTGAATCAGAAGAAATAAAAGTCACCGGAATGTGATTATCCTCCGAGGCATCTGAAAAGATGACCAAAAGACCTTCTAGTGTAGAATTATTATTTTAGTGCTACTAATAAGCAGTTCTTTTTTAAGTGTTGACATGTTTTTGTAATCGTTATGAACACATTTACTTGATTTATATACTTTTTACAGTTGTAAATTTCAATAAATAGATATAAAATAAAATTAAAAAAAAAAAATTAAATGGAAATTTTATTAAATTATTGGATATTAAATTTTTAATTTAAAATTTGTCACTAGGATCTACCGTTTAGGAGCTATATTAGTTTGAATGAAAAAGTCACATTTGATACCCCTACTTTATTTCAACTTTGTTTATTTAAAATAAGCATTAATTGTTAATTTAATTTAAATAATTTAAAATCATACAGGTAAGCGGAAAAAAACAAAGAAAATAAGGGCATAAATGATCAGCAGGATAAGTTATTTAATTTGAAAATTTATCTTCTACAATCAAATGAACTACTGGTAAACGAAAAAAAAAATATAAAACATAAGCATCGACAGTCAAGGGGGCCCCTAAAACATATTCCGGTTATTCTTTCTTTAGCCGAAAGGCTTAAGGGGGCCTATATTTTTTTTCCATTTAATAATAGCATTGTGTTGTTTTCAGGCATAATTATTTTGTAATAACCTAAAACTATGTGATGCAATCTACATTTTACTTCGTTAATGCTAAAAGTCCATTACAATTTCTGATTCTTTCATCGTAATTAAGTAATTTCCATTATTTTCCTTTAAAAAAAAAAAAAAAGCATTAGTAATTAAAATACTTTATGTTCATAAAAATTTACTAGCGGAGAGAGAGAGTGGGTTACAAGAAGTAGCGGGTCTCGTGGGACTACAATGGCAACGATACACCACCGCGCTAAAAGCATTCCCATTCATTCAGTTATAATCGCAGCTCTGCCCTTATGCAAATAAAGCATAATTTACAATCGCCACTGAATTAGAACTGGGGGAGATCTTACAATCAACAGCGATATTACATGAGTTATTTTCCTCTTTAGTGGTCTAGGAACTGGAGATGAAAATAGTAAAAATATAAAAAATAGCAAGCGTACCCTACTTCTTTATCAACTACTAACCAAGCTAAAGTATCCTGTAATAAATGCCACTAAAAAAAAAATACTAAATAAAAAGTTTTATGGAATTAATTACTGAAGAAGTTGTAGCTAACTAAAATAATTGATTTAATTCATTTCGTTTTTAATTCGAAAACAGATGATTTTTTTTTATTTATCAAATTATTGAAATTTACAACTGTACATAGGGTAAATGAGCTTACAACGATTACAATAACATGTTAAAACCTGAAAAGAACTACTCATTAGTAGCACTTCAATAATAATTCGACACTAGAAGGTCTCTACGCCATTTTCTTTTCAGACACCTCGGAGGATTATTGGGAATGGAGTGCGAAGCAAATTGAGAAACTAGTTGATTTATGTGGCTCTGGAGCTTGCTTTGAAAGGATAGGAATCTGGTTGGGCTATATCAGCAACATATAGAACATTAAGATCTTTATTGATAAGTTTATAAAGTAAGGAGCATTGAGGATTTTGGATTGTAAGGATTGGTTACAAGATGAATTGAATGGTTAAGTGGAGCCCCAAAGCTCAACCCCGTACGTCCAAATAGGTCTAATCACAGTCATGTAAATAAGTCTTTTGTGATTAATTGGGAGTTTTGAACGTTTGTCTAGTAAATGTTGAAGTAGTCTGTAACGACGAGCAGTTTCTTGTCGTTTTAGTCTTGTATGCGGATTCCAAGTAAGACGTTTGTCTAACAAGGGGAGGACACACTCAGTCTCTCACGGATCTTGTTGGCAATTTTTTTGGAGGTTCCTGGTCAAAAAATGTTAGACACGTATTTTGCCGTTCCGACCAATGGGCCCTAGAAGCCGAGAAAAAAAATAATATAGCATTAAACTAATTTATTTTTTATCTCGAGTTTAAAAAATGATATCGACATGATTCTTGCACCAAGATTTTCAGTTTTGATTGCGAATTAAAGGAAAAATACAGTCGCTCCATAGATTTTGGTTTAGGTTAATTAAATTCTAAAAAAATGATTAGTTTTTCAAACAAACTACCTCTATAGATTTTTTCACACAAAAAAATTGAGGTCAGATTCTAATTCAACACCCTCAAAAACATTAAAAAACGGTTATTCAACAAAATCAAAAAATATCATTTTTTTCACCCTCTTCCAGGAAAATGAAATTTTAAAACCGATTATTGGTTACATACCTTTAAATCGTCATTACTTTGTCATGCAATTCACTAGTTGGTATCGCTGGAAAGAAGAGGGTCTCAGCTTTCTTTTGATGTATATAGATGTAAAATTCGATGAACAAAAACCTATTAAAAAAATTGGAAAATCCGAAAAACATTTTGATTTTTAACTTGAGTTTGAAACCAGATAGGATGATGAAACCAAATACATTTCAAGCGTATTACCACCCTATATTTTGTGTAAAAAAAAAAAAGTTGATACGTTAAACCGTCTAAGCGTAATTCATGTTTTTTATCAATTTAAACAAAAGTTGCCTACCATTTGTTGTTGGTCAGGCAAACTTTGAAGCTTACAAACTTTTATTTTTCTATTTGGATGAAATTTCGTATTTAAGGGTTCTCTTGAATGCTGAATTCGAATCCGATATCGGTTCTTGTGAAAAAATTATATTGAATATACTTCACTTGAAAAATTTTAGCTTTTACACCGTAAAATGTGATAGAAAATTCTTTTAGCCCTAGAGTTCCATCTCAGCACCCTCAAAACTCAGGAAACGTATGTATATATATAGAGATCAATAATCAAAAAAAAAAAAAAAAAAAAATATATATATATATATATATATATATATATATATATATATATATATAATAATTGGGAGAAATAATTTGTTACTTTAATTATTATTAAAATAATTATAATTATTAATTATTTATTGTAATGATAACTTATTACAAATTAATATTTACATTATATACAGACAGAACCACATATTAGATTTGAAGTATTTACAATTTTTATTTTATTCTTCAAACCCAGAACACATCTCTAACCCGTTTTGTAATCTTTGTTTACTGGGTTCTAATAACTGAAGCTTATTACATTACAATTTCATTTTCATTATATTCAACAAAATCCTGTCAGCAACGGAAGTGAGGCAGTTATTGCTAAAATGTTTTTATGTAACTATCACAATCATATTTTAACATGTTCAACTGCAAAATGAAAAAAAAATTGTAAATACTTAACAATCAAATCTAATATGTGGTTCTGTCTGTATATAATGTAAATATTAATTTGTAATAAGTTATCATTACAATAAATAATTAATAATTATAATTATTTTAAAGTAACAAATTATTTCTCCTAATTAGTATTTGTATATATATATATATATATATATATATATATATATATATATATATATATATTTTTTTTTTTATTGATATCTATATATATACATACGTTTCCTGAGTTTTGAGGGTGCTGAAATAGAATTCTAGGGCTAAAAGAAATTTCTATCACATTTTACAGTGTAAAAGCTAAAATTTTTCAAGTGAAGTATATTCAATATAATTTTTTTCAGAAGGACCGATATCGGATTCTAATTCAGCATTCAAGAGAACCCTTAAATACGAAATTTCATCCAAATAGAAAAATAAAAGTTTGTAAGCTTCAAAGTTTGCCTGACCAAAAAAATGGTAAGCAACTTTGGTTTAAATTGATAAAAACATGAATTACGCTTAGACGGTTTAACGTATCAACTTTTTTTTTTTACACAAAATATAGGGTGGTAATACGCTTGAAATGTATTTGGTTTCATCATCCTATCTGGTTTCAAACTCAAGTTAAAAATCAAAATGTTTTTCGGATTTTCCAATTTTTTTAATAGGTTTTTGTTCATCGAATTTTACATCTATATACATCAAAAGAAAGCTGAGACCCTCTTCTTTCCAGCGATACCAACTAGTGAATTGCATGACAAAGTAATGACGATTTAAAGGTATGTAACCAATAATCGGTTTTAAAATTTCATTTTCCTGGAAGAGGATGAAAAAAATGATATTTTTTGATTTTATTGAATAACCGTTTTTTAATGTTTTTGAGGGTGCTGAATTAGAATCTGACCTCAATTTTTGTGTGAAAAAATCTATAGAAGTAGTTTGTTTGAAAAACTAATCATTTTTTTTAGAATTTAATTAACCTAAACCAAAATCTATGGAGCGACTGTATTTTTCCTATAATTCACAATCAAAACTGAAATCTTGGTGCAACAATCATGTCGATATCATTTTTTAAACTCGATATAAAAAATAAATTAGTTTAATGCTATTTTATTTTTTTTTTCTCGGCTTCTAGGGCCCATTGGTCGGAACGGCAAAATACGTGTCTAATATGTTTTGACCAGGAACCTCCAAAAAAATTGCCAACAAGATCCGTGAGAGACTGAGTGTGTCCTCCCCTTGTAAGTGGAATACCTGGGTAGCCGATCTGTTCAACGGGGATTAGTGGAACATCATTAAAGGATACTGTAGAACAGGAAATCGTAGGTTTACGACCAAGGCTAAAGGTTATTTGGTGAGATTCGTTAGCATTTATTTTTATTCTCCATTTTTGACACTATTCTGGAATGTTTAGGATATGGGATTTGAGTGTGTATGTAGGAGGCAATGAAGTGATCATTTTTTACAAATAATACACATGTGTTTTCATTTTAAGGGAGGACAGCGTTGGAAGTAGTTGGGATGTCAGCTGTAGAGGGTTAGTACATATTTGAAAATAAATATACTAATTTAACTGATCAAAAGAGTTACATGTTTATCTTATGTGTATACTAATAGATAAATATTAGAGATGCGCCGGTCTATGATTTTAGCTGGCTAGACGGCTGGCAAAAAGGCGAATAAAGAGAATGAGGTAAAAAAAAAAAAAAAAAAAAAAAAAAAAATAAAAAAAAAAAAAAAAAAGAGAAAAGACATTTGAAACACTGCTTATGTTAAAAACTCGACCCCATAAAAGTTTTTCTAGTTTTCAATGACTAATATTAAATAACATGACGTATCGCTCCAACGGGTCTAGTCAATTTTCAAAAATTTTCCTATAGCTTAGAAGATTTTTGAATATTTGGAACACTTTGAAAAAAAAAAGTCTTATATTTTGTACGACCGCAACTGATAAGCACAGTTTTTTTATACCTCGTATAAAATTTCTAAAATTAAGCTTACTAAAATTTTAATATCAGATTATTAATTATTGGTAAACAGTGATCAGGTTTAAAGGTTTAATATTATATCTAATATTAAATAAATCATAACGTACCATGGCCATCTTCTTTTCACATTTCCTCACAGGGTTATCGGAAATCAGATGGTAAGCAAGTTGGAAAACTAGTGGATTCGAGTAGTAATAGAGCTTATCATAGAAAGATAATCACATGAATTGCTGAAAATAAGCAATCATTAAAACCGTTATTCATACTACATTATTTATCGCATAATAAGTAGCTTTGTAGTTTTATTTATTTATTGTAAGTTAGATTTACAAAGAATATTAGATTATAAGAATATTGATCTGTGAGATGATTTGGATGGTTTAGCGGACTCCAAAGTCCAACTGTGCATTTCTTATAGGTCTTATCTATAATCTATACTATTATATAAAAGAAAAAGTAATTTTTCGTTTGTGGTTACTAGCCGCGAAAACTACTGAACTAATCTGTGCCACATTTTAACCACATCTTCATAGTTAAAGGAAGGTTTAGGAATAATAAAATTTAAAGACCTTCAATTATACGGGTATAAAAAAGCGACTAACATGTGGTGCGCAGTGAAGTTTGATAATCGGCAGATAGGTGGCGAGCACCGTTCGAAAGAGGTTTCAAAGATACGATACTATATAGAACTAGAAATTTATGATTAAATTTACTTAAATTATTATTATTATTATTTTTTTTATTATTTTTTATCTCGCTTTTTGCGGTTTCTGAAATGAGGTGGGGGACAAGTCCAGCCAACTTCAGCTTAGGTTTACTTTTATTTATTTATTTTTTTCTTCTCTTCATATGTTTAAAAATTTCCGAACAATCCTTGCCGTGTCCAGGAGTACCGCCTGTTGAGCCTCTCTTAGTACATCCAATGGCAACTTTAGGTCATCAATACCAACTACAGTTGAAGTTGGGATCAGCCCGTTTGTCGATATTACGATTGGCGTCACAAATGCTTTTTCTAGGCGATACAATTGCTTCAATTCAACGGCCAGTTCCTGATATTTTCGTAACTTTTCTCCAACGGTGGAAGTGATATTGTTGTCGTTGAGAACGGCGATATCGACTATCCGTGCTGTCTTCTCTTCTAGGTTTATAAGTAATATGTCCGGTTTGTTGTGTCGCACAGTGTGGTCTGTCAAAATAGACTCGTCCCAATATAGCTTGAGAGGCCCATTTTGAAGCAACCTATCGGGCTTATACTTATAATATGGCGTTTGTTTCTCTAATAGGTTCAACTTCCTGGCTATGGACTGATGCACAATTTTGGCCACATTATTATGCCTTTGGAGATATTCCGAATTGGCTAGTACTACACATCCACTAGTGATATGCTGGATCGACTCCAGAGTCGCGGAACACAGTCGACACTTGTCCGAAATGGATGTGTCCTTTAGAATGTGTCTCCTGTAGGATCTCGTAGCAATTACTTGGTCTTGGATGGCCATGATGAAGCCTTCCGTTTCTGAGAACAGTCTCCCAGCTATTAGCCATATTAATGATTCTTGCTTGTCAATGCTGGCCTCGTTTAATTGGTTGTAGAACCTTCCATGCAGAGACTTATTCTTCCATTCTGTTATACGTTCTTTTTCTGAAATAATCATGACGTCTTCAGTTCTGCTCAAATTAAGAGGTGTTTTACCATCGTCCAGCCTCTGAATTGCAATGTACATATTCGTGGTTTTTGAGAGGAAGTATTGACGTAGGGCCAATTCTTCCTTTCTGCACGCTTCCTCGATATTCAGTAATCCACGTCCCCCTTCCTTTCTTGATAAATACAGCCGGGCTGTGGAGGATATCGGATGGTGGGCCCTCTCTTTGGTTAGAGTCGTTCTTACCATACGGTCAACCTCTTGCAGACTTGTGTTGGACCAATGTAGCACACCAAAGCTATAACTTAAAACTGGTATGGCCCAGGTGTTGATGGCTTTGATTTTTTGTATTCCTGACAAATGTGTCTTCAATAGGAGCTTCAATTATTATTATTATTATTTCTCCTATACTCGGTTTTTTTTCGGAAAAATAGCACCTACCCGGATCAAAGTCAAGGGTTAGGCACGGAATTTATTTATTTTTTTATGTTTAAAAATTTTCTGATGATACTGGCTGTTCCCAGAAGGACTGCCTTCTGCGAATCTTGTAGAATTTTATTCGTGAGATCCAGTTCTTTGATTGAGTTGACTGTGATCTCCGGGATCAAGCCATTACTAGAAATGATCAATGGAAACACCCTCACATTTTTAAGACGGTACAGGTGTTTCAGCTCTTCGCCAAGATCCAAATATTTCCTCATTTTCTCAGCAGCCGTGCGATGAACATTATCATCCGTTGGCACTCCTATTTCTATTATAGCTGCTGATTTATTATCTTTGTTAACAAGTAAAATATCGGGTCTGTTGTGAGGGATAGTGTGATCTGTCAAAATAGCTTGGTCCCAATATAGTTTTATATGCTTTGTTTCAATTATAGGCTTTGGGTTATACCTGTAATAAGGTACTTCCGCTTTTTCCAAAATCCCGTATTTATTGGCCACAGCTTGGTGAACTATTTTGGCAAAGCAGTTATGCCTCAGCAAATATTCTTTACCTGCTAGAGCCTGACAGCCAGAGGATATATGCTGGATCGATTCCGCTGCAGCTTTGCACAACCGGCATAGTTCATTAATTTGTTCGCCACATATTCGACGTCTATAAACGTTTGTAGCAATCACCTGGTCCTGGATCGCTAATAGGAATCCTTCAGTCTCTGGAAATAGGGTTCCCTTACGCAGCCACATAAGAGAGGCATCAACGTCAGTTCCAGTGGTTGTAATGGAGTGGTAGAACCTTCCATGTAATTCTTTAGTTTTCCAAGAATCTAGAAGATTTTCTTGGGTTGGTACAAGAGGGTTTTCTGTTGATGCCAAATTCAAAGCAGTAAATTTTTTATCTAATTCTACAATGGTGGAGGCAACTCTGGAAACCTTAGATTTGAAGTAACCGCGGAGATTTTCTTCTTGCTCGCGGCATGCCTTAAAAATGCTGGTTAGACCTCGACCTCCAATTTTTCTGGGAAGATACAATCTCGCCACGGAGGATTTAGGATGGCGTTTTCGGGCTTTTACCATCTGAACTCGAAGGTATCGGTCCATTGATTCTAACTCCGTAGTAGACCAATTGACAATCCCAAAAGAGTAAGCCAACGAAGGGATAACCCAAGTGTTCAAACTTTTTATCAAATTCTTTCCTGAAAGAAGTGTCTTTATGATGAGCTTTGAACGCTTTTTAAACACATCTTCGAATTGTCTCTTCACATCCTTCTTAAACTCTAGAAGTTGATAAATCCCCAGGTACTTATATGAGTCCCGTTCATCAAGATGATTAAGTACAATACTATTTGACAGTTCCATATTTCTTACTTCTATAACCGTCCCTCTTTTTAAATGAAGCACTGCACACTTATCAATGCCCAGGCTCATGTGTATATCGCTACTGAAGGCTCTCACTAATTCAAGGAGGCTTCTAAGGTCTTGTTCATTCCTGGCATACAACTTAATGTCATCCATGTACATTGAGTGGGACAGCACTGTTTCCGTGTTGAGGTGATAGCCTTTACCTGAACTATTGAGCATTGTACTAAGAGGGTTGATTGCCATGCAAAACCATAAAGGGCTCAAGGAGTCGCCTTGAAATATTCCTCTTTTAATTGATATTGCTTCCTCGGAACGTTCTCTTTTATCGTCGGGCATTGTCAGGAACACTTTCCACAGCTTCATGATACGTTCCAGTAAATTTATTATGTTCTGGTCCACTTTATAGATCTTCATCACTTGAAGGAGCCAGTCATGCGGTACTGAATCAAACGCTTTTTGATAATCAATCCATGATATTGATATATCACGATGTCTTTTTTTCACTTGTGAAGCTATGAAACTGTCAATTAGTAGTAGTTCTTTACACCCCCTAGAATTTTCTCTTGTCCCTAACTGTTCGTCAGCTATTAATTTATGAAGGTTGATATGCTCTTTCAGTTTCTGATTTATCACTGATGTCAATAGTTTGTACACACCATTTAGACATACTATTGGTCTATAATCTTTTGACTCTAGTTGTTCCTTGTCTCCTTTTGGAATCAGATAGGTAATACCAGTACAAAACTCATTTGGAAGGTCAATATTATTTTCTAAGAACTTCTGGTAACAGGATGCTAGTGACCGATGGACGCTTTTAAAGTTCTTTAGCCAGTAGTTATGTAACTTGTCTGGGCCTGTTGCCTTCCAATTTCTCATCTTTCTAAGCGATTGGATTACATCATTTGTACTAATCGAAGCAGCTTCCATTAAAGGAACATGAACAACACTGTCGTCAACCTGTTTTAGCCAGTAAGCATCTTTTTTAAAATATTCGGCTTTTCCCCATACCCCTCTCCAAAAATCAACCAACGAATCCTTACTTGGGTGAATGGCATTTTTGTTTTTCCTTTCATTGGTTAACTTCTTGTAAAACATTTTCTCCATTGTGTTGAAGGATGCGTTTTGTTTTCTTCTTTCAGCTGCCTCAGTATATCTCCTTATCCGATTGGCATATATTGCTAGCTTCTGCTTCATTGTTTCCATAAGGGTAGCCAGCTCTTGGTTTAATTTTGATTTTTGTACATCACCTATATGGAAGACAATTATTTCATCAATTTTAGTTTTAAGCTTGAGTGACGCTTTCTCCGGACCTCGTAAGTAATTTGATATTACACCAATTTTTCTTCTAAAGGCCTCTACCTTAGTTATCAGCCTTCTCTTCCATGGTGGCGTATCTTTATCTTTATCCCGCTTCAAAGATTTAAATTCTTCTCGCTTAAGGCGATATAGGCCCAGCTGCAATCCCACTGTTCTGGCTGCTACATATATCCAATGAGATATCTCTTGAAGAGTCATATCGTCCTTAACTATGTCCGCCAAAACCTGGTCGACAACTTTGACCATATTCATAGTTTGTTTACTATAAGGAACTCGGACGATATTTGGTCTATGGCATAGTGGTACACCTTCATATTTCATATGCTCTTCTTGTATTCTCATTTTCATTTCAGCAATCAATTGAGCCTGTGGATCGTCTTGCATCTGTAATATTTGCTCCGAAACATCAACCGTTACTTCTACTTCGCAGCCACTTTCCTGGGAATTGTCGACCACATCATTCATAATTTTTCCAATGTCAATCTTTATGTCATTGATTTCTGCTTCAGATAAGAATTTGCGTTCAATAATCTGCCTTACCTGATCTCCTAATCTTTGAGCAGTTACCTGTTTTTTTCTCGGGAACCTTTCATTCCAGTATCCGATAATTCGACTTCTGTAACCTGTCCTGTCTCTTTCTAAATTTGTTGCCAAGAAATATGCTCGGATTGCGGCAATATTCATATCACGAGTCCACTTCATCCGAATCTGCACGTTTCTTTGGCGGTTTGCCACTCTTCTTCGCGCGGGATGCTCATGGGCATCCAAGCTCGAGTCGGAGTTTAAGTTGGGCATACCTATAACTGCCTGTCTTACGGTTCCATACGACAACGGAGCACCGCTCGCACTGCCTGCCGATGTCGAGGGCTGGCTATCCAATCCCTCCAGAGCAGCCCTTACTCTGGATTCGTCCGAGGCTTGTTTTCTTGTACGCACCATTGTTAATGGGAAGTGCATTTTATACCTTCTGCCAGGTTTTTTGACAGCCGCCTCTAACACGAGGATCAGACGCTGACCAGGATGCCGCCCAATCTGGGTTCAGACGCACCTGGATTTGAGCTAGTTTTGGTCCGCCCCGGGTATTTTATTTCCCCGGTGCCCACCATATCTGGTGAGGGTTCCCCTATCCGCCACCTGGGGAGGCGCCCGATGGAAGACTAGCAACTCCTCACGGGTTATTATTATTATTATTATTATTATTATTATTATTATTATTATTATTATTATTTAAAAATATACAAATATATGGAGCAACATGTGGAACCCAATGCAATTTAATAATCCACCGATATGTGGCCGTCGTGAAACAGTATGGCAGAGTTTGCAATTGTAAAACTATTAAACCCAACTGTATCAAATTTTAACTGAAACATCTTCATAGTTCTAGGAAGGTTTATAATCATAAATTTTACAATAATAATAATTAAAATGTATAGTCTTGAGTGCCAGAAACAAGGTTTGCCCCATGTCATATACTTTTATGGTTCGAAATTAAAATTCATCCATATGGATCGATAAAATTATTTCTGCTAAATTGGATGTCTAATTATGCTTTTAAGTACTCTTCAAACACATAATCAATGAAATCTTAACCAGGTTAAAAATTACTGCCGTGGGTAAAAGTATCATTGAAGAAATAACCCTAAATTTCATACTTATAAATACAAGATTTTTAGCAATAAACAAATAAAATTCAATTATTAGTTAAAAGTAATAAGTTATTGATTTATGAGAGCGGGCGAAGCTACGACGGGGTATGTTAGTATTATACAGAAGGAAAAGTCATTTTCCGTTTGTGATCACTAACCGCGAAAACTACTAAAGTAATCTGTACCTTATTTTAGCCACATCATTTTTATAATTCGAAGAAGATTTAGCAATATTAAAATCTACTTATTTTCAATTAATTTGTTAATATAAAAGGGATGATATTTGGATAACAGTAAAGTTTGAAAATTGCCCGATAGGTGGCAAGTGCCATTCTACATCAGAGGTTACAAAGGTACGGTGTTATACAGAGCTTGAAATTGATAATTCATTTAGAAAGCAATAGGGCTTCCAATAGTAAAACTACTGAATAGATCTATACCAAATAATACATAGTTACATCATTTTCACATTTCTAGGAAGGTTTAGCAATAATGCAATTTTACAATAATAAAAATTTAAATGCACGATGGTGAGTGACAAACAAGGTTTGTCACACTATGATATACTTTTATGGTTAGAAATCAAAATCAAACTAGATGAAATCAATAAAATTATTTCTACTGAATAAAAATTATTACCTAATAAAAAGGTTGCTCCTTGGCTTTTTAATATCGTGTGTAAAAATATTATTCATAGGTCTTTTGTTGCAAGCACTTATCACTCCATTATCCACAAGATTTTCTTAGTATCCCCTGTCAATCTGGGTCACCAACTCATAAATTAAAATTAAAAATTAGAAGTCTAACTACCAAATCAGTGCAATTTTAACAGGTTAAAAATGATTGCTATGCGTGAAAATATCAGAAAAATAATGCTTATTAATTTCATGCTAAGATACAAGATTTTTATCGATAAAAAAAAAAATTCAATTGGGCGAAGCCACGTAGGGGGTGCTAGTTATTTATATTTAACGTATCTAACTACGTATTTACAGTTTAATAAATATCCGATAAAACTCTAGTTTGTTTCTAATACTTCATTATATCAATGACTCTAAAATAAACTTTCAAAAATTTGTGCCATTTGATTATTATTCGGTGTTTATGAACACTCAGTAGGAAGTGATATGTATAAAAATATATTTAGGGAAAAACAAGTTTAAAACTCGAAACTTTTATAATCTGTCAAGCGTTGTACTAAAATATATTGGGATATTTTTCTGTTTTAATGAATCTGACCTTTAAAGTTTCTTCTAGAAGTTGTAAAAAAATATTGCAATGATTTTGATTTTTATAAGACGGATATTATGAAAAACTTTAATTTAAAAATAAATTTTTCAACACGACTTTCTACCATGCACAATCCGTGAATTCTATCGCGTTACTTCCTGTTGGATTTATCCGCTACTCAAGATTCCAGTTAAGACAAATTCCTTAATTGTAATCCACACACAAGTCTAAAACGACAGAAACTGTGCTTTGTTTTCGAATATTTTAAAATATTGGGGCTTCGTTAGGAGTAGACAAAAGATAAACATACTAAAATTCCTTAACGTCCCCTTTCTGATTTTGGGCGATCCTATCCTAAGAGAAATCTATCCTTTTCTAAAAATCCATATTCACTCAAAGATTAAAATTACATTTTATAATCGTAATGGGGTAAGGAATATTATACTGAGGAAAAAAAAAAGTTAGGGTCACCTGTGGTGTAGTAGTTAGCATAGCAACCTACTAAACCCAAGAACGTGGGTTCGCAGCCCGGCAGATTTTTTAAAGGGAGTAAAAAATCCTTAGCTATGCTGTCCTTCGGAAGGGACTTAAAATGGGGGTCGCGAGCCTGTGCGATGTCAGGTACTCGTTAAAGATCCCTATCCTAATTATACCTGGATAGGCAAAATCTAGGACTCCCACCGTAGCATTTTCCGATTAGCCATAGCAGCATAAAGTGACGTTAAACAAAATAAACAAACAAAAAAAAAAGTGGTGCACCTAGAAAGTATTTATTTTGTTGGCAATTTATTTTATGTTTTTTATAATAATTATGTAAATTTATTAAACAAAACAATTATAAAACAAAACAAATTTATTAACCAGCACAACTTCGAACAATATAGAAATGAATTTATCGTTTTATTGGGAAACTTAACAACTCAAAAATTTAGAAATATAAAATTCAATCTTTTTTTTTTTTTTTTTCTGACCATGCTGTCACTAGCGTGTATTTCCTCCACTTGCAACCAATAAAGCTTGTATCCACCTGGGTATGCTCAAGATTAAATTTCTGATGACAATGTCGATTACATGGCCAATGATGACATCGTTCATTGTCGGCCTCAGGAACAGCAACTCTAGATCTAACATATCTCCCTAGTTCGTCCGACGCGTATTGAATTGGATTCATGTCAGAGCTACAAGCAGGCAAGTCCATAACCTCGATTCTAACTTCCTGTAGGTTTCCCTAACGCATCTGGCCACGTGAGGTCTCAATTCGAAATTATTCCGAATATATGGTAAATGGGAAATCGTAAATCAGGAGCATGTCTGCTATGTACGAATTAGAGTTCAAATTGCATCCCTCTAAAATTTACAGCTCAGTCTCCCCATTAAAAGAATTGCCAGCCCGTAGCAAAACTGAGCCACCCCAAAAATTTAGTTGTAAAGTGACTATGGCTTTATCCATAGTTTGTAAATTTACCTCTTTGCTACGAACACTCTTGCGCCGCTGAGGCAGCTAAAATGCAGTGGAAAGAAGATTTCAGAGGCTCTATAAAATTAAATCCTGATCACTTCGAGCAATGTCGCTATCATTCGACCCGATCTATGACGGCTGGAGTATACGGACCGTAGTTTTTGGTTTGCAGATATAATGAGCGGACACCGTGACCATCTTCAACAAGTGCTATCGCCTTGGCAACTGGCAAGGTTATTTATGGTTATTTCCCTCCTTCCGACGACAATACTTCCTTGCTTCGTTCCTTTACAAATCACTTTCCTTTCATTGGCCTTCGTTCATTCTCAAAGCATTAACATTAAAGTCATCAGTGAGTTCCCGAAAAACCAAAAAAAAAAATCCCTCGGACCTTTGCCTAACATTCTTCAACACAACGTTCCTTTATTTCCCGAGCATCTAATTTCTGGAACTCCCTCCCTTCCATGATTCGCTATTCCTTCACTCTCGTAGCTTTAAATCCCGTCTCTTCCTTTATTTATTAGGTATTTAAGCTAGCAGTCTTCTTCTTTTTTTTTTTTTTTTGAGAAAGTATAGTAATGGAATAGTGTCTAACTAATACCTTTTTGAAATCAACAAGAAAACTTGATAACACATAAAGGATTAAATCGGCATTCTGGACACTGTATATATAAAAAACCTTATCTGAACATTATTATGCAATATTTGTTCTGATTGGTATAGTTCTGATAGTAGTACAGTTCTGATAGCAACTATTTTTGTTTCTCATGTATTTTGTTTCTTCAATATTAAATATGCGTTTTCGCGTGTCAAACTAAATTCGTAGGAGACCTCTCGCATATTCCTAAATCCCGGTATCGATTCGGGACCAGGAGCGGGAACATTTATTCAGAGGCAGTAATGAACAACATACAGCCTAGGACAAAAAAAAAATCCTGCGCCAGGGGAATACAAATGTATTCATTCAAAGAGACAAGAAAGTAATGTCCAGGCTGGCTGGCTAATAAAACGCTCGTTTATTCTCGGCTCTTTGTTCCGGCTCTTATCGTCTTTTCTTTATGGCATTGCCCTCTTTTGTCTTGTGAGTGAGCAATGACTGGTCAAGTTATGTCAGCTCTACCTCTGCTCGGAATAGAACCTTTGGCCTATGAACATCGATAAGAAAATCTTATGTAAACCTATAAAATTATTTATAAGTAATTAGGAAATTTATAATTAACGTAGTAAAAATAGATACATTTCAGAAAGTTTACTCTTGAAAATATAAAATTTTCAACTGAAACCTTTGAAGGCGACGGGAATCACAGAAGGTGCCTTTTATCACAGTTATAGATAATTAAGGGAAAAAACAGTACATATTGAAAAAAAAAAATACAAGCTCCTCTAACCTCCAATTAGGTGGATTATAATTTATCATTAAAAAGAACAAAAAACAAATTAAAAAAATAAAATATTTGGTTATTTTTAACTTTTTAACAAGGAACATGTTTTACCTGTGACCTAGTTAAAGGATACGTTTTTGGGGAACGCGGGGGCGTTACTCATAGTTTGAAACGCTCTATCTCTGTTGATGTTATTCGGATTGAAAAATTTCTGATAATTTCCTGATCAGAAATTTAATGGAGAATATCATCTATTTTAAAACATTTGTCGCTAGAACCGACCATTTAGGAGCTTTATTGGTTTGAATGAAAAAAAATAAATAAATAATAGAAAACATATGGGAATCAGCGGTCTAGGCGGCAATCCCTAAAACATGTTCCATATCATTCTTTCTTTAACTAACTGGCTCAAGGGGGCCTATAATTATAAGCCATTCAGTTACTGACTACCTAGACATTTCTAGCGTGCTCCGCTACATCATCCGACCACCTCAGCTTTGGTCTAACTCTCCTCCTTTTCCCATCCTTGCAATTTGCCCTGCGTACCTCAGACATCTCAACTCAATTTCTCTCACAAAACCAACCTTTACACCTCCAAAAATTCGGTGAAGAACCTTTCTTTCGAAAATCATTAGCTCTTTTTCAGAAGCTTTAGATAATTTCCAGCATTCCGAACCACACTGGAGTACGGGACGCACAACAACAGTTTTATTGAGATGAAACTTGGTCGTTGTTCAGAGTAATCGACTGCTCAGCTGCTTGCATAAACCAAAGTAGCTTCGGTTAGCTGTAATTATCCTTCTCATTTCCGTAAAGGTAGAAACCTTTTCAAAGTTATAAGTCCTATTCAAAGTTATAGTCACATATTAAACTTATTATATTTAATTATAGTTATATTTAACAAACGTTTAATAATCAAGAATACGCAGCATAATATGTCTACACTTTTAACATTTTCGTACATATGTTGCAGGAAGGAATGAGAGGAGGCTGCGATGTCTAGTGATGCGGGTGATAGCATTGATCGTCTTCCTGCTTCGAGAGTGCATAGGTTGCCCGCCGACCTGCGATTGCAAGTGGAAAAGCGGGAAGGAATCAGCCATCTGTGTCCGGAACAACCTCACTCACATCCCCAAGGGTATCGATTCCTCAACCCAACTTCTCGATCTTACCAGCAACAGGATATCCTCCATCGAAAGGGACGCGTTTGACAAAGTTGGTCTGTTCAACCTACAGAAGATCTACCTTGCTAAGTGTGGCCTAAGGGACATGGACCGCTTTGCCTTCAGGCGGCTCACCAACCTCGTTGAGCTGGACCTCAGCTATAACTCCATCACGTCCGTGCCATCCCACATCTTCGATTCCATCTCCGAACTCAGAGAACTAAAACTCACAGGAAATCTCATTCAGAAGATACCAAATGAAGCCTTCATCAACGTCCAGCAATTAGTCAAACTCGAATTGTCCGAGTGCCGCATAATTTCCCTTGAACCCAGGGCTTTCTCGGGACTAGAGAAAAGCCTAGAGTGGCTAAAATTGGACAAAAATAAACTCGTTGAAGTAAGGCCTACTACATTCACCAACCTATCGAATCTTCATGGCCTGGAACTAGCGGGGAACCCCTGGAACTGTTCTTGTAGACTGAGGCCTCTGCGGCAGTGGATGTCCATTAAAAATGTCCCGAGCAGTACACCGGCGTCCTGCAATCACCCGAACCGGTTGCGGGGGAAAACCTGGGATCGACTACAGGACAATGAATTCGCTTGTACCCCAATAATGCATCGGACTAGGAATTCTGTTGTTCAAGCTGTAGAAGGAACTAACGTTACCTTATCTTGCCAGGTCAGCGGGAACCCTACACCTACGGTTCGGTGGTTGTGGAAGAACCGTCCCATTGCTAACGTTTCAGGGATTCCCAGCCACAGAAAACTATATATCCTCCATTACAATGGAAGCAGAAGTACACTAACGGTGTATTCTGCGGAGATATCCGATGCTGGAGTATATTTCTGCGTCGCAGCTAATAAAGCTGGCCGAGTCCAGGGTAATGTTACTCTTGCAATTTCAAGAAGACGGCCTGAGAGCAAACTGACCGGGAAAGTACTAATGGTTGGGGCTGCTATGGCTTTTCTCTTGTTCCTTGTTTCCGGCTTCCTCTTTTGTATATTCGGTCAGCCAAGGAAGCCACCGCGAGTAAACCAAGCTGAAAACTATGAAAAGATTGAAATGGAGAAGAAAGGGGAATCTTGTCTCTCCGAAAATTTGCCTAATAACAGGGTTCACCCTACCTTATGTGAATATAGGGGAGTACCTGCAGACGATGTAGAAGAGGAGGCTGCCCAACCTTCTCCTATGCTTTTACCAAATTCATCTACTGCTTCCAGGTATATCTCTTATTTCCAGGTATCAAAATAACATTTAATTATACGTTTCAAACTAACAATATTTCTTATTTTGAATATATATATTTTTTTTTTAATTTAAACTAAACCCTTTCATTCGCTATCCCAAAAGAATTTTAATTTATCATAATGAATGAAACATAAGATTACAACAATAAATAAACCCATGCATACCCTAATATTGATAAGCACCAATACTCCTTTCAAAGACACAGTAAACACCAACAAGAAACTATATCCATGAATATCTTTCCTAATACGTTGAACTTTTTTTTTTCTTTTTTTTTTTTGGAAAAAAACTAGAATATAGAAAGAACTGTGGTAAAATAAAAACTTTGCAATGGCTTTTAGCCATATGTGAAGATGCATCCTGATCTCCATCCTGCTAGGAAGTGGTCTAAGAAAAAAATTATGATAGGGAAAAAACCACCATTAGCCAGCCTTTTCAAGAGACAGATAAACAATACTTTAACAAATGAAGGTTTCTTTTGGGGGGGGAGGGGGTTATACATATTGTTTTATAATCATGCTATGGAGCAGTCAAAAGTTTTGTGTCATTTTAATATTTCAGTATTTCGGAGGGAGTTGACCCTCCTTTCTGTAACCTTCACTGATTCTTCCTTCACAATAGTTCAAAACTTCCTTCTTTACTAATTCTTTTAATTCTTTCTATTAAAAAAAAAGGGATTCCAGTTCTTCATTTTGCATTTCACTTTAAACCCACCCCTCTTATTACATCTAATTTCTTGGGGACCCATATTTCTATCATTGCAATACATGAAAAATACTCTCTTATTAATTTCAAAAATTACCATCTGAATAAATCAGAAATATCCATCTAACAATTATTTATAAAATTCATTGTGAAACATGTCTGACTCAGAATATAAATGATACTGTCTGCAATTATCCGATTTGGAGTAAAGCAAATCATTTTTGGAAATTTCGTTAAGTTTAGATTTCATGTTTCCAGCTCACAGACACCTGTCAAGAGCAGATTGCTGGAATTTCTTTCCAGCCATGACTGGATCGCCTCCAATAACACTTTTGAAACCTAAATCCCAATCATTTTCTTATTTATTCAATTTAAAGCATACTGCTGTAGTTTCTTCTCTTGTTCCAATAATAAAATTAGGAAATCGTATAAGACATTCTTCAAGAGTTGTACAAATTACAAGAATCTAACTACTAAGAATCAGAGGCAGGATATTTCAAAGCAGGTTGCGCCTGCTGAATTTTAATATTTAGAAGGTGAAATTAATTTAAGAAGAATTAATACAAAAACAATTTAATTATTTATTAAAACACTCAGAAGAAATCAAAGTTTGGGGACTTATTTTTTGTATTCACAAAATTACTATGTTTATCAAATCTTTCTGTTCTTTGAGAATAGATATTCATATAAAATTCATTTATACAGTTTCTAACAATAAGGCTCATTGATTTGAGTAAAATTTTCAAATGAAGTTTTACCTTAAAATTTGGGAAATCTTATGCCATAAATTAAAAACAAACGCCTATGATAAAATAATTAAGCCATTTGAACAAAATAATTTCTAGGGTAAAATGCATAGAATGAATTTTCACTAAACATTTTGATAAATTAATATATAGTTTTTTTTTTTTTTAATATTTTTTGGCCTTCTTAATTGGGGGATTCTTATCAAATCATCTCCTTGCACCACGATTGTCCAAAAAACAGAACAATCTTACCAAGTTCTGAGCCCAACACTCATCATGGATTGTAATATTCAATTTTTTTGCAATATTATTAAAACTTTTATTTTCATAATAATGATTAACTGTCATATACTCTGACATTTTTATAATGAACAAACATATATCATAGAAGCATATATATAATTAACTATTAATTAATTAGTTAATCACCCTTTTACAGGGGTCATCTGCAGCTGAGTGAGGATCTGATTGGAGTACAGCAGCACATCCTTCGGAAAGAAATTCTTCCAACAACAAGCCTCTATACTACGGCAGCACCAGATGACAGCAGCATTCCAGATGTTATCACTAATCCTGCATCTATAGTTTCAGCGACCGCAACTCTACCAAGATTCAGGTTTTTTATTAACCCTTTCAAACATTCCTGCATGCAAGATTTTTCTTTCAAAAATAGGGAAACAGTGTAAACAAAAGTCATTTTTATTTTTAGAAGAAAAAAAAAACTGTTTACTTTATGTTCTTCTAATTATTTACCATAAAATAAACAGTCTTTAACGTCCATATTAGGCTTGAAATAATATCAAAATTATTCTTAGAAGCTAATTACTTTTTTTAGTTATCTGAAACCTCAGATTTGTTAGAGTGTGCTCTAGGGGTGGAGTACAGTGTAACAGCCATAGAGGTACAGTATTATAACATACGAGTACAGTATAATAGTACACTAAACAAAATAAAATATGAAAAATAGAAAATTTTTAGTCTCAATTATGTTCCATAACAAATTTTTGGTCATCAAAATTAAGCATAAGCAGATCTATAATTTGAGTTATATCATTTCTTTTTTAATGTTATAAGCATTGTGTAGACTAGTGCCCATCTTCCAAACTATTTTCACTGTAACGCAACTAGGAAAAAAATACATAATCAAAGGAGACACAATGAAACACATTAAATTACACTGTTCATTAAAATTATGTTGGTTTTGTATTGAAATAAACTTTGATTACTATTTAAACATAAACATTAAAGGAACATAAACTTTCTCCCCAGAAATCATAGTTTTCCAACAAACAGAACAATTTAAAACTTCACTAGACTAACAGTTCACAATTTTTTTAACAAAAAACATATATTTGATTATTCTTCTATTAATTTTGCAATTTGACTTCCAATAGCATTTTAAAATGGGGGCAAATGAGATTGACAAGCTAATAAAGAGAAACCCAAGTCAAATTAAACACCCGAAGAGCAAATCATGATGTTACTGGGTACCCCACTTGATAAGAATTGTAGAATCTATGTTCAATAAGTCAAATTATTTTATCCTATATTACCTTTAAATATTTAAATCATATATAATTTGTCATTTGTAGCTCTATGTTGTAGTAATTATTTTTCAATATTTCTAAAATAGGTCCAAGGATTGGTACCCAAATGTTTCAAGCAGCCAGTCACCATTGCTGGCTGGTTCGGCAAGTGGTTCCAGCCCTGGAGAAATGAGTATCAGTAGAAGGTACTCCATAGAATCTAGAGCATCCGCCCGTTACAGGTAGATTATGTCTGTGGATCTATTGTGTTATATGGACATCCCATTTAGGTAGTTCAGTAGCTACTTCTTAATTTTTTCTATTCAAGATATTGTATTTATAAATTATTTTGAAAATAAAAAAATTGGATTAAAAATATACCTATTAGTGATAATTAAAAGCTGAATCCCTATGCTCAGCATGTTATTAAACCAATAGTAAAAAAAAGTTACACCAAAAAAGTATAGACCCCCAGCCAATAGACAAATTTCTTTCTGACAGGGAAAAACAATAGATCATGGATATGTCTATCTATAATCTACTGTTTTTTCCCTATTTAAACTTTAGAATTAAAAGGATCAAATTACTTCAATTAATAATCAAATTAAATTAACAATTTATGATTATTCGAAACAAACAAAGTTGAGAGAAAATAGCAGTTCCAAAAACAAAAAACTATTCCCCATTAAATTTCTGATAAGGAAACTGTCAAATTTTCGATCCGAGCAACACCAACAGAGCTGGAACATGTCAAAATGAATTTGAAAAAAAATTACACCAAACAAGTATAACCCCCCCCCCCCTCCACCAAAAGACATCCTTGTCAGATAAGGTATTAAAATGTTTTTTTATTTTATTTGTTTTTATTTATTTATTTTATTTCTTTAATCCAATGCCAGTCTTTAGCCACTCGGCCATTCGATGCCGAGCCTCCCAGTAACGCGTGGCAGGATCAGGTGGAGCATCAGCAAGTTCTGGATGGGTCTTCAGATGATCGCTATCCATCTTGTCTAGGTTGCAAAGGGGGCAGGCGTTACTGTCTGTGACTCCAATCCGGTGAAGATGATCCTGTAGATAATCGTGTCTAGTAGTAAGTCTGAAGTGTGCAACAGCTTGGGCTCAGTCTAGCCCAACACCGGTCAGCCCATGAGTTAAATTGGTATTAAAATATTAAACCATAAATATGTGAAAAAAAAAAAAAAATTATTTTAAATAAATGGCAATTTTCATTACTTACCATTTTTAATGTTATTTACATATTATATATATACATATATATATATATATATATTTTTTTTTTTTTTTTTAATAAAAAAACTAATGTAAATCAGCAGCCTTTATAATTTGCATCTAAAGTATCATAAATGACGGTATTAAGATTGTTTTTTGTGAGACTGAACCAGCTGTCTCTCCATGATAAAAATATTTTTATCACTCGTAAAAAAAAAAAAAAAATAAACCCAATCATTTATTTTTAAAGAAATATAAAAAGTATTCGACACGTATTTTGCCGTTCCGACCAATGGGCCATAGAAGCCGAGAAAAAAAATAAAATAGCATTAAATTAATTTATTTTATATCTCGAGTTTAAAAAATGATACAGTTCTTGAACCAAGATTTTCAGTTTTTTGAGCGAATTAAAGGAAAAATGGCTCTCCATAGATTTTGGTTTTTAGGTTAATTAAATTCTAAAAAAATGATTAGTTTTTCAAGCAAACTACCTCTATAGATTTTTTCACACAAAAATTGAGGTCAGATTCTAATTCAGCACCCTCAAAAACATTAAAAAACGGTTATTCAACAAAATCAAAAAATATCATTTTTTTCACCCTCTCCCAGGAATATGAAATTTTAAAACCGATTATTGGTTACATACCTTTAAATCGTCATTACTTTGTCATGCAATTCACCGGTTGGTATCGCTGGAAAGAGGAGGGTCTCAGCTTTCTTTTGATGTATATAAATGTAAAATTCAATTAACAAAACCTATTAAAAAAATTGGAAAATCCGAAAAACATTTTGATTTTTAACTTGAGTTTGAAACCAGATAGGATGATGAAACCAAATACATTTCAAGCGTATTACCACCCTATATTTTGTGTAAAAAAATAAAGTTGATACGTTAAAACCGTCTAAGCGAAATTCATGTTTTTATCAATTTAAACAAAAGTTGCCTACCATTTATTTGGTCAGGCAAATTTTGAAGCTTACAAACTTTTATTTTTCTATTTGGATGAAATTTCGTATTTAAGGGTTCTCTTGAATGCTGAATTCGAATCCGATATCGGTTCTTGTGAAAAAATTATATTGAATATACTTCGCTTGAAAATTTTTAGCTTTTACACTGTAAAATGTGATAGAAAATTCTTTTAGCCCTAGAATTCCATCTCAGCACCCTCAATATATATACAGACAGAACCACATATTAGATTTGATTGTTAAGTATTTACAATTTTTATTTTATTCTTCAAACCCAGAACACACCTCTAACCCCTTTGGTAACCTTTGTTTACTGGGTTCTAATAACTGAAGCTTATTACATTACAATTTAATGTTCATTATATTCAACAAAATCCTGTCAGCAACGGAAGTGAGGCAGTTATTGCTATAATGTTTTTATGTCAACTATCACAATCATATTTTAACATGTTCAACTGCAAAATAAAATAAAAATTGTAAATACCTAACCATCAAATCTAATATATGGTTCTGTCTGTCATGTAAATATTAATTTGTAATAAATTATTATTAGAATAAATAATAAATAATTATAATTACTTTAATTATGTTATTGAGATATGTAATAGGAACAGACACGGTGTGTTAACACCAAGGAGAAATAAATGTTAAAGTCTGAGGATGGGACATAGTTTTCCCGAAACATGTAACTTAATAGATGAATAATAAAGAGGAGTGATGCCATAAATAGTGAAATATTTCAAAAATAAAAATTGTAAATACTTAACAATCAAATCTAATATGTGGTTCTGTCTGTATATAATGTAAATATTAATTTGTAATAAGTTATCATTACAATAAATAATTAATAATTATAATTGTTTCAATAATAATTAAAGTAACAAATTATTTCTCCCAATTAGTATATATATATATTGATATATTGATATCTATATATATATATATATATATATATATATATATATATATTTTTTTTTTTTTTTTTTTTTTATTGATATCTATATATATACATACGTTTCCTGAGTTTTGAGGGTGCTGAGATGGAATTCTAGGGCTAAAAGAATTTTCTATCACATTTTACAGTGTAAAAGCTAAAAATTTTCAAGTGAAGTATATTCAATATAATTTTTTCACAAGAACCGATATCGGATTCGAATTCAGCATTCAAGAGAACCCTTAAATACGAAATTTCATCCAAATAGAAAAATAAAAGTTTGTAAGCTTCAAAATTTGCCTGACCAAATAAATGGTAGGCAACTTTTGTTTAAATTGATAAAAACATGAATTTCGCTTAGACGGTTTAACGTATCAACTTTATTTTTTTACACAAAATATAGGGTGGTAATACGCTTGAAATGTATTTGGTTTCATCATCCTATCTGGTTTCAAACTCAAGTTAAAAATCAAAATGTTTTTCGGATTTTCCAATTTTTTTAATAGGTTTTTGTTAATCGAATTTTACATTTATATACATCAAAAGAAAGCTGAGACCCTCCTCTTTCCAGCGATACCAACCGGTGAATTGCATGACAAAGTAATGACGATTTAAAGGTATGTAACCAATAATCGGTTTTAAAATTTCATATTCCTGGGAGAGGGTGAAAAAAATGATATTTTTTGATTTTATTGAATAACCGTTTTTTAATGTTTTTGAGGGTGCTGAATTAGAATCTGACCTCAATTTTTGTGTGAAAAAATCTATAGAGGTAGTTTGCTTGAAAAACTAATCATTTTTTTAGAATTTAATTAACCTAAACCAAAATCTATGGAGCGACTGTATTTTTCCTTTGATTCGCAATCAAAACTGAAAATCTTGGTGCAAGAATCATGTTGATATCATTTTTTAAACTCGAGATAAAAAATAAATTAGTTTAATGCTATTTTTTTTTTTTTCTCGGCTTCTAGGGCCCATTGGTCGGAACGGCAAAATACATGTCTAATATTTTTTGACCAGGAACCTCCTAAAAAAATTGCCAACAAGATCCCTGAGAGACTGAGTGTGTCCTCCCCTTGTAAGATTGGATACTTAAAAACACAAAATCTGGAATTTTTTAAAAATTTAAATTTGTAAATTTTCAGCATAATGAACTTTGGACTTCATTGGGAATTTCAAATTAACCACTCAATTTATATTTTTTTTTTTTTTCATCTTTTTATTGACATTTCCAACTATATAG
Organism: Euschistus heros; assembly: GCA_003667255.2. NCBI lineage: Eukaryota > Metazoa > Arthropoda > Insecta > Hemiptera > Pentatomidae > Euschistus > Euschistus heros. Next base: position 1,329,348 of record RCWM02000287.1, on the reverse strand, counting down.
AACATATACATCTAGTATATGTGTGGGAAAATGAATTAAATAATATGACAATAACTTGTAAAACAACCACCCATTGGTGGCACTTAATAAAAGTTCGGTCATAAAAGGTCTCAAAACCATCTTCTTTTCAGACACCTAAGAGGGTTATCGGAAATATAATATGAAGCAAGTTGAGAGACTAGTGGATTTGTGTGGTTATGGAGTTTACTATGAAATGATAGGTATCTGGCCTGGGCTAAATTAACAACTTATATGGAATAGTTATTTGTGAAAAATTAAGGAGCATGAGGATTTTTCAAAGGATTGGATACAAGAAGAATTAGAAGGTTTAGTTGAACCCTAAAGTCCAACTCCATATGTTCAAATAGGTTTAATTACTGTCATGTAAATAAGTCTTCTGCAATTAATTGGGAGCTTTGAACACTTGTCAGATAATTAATGCAGTAATCGAAAAGGAAGAGCAGTTTTTGTCTTTTAAGTCTCATATATGGAACTCAATATTAATATATATATAACCATACTGGGTATTTAGTGATGGAATAGTTAATAAAATGCTAATGTGTTCTAATTTATTTTGTTAATTCAATTTTAAAATCCTTTGATATATCTAGAAAAAAATCTGGCTAAGAGATTGCCAACCTTCAATCTGAAATTACTGTTTTGATTTTGAATAAACATAAACGTTTGTGTACAATAACGCAACTCAATTATATTAAGTTGGCAGAGACAGTTAAATTATATCTATTTATTATCAGGTGGCCCATTTATAACCCTATACATACCAATGCATAACAATATACTATGAAGTTTCCTTAAAATTATAAACTTTTATATATTTTTTTATAACTAAAGATATATATTCATTTCATTCGTCCCACTTCCTGAAAAATAACTTAAAAGGTTATTATTTATTAAATTCTGTTGGAAGGTATATATAATTTTACAATGTGCTTTTAATATATAATTAATAATTTTATAAAATTGTTATAGGTATCAGAAACACCAATCCTGAACCTACTAGATAGTGCCAACCATTACGATTACCATGCAACGCAATTAGACAGGTTTTTGGATGAGTATCGCACCCTGCAAAAGGAGATAAACAGGATGAAAGAAACCTGCCAGGAGTTAAGGGGCTCTACTGCAGCGGAACTCTTCCCTCGTTATACATACAGGGTCTAGATATGGTCTTGTTTATAATTTAGGATTGTTCACCATTCATATCAGTATTCATCTGATTGGAAGATTAAATTTTTTTTTGTGTTGTATTCACAAAAAAAAAAAATTAATAAGAAGAAAAACACGAGATATGTGTATTTTAAATCAAAAGAAACTATACGACTGATACATAAACCTAAGATATAATCTATCGTCAGAGGGAATTTTTATAATTACTGGAGTTAGAAACTTTGATATTTTCACCTAAACTGTTGTCAGTGTTTTATAATCAAACAAAAAAGAAATAATATTAGGTTGTTACTAATATGAAAAAACAGTTTTTCATAATCATGTTCAATAATAAAAAGATTGGTCAATGTTACCTACATACTTCATCTACTGCATACAACTAACCAGAAATTTTTAATTATTTTTTTCAAAATATTTTATTGTATTAGCATTGATAGTCTTTAATTTTTAAAAAGATTTAAAATTTCAACCATTAAAATGACCATTTTCAGCAAATGACCCAATTTTGAGACAATTCTTGTACAAATACCCGAGAGGAGGTAAAATATTCATGTTTACCGTAATGTTCAAACAATTACAAGTGCATACAGTGGCTCACAGTGAAATTGATACACCCTGTAGAAAGAAAAATGTTTTACAGATGGGCGTAATTTTTTTTTCCATTGGACCCAAAAATAAGTTTCATCAGCAAATATAACAGTTGTCCAAAACTCAGGGTCCTTCATTAAATATTCGTTAGCAAATTGCATCCTAACTTTTTGATTTTTTATGCTGATGAAAGGTCTCTTTCGAGCTAGTCATCCATGAAAGGTAGCCACACTGTTTCTGCAGTTAATAGCTTACATTAGCAGTTAGACAGTTCAGCGGCTATTTTAGGTGCATTCAAACATGGATTTTTTTTTATTTCCCAGATAATCCAAGTCTTATCCCTATCAGTTAAAATTTTTCTAGAGCTCTTAAATTTTTTTTTTGGGCAATGCACTTTTTCTTCTAGGATCTCTCCACTATATGCTGGACAGTTGAACAGCTTTTTTTTAAACATAATTTTGACTATTTGATTTAAAGATTTCCTGTCAATAAAATGTTGAATGACCAACCCACGTTCTTTTAACATTGTGTGTGCCCTCATTATTGAAAATAGTTCTAATACACAGCAGATTTTAACTTACTTTGAAAAGAGCTAAACACTTTTGACAAAAGAGTTTAACTAAAGTAAAATAGTTTAAGGTAAATGAATATAGTGAAAAACCATGGTTTATCATTTTTACTGTGAGATAAGTAATTGTAAACAAATGCGTTTTATTTTTATTATTAAATGCTCATTTATTTTTATATGTTTATATACAAAGTACAAACTACTGCAATGTTTAGTGATTACAATAAATTGTTATTTTTAAGGTAATATAATTTGAACTATTTATTTATTCAAAGACATCTATAGATATCCTGGTGTATCATTTTGACTGGGAGCCTCTGTATGGATAGCACTGAATTCGATAACAATTTAAAATGTTTTTCTAAACTGAATCTAACCAAAAGAAATTAATTGTGCTGATTGTTCCATGAACAGAGTTAAAATCAAATTGTATTTGATATCTCTTAGAAAATTATCTGTAACAATATAAAAATATATCTGAGAAAACAATGAATGTATTTTTTATGAATACAGAATTCTTAAAGTGTAACATTTTAAAAGTGTTTTACAAAGCTATAAATATGCATTGATTTTTATGACTCAATAAAAGTGCAAATGCACTTTAAAGAACACCCTATGTGTCTGCATCATTCAATATTTAAATAACTTTATAGAAAATTAAAATCAGCAATTTGAAATAAAATTAGATTAAACACTGAAAATATTTCAAAATGCTATATTTAATGTGTAAGATATATGTTCATAGAATAATCTATCCTATATAAGTTTCATTGATATGAATGTTTATAATGTTATTATGCAAAGCTATGTCACACAGGCATGAATTCATCACTTACCATTAAATTGAAATCATAATAACATTGTTAAATTTTATATATATGTTTCACCACATTACATTATTCTACCTCAAAGGACAAGTTCGTTTTTTCCAAAAGAAGTAAATTAAATAAATTGAATCCTTGGATAAGCAAGAAAGCAGTTTCCAAAATTAGAATTAAAATTGTTAAATCTTGATTATAGCAGCTTCATATGATTAATGATCTGTGAGGCTAATCCTTATTAGTTGTGTCCATATTTTTGGCATGGTTTCTCGCAAACTTTGAACACGAATTCACTTTGCGGCTGTGGTATTAATATGAAGACACTGTACATACATGAGAAGATGACATCTTCCATACTATTTTTATGTCAATCGTTGACAACTATCAACATATCAAAGATCTGTTTTTCTCTCTTTAGCATCTAATAAGATTATGTATATACATTGTATGAAAGAAAATTAATAAAAAAAAAAAAATATTAACATTTTTTTTTTTTTTTTTTGCTAAAGTCAATTGAGCTGTCAGTTCACTGTATATAAAATATTTGGTGTACATAATTAACTAAGGCCTGATTTTTATAATACTATAAATTTGATTTCCTTTTTTTTAATTCCATAGTCGACCTAATTTCTTTTGTAGTGAATGCAATGAGATGGAATTAATTTTTACCTTAATAACACTGGAGCTTAATTTCAAAGTAAATTATATTATTTTAAAAAAATAACATCTCTGGTATATATTTAATTAAAATCTGATTATATTTCATTGAAATTTGTGTTTTGACTAAAGCATGAGTTTGTTTGTAATAATCAATATGTACCTTTGAGTGAGTGTGTGATAAAGATTAACAGATTTAAAAGAAAACGGCTTATATAATGCAAAAATATATTGAGAAATGTTAAGAAGACACTTTATAAATCCAGCACAAGTTTCATACATGTTTATAAATGTTATATGAGAAAATATATTTAAATGTTATGGCCATTGAAGAAATTTATGTCATTTGTTGTTGTGTTCAGACGTATCAAAGTTATGTCTGCTCTTTTGATGTAAGATATGGTTGGTCAGTGTTTATAGCTCTTTGGTATACCTTAAGAAAAGCTCTAAAAGGAAACTTTTACTCTGTAATTTAAATAAATTTACTTATGGTGAATATTTGACAAAGTAAATATTCCATCAATTGTTATGCTGTGTAATGCATATCAAAGAAATTTTAAAGACCAATTACTACTTTAAATGTGAAAAGTCTATGTGTTCTTATGATATTTTTATCTGTATGTAATTTAAGAAAATAAATAGTTTATATAAATACATATCATACTAAATTTGTATTTCAATTGTTTTCCTGACTTCAGTTTCTATTTTTTCTTTTTTTTCCTCAACTTTATAATTTATAACAAATAAAAATAAAAATAACATTAATTCCATAAATCAAAGGTTATGTTAGTTTCTCAAATTTTAGTAGCTAGTGTTACTGCATTTAGTTGTTACCTTTTGTTTTAATCCCATTTACATAATAAAATAAACAATATTAAAATATTTTTTATATTTACTGTAAATAAGTTATATTTATAATCTATACAAGTAATTAGATAGTGACATATCCCTCAGGTATTTTACTTACTAATTTAATAAAAGAAATAATTTTTTTATAAAATTAAAATTAATCTTACTGTTTTATATATATACATGTATTATTTTTTATACTTATTGTTTGTTTGTTCTTGGGCGCTACAGTCCTTGCAGGACCTGGGCCTCTGCCACCATCCTTCTCCACTCCTCTCGGTCCCTCGCCAGGCTCCTCCAATTCCGTATCCCCAGCCTCCGTAAATCCTCCTCCTGGTGCACCATTAAACATTATTTTTGGCAGCCTGTTGGGGTCCATTCTTTCGACATGTCCCAACCATCTAAGCCTGCCCTTCTTGATAGCACAGAGTATATCAGGCTCACCATACAATAGTGCGATCTCGGCGTTGCTTCTTATTCGCCACCTGTGCTCCTCTCTCACAGCACCAAAGATCCTTCTTAATATTCTTCTCTCCCAGACCAGCAGTGCTCTTCCGGTATCTTTAGTGAGAGTCCACGTCTCACTGCCATACATCACTATTGGTCTTATTATAGATTTATAGATCAACAGTTTTGCCTTTCTTGAGAGAGTTTTACAATGGAGAGCTTTTTTTACTGCATAAAAACATCTGGTTCCTGCAACCATTCTGCTTTTTATTTCAATGTCTAGATTGTTCTTCTCCGTCACAACTCCTCCCAAGTATTTAAATGTACTACAGCAGTGAAACGTGTCCTTCCCCACATCAACCGTATCTTTTCTTCCATCTGTCCGTCTAGAGGTTTTCATATATTTGGTCTTGTCCATGTTCATTTCGAGACCCAAATTGAGAGCTGCTGTCTTGAATTCTTCAACAGCACTTTTTATACTTATAAGTGTATTATAATAATATTAAAAGTCATATATTCACATTTTAGAAAAATAAAGGAAATAGTTCCTTGTATATACTAATATAATATATTAGCATAGATATATTTTAGCCACAGCTTATTCATATATAAAAGCATTGGACATAGTAACACTATTATTTGTTATATATACAGGATGTCCCAAGATATGTGGACCAGGGGGTAGCCCCACTTTATTTTTTGTAAGGCATCTTTTGGTTCCAAAAAAACATTTTTTTTCCCATGTGCAAAGACAAAATACTGGATTCAACTTTTTTTTTTTCAAATGTGATCATATTGGTTTCTCTACATAATCTGAAAGCCAATTTTTTAAATGAATTTTAAGGCCTTTTTCAAGAAAATCTGTCAAGAACTTTTCAAGATACGATTTTTTGAAATAATTGGGGAGTGATGGTTTGAATTTCACTTTTCCCCTCCTTTCTCAACAAAGCTTTGTAATTGCTGTCTGGAACTGACATATAAAATATTGAAAAGGAAAACAGTAATAAAAAAATTTACCGTAAACAGTTTAGAATTAAAGGAATAGTTCCATATGCTTTCCGTTTTCTTATCTTTATCTTTATTGTTTATTCATTTAGTTCATCCATACATTGTTGGAAATACAAATAATGAACACTAATAAATTTGTGTTTAAAGAAAGAAAAATTTAGGAAATAGGAAATCATTTTATATGATTTTAATTCTGTACTGATAATGCCTATGTTCCTAACTTTTTGTTTAGCAAGTTATTTGAAAATAGGATTCCCTATGGTATTAGGAAGATTGAAACTTGTTTATTTTACAATAGTCAATGGTTCAAATAACTTCTCAGTTGTGTACTTGGATTCAAATAAAATGACCATGCAAGAGAAAGCTGAGATGGTAGCATCTTCCTGGAGTGTTGACAATATCGGCCAACAATAGCTCTCTATCACCATCGATTTCCAGAACGACGCCATCCAAGCCATCAAACTCTGAAGAGAGTTGTGAGGCAGTTCAGGCAGACTGGTAGTGTTGCACGAGTTGGACGACATAGGAGGGCTGTACCAGCCAATTTTGACATTGAGCTCGAAGTACTGCTGTGATTTGTGTCAAAAATTCGCTTCGTCAAGCCAGCAGGATTTTGGGGTTGAGTAAAAATGTGATTGCGAGAGTTCTTCATAAGCATGGGTATCACCCATACCATGCTTATGACGTTCAGGGGTTGCATGAAGAAAACGCTGAACGCCACGTCACATTTTTAGCATCTGTTGATGTTTTACTGGCAGAAAATCCCATTTGGTTTCATTTTTTAACTCTACCAAAGCCAGTCCCAAGTCTGGTTGAGAAAGGAGGGGAAAAGTGAAAATCTAATCATTGCTTACCGATTATTTAAAAAAATCGTATCTCAGAAAGTTCTTGACATATTTTCTTGAAAAAGGTCTTAAAATTAATTACGAAAATTTGGCTTTCAGATTATACAGAAAAAACAATATGGTAGCATTTGAAAAAAAAAAGTTAAATCCAGTATTTTATATTTGCACATAGAAAAAAAAGTTTTTTTGGTACCAAAAGATGCCTTACAAAAAATAAAGGGGGGTTACCATTTAACTTTTTTTTCTATCTTGTTGTGTTCTCGAAAAAAGTGCCTGGTCCATATAACTCACCTTTAAAATCGTTCATAATGAAGTATGCTCTAAATGTCATTTTTAAGGGATAGAGAACAAAACCAGAAAAAAATTCACAATATCTGCCAATTTTTGAGATCATTATGAAAATTTGAAAGCTTAGTCTTAGTCTCCATTTAAGCTACAGAGCATATTTTCTTATCAAATTACAGAAAACATAGTTTAGTTTAGTTTAATTTTAAATAAAAAAAGGTTTTCTTAATAGCCAACTGTGCAGAAGATATTTTGGTGAAACGTAACAAAGGTCAACATTTTTGATGATACCAATTGAACAGTGGGGGTACCAATTTATAGTAAAAGTTGGATTTTAGCACAAAACCACTAACAATATATGAACAAATCAGTACTTGACCTTTTGCACACAAAATTGTATAATTTTATTGGACTGTTAGGGATTCCACAAAAGTATTGTGCACCCCATGGGACTTCGGAGAGTCAGTGGACTAGTGAGGTTCTACAGTAATATTCTACTTATAGAATCATTTTCAACAAGGAATCTAGGATATTCAGAGAAATGTTTAAAGCATTTCAAAACCCTAATCACAGGGCTTGAGAGTCCATGTTATTACAGGCATAGCACAACATAATGCATATCTTTAAATTCAGTTGGAAAACTCAACTCTTTATTGAAGGTTTACACTCCATAATTGTGTTTAATATTATTTAGTTCAAATGTACAATTTAATTATTAGTATAAAGGCACAATTGGATAACTTAGTAATGTAGAATGCCATACAAAGAAACAAAACTTATCATATCAATCACTGATATTTTGATACATTGAATTGTAACAGGCCAGTTAAAAAGAATTAAATACATATAAACAAAAAAGATTTATTATTTAGTAAACAAAATACATTAGCTTAAATATAATTTGTAATAAAACTCTCCTAAAAATCCATAACCCTAGCTAACTTTTTCAGCCTATTAAGCAGAATATCACCCCTCTTAACAGTGGTCTTATATAAGAGAGAGCGGTCAAGGTCGAGATCTGACGAATCCTTTACACGGAGAGCTTCATCACTGAGATGGACACTTGTAATTACAGAACGAGCCACGGAATCAATTTTACATTGGAGACGGCCTGAAGCAGCAAATTTGGCTACCTCCCGTTCGATGAATTCACAGGAGACGCCAAATGCTTCTGCCATATAGTCTAAAGACAGTGAGCGATACGCTTGTAAGATTTGTTTATAGGCTCTAAGCCTCATTTCCTGCACATAGTGGCGGTAATGGGGATGTAGCAGAGGGTCCCGTTTCATATCAGATTCTACTTGTGCCAGAGCGACTAGGAAATCTGCATAGTGACCATCATAAAGGGACTGGAAATACTCCTTTAAGTTACGGTACTGAGAGTGAAGAGCCTGAGCCATTACACCATGGTGCATAAGCTTCTTCTTTAATTCACACCTCGGTAATGCTATCATACATGAAAGTACAGTATATTTAATAATTGTTCCAAAGTCAGCAAGTTCATAAGATTCAAATGTTGGTACTACATCAACAAATAGTTTGGCAGCCCGCAAATAGTCTCTAACTGCAAAACTCCACACTCCTTCATAAGCTTTCAATTTATTTCTTGAACTCCAATCACCTTGGCCTTCTATCAATTCAGTAGCTTTTTCAATCGCTGCAGACATCCCTTTAATGTCACAACCATGGAAATATGATATCCTAAACAGGGCGAAAACAGCATCAATACGATGAGTCTTAGGCACAGTTTTATCTTGTAGCTTACTATTTGCTAATGTAGTAGCATTTTCTTTGTCTCCAATACTACACAAATAGTCTAGTTTTGCCTGCCATAGACCACTCACTTGCTCTTCATCTTCAATAACTGAATTCTCATGTTCTTTCTCTAATTCTGCAAGCCTTAGTTCATTATTTTTCACCATATGTGCACACAAACTTTCATCCATTACCCACCCAAGGTCATTGCAAACCTGAAACATAACAAAAATACTTATACTAAAATAAAAAAACTAATACACCTATAATTTAAAAGAGATATCTCAAAAGATTGACTTAGTTGATTGAGATGGGTATAGTAGTAGTGTCCCTAGTTTTCAACTATCCATAAACCCCCAAACCCATCATTACCCCAGATAACAGAGGTTCATCTGTATTAATAAACATGAAAATATCAATGATCAGATCATTCTTAAATAGTCAAATTATTAAATGTAACGAATTAGAATAAACATTAGATAACAAATAAATAATTATTTATGATCTGTTATGTTAATTGTAACAAGTTTTAATATTATTTTAATGATTTCTAGCCAGAGTATCTTTAATATCCAAAACATTTTCCAAAGTTTTATAAAGTCATTTTATAAAGTTTTATAAAGTCAGAGTCAAAAGTATTCATACACTAGAATAAGTTTAATTTTCTTTGGTTTAATTTTGTATTTATTACATATTTATTTAATTTAAACACATATGATATTGCATTCATGATTATAGAATAGAGTTAATATTTTTTCATGAGAAAACTGCCTGAATTTAGCTTAAAATCTTATACACTATAGTAAGATACACAAGTCAAAAGGATTTGTACACTAGATTTTAACTGTTGTTTCTATCCCCATGTCTTAATATTTTGAGAATAACCTGCAATCAATCTTTACCTTGACATAATTTGTAAAGGTGTAGCAATTATTAGTGCTTATAATTGCTGTTCGTAAATTGAAAATGGGACGCAAATCCAGAGAGACAACTAAAAAGGAAACACAAATAATTGTGTGCCTACATAATGAGCTACGGTCGCTTATGGAAGTGACCAGACCTCACTCAACAGTCCAAGATGCTATTATGGAACAAGAAAAACTTTTGAATATATAGAGAGAACAGGATGAATAAAAAAACTTTACTCCAAATATGAAAGACATATCACGAGAAATATGTACAAGAAATATATCCATTCTGTTAAGAATGGAGGAAAGTGACTCATGGTCTGAGGTTATTTGAATGATGCTAAAGTGGGGTGTCTTGAATTTATTGATAGCATAATGAACCATATAAAATACATCAATTTAATAAAAAGAAATTTCCTAATCAATGCTGAAAATTTTGGGATTGGAGGAAATTACATTTTTCAGCAGCATGATGATCCCAAGCATACAGCTTGGGATCATTATGCTGCTGAAAGCCAAAGTTGGTCCTACTAAATATTAATTGTTATCGAATTCAGTATTAAATAGAAATTTTATCAAGTGCACGAATACTTTTGACTCATGATGTTATTGTTGTTTTATCAGTTATTCTTCATGTACTAATTTCTAAAATGTTCTATAAATACATTATACTTTACATGAAGTTAAAGTAGATAATATCATTGTTTGGGTGATTGGTGAGGTTAATGTATTTTAAAATTTAAATATGCCTCTAATATTGAATTAATAAATAGAATCACGTATATTTATAACCATTCATATGATTTCAAACCAACTAAACAACATATACAATTATCACTATGCTAATATAAAACCCTTCATAACTATTTAATCTTACGAATCATGTTTCCTTTTACAAGATTTTGGATCAAATGCTTTTAGGTAAAAACCTATTCAAGGTATGCCAAATAGTTTCCCTCAAGTGCCGATAGTCACACATTTGAACTAGTATTATAATATGATCTGCAGAAAAATCAGTTTTTCCTTTATTAGCTGCTAAAATAACAATTTTGTTTTAGTTAAATCATCTCAGCAATTCCAAATCATTCATATGACAACATTTTCAGTTACAACATTATTGTTCGTTGAAACTAACATAAATATCTAAAATGGATAAATGTGCAATCCAAATCAAAGTAAGGCTATAACATACAAGCAAAGAGCTAAGATTACATTGATTAAATTAAGTTAAACTATTCGGTAACGGTTCGGATCGGCGACACCACCAAACTAGGTTGACCCGCGCTACACCGACCAGTTCGATCCTTACGCTTCACTTCATGTTTACATTTTTCGATAGTTCATTCCTATAACCTCACGTGTAAACAATCACTTCTACAGTTTCAACTTGGATTGTGTTTTTTTTTAGTTTGTTATATTGATATTTAGACTTCTTAAATGTAAATAAGTGAAACAGAAGTTAACAAAATGAGTTTCATAAAGGATTAAGTGTTTTATGAATTCATGTTTTCTTATTTCATCTAAGCTTATGTGTAAAAGTGTTATAAAACTTAAGAAGATTAATTTTTACATGGATTTGGTGTTTTACATATTTATATTTGTTCTATCAATTTAAGTGATAAAATTTACAACTTGTAAAAGTGTTATGAAACTTAACAAGATTTATTTGTACATGGAGTTGGTGTTTTATATATTTGTATTTGTTGTTTCAATTTCAGTATACATATTTTGTGAATGGATTCTTTGTCATCCATATTACTTTTTGTGCTAAAGTGAGACAGATTGTATAATTAATTCAATAAAACATATCAGTTAACAAATAAATGTGAGAAAGTATATCACAGGTTTTATATGTTTTTCTTATTTCCACTTCCCATGAGAAAATATAGCAGATATTAACATCATCACTTTCAACTAGGATTCTGTCTTATATTATATAATGGCTAATAACATGGAGAATTGATAATGTGAAAATAATCACAGATTAAGAGGTAAATGACACATTAATATATAATTGTAGAACTATAGGTATAATGTTATAGATTAATGTGTTTTTAAAAAAAATTAGAAGCCTGATGATGGAACATTATCTCTGAAACATGTAGCTACAAATTTTAAATAAATAGGAGTTATGCCAAATAAATACTTAAGGATTCTGTCTTTTTTTTATATTTATAATTTGTTATTTTCACTTCTCTGACAGAAAGTTAATCAGGAATTAACTTTACTGGTGGTTCAGTAGTATATTAATTGTTGATTAAATTAATATTAATTCAAAATTGATTTAGTGTCTTATATTCTGATATTTCCTTATTTCCACTTTAATATTTCCTTATTTCTCATTTTAATATTAGAAGGTAAACAGAAGTTAATATTACTTTGAACAAGGATTTAGAGTTTCACAGTAAATGTAGGAGAATAACCTTTCCCTTCTAAAAGCAGGGACTAAAACATCGAAATAAATCGGTACAAGGTTAGAATCGATAAAAGGTATTCTGAGCGGGTTTAGGGGTTGGTGTCGCCGATCTGAACCATTACCAACTATTCCTTCTAGTCATTATAGAATTCAAAAAAGGCAACTAAAATCTCAATAACACTACAAATTGTAGTATTTATCCTCATCATAAATAAAATATTATGTCATCAATGAAACAATATTAAATCAATCTGCCTAACTTGCACAAATAAAGTAACATATAACCAGGTATTCTATAATACAATAATAAGAAATTGGAGTTCAGATAGGAAATAGTAAGGTTATAATATCTCTATCTGGAGGTCAAAGACTGGAATTGGTGAAGTTAAATAGTTCACTTAATCATAGCTGCTAATAACAAAAAGGGATAACCAAATTTTATTTATTCCCGCTTGATACAAAGAACAAACATCAAAATCTCGACTGAGCAACTTAAGCAAAAGGCAGAAAGCTTGGATGATCACAGTACTCCCATTCAACTGTTTATCAATCCAGTATCAGTTGCCGTGAATTAAATGATACGTATACTAATAAAATATGGGTAGAACTTTGATTTGTATTCAAGCTAGGAATATTTACACTTTATTCATCAATGTAGTTGTATTATCTTTATTTTATTTCTTATTAAGAATATTTTATTGTTAGTATTTTAAAAAAATACCTCACGATAGTATGGTGCCATATTTCCTGCTTTAATACCATTGAGAAGTTCTTCTTTTAAGGCAACATCTCCCTGATACTCTGGAAGACTTAAAGCAAATTTAATCTGGGAGAGCTTCATATATGCTGGTGTAACTCCTTCGTTATCCATCTATACATAGGTTTATTAGTACAATATTACATGAGCCACACAGTTAATATTATTTATTAAACAGTGAATTTTACCTTGAAAATAAAATTTTACAAACTCTGATAAATGAAAACAGTTTAGTAACTCCACTACCGAATACAACTTATAACCTTTAAGAACCTCCCCACAAACCGTGACAATAGCAACTTTGCTTTCTTCATATCAGTGTTGTATATCGAACTGTGTCACAAAAAGTGAAGAACCAGAAAAAAAAAAGTTCATATGAACTTCAAGAAAACAGTTTAAAAACTTTGCCACGTTTGATAAGAGTTATAAAAAATTGCATAAATTAATTTTCTTTTTTATTTAATTTTGGCTTACCATTAGATGGAGAATTCTGTTTGAATTTTAACACTTGTGTTGGTACACATTTTATTTTTATTCAGACATTAATTTACTCTCATCCTGATGGTAAATGAAAGTATTCATAAATCAGAAACAGTTGCGAAAAAACTCAAGAATTTTTGTATTGGTAATACAAAATTGGTCTCTTTTTTACTCTGATACAAATTTGAATGAGTTTCATTAGTTTTTAATCTCGATTTATTTATTTATAGACAAGTGGTTCATAAACCATTACAGATTAAATTCTGTTTCCTTTGCAGTTTTCATAATAAAGCTATTTTTCTATCATGTTTATTTATATTTCCCTCCAAGCAGAGAATAGAGACAATTTTCAGTTAAATTATGTCTTGGAATTACTGCATATTTTTTTAATTCTGTTAAGATTTAAGTAGAGAAATTAAGAAAAGTAAACCTATCCTAATTTATGTAACTACATTTTTTACAAATTTACATCTGATGTTCTTCCCTTATTTTCTTTTTCTCTTATGTTTTTACTTTTAGTGTGTAAATTTTCGATATAAAGGAATTTTTTTTAATATTATTACGTTCTGCAGTTTTTCTTTGTTTCTTGATTTTTTTTTATTTTCTTGAAATGAAACCAGATTAAAAGAAAAGTTAATTGAAAGTTAGACCTTTGGGTCAAAAACTTTATGTCAACTCAAAAGGCACAAGCAAATTACAATAATGAATAGAAAAGTGAATATTTTCAAATTTTATGTTTAAGTAATAAAATTCAAACCTAAATTTCTAGTTTTATATAGAAACAATCAAAAATAGTATATATATATATATATATATATATATATATATATATATATATATATAATATATTTTTTTTTTTTTTTTTTTTCATTTTTTAACTAGATGAAAATAATAATATTTATTTTTCAGGGCTGCTCCTAAACAAGGTAAAAATTAAAATAGCTGCATTCTGAATATAGGCATTCAGGGATATAGGAACTAGCTGATTGAGACACCATATCACTTTCTCTACCAAAAGTTTAGAAAACAATGGTGTGAAAATACTTTAAACAATACTTGAATTGAAACTGTTTACTGACAACCAGAGAATCAAATATGTCATATCCTGAGACAGAGGTAATACAAGGAAACTGTAATATGTTTAGTTTTAAAACTCAATGACCTTTGGATTATCCCCTATGGTGTCACTTCCTCTAATTTTATATCATTTCCAGTTTTTATTAAAAAATAAATAAGTTAGTATCAGTTATTACCTAAAAAGTATTTTTACATAAGAGTTATATAAGTATAGTAAATATTATAGGAATTTTTAAACTTTTAAGTAATTATTTAGCTTTGGGAATTTGTATTAAAAAAAAAAAAATCATTAGTAATTTAAAAATATTTTATTTATTTTGTTCATAACATGTCATCATTATATTACAAATTTACCAATCTATAAACATTTCTATATACATAAATATTGAGAAATTTTAGTCCAGTAATAGAGAGCAGTGGATCGAATGATTAAACTGATTAATGTTTTATATGAATTTTTTATTCAACCATTCTTGATATCAAAGCAGATGCTGAGTAGGCAAACTGGAATACCTGAAATTTTAAAATATAGTTATAAACAATATCAGACAGTATATTAAAACATCTGGCAATTTCACATAAAATGGCAGTCTTAGGAGTAATACAATATATTATAGATGAATTTGAAAACAATTTATCAAGAGAGATATATGCTTTATGTAGACAATAGACAATAAACATAGTGCTGCCCAACTTTATTGGGTTGCTATAAACACAGCATACTCATCTATCTAATTAAAGACAATAATATAATTTAAAATTTAGTTATAGTTCTATAATATAGTTCCTAATACCAGACAAACTAATAACATTTTTTTTTTTTTTTTAATTAATTTATTTTTCTATTATCTTTTGCTCTCTTTTTCCCCCTTCTTTTCCTATTTCACTTCATTTTTCATTTTATGTTATTTCCCCCCTAATAATAACATATTTACCACACATTCATATACATATATGCACATATAATCAGGAATCAGATAAATTGCTACAGATTTAATAACTATAAATTGCAATGGGCCATCCTATGCACCATGTATGAATAATTCCCAAGGAGTCCATATTATATTTTCGGCCATTATCGCTATATCCCTCACCTCCACACCAAGGTCCTCCAAAAAGCTCCTTGTTTTTTCCGGGATGACTCCGCTAGACCTCAACCATAATCCTTTCACGGAGAATTCTCTATTTCCAAATGTCTCCCAAAATTTCTCTTTGAGGAAAGGGATAAATTTTTCGTATATATCCATTTTCTCCCTTTCTACTTCACTTGATTGATCGAGGTTATTATTTTCATACCTTACAGTAGGATCCACTGTCAGTGTTGTCCGTCCATTCTTTGGAAACACGACAATGTCTGTATACCTCGTGGATCCGTTGGTATCGATGCAGTATACCTCGTCAAAGCAGGTAAAGCCTTTATTCTTGAGGAGCCTTATCAATTCATTCTTGACCCTGTGGTGACGGCGTGTGATCAGGAGTGAGTTGTTGGGACATTTTCCCAGCACATGGGCTGGTGTTTCGGACTCTTTGCCGCACTTGCGACAAAGGGACCCAACCTCTCCTATCTGTCCGCTGGCACCTGGGATTCCATGCAGGGATGCATAATTGATGTTGAGTTTTAGGGCGTTGGTCCATTCAGACCCCGAAAGTATTTTTTTTTTCACAAATATATCTGTTAGCTCTCGGCATCTCCTTAAAATGACTTACATCAAAGCCCTGCAACCTGCAATTGGCCCATTCCTCAAAAATGCCCTCTCTCAGCGACCGTCGTAGAGCTCTCACACTTCGGTGGCTCTGGTCTACGCCCAGTCTCTTAGCACATTCAGCAATCTCTTTTTCGTAATGGAATGTGGACTGGAACAGAGCGTCTGGAACATTAGACAGTCGCTGAGCAATGGACCAGTGCTGCAGAGGAGCCTCCCATTGACAGCGGATCAGTCCTAACCCACGGTACCTCTGCGGAGCATAGAGCATTGCAGTTGAGGTGTTCGAAGGGAGTCCGACAATGGCCTTAATGCTCCTGCGGATCATCACATCAATCCCATCCAACAACGCAGGGCTGAGCTTTGTAAGGGGTGCGGTCTGGAGAGGATATGTCAATCCGGGGAACACATATTGATTGACAACATTGAGCTTTTGTTCCGGTTTAAGTAGGCAAGAGGTTACTAATTTATCTAAATTTTTAACTATTAAATTAGTTATTAGTAGTTATTAATTATGGAAGAATTTTAGTTTTGAAATGTAAGTATAAATATGAATTTATTTCCTTTTTCACCTAGGCTTTTGTGAAGGAAAATGAAGAAAAATATTGTTCATAGAATGATTATACAGAATCTAAAGACGAAATCATAATCACTAAATTTACCTTGCATTTATTTGTATTCTTTTTGTATAATAATAAATAATTGTCATTAAAACAAATAGCAACATAAAAAATACCGTCTTACACTCATTAATGTTTCAACATTGACTGGGTACATCCTAACAGCTATGAGAGACAATGGTTTTCTTGAACGAAGCATTATCATTTGAACTGTGTCCCTTGCCTTCTTGTTTGAAGTAAACCATTCGCAGTTGTAGATAGAGAATGCAATGCTTGTGCTCTGGAAAATATCAACACCATACTTACAAAAGGCATTTTATTTTTATAATTTATTTCTGTTCTTCTAAACAGTATACCTATACCTGTTTCAGTTAGTTAATATGCCCTGTCATTATTTTTTTTTTTTTTTAATTTGAGTACAACAATTTTGGTTTATCAAAATCATGTAATATTTATGCGTTAAAAACACAATGCAACCGAAATAATTGAGATTAAAATTTCACCTATTTAACTTCATGGTAAGCTTGCATATTTGGCTTGATCTGTTATTTGACAATTTATACTCTCCTTTAGGTAATCAAGAAAATTAAATGACTGGTCATTTTTTAAAATTACAAACTATTAGGTATAAATACAAGGAATCCATTAAAATATAGATAAGAGGCTAATGCTAGGTCTTGTATATTCTAGTTTTGATGGTACCAAAATGGAACTTACGTTTTCCCTTGGATTTTATTTATTTACCTACAAAGAAAACATACTCTTATTTTGTTGTTTGTTTGTTGGGGTTTATAGGCATAAAACCCTAGGGTCATCAATGCCTGTGTAGTTACTATATATAGGTATTTTTCACAGAAGATTAGGGTCAGGAAGGGTGCCACGAACAGAGGCGCACCCCCAAGGAGAGACGAGCCGCACCCGCCGAGCAGGAAATGCGCCACGGCTTGCTTATTTATATGAATCATATTTTCTTCTATTTAAATTATATACGAAGCTTATAATTTTAAAATAAAATTAAAATAATAGAAAACATACTCTTATTGGCATACAATGGTATACAATCATTTTCAAACCGTATATCACTATTCATTGCACTTTCTGCCTTTTTCTTTTCTATGAATATGTTTTTAATGTTATATATGCTGCTATCCTTTTATCCCATCCAGATCCCTTAATAGATTCCCATAATCTCCAAACCCACTAATCCCTGATTAAAGATATGTGCAACAGCTGGAGGCTCAAAGCAAACGAATCAAAGTCTACCCACATAACATTTACTCTCTGCCACACATCCTGCCCTCCTGTTTATATAAATAATATCCCACTACCCATAGCTGACACAGTACGGTATCTTGGCTTCTACTTAGACAAAAGACTTACTTGGAACCCACACACTAGACTTAAAAGGCAAGAACTTAGACACTTCAGCCAATTGTACAGACTACTAAATAAGACATCTCATCTTTC
Source organism: Euschistus heros (assembly GCA_003667255.2). Taxonomy (NCBI): domain Eukaryota; kingdom Metazoa; phylum Arthropoda; class Insecta; order Hemiptera; family Pentatomidae; genus Euschistus; species Euschistus heros. The sequence continues at coordinate 1,310,909 of RCWM02000287.1, read as the reverse complement.
CATTGAAAACAAACTCCTCATATACAAAACCATCAGTAAACCTATTTGGACCTATGGACTAGAACTGTGGGGGACAGCTAAACAATCGAATATAAGACACATTCAATCTCATCAATTCAAAGTCCTTTGTACTATTGTAAATGCTCCATATTATGTATCAAACAAAACCCTACATAGTGACCTCACTATACCTTTTGTCCTTGACCTTATACCCATTAAATTCTTCAAATTCCATCAAAACCTTTGCAATTCATTGCCCTTTAAGAGGCAGTTTGTAATATTTATTCAATAAAACACAAACATTTGAAAAAAAGAAAATGTTATATATGAACAAAAACAACAACTATTTATAGTTGCTAAGTATTTAGTAAAATGGAGATTTAATTATTGAAGGGGATTAGAAAAATAATCCTAATATAAAAAAAAAAATAAATAACCCGTTTTCTAACTCCAGATACAACCATTAAACTTGTGGAATCAATGCCAATGCAGCTTTATAAGGTAATGAGAAACAGAGGATATCCACAATATATTAGATTTTATTTTTATGGTACATGTTACAATGACGAATTATCTTATGAAAATGAAAGTTGAGAAATCAAAAACACCATTATTTATTCTTTTTTTTTTTTAATATAATATATTAATATAAATTTACTGTTATTCAACATAAAATAAGTTTTTCCTAAATGTTTGTGTGTGTGTTTTTTCCCCTCAAATTTAAAATAAATTTTGAAGATACCAAAAAATATCTAATTTACCATATAGCCTGTAAATTACTGTCTAATTGTATGTATTTCTTCAATTATTAAGGTATGTTCATAAAAGTTGTACCAAAACATTGTTTTGTTTTTTTTGTAAATCTATTTAGAGTATCTATTTATACTTTTTAATATAGTGAAATTTAGTGAGTTGGTTTAAGATCCAATCTTACAAGGGGAGGGAGGACACACTCAGTCTCTCACGGATCTTGTTGGAAATTGTTTTGGATGTTCCTGGTCAAAAAATATTAGACACGTATTTTGCTGTTCCGCCTAATGGGCCCTAGAAGCCGAGAAAAAAAAAATATAGCATTAAACTAATTTATTTTATATCTCGAGTTTAAAAAATGATATCGACATAATTCTTGCACCAAGATGTTTAGTTTTGATTGCGGATTCAAGGAAAAATACAGTCATTCCATAGATTTCAGTTTAAGTTAATTAAATTCTGAAAAAAATGATTAGATTTTCAAGCAATCTACCTCTATAGATTTTTCACACAAAAATTGACGTCAGATTCTAATTCAACAAATTGAAAAAAAAAATCAAAAAATTCATTTTTTTCGAGCTCTTCGAGGAAAATGAAATTTTTCAACCGATTATTGGTTACATACATTTAAATAGCCATTACTTTGTCACACAATTCACTGGAAAGAGGAGAGCCTCATCTTTCTTTTGATGTATAAAAATGTGAAATTTGATGAACTTAACCTATTAATAAAATTGGAAAATCCGAAAAACATTTTCATTTTTAGCTTGAGTTTGAAACCAGATAGGATGATAAAACCAAAGACATTTCAAGCGTATTACCACTCTAAATTTGGTGTAAAAAAATAAAGTTGATAAGTTTAACAGTCTAAACGTAATTCATGTTTTTGTCAAATTAAACAAAAGTTGCCTACCATTTATTTGGTCAGGCAAATTTTGAAGCTTACTAATTTTTATTTTTCTATTTGGATGGAATTTCGTATTTAAGGGTTCTTTGGAATGCTGAACTCGAATCTGTCGGTTCTTTGGAAAAAAAATATATTGAATGGACTTCACTTGAAACATTTTAGCTTTTACACTGTAAAATGTGATAGGAAATTTTTTTAGCCCTAGAATTCCACTTTAGCGCTCTCAAAACTTAGGAAACATATGTATATATAGATATTAATAAAGCAAATATATATATTTAGAAGATATTATTTATTACTGTAATAATAAAAATTAAAGTAATTCTAATTATTTATTATTTATTCTAATAATAATTTATTACAAATTAATATTTACATGACAGACAGAACCATATATTAGATTTGATGGTTAGGTATTTACAATTTTTTTTATTTTGCAGTTTGAACATATTAAAATATGATGTGATATTTGACATAAAAACATTATAGCAATAACTGCCTCACTTCCGTTGCTGACAGGATTTTGTTGAATATAATGATAATTAAATTGTAAGGTAATAAGCTTCAGTTATTAGAACGAACCAGTCAACAAGGATTACACAACAGATTAGAGATGTGTTCTGGGTTTGAAGATTATGACAAAAATTGTAAATTTTAAATACCTAAATAATAAATACCTAAATATAAATATATATATATATATATATATATATAATATATATATCTTGATATCGCTTTATTGATATCTATATATACATACGTTTCCAAAGTTTTGAGGGTGCTGAAATGGAATTCTAGGACTAAAAAAATTTCCTATCACATTTTACAGTGTAAAAGCTAAAATGTTTCAAGTGAAGTTCATTCAATATATTTTTTTCCAAAGAACCGACAGATTCGAGTTCAGCATTCCAAAGAACCCTTAAATATGAAATTCAATCCAAATAGAAAAATAAAAATTTGTAAGCTTCAAAATTTGCCTGACCAAATAAATGGTAGGCAACTTTTGTTTAATTTGACAAAAACATGAATTACGTTGATACTGTTAAACTTATCTACTTTATTTTTTTACACAAAATATAGAGTGGTAATACGCTTGAAATGTCTTTGGTTTTATCATCCTATCTGGTTTCAAACTCAAGCTAAAAATGAAAATGTTTTTCGGATTTTCCAATTTTATTAATAGGTTAAGTTCATCAAATTTCACATTTTTATACATCAAAAGAAAGATGAGGCTCTCCTCTTTCCAGTGAATTGTGTGACAAAGTAATGGCTATTTAAATGTATGTAACCAATAATCGGTTTAAAAATTTCATTTTCCTCGAAGAGCTCGAAAAAAATGAAATTTTTTTATTTTGTTGAATTAGAATCTGACGTCAATTTTTGTGTGAAAAAATCTATAGAGGTAGATTGCTTGAAAATCTAATCATTTTTTTCAGAATTTAATTAACTTAAACTGAAATCTATGGAATGACTGTATTTTTCCTTGAATCCGCAATCAAAACTAGACATCTTGGTGCAAGAATCACGTCGATGTCATTTTTTTAACTCGAGATATAAAATAAATTAGTTTAATGCTATTTTATTTTTGTTCTCGGCTTCTAGGGCCCATTGGTCGGAACGGCAAAATACGTTTCTAATATTTTTTGACCAGGAACCACCAAAAAAATTTCCAACAAGATCCGTGTGAGACTGAGTGTGTCCTCCCCTTGTTAGTATAACATAATAAAAAAATTGGGAAAAATGATACAGATAAAATATATATAAATTTAAATTTTTAATAAAAGCTTTGTATTTTTTTTTTATTAATAAGTTTTTGTAGCATCCTTAAATGTTATTAAATATTTTAATTTATCAGCTTGAATAAAAAAAAGTAATTAAGGAACGAGTAACTTCCTCATTTCCATTGATCAACTTAAAAAAATATTTTTTTTTTTTTATAAACATATAACTATGATAAAATATATATATATATATATATATATATATATATATATATATATAACTATGATAAAATATATATATATATATATATATATATATATATATATATATATATATATATATATATATATATATTGAAGAACGTTCAGTTCAAGAATGAGAATTTTTTCCTTTTTTTTTTTTTTTTTTTTTTTTTTAGATTTTTATCAAGGCATAGTTAATGTGTTTTAATTTTAATAAATATTAAAATAACAACTTACTGACGTCTCCAACATCGTTGTAGCGAAACAGAGGAACATGAACTCGGCAACTTCGTAGAGAAGATAAAACATATAATTGACTGATACAATCGCTTCTTTCGCTCCCTAAAAAAAAAAAAAAATTAAAGTTTCTATATTCGGAACTAATTTCTAAATATATAGGGTAAACCAGACAGTTATTGACACCCTCTCTTAAAAATTATAAAAAGCAATGTTTAGCCACCAAAAAATCATAAAATTCTTATTAAATCCTACAACGATATCGATAGGGTGTTTATGACCGATTTTAACTGATTTATTGTCATTATCTTGTAAAATACATTATAATACAATAGGATTATAACTATTTTGAAAAAATAAATATATTATTGCAATCTTTAATAATATTGACAACGCAAGTTGCAGATATTATAAAATTTAATTTAACAAATTTATTCTAATTTAATTTCATTTCAATAAACAGTTAAGTTCCATTTTTCGCTTTTCACATTTTTATGTCGATTGCTTTAGAATAAGCTGGTTCAGAATGGCTCAGAAGAACTCATTATTTGCCTGTAGAATGAAAAGAATGATGGAACGGCTCGCATTAGCAATTGGAATGCTTCGTTAACGGATTTTTCCGTTTTCGAAATCGGATTTCCAGGTTATAGCGTACGTGAAGAATATATTTCATAAATTTTATTCTTGCACGAAGTCGGAAAATTCCCAACTTAACTGCTTCTTTTTTGCGGAACTTAGGTTCAAGTCTTTATATTTAAACTCCTATTGAAATAAACTAATTTTAATTTTTGTTTGTAATGAGGAAAAAAACACTTATTAATTGTACCACTCATTGAAGTTAGCAAAGCATCCGATACCAAAGAATTCTTCCCACAAATAGAAACTAAAGTTTATAATGATCCGTCACTAAAAACTACCTCACATTCATGGTAATATTTTGTTTTAATTAATAATGAAAACATCCATGTTAACATTCTTTGAGGATAAAGTAAACTGATAACGATTTAAATAACGATAAAGAACGAACGTACTAATTCAAATTTTCTAAACACTCCTTGTTTTTATGAACAGTTGTCAATGAAATTTATAGGGGTATAGTAGTAGTGTTAGCTTTTAAAAAATCTTTTATATCTTTAATTCTTCACCGGAGCTCAGCGCAGCTTTTTTTTTATAAGACTGACTACACAAGTTCACAAGCTCCGGGTACTTCTTCCCTTTTGCTCTATTGAAGTTTTTGTGATCACAGATTATACTTTGGACCTGTCTAATGTTTTTCCTTTTCTGTAATAATTGAACTACAAATCTGTCAAGTTTCGTTGTTTTATCTATAAAAATAAATCCACAGTGAGCCAAATTGTAGCTCAACAGAAATATGCCATTTTCGGGTGAAGTATTATTATTGTCCAACTTCAGAAGGTCTCAGATTCACATATAAAAATGAAATTGAAAAAACAAAACAAAAACAAATTGGAAATGTTTTCTTCAACTAATGATGAAAACAAGAGCCCATCAAACACGGCAAAAATAATATAAACATTTTCAGAGTTTTTCCACGTTCGCCCCACTGTGCGACAGGAGATGCTGGTATTAAATATTTTCCTCATTGTTTAACCTTTCCTTGTTGATTTTTTTTATTTACTGTTACATATTTTCCTACTTTTTTATTATTACCTAAAAAAGGACCACCGGACATGAATAAATTAACTTGAGAATAATTGTTTTACTAATAATAATATGATTTAAAGTTGTTGGAGAATTATTAAAATTAGGCTCTTAACCCTCTATCACTCACTCGCACGCCATACATTTCTGCACCAAAAACATTTGAAAATTCATATTTTTGATTATAGAGACAGTGGCTGAAGTTTTGTAAGTCTGAGTTTCAATGACTAATCTTAGACACGAAGAATAATTTTTTTTTTTTTGAAAGTGTTCCAAAAAAAAACAACTGTATTTTCCATGAAATACAGATCTTTTAATTTCTTATTTATTAATTAAACAGTGATCATTTTGTCATGGATATGCTTTTGCTTTCACGCTCTGTTGGAGTTGCTCGATTCGGAAATTTGACGACAGATTCCCGATAGGAAATTTAATGGAGAATATTCTTTTATATAAAATTTGTGGCTAGGACCTACCGTTAACGATCTATATTGGTTATAACAAAAAAAGTCACGTTTTACGTACATTTTTAAAGTGTTACGGCTTTTTTTTAATTTTTTTTTTCTTCACCCTCTAAAATGTAATTTTGACACGCTCACGAGTTTTTTTGTTAATAAATAATATATATAAAAAAAAGAAACAATAAAAACGCTGGAGTACAATGGTACACCGCGCAACTCTTGTCCGAATATGCACTTGAGTGATTGAGGATTAACAATGTATATAATTTATATAGAATGTTACATACAAATAAAAACTGGAAAATGGATGCGATGAGCAGAAGACCACCCAATGCCAGGAGCAACGTTATGTAAGCGTTATAACAGTTCTTAAGCTTGTTCCCGTACCTTTAAAAAATAAATATTGATTTTAAAATAATTAATGTTTTATTTAAATACAATTCTAAATTATATATCATTAACTATATTGGTAAAGTACCTGAGAAGCATCTGATGATCGTTTATAATAGCTAAAAGCTCCTTGTAGAACAAATCCTCAACATCTCTTTGCGCGAGTCCTTTCTTGCCGCTGTATTGAACGATTTCTTTCTTGCTCAAGGTCCTAATATGGTAACTGAGCACCGACATTTGTGCGTGAAGAGTCATCACTTCCATAGTGATAACCAGTTCGTATATTACCACCGTATACCCACACCAGAAGAATAGCAAGAACTCGTAAACGTAGACAATCTCTACCCAAGGGCTTTTAGTAAAAGGTACAGGATACCAGCCTCCTAGTATCTTCTTCGGTCCAGTGGTCACATCCTTCATGTTTCCAACGTGGTTCGCGATGTACTCAGACATGACGCATGGGTTCAAAGTCCATAATGAAACCGCTGCAAAAGTTATTAATACAGCAGTCAGGCACCATATGCTGCACATCATGGATATATTTTTGAAGATTCTTTCCGCGTGGGCTTTCTTGTGCTGTGGGATGCTGGAAAGAAGATGTTTAGTCATAACTTCGAGAAGCATCGCATGTTCCTCTATATTCATCCAGAAGACCCCCTGTTTGAACATCATCTGTAAGAAGGATATAGTGTTCAGAGTGATTATAGTGGCTTTTTCAAGATCGATTTTTATAAATGCTGGGCACATTATCTGGAAGATGGGGAATGGTACGCATAGAAAGGTAAGAAACCACTGGAGCTTGAAGACAGTATTGAGCTTTTTTGAAGTCCTATAAGTATTGACCGTGTTCCAGATTCCTAGGTACTTGATGAAGAATATGCTGAGACCGTCCATGAGATCTTTCTCTTCTACGACCTGTCTGAGAGACATCGCTGCCTGATCCCTATCCTCGACTGACAAAGACAATCTCCGAACATTGTTTTTATTCATGAACTAATTACTGCTGGTAATTGGTCTGATAATAATTTATAGCTATTATTGCCCTCTATGTTCAATCGTTCTTCAATTAATCCATTATTTCCAGATGCGACGTTGAATCCTTTATATAGGGCTGGTAATGAAGTTAAAATATGTATCAGCTCAGAGAGGGAGTTATTTCTTTCAATTGCTATATTATCATAACAGGATATCCATGACAAGAAATTGAGCTTTATGGAATCAAAATAACACTTATTTTATTTCTTTATTTTTTGGAATATTCTTTGTATTGTTTATCTACAAAATTTATTTTATTAATCTACAGTCATCTGCTTTGCGGTGAGATCCATCTATTTAGTTATAATTTTTAGCAATGATAATATTTATGATAACATCATTACTACTCTCATGCACTTATGAAACAGTTCACCTTCACCTGCTCACAGCTTCACAATGCTTACAGCCTCTAACCAACTAATTTTTTAAAAAGAAGATTTAATTATATTTTTTTTATTCAAGAATAACATATTAATAATTCATTAATAACATTATTAACTAATTTATTAATTATTTACACACCTCGAACTGAATCTGTAGTTCCACGCCCACTTTATTTTGTTAATGTTTTTGTTCTTTAAGGGTGGTGTAAACCCCCTTTATATATACAGGGTGAGTACCTCTTATAGTTAGTGTAAAAAAAAAAAAAAAATGCGTGAAACTAGATCAAAAATGAATAAAAATGCCGCATATCTTACCTTTCTATTCCATTCCGTTGCAGATGTACGATAACTCTTAAGACTTTCTTGTGGCAACTACGTTTTTTGTCATTAAAGCTGTAATATCTCCACTTTGTTTAAACATTTTTCAATTTTTGACCACATTTTCGGATTTAGTATTACATTTCCTATAAGAACAAAGTACATGTGACCTCGAATTTTAGAAACTTGGAACCTAAATAACAGCTTGATCTTCATCTTATTTAGCGAATTTAAAATGTCTTATAATACTTCAACGCTCACCGTTTTTTGAAAAAAAAAAAAAAACTGTCCACAAAACTGCAAATCTTACAAAAACTTGCAAATCTAAACAGCTTTCATATTGTACGATCTAATTGACGATTCCGTATCGATTTCATGGATAAATTTACTTTTAAAACCGGAAAAACATGGTGTTTTCATTTGCCATACAAATCAGTTACTTATCTTCTGTGTAAATAAGACAGATTATGATAATCGCTTAATGGGCATATATATTTTAAACATAATAAACTCTTCATTGAAATAAAAAGAACACAAAAAAAATTATTGTTTAATAGAAAATATAGGAAAACTGTCAATAAAGCGACACCATATATATATATATATATATATTATATAGTATGAAAAAAAAAATATATATATATATGAAAAAAAAATATATATCGGCATTATTTCCCAAGGTATTTGTTATTACTCATAATTAGAGACCGGATTTCTGTATTATTGCACATTTAGTTCGCTTTGATTTAGCGCTCTCTAACCCAAGTAGTTATCTCATTTATAACCTAAGGATTCTAATTCTTAAATTTTATTTTGCACGAAATTGCACAAATTTGACTTTTTGAGCTTAATTGCACGAATTCGGGTTTTACTGCAGGAAATCGCACAATTGAACCAAATTCATCTTCACTTAACCCTTTATTTTTTGAAAATTTTACTTAGGATTATTAGGCAACATTTATAACAATTATTTATATTAAATAGGTTAATTAGTTTAAATTTAAAAGTAAAAAGTCGCTTTGATCAAATGTATTTGTGACCTACTACTTTTAAATGATCGTATTGTATTGGGAGCTTTGAGGATTTAGGCAAACATTGAGGATCGACGTACTTTCTAGAACTAAGACGTTTCCTCAGAAACTTTTACTACCCGCTTCCCATTTCATTCTCCACTTCTGATTTAGCAGAAAGGGCTAGTTGTTAACAAGATTTTAAACTATCAACTTTGAAAATGCCAAAAATGTCCGCGAGTGTTTCGACAAAATTGAAACAATGGACCAATGAATATCCAGAGCTTAAAACGAATTGAAAATGAAAAGGGAAGATGTTTATTTTCAAAATTCGAGTAAATCCTTGAGAAAAACTAAGGCTACATTCGTTAAAAAATTTCAAATTATTGTATCAACGGAAAGGAAATAGAAGCTGATAATCTGGATCCATTTTCAATCGCATGCTACAAACATTGTCCTGTTATGTCCATAGATGTAGAACATTCCTTTTCTTTGCTAAAGAACATTTTATTAAGTGACAGGCGGCATAATTTTTACTGAGAAATATTTTGAGATTTTAATGTCGTCGTACATTTTCTCGAAACTTTTAAAAACTAATTTATTTTTCAAAAACATTTAATTATATTTTGTTTACACGTAAAAGAAAATTTCAATAAAGATATTTTATATTTCTTTTAATTAACAATTTTTTTCATCTCCTTTTTTTCCCAAATTTGAAAGTATTTCAGATTGAATTAACACTAAAACGAAACGTTTGTCGAAATGTCCTTAAGTTTATTCAAGGCTGGTCAAGTTTTGCATATTTGTGTAAATAAATGGATTGCTGCATGTATTAAGTTTTTAAATTCACGTTTTGAGGCAAGAGAAATAGCATGATAGGCAAGAGAAAGGTTGGATAGCTGAAGAGGAGATGAATAGACCAAGAGTGCAGAGATGGTGACTAAGACTGTTGATATGAATGTGTGGAGGTAATTTGAGAACAAGGCTTAGTATCCAGGAGGAAATTAAGACTTACATCATCTTTTCCTCTAAATTAAATTCAATTCCCGAAAAAGTAGTTGGGTTGCAGAAGTCCCGAAAAGTCAGCTGTTACAATATTGTTGAATAAATTTCAAAATCAGAAGCCATTTGCTTGAACTTTATTTTAATTTTCAAAAAACATATACTATAAGTGCCACCAGTGGGATTGGGATATATTTTAGCATGACTTTTTTTTTTACATGATACTTTATTTTTGAACATCTGTAAATGATATAATATTTAAGAAAAAACACACTTATAAAATTATTAATTTATTTTCAATAAAATACAATGATTTTTTTTTTTTTTTATAAATACAGTATAAATATAAAGTATATTACAATCTTTTAACAATGCTTAAATTACATTTAACTTTTAAGTAATAGCCCTGATGTAAAACAGAATAAAAAAAATATCCTTTAAGTACAGGATTTTAATACTTTTTCTTTTTGGAAAAGTAAAGTTCTAATATAAAACTATTATTTTAGGCAGTATTAATAAAATATTACAGAAAAACATTATCACAATTAATAAAGCTTGATTTTTTTTTTATTTTTATGATCATCTGAAAATGAGAAGAACACATTCACAACATTTCTCCAGTGCGTTCCATTGTTTTTAATTCACATTCTTAACATAATACAACAAAACATTGAAATTATAGATGATTTTTATTTTTAAAAATAACTGTAACAATGAAGGAAGAAATACTTTGATTTCATATTCTTGATTTTCATACTCAGTTTAAGAATATATGAAATGATCTGGCACATATTGCAAGCCTTTTAATTAATAAACCTTAGTTTAGCAATTAAATAACAAAATAATTGTAATCTTTCACAAGGAACTATAAAGATAATCATTAACATAGACATTAAGATGTTTAACATCATTTACAGCAACGATCACAAAACAATTAACACAGATTGGTTTTTAATACTTTTATATTCTCTAAAAATATTTACATAATCTTAATAATTATCCTATCTAAAAACTTCTACTTTAAAAAAAAAAAAAAAATAATAAAGACAATCACAGGGATTAAATAGTAACGAGCACCCTCTGATTTCCATATGAATCACTTTGGCCAATTAAAAAAGAGATGACAGTAACCTTGGTAACAAGGTTCGAAAATAGTTATCACTGCTTCAAACTATACCAGCATCATGAGCCATCCCATGGAAAAGTGAGGTTCTGTTTCTGAGGAGCTCACTTGGGCTATCAAACTCGACGACTCGACCTTGATCAAGAACTAGCACTCTGTAATTAAATTTAAAAATTTTTATCAAGAAAAATTTTTTTTAAGGAGGAAAGAAAGATATAAACCAACAGTAAGTGTATTACCTGTCAGAGTCCATAATTGTATTGATCCTATGGGCAATCGTGAGAACCGTGCAGTCATTGAACTCAGATCTGATTGTCTTTTGAATGAAGTCATCAGTTTCAAGATCAACAGCTGCTGTTGCTTCATCCAAGATCAAGATTTTTGTTTTACGGAGGAGAGCACGAGCCAGGCATATCAGTTGTCTCTGTCCCACACTATATTAGGGGGAAATTGTTTTAAATAAATAAAATTCTACAGATTTTAAACAACCTAATGCTGTTTCTATAAGTGGAAATTTAATAAAAATATCAGTAAAAAAAACAAAACAAACATCCTATCTCATCTTTTGGAACCAAGACCAATGAAATCACTTCCTCAGAAATCATGTTCATTGATCAGGTTTTCCACAAGGACTTGAACTGAGGCCTGGGAGCCTGGCAGCCTTGTGCCATAGCCACTGATGGACTGCTTCTCCCAGCTTTATATTTTAATATTAAAAATATTTTCCAAGACAGAAGATGTAACTGGGCAAGTCGTGGTCATTATCAAGAACGAAAATACCATTCGATCATGTCACAGTCTAGAAGTCTTAGCATAGACTTGTTATCAATAGTAGCCATCAAGAGTTGGTTCTTTTATAAATAAAAACAATGCAGGAATCAGTTTACTGATACTTCCATTTTTGATGATAGGAAAAAAAAAGGGGGGATTCAAGAAAATATTATCTATTGTAGAAAGTGAAAGGATGGTACTTTATATATCTGTCAAATAAAAATTCAAGAACAGGAATGAACCTTGCTAATTCACCTCCCTCTAGTCTGACTGTCTGGGTAATCCGACCTTCCCGCAGAGTCCTGTGGGGTGACAATATTTTTGCGTAATCCCTAATAGTCCAGTAAAATTGTACATTTTTGTGTGCAAAAGGTATGGTAGTTTTGAATTATTCATATACTGTTAGTATTGTGCTTGTGTGCTAAAATCCAAATTTTGGACCTTAAGGTGCCACCAATCGCTAAAGGTCAAAATTTCCGACATTTTCTATGTTTCACCAAAATATCTGCTAAACAGTTTGTACTAAAGAAAACCTTTTTTTATTCAAAATTGAACTTTTTTTTTTTTTGCATTTTGCATTTTGAGTACAAAATAAGCTTTTGCTTAAATGGGTCTAAGCTTTCAAATTTTCGGAATTCTTTCAATAAGTGGCGGCAATGGTGGTTAAAAATGGTTTTACTCTATACGTCCTTAAAAATGGCATTTAGAGCATACTTCATTATGAACAATTTTAAAGTTGACTTAGTTTGCGGCCAATGCTTCTATATATAAATAGCTGGCTAAACCACATTTTTGCAAACATATTATTGTATTAGTGCATATAGTATCCATTTCTATTTCCTTTATTTTTTTATGAAAAACATGTTTCTCTGAACTCCTCTCATCTTCATAAGAAGAATAAAAACAATAATGAGATTATAGAAGTTAAATAAAGCTGAATGAATGATATTCATTATGAATGAAATTCATTATATTTCAAAACCGATTAAAAAAAATATTTTAAATTGACTCACCTTATATTCTCTCCACCTTCAGTTACTTCATGTTGTAAACCAGCAGCTAATCCTTTTACAAAAGGTTTAAGATGTGCTAGTTCTAAAGCCCTCCAAACTTGTTCATCGCTGTAGCAACCGAATGGATCTAGGTTCATACGTAAGCTTCCAGAGAACAAAACTGGGTCCTATTAAATTAAAATGATATATAATTTCTGACTTGATATCCATATCACAGAGGCTATTTCTACCAAAGTATCACAACATTGAAAAGAAAATAATAAGGGGCTTAGTTATATTTTACACTTATTGCATAATTATGGTTTTAAAAATTGGAGTTTTCTTACCTGGGGAATAATGGTAAGCCGAGATCTTAATGCATGAAGCCCAAGTTTAGCAATATCAATACCGTCAATGAGAATCTTGCCACTAGCAGCCTCAATTATCCTGAATAAGCAAAGAGTAATCGACGATTTGCCAGCTCCTGTACGACCCACGATACCAATCTGAAAAAAAATTAATATAATGATAATTATATTTTCAGTTATGTAAAGTGTATAATTACTATATTTGAAAAATTCTGAATACTTTAATAAATTATTCTACACAAAGCTCTTTGGATCAATATGTTTCTTAACGTTTTATCAAACCAGAATCATTTTCAACGAGGAATAAATCAGGATACCTTCTTCTTCTTCCAGTTTCAACAGACCATTACTGGTCCTTGGTATCCTCCAATAACTTCTGCTAGTCTGTTTGTCTTTCAGCAACTCTCCTCCAATCCTCGATTACAAAGATCCTCCTAGCATCCTCTGCTTCTGGTCCTGTGTATATCCTGATTTATTTATCTTTTGTGGATCTCATTCTTTGACATACGAGCTACATGGCCAGCCCATCTCAGTCTTCCCAGGGTTATGTGTCTCTCAATGTTTGGTTCGCCTAGGAGGTTATACACTTCTTGATTAGTTCTTTTGAGGTATGCCTCTCCAACTCTAAGTCCAAAATATGCTGCGGAATTCTTCTTTAAAAAGCCTTTATACTTCGTTCATCTGATCAAGAGACTACCCCTGACTCTGAGCCATATGTTAGTACTGGTCTTACCAGTGTCTTATATAGACTTAACTTGGTAATCCTTGGCAGAAATTTACTTATAAGGTATCTACCCATCCCAAAGTAACATCGGTTGGGAATGAGTTTTCTGCTCTCGATTTAATTAAGATACCTAATATCGCAATTATCCTGAGTTTTACTCAGTACACTATAAAACCCAAATAGTATTATTTGTTTGATAAAATATTTAAATTTAATTATTGTTCTTTTATTTTTCAGTTAGGCAGGTAAAAAATGCAGATTTAAGGCAAATAGTCAATTAATCAATGAAAGGGAAGGAAAACCTGTTCTTGTGACTTAGTTGAAGTATATAATAATCATAAAACCCATCACTTTGTAGATATTCTTAAAACCAATAATAAAAATTACAACATTTTCATTAATAAATATAGTGTCATTTAATTAAAGACCAAGACCTGCAACATAATGTTAATATCATACAAGGAGAGCTGTTCAGTATCAACATGGATATTAATCCAGGGAAAACAAATAGAAGAGAATAGGAATACAACCCTGTAGATTCCTAAGGTTGAAATGAGAAATTTTAGAACAAGTTCACGATTTTAAGTGATTTTTGGTGCCTGGTTAAATGAAAGTGGCAATATGGATGGGGAGATTGCACAAGGATAGGAGTGGCTGGAAGAATGTTCCTTTCTATGTCAAGAGCTTTCCTCAGCAGAAAAGAGTTAACAAAGAAATCGAAGCTATCTGTTTATAATTTTACATTCTTACCCATTTTAACCTATTCCTCGGAGTTTTGGACACTTAAAACATAGGAGTCAGATACAGGCAATGGAGATGAGATACCTTAGGAAAGTCAAAGGGGAAGCCCAGAGAGACAAGAGAGGCAATACGATTATAAGGTCAAACCTTGAAGTACAGTCAGTAGAAACCACCTCAGCAGAAAGTAAGGTTGGTTTGGCATCTCATCAGATTGAATCAAGAAAGGATAACATATGAAACAAGAGTGGAGGGAGGAAGACTTAGGATTACTGGGGAGGAAGGAGTCCAGAATGTGTTCAGGATGCAAGGGCTGAACTGGAGCAAGAAAGAGAAATTTGATACAACCTCTACTAGTTGATTGAATTCCACAAATTGAATTCCTACGCTAAAGTATTCCTGGATTTCGGCGGGGAGGGGGTGAAAGGGTTGAAAATTGTATGTTTTTAGTTTGATTAAACAACTCAGAAACTGTTACTTCTAGTACATTTTGGTTTCTATACATTATTAAAGCAAAGCAAATTTGGTTTTATTAATTTTTATGCTCAGATCAATAGTTATAGAGCTGCAGGGGAGGAAGAAATTGAAGGGATTGGCTAACTAGGTAACTAGGTAGGGAGGTTGCACTTCTCTGTGAAAACATCGATACTCTTTTGGCTATAACTCTAAAAATATTTGTCCGAACCCAAATTTATTTATTTTTTTTATTTGAAAGCTGGTTAAATTTACTATCAGAAACCATAAATACAAAATTTTGATCAAGCCCCGTAAAAAAAAAAACCATGCCAGCCGCTGAGAAACCCTGATTGTGAAATCCTTGTTTTTATTGGCCCGTTTATCGCTTTAACTCCAAAAATATTTGTCTGATCCCAAATTTCTTTTTTCCATCTGAAAGCTGATTAAATTTACTATCAGATCCTATATATGAAAGTTTAATTAAATCCCTTGAAATAACCACACCAGCATACTAAATGTGTATGTTTTGGCAAAATATGACAATTTTGATATGTTCAGTGGGCTGGTTTGGCTAAAATAGTTAATATAGAAATAAATATTATATACAAAATTGTAGAGAGAAAGGAGAAAATGATAATGAAAAAAAGAAAAAGAAAAAAATATAGAAAATCCAAAATATTTCTACAAAAATGAAAACATTATCATAGGAAAACTATAAATTATACTATAAAGATGCGTAATACAAATAAGAAACAGTACCTTTTCACCACCTTTAATAGCTAGATTAATTCCTTTGAGCACTAAGTCTAGTCCTTCACGATATCGCACTTTGTAATCCATGAATTCCACTGTGCCTTCCTGAGGCCATTCGGGTCCTGCCTGACTAGGAGTGATTTCCCAAGCTGCTTCCTAATAAAAAAAAAACAGAGTGTAATTTATTTAAAACTACTAGACCTAGTTTGACTACAGTTGGGGAACTGAAAGCAGGCACGCAATTCATTAACCTATAACATTCAACAAAAGATTTTTGTGAATGAAAATGAGAGAGTCCATTCATACTATAAATATACAACAAAAGTAAATATACACTTTCAGTGTGCAAAAGAGGAAGAATAAAAAATTATTGTCAAATAAAAAAATTATATGTATAAAAAGCTAAATAAAAACAGTGAAGAATAAAAATTAAGATACAATCATTTATTATAAGAGGCGTTGACTTTCAAAAAGTGCTAATCATAAAACTTTTCAGGAGAAACAAAAAATTACATTAATAGAATGCTTTCAATAGTTAAAAAATACTTAGTAGACCATAATACAAATAATTTCCTTGTTATTCAAAAGTTTCCATGAGTTTCCATACAAATAATGTTTACAGTGAGAAAACCAAAATGGATTTATCCTCTTTAGGAGGGATTTGGGAAATCTTCAAAGAAAAAATATATAATGAACATATTTATAAACCAAATTTCTAATATACAAAAATTAAAAATATATAAGAGCTATTTAATCATAGTTTACCCATTAAATAAACATATATTCTTCAACATCACATTCAGATAATAAGGAACTTAAATTTTCACCTTACTTTATTATAGTATTTAGTACATTTTAAATCAAAACAATTTTACCAAGCGATAGAGCAGAAAAACTTAGAAAATTAAGAGAATCTTTTTGTTTTTTTTAATAATAGTGGACTTATCCTATTTTGAAAGTTGACACCATCTATAAACATGCAGTCTGGAAAAACTATGAACCAAGCCTGTGTCTCCAATTGTGGGGCCAAAGGATTTGAATATATATAATTTATGCATATGATTATTTTGACCAAATAAAATCAAAAGTTTTTTTTTACCTGGGGAGTATCAGTATATTCCTTGATTCTCTCAACTGCTACAATATTATTTTCAACCTCTGCTGTCATGTTCACTAAAATATTCAATGCCCCTGTTATCTAAAAATTGAAAGAAAAAAAATATATTATGTCATAATTCTCCAAAATATAAATAACGAAGGAATGTCAGAGGATTGTATCCATACCTGCAAAGTGTAACTAACAGAAAGACCTACAATTCCAGGGCTCAATGAATCTTTTCCGAGGACGGCAAAAATCGTAGCGAAGAATATTATTAGGTTTCCAATCATCTGAAGCCTCACAGCAAGCCACCTAAATTTATATTATAATATTAATAAGAGATGAACAACAGGTTTGAATTATTTTTACTTATTTTCATTTGATGATAATTATAATAATAATTAGCAATGGTAT
This sequence comes from Euschistus heros, assembly GCA_003667255.2. Classification (NCBI taxonomy): domain Eukaryota; kingdom Metazoa; phylum Arthropoda; class Insecta; order Hemiptera; family Pentatomidae; genus Euschistus; species Euschistus heros. The sequence goes on along the minus strand of RCWM02000287.1, from coordinate 1,293,352 downwards.
GAGGCTGTATTCAATTTTTCAAACAGTTATTTAAGTTTGATGGATTGTTTTTTTATCAATCTTATTACGTGAAATGGGAATTTGTAACATAGCGGGAGGAATATATAATGTTTATAATTTTTAATACCTTTTCAATTTAAGTTTCCTAATGAAAGTTGAGGTAAACTAGGCCCAATAAAACTTTGATTTTTTTTTAAACCTTAATATTACAATTTTTAATTCAACAATCACATTTTTAGTTTAACAATATTTTGTAAAATCAAGCATGACTTTATTTTTATTAATTTCCATTTTATATTACTGAGGAAATAATTATTAGTTCTGGGCTGGAAAAGCTTGTTTTCTATAAGGATACAAACCCCTTTTAATGAAAAGGAGAAGACCAAAGATTTATTCTAATTGTTTTTCACAGAATAAAACAATTCTCAAAAGTCTTGACTCAAAAAATCCAATCCTAACATGAAATGTCAGGTCAAAGTTGTGTAGTCACTACAACCTCAAACAATTAAGTTTCATAAATCTTATTTTCACTGGCGATTGTATTTTACTTAGGTGCTGCAGACCTATAAAAAAATGTTTGCTTTAAAAAAAAAATTATCTCTCAATTGAAAAAATTGTTTTGGAAAGATAGTTATAGTCAAGTAACACCCTGGGAGGTATTTTTAATGTCTATTCTCTGACCATTACTTAGAAGATACTGATAAATAAAAGAATTAATCTTTGAATTTACTATAGAATATTCTCAAAATGAAAATTGTCAAATATGTAAGAAAGAGAAGTTGAACTTGAATAGAGATGAGAAAACAGTGGAAAGTGAATGATTGTAAAAAAGATTTGGAAAAAAAAAAAAAAAGAGTAGAAAATTAGAAGTAGGGTCAAGTGGAATACTGTCTAACAAGTGGTACTGTGTAATATCATGGTTAGGCTGTTTAATATAACTAAAGTACATGTTTATATGTTTGTCAATCTGAAGTGCGTAATCTTAAACAGATGTCATTGGACGTCAAATTGCAGGATAAATGGAAGAATAATCAAATTTGCGTTTTTTGTAAAAAAAAAAAAAAAAAAAAAAGGATAGTGAAGGTTTGGGTTTGTTCCTGTTGGAAAACTAATGGTTTCTTGTGAGTAAATATATGTTCCCTTTAATCTTCAATTTGTTGGTGTTTGAATAGTAAACAAAGTTTTTCGCAATTTCTATTCAATATAATTTAAAGTAATGTTTGTTTTAAACAATAGGGTATGGGGCTTAATTTCAATTACCAAAAATTTGTTATGAAAATAATTGAGGTTAAATGTTTTCTATTTTTCATATTTTATTTTGTTACCCTATGTTTTAATGCTGTAGCCATATGGCTGCTACACTGTTCCCCACCTCTGGGGCACACTAGCAAATTTGTGATTTCAGATAACTAAAAAAATAAATAGCTTGTAAGTATAATTTTAATATTATTCCAAGCCTAATATGAAGGTAGGTATAAAAGACTGTTGATTTAATGGTAAATAATCAGAACATAAAGTAAACATAAATATATATAATATATTATATACTTTATATATATAGCACATTTTCAGCTTATTTCTTATCAAAGATTAGGAAGAGAACTAGACCAGTATTTTATCAGAATCCAGGGTATAATGAGGGCGAAAAAAGCTACAAATCAGCATTAATATATTTAATAGACCACAGCCACCATGATAGATGATAAAAAGTATTAATCATATGATGAAATACTTCACAATTTGATACTAAGATGGCAAATAAAATCGAAACGTTACATTAATACAAGATATTAACTCACCTACTGGCAATAACACCTGAATAAGTAGAAGTTTGATTTATATCTATTTTAATTTCTGATTCCTTTATAAATCTGCTCTGAACACAATAGGCTCTGATGACTGGAGCACCTATCATAAATGATTATTCATTAATTAAATTTTTAAAAACTGTCATATTATGAAATGATTCTTTTAAAAATTAACAAACATTAAGAAACTACTTTTTAACAGAGAGCAATATTAATAAATAGCAATGATCTAGTTATAATAGATACCTGAAATGCTTTCACTGAAATGGGAAAATACTGGTGATCGAGACACAGATTCTATTCTCCTTAACTGCTGTGATGAAGCGATATAAAATTTCTAGAAAATCATAAATATAAATTTTTAACGCATAACAATTAGAAGAATGTCTTTATATCAAATAATAATAATGAAGTTACAATACCTGTAAGAAATAATACAGAATTCCAACAGGGAGAATCAAAAAAATAAATATTGGAGTTGAGTAGCAGATGACAATAAATGTTCCAATGACCTAAAAGAAAATGTATATATTATAAGTAGTTTTTTTTTAATCAAATAAGCCTTAATTTTAAAATATGAACTTTGTAAAAATAAACTAATATTTAAATCTTATAGTCAGAATGATTCTAAAAGTAAATATATATATACATATATTGCTCAAGCAAAGAAGTTTCATTTTGTAAAGAAAAAACTTTATTATCTAATACTAAAAGACAGGTGAACTATAAATTTAAATGGATTTGTAGATTTGAGAGGGATCATTCAATATATTTAAATAAGAGAAATGTAAATAAAATAAGTGTATTTATAAGACAATTCAACAATAACGCTGATGGCTATCACCAGGGGGAAAAAAATATAAATAAAAGGAATAAAAAACTAGTTGATCCAAGGGACGCTCAGAATGCAGATTTTTTTCTAAAGGTTCTCAATTTGTAATTGCAAGAATAAGGCTCTTACATAAACTTACAAATTTTAAGTTTACACATCCAGTGAAACAACAACGTAACTGCAAAATTGGTTAAAATTAATTGATCAGAAGTGCTCCCAAAAGCTTAACACATCGACTGAATAGTAGTTTGACCAATCCACAAGTTTATATGAATATTACCTTATTCCTACAATGTTGGTTGAATGTATTTAATTTCAATATAAAGTTTAAAATGTAAAACTTTATTTTTTACAGTTGCAACTTTTTCCCAACAGATATTATGAACAGGTTTTAATTATATGCTGATTAAAAAGATGGATGCCCAACTGTAAATAATTAATACAGTAGAACCTTTTCGAACCAGTCTCCTTGCAGCCGAGATTCTGAATAGTAACCCATTTGGTTGGGTAGTCTAAAACATTCCCTTGAAAAATCCATTTTCCTTTAAAAATATCCTATTTCATCAAGTATCGTGAATAAACAAGCAAATAAGAAATTAATGCAACTCATTTTAATTTGTATGCATCAAAATGAGTTTGATTTATACTACCTAATAACTGCATATAATAGGGCGTATAAAAAAAAAAAATGACTGTTTTATCAAATCCCAGAGTTCAAAAGTCTGTAAATATCTTAATGCTATTTATTATTTACCAATACTTAATAATCCCTTAAGAGCATTCTCTAAGCTTGTTTACTAACACTGGACTTCTTAAAAAAAAAAGCCTCAGTTCAGTTATTTATTTCAAAGAAGAAATATGACATCCTACGAAATTCTCGTAATTTTAAGACATTACTGGAAAAAAATTTCACAGCCGCTGGAGCAACTCATGAAATAATTAAATATCAAGTGGAAGATGTTCTTGAAGAGCGTACTGCACGGCATTGGTTTGAACAATTTAGAAGTGGAGATATGACGTTGGAAAGGAAGAAGGACTCCTGGCGGCCATTAATGGATATTGATGAGATTCTAAAGGAAGCTGTTGAGTCAAATCCATCCAAAAGTACTCGCGAACTTGCCAGGGAGTGTGGTGTGTCAAAAGATACTGTCAGTCGCCATCTCCTCTCCATGGGGAAGGTGAAAAAGATCTGTAGACTGGTCCCTCACAAACTTACTCCTCAACAATCAGCTGACAAATTTACAGAACTTCATGGGTTTGAACTCCTGCCTCATCCACCATATAGTCTAGACATCGCACCTTCGGATTACTACTTGTTTTGATCCAAGGCCCATTTTCTTCAAGGGAAAAAATTTGATAATTTTGCAGAAGTTGAAAATGCTGTCCAAGAGTTCTTTGACAGCCATCCCAAGGAATGGTATCAGCATGGCATTGAGCAATTGGCTAGCAGATGGGTAATGACGGTATATAACAATGGACTATACTTTGAGTATTCATTGTATTTTATATCAAAAAAATAATAATACAAATATTTGTTTAAGAAACAGTCATTTTTTTTTATACATCCCATTATTATAAAAAAGGCTTGATTGCAATCTTAAATCTTGGACAAAAATTTATCCCTGAATTCTTCCAATGCTGCATCTCTCTCGAACTTTTCACTGTGTCTCAAAATGACAACATATTCCCGTTTTTATTGATCAGAAAAGTTCCCTAATTGATGCATTGACCTCTACTTTGTTTGTTTCATTGTGTCATACATTGTTGCATTGTGTCTACTTGAAAGCAAGAGATCAATCAAACTCATGAACTCTCTCTGCCACCCCCTTTCAGCCAGATTCAATGTTTAAATATACTGAAAGAGGAAAAAAAACTTGGTACTTTGTTCCATAGGGAAGGTTGTTCAATTAAAGAATCAGTTGATCTGAGAACGGTTAAAAGTGGTTCAACTGTAATATTACTTTGATTTAATATATAAACTCTCAATAAGTTAATTAAATAAAACAATAATAATTTAAAAAAAAAAAAGCTAAGTTAGACCAAACACTATATAACTTACTGGTGATAAGAAAGAGAAAAACTGCTTCATCACTATAGGTATTATATTATCTAGTACGTCAATCTCCTTTGAAAACCGGTTGAGGATTCTTCCTTGTGGAGTAGTATCAAAAAATGACATCGGAGATCGCATTATATTCAGTAACAATATATGATGCAATAATATGCCAGCATTTACACAACCGATATACCAGGCCAAGGAACAGAAGAATGTTGCAATAGCTGAAAATGAACAGGCAAAATAATTATTGATTGTTAATTATTTTTTAATGATAGTCTAACATAGAAAAGATAAATAAAAGAAGGGAAGTAAATAATAGTTACGAGAAAGGGATCTAATGTTAGGCTAATACTTTGTGAAAAAATAGTATAACTATGCAAAGAAAAAGAGTTTTGAAATATTTTACTGAAAACATGTACTTTTAATTATAAAGTACATATAATATTTTTAATATACTAATAAACCTGAACTTTAGCATCTAAAATAGTATCGATACCTAGCCAAATCAATTTCCTGAAAAGGCTGTAAAGATCCTTACTTTAACTCTACACACATTACCCAAGCTGCATCACTTGTGTAATATACAAAAATACTACTATACTATACTACTCTTTATGATATTCAATAACTCAAATCGGAGCTACAACTCATAGTGAGTCAAGACCTCCTGTAGCATCAATCATGTCATTTTGTGATATTATTAATTATAAATACAACTTTTCAGCCTCGTTAAACAATTTTTTACAATGGTGAATTTCAAAGCTTAATATCTATTTACACATTTTTTTGACATTATATACAAAGTTGAAAACAGTCGACTCCGTTGGAGCATCGGATAACCGGGACAACCATTTAATTGAGCCATTTTTGATAAAATGGAATCAAATATAGGTAAAACTTGAGGTACGCATGATGATATAGAAGGATCAATACAATTAGGATTGATGAATTAAATGCCACTTCTATTGAGATTATTTTATTTGAAAACTAGTGTTTTAGTTACCTCGAAGAACTGAAGATGAATGTTTAGCATTCGAAACTAGTTTTCAAATAAAATAATCTCAATAGAAGTGGCATTTAATTCATCAATCCTAAATATAGGTAAAACATGACTGCTTAATCGGGACAAAACAACGGTTAATTGGTCCAGAATTTTTGGAACTTTCAACTTTCCTAGAAACAGAATGTCAACAACTCTCTGCGTCTCAGTGAGTTCGTAAAACTGGGGTAATTATGTAGTACTTCTGGAACTCCTAATTTTCTAAATAATAAAATGTAAACTAGAGTTCAGGACAGGGAAAATTTAAGTCAGTTCTTAGCTTGTTCGAGCAACACTCACTTACCATGATTTATGTTCTCTGGCCTATTTTAATATTTATCTTTCTCTTTTTTTAGTAAGCATATAATATCTTGTAAAGATTTGAGTGTTGCCAACATAGTCAAGATTCTCAACAAAATTAAAAAAACATCCGGAAAACCCTTGAATTAGCATAAATGTGTCCATTAACTGGGTTTCCCCATACTAATGTGCAATTGATGCCATAATTGCACATGTTTGTGGGAAAACCCAGTTAATGGGCGTATTTAAGCGTTTTTTTTTTTTTTTTACATGTAGATTTAAGATTTCTGCATTATTGGGACAAAATGGTTTTTTCCTTTATGGCCCAATAAAATGGAATTGACTGTATATAAATATAATACTGGAGAATAATTAAATACACAAATATATTAAGCTTTTGAATTTACCGAATTGTGGCTCAGGGTTTACTCTAAACTTTTGATCAGCAGTGTATATATACATCAAATAAGTTTCCAGTCTATTACAATATTTCTCAGACAAAGTGAACAAATTTTAGTTCATTATTTTAAAATAATACCACTTCCAAACACACAAAATTATATCCTAATAACAAATATTACATACTTTGGCCTACACCGAAAATACTGTAGATACCCAGGTACATGTTCCTCTTGTCAACATCCTGTGTACCATTCACAACAACCTCTTGATCATCACTCCAAGTAGAAAGCCATACATTGGATCCTATTAGCATACCCTGGTTGACACCTGAGAGAATGGCAGTAGTAAAAAATAGAAACCAGCTCACAGCTTGAAAATAGTTCGAGTAGACAGTCCATTTTACCTATGAAACATTAAATTCAGTTAATTTATTTATCCTCTTCCTAACAAAAATGTTTGTTTATCTCTTTAATGATGTAGATGTATGATTTTCACATAAATACGTTTAAAGGATCCGAATGGGGACCAACAATCAGAAACATTAATAAAGTCTGGGGATAGTGCAAGTAATTGCATTTTTAACAAATTTAAAAAAGAAGACTTCGTTCTTGAGAACAAAGAGAGTCGTGGCAGAACTTTTCCCCTTCATGATAATATACCATGAGCTCTGGTCGATAAAAAATCCAGTATAATTAGTCTAAACCTTGCAGAGAAAATCTTAATTAGCAAATCAACCATCACTGATAACCTATTGAGAACATACAAGTTGAAAATCTCACACCTACTGACTAGACCAATTTTTATGAGAAAATTGTACCACTTTTTAAGAGATAAGAAATTTCTTAATTAAGGGTCTATAGAAAACACATTTTCAATTAGTTAATAGTACATATTCGAAATTCTATGTATCTAGAAGAGCTACCAATGAGTTGACAAAAATGTATCAAGAGTAGTGGAGTGCATTTTGATTAGTAAAATCAAATAAACACCCAAGTTTAAGAAAACTTTATAGGTCTTTGAAAGATAGAATATGTAATTGAATTATTTTTGGTTGAACGGGACAAATTTTAAGTGAACCAATTGAGTGATACAATTTTAAAAACTGATTTTTTAAAATATAAAAAGGTATAAATATTTAAATAAATATAAGAAAAATATCTGAAAAGAAGAAGGGTGAGATAAAAAGATAAGAAAGAAAATCAAGTTGGTATAACAATAAATGAAAGAAGATCTTGAGGAAATATGAGAAATTATAATTATTATTATTATTTTTGACTTACACATTGTTATCTGGTTGATGACGTAACAACAACGACAGTTAAAAGATGAAATAAAATTTTTATCATTCAATCAAAAATAATTTAATGTCATATTGTACTGTTGTCATATTGTATTACATATTCATTTTCTAATTAACACTTTAGATATTCTTTAGTAAATTAATTTAATTTGTTCATTTTGGTCACATCAAGTTTTTTTTTGTAATTATTAGCCCTGAAGAAGACCTGAAAGGCAGGTCGAAACGTTAGCACTCTGTACAAGACTTTTTTTTTAAACTAGGATGTGTAATTTATCAACCTGACTGCATCCCAGACCATCTTCTAACCCATTCTTTTTTTTTATAATTTTGTTTTAAAATGATAAGCTGCCATTAATTTCCCGAAAACCCAAAATATATACCCAAAAAAAGTGAATAAAACAATAATACTAATAAACTCACTCTTCCTTCTTCAGATTTTTCTTCAACAATAAGTTTTTCCTTATTCGGTTTATCATTAACACTGTTCTGAGATACTTGGGAAGGTCTCCTTCTGCTGCAAAGGTCAGATCAACTTGTTAATAGAATACGTTTAAAATTTTAGAATTCATAAAAATATCAGGCTTACTTTCTAATAGAGGAAAGAGAGGTAGTTGAACCGGATATCGATCTCATTGACCTGCTTCTACTCAGCTCGCGATGAAAGTCAGGATTGCTTCTTATAATATCTTCTTTCATAGTTTCATCTAATTCTAATTTAATACAAAAAAATTGACCTTTAATTATAATAATAAAAAATTAAAAACCAAATCAAATTCTTTAAAACCAATAGTATATACCTTGAAGTTCTTCTTCTGGACCATCTTGCAGATGTGTTAAAAGAAATTCACTGAATGCTCCTTTTTTATCTAGTAAATCACGATAGGTTCCAATTTCTGAAATTTCACCATCCTTGAGTACAACAATCATGTCTACTTCAGGTAAAAATGTTATTCCATGCGTCACCAGCAGTCTTGTCTGTTAATATTTAAAAAAGAAACATTAAAAATAATTTCTTTGGATCTAATCTACAAACCACATTTTTATAATGGCTGCTAAACAGGAGGGAAAGAAATAAACTTAGAAGGAGGAAAAATCATACTTTCAAAATCAAAATTTTGCAAGAAACATCAAATTATCACAATTGATAATTCAAATAACCAGATAGTATATTAACAGATAATTAATGAATAAATTAAATTTTATGATTTACTTTTTTTTTAAGAACTCCCGATGAGCCAATTACATTCTCGAATATGTGTTTCCCAACATGGCTGTCAACTGCGCTGAGAGGATCGTCTAAAAAGTAGACATCGCAGTCTGAGTACACAGCTCTGGCAAGGCTGATTCTTTGCTTTTGTCCACCGCTCACATTGATACCCTGTAAAATGAAGTATTTTAAAAATGTCATTTGAACCTGGTCAATTGATGAAATAGGTCATTAATTCAAATTTAACAAATATATTTTTAAATAAATTGATCTAACTTACTCTTTCTCCTATTTCAGTTTGATCTCCTCCAGGCAGCATTTCCAAATCTGCTTTGAGAGCACAAGCCTCGATAACTTTATGGTACCTCCTATTATCAAGATTTCTTCCGAACAATATGTTATCCTGAAGGGTACAATTCTGTATCCATGCTAGCTGAGGTACGTAAGCAACAGAGCCCTAATAGAAAATTTGAAATGAGATTAAATAAAAAAAAAATAATACCTACTTAAAAAGTTAAAAGTAGACACAACAGGTTAGATGTGCGGCAATTCTAAACACAGTAAAAAGAAGTTAATTAATTTTGTAGATGTTTCAGCATATATTGTCAGCCTAAGAAGTATACTAGCAAGAATAATACAAAGACAATTTTTTTTTTTTTTTTTAATCAATGGGAACATTAAATTGTTTATAATTACACATTTCTTGCTATGGGTCAAGAATATGACTTACTTCCCAATTAAACCTCTAGCCCTATCTAAAAATATGACTTTATATATCATCGGCTAAGATGTGATTCCTGGTAAGCGCCAATTTCCAGAAATGAAGTTTTGGAACCGTTATTTTCACAAAAAAAAAAAGCCACATCAATGAAGTGAGATTGTGTATTCATCAGAACAACGAAAAGAGGTTGAAAAATGTACACATTAGAAAAATAATAATTTAAAATGCCTATTATTTTATTTTATAAACAGTTTTTTTTTTCTCCTTCTGTAAAATCAGTATTTTGCACATATGAGGTTTCACATATTAGCCAACAATATATCATAAATCTCTGATAACAGTGAAACTATAGAAGAGTAATACTCGTACTTTTACTTAGTAAATAAGTTTGTCAGTCAATTAGTTTGCTCTTATACTTTTGGCGAAAACATATGACACAGTAGTAAAAAGTCTAATAAAAAAAATATTTCCAATCATATTGAAACTTTTTATAAAACTTATTCTCCACTTTGACACAGGTCTTTCATCATACCAGGGCTTCCATTACCTTTTTGAGTAGCCATTCTTCCTCCATGCGGCATACATGGCCGAACCACTTGAGCTGTCATTTTTTTTATGTTCTGCAACTTGTAATTGATCCCTTATGTTCTGATTGTGCACACAGTACCTACTTCTCTCCTTGTTTTACCAACCATGCTGCATAGATATTTCATCTCTGACCCTCTAATTCGACTGAAATGCTTGTCAAGCATGACTGTGCTTTCACTGCAATATGTGAGTAACGGAAGGTAGATCGCCTTGTAAATGGTTCTGCTGCTTGCCCCACATTCCGGTTTCCAATATACGATTACAGCTCTGGTAATATATCTAGTTGGCTTTGTTTATTTGTGAATAGGAATGTTATTAGGTTTAAATAAATACTTAATTATATGGAAGAGCTTACCTTTGTGTTAACTCTCCCAGAAACTTTGTGCATCTCACCAAGGAAGGCGGAAAGGAACGAGGACTTGCCAGAACCGACAGCACCAACGACAGCGACTAAAGAACCTGGCTTAACTCTTAAGCTCAAATTTCGAAGAGTTGGCTCTTCATCAGCACCCCACGAGAAGGTACCCTGTTCAACAACTAATGGATCATCTGGAAAATAAAAAAAAATAACAATAAACAATTTTATACTATTTAAAATGAAATATAAAAAAAAATAATTATAAAAAATACCTTCTACTTGAGGGAATTTCAAAACCAGCTAAGTATGATTTCTAGATTTTTTTTATTGAATAGTTTTTCTACTAGACTAGGTGAAATGTTTTCTCAAAAAAGTAGTCCAATCACAATGAAAACGGCCATACAAAAGATAAATACCCTTCTTAATCCAGTCTGACCTTTACTTTTATCAACTAGACGTAAAAAACTTTAAAAATGGACTTATCTGGTTTTGGAATTCTACACTTCAATTATGAGTAATCAATTCCAGGGAACAATAATTTTATATATTTTTTAACCAATTACAAGAAATATGATTGGTTATCACAAAATGATGGTCATCAATGATTTGGCCAAAACATTGGCAATACATTAAAATTTGGTTTGTTAATATCAAACATTGCCTTACTTTTTATAACTGATGCCTCTCAACATCTTAATCTATATAATATTCATCCAGTCATTCAAAACAACTCTTTAGTTATAATGAATGATTGTTCTTATTGTGTTAGAAATCCATAGTGACTTTGAAGGTCTCATGTTTAAATTAACAGTTAATAATAATAAATTTATAATTGATAATTGTTATCTCCCGATAACAATTATCAAAAATACCGATGAAAATTTTAATTTTAATAAACTTCCAATTCAATGACGGATATTTGTGTTTTTTTTATTGAAATTTGCAGCAATTCAAGACTCCTATTAGCTGTTTCCCATGAAACACTCAAAATAAAAGTTAGCAACAGCCAAGATATAGATTCGTCAGTTCATTATTTTCATATCCAAGGCCAAGCTAAAGGTTTCTACCTGGGAATACAATAGAAAGAATTTAGCTGAGTAGCTTTTTCCAGTTCTAATTTAATTTGTTTTCTTGTCTTATCCATAGATTTTTAACATGGAACATGTTTTAACGGTGACCTAATTGGTCAAAAACGATACATTTTTGAGAAACAATAGAGTGTCACACCTATTTTGATAGTTTGACATTAGGACAGTAGGAAAAGTTAAGAGCTCAACTCTGGTTATATTATATTAAACTAGCACTATTGAGTGAGCTCCTTTTGACTCTATTTCTTCTAGTACAGAGTAAAAAGATTTAATCTAGATTTGACCAATCTTGCTCGATCCCTCTCGGCTGTTGCATATAAAAAATTACTCTCCTTTGGAAATAAACAATACAATTATATAGGTAAGCAGAAAACAAATAAATAATTAAAAAAATAAAGGCATAGACGGTCGGAAATATCAAGCTATTTAATTTGAAAATTTCTCTCCTACAGAAAACTGAACCATAGGTGGAGAAAAAAAAAAAAAAAAAAAAAAATAGAAAACATATCGTCGGAGAGATTGCCAATTCCGCTATATGCATTTTAATACCTTCTATGATATTAAATACAAAATGCTTTAATGCACATGTGTAATTATGTTTTTGGCTTTTGGAAAAAAGTGTTTCGTCGAAATCTGATCCAAGCTGAATTTGCTTATTCGGGTTTTAACATTACACGCAGAATTTCATTTTAAAACGAAACCTGCAACAAAAAAAAAAAACCTAAATAAAGAAAATACATATAAAGGAGTTGGCAATCTCACTGACGATATGAATATCATTGACAGACAAGGGGGCCAGTTTTCTTTTCTTTTTTTTTTCCTTTTTTTTTTTTGGATTCTATACCAGATATTTAAAATAATAAAACAGCTGGCACTATTTTATTGGCATTTACTTATAATACGAGCTATACCCAGCTAGTTTAAAATATGGTTATACATTCTATAAGTTTTCAAGTAAAGCCTCCCACACACCGAAGCGAAAATAATCGCAGAGTGAATTCACGGCTGTCAAATTTGCTCATCTTTATTTATGCGGTGACATAGGGAGTGCACAGAATTCGCCTTGGTCTGTGGGAGGTATAACATTATTAAGATTTAAAAATACAAAAAAAACTGATTTGAATGTTTTCGATATTCATTAATCAAGACTTTAAAAAAAAAAGCTACAGATTCAGTAGCCCTTATGCTTAAAAAAAAACAACAGAATAGTAAAAAAAAACAGAAAATCAGGTACAAATATAATTTTTGAATGGTACCCCTGGCAAATAATAAACTCACTGTCAAAAGTATCACAACACTTTGAAATATTTGAATTTTACAAAAACGTCTATTTTTTCATAATAAAGAAAGGTTCTGAAGTCTATAATTAACATTTTTAAACTTCACATAAACAAGTTTTATTAAAATAATAACAATTTTTCTTCCAATAAACAAAAAAGTTTGAGAACTTACTTTTTAAAATTTTCTTTTTATACAATTTTAACTTTTAAATTACAATTTAAACTTTTAATTTATATTTAATAAGATGTATTGCTTCCTGATGATGACCAAATCATTATGGCTTAAACGATTCATTGTGAATAAAATTAATTTTTATAACTAGACTAAAGAGAAAAGAGAGAACAGACTTGAGACAAACAAAAAATAAACATGGACTGAAACAAAAATTGAAATAAATAAAACAAAATTCCATCGTTTGTTGGTAAACAGTGAATAACAATGATGTGTCCAATCCCTAATGTCTCTCATATAATAAATAATACTAATATGAATGTAAACTAATTATGGATTAAGGCAAACCTCGAGAATTATGGGTGTTGCAATACTTTTGATGGGAAATGTATAATACAATGCTAAAACCAATCAAATCAAGATTCTAAACATTAAATATATTTTTATGACAGTACTTAATTTATAAATAATTACTCTCTTTGTCATCATGAGATATTATATTTAAATCTAATTCCTCACTGTTCAAGAATCGATTTATTCTTTTTATTGATACGGTTGCCTAAAAAAAAAAAAAAAAAAAAAAAAAAAAAATGAATCAATAATTTTGTATATGTATATATAAAAAACGATAAGATTGAGTTATGTTTATCAAGAGATAAATTACAATAGATTATCTCAACTTTACCTGAACTACACTCGAAATCATTACTGGAACCATTGCAAGAGGGCTTTTTAATATGTTGAAAAGAGAAAGGGATACAAAAACCTTAGCTGAATCTAATACATTTTTCTCGTCAATGAGAACGTAAGTTGTAAATGTAAGAAGGGAGACCTGAAAGAATATACAGTATATATTTTTTTTAATGAATAAATTTAATTTAATAAAAAACAAAACCAAATTATAAATTACGTCCAAAAGTTTCTGGCCTGGAATAGAAGGAAAGGTCAAAGAAAAAAACTAGTCTTACTGTTTCAATTAAGTTCAACACACTTAATACAACGCTTTGGCAACACTTCTATACCATGAAAAAAATAATTTTCTTCTTTGTTAAAAAAATGTTCTTCCACTGCTGCTAGGAAAAAACGCGTGAAAATTCATTGCAGCAGTGAACTCATTCCTGTTATTGAGCAGCTGAAAGAATTTTTGGAACCCATCTTGCATTATTCTTGTTCATATGCAAATGTTCTTTGATGATCCTCAAAACACTTGTTTTGGAAAGCCCCAACCTCACTGCTATTTCCTTGGTTTTCAGTCGCCTGTCAGACAGCAATTCAGATTCCACAAGTTGGATTGTTTCAGAAGTGACAGCTTCGAATGGGCGACCAGGTCATATTTTAGAAGTTCTCTCCCTAACTGTGGAATATGAGGGGAAGGACTGCCCGTAGACACAATCCAAGTGCTTTTTAATTTGCACAGGAGTAAGATCCTCTTTACAAAAGAATTTAATAACAAACGGTACTCGAGATTGAACATTGCGAAAATGGGGAGTTTCCTTCAAGGCTGGACACCGACTGACAGGACTGAGGAAGTGCAGGCGATGGGTATGGAGTGAGCAGGCATTAACCTGCATAGGTGTGCAGGTTCCGGCACGTTTGAAGGAGGGGAAGCAGGACAGGCCGGAAACATATGGACATTACTATGCATATAATCAGAATTTTCTTTTTTGTGTTTTATTTCTAAATAACTGACAAACAAATTATGAACTCACCAAAAATGGAGAACAAGTCCAAATAAATGATATAGATGCCCTCAGATAAGCTGCTCTTCTTAAGACTTTAGCCTCCTTTTCTCTTATTTTCAAAACATTTTCCTCAAAACTCGGTTCCCACGCATAAAGTTTCAGCACCTTTAAACATATTCTTGCATTATATTAACCATATTAAATAATGTGTCATATTTAGGGCTGTGAAATATATGCATTTGTATACTACTCCTAGCTGACTAAAATGTCTAATATCATCAAAATGTATAACTCTTGAAGCATTTGGAAGCATTGGAAAGAATATGGGGACATCAAATTCTAAAGAAAAATTAAAATTTTAGAAAAAACAGTGTCAAATTTTAGCCAATCAGTATACTTAAACTTAGGATGTACTTTAGATTGAGTTTACTTCAACATCAATTAATAACTCTTTTACACTAATAATTTCACCAAAAATTAATACCTAAGTTTATTCAAAATATTATATATCTATAGTGGAAAAAAAGTAAAATCTTTTCAGATTGTAATGTATTTAATGAAGAACTATGTCTTAAAACTAAATTATCTCATCAAAAATACAAGACCAAAATTAACAAACCTTCATTCCAGAAAGAATTTCATTAGTTGTTTTAACCCTCTCATCTTTGTACTTCATTTGTTTAACTTGTAAATTCTTTGTCAAATTGGCAAAAAAAGCGTTGGCAGGAATCATAATCAACATAACGCCTAATCCTACGAGCACACTAGGCCCTGAATCAGTAAAACACATAATTGATATAACATCTTCGATAAAAAATTTGAGAAAATTATGTTTAAAATATAAAGTATGTATATTTCATTCAAACATAATTTATAGGATTGGTATTTGAGCATTTTTTAATTTTTTTTAATATCATTTCAAAATAAAATATAATAACTGAAGTGTACAATTCCATAACCACCCAAGTCCAAATTCTAGATTTTTTTAAACTAGTTTTTCTACTAGAATATCTTTAGGTGGAAGGTTTTCTCTCAAAAGTCGTTAAATCGCATTGAAAACAGCCATAAAAAAAATAAGGCCTCTTTCTAATCAAGCCAGATGTTTACCTTTGGTCAACCAACTGAAAAAAAATTATAAATGGACTAGATAACCTATCATCTAATTTTCCCCAAAATTTAAATACTTCACCAAATGTGACACCAAACTAGATTTTACCGAGACCTACATTTAATGTTAAGAAAAGTAATTACTTATCTTTTGTCATTCAAAAACTATATCATATAATAATATCTTACTTGTATACCAAATGCCAGACCTAAACAATAAGTTATGTTATTCAATATAAAACAAAAATTTTTATTATGATCTAAAATTACCTTTCATACCTAAAATTTTAGAATGTCATACCTAATTGTTGCCATAGGAAAACCAATGATAACGTAATCTGAAGTGGGGCTGACCAGATAGTATTCAAATGAGGCATCACATTCATGAACGTTTGAGAATCAACAGCCATTAAATTAACTATTTCACCAATCGTCGAATCTTTTCTAGCAGAACTGGATAGTTTTAGAGCCTGAAAAAAAATATAGATATAAAATTTTTTATATAATATATACTACTAAAGGAGAGTTTAGTTATGAGGTGTTTTATAAAAGCAATCTAATCTCCCAACATTATTTATTTAAAAAACCATATTATATTAACAATGATTTTCTAATTCGTATTTGTCGTGCATGTATGTTTTCGCTTGTTTTAGGGCTTGAAAATGTGGCAATAGCCAAGAAATGTTGCCCATTTTAGAAACTTATAGATATAAAAATTAATCAAAATTGACTTTTTATTATTGTTATAAGATTTTTCAATCATTATTATATTCCCTAAGTGTTCACATCAATTAAATAAAATAATATTTAAATATTAATTTAATGATTACATCAAAAAATTAATTAATTGGCTTAAAAATGTTTCTGTTCATATAAAACTATCATTAGTACATGGACGCAACCTCTCTAAATGAGGATCAAGTAAAAAACTTGTAGATGTCAGTCTATACTGCGAGGAGGAGGCCAGTTCCAACAACTTTTATAATTTTCAGACATTTTCATTACTATTTAACTTTAATGTAAGAATTAATTTAATTTTTCTTTGTTATTTACATAAAAAATAAATTAAATTTATTGAAGATAAGACCACACTATATAACCATGACATCAGTTTTTTTCCCTTCCCATTCCAATTGCCATACAAAATTGGGAGATAATTGCAGTTCTAAGTACACCATTAGAAAGGTAATTAAATTTCACGGCTTTTGTGAGATTCGGCAGCTTGCACTCTTTTTTTTTGGAAGAGTAGTAATCCTCAAAAGTTTGTCGCTAACAGAACGTTTTTAAAATTTTTATATTTAGATATATTATTGCGGTTTAAAAAGATACTTGTGAACATTGAAAGTGCATAAGACTTAAAGAAAATTTAATGCTGATTTCAAAACTGTGATGGAACGTTAAAAAAAAAAAAATATATCAAAGCAGAGAAAATTGAGGTATTCCTAAAAAAACCACGGTTTTCTCGAAATAACCTTTGGAACGGCATGTCTGGAACGAAATGAGATAGAAACATGTGGTTTGCGTTGTTTAACTACATTTTTTATCTAGTTTCTCCATCTTGCTTATTGTCATCTACTTGCGATACTCCCTGAATATAATATTAAATAAGTCAACTCAGCACTACTATAAACAATTCTATAAGCTAATACTCAATCATACCTTTCTATAAACCGCAGTCATGATTGATGTCCTCATGCGAAGACCAACTAATGCAATCCTGTTATTGTATTGGGATTGAATTAAACTTTGTATAGTAGTTATTAAAAGAAGGAGCCCAGCGTAGAAATAGCCGTGCCATTGAGGCTCATCATTAGATACAAATTTTATAACCTTCCTACAAAAAAATAGTATCAACTAAATAACTAAATTAATAATTTATTAATACAACAAAGATTATTAACAGAAATAGACTAGCGACGATATAGACTTCCATTGCCATGGTGACAAGGACTGAGAGTACATGTACCAGGTATGCAAGTTTAAAACGTCGTTTTAATTCCAATAGAATGCGCTCTTAGCCTATTGAAGGATTTGCTTATCTCTAAACGCTATTTTGTTTGTTAGTCATTTGTTTACAAAAGTCAGTTGTTTTTAAGTCGTTTACGTGGACGTATCATACCTTTCTTTGGTGTTAAAAATGTCTAATTTTAAGCCAAATAAAGAGCATTTGCGGCATGTCATGATTTTCTTATTTAATCAAAAGAAAAAGGCATCTGAATGTCATCGAATTCTTGTTGAGACTTATGGCGAAGTTGCTCCAACCGTCAGGACATGTGAACGTTAGTTTCAAAGTTTCAAACGTGGTGATTTTGATGTTACTGATCAAAAACGAGAAAATCGACCAAAAAAGTTTGAGGACTTCGAATTGCAATCTTTATTAGACGAAGACAATACCCAAACCCAACAAATGATGGCAGAACAGTTGAATGTCACTAGGCAAGCCATTTCCGATCGCCTGAGAGCTATGGGAAAGATTCAAAAGGTTGGAAAATGGGTTCCACATGAATTGGACGAACGACAGATGGAAAAAAACGAAAAACTGTGTGCGAAATGCTGCTTTTACGCCACGAAAGAAAGGGTTTTTTTACATCGAGTTGTAACTGGCGATGAAAAATGGATTTATTTTCAGAATCCCAAACGAAAAAAATCATGGGTAACGCCAGGACAACCATCCACATCGAGTGCAAGACCGGATCGTTTTGGGAAGAAGACAATGCTGTGTGTGTGGTGGGATCAGAAGGGAGTAGTCTACTACGAGCTTCTCAAACCCGGCGAAACAGTCAATACCGAGCGCTACCGACAACAAATGATCAATTTGAGTCACGCATTGATCGAAAAACGCCCAGAATGGGCTCACAGGCACGCCAAAGTCATTCTTCAGCATGATAACGCTCCTGCACATTCAGCCAGATTGACTAAGGAAACGATTTCTTCGCTTGGTTGGGAACTCCTACCCCACCCGCCGTATTCACCTGACCTGGCGCCTTCTGATTATCACCTCTTCTCATCGATGGGACACTCATTGGCGGAGCAACACTTCAACAATTTCGAAAACGTACGAAAATGGCTCGATGAATGGATTTCAAATAAAGATGAAGCATTCTTTTGGAATGGTATCCATATATTGCCCGAGAGATGGACAAAATGTGTAGAAAGCGAGGGTCAGTACTTTGAATAAAATATATTATACTTTTTTTTTAAATTACTGTGTATATATTTTAAGAAATAAACAACATTTTAAACTTGCATACCTGGTAAGAATATTAATATAAAATAAGTTAAAATAATTATTATATAACTTTCAAGACCAATATTTTTTTTTTCTTAATAAACTTTAAATGTTAATAATTACTTATATATTGATATCTCTGCAATGGGGGGAGGGGATTTCATTATGCTACAGAGGAGGAGAAAAGAGAAAAGGGCAAAGCTCATTATGCTCATGTACTGGAGTCATTCCAGGAGTCATTCCATCTGCTTTCTGGTAACAGTTTGCCAAAACTATCAAGAAATATTTCTAACCTGAACTTCAGTGTTTTATTTAAATCGGTATAATTTCGTGAATTTTTTATTTAAATTAAAAATTAAATATAATTTGCTAAAAATTGTAATAACTCATGGGCCACATAAAATTCGAATGTTTAAACCACGCAAAGTATGTTTAGAGTATTTCTTGAACAATAAGGTTAATTATTGCCCCCAAATAAAATTAATTAATTTATTAATTAATTTTCTTTCTTAAATTCACAAACGGCGTCGGTTTTAGGTAGCCATTTTGATTAATCTTACGAAACATTCGTTAGAATCCACAGCCTTACATAGTATAGCCACTGCTACCTTAAAATTATTTATTGTAACCTTATAAAGATACATTGTAAATTGTAACCTTATCAAACCTATTCATTTTACGTTCTTTGCATTTTTACTTTATTTTGATCATATTATCAATCAAAAATTCTGATTTTCTTTACTTTTTGTTAGTATTTATTTCTATTTTACTATTTTATTCACGCGTTTGGTTTTCGATTTCTTTTCGGATCGAAACCCTTTTGAATCCCATTAATACAGTTATCCTTGGCTTTGTTTTTATTTATTTATTTTCCTTTTCTCTTGTTGTTTACTTATTTATTTTGATATTATTACATTTGTCACTTTTCGTTACCGGTTTTCAATTTTAATTCGAATCATAACCTTTCTGATTTCATTATTTTGAATTTTCATATTTCATTTCAGCTGTCCCCATATTTAATTATTTAATTATTTACGATGGATCAAAAAACTCGCGAAAAAATATTAAAGGCTTTGAAAATCGCTGAAACCAAACGTCAAAACATTTTTGCCGACATCACCAAATCATGGGACGAGATAAAGAATTCGACCGTATCTGATATAGATCTGGTTCGCTCGTATTATGATGATTCATTATTCCTCCAAAAGAAGTTCCAAACACTAACTGATGAAATTATTGAATTAAATTACAACCTTGACCCCGATGATACCGTTGAAACTACACACGTTTCATCCTCGTTTCGAACCATTCTATTCACAATTCAAGCCAAATACCATAAGTTAAAAAAACAAGAACCTGCTCCCTTGATAAAAAATGAAAATATACAATCAACTAATAATGAACCACCCAAAATTACCCAGCACATGCCTCCCATTACCATTCCTACATTTACCGGTAATATTGAAAAGTGGAGCGAATTTTTCTCAATTTTTAATTCTCTTGTCCATGAGAATTCTCAATTGATAAACATTCAGAAATTCCATTATTTACGCACCTCCGTCTCCCATGAAGCTCTGGCTGTTATTGAAAATTTTCAGTTGACAGCTGAAAATTACCCCTTGGCTTACCAAGCTCTTGTAAACCGATTTCAAAGCACTCGCCGTATCGCCACCACATATTTGAATAAAATTTTGGACTATAAGTGCTCCACCACGCACTCTTTGAGTGCTCTAAAAACGTTCGTTCAAGTCCATCAAAACTCAATTGAAGCCATCAAAGCTTTGGAGGTTGGCGATTTAGCAAACTTTTTGTTGTTATCATTATCCCTCAGGAATTTAGATTTAAGAACTGCAATAGCTTTCGAAGAAAAGCAAGCCGACACAGCGATCCCATCTTATGATAAACTGTTAGAGTTCGTGGAGCATCAAATAAAAACTATAGAAATTTCATCCACCCACAGCCCTGCCAGCAGCTCATCTTCTAATAAACCTCAATCTCATAGTACTTCTAAACTATCCTTTATTGTAGCCAACAATGAAAAAAAAAGCCTCCACACAAATCTTTTCCAAATGCTTATTTTGTCATAAGGGTCACTCCTTATCTTCATGTCCCACCTTTTTTCCAGTGTCAAGGGAAGAAAAGATTTCCTTTCTCCGCACCCATAGAAGGTGTTTCAATTGCTTTGGTTCACACCTGAAAGCCGATTGCCCCTCGACGGCATCATGCCGTAGATGCTCATCCAGGAATCATCACACGCTGTTGCATCCTGATCGCTCAAATGATTCCTCGCTTCCACTTAAGCCTAATGCCAACGATCCCATTCATTCATTACATGAAAAGACCGAGCCAACTACTGCTAATGCTCTTGTTTCCTGTAGTTGCACTTCTTCAACTCCCAAAATAGCCCCAGCTTCTGTTGTTAACATGCTAGGTACCTTTCGAGCTCGCATCCATAATAGCTTTCTTGGTTATGTACCAATACGAGGGGTCATTGACCCTGGTTCCCAACGATCATTTATTTCACAAAGTCTGGCTCGATCACTTGGTCTTAAAGTGAATTATGCTCCTATTTCGGTAAGTGGAATAGGCGGTTCGCTGTCAACCTCATCTGGAACCGTATCGTGCAACCTAGTCTCCTCATACTCGACCCAGCACGTTAGCGCGAATTTATCGGTGATTCCCAATATCGTCGAGCATTTGCCAACTGCTGAGCTGCCTCCTACGATTCCTCAATCGTTCATTCAACTTCAATTAGCTGACCCAACCTTCCACCGACCAGACCGGGTTGAAATTTTACTAGGTGCTGACGTCTACCCACAGTTATTGTCCCCTGAACCTATTGTCAAGCACCCGAATGGTCCCGTTGCTGTGAGCACTATATTTGGTTGGACAATTGTTGGTCCTATGGACTCCCCAGACTCCCTCAAACAGCATCACGTCGCTCATTTCTACTGCTGAACTTTCTCAGCACCTTTCGAAATGCAGGGAAATCGAGCATGTTCATGCACCCGTAATTGAAGATCCCCTTGACACTCTCACTGAGCAGCTCTCCCGGGACACTCACCAACGACAGCCGGATGAACGGTACTCCGTATCCTTGCTTATGAAGCCCGATGCTACTCCGGTTCAGAGCATTTCTTCCAAATCAAACGCTTCCTTGTTAAATTTGCAAATGCGATTAGCTAAGACCCCTGAGTTTGCTTCAGAATACCATAATTTCATGCAGGAGTACGCACCAAGATATCATCTGCTTGGAGGTAAAAGTTATTAAGTAACTAATCAAAGTTGTTCAAGAGAGCAAAAAAACGGGAATATGCTCATTAAAAACTTCTCAAATGTTAAGGCGTATTAAGCGTTTTCCTTTATTTCTCATAATCTATTTTTTTTTCAACCTTTTTTTTTGTAATCAGTACTTAGTCATTTGTTTTTGTAACATCTGTTTTGTTGCTGTGTAGTATATATTGAATTTTCTCAAACTCTAATGTGTGCAATTAAAAAAAAATATTATAAGTATTTCTATAACCTATATTAAAAATAATTAGAATGCTACCAAGATATCATCTGCTTGGAGGTAAAAGTTATTAAGTAACTAATCAAAGTTGTTCAAGAATATAGCAATTATATTCACTTGGTTACTTTTTATACTTATGGTAAATGGTAATATCAGTCCACAATGACTTTTTGTCGAATCTGGAAAAAATTGCACTTAGTGACTTTTACTTCCAAGCAGACGATATAGAAACCTAACTTTGTAAATCATTTTTAGGGATGTATTACAACTCAAAAAATAAATCAGGAATAAATTACGTTCCTAATAATGCGATGTTCTATTTAAAAAAACAACAAACTTGTTAGAATTCTGAAACCAGACAAATTTAAAATAAATTCCAGGATAATTTTTTACCACAAAATGTGTATCGATAATGATACTTATTATTAAAACATTGTAAAATACCAGGCATCATATTATATGAAAAAAAAAAAAAAAAAAAAAAAAAAAAAAAAAAAAAAAAACGATATAAGCATTGAAGAATTTAAACTTGGTTGGGAGAGCTTAGTTGATCATCTGCATAGTGGACAGCCAAAAAGTGCTACGACCCCAGAATTTATTGCAAAAGTGCATAAAAAGGTCATGGAGAATCGTCAACTGAAAGTGTGAGAGATTACTGAAGCTGTAGGGATGTCATCTGAACGGGTATATTACATTTTAACCAAAGAATTGGGAATGAAAAAATTAACCAATAGGGGCTGCGGCTCTTGACATTGGACCATAAACACTCATGAACTGAGGTACGAGTTGTTGCCACATCCACCTTATTCACCTGATTCAGACTTTCATCTCTTCCCCAAGCTGAAAATTTTCCTCGGTGGATGAAGATTTTCTACAACGAAAGAACTGACAGCTGACTCAGAGAAGTATTTTGCAGGCCTGGAGGAATCTCATTTTTGAGATGGGATCAAGACATTGGAACTGTCTTGGCTGAACCAAATGCATTTATCAACAGGGAGACTATGTTGAAAAATAGAAGCAGTTCCACCGAGGTAAGACACTTCTTTCTAGTGCATTCCGACAACTTTTCAAACCAAGCTCGTATTTCTCTATCCTATTTATTCTGACAATCTCAATTTTCTGAATAACAAAATACTAGTAACTCATTTCTTAAAATTCATCATGAACATTTGTAACACTTATGAAAAATAATGTAATAACCTATCCCATTGGTATATCTATATTACCACTGATCTCACAAATACCTTACTGGAGAAACAGAGAAGGAGCTATTTCACTAGTGTTATTTAGTTGGACTGTGATAAATGGAATGTAAAAATAATTAATTAAATCAAAATGTACTGCATATTTATGATGTGGGAGAAAAAATAAAACGACTTAATAAGAATAGTAAAACTAAAATAAAACTAAAAAAAAAAAAAATAATTAAATCATTACTTTAAAAGTTCTGGGCTAGCGAAAGTCAGTACAACATCAATAAGCTGCAGAAATGAAGCAAATATAAACACTCCACCAAAGGCTTTGGCAAGAGCAGGCACTACTGAGACTAGTTTAGATTTATCTTCTCTGGCTCCATTAAAACCAACAGCATTAGTCTGTTTTGTGAATTGGGCAGGTTCTTCTCTATATATTCTGAAAATTTTAAAATTTGAATTTCAAATTTTTTTTTTTCAATAAATTATGATTGTAGATACATTATAGACGATTGTACATGTTATTTTATTTATTAATTTGTTGACATTAAAGACCACAAAAAATGTTCACCTTTTGGCCGTTCTGTCCTACTCCTTGGTACCTTAGGGGTGGTTAGGGGATTAGTGAGGTTTTATAGTCTGAGCATTGGCTGAATGCACCTGGCTGGCGAGAGGAGAGGGAGCAATGTTGCTAAAGCTCCTTAACCCAAACACAGGCCTATGCTGAGATTTTTCTCTTAATTATTTTATGTTTTTATTATTTTAACAGCTTAGCCATTTTAAGGACCGTAGTTAGCATTATTTTCTCTTTTGTTCATCTAATAAATAAATTTTAAATGTCTTTGTCATATCTCAACACAATGTATTTTTTCTCTCTTAATTTTCATTTAGCGTAATTTTCAATTTGTTTATTAGCAATACAATATGTACACAAAATGTGTCATAACCAGAGACAATTTTTATTTTTTATATTCATAATTATTATTCCTAAGGGACCAAGACTGATAATACAGTTTTTTTTTCTTCTATTCTGTCTCAAGTAAAAAAAAATGCATCAATTTTTTTTTTTTTTAAATAAACAGAAACACTGTCATAATTTATTTTGGGACGCATAAAACCATTTCACGAACTTGCGATGTGAACATCTTATGCTTGTATGTGACACTTTATAACACTAACTTAAAATTTAAACATAAAAAACAAAAACTCAATGTTATCTTTAAGAGAGGCACTGTAATACCTCTCAAGGTAGGTGGGGAGAGAACCGGCAACCCTGCACCACTCTCATTGGCCCCGACCAGCCACACCTCCCACTCTCCACTTTTCTCTAAGTGCCATCAGCCAGTGCTCGGACTATACTGTATTTCTTTAGGGATTCAGTTGTTGATAAATCCAATGACTTAACATGCCTATTTTAACCATTGTGCTGTTATTACTTAATTCTGTATTGTATTGTTTTCCAAATTGCAGTCTGCTTATTTTAATTTGGTCCAGATATTTGAGTTGTTCATCCCTTACCCAAAACGGCCATATTTCACATTCGTAAAGAATAGTAGGTAGAATAATAGCCACAGAAATCCTAATTTTTAACAATCTATTCTAAAAAGAAATACTTACTTATTTTTATAAATCTTATTCCAATATTTATAGAACACTTGATAAAGCTGAGCTGCACTATCTTGATGATTCATCGACCAGAGATCATTGTTACTGAGTGGTCGCTTAAATCCTTTCAATATAAGACCATCAAACCAAGAAAATGTCAGCCTGGAAGGAAAAGAGGCGTTTTCTTCTGGGCTTGGATTCTGGGGAAGGTAAAAAAGAAAATTAAAATTAATAGCAGAAAACAGATTGTAAAAAATTATGGGAATATTTTAACCATAATTCTCGAGAATTATCCATTCATCATGTTATGCTCAGATTATGGAATTAAAAAAAAAAAAAAAAATTCTATGATATAAATAACAAATGGTTTTAGAATGGGATGATTAGCAAGCATCATATTCAATTGCTAAAATCACATAGCCTTATAATTTTCTGCGAGAAAAATATTAAAAACTAAAAAAGAAAAAATTGACATGGATAGGCCATTTGGCTGGGGGGTCTATATTTTTTTTATTACTTTTCTTTCATTTAAATATGTAACATTTTGACACTAACTCTGTTGGTATTGCTCGGATCAAAAATCTGACAAAGGTTTTCGGATCAGAAATTTATTGAAGAATATTTTTTTGTATACATTAGTTGCTGGTACTCACTGTTTAGGAGCTATATTGGTTTGAATGAAGAAAAGTCACATTTGCCTAAATTTTTTAAGTGTTGGGGTTTTTTGAAACACTCTAGCTATGTTGGTGTTCTTTGGATTGAAAATTTGACAACAGTACCTTTGTCAGAAATTTAATGGAGAATAGTTTTTCTTATAAAACATTTTTCGCTAGGGCCTACTATTTCGGGCCTATATTGGTTTGAATAAAAAAAGTCATATTTGAAACCCTATTTTTTTACTAGATTATAAATAGACATATTCATGGTTTTTGTTTTTCCTAGTCATAAAGAAAATTGTTTGATAAATATAAGGGTATTTTTGTAGCTATTTAATATGGAACTTATTTTAACACATTTTTGTGAATAGAAATTTATTTTTAGGTAGAGGTATTCAAAACATAAAATCAAATTATTCTAATTTCTTCCATATAAAAATAAAAATATATTATTATAACTCTGCATTGAACATCTTCAAATGTGTAAAGGAGCACTGTACTATTTCTAGAAACAAACATTTTTTTAGTTACGTATATTCTGTGTGCAGGAATTATTAAATGTTCATTATGATGAGGAAAAAAATATATATAATTTATATATATATATGTAATATATAAGAATATATGTGTATATATATTTAAAGATTTTTTCAAAAATTTTATCAATAAAAACTATTTATCTTGTAAAATTTTGCAAGCCAGAAGAGCACCCGATAATGAATATGTGTCATATATGTAATTAAAAAGAATGCTGGTCTACCAGACACAGTCAATTTCCAAATTTCACAGACTAGAAACAAGGATAATGAATTGTTAATTTTAATTTTCAAGAAAATTCTACTTCTTTATGGCCAAGGCTAGAATTAGTTGAAAGTTTTGATTTTTCTTCAAGGAAATATTTTTAGGGTAGTTTGATTTAAAGAAAAAATAAAAGAATTTTTTTATTTTCTCAACCATAATTTCGATAGAAAATTTTATGCTCTTGCAACATTTGCCTACAGAATATATAGGGTTTTTTTTTAAGACATAGGTAAGGTGATTTATTTATAAATGATACAATAATACTGTTTCATGAAAACTTTCATTGCAGCAGTTTAAATCATAAAATCCTTCAAAGAACTAGAAAATTACAATTTTAATTTTTTATTCATTGTATGCTTTAAAGCAATCTGGGTGTAATTTAACATTACATCGCTCACAAAATTTAGTTTAATAACCTTATTTGGCTGAAATTAACATTTTACATACTACCCATTAGCATTGAAAAATAACCAATTAAACTATTATTTTTCAACAGGTTAAAAAAACACAAAATTTATTAAAAAATTATTTTTAATTATTACAAAACATTAAATAATAAGCTGATGAAATCAAATATAAAAATATTCGAACTTATAAAAATTAAAAAAATTGTTATATTAATGTTGCATATATGCAACAGTTGATGTAAATGGTTTAATAAAGTAGCCATTTAGATTTTGTGGGATTAAGTGGAAAATACGTCATATATATAAGTAGTTGATAATCATAGTTCATAAATACTAACCACAGCAGTCTACAAATAGTAAACTATAATTATTCTATAAAAATTATCAATTTTTTAAAACTATAAATAGTTCATCAATCCTTACCTTCATTTTGGGGTATTCTGACTGTTTCGGTGGAGGATCAACTAACCAATATAGCACGAACATTACAAAACACAAGGAATAATAAAGCATAAAAAAAATTCTTCTAGATTCTGTCTCCTCCTGCATAAAGAAATTAATGTTCACTTATATAATCCAAAAAGGTTGAAAGCAGAAAAAATAAATAAAGAACGGAAATTATATCTTACACTTAAAAGATGTCTGTTGAGATCATTGTAAAATTGTGAAAAGCCCATAAATACCACAAGCAACCAATATAGAAACATGAGACCTGAAGATCTCTGACCATATTTCCTATGATAAATTACTAATGTTATGCACAAACCCTAAAGAAAAGAAAAGAATAAAAATTATATATTGCACATAAGTAGAAATGAATATTATATATAAATATTCATATATGTATATATAAAGTTCAATTTATAAATTTAATAATAATTCTATTTAGGACAAGTTACTTACATCATATAATTCTAAGAATATTTCTGGTTGTATTTCATAATACAATTAATTTTATTTCAGTTCCTATCAATATGTAATATTCAATACTTACCAAACAAAGTAACTTGATTAAAGGAGTATATATATCAACAGGAAAAACCTCATCTGTTCTGCTGACATTGTAAATAAATTCTATGGTGCATAAAGTGATCAACAATCCAAGAACAATCTGGAAATTTCAACATATAAACATTATTGATCCAATAATTTATGTATATTAGATGAAAATTTAAGAAAACTTTATAAAAGGGGAGAATAAGCAGAGGTAATGTCAACAAAGAACTAGGATGATTCTTGTTAAAACAAAATGAGTACAATCTGCACAGATAAGAGATTTATTCAACTTAATGTCTTATAGAGCAGTTTTCTCTCAAGCAATTAATTACGACACATAACCACTGATGTTCGATATTTCAATTAGGACAGTTAAAAGAAGATTGACTAAAGTAAATTTAATTTTTTATTAAAATTATTAAAGTTTTATTAAAACTATTAGCCATGGTCTTACCAGAGGCCACAGAATTGCCAGAGTGTACTATAGTCCATAAAATGTCATTGAAAAAAAAATTCAAAATTCATAAGAAAAAAAAAAAAAGGTTTCATTTTTGAAAACTGAGATTAAAAATTTTATATAATGCATTTTAAAGCTGTCAATATAAAAATGAAAAAACATATTCACCAATCTTCCTAAATTTTTCCAATTCCATGGAATGTTTCTTGCTTTGCTGTTGAATGTTATGAATATATCAATCGATGAAAAAACCCAAAGGAATATACCTGGTAACCAAACGAATGCAGTCTTTTCAAAACAAGGAGTTAATTGTGGATAGTCCGAGTTCCATGTTAAGTTTGACTCCTTAAAAAAATAAAATACAGTTGTGTAATAAATATATTTGTTATAACTAAATAGCTTGATAAAATTAATTAATAATTTGATTGGACTTTCTTACCCAAAATGGAGAGCCACAAAAATCATTCAATGATGTCCAATTAGTTTCATCTAGGAAGCTCATTTTATAATTGGTGGCGCAGATTTTTTAATTTAAACATGAATATAAGCTGAGCTGAAAATTTTAAAGTAAATTATTATACTATATAAATAAATATAGGAATTATTTATATAAAATAATTTAATTTTTAAAAAATAATGTATTTATATACAATAATAAATCAACAGTCTACACCGAAAGCCTCCTCGCACTGAAAAAAAAAAAAAGCTACGACATTAAACTTGGGTATTTATCAAGAAAAAAATAGAGGGCTTGTAAGCTGTTATAGTTATCTATTTCTTCTTCTTCTTCTTTTCTTTCCTCCTCAGTGCCTTTCAGCGTGGAGATGCCTCGATCCAAGAAATCCAACTATCCCGGTCGTTCGCCAATGCCCTCATAGGATCCAACCGCTTTCCTCTTTTCTCTCCTATTTGAGCCATACTATCCAACCATGACATCCTTGGCCTGCCTCTTGGTCTTTTGCCAGTTGGTCTGGCTTCGAAAAACTTGCGTGGTCCGCGATCTTCATCCATTCGGCACACATGTCCGAACCATTTTAGCTGCCTCTTCTCTATAATTTCTGTTAGTGCTTTCACCCCTAGCTCCTCTCTTATTCTGCTATTCCTGACATGTTCCCTCCGTATTCGGCCGGCAACTCTCCTTAGATATTTCATTTCTGACGTGGTGATTCTGCTCTTCAATCGGTCGAGAAGGACCCAGCTCTCACTTCTTTATAGTAGGGTGGGAAGGTAAATTGCATTAAAAATGTGCAGTTTTTCCTCTTTGTCAACTTCACATTTCCCAACAACAGTATTGCAGATTTGGTAATATACGCTGTTCGATTTTTTAATCCTACTGGATTTTTCTTATTGTATTTTACCGTTTCTACTTATAACTGTGCCTAGGTACATATAGTCTTCTGCTGCTTTTAGGATTTCTCCTCTGCAAGTGATCTGCACATCTTCTGGTTCGCGTCCTATTTGAATGACCTTACTTTTGCTTGCATTTATAATCATGCCTTTCCTTTCCAGCTCTGCTTCCCATTCCACTACAGCTTGCTGAAGATTCTGGACAGAGTCCGCTATCAGCACTATATCATCGGCATAGAGAAGTGTCTGAGTAAGAACTGTTCTTAAGTTCCATTTCCCCACTATTGTGCGTGCCATCCTTCGTTTACATATTTTTAAGACCTTGTCCATCAGAATAATAAAGAGAAGAGGGCTTAGACTATCTCCTTGTTTGACGAGGAGATAGTCTCAGATAGACGAGGAGATAGTCTCCTCTTAATGTCGAAGCTTCCAGACTCCTTACCATTAATTCTGACTTTACCATTTGAGCCATTATAGGAGGATTTTATGGCGTCTATAAGTTCTACAGAGACGTTCTTTTAGTTATCTATTTGATTATTTTAATTTTAAGTGCTTGCGGTCATTTAACAAAACAGTTTGTTTAGATTTACAATAAAATAATGTTTATTTAGGAGTTTACATTAATGTTAATGTAGTTATACCACACTAAATTTTTACTTAAACTTTATTTTTTGAACTATTTTTTTTTTTTTATGTATTTCTCGAAATGCAACCTCTCTCCTCCATCTTCATAGTAGGCTTTATAGAGATGTTTTTTACTCGAATGTTGGTACCAGTATAGATCACAGAGGACCATGATACTGATAGAGGTGACTGATTCAAAGCTTTACATATAAGTGGTAGTGGTGCACTACAACCTCAATAGCAAGACTCTTATATTGCTTGTATCATGACATGTGTCTTGTTTAGAGAGATTCTTCTAGTTGAGGCTTATGATATCAATACTGTGAAGGTTAAAATCATAATGGGCACTGGTTTCTCTGAAACCTCTTTATAGCAAGCACATATCAAATCAACTCCTGTTAACACATTTTATGTAAAACAGTAAATTTATTACTTACTTACTTATTACTTATTTTTTGCAGTCAGTTATATTACAAGAATCAAGTGAACAGGTTCTCTTTACTGTTATGATGGACACATTGCTCCAGAATACAGGATTATTATTCAGGGAATAATCCTACTCTCAATTCAAAGCTTATTATTATTTATAGAATAATTATTAAATTTATTAGGAACAATTAAAATATTGTGTGGTTAAACCTTATTAGCTAATAAAGACTAATTTTAATATGATATAAAACCTTACTAATAAATTACTAGCGAAGTTATACTTTCACTTTTATTTTATTTTTTATCTAAAACATGATTAAAAAAAAAAAAATTTGAAAAGAGTAATTGTAGTTTAATTAATAAAGGTTCATGCTATTAAAGCAAGCAAATTTTAACTTCATACTTAATATTACGCAGTTCATGATCAAAGATAAAAATTCAATAAATATAAAACCATGGTTTTTCTCTTTGAAATTATAACAACTTATAAAAGTTTAATTTAACTCGAAGAAGAAGCTGAAATTTTACTAATTTGTTTTTTACTTTTATTTTTTATTTTAATCTGCCAAAGGGTTGTGACAATCAGTGATGAATATTGGCACAAATGCATGGAGCAGTAACCAAGGGCACCTGTTTTGATATCAACATTTGACAGAAGTTACTTAAACATGGCTAGTTTTACATGTTTTTGCAGTATATAAATTAATGTATAATGAGAAATAACTCTATTAAAAAGTTAATAAATAATATTAATTACAAGCCCCTAGTAAGATAGAATTATTTTTAACTCAAAAGTATTTTATTTTATTTTTTTAATGCGAAATAAAATGCAGACTTCAGAGAGCAGTAATAGATGTTTTTAAAATTATATATTTTTTAAATTGAATACTTTTCTGAGAATGTATTTAGTTTTTTTACAATATACCAACGCTTACATTTTACTAACTACAAACTGATTCAACCTGTTTTGTTCTAAAAATATAAAATAGATCATTTTTCAACATTCCATTTAACAGTTTATATGACGGTAATCACAAGGTGATAAAATAATAGAAGCTTTAGATCCTATCAACTAAGCATTAATTTACACTAAACAATTGTGTATTGAATAGTTCACAATTATTGCCACATTGAATTCATTCAATGAAACAGTACACATAAAATTATTAATTTTAGATACTTTAAGAGGATATTCTGCAAACCAAATACAGTATTTTTTTTTTTTTTTCAAATCCATGCCAATTTTTACACTTTTTTGAATTACGTAAAAACTATAAAATTTAAGAGATAATTAAAAATTTTTTTTAAACAATAAAGCTAATAAAAAATTATACTATGTAACTTTTTTGTTCATTTATAATTTATGTTGGTTTTCCAATGGTTTATGCTAACTATTCCTTAATGTTATTAAATTATTACTTCAAAACAAATGAAATAAAACTTTAGTGAGAGGGTGTGCAATGATTATTTTTGTAATTATAAAAAAATATACAAGGTTACATCCATAGCAAAGTTATAATTGGTTTTAAGAAATAAACCGGTCTAAATGTCAAGTGATTATGATAATTAACACATAAAATATATATATTTTAGTATTTTTAAGGTTATAATATCGAAATAAACAGACTGATTTTCAATTATAAAATATCATTATATGTTTATCAATAATAAATAATTTATATGGAAAAAATAAACGAAAGAACCAATGAAATTTTCAAACTAGTTATGTTTCCCTCTAAAACGGAATGTCAATGTTGATTTTAGAAACTTATTTTATCACTGCGGGGGTGTGTGTGCTATGAATTGTAGTCATATAAACACTTTAGTATACTTACGTAGATAATTTTAAATAGAACGATTAATAAATATTCATTCTGACACCAACCACACCACCATATCACATGAAACCCGGATTCGTACTGAGAGCTATCCCGTTATCATTTTCTTATATCTACGTTCTTATCACTGTGACGTTGCACAAAGGGAATCAATGTTTTGACGAGTGATTTTTAATATATTTATTAATTTTTGCATCAATCGAGTTAGATTCCGTAAAGAAATATTCAATTTCGTAAAAAAATATTGAATTATTTTTTAAAAGTATCAACTTTTATATTGAAGACTTGTTAAGGAACAGTAGAAAACTAACTGTTGGTACTGGAGACATTTATAGATTCTGTGCTCTCATTTACTTATTCAGATCTTTTTTAAATATTTTCTTTTCTTTTTATAATATTTTTTTTTTTATTGTTTGAATGTAGTTATTAAATAATTAACATCCAGGATACTCACTTCGACTTGAATCACTAGGTACTATAAAATCTCATAATTTAAAATTAAACTAAGTAAAAAACGTATAAATAATTTTAATGATGAGGTATAGTTGACTGTTAGTAGTATTGTTGGGTATGCATTCATAAAGATACACAGCAATTAAAATATAAGTTTTTTAATTGCTGTGTATCTTTATGACTGAATACCCCAACAATCTACTTCTCATAAATAATTTTATAAATATGCTTAGTTTAGCAACCTTTAATCACAGCAAAACATCAGATATTTTGATACTATGTAGATAATATTTATATATTTTATAATATATAAAGTAAGTATAATCTATTTATGTACTATTAAAAAAAAATGAAAAGGTAAAAAAAGAAGTATAAATACTCATTTTATAAAATGTGAAATATGTGTTGTTTCTTATCTGTCAATATTCCCTTCGAACGATATGAGAAACCTCCTGAATAGCTGATGTTTTAGAATTATTTATATTTTTGACGTTTTTTTTTTTTTTTACTTTCTATTGTATTCAAATGAAAGGATTGGGTATTAAATTATTTTAAGTCCCTTTGATTCCATTTAAATAGGTTAATCTCGTTGAATTAATGTTGAAACTGAAGTAGTTTGTTGTATGTTATTGATTTTTTAAAAATTGTAAGCGGATTCTTCATTTATTTAAAGAGTATTTAAAATATTTATTGGAAATCTACTCCATAATTTTGATTATACATTATTTTCTTTTTCCCGATTTCAATATTAATGAATAATCTTAAAACATATAAAAACTATATTTTTGTTTTATAAATATTTTTTTTGGTTTTGTTGTCAAATTACGGCTTTAAATAAATAACAAAAGCCGATTTTTCCAAAAGTATAAACAAATAACTTACTTGTTTATACCTGAGGAACATTGTTTTTTTAACAATAACCTTTATTCTTGGACTCATTTTCCCCTAAGAATATACAAAAGTATAATAAAATGGCACTATCGAGCTGGTTTAATTTTAGACAAATATATAGAAGAAAATAGATTTGAATAAGATGGCTTGGGCATATACAAAGATTGGAAACTAATAGGTTCCCTAAGATGATGTTGGTGGGACACCCAGGTGGAAAAAGAAGGAGAGGTGGGCCTCGACTTCGTTGGCTTGAAGATATGGAGGAAGATCTTCGGACTCTAGGTGTGAGAGGACAGAAAAGGGCAGCTGAGGAGAGGTATGAATGGAAGAGGATTGTAGAGGAAGCCAGGGTTTTGGAAAAAGCATATCAATATAAGAAGGTGGTTATGATTAATGGATATTTACAATTGTATACATTATAAACAAGTAAACTAATCACTAGTAGCACTTCAATAAAAGTTCTAATTTTTTTATTAGCCATTGTTTTATTAGCCATTTTCTTTTAAGACGCCACAGAGGATTAACGGACATTGGGTGGAAGACAAGTTGGGACCAAATGGATTCAGGTGGGTATGGACTATATTATGAAAGAATAGGTATGTGGTTTGGGCCAAATCAGTAACATAGGAAGCTTAAAGATCTTTAAGGATAAGTTTGTTAATGATATAATAAGAAGCCATAGAGGGTATTACAAAGGATTTTGGATTGTACCGATGGGATACGAGAAGAATTGGAAGGTTTATTGGTGCCTCAATGCTCAACTCCGAACGTCCAAATCGGTCTAATTACTGTGTTGTAATTAAGTCTTTTGTTAACTATAGGGAGCTTTGAACGTTTATTTAGTAAATGTTGGAGAAGTCCGAAACGACGAGCTGTTTCTTGTCTTTTAAGTCAGGTTTGTGAAAGTAGAAATCAAAATTTAAAATTGATTTTAAAGTATTTATACAAAAGCCTTAAAAAAAAAAAAAAAATAGATAAATGAATAGTAATAATAACAAACATAATAAATCCACGATAAGAAAATAAATAGAATAAAATATAAAGAAAAAAATAAGTAAACAAAAGAATATTATCAATATATAATACAATAAAATATAGAAATAAATAATTATTGAAGTAATTAATAGATATCGATTCAACTAAATTTGTTTTAAATCAAAAAAATATATATAATCCTGTTAGCGAATGCCTGACAGGGTTGTGAGCAGCAGTTAAACAGGAAAGCTATGAATGAGTAAGATAGAAGTGTGTCAGATTTTGAAAAGGAGGGAGTTTCTGAAGGAGCAACAAAGGAATTTTCAAACGGGTCATGATGGTCGAGGTCGTCAAAGCACTCGGATGGTCATGGATTGGAGTCGGACCTGGTTCAGACAATTTTATTTAGTGGTAACCCCACGAAATGTATCTTAAACTTCCGTCTCTGACTAGAATATGTTGATGATATCCAGTATGATAACCCGCCCTATGTTGGAAGGCATTAGGACGTCAGGAACCAAAAAAACAAAATAAATAAGCAATTTTGAAATTATTTCGTTCTATGGAAAGTAATATAAAGGCCAGAAGAACAAGATCTTGTGGGTAGGAAGTGGACTGAGCCCTTGAATTTCAGGAGATTGTAGATATAGGACGAACGACGATTATTAATATGATAAAGAGATAAAACTAGGAAATATATTATTCGGAAGGATGGAAAGAGACACTCTTAACCAGTGCAAAGGTGGGACATAACGGAACGCCTCGTGACTCCAAAAAAAATCTGATTAACATTCAACAAAAAGTTAATATTTTTATTTCTTTAAAATGCCTAATACAGAATTAATATTCAAAATATACCCCGGTGTGAACGCATGTCTTCAATCTTTTTTTAGTCGATTTTTCGATGCTTACTTGTTACATGCAGGGACACCTTTTTTGAATAGCAATAAACTCTTGCACAATTAGTGATGCTCTACAAAATTATTAATTTTCTTCTCTTGAAGAAAATGAGCGAAATGATCTGACGAATCTAGGTTCCATGAGTTTGAAGGTTCCAACATACACAATTCGATCATCATTATCTTATGGTGCTTATGGTCTTTGTAGAACCCTGGCCTCCTCTACAATTCTCTGCCATTCAAACAATTAGATCAGTTTCCTGAAAATCCGGTTCGGTTTCATCGAAAGATTTTATCAGGACATCAAAAAATAGAGAAACTTTACCAAGGCATATGGAATACTACATTGATGGATATTGTTGGATGCAATATTTCTACGACAGACTTGAAATCAGGATTCTTCTGGTTATCTAGAAACTTAGTTAGTACGTCTTTGAAGGCAACCCAAGGTTCTTTTTCAGCAACTTCGATTTCTTTTTTAAAATTTCCATCTTTATGTTTTCTAACGTCTCGACTCGCAAAGATGCCCTGTTTTAGTTTTTCGTTGACAGGACTGGGAACATTTAGCATCATTTGGAAAAGCTTTCACAAATAGCTTTATCAAGCCTTTTTTGAGGTTTAAAGGTGAAAGGAAAACATTTGTCGGCTCGATGAGAAGTTTTCGGTGCATATTTTTTACTCCAGGTTCCAATGAAATCGTTTTGGCTATTCATCTCTTTTCAATGCTTTTCCTTGTCACTGCTATCCCATTCACACAAAAAATCATGGACATTTCGTGTACCCACCTATACTCGGAATTGATGGAAAAAAAACTAAATTCATTTTTGGATTCTGCCCATAAAAATGCATGGCGGCCATCAACAGATCTTGAAAAATGAAGCAATCGAAAAAAGTGCAGGTCTGAGTAATTTGTATGATCGGACATTAATTTTATTCAATAAATATACCTCAACAGTTAAGAAATCATCGTATGGGTCTACAGCAAACTTCGATACATTATTACCATAACTGATTCCATTTTAATTTAAGACGTAAAATAAGGATTAATCATAAATGCAGAGGTAAGTCAGGAATCTTTAAAGTGTATTACAGTAATCTGTGAGTAATGTTTTGTTTTTGTTTTCCTCATTACTCACTTGTTCTTCCGACTGGGATCGGTTTTACTAGTCGAGATAATATAATTGGAGCCTTGACATCGACGAGTGGGAGCCTTGACTTGAAGCAGCTGGTGCCAGCCAATGACTGGACCCATTACTGCCAACTCTTTTATGTTTTTGTTTTAAAATTTAAATATTTTATATAAATCGCTTTATTAAACATATATTTGAATTTATGAATACTTTAAAATAATTTTCAATTTATCATATACTCATCCGATGGAACAACGACTTAACCGCGATTCAAGTGAAGTACTTAATTACCAGGTGTTTGCTTCAGTTTCAGGAGATCCGATTTCGAATATGCTTTCAGATATTTTATAGTCAGTCTAAAGATGGATAATTTTTAGATACCAGTATATGCTGATTTTAACATTATTCGGCCAGTATTTAGAGATCATGAAGTAGTAGCAGAATGAAACCGTACACAGCAACCGTAGACTGCTAACATGTAGTCAATATTGCTGCTTACAGAAATTAGTATCTGGCGTTCATTGTTCAGTCCAGTAAATAAACATATTGTAAAGTGCATGAAATATGCGATTATTTTTTACCTTAGAGCTTCTTTAGTAGTAGTTAGAAGATAAACATACTAAAAGTCCCCGCCCTTGGGTGGTGAGCTAACGGCGTGGGGAAGGGGAGAAGGTCCCATTTTTGGGTTTTCGATTATATCTCGAAAACGTTGGGCTCTAGATAAATATGTTTCGAATAAACATTAATGCTTATTAGATTTTGGCGTGGGGAAGGAAAAAGGTGGACTCAAAAAAAATGTGTTTTATATAAATATTAAAGTTAATTAAATTTTCTATAAAATTTACTCTACTTATATTTGTCGAACTTCCAACGGTTTCCGAGATATACGCTATTAATACTCGATATTTTTCGAGAATAAAATAATGTTTACCTCACTTTTTGTCAAACATTTGCTTCAAATGCCAGAAACTTATATATGAAATGAAATTAAATTTAATGCTCTACAACTTTGATTCTGATATTTGTTCTAAGAAACGATCGTGGAAACACTAGAAGCAAATGTTAAACAAAAAGTGAGATAAAAATTATTTTTTTGCGAAAATTATCGATTTTCAATAACGTATATCTCAAAAACCGCTGGAAGCTCGACAAATATGTACAGACTAATATTATAGAAAATTTAATAAGCTTTATGTTTATTCGAAACATATCTATCTAGAGCCAAAAATGGGACCCTCTCCCCTCCCCCACAGTTAGCTCATTCCCCAGGGGCGGGGACATTTAGTATGTCTTCTAACTAGGCCTAACGAAGCTTTGATGTAACGCCTCATTTGGAATACCTTGCCAATAGGACGGCCTTATCATTGAACTGTCTCAGTAGGTTAGGGGGCGCCTTGTGGGGCCTCAGATACCCAGCTACGATGGCGATATATAAAGGAGTGATACTTGGTATCCTACGGTATGCATCTCCCGCCTGGTACCAAAATCTCTCACGCAGACAGATGAGTAGGCTGGCAACAATTCAGCGTAATTCTCTGCTGCGAGTCACCAGGGCGTACCGATCAGTGTCTCATGAGGGGGTCCAGGTCTTAGCAGGAGGGGTACCTCTAGATCTTGTACTGCAAGAAGATGGCTTTAAATTTAATATGAAAAGGGAAGGCTCGGTGGGACTACCAAATAATCTCCGGTCTCTGATCGACGCAAATCCAAGGAAATGGTTGGAGATAATCCGAGAGTACACGATAGAAGAATGGAACAGGCGGTGGGTAACAACCCCGAAAGGGGCTACTCTTAGAAAATATTTCCCCACTGTTAGGTCACGTCTTCAAGCAACTTGGGTACTCCCGGATTACTGGATTTCACAGTTTCTCACAGGGCACGGGGGCTTTCGAGCCAAGCTCCAGAAACATGGTAAAAATATTGACCCGCTTTGTCCCAGCTGTGGTGTACCGGAAACCGCTGAACATGTGGTAATTTCATGCACTGCTTTGAGGCATTGAGAGCCAAGCTACAGAGAGAAACAGGGCTGTATGCTCTAACGGAGAGTGACTTCCCTCAACTAGTATCAGCTGACAACTACCCGTATTACAAAAGTTTTGTGTATGGTTGGAAAACTGAAGTGGGGGTAGAGCACTTCAACCTAGGAAGAAGGGGCCACGCCCCAGAAAGAATCCTGGACAGGAATGATGCTGACGG
This sequence comes from Euschistus heros, assembly GCA_003667255.2. Classification (NCBI taxonomy): domain Eukaryota; kingdom Metazoa; phylum Arthropoda; class Insecta; order Hemiptera; family Pentatomidae; genus Euschistus; species Euschistus heros. Next base: position 1,253,772 of record RCWM02000287.1, on the reverse strand, counting down.
CAACCCCATCACTGAATAATGCCTATATAAACGTAAAATTTAAAAAAAAAAAATATGTTGTATTAAATATAGGTTGTTGTATTAGATATAAGGTATATTGTATTAAACACAAGTATGTAGTTATGTAAAGCGTTTAATGTATTTTAAATATTAAATGTTACTTTAAACGTGTAGTGTAATCTTGAAATGTTAAATGTTAAATGTAATATTGAAATGTTCTGTTAAAGTAATATTGAAATGTTATGTTAAACTGTTAAAACCAGCAGTGATGGCTACAAGCCATCCCTGCAAAACCCGTGTAGCCGAGAGGCAAGGAAGGGAAATAAATAAATAAAAAATAAATAATAAGTTAAGCCAAATATGCTTATTATAGTACAGGTTAGCTTCGACTTTATATCAAAAAAAATAAAAAGATCTGACTATTGCATATTGTCATTAACCTTAGCTGGCCAAAAAGATTTCTTTGAAACATCGTCAGGTTTGGGCAAAAAGTGTTGAAAATTAAATTAGCACTTTGATCCAGTAACTCGGAAACCGTTAAGCAAATTTATATAAATTATTAAAGCTTTTTTGGTTCTATTTGTTTTTTTTTTGTCTTTCATTTTTTGACTGTGAAGGAAGAAAATTGGCTACCTTTAAGTAGCACTTTTCCTCAAAAACGCGTTTGTCGGACTCTTTGGGCTATAACTCCGAAGTTTGTCTAATCTCGAATTTCTGCTAAAACAGCTGGTTAAATATCATCAGATACTATATATTTCATTTTAATTAAGTTCCATGAAATATCTATTCCACCTCGCTGAATACGCGTACGGTTGTAATCTCATAGCTGGTTAAATTTTCTATTAGGTCCTATATATCAAATTTTGATAAAATGCCATGTAATACCCTTGCCAGCACGCTAACAACTGCGAGTTGTTAAAAATTTCTAGTTTTTTTTGGCATATTTTCTCTATAACTCCTAAAAAATATGTCCGATTCCAAATTGCTTTATTTCATTTTTAAAGCTACTTAAATTATCAATCAGGTCCTATCTATGACTTTTAATTATATTCCATGTAATACCCATGCTAGCACACTAAATGTGTATGTATTGGCAAAACCTGACATTTTTGAAATGTTGAGTGGGCTGGCGTGGGTGTTTCCCGGACTTAAATCAAAATTTGATATATAGGATCTAATTGAAAATTTAACCAGCTTTAAGATTTAAACACGAAATTCAGGATCGAATAAATATTTTTAGAGTTATACCGAGAAATGTTCCGAAAAAGTAAGGATTTCACAACAGTACACGGAATTTAACGAGGTAGAATGGATATTTCACGGAACTTTATTAAACTTAAATCTATAGAATCTAATAGGAAATTTAACCAGCTTTGAGATGAAAAAAAAGAAATTTGGGATCGGACCAATATTTTTGGAGTTGTAGTGACAAATGAACCAAAAATAAAAGAATTGCACAATAGTATGGGTTTCTCAACGTGTTGGCATGGGTGTTTTACGAGACTTGATCAAAATTTCACATTTGTGGGTTCAGAAAGCAAATTTAATCAGCGTTCAGATAAAAAAAAAAAAAAAAAAATTCAAATCGAACAAATAATTTTGGAGTTATAGTCAAAAAAGTGCCGACAAATGTGTTTTTTGCGGAAAAGTGCAACTTACCACAAGTTAGCCAATTTTTTCGTCCTCCACAGTTCTATAACCATTGATCTTAGCAAAAAAATAAATAGAACCAAATTTGTTGCAAAATTTCTTATCTTTAATAATGTATAGAAAACAAAATGTGCTAAAAGTAACGGTATTCAAGTTATTTAATCAAACAGCTCTGATACTTCCTGGGCTAGGTAAGTATCACTTAGTTTAATGTTCTTTATTTTAACTATTTATTATGTATTTAATTAACTAAGGATCTCCAAGGTCTATAAAAGCCTTAAAAAAATAAATATATATATATATATATATATATATATATATATATATATACATACATACATACATACATACATACATACATACATACATACATACATACATACATACATACATACATACATACATACATACATACATACATACATACATACATACATACATACATACATACATACATACATACATACATACATACATACATACATACATACATACATACATACATACATACATACATACATACATACATACATACATACATACATACATACATACATACATACATACATACATACATACATACATACATACATACATACATACATACATACATACAACATACATACATACATACATACATACATACATACATACATACATACATACATACATACATACATACATACACAAACACACATCATACATATATGTAAGCTATCAGACATTTTTGATATTTGGAACCAAGGGCGCTAAAAGATTAATTATATAAACCATAAACATTTCATTTTTAACAATAAAAAAGGGTTTTTTTTTTTTTAATTTTCATTTTTCCCCCTATATCTCTTAAGCATTGATGTAGAACAAAAAAGTGTATAGAACCTTTTTTGTAAACAATTTTATAATTAATTAATTTAGTACATAACCACATTTTCGCTAGGGGCAAAGTCTTCGAGTTATTAACGAAAAACTGAAAAAAACGATCTTTAGAGCGCCCCCCCCCCCCTTAGCTCTACCCCCACCCCCCAGTACTTTTAGTATGTTGTTAAGGACACCTTCCCCTACAACTGTGCCAAAATTGGCTTCTACATGAATTATGTCCCCCAGTCGGCCTTTTTTGGTCTTCGTTGCTTGGACTATTCTAACTAGGCCTAACAAAGCACTGCGGTAAAAAATAATAGCACACACTATTTCATGCACTCTCCAAGCCTCATTTAAGCACTCATTGACTGGTCTAGTTATAATTGTGTAGGTTGATTGACTGTGAATGAAAGGATAAATGTGCTGGGGTTAAGGTCAAAAGATTTCACTATATCAGCAAAAATATTATATTATAAAATATCGGTCTTTATCGCAGGTTTGCTTCAGACTTACAAAAAATAAAGTAAGAAATAGTTTCCTTTCTTTTTTTTTCATTATTTGACCAAGTACCTTTCCATTACAGAGACTGAGTGGGCTATCCTCGAAGTTAAACCACTGCGTAAATAACAGAAAATACATTTCCTATCCTCAGCCGGACTCGAACTCGGACCCGGTAGCATGCCAATCTAATACTTTACCCACTAAGCTACCGCCTCACACATTCATATCTTTAATTTTACCATAATGTTTGTTATTAACCTTATCGTTATTACCATAAACTATATCAATTTTATTTTGTAATCATACTCATTTATTTTTTAATTTACGAATTAATTTTATTGAAGCTGTCAACTAAAAGTTCCTACAATTGTTTAACCCTTATTTTTATTTTTAGAAGTTATCGGGATTGAGCCGTTGAAAGTAAGATTATCTTGGTAGCCGAACGAGAAAAAAAAAATATCAGATTATTGGATGTCTTTGCTGGTGTCTATACTTTTTTGATGTAAGTTTTTTTTTTACCCTCATTTTGACACGCTTTAGCTGTGTTGGTTTTGCTCGAATCGAAAATTTGACTATAATTTCCTTATTAGAAATTTATCTATATATATATATCTATTTTATATTTATAAAATTTGGCGCTAGGATCTTTCGCTTAGGAGCTATAATGGTTTAATGAAAAAAGTCACGTTGGAAACTAATATTTTCCTCAACTTTGTTTATTTCGAATAATCTTTGATTGTTATTTTAATTTGATCGTTACTTTAAGTAATTTGATCCTTTCAGATCTAAATTTTAAACTGGGAAAATCCTTAGATTATAGATAGACATAGTTTTTCCCAGTCAGGAGAGTTTTAGTTTTTTATATTAACTGTAAAAAAAAAGTTCCTTAAAAAACGCCAAAAAAAAAGTCTTAAAATAGTATCTTTTTCAGTTTTGTGCTTTTAGATGACAAAATTCACATTTTTATAAAAAAAATAACTGATACCGAAATATAAGAATAAATTTGCTATGTATTATTGCTTATAGTTTTCTGAACCAACTATTCAGAACGTTTTGAAATGCGAAAATGGAGCTAAAATTGGACTATTGTTCTATTCGGTAAATTCGATTGCATAAGTTTATTTAAATCAGCAATTTTAACTGTGAAAAAGGACTGTGGCGCCATGCTAATTTGATTTTTTTGAACAAATGTGTAAACCAATTTAAGTAGCTATAGATTTATCTTTTTATGGTTTATGACATCGCTTCTACCGAGAACAACGCGAAAATTACAAGTGTTATACACCTAAAATTGTTTCATTCCCTATTTTTACTCTTTAATGAAAAATTACTTGATTTAATCCACTAATACTAGCGTTTAATAGATAATTCATATAAGGTTTCAACCTAGAAAACCAAGCGAAGACATATACGTTTTCTAAAGGCCAAACAATAGTTTACAATACATCGCGTAAGATTTGTGATCCGCAGATTGGACATTAACCTGACTATTTTTACTCTAAAAGAGTTTGCTTAAAAACACTCAACACCTTTTTTGTAACGGCAGATATGAAATCACATTACGCAATAATTATCAGGTATTTAATTCTTAATATTGGAGAATCGTCGAAGTTTCAATGATTCTCTTGCGTCATTCCATATGTTTTCAATGGGGTATTGATAAGGGAAATAGCTGACATCTAGACTGTTCCATTCTATAGACGCTCCGCTATTGACTAACCACTAATCTGTTATTTCAAATATTATTTAATTTTAACCCTTTTTACCTATTATGTAGAAAATTTGAATTTTGTAGTTTTCCGTCTCTTCGTATTGAAAATATCTGGCATTTGCTTAAACATAGGTTAGTAGTATAAACGTTAGCTCCTTAATGTTTATTGTTTGGCCGGTTAATCCGACCTCCCAGTGAAAAATAGATTTTCGTTCCAAAAATGCCTAACCCACCAGTATTATGACTAAATGAGCAAGTAAGACTTTACTGTAAGTCATTTCAATAGGCTGGGTGATTCCCTGTTAGTGTGAAAAAAAATGAGCAAAACTAGACCAAAAATGAAGAAAAATGAAGAAAAATGCCGCTGGCCGCATTTATTTCAATCCGTTGTAGATATATGATAATTCAAAGATTCTTTTTAGGAAACCATGTTGTTTTTTTTTGCTATAAAAGCTGTAATATCTCCTATTTTCAAATTATGACCACATTTTCAGATTCAGTATTAAATTCACTTTAAGGGCAGATTACATGTAACCTTGAATTTTACAAACTTGGGACCTAATTAACAACTTCATTTTCAATTTTTTTAGGAAAGTTACTTTTTAGTAATACTTCAACGCACATCGTTTTCGAAAAAAATCTATAAAACTGCAAATATTCCAAAAGCATTCCAATTTAACCAGCTTTCGAATGGTATGACTAAATTAATGATTCCGATGTGATTTCATGGAAAAATATAGTGTTTTCATTTGGCTTACATATCAGGTACTTGGGTAAACATTATAATAATTTCTTAATTGAAAATCTGTACTTTAAATAAAATAAACTCTTCATTGAAATAAATAATAAATAAAGGCTTAGCAAACCCGGAGGTTCGATGCCGACAACACCAACCGTCGACCTTAAACTTCCCTCTAACTCACTCATCCTCTAACTTCAAAATCCAAATACCCCAGGTCGGCCCTAACGCAATCCTCCCATCTTTGTTTCGGTCGTTTATCTGATGGCTCAAAACTGACTTTTTTCGGAATTCGATCATTATTAAACCCAACGTCTTTACATGCTATTTTAAGCGTTGCGCTGCTATTACTTGAACTATATTTACCGGATATAACTCGCGCAATTCCGCATTGTGAAGCCATCTAAATTCTCCTTTTTCTTTTTTCCTCTCCTTTTTTGGGCCAAATATTCTACGCTATTCATTGAAATAAAAAGCAGAGAAAAATTATCGTTTACCAGAAAATAAAGAGTAAAATACAATAAATAAAGTATTATAACAAATTGTAACTTTCCTAAATAAGTTGGAGATCAAGCTGTTCTTTAGGTCCCAAGTTTTTAATATTCATGGTTACACGCGCTCTGGTCTTAAAAAAAATTTAATGATGAATACAAAAATTAGGTCAATATTTGAAAAATGCTTGAGCAAATAATATTACAGATTTTATGGCAAAAGCCTTATTTCCTTAAAAAAATCTTTGGATTCTTATATATCTGCGGTCAGCGGGATTTTTCTTCAATTGTTGTCTTTTTTTATTAATTTCTTTTTCACATTAAGAGGGAATCACCCTGTATATTCAGCTATTATAAAACAATAAGTTTTATAGCATAAAAAAGATAATAAAAGAAGATGCTGCCAGGAGTAAAAGAAAATCGCATTCAAGCTAAAAAAAAAAAAAAAAAAATGTTAAAAAAATTAAAAAAACAGAATGTGAAGAAGAAGGATAATAGGCAAATTATTTTAACATTTAAACTATAAATGTAACATTTCTTTTTTCGATACGTTAATAATTTTTGAAAATTTACTGCACGCATAAGCACATCGTTGTCTGAACGAATTGATAAATTGTTTACCTGGATTTTACCTTCCAAAGGTTTCTCGAAAGCGACGTACCTCCATTGTAGTGTGTTCATTGCGTACAATGAAATTGAAACATTCAGCTTTTCTTCTTCTTTGCGGGCCCTTTTTTGCGAGTAACACACGACTAGCTTTTCGTTATCGTCTGTGCATTCACAGTGAAATTCACTGGTGTTCTGTAATCCACTAGTCGATCATATGCAAATAGAGCGATAATAAAGTCGCTGCAAGCGAAATTTGAGCTCGAATCTCGAGTATGTAATCTAGATTCAATACCCCCTCTCGTGTGTTGACGTCGGTAAAATATATTATCTGATTTTTCGCTTTTTTCATCGATCGCTCCTTTAAGGATTCATGAGTGTACTCGAGAATTTTGTAAGTAATCGTTTTTTAGAGTAACATTAACCAAAAATGTTCGAGGACAAAATTAGCATTTTTGGTCTCTTGAGCAATACTTGAAAGTTTTAAGTGCAAAAGCAGCCACCGAGGAACTTTGTTCTTTACAACTTAGATTTTAGATTGTTTTACACTTTTAGATAGTCCCGAATTACAATTGACACCATGTTTTACTGTAAATAACTCAAAAATGAAATGGAATACCCTTCTTAGTTCAGAAAAAAATAGTTTGTATCAAGGCAATGCTTCTGTCCAACGCTTACGTTTAATAAAAAATAAAATGATTAGAATTGCAAGGTGACGGATTACATATTTGTTGAAAGGTCGGCACTTCTAAGACAACTAGCGTTGAAATAAGTGAGGAGTTTTTTTACCATCAAACTCAACGTTTCAAGAATACAGTTTAATGTGATTGATTCTTTGTAAATGCGGAATTGATTTTTAAAAAATTTAATATAGCCACTTTATTGTTTCAGTATTTTTACCTATACATGTTACCTATACAAGTTAAGGAATTGATGAATGATTTTCCACTTCTATTGTTTTATTTTATTCGATGACTTGTTCCATATGTTCAATATGAATAAAATCCTTTTAAACCAATCAAGATTTTTGTTTAAATGACCATATAAATATTTCCAATAGTTCTATTTTAAATTTGTTTCCAATAAAAACGGAAAAACCAACTAATTGTAAGTATTCATAAGAACAACGTTTGAGATTGTCTACTAGTTTTTAATGAACTGGTAAACCACCTCTTCCTTTTACATCAGTCTGTAAAATAATAGCTTCATAAAGCTCTTCCGGTTTGTCTCCTTAGATTAATAACAACATTTTGATTTCTTGTCACACGTTTTTAATACTAACATTAATATAAATTGTAACGAATAACGGCCTGACTTTGCACCAAGTTCACTAAAAAGTTTCCGTTGAAGAAAAAGTGTTTTGCTGTTGTCTAAATGAGGGATATTTTATATTTCTATATTTATTAAGACAACACTGATTGGGTCTAAGCAATTTTCAAGCTGATACTAGTTACCTCATATGGTTTATAACAGTTAGTCTTAATAGTGTTCAAACAGGTGTGATTCCTTTGAGGGATGAAGTCGTGCTTTCAACAACTAAATATTTCTCAAATCGAGTAAATTTTGAATTTGAATTTAAATTTTATTATTTAATTATTGTAATTTAAATATATGATATTCATTTTGCTCTAAATATTTGCCAAAAGTCATGGTATTTGAAAATAAAATAGAACCCCTTTTTTGGTATGAATTAGGAATGACTTTGCACCTGGTATTACTCCTCCTAGAGCAATCAATAAACGGGGATATTTTGAAATTAAAGAGTCAATAGGCTGGTAAAAATCTAAATTATTTGGGATGACATTTTGCTTTTAGTTAATAAGGTTTTTGATATCTATTTACAAATAAATTGACGAATGCTGTTATAATTTTGCCTGGTTATAGCTTTAAATTGTTTCCAGTTCTAATGTTCATTTTCATTTTTTAATAATTTTTATATAACTATTGTAGATTGCATTTTTCCAACAGTGTTTCTCTAAGAATCTGTGCGCAATTTATTTCATAGGTATCGCTTAGTTCCTTTTTTACCAAAATTATAGTTGTTCACGTTCTTTAGGCATGTTTTAAGTCGCTATTTTGTTTCTAAATAATATTTTGTTGGTATGTTCTTGTATTTGCTATCGTTCCTCAATAAACGTTTTAAAAATGTGCAATTTAGTTTCTCTAACAATAACTTGTGAGGAACTACTCAATAGTAGGATTTCAATAAAAATCTACACCAAAAGGTGTCTAGGCCATCTTCTTTTCAGAAGCCTCGGAGGATTATCTGGAATTGAGTGTGACGCATGTTGGGAGATTAGTGGAATCGAGTGGGTATGGAGTTTACTATTGCTATCTGTTTTGTGCCAAATCAGCGACATAAGGAACATTAAGATCTATATGGATAGGTTTGTTAGTCATGACAAGGAGCATTAAGGATTTTACGAAGAATTTTGGATTGTAAGGATTGGGATACGAGAAGATTGGAAGGTTTAGTAGAGACCCAAAGCTCCAAGTAGGCAATATTACTGTCATGTAAACAAGTCTTTTGTAATTTATTGGGAGCTTTGAACGTTGGAAACGTTGGATAGTTGGAAACGACGATCAGTTTATTGTCTCTCAAGTCTTGTATGTGTCATTAATCCTGAACTGATTCTATGAAAAAATATTTTTACAACGACCTATTACTTTGTAAAAACCTCATCTCCACTTACGAGGACCCCAATGAGTGTTTGTTTATCTCTTCAACGAGGGGAAGTCAGCGTTTGTAATCTAAATAAATAAGTAATTAGTTTAACAGTCTTTTTGCTTCACTGGCTGCACTGTCTGACATCAAATCTGAACTACTTATAGTGACCAGCATTTTCTTTACTACACTAGATAACCGGACTATTTTTTTCACAATCATATTGATTTTATAGATAACATGTATAAACAGAAAGAGACCTTCCAAAATATGTTGTGTAAGTTAAGATCTATAAAAACATCTAAATTTATTATAAGCGGTTTTTAATACCGCTTGTAAGATTAGCACAACATGCTCACACAATTAATAGGTAAATGTATACAGATAAGATAAGAATAGCCATTTTATTCGACTAGAATTATAAATAAACTGAATTATTTCAAGGTAGTCTGATCACTCAGTTAATTTCGATATAAATTGCGAAATTCAAATTAATATATTTTCAGGGTCATACATACTTCAACCATAGTTTTTTTTTTATCGATATAAATTGTTCTCCTATTTCGATGTGTTACTATTTTCTGTAGCTAACATATCTTTTTTTTTAAAGTATCCTGTCGATGCGTTGCACAGTGCATCGAAGGTAAACAAAAATCCAAAAAATAATTTTTTTTTTTTTCATATTCATCTGAACATTCAGCTGATTAGTGACATGTACCTACATTCGGAATCTGATTCCGACTCATCAGAAACAATAATAAATATTTTATGTCTTTTAATTATTTTATGACAGCTTCCTGATTAGAATTTTAATGGTAAATATTTTTTTTTTCATAAGATTTGTCTCTAGTACTTAACGTTGGTTTGAATGAACAAATTCACGTTAGTGACCGCTTTTTTCTTTCAACATTGTTTATTTAAAATAATTAATAATTATTAATTATTACTTTGAGTAATTTGATTTTTTTAATTATAAAATTTAAATTGGGAAAAGCAGTTTCTATAAGAGAGAAAACAAGAAAATAAAAGAAATAGTAGAAACAAAACATTCTTATAGAATAAAGTATGAGTTTGAATTAAGGGTTGTGTTCATACACTAGAACAGAACATTTATTTATTTTGGATTATTTTTATACATATTCCGATTAAGCAATTCTAAATTTAGAGTATAATTAATTCATTATCAAAATTCAGCTTTCTGCGCCTTATTAAACATCACTATAACGTGTTTACGGAAAATATTTTTCCTAGCTTCAGCTTAGGACCTTGAAACAATTCAGTTAAACAATTGACATTTTTATAATACTTTAAAAAAAAATAAATGAAGAATATGAATTTACCTATTTCTCATTTATTGTATCGTTGACGGGTTTGGTGGATGAAAAGCTTGTCATTTTTTTTTTTTTTTTTTTTAATACAATCTAGTTTATTGGATGAAGCATTTATGTGCAGAAGTTTGTTTGCTGGGGTTTATAGTGTTAAGTAGCAAAATCAGAATATTTCAAAACAATTTAAAAAAGAGGAGAAGATGGAGGGCCTATGAAACATTTTCTTGCCAAAGGAAAATGTAAAAAAAAAAAACTTTAAACATAAATTACTCAAAATTGTCACATAACTCCTTCATCCACCAAACCCTTCAATTAATAATTACTTCTTCAACATTATTGAGAATAATTAATAATTTCCTACATTTATGACTTAATGACTGAATTGACGATGTAATTAACAAAATTTTATGAATGAATCGATTTTACCAAGATTACACAATTTGACATTTTTTAGATACTTCTATTATCGTAATCACATTTTTCAGATTTTAATTAGCTGTTTGTATTCACCACTTATATAAACTGAAGTAGGATTGATAAAGATTTCGCCTGGAGTGGTTGATGTTATCTTATTACCCATTACCGATGGAATTCATCAAGTCTTGTTAGTCAACAGATCACTCAGTTGATAAGGAACGATAAGATTAATTTGATTCTTTTTTTATTTATCAATACTGCTTTCAACGATTTTAGATTTTTTTTTTTTTTTAAACCACTTCGCGTAATGTAAGTAAGGTGATAGATATTTATTTCTTTTCATTCAGTAATATTAGTTTAGTTAAAACTATTGAAATAACTATTTTTTTTTTTTATCCATACCCAGACTAAAACGACAAGAAACTGCTCGTCGTATTCGACTTCTTCAACATTTACTATGCAAACGTTCAAACCTTACGATTAATTTCAAAAGACTCATTTACAAGACATTTATTAAACCTATTTGGACATACGGAGTTAAGCTTTGAGCTCAACTGAACCTTCCAATTCGTCTCGTATTCAATCCTTACAATCCAAAATAATTCAAAAAATCTTCGAGAAATTTTCGTTTTCATATTCTTTTATGTTTTATTAAGTTATCCAATGTTGAGGTTGTATCAATAAGCTATTGATGTTGCGAAATATGGCGACTCCACCGGCTTTGCGATTTGATGATTATACGGTTATCGATGATGTAGTTGCAATTTGTCTGTTCTTAGCGGTATTACAATATGATCTCAGATCAAAGCTAGGCACATTCACTGTTATAGAATTTTCCATCCATGTTTCGCTGACTGCCAAATAATCAGATCGGTTGATGATTGTATCGGTGGAGATGTCTTCTCACTGCGCGGCCAAGCTTTGTGCATCAATCGGGATAATAAGTATAAAACTATGCTGATCAGGAACGATTAAGTTCCCGGCACTGCTTGACTCGGTCATATGGTGTTTTATTATTACCATTCGATTGTTCTTGAGAAGCACTTTCCAACTGTTACGATCTCTGTATTTGGTTTTGGCTTTTCGACACGCATAGGCTGACTTTATATATTTTTGATAATATTTTTTTATTTTAACACCTTATTATATATGCATCCAATCAATATACCAATAAGCCTATAATCTTCCCCTGAATATATGGAAAAAAATGCCGCCTCACATGGAGCATTATCTCTTACCATTTCAAAGCCTATAACGGACACATACACATCATTGATATTTCTATTTATAGAAGGGTAACTATTCAGAATAATTTTTAATAATTATGTCATTTTATCAAAGTAATAAGTTCAGCGACCTGAAATGAATTTATAGACGCCATCATAAACTCGATTCACAAAAAAAACAATTGCCAACTTACAGTAAATTGGAAAAGTTGTCTCCAGCTCCAGCCAACAGTACTGAGGCTCCCTATTTATTTTTTCAATTGGAGAACTTAAATATAAAGAGCACATTTTATAATACATACAGTTGTATATTGCTTTTTATAATATATAGAAAACAATATATTATATCGTCCGTATCGTTTTGACAAATATTTGAAAGAAAAAATATCGATATAAAAATGTCGAACTATCAAGGTAAAATATCGATTATCCTGTACCCATCCCTAGTTGATGGTAATTGTTTCACTGGGTAATTGCTACATTGGATAATGGATTGAACCAGCCATACTCCACCAAACTGCAATCCTTACTTTTTTGGGTTGGTTTGGTTGAGGCATATGTTTTCATTTCTATCCAATCACTACCCAGATATCCTGCTGTTATCAAATAATATCTTCAGATTGAAAACTGAGACTGATAATGAAAAAATGATTAAATACTCTTTGAAGCTGTATGCATAAGATTATTATTTGTTTACAGATAAGCTAATCTCTAATGAAAAGAAATCTGATATTTAATAAGTTGGGACCCAATATGTTTCTTTGACTTATTTATTTTCATATATTATAATATTAAGGAGTAACTATTCTAAATAAATCAATAATAGTATAATAAACAGCATTTAAACTCCTCTTTATTAAAAGTATAAACAAGTGACATGTTTCGGGAAACAAGGTCCCATCATCAGACTGAAAACAGTATTTAACAATTTATTATAATCACTATATTTTCAACATCTAAACAATACTATTCATATTTGCATTATTTATTGTTTTATTAATGTATATCGCTTCTTTTATTTTTCTATTATGTGTTTTGGTTTCGTGTTGTAAGATTTTAACATTATCAAAATTGAATTTGTGGTTCAGTTTTTGTACGTGTTCTAAAAGGGCTGTTTTATTGCTGTTTGATTTGCTAATTTTTTTTAGTGTCGTATTTATGCTGATAAACTCTTTTATATAAATTCTGCTTGGTTTCTCCAATATAATGTTTTTTGCAATCCAAGCAGTCAATCTTATATATGACATCTTTTTTATTCATATGTTCTATTTCATTCTTTGCTATTATATTTTTTATTTTATTCTTGTTAAATAGTGCAACATCTATTTTAAAATTTTCATTTTTCAATTTCTTGACTACTTTTTGAGTTAATTTTGGTATATATTGTAATCTATTATATTTCTTAATGTATATTGCATTGTTTGTATTATTTGTTATTTTTTCATTATTTTTAACCCTTTGATCTATTTCTTTTTTTTTTATTTTAATAAAGAGGAGTTTAAATGCTGTTTATTATACTATTATTGATCAATAAAAGTAACTCCTTCATTGAAGAATTTATTCTAAATAATTTTTAATAATTACATCATTCTATCAAATTAATAAGTTCAGTGACCTATCAAGCCATATTTTAAATTTTTATTTATTGTTTTAAAAATTAACTGAAATATATTTTTGAAAGAGTGATTGTTTAGTCAACAAGTAATGGAAAAGGGTGCCAACTAACAAAAGATTTAAACTTAAAAAATTGTAGTCTTTATAGCTACTAGCTACTGGAATGAATGTTTCTATGACCCTACCGGAATAACACAGTTTGAAATCAGTTCCCCAAAACTTCACTAAAGTGATAACTGAGCATGCTACCTAAGATAGCTTTGATAAGAACTAGACTTAATTCCAATTACTCCTATAAATGTAAACTCTATCAAATATACCTATAGTCACTAGTTTTTCTTAGCTGTTTGATAGAAATAGAATCAAATAGATCATTTCCTTCATAACAAAAAATGACTGCTCCAATCTTACCTAGCCTGGTAAGCAATCTAGTTAATAATTAGATATATTTATTGTTTTTTACTTATATTTCTTTTATGTTGATCATATTTTTTTTTGTTATATATTCCTTATTATTGAATCATCATTATAAATGGAACCCTTCTTTGTTTTTGTCAAAATATGATACAAATTAGATTATTATTTGTATTAAACATCATATAATGTGTAGAAGTGAAATATTTTTAACACCTTAAAAAATATTATTAATTTTACATTTCATTAGATAACAATTTAAAAAATGTTAGGCATTCATTACATAAACTGGCTTGGGTTTTGTTGTGATTTTCCTTGATTTATTCTTCTTTATTGCATTTAATTACCGAATTATTTTATAATTTCCAATATCTACTATGTTATGCTTTAGTATTCTTAATTTAATATCCTGGAGGATACTTTATTTTTGCATTAAGAGTTCATAATGCTGATTTATTAATAGTCTTATAAAAAAATATTTACTTGTTAAATATTTGGGTTAGTAAAATAAATAACTTTATTGCTAGAAAGAGTTTCAATTCTAAATCATTTAGGAGTGGGGTATTGCTCAGTGGTAACACAATTAGTATAAAAGTGCATTATCCGTAGCAACATGACGAACCGAGTTTCCTGAGTTTGAATCCGGTTTATGGTAGGGGAATTAATTCTTAGCAACAAGTGTCCTGCACTTCACCCCCTTACAGGATTATGAAATAAAAAATACAATTTGAGAAAAAACACAAATTACTTATAAAATTATTAATTTATTTTCATTAAAATATAAGTAAAATCATTTAAATATTAACAATAAATTACATTAAACAATTCTCACATTACAAACAGAATTTCTTTAAGTAATGGTCCTATAATAAATTAAAGATTTAAAACATTTTACACATTTGGCTTGACAAACAAAATATTTACAAATAGAAATAAATAGAAACAAAGACAGTATAAAGGATTGAAACAGCGTGCTCCCATTGGCCAAAAAATGAACCATTGCAGGCAATTTTAAGATAATCGTTGTAACCTGATCAGATAATTGGTTCATAAATATATTTCTGTAGTTCAGACTAGACCTGCATCATGAGCCATGCCGTGGAAAATCGACGATTTATTTTTTAGGAGTTCACTCGGGTTATCGAACTCAACAATTCGACCCTGATCAAGAACCAGCACTCTGAAAATTTCATAATTATTTTGTTAAATTGGTTTGCAATGTTACTAAATTATTTTATTTAATAATAGAGCTCTTATAATTTATAATCTGTATCATTAAAGATATGAAGTTGCACCAAACATGCATCAACGCATGATTCCATTATTTTTACTTCAGTACTGATTTTTTATAATGTTAACTAATCCTTAACATTATAAAGTTGTACACTTTATAGAATAGTTCAGAATGTATATAAAACTATAATAAGAATAGTATAGTAGACTTTTAAGAAATATAAAAGATGATCAAGGATGCAGCCAGGATAAAAGAAAAAAAATATGTTTAAGTAAAAATTTTTATATGACTCCAAACCAATCAAGAGAGGAGAAGATAATGTTCTGAGTCACAGATAGTCTCCTCTCCAGACTGGTTCAGTCACCCTGAAGAAGACTTGCAAGATAGGTTAAAACTTTGGCATAACATATTAAGTTTTTAACTTGGACATGTTTTTCCTTTTTCCTAACTACATCATCTTCTTTTGTATGAAACCAGTATTAAAAATTTCATGGAACAACGAACAATTATTAAAATTGCAAATGTCCTTGCTAATAAAATAATTAAAAGAAGTACAAAAAATATTGTAACCTGATTATATCTGAGAGTTCTAAATATATAAATAGGTCATTCAAAGAGGTCAATGATGCTGTAAGAGCGCAACATTAAAAAAATTACAAAAAATCAATTTTTTTTTTGGAATATGTAATTCTAATAAACAAAATGTCATACCTGTCTGAGTCCATAATCGTATTTATCCTATGGGCTATTGTGAGCACTGTGCAGTCCTTAAATTCAGATCTGATTGTCTTTTGGATGAAGTCATCAGTTTCAAGATCAACTGCTGCTGTAGCTTCATCCAAGATCAAGATTTTTGTTTTACGGAGGAGAGCTCGAGCCAGGCAAATAAGTTGTCTCTGCCCCACACTAAACATAGTAATAAAAAAAAAATTGTTTTAACCATTTACTTTTATTTTAAGCTGCCAGTTTAATATGAATATTCAAGAACACAGAAAAAAAAAAAAATAGATAATGCCAACTATCAGTTGAAATCTAGAATAGTAAAATTCTTATAATTTTGTTGTACAACTTACAATGTAGTTTCATCGGTTGGAATAGTAGCTTTTATTTACAAGTAATGACTCAATTATACTCACTGAGTGGAATGTATTTCAGATAAATAAAATTATTTAGTTAACACTAAAATGAGTCCACAGATATTTGGACCACAAAATATTAATAGAGTAATTTATGTGCTCGATTAAACTGAAAAACTTCTAAATTGATGCGATCGATAGCAGCTTTATCCAAAACATTTATTTTTTTTTTAAATTTTAGAACTTTTATTGAGTAATTATTACAATCTTCCACAAATGTGGGCAATAAGTAATATAGATGGCATATAATTAGGATTGATCCTTCTATACCATCATGCATACCTCAAGTGACAGATGGCATATGATTACATTCACAAATTTTGTACAAAGAGAAAAAAAAATTAATAAATAAAATAAAAAATAAATAAAAAACATTTATTTAAGCATAAATTAATTGAAGATGAATCAAAAACAACAGAATACTTCAAGGTATATTTTTTGTAGCTATCATAAAATATATTTTGTAGCTTTCAGGGATGAATGAAAATATAAATAACATATTATTTCTTTCACATACAATTCTGAATAATTCATAAGTTAGATTAATTATAGACAAAATCATCATATTTTGTGAATCTCAAACTTTTAGTTAAACATGTCAATTAATTCAGATTAAAATTAAATTAAAGAAAAATTAAACAAATTCACTCACCTAATATTCTCGCCACCTTCTGTTACTTCATGCTGTAGGCCAGCTGGTAATGCATTTACAAAATACTTGAGATGTGCTAGTTCTAGAGCCCTCCATACTTGATCATCGCTGTAGCGACCGAATGGATCAAGGTTCATACGTAAGCTTCCAGAGAACAAAACTGGATCCTAGTAAATTAACATAATATATTAATGGCTCAACATTCAAATAGTGAATTGGTAGGGCAATGAATAAGCAAGGGAAAGTGTTACAGTGGTCAATCAAACTAAACTTGAGTCATGATATTTATTTTAAAATCTGGATTAGAACTGTTTCCCTTAAATATGAACTCATAGACAAATAATTATTTATAAGAAAATTAAATTAAATGATAATACATAAAAACAATGAAATTATTGTTTGATTTTTCTATACTATCCTTTTTGAAAATAATCATAATTTCAAAGCTTCAAGACTCAATATCATTGGCTAGTACCTCGTATATTATTTCATTATATTAATTCAGTGATATACATATATTATTTCATTAATCATATACAAAAATCTGAACATTATTTCAAAAATGTATATTAAAAAAATTCTGATTTACTTGTGGAATGATGGTAAGTCGAGATCTTAGTGCATGAAGTCCTAGTTTAGCAATATCAATTCCGTCAATGAGAATCTTGCCGCCAGCTGATTCAATTATTCTGAATAGGCAAAGAGTAACTGATGATTTACCAGCACCAGTACGACCCACGATACCAATCTGAAAAATTAATTTTTTATGAATGGAGATAATGATTTGTATATTCTTCTAATATATACGAGAAATATATTACTGTTATAATACAATTACAATTTTTTTTCTTACAGTTACAACAAACAGCACTGAAGGTAAGAAGTAACTAAACATTACTTGATAATATTATTTCAAATTTTGTTTGATAAAAATGTACTATTCTTTCGGGGGCCTCCCCTGGCCTAATGCATTGGGGCGAGGGTCTCAGTAGTAAAGGTCATGGTGGTTTAAAATTTATCTTACGGTGGAACCACATAATGAATCTTGATCTTCCCATCTGGCTAAAAAAGGTTGGTAACCTGTAAGATAAGGCAACCTGCTCTAGTTTTACTGCATAAGGAAACCCCCCCCCCCCCCCAAAAAAAAACAACAAAAATTTATTATATATTATAAATAAAGTGGTTTCATGAAATGTAGAGAAGTAATGGAAGCCTCTTGGAACATTTCTGCTTAAATTTACTTTCTTATTTTCTCTCATCCCCAATCTTGTATTATTGTCTTTAGAACTTACTTTTATAATCTTAAATTTTAATATTAAATGGAGGTTATTAAATTAAGTGATTCCAGTTTTAACAAAAAAAAGTTAAGTAGGGTCCATTAATTCTGCTAACTAGGCACAATTCTCAAAAGCAATGATAGAATGTGTGAGGAAAAGATTAATCGATAGATGTAAAGCTATTGGTATGCTAAATTCAATCCTCTGGGGTGGAAACATGTATTCAAATGTTAAAAAATTAATTTTTAAGCCACTGGTAGAAAGTATTATGCTATATAGCTCAGAAACATGGCCTCTAGAAAAATTGCAAGACAAACAATCCCTGGCTCTGGAGATAAATTGTCGGAAGAACCGACTGGGGGAGGAGTTTGGATGAGGGAAACTTCAAATGGTGAAGAAAATCCTTACAGAGAAATTTAAATATATGGAGATATATATTCATTAAATAAAAGATACTTGATTAGGACATTTATTCAAAAATTTACCTTTTCACCACCTTTGATGACCAGATTTATTCCTTTAAGTACTAAGTCAAGACCTTCTCGATATCTCACTTGGTAGTCAATGAATTCCACTTTGCCTTCTTGTGGCCAGTCTGATCCTGCCAAGCTTGGAGTGATCTCCCAAGCTGCTTCCTGATGTAACAGACAGCATAGAAATCAGACAATCTATTATGTTTATTAAAAAGTATACTGTATTAATGAAAATTCTAAACTTAATTTTAATTATAAACATTTTTCAAAATGTTATAATAAAAACAATTATTATAATTCCAAGTTTTTTATTCAGCCTAAATTAAGATTAGAGAGCCATAAATTAAATCAAGTCAAGAGCTCTGTCGTTTTGTTTTTTTTTAAATTTGGTTTTTGGTTAATTTTTTTTAAAGAAGATTGGTTTATAAAGTATATAAATTTCAGATATGAAAAATTTAATTTAAAAACATGTTTTCAATAAATGAATATAGTACCTCATGAATTATTATTATTATTATTATTATTATTATTATTATTATTTAAAAAAATTACCTGGGGTGTCATTGTATATTCCTTAATTCTCTCAACTGCAACAATATTATTTTCAACCTCTGCTGTTATTTGTACTAAGAAATTCAAGGCCATCGTTATCTAAAAATTAAACAAAAATAAAATATAATATGAGTCATCGTTCGTCACCTCTCCAGTGTGGTTCGGTGGCGCTGAATAAGACCTGCAAGGCAGGTCGAAATGTTGGCACGCATTAAAGTATTTCTAGTTATATGTGGTGTTCCTCTTTGACTGCATCCCTGATTATCTTCTTCCCCATATAAATGATTAATATCATTCGCAGGAATATCTACAGGAATACAGTCGTGGTCCGAGCATGTTGAACCAGCACAAATCATATTTAAAGTTGAATTGCATAAAAAAAAGTCAATTTGCTACATCTACAAACATTGTGTTTTTAGATAATTCTTAAAACTTAGATGTTTAGTACAAAAATTTACAGAAAACTAATGCAGAAACCTCATAAAGTAATCACAGAAAATTGGGCTAAATTAGTAAATTCAATAGAAAAAGAAATTTAGTTCAACATTGACAATGCAAAGCCTTATCTTTAGTAAGATATAGAATATTATTGGAGCTTGAATGAGAAGTGATACAATATCATACCATATTGCATCCCTCTTGTACCATATAATTATGATTTATTTAGAAATTTGGAATACTAGTAATGATGCAAATCAGTTGATATTAATTCAGTTCTTTTCTGATAAGGTCCAAAATTTCAAAAAGCTATGAAAGATGTAAGAAAAAACGCCATCAAGTGGAAAAGGTACGATATTGATTAAAGATTACTTTTCATTTAAAAAACGATCCATTCAACAAAACCAATATTATTATCTTAACAATTTCTAATAAATTAACCTAACTATTATGGAATTATAAAAAATAATTCAATAAACCAAATTAATTAATTTAACTACTATATGTAATGAGTCAGTATAAATCTATGGCACTTGTGAACAGTTGGCTAAGTGTATTTTGTGAGTGAAGTTTGTTTGTGAACTTTGGGTTATGGGTATCGCCTAAAAGATAACCTTTTTTCTCTTTATTCGAGTCTAATGGACTTAGTTCTGTGGCTAATATAGAGATGAATTTTGATTTGTGAATGAATTTAGAAAATATTGCGTTTTCTCCAAAATACTATTTTTGCTCCGATCGCACTATTCACAGGTGCCACAGAAATATAATTCATGTTATAATCTTATAAATTATAAGATATACAAGCCATGATGGATAATGACATATATACCTGCAATGTATAACTGACAGAGAGACCCACAATACCCGGACTTAAAGTATCTTTTCCAAGTACGGCGAAAAGTGTTGCGAAGAAAATGATTAAGTTTCCAATCATCTGCAGCCTCACCGAGAGCCATCTAATGTTAAATTGGGGAATTAGTAAGTTCCTTTCTTCATGGTTTATATTTTTTAATAATAATTTTCACTCTGAGACATGAAGCCATATGTCTCAGAGTAAAAATGAAGAAGTTAAGGTTTTAATATACTATCTTCACTATGATTGGAAAGGAGTAAATTAAAATTTCATTTTTGAAAATAAAGAGAAAATGCTAAATCAAAAGGTTTTGCTTGTGTGATCACTTACCTACTGGCAATAATGCTTGAGTAAGAACAAGATTGGTTTAAGTCTATTTTCATTTCAGATTCCTTTATAAATCTATTCTGGACACAATAGGCTCTGATCACTGAAGCACCTGTAGTAAAGGATTGTTATATGTATGAACATGTATTGAAATATGTATGAACATGAATTTTTAAACTTATATAATTAATAAACACCTGTTAAAATTCCCAAAACTATTTACCCATTACTTTTTAAATATATTTATTATAAAAACACAAATATAATAATAATTAAAGCAATATAATGGTATATTAAATTAATAATTAAAACATAATAATAATCATGGCAAGCTCTAGACATTTGTTAAGTTAATATAAAGGACTTGTATCCTATCTATAATAACAAAAGTAGTTACCTGAAACGCTCTCGCTGAAATGAGAAAATACTGGTGACCTAGACACAGATTCTATTCTCCTTAACTGTTGTGATGAAGCAATATAAAATTTCTGGAAACAATTTTTAATAATAAATTCTATCAATTGAAAAAAATTACTATAAAGCAATTAAATTAATCATTAATATATAATACCTGTAAGAAATAGTATAAAAGGCCTATTGGTAAAATCAGAACCATAAACATTGGCGTGGAGTAGCAGATTACAATAAATGTTCCGATGACCTAAAAGAAAAGTTTCATAGCATATAATCTTCTTCTTTTATAACTTAAACTAAATTGTACAATGTGTAAAAGTAAACTAAAAAGCATTTATTAAATCTGATAGAATTATTTTTCAAGAGCACAAGAAAGTGTGGAAGAAAATTATTATTATGTAATAAATTAATACCTAATAATATTAATAACTAAAATTAATGATAAAGTACTTATGATAACTATGAATTAATTATAGATTACAAAATTGTTAAATGGTTTAAACAAAATGAATACTGAAATAAAAGTATTTTTCTGTGAAATAATGTCTCCTAAGGATAATTTTACATACAATAATGCAATGGCCTAAATAGTTTGATTAACTATTGCTTTATATAATTTCTTTTTAATAGTTAAAATAATATTTTTCTTCATATGTAAATAATACAATTTTATAATAAAGTGTTATAAAACTAAATTTATACATAAAATAATAAATCTAGTTTATATAAAATGTAAGTCAAAGTTAAATAGTATTAGCAAACATTTAACTTTATTCGTGATGCTTGAAATTGTTGTCCAATTATTGAAAATAATTATTATTGAAATTATTGTCCAATCAAAAATTCGAACAAATATGACTTCAAGGTTTTTGATGGATTCTGGATATTGTTTAGAAAAATAATAATAAAGAATCAAATAGCTTTATAAGGAGACTAGATGCAATAACAATTGATTTAAGAAATTTTATTCTAAGCCCATTAGAATCACATTCTATTAAATTAGAAGTAAATTCTTTTGAGTCCATCTTGTCATAGATTGAATAGGATATTGTCAATAGAGGAAAAGAATGGAGAATTGGGGGTTTTAAATTAGAGAATGGAAGAGACACACTTGCCAAGAGCTATACGTTGCCTTTGGAGAAACTGATGACAGAGCATTTAAGTTAAGGCATTTGAGGTATGCAGGGCATTCTGCAAGGATACAAGGAGAATAGAGAATGCATTTAACAAAGTCATTTAGATAGATGGAGAAATGAGTAGGAAAAAGGGATGAGCTCTGTGGAGCATGAAGGAAAGTTATTATCTCATAAAATAAGTTATTATGATAAAATAAAATAAAAAAATCTTTTGAAACATTGTTAGGCTTAGTAAAATAAATAACTTACCGGTGTTACCATAGAGAAGAATTGTTTCATTATAAAAGGTATAAAATTATCCAGCACATCTATCTCCCTTGAAAATCTGTTAAGAATTCTTCCTTGAGGTGTAGTATCAAAAAACGACATTGGAGAGCGCATCATATTCAGTAATAATGTATAATGCAGTAATAACCCAGCATTCACACAGCCTACATACCAAGCGAGTGAACAGAAGAAGGTAGCAATAGCTGAAAATGAACAAATAATCTGATTAATGATCATTATTTATTTTGAAACAATATTTATAGAAAGTAGAAAAGAGAATAGTAAACTAATATATATTTTAATGGGCAATACTAACTGTGGTCACTAATGAAAAATAATATTAAATTTTTACTAATTTTTCGAAGTACTACTAATAGAACCTTCGAAGTATAATTACAATTAATGGAAAAGGGTACCCAGTTTAACAACGGGTAATCAGTGTTTGAGTTGTACAATTATTAGTCAAGCATAAATACCTTCTAATCCTTAGCTGCTGTTTTTTTAAATGGTACTACTACTTACAAATCAAGTAATTTCTCAATAATGAAATTTAACCAATATTTACAAGATAGTAATAAGTTTTTTTTTTTTTTTTTTTTTTTTTTTTTTTTTTTTTTTTTTTTTTTTTTTTTTTTTTTTTTTTTTTTTTTTTTTTTTTTTTTTTTTTTTTTTTTTTTTTTTTTTTTTTTTTTTTTTTTTTTTTTTTTTTTTTTTTTTTACAAAGGTTATTGTTGTAAATATTCCTATACTCATTCTTCTAGGTAAGATATTAATATTGCTGAACTACTAACTGAGCAGACACTGGAAACCCTAAAAATTCTTTCAAAGTTATTTGGTCTGATAAAGACTCAGGCTGATGAGTGGCTTCTTTTAAAGCTTTATTGCCATGTGGACAGCTTTTTATTTATCTTATATTTTTTCTTCATTTTTTTTGCAAATAGGCTTGTATTTATCAGTGTTTTTTTTTTTTTAGAAAAATAAAGCAAAAGTCAGCAATTTACTTTACTTAGCTTAGATAGTTAATTGTGAAATTTGAAATTTAATAATGCCAAAAAAGTTATCGTGGTTATGGACTTGCAACACAAAAATATCTTACATGCAATTCTAAATAAAAACATATGCTAATTACTAGAGTAGCAGTTTCCTTTTGGGTATAACAAAACATAAAATAAAATAATTATTTTATGTGAATTATTTATTCAGTATTGCAGAAGCTATCGAATTTATTTTTTGTATTAAAAAAACTAAATATAAAAACAGATATTCTATTTCTAGAATAAATTAAAAACTGTAATGATGAATCTAAAATAAAAATTATAACCAATAAAGTTCATGTTTTCACTTCAGTCAACCAATTTTAAGCATAAAAAAATAAATAAATAAAGTGGCCTACTAGTATTTGCTTTTTGCCGACTAATCACTAACTATAAAAGCTGCCAACTAGTAGGCCCATTTCTGATATTTATCAATCATTAACTGGGGTCTGAGAGAAATTACTTTTGAAAAATAGATTTGGAAACCAGAAAAATAAAAAACCGTTATTTATTAAGTTGGAAAAGATGTAGGGATAAACGATTATTAATAACTTTTAAGAAAATGTAATATGACTGGACAATACTTTTTCATAGGATTTTCTTTCATGCAACAAGATATATTTTAGTATACTTTGACTAGAGGATGAAAAATAATGTATTTAAAAACTCATTTTTTTATGGGGGTTTTACTTTTATATAACGTCTGCCAATTAAAATGAAATTGGTTTTTAACTAACTCAGATTAGACTGAAAGACAACATATGGAGATAATGTGTAACTAGTGATAGAATAATTAGTAAACAAGCACCACTTTGTTATTAATTATTAAAGAAAATATTATTATAAATTATTAAATGTTACATACTTTGACAGACACCAAAAAGTCCATAGACACTCAGATACATGTTTCTCTTTCCAAAGTCTTGGGTACCATTTATAACAACATCTGGGTCATCGCTCCATTTAGATAGCCATAAACTGGAGCCTACTTGCAAAGCCTGGTTGACGACTGATAGAATAGCTGTAGCGAAGAATAGAAACCAACCCACAGCTTTGAAATATTTTGTGTATACTGTCCATTTTACCTGCATATGATAAAAGTGTTTTAATAATAACATATTTATTTGCATGATCCTGTTTAAAAAAAAAAAAATAATAATAATGTTTACAAGGAATAAAAATAATTGTAGAACATTGGCTACAAAAAACTGTTATCTAACTCAAATGACCTGATAGACTGAAACTGTTCATATACATCAACATTTTGATGATCCCAACATAATTTTAAGAAAACTACAAATTTAAAATTACATTAACCTTCCACTGGTCACGCTGTTGTATTTTGTACAATACTCGACTTGTTTTCTCTCTCTCTCTCTCTCGCTTCCAGTGGGCTTCCCGAAAAATTGGCTTTAGCTATTCCTCAAGGTGCTCTTCAATTTGCTGCCAGTAATTTTCCACTGTGATTGGTGGGATAGTTTGCTGATTGGAAAATATTTAATCCTCAATGTTGCACAAAGTACAAGCGACAACTCTCGTTTTGTTTTTTTCTCATCCCTTTCTCGGCAATCAGCTGGATTCGATAAAATTTAAGTGGGATTCTTTTGCATTTTTACTTTTGTTTAACTTAGTGAAAAAACCTATAAATTGGAATATATTCCTCGAAATTTGCAGGAGCTAGACAAGGAAGAAAAAGAAACGGACAATCAAATAAAAATTTCAATTTGAATGAAAAGGAAATAGAAAATGTTCTAGATCATGATACAGAAACCTATGTTGAGGGTAGTGGTGGAGATGATGCAGGGGGGGGGGGGGGCAGCCAGAGGATATCTACATTTTATTTGTAAAAATTATTTACAATAATTGTTCATAAAAACAACCATTTTAGACGTGCAAATAATTATATTTGAGTATTATCCTCTCAGGTAAGATATTGTCCATACATTCTACGTTAAATGTAGAATGGTCAAAATATTTTATGTAATAGATATAATACATATTTGGACAAATACGGATAAAAAAAAGCATGTTGTACTTAGTACAACGCGCAACTGCTCATGTTACAGAAATTGGCGTGACCGGTGGAAGGTTAATCCAGCAAAAAATAAGTTCACATTCATCATCAATCTAGCTACTGAGAAAGAACATCATCCAACACCATGGTGATGTCCAAAATATAAAATGAATTGATAATCCAGAGTTATTTTGGGAGACAAAATAATTTTTGTTCAAATATAACAAAACTTACCCTTCCTTCTTCTGATTTTTCTTCTACAATCAATTTGTCCTTTTTTGGTTTTTCTTTTTCACTTCTTTGAGATATCTGAGATGCTCTCCTTCGGCTAAAAAGATAAGTTCAATGTATAACAAATAATGTGTGCTTACATAGTTATTAAATATAATTATAATTTTTTACTTACTTTCTTACAGAGCTAACAGAGCTGGTCGTACTGGCTAATGATCTCATTGACCTACTTATGCTAAGATGACGATGAAATTCAGGATTGCTCTTGATAATATCTTCTTTCATAGTTGTATCTATCTCTATTGGCATAATAATCAAAAATTAAAAAAAATATTAAAATTCATTATTCAGTTTTGTTATGAAAAGTTCCCAAATGATATTCTTAAAACGAATGGGATCCATTACCTTCTAATTCTTCCTCTGGGACTTCTTGTAAATGTGTTATCAGAAATTCACTGAATGCTCCTTTTTTATCAAGTAATTCACGGTAGGTCCCAACTTCTGAAATTTCACCATCCTTAAGAACAACAATCAGGTCAACCTCAGGTAAAAATGTTATTCCATGTGTCACAAGCACTCTGGTCTGTTAACATATAATGCATTTTTATAAGTTTATAAGATAATAATAAAAAACATTGCTGTAGTACCAGGACTGTAGGAAGGACAGAAAAGTTTTTATGGAACCCTATGAAACATTTCAGCAAAATATCATGTATTAGTTCATATACAAAACATAACAATAATAAAATCATATTTGAATATTTGAGGTTTTCTCACATCTATTAAAATTTTTTAATCTTAATACTGAAGAGAAAAAATAATTTTTTTAAAAACAAAGTTTTAACAACTTCTCTCTAAGAAAACATCATTTTTTATTTTTATTTTGCTTTTTCTATTAATAACTATCCAATGTCTATGGTGAGAAGTTGAAATGTAAATATGCTTGTAAAAATGATCAGCTCCTCAATGAATTCAACAAATATCAAACTATATAAATTAAACTAATTTACAAGGTGATGAAATGGTCAGGGGTGCAGTCAGGATGAATAAACACATCAAGTTTTAAATGAAAAACATATTTTGGCATGCCGACGTTTCGACCTGCCTTGCAGGTATAAACACGGCCAGTTTTTAAATGAAAAACTTATATTTTGGCATGCCAACATTTCGACCTGCCTTGTAGGTCTTCATCAGGGCTAAAATAACAAAAATTGGATGTGACCAAGATGATACAAACATTAAAAAAATAAATAATTAAATAATAAAAATAATTTAAAAATGAAAAAGAAACAGGAAAATATCTGTAGTTAATTAGATAATTGAATACAAAATAGTAGCAAAGTCTAGTGAAAGATATAGTATCTTTGACTAGACTTTGCTATTATCCTGATGAAGACCTAAAAGGCAGGTCGAAACGCTGGCACACCAAAATATAAGTTTTTCATTTAAAAACTGGCCGTGTTTATTCATCCTGACTGCACCCCTGACTATTTCATCTCCTTAGTAAAAACTCACAGTCAACAATACAATCATCATCATAAAATTTAAATACATTTAAATACAACATAAAATTTAAATATAACTTAAAATTTGTATTATTTAATTTAAATTATTTAATTATTTTATTACAACTGTATCTTTGAGTAGACTTTGCTACTATTTTATATTCAATTATCTAATTAACTACAGATATTTTTTCTTGCTTCCTTTTTATTTTTAAATTATTTTTATTATTTATTTAATTTTTTAATATTTGTATCATATTGGTCACATCCAATTTTTGTTATTTTAGTCCTGATGAAGACATGCAAGGCAGGTCGAAACGTCGGCATGCGAAAATATGTTTTTCATATAAAACTTGACGTGTTTATTCATCCTGAATGCACCCCTGACCATTTCATCACCTTATTTACAACTCACAGTCAACTATAAAATCATCATCATAAACCAATTTATAACTACTGTGAATAGTACTTTTCTCTAAAATCCCAAAAAAGCTGAAGAAACCATAAACTGAGGGTGCACTGTGTCTGTTAAGGCTTTGGAGTTCCTCAGTTATGGTCTTTCCATTACAGAGATAAAACTTCTATATCCGTATCAGGTATATTAGAAACAACCTTTGGTCATCTGAACTAAAAATAGATAAGGAACGGTAGCAAGAGGAGTATAAAAGACTGACGTTGAACAGAGGACAGTAAAAGAAAATTCTGGGGATCAAAATGCAATAATTGTTTAATGCTAAATAAATAAATGATAATAAACATTCAAATTTAGTCCAATCATCAAATGAATCACAAAACAATTCTTGATTTATTGAAAGCTGGTATATAAGATGCATCATTGAAACAATCTAAAACTGGAAGTAAGAATACTAAAAAATTTAAATTGAATAATTTACTTTTTTCTTCAGAACTCCCGATGAACTAATGACATTGTCAAAAATGTGTTTGCCAACATGGCTGTCAACTGCACTTAGAGGATCATCCAAGAAGTAAACATCACAGTCTGAGTAAACGGCTCTGGCAAGGCTGATTCTTTGCTTCTGTCCACCGCTCACATTGATACCCTATAAAACAAAATATTTAATATATAACAAAATTTTTTTTTTTTTTTTTTTTTTTTTTTTTTTTTTTTTTTTTTTTTTTTTTTTTTTTTTTTTTTTGGTTTTTTTTTTTTTTTTTTTTTTTTTTGGTGTAGATGAATTTATCATGGAAGTGATCATTGATTCCAATATAATAGTTCTGTTATATTAATTTATTTGACTTACTCTTTCACCTATTTCAGTCTGATCTCCTCCAGGGAGCATTTGCAAATCTGCTTTGAGAGCACAAGCCTCAATCACTTTATGGTATCTCTTATTATCAAGATTCTTTCCGAACAATATGTTGTCTTGTAGTGTACAATTCTGGATCCATGCAAGCTGAGGTACATAGGCAATAGAGCCCTAATACAAAGGGGTACCTGATTAGATAATTATAAACATAGAATAAAACTATAGAAACTATAGAATGAACCATATTCAACTTTAAAATTAAGATAAATTAAATTTTAAAAATTTCTGGTCTAATTTTTTGAAGTTTGAATAATTTATAAATTTTTACCCCTTAATTGCTAACTTTAAGTTTATGCTTTAACCCATTTAAGTCCACTGTTGCGTATGTACAACACTAATTAAATGTTTTTAAAAATATTTGTAAGTTCAAATATTTTTATATTTTATTAAATCAGCTTATTATTTAAGGATCGTAATTATTAAAAATAATTTTTGAATAAATTTTTTGGTTTTCTAATCATTGAAAAGTAACGGTTATTTTTCAATGCTAATGAGTAGTAAGATTTAAATGTCAATTTCAGCCAAATAAAGGTTACTACAATTAAATTTTGTGAGCAATGTACTGTTAAATTACACCCATTATACCCAAAAAGCATACCACAAATAAAAAATTAAAATCGTGATTTTTGTGTTAAAAAAACTAATTGTTTGTTTCTTTGAAGAATTTTATCTTTCAAACAATTGCAATAAATGTTTTCATGAAACAGTATTATTGTAGCAATTATAAATATTCATCTTACCTATCTTAGAATATATATATATATATATATATATATATATTCTACAGTTTTGTGAGCGCAACATTTTCTGCCGCCATTGTGGCTAGGTAAAAAAAAAATTTTCTTTTTATTAAACTACCCTGAAAATATTTCTTTGGATAAAAATCAAAACCTCCAATTAATTCTAGTCTTGGTCCTAAATTAATTAAATAACGTTTTGTGTACTATCATTTACTATATTGTATACTACTATATGTCAGTATAACAGATAAAGTTACGGTAATAATTTGTCTTAATTTTAAAGGGGGAGTTTTTTTTTATTAAATTTTATTGCTATTGTAAACACTTACTTTTGTGTTGACTCTCCCAGATACTTTGTACATCTCACCAAGGAAGGCAGAAAGGAATGAGGACTTGCCAGAACCAACAGCACCAACGACGGCTACTAGAGAGCCAGCCTTAACTCTTAAGTTTAAATTTCTAAGAGTTGGTTCTTCATCGT
This sequence comes from Euschistus heros, assembly GCA_003667255.2. Taxonomy (NCBI): domain Eukaryota; kingdom Metazoa; phylum Arthropoda; class Insecta; order Hemiptera; family Pentatomidae; genus Euschistus; species Euschistus heros. The sequence continues at coordinate 1,223,460 of RCWM02000287.1, read as the reverse complement.
CTCCCCAAGAGAATGTACCTTTTTCTATCACTAATGGGTCATCTAAGAATTAAAACAAAATATTAATTGAACATAATCTTATTGTTTTTAATTGTAATCTCAGAATACAGAATATGATAGAAGCGTTGGGTAGGTAGGAGGAGAAGGTTCCCGGCTAGGAGTGCTATCCCCACCACCTTAACCCCGGCTGTTCCAGTCCATACCACTGTTTGCTCCGTGTTTATTTGGAACAATTGGTAATTGTTAGGTCTTTGTTGTGTGAATGTGTTTTGTTTTTTTTTATTTCTCATTTGGATTAAAAAATGCTGTTTTTGGATGTTCTAGGAAAGAGTCCAACAAGGATTTAAACCCTCCAATAACCCTTCACTTCATTTTAAACCTACACAGTTTAGTTTTATAATAAATTGAGAAACAAATCTTCCTTCCCTTTCGCCACAGTAAAAATATGTTTATTGTGGAGCTGTTTTAACTTTATTTTTAAGATCTTCTTCATTTCGAGTAAATCTAAAGAAAGGTGCAATTCAGTCGGTTTTTTGATTTCTCAGATCATTTGAGACAGAAGATTATTAAGCTATATATAACTTTTTACGCTTTTCCCCTGCTTTACCCACATACATAGGTTTTTAAACTTAAAAATTTAATGTTGGATTTTTTAATTTAGGAAAGGTGGCCAATAAAAAGTCTTGCGACCCCACTGAAAAATATTAGGTCTCCAAATTAAAAGAAATTTAAAAAATGTTAGAGATCACTAATAAAAACATAAACGAGCTCAAAAAAACAATTTGATGAAAGATCTGTACAACTTCGAAATACAACTGATTCATTAAGCTTCACAGAAAATTCACTTTCTATCACAAAAAAACTACTGGTTGAAAATAAAAAACAAATTTAAAACCTACACCGAAACGTTTTGCGGTATAAGAAGAAAAACTGTGCCTTTAAAAACTGTGTGAAGAAAAACAAAATAAACTAATTAAATGGAGAATAGAAAATTGGTTTTTGTCAATTCTAAAACAATACCTTGGGAGAAACTTTTTTTCTAGATTTCCACATTTTGTAGAAGATGGCTCTCATTACTCATTATTAATCAGATCGATCGGAATGATATTTTTTAAAGTTCGAATCCTCCATTTTTTGGAAAAATATCAATGATAATATACATAAAAATAAAATAAGATCAAAAAGTAATGAATTAGTAGTTTTTAAAGGCCAGTAATACAGAAATAATTTGGAAAATAAAGTTTTTCCGTGTTTTTTTAATTTCAATAAAAAAATTTTCTTTTGGTAATATCTTGTTTTATTTTCGTTCCTATACGCATGAATGTGATAAATTTCTGAACTATTAGATGTAATCCAATAAAATTAGTAAGAGTTGAAGCCTAAAAATTGTAAATAAGCCTGAGGTGGATCACCGCGGGGTGAAGGTAGTGGGGGGAGAGCCGGCCGAACTGGAGCCACGGGAACCTTACGGCATTAGTGCCTTTGCCCCTTCTACTATATTCTGTATTCTGTGGTTGTAATGGGATTAATGTAATAAGAAAAGTAAAAATATCACTAAAATGAAATTTAATTTATAAGACATGGTACAAACTGTTTTTAAAAAAAGTTATTATTATAATTCTTCATCAGTCATTTATTACATTTTTTAAATTTAAACATTTGGTGAAGTTTGTTGTAGCCCACATGGAATCATCCTATCCAAAGATAATTAATTCTCTTTTCATCTCTTCTTTAAAAGTTGATTCATTTTCAGAATCAGTTTCGCTATTATGTTCCTTGCCAGAATGATTTATAATTTAATTTTCATAGACAAAAGAAGCAGACTCTGTTGACTTGGTAGTGCATGTTCTAGCTTCTTTTTCCTCGTCAGATTGCTCTTTAAGCTTTTGTAAAATTAAACATATGTCTTTAGTTTTAATAGAGACATATCAAAATATAATTGGATTTAGAGAAGAGGCACAAAATTTATAATTCATACTTCATTTGTTTCTGAAGCTTGGTTTCAGATATTCAATTATGAAAAAGTCACATGTGGTCAATAGAATAAAATTTAAACAATACTTAAAGAACAAGGGAGAGAGTCAAGAGAAGTGTATTAATGATTGAAAGCGTGTGGGTCGAAGTCCGGGAAAACTGTAGAGGAAAATGTTCCACTGGTTGGCAAAAACAACTCATGTTCCCGGTTTAGGGCTAATGATCTATTTTTGTTTCTGTATGTTGTATCTCTCTTTAAAAGCTAGCACATACAATTTAAGGCTAGATTGGATTTTTGACCACACTATGTAGTCTTGGAGCAGAAGGAATTTTCAAATTTAACCAATGGTAAAAGCCTGAAAACTTTTCTACTTGGTTAACAAATTGGGTAAGAGAATAATAATTATTCTAGAACCACTGTAATTTCAGTATTTAAAATGCTTTTAATATAATGTAGAATACATTTATATAATACAATAAATATTAATTAAAGTAATTTATCATAAATAATACTTGAATAAGATAAAATACCTTCTCTATCATCATGGGATATTATATTTAAATCCAATTCATCACTATTCAAGAATCTGTTTAACCTCTTTATTGATACTGATGCCTTAAAAAAAAAAAAAAAAAAAAAAAAAAAAAAAAAAAAAAAAAAAAAAAAAAAAAAAAAAAAAAAAAAAAAAAATTATATTAGGCAGAAACTAGAAAATGAGATAAATTAATTATTTCAGATTCAAAAACACATTACTCAAACTAATCATTAACAATTTAATTAATCCTTTGAATTGAAATAGACTTGTCTAAAACTTATGTTAATACTGGTACTATGGTATCAGATTAGAATAGAATAGAAAAATAATTTTATTCTAGGACCAAGTATTTTAAGAATAACAAATAAGTATATAAGCAAATGCAATTACATATGGCCAGTGACATATTAAAATGACAAAATTATAAAACAAATAATACAAACAAAATAAAACATACATAAATACTAACTTAAAGAAATAAAGAGGAAAATAATAGAACACTCTATGAATGAAGTAAGAAATAAATTGCTAAGGTAAAATGGTTAGTTAAAAAAAAAAATGCATTAAAAGTATATAAATGTTATATTCAGAATAAGAAAATTTTTTATTAAATGGAATCTAAGTGTCACCTTGGATAAGATTGAGGTAATGAAATTAGAGATATTTGAATGTTTTAAGGGATTTTGATTGTCTAATGTGAGAATGAATAGAATTCCAGAGGATGGTGGAGCTGAAGTGAAAAGAACATTGGAATGCAGACATTCTAAGGGATGGGGTATGTAAGTCGGAAAGACAGGATCTTGTCTGCATTGAATTGACTGCAGATCTGAACTAAAGCATATAGTAAATATAGGAGGGATGAAGAGTATTAGTAATATGGTAAAGGAATGTTCCAAAGAAAAATTGTCTAAAGTAGGATAGAGCCAGTTTAATTCGGAATAGAAGTGGTAAATGTGGGAGCACCTTAGGATCTCAAGGACAAACCTCACAAAGCTACTCATGATTCACTTCAATCTATCCTCTGAGAGGCCACCATAAACCAGACAACCATATTCAAGGTGAGGGAATAAGATGGAAGAAACTAGGAGCTTACGTGTTGACTGCAGAAGATGAAGGGATTGGTGAAATAATTGAAGTATACTTATGGAACAACTTTGGCAAATTTGGGCAGGTTGAGATATTATTTGGGGAAATAGATCAAATAATGATTAGTCAACAGTTACAAATTATGTCTAACCTTACCTGAACTAAGTTTGAAATCATTCCTGGAACCATCGCTAGTGGATTTTTCAATATGTTGAAAAGAGACAGAGACACGAAAACCTTAGTTGAATCTAAAATGTTATTCTCGTCAATGAAGACATAAGTTGCGAATGTCAGAAGTGAGACCTAAACGTGCATTAAAAACAATGGATACATAATACAAATATACATCAATGGAATATATAATTAAATGTATAAACTTGTAGTAATTCTTATATTGTTATATTTAAACAAAATTTTTTATAGAAAAGGACTGATTTACGAATCAACCCACCAAAAATGGAGCACAGGTCCAAATAAAGGATACAGTAGCCCTGAGATAAGCAGCCTTCCTCAATACATTAGCCTCTTTATCTCGTATTTTTAGAATATTTTCTTCAAAACTCGGTTCCCAACCATATAATTTGAGTACCTTTAAACATATTTTTCAACATTAAAATATTATAATAATAGACATACTATTATAAATAAGTTTGAAACAATTAACAGGTCTGAAATATGGCAATAGCAGGAATTTTGCCATTTTATATAATAAGTAGAAAAGGAGTAGAATGAGGCATCCTTTTGTCGTGACTCAGCAGTATACTTGCATTAAATGATGCCCCCCCCCCCTCTCCTCCTCAACATAATAAAAAAAATAATAAAAATTAAAAATATTAATCAGTAGTATTACGAAATTTTATGAATAAGTGACACCTTTATTTAAGAAGCCAACATCATAATTTTAAGAAATATTAATTATGAGTTATTTACTGAGTTGAAATATTTATTACAAAAGTATTCAAATGTGAGAAAAATATAATTTTTGCTTAAAACTCTGAACCTCAATATTCCTTGTGTTGTTCTAATCGAAATGTTTTTATGGCTGTTCATTATTTACAAAAATTTGTTGAAAAAATCATAATTTAACATATGGATTTTTAAACCATATTATGTAACAATATAAAATATTGAAATTAATCTTGTATTGTAGCCTTACAAAGTTTTCAAGTCATTATAAATAAAATTATTTAATACAATGTTAATTATGCTAATATTTACAGTTTATTTTAAATATCTGGTGTCATCATGAGCAAAAAATATTTATATACATATATATATATTAAATTATGATGTATTTAATAAACAGAATTGTAATAATAAGATTGTCTTAAAAAATATATAAAAGATCAAAAACAAACCTTCATTCCAGACAGAACTTCATTAATTGTTTTGATCCTCTCATCTTTATACTTCATCTGCTTGACTTGTAGAGTCTTTGTAAGATTGGCAAAAAAAGCATTGGCAGGAATCATAATCAACATAACACCCAACCCCATCAGCACACTGGGTCCTGAAATCAGTTGAAAGATATAATTGAGATTTCCAGTTTAAAATCAATGTTCATGAAGAATTATGTTTCATTATAAAATAAACTGAAAGAAAGGAAAAAAGTAGTTGCTATTTGCTCTTTTACAATAGAAACCAATTAATATTTCTACTGTATTCAATAATAAAGAACATATTATACAAAACAAATTGAGAATGTAAACTAAGAAGTTGCTAGACAGTAGGTTGTATGGAATAAGAGGGATATCAGATGTAATAATGCAGTCATTAAGGATGTCCAAGACCTAATGGGTTTCAGCAGCTGATACATTAACCAGTTTATGATTTACAATAATATGTTGAAAATATTATAAATTTATCTTTTATAGAAAAAAAAAAAAACATCAGGTTTTTGATTAGGGATGTGCCTTATTTTAGTGTTTCCTCACAATACTTATAGTAAAGCCCTCATAAAAGCAAACTTCTTGCACACTTTCTCCAATTTTTAAGCTAATAATTCTATAAAGATATTGCATCATATTATGAATATAATATTAACAGCTCATAACAAAGAGCTTATGATAAACAATAATAAAATAAAATTTCAGCAAAACAAGTTTTTTAAAATTGTTTATCAAGAATAGCAGGGATTGCTAAACTTGTGTGCAGATTGAAAAACAATATACAATCTGTAAGTGGTTTGGTCATGTTGGTCTCATGGATCTGTAACGAGAACCTAAAAAGTTGATGGAGGTCTTTCAGCTTGGCAGAAGACTCCGTTGAAGACACATATCCTCATAGAGGGTTATATGCAAAATATTGGGAAAAGATGAGAGAAAATTTTCTCAAATGAACAGAATGTGTTTAGACCATGCAAAATGGCCCCAATTGATTTAGGCCCATCTACTCCAGAAATGGCAGAAGAGGAAGAGGCAAAAAAGAAATAGATTCAAATAAATTATTGATTATAATTTATCCTAACAAATAAAAAATTAAATGACTCATTAGCTTTTGCAAAGTTCCCCATTAAAGTCATGTAAAATTCTAATTCTGCAGACTAAGATTTTATAATTTCATGTATTAATTTATTTAATAAATTTATGTATTTATTAAAAGTGAGGGGGTAAAAACCGACTTCCACCTCCTCGTGGGGCCCCCTGGGAAACGCCTGTTAAAGGTAGGCTAACGGAAGCGGTACCGAGTCAGGGCGGTATAACCCTAAAGAGCGCAGGAAATGGTGCTCTGAGGGCAGATGGGGCCCTACGCCGTAGTGAAGGCAACCCGTCTAGGGGTAGGAGTCCTCGAAATCAAGCTCCCCGGTCCTCCAGGTTGGGGGTGATGCAGTGGGCCAGCTCCTCACTCATCAGTAAAAAACAAAGAAATGCTAAAAGACCAAAACATAGGCCTCGGATATCGGACAGTCAAAAACGGAAACGAACAGATGCGTGGAAACGGATAATAAACATCGGATGCTGGAATGTACAAGGAATGGCAACTAAATTACCGGGCCTCCCTACAGAAATTAAGAAATATAAGATGGATATTGTAGTTCTATCAGAAACAAAAAAAAAGGGAAAAGGTAGTGAGGTGCTCGGCGACTTCGTCCACCTGTGGTCGGGAGTCGAAAGACACGAAAGAGCGAAATCAGGGGTGTCTATCCTAGTAAGGAAAGGCATCCAAAAGAATATCACAGGCCGGGAGTACATAAATGACCGTATTATAACGATGAATATAACCCTATCTGCGAGAGAGATTGTAGTGGTGGGTACATATGGCCCAACCAATGACCAAAAGAATATGGTGAAGGATAAATATTGGGACGATCTTAGGGGAGTATTGGAAATGATACCAAGACGGAAAGAAATCTTCTTACTGGGAGATATGAATGCGAGAGTTGGAAGAAATGAAAGCAGTAGAGTAGTCGGGAAATACGGAGAGATCGAACGGACCGACAACGGGGATAGGCTAATACAGATCTGTGAGCAACTGGACCTAAGAATTACAAATACATTCTTCGACCATAAGAGTATCCACAAGTTCACCTGGCACAATGAAGGTAGGAAACTTAAATCCATCATTGACTATGCGGTTATAAGAGAACGCAGTACAATGAAAGTTCAAGATGTAAGAGTCTATAGGGGAGCTGAGTGGATCGGATCATCACTTGCTGAAAGCTACCTGCATACTCCCGTGGGTCAAAGGTAACATAGGGAGCCGAAACCCCAGTATAAAATGTAATGAGCTAAACGAGGAGCAGTTTAAGACGGAATTATTACAGGAGGATAGCATTAAAGGGCTATACCAGCGGAGAATGGAAGAATCACTTAAAGAATTCAGGGGTAATAATACCATGGAAATTTATGTTTCTCTAATGTCATCAATGAGAAAAACAGCCTCAGAGGTCCTTGGAAAAAGAACGAGGAATGGAAAAAGAAAGGAATGGTTGACAGAAATTATAGTGAGTGGAGCAGAAAAGAAAAAACAAGCATATATGAGGTGGCTTAGCACAAAAAAGGAGGAGGACAGGAGGAGGTATGTTGAGGAGAGGAGGAGAACTAAATAAATTGGTGAGAACCGAGAAAAATAAATCATGGGAAAAAAACGTGTGCTAGGATAAACAGCAGACTAGGGTTTGGACGAGCCATTGAAGCATGGACCATATTAAAAGGTATGAGAAAAAGCGAGAAGCAAAATACTATGCTGAATATGGTGCAAATGGCTGATTGGACAAAACATTTTAGTGCGTTATTGCATGAGAACAGGATAGAATTCGCAGAACAAGAAACGACCCCCTTTTCTACCGACACTCCGTCAGTAGAACTACTGACACTCCATCACCCAAGAGGAACTCCAGCTAGAACAAAAAAAACTTAGAAATGGGAAAGCCCCTGGCCCAGGTGGAATCTGCGCAGAACTGATCAAGTATAGTGGGAGTGAGGTGACGAGACTACTTACTGATCTCATAAATCGTATACTGGCAGGTGAAAGTATACCAGCAGAAATGAAAATGGGAAATAAAAAAAAAAGTATGCGATAATTATAGAGGGATATGTGTTACGAACCCAATAATGAAATTGCTGGGTAGAATAATAAAGGGTAAATTGGAAAAAGAATTCTCGCAAGCAGAGGAACAATGTGGATTCACAGCAGGGAAATCCTGTATTGACCACATCTTTACCCTCCGACAACTGTTAGAAAAGCAAACAGCCAAGGCGAGGAGACTGGACATGATATTTATAGATCTTGAAAAGGCGTATGATAGTGTTCCTCGAAAGCTACTGTGGGAAGCCCTGGACATGGCTGGCATAAACAGTAACATTACGGGAGTAATCAAAGAAATATATAGAGGTAATAAATGCCAAATAAAAATAGGAAATTCATTATCAGAAGTTTTCCCAAACAGCAAAGGATTGCTCCAAGGATGTTGTATGTCGCCAACATTATTCAAAATATACATTGATGTTTGTCTGAAGGGATGGTCAAGGAACTGTGGTCAGATGGGCATACCAATAAATGACAAGCATTTACACCATTTACTATTTGCAGATGATCAAGTAATCATCGCTCAGGACGAAGAAGATGCGAGCTATATGTTTAGGAAAGTGGCGGAGCAATATAAGAACTGGGGTTTGAACATTAACTATAAAAAGACCAAATATATGAGCACAGACAGAGAGGAAATATTAGAGCCTGAAATTGCGAGCCTGGATAGAGTGGAACAATTTTGTTACCTTGGCTCAATTCTAGAAAGAAACGGAACCACAAATGCCGAGGTTAGAAAGAGAATAACAAATGGCAGGAAAGCTGTGGGCATGCTGAATTCTCTTCTCTGGAGTAGCAACATAATTGAAAGAACAAAGAAACTAATATATAGCGCATTAGTCCAAAGTGTAATGTTATACGCCTCTGAGACTTGGACCCTTAACAGGGCACAGGAAGAAAGACTACTGTCGGTGGAAATGGATTTCTGGAGGAGAGCTGCAAGGATATCGAGAGTGGAACGCATAAGGAACAGTGATATAAGGGAGAGGATGAATGTGAGAGGGAGTGTGTTGGAGGTGATCGAGGAGAGAAGATTGAGGTGGTATGGCCATGTGAGAAGGATGAACAAGGAACGGATCCCGAAAGTGTTAATGGAATGGGAGGTCGAGGGAAGGAGGAGAGGAAGACCTTGTACCCAATGGAGGGACAAAGTGGAGGAGAGCATGGCTGGACATGGGTTGAGGGAAGAAGATGCAGCCGATAGGGAAGAATGGAGGAGGGCGTTGGACGAGGAGTTTGGGTGAAGAAACCTTCATATGTGAAGAAACTCTTAAAAAAAAAAAAAAAAAAAAAATGTATTAATTTTTCAAATACCTCAAATGGTTTCGAAAGTAGGGCTACGTAATAAATCCCAAGATCTACAAAAAAAATATTTTGAAATCACTATATCTTTTCTCCTAATAGTGCTAGAGAGGTGGGAATGCTACCATTTTACTCAGTATTGAATAATCTTTCTTTCTTTTGGACAACACAACATACTTTGTTAAATAAAGAGGTTTGAAAAAAAAAAATGGGTTTTTTTCTTAATCTCTGAGAGGACAACCTTTGTACCAAATTTCATCTAATTCTGAGGTAGACAGGTTTATACCCTGTATTGATTTGATATGGAATGACTAGTAAATCAAATATAAATACAAATATGTGACATTAACAAAAGCTAGTAATTCCATAAAAACTGAAACATTTTATATAGGTACACCAATGTCGTTAAAATTATTAAATTGAAACATAATATATGCCAGGAGTTTCTGAAAATAAAAATAAAAAATGAAAATTCTGTACCTAATTGCTGCCACAGGAAGACTAACGACAGAGCAATCTGAAGAGGAGCAGACCAGAGTGTATTCAAAGTAGGAATCACATTCATGAACGTTTGAGAATCGACTGCCATTAAATTTACAATTTCACCTAATGTCGAATCTTTTCTTGCTGAACTTGATAATTTCAGAGCCTTGAAAAAAAGAATAATGAAGAACTTATTGAGATTTGTTTTCAAAATATTTACATAACACAATCATGCTTATTCATTTAGTGTATTATATTATATCAGTACCATTTGGTAAAAACTAGGTAAGTCCGTAATTACAGGTTTTCAGGGGCAGCGCTTTGAAGTTTTCTTTTTTCAGAGTAAATCAAATTTTTTTGAAAAAATATTTTCCCAACCACCATTATTCTACAAATTCTCTGTATTTTATTACGGGATGCATGTACATTGGAATGCATATTTATGCCTAAAAATGTGTTTTTAAGGATACCATTGACTTAACGACTTTAGTTTTACATAATGTGTAAGAATATTAATATGGGTTATCCTGAGTATTTATCTCATTTTAGATAAAAATAAACATCCATTTTACCCAAATGACGAAGATATGAGCAGAATGATATAAAATATTAAACTTATAGTGAAACAATTATTTATTTACAAACTTTTTGCAAAGCACTAAAATTATAGTTTGTTGAATATAACAACTGAGAAAATTCTTCTCATTTACTTGATTTCTAAATTTATTATTATTATTATTTTTGCTGTTATATTAGGTTATATCTTTCAAGGGTATTTCAAATATTGTATCTTTCCATTATAAAATCCTAAAATTTGTATCTCAATTTGTAATATCTTGTATATCTTTAACTAAGCAAAACAAATTTTGTTACTGAGGTCTTATATGTTTGTTTTTATTATTTTTATGTTTAAAATGCAATGAAATACTTTTTTGAACAACCTATTAAATAATACCTTTCTATAAACAGCAGTAGTAAGAGCGGTTCTTATGCGAAGGCCAACAAATGCAATCCTGGTGATGTATTGGGATTGAATCATACTTTGTAGTGTAGTCACTAAAAGCATGAGAGCTGCGTAAAAATATCCATGCCATCTGGGCTCATCAGATGACACAAAATTTATAACCAGTCTAAAAACAAATAATAAATAAATTAGTACCAACAAAATAAAATTTTAGTTATTCCAATGTAACGTGAAGATAAAAGTTTTTTTTTTTTCCACACAATAATTGCCATATATTTAATGTAATTTATTTTTTTTCTAATAATTTATTTTTTTCATTTAATGAGAAACATTTGAAGGACTAGTTCTTAAAAGGTTCATTTAATAATGTAAAAACTATAATAAAAGAAGCAATATAAGGTTAATATAAACTAAATACAAAAACTATGTATACTTTACTTTAAAAGTTCTGGGCTCGCAAAAGTCAGAACAACATCGAATAGCTGCAAAAATGAAGCAAATAAAAACATTGCTCCAAAGGCTTTAGCAACAGTTGGTAAAATTGAAACTGGTTTAGTTTTCTTTTCTCTGGGTCCGTTAAAATTCACAGAGTTAGCCTTCTTCGTAAACTGTGCAGGTTCATCTTTGTATGCCCTGTAAATATTTGTACTTCATTTCAATAATTCTTATTACGACCAAAACATTTACAAGTATTATTTTTTTTTTGTTATCAGAAAAAAATCACTTAATTACGTAATGAAAAAAACCTGAACGACCTTGCCTCGATTTTTTAATTAATACGTAATTTAAATTTTCTTCCAATTTAGTTTCAAGCTACTGGTCAAATGATTTAAAATAACTTAATAAATGACAATTTAAAAAGTACATCAAATAAAAGTGCTAACAATTAACTTATTTTTGAAATATATTAGCTGTTTCACATGAAATGGTTATGAATTAAAAAAAAACAAACAAATAATTATAGATTAATTATAGAATCACTTTTTAAAAAACTATTTTAATATTTAGTTCATTGTTGCATTAGTTTATTTTACACTGGACACTTTTAAAATTCCGATTTATAATTAGATGAAGTGATCTAATTGCTGAAGTTTTATGAGTCTGAGTTCTAATCTGAAAGTAGGAGAATAATTATTTTATCTTAAATTTAAAAAAATAAAATAAAATGATATTTTTCATAGAATTAAATTATTCCTTTTATTATTTTTTTTTTTTTAATCATTTATGAAAACAATAATTTATAAATAATTTATAAATTATTGTTTTTATAATTAAAACAATAATTATTTCCAGTTTTCATGTCAACTAATCATAGATATAAATAAAAAAAAAATAAAAAAAAATGGAGTACAATTGCACTCTCCAACTTTTCATATTGAAATAGTCATGCAAGTGATGGAGGGTTAATAACAGAAAACAATAGAGAGCTATCTATTTTTTTTTTAATATACCTATGACTACAAAATACTTACTTGTTTTTATTGCCTTTATTCCAATATTTACTAAAGGCTTGATATACTTGCGATGCACTATCCTCGTGGTTCATCGACCACAGGTCATTTTTGGTGAGTGGTCGCTTGAATCCTTTATATATAACACTATCAAACCAAGAAAATGTCAGTCTGGATGGAAAGGAGGCGCTTTGTCCTGGATTTGGATTCTGAGAAAGGAGAAATAGTAACATATATGTTAACAGATTTTAGAAACTGGTTTTTAAGAGAAACCATCCTCAATAATTATGATAAAAACTATTTCTTATTAAAACCTAATTACATCAAAACTGATAACTTTATAATGGTAGCAGGAAAATTAATATTGAAATAAATGTTTAACAAATAAATAAAAAATAAAAAAAAAGATAAAATTTGTTCACTATTTCATATATATATAGTTATAACAGTAACCTTTGTAAAAGGTCATCACTTCTTACACAATTCCTTATCTCACTATTTACTTTCACACCGATAGCTAAAACAGCAATCTTTGTAAAAGGTCATCACTCCTTACACAATTCCTTATTTCACTATTTACTTTCACACCGATAGCTAAGACCAATCATTAATATAATCATTAATATAATCTTTGTAAAAGGTCATCACTCCTTACACAATTCCTTCACCCTTCGCTTCCTTATTCACTCCGATAACAACCCCTATATATGACCTCGTCTTTTAGGACGGAATATAGAAGTAAGCTAGGATTGTAGTGGTCAGTTCGACACGTCTTATAGCTATAGTCAGTCATTGTTAGGCACAAGTGTCATATTTATTGTAATTTGAAATAAACCTTTTTTTTTTAAAGTCTAAGTTGGAGTAAGCTTATTTAACTGGCGCCCGAACTTAGGGACTTGAGAGCTTATTTTTGAAGAATTAGTAACTTTGCGGAGCTTAGGCCGAGTGTAATACCAGTACCGTAGCAGCATAACCACGTCTCCACGTCAAGAGGAAGATTTGCCACTGAGTCTTGAACAAGATCAAGCATTCTCCACGACTACGAGGATCTTCTTTTTCCAGTAAGCAGAAATTTCAATTTCTACAATCTCAACCCAACATCTCTTTTGTTAAGAAGCTAACATCAACTGAAGACATCTTAGGGTAATTATTTTTATATAAATTGTAACATTTGTATGTCATTACTAGACAGACTAACGCTTTAAGACTAACCGACCAGACAAACGAAAACACAATGGCGTTAGAAATTAAAGAAAGTGAATTTAAAATGATTCCAGATTATGATGGAAATCCAATAGGTCTAGTGAATTTTATTCGTAATACTAAGTTTTTAACAGAATTATACTGTAAAGAAAATAATCCACATAGACATATTAATCATACAAAGATTATTTTAAATGTATTATGTAAATTAAAAGGGAAAGTAGCCGCAGCTGTACATGATAAAGAATTTAATAGCGTAGAAGAAAATTTTAATTTTTCTAAAAAATAAATATCAAGATTCTCGAACTCGAGAACAATTAATTGCGGAATTATTAAATGTCAGGCCACATAGTAACGAAAATCCTCATAATTATTTAGAAAGATTAATAGAACGACGTTGTGACTTATATACTCGAGTTTACACCGACGATACGATCTTAGATAAACAAGCAGAAAAATGAAAAGATATGATAGACAAATATCCCATCACGCGGTGCATAATCTCCACCCTTCTTTAACAGATTTCATTTATCATATAACATTAAAAGGAAGATATCCTTAAAAACATTAAAAGACACGGTAAACATCAGTGAAAAATCCAAATTATAAAGATTTTGATCCTTTTCAAAAGAAAAAAAAAAAACAGTGCCGCGACACATCAATCATATTATAATCAAAACCACAGTTCAAAGTGTCCAATAGTACGGAAAAAGACGAGCAGATTCGAAAACGGAAAGACTCAGTATAAAGCTCGACAGGTCCACAACAAAAAAAATTTTCAAATCTACCGGAATCCAAATGGCTGATAAGCAGAGAAACATTTTAAATGATTTGCCCAATTTTCAAACACAAAAAAATTCGACATACTAAAAGACAATGGGAACATCAGAAACCTCACGAGGATGAAAAAAAAAAGCCAAGGTACGAAAACGGAAAAACCGTATCAATCATACCAATGAAAATCCTATAACACTCAAACCCGGAACCACAGTATCCATAAGAGAACTGTGTCGGGAATAAAGAAAGTTCATTATACAATCTACGAAAAAGATGAAAAACAGACAAAAATATTTTCGACAATAGATCAGATCAGATCGAATCCCGGAAAGCATAACGGAAAATGACTATGAACGGATGCCATTTGGACTAGAACCTACGCAAAGAGCCATGACCATGACAGGTTAATTTTTTAGGATATTATAGTTCTCAGAGGAAGAACATCCGAAGCTTTGCAAATTTATCAACGTTAGACCCGCCGGGCTACATTGTAACAATAGAACCGTAGAAGCGATCAAATTTTCCTTTACCACATGATGAAAAAAACGACACGTTTTCTGGGTAACAGGTTATACGTCAACAAACGAAAGTTTATAAAACAACAGAAATACGCATGGCCTTAATCGATCTCATGAAAATGATTCTAAATTATCCGACAAAGGGAAAGTAATCAAATTTAGAAAAGATATTACTTAATGAACACAGACGTAGAAATCGAAGAAGAACAAGAAAATATCATCTCCAATTACCACCTTGGAAAAACCCAACATAGAGGAATAGGAGAAACATATGAAAAGCTCAAAAGGGAATATTATTTTCCTCGGATGAAAGATAAGATAGGTGAATACATAAATACATGCACTACTTGCAAGAAAGTTAAATATGATCGGAAACCTATTAAAAAAAAATATGAACACACACCAACACCGGACAAACCATTCCAAGAAATAATGATCGATATTTTAAAATACGAAGGAAAATTAATTTTTACAGCAGTAGATACTTTTTCAAAAAGATTATTTGCACAAGTGATACCGAATCACAATGCGATTAATATTTGCGAAGGAATAAAAAAGCTATTTATTATTTTACCCCACACCGCTACAAATTTCACTCGATCAAGGAACAGAAATGAAAAATAAACTAGTCAAACAATTCTGTGAAAAGAATGACATTTTATTACATTATACATCAAGTAACCATTCAAACTCACTCGGTTTATTAAACAAAACTCATGCAACATTAGGAGAAATTTTGAGGTCAATCTCGGACCAGCACAATTATAAATTCGGAGAAAAGTTAAGAATAGCAATTATAGCTTTTAACAATACGCTTAATTCTAATCTTAAACTAACCCCTAATGAGATAGCATTCGGAACAATAAATAATCTAAAAAATAGAGAAATAGATTTAACAGAAGCCTATGTTCAAAAGTACCATAAGGACTTACAACTAATACATGAAATAATTAAAAACAAAATTACTAAAGAGAAAGCGGATAGAACTGATAAATTGAATAGAGATCGGGAAGAACCACCAATTCTAGGAGACGAAGAATATTTGAAAAATACACAAGCAAAAATTAAAAGCCGGAATAAGTTTAGGAAAGTGAACATCATAGTAAAAGGAAAACGAGAACAAACCAACCCCATATCGACAATATCAAAAGACCAACGAAAAATAAGAGTAAAACCTATGTTACAGATGACGCCTCTATGCAAGCTCACAACTCTGATCATGGTTCTAGCTCTGATGGAGAAGATCCAAACGATTGAAGTACATGATCTGACTAACTCGCCAGGAATACTTCATTATTATAAATGATATAAAAGTTATAAATTCTTATTTTTTTATACATACATATTTCTCAATTACTAAACCAAGTAAAAGAAATAACTCTATCACTAGAATTTTGCAAATTAGGTATATTCAAAGTATTATGACTAACGTTTTGAAAAATCTTCCTAACAAAGTCCATTTAGTATCTAACAATACAGAAATTTTATGGGCAAATAGTAAAATATTTTGTTCAACAACACACAAGAAGGTAATTCATAAGACTACCAACTCACGAGAACAAATACCAAGGATACGTAGTTCATACAGTTGTTCACATTTTACGAAATTTGACAACGATTTATACATAAAACCAAAACAACATATATATATGAAATTTATGGATATATCGTTCATGGGCTGCAATAGTGACACATTTCAAAAAGTCATTTTTTGAGATAAGTAAGTGGGTTTAAAGTTTTCATGAAAAAAAGATTTTTTGAGTTGTGCCACTAATGAAGCCCTTGAGCGATATATTCATTATTCATATTCATAAATAATGAAGTATTTAGTTTCCAAGAATTTTTATCACAAAAACAAATTCAAATCTTGTGAAAATACTTTTTTTTCTTTTTTTCTTTTTTTTTTTTTTTGGCAAGGCGACAAATGTAGGATCAAAAATATTCCGAGTTTCTCAATTTTGTCCGAATAGGTAGTAAGGTCCAAAAGTTTCCGGCCTGGGATAGAAGGAAATATGGACGAAAAAACTGGTCTTACTGTTTTTTAATATATATCATCCTCTAAGTTCAACTTTAATGCAATGCTTTGGCAACATTTCTATACCATGAAAAAAATAATTTTCTTCTTTGTTAAAAAAATGTTCTTCCACTGCTGCTTGGAGCTCTTTGTCGGTGTTAAATTGCCTCCCACGAAGGTCAGATTTTAAATTTGAGAAAAGGTACAAGTCACTAGGGGCCAAGTCAGGGCTGTAGGGTGGATGAGAGATTTCTTGGAATCCACAGTCCTTCACAGCGGCCTTGGAAATCAATGCTGTATGGACAGGGGCATTGACATGAAGGAGGCGGACACCTCCATTATTTATATTATTATTATTATCCGAAAAAAACTAAATTTCTCTTTGACAAAAACAGTAGATCATGGATACGTCTATAAATTACATTTAATTTATGCATCATGAACAGTTGAAACATTAATCTTCAAATGCTGAGAAGACAATACAAGATCCCTTCCTTTGTGATTATTGATTTTGTATTTATGATTGTTTTTTTTTTTTTTTTTTTTTAATAATGTCGAGAAAAAAAAAAAAAAATTACTCCCTGATAGGAGATAGATAAATAGGTCATGATGTGTCTATCTATAATCTATTGCTTTTCCCGATTTACGTTTTAGAATTAAAAGGACCAAATTATTTAAATTAATGATTTTAATAAATATTTCGAATAATCATGAATTGTTAATTTAAATTAAAAAATTAAATTAATGATCAATGATTGTTTGAAATAAACACAGTTGAGAGAAACTAGAGGTTTCAAATGGGACTTTTTTCTTTCAAACCAATATAGCTCCAAAACACTAGGTCCTAGCATCAAATGTGTAATAAAAAATATTATCCATTAAATTTCTGATAAGGAAACTGCCGTCGAATTTTTGATCCGAGCAACACCAACAGAGCTAGACAGTGCCAATAAAAAGCCCCAACACTTAAAAAATGTAGGCAAAACATAACTTTTGTCATTCAAAACAACATAGCTTCAAAACTGTAGGGTCTAGCAACAAATGTTATACAGCAAAAAATATTCTCCACTAAATTTCTGAACAGGAAACAGTCCACAAATTTTTAAATTCATACCAACGAGATACAACATATGAAAATGTTATCTTTATGAGTGTGAAACAAAAAAAAACGTTACACATACAAGAACTAGAGATTACATATAGGAAAACTAGTGCCAAAAGTGTGTCAACAAAAAGCCCCAACACTTAAAAAATGTAGGCAATTTTTTTTTTTTTCATTCGAATGAATATAGCTCCTAAATGCTAGGTCCTAGTGACATATGTTGTATGATGAAAAATATGCCGAGTTTCTCAATTTCACCAGTTTATCACCTGGAAAACAGCTAGGTTTTAGCATGTGGAGAATGATTCTTTTTCAAGCCTGTGGACAAAACTGCCTGTAGCAGTATTGCTTCGTTTTTTTTTTTTTTTTTTTTTTTTTTATTTCTAAATCAGGCCTCGGTAATGGAATTAGCACAAAATTTCACTTTAAGGATAGTGTCTAACTAATTGTGGCCAAAAAGTGACATATATTTGGTTGCTTGTGTCCACATATTACTAGTACCATGTATACGTATTTGGTAAATGTGATAATGATTTATTTTTTTCAAGAAACAAGACCCTATATTAACCTAAAGTCCTTTCTAAATATTAAGAATCATAATCAAAGGTACTAGTCCAATCAAATAACTAATAAATAATATTTTTTAGTTTAAAAGTTCAAAAAAAAAAATAATGCATACCTTTATTTTCGGGTACTCTGAATTTTTAGGCAGAGGATCAGTAAACCAATATAGCATGAATATCAAGAAACACAAGGAATAGTAAGCTATAAAAAAAACTCTTCTCAATTCAGTCATATCCTGCATAAACAAATTAATACTTAATTAAATAATAATGAATTTTCGCCTTAAATTTATTTGATTAAAAATAGAGGTCAATATAAATTTATAATCTTACACTTGAAATATGTCCTGTGATATCACTATAGAATTGTGAAAGTCCCATTAATACAACAAGAAACCAATATATAAACATAAGGCCGGAAACCCGCTGGCCATATTTCCTGTGATAAACTTCTAGTGTGATGCATAAAACCTGCAAAAAAAATTTTTAAAAATATTAAAAAAATAAAACAAATTAATATTTGATAGAAAAAGAAAGAAATAGAAAAGAAAAAAAAAAGTAAGTAAGGAAATAAACAGTATATAGTAACAAACAAACATTGATCATTAACAAAATAATGGGGGGGAAAGCAGATGAATAAAATAGAAAAAAAAAATCTAAAAATTAGCAGTTTGAATAAACATACAGAAACTAATAAAACATACGTGAATGTAAATCATTACAGAGTAAACTGTATAAAATGGAATGAAATTCAATCAAAATAATTAAAATTGATTTAAAAAAATTACTGCAAAATAATTCTCAAGTTAGGAATACATTATTAAAAAAGTAAAAGTTTAGACACAGTGTATAACAAAGCCTTTTTATAAGTTATTTATCTGTGATAAATCATAATTACAATCGACTACAGCTAAGTGAATTTTATTTAATTTACATGAAAAGGATAATAATATGTCAGATACTTACCAAAGAAGCTAATTTGATCAAAGGAGTATATAAATCAACAGGAAAAATTTCATCTGCTCTGTTGGCATTGTAAATGAATTCAACAATACATAATGTGGTTAGCAGTCCAAGAATGATCTGAAAATTTAAAGGATTTAACATTAAGTTTCTTTGTAATTTGCTTGATTTAGATAACTTCCTAAGCTGTCTACAAACTAATAAAACCTTACTAAAAAATGTATTCATTATAAATAGTAATATATGAGAACCATCTTGGTTCTAAAACATTCAAACATTGAAATTTAAAACATTTCCATTTGTGCATTTGTAGATGACCTTGTTCATATATATGCAAAATAAATATGGTCATAAATGCATGAGAGCAGGTGAAGTACCAGGGAGGATAATGAGCATGCTATGGTCATTATACAAACAGATATTTGAACAGGTACAGAACTTCAAATACTTTGGTGCTCACTTTAATGAGAAAGGACAGCAATACAGAAATATGTGACAGGGTTAAAGCAGTAGGAAGAATATTCTCTACAGTTAGTTTTCTAGGTTTGTGGGAGGTCCAAATCCACTAAAATGGAAGTTTACAAGGCAATATTCTTACCCATCTACTGGAATTATGAACATTCTTATCCAAACAGAAAAGCAGAATCAAAATTGTTGAGATATGAAACCTAAGGAAAATAGAGGAGAAACCTAGAAGGGAATATATACTTGAGTCAGATGGTTTGCAGACCTATTATGAATGGAGGAGAACTAAACAGCCAGAAAAGCCTTTAAAGAATAAGTGGAAGAAAGATCAAGGAAGTGGCCTAGGATTGTAAAAGAAGATGGTGTCCAGGTAACATTCCAAAAATGAGAATCAAAATTTATTTGAAAAGGAAACAAAAACAAAAAGACAAGGCAAATATTAAAAAAGTAAATACGTTATAAAACTTTAAGTTGCTCAATGGATTTAATTATGAAATTATAAATGAATTTAATGAATT
Organism: Euschistus heros; assembly: GCA_003667255.2. Classification (NCBI taxonomy): domain Eukaryota; kingdom Metazoa; phylum Arthropoda; class Insecta; order Hemiptera; family Pentatomidae; genus Euschistus; species Euschistus heros. Next base: position 1,203,014 of record RCWM02000287.1, on the reverse strand, counting down.
TCCATATGAAATATGGATGGGTGTGTCAGTTCGAACTAAAGTACAACATTGTGAGACAAAACTTGGTTCAAAGTTCGAGTTCTTACCTTAGTTTTATTTCTGCTTTGTTGTTTTTATGAGCAGTGTTACAAAAAACTGTGCAGTAGCTGATAAATCTTTATCAAAACAAACACCATATAAAACGTCTCCACTACCCTTAACAGTCTCAATTGAGAACTCATGTACATACTTTCCAACAAGATCTTTCGTCTTTGCAAGAGTTATTTTTTTAAGAAGTATACAAATAAACAAGTAAAGAATGATTTTCCATGGTGGACATGGCTTGTGAGACTGTGTAATGGAATGATGGTAGGAAGAAGAGAAATAAGAAAAATGAAGTAATATTCCAAGAATTTGAGCGGAGGAGAACGAGAAATTAATCCGATCAAGCAATTCCAAGAAAAGCAAATTGGGTCGAAAGTTCGCGCAACGGGAAGAATCAGCAATCATTCCTTCATACATGAACTCATTCATTAGGAGGTAAAAAAGAATTAGAGGAGTTCCCAACTGTGGTTGTAAAAAATAATATTTTAGTTGAAAATTACAAAGACGTAGGTGCTGCTGATAAATTAATTGAAAACAACATTTGTATTAAACAATAGTTTATGTAAATTATATAAAAAGCATAAATAAGGAAAATTGAGTATTGAAATTAATGCATATTATACTGCATATTTTATTACTTTTTATGACATATGTCATGTTACGATATTTTTTTTGTGTATAAATTCGGTCATTTTTTTTTTTTTTTTTAATTTTGTAACTTAAGTGCTGAAAGTCCTAAAGAGGTAGTTCTTCATTATTGATATGGTTAGTATCATTAAATATTTGAAAAATTATGTGGAGTATATCTAGTGATATGCTAATTAAAATAATCAAAAATAAACAACCGTACTCACCATTCTTGTTACATTTTTCCAGTTCCATGGTATGTTTCTGGTTTTACTACTAAATGTTATAAATATATCAACACCCGAAAAAATCCAGAGGAATAGACCTGGCAACCAAACGAATACAGTCTTTTCGGCACATGGTGTGAATTCCGGATAGTTCGAGTTCCATGTTAGGTTTGAATCCTTAAAAAAACAAATTAAGAAAAAAAATGAAAATATCTAAATTCAATTGGAAAAAAATGTTAAACAAAATCTATAGATTTTCTTACCCAAAACGGTGAACCACAAAACTCATTTAATAACGTCCAATCAGTTTCATCAAGGAAGTCCATTTTTTAATTCTAACATGAATATTAGTTCATCTGGAAGTTTAAAAAAAAAGAAGGACAATATTATAAATAATTTCAATATCTTTATTCTTTTAATTAAAGCTACAAAAAGATATTTAAGATAGACATGGGTTTTAAGTATGCATATATTGTTAGTTATAGCTATACAAATATTAGAGTAATAATAGTGTTAGGGAAACGGAGGGTAAACTAAATACGAGGGGTGCACTCTAAAATAGTACTGGAAAAAATAATTCAAAATGGCTGGAGAAATATGCAGATTTTAACTTGAAAGAAAAAAAAATTATTATTTTTTTGTGTACATTAAGTAAATTTATACTTACAAGAACTATATTCCAGTCGTAAAAATTAGTAAATAGCGGAAAATATGGTAATAAGTAATTGAATCGAATAGCTATAACTGACGAAAAATTTATATCAGACAACACCTACAGATAAAAGTGTGCCTCATTAGTTTTATCAGAAAACCTAATTCTAATTAAACTTGGAGGGCACTTAATTTCAGTTCAATAAATAATTATAAATTTACACAAAAATTAGGTTTTTAAACAGTGTACTAACATTGAATAAAGCCCTCCTACATAATAATAATTAAAAAAAAATACCATATTAAACTTCAAGGTTTGTTAAGACTTAAAAATAAGAATAGAGAGTGGTCTTGTAAGTTATAATTTTGATTTTATTTTTACTATTTATTTATATTTACAACTGTATACACTATGTACTAGAAAATTTGAGGAAAATTGTTACATCATGTCAATAACATGGAAAGAACTACTCACTAGTAGCACTTCAGAAAAAGTTCCACATTAGAAGGCCACTTGACCAGACGCCTCAGAGGATTATGGGGATTTAAGTGTGGAGGAAGTCGGAAAACTATTGAATTCGAGTGGGTTTGGAGTTTATTTTTATGAAAGGAGAGTTATCTGGTTTGGATAAAATCAGCAACATGTGGAACTTTAGGATCTTTATGGATAAGTTTGTAAGTGAGATGACAAGGAAGAATAAGGACTTTAAGAAGGACTTTGGATTGGATAAGAGAAGAATCAAAAGGTTTTGCAGAGCCCCAAATATCAACTCCGTCCAAATGGTTCGAATTTCTGTTATGTCATGTAAATAAGTCTTGTATAATTTATTGGGAGCTTTAAACGCTTGTTTAGTAAATTTTAGAGTAGTCAGGAACGGTGAGCAGTTTCTTGCCTTTTAAGTCTAGTATTACTGATTTGTTAAAAGTTATAATTTAAGAATAGCGGTCTTGTAAGCTATAATTATATTAACTTGTTAAAAACAACTCGTTTTCAGACATGTATGGTTAATAACATATTACTAACGAACAATAGAGTAATAATCGGGACTCGTTTAACCGAGTTTCGCTCAACAAGTTTCAATCCTATTTAATTTTCTTTCACAACCTTTAACTGTACGGCAATCCGTACAAGACATTTTAGGAGAATCTTAGTACAATTGAAGATCTATGTTGAATGACTGGATGAGTATTATATAAAGTAGGATATTGAATGGGATTAGTTATAAAAATTAGGAAATGTTTCATATTAACAACTAGCAACATCGATTATTCCACCCTGTTTCTCCAATTATTGTTTTCTTTTCAGTTGCTATATCTATCCCGAGAAAGAAAACAAAAGTGGGAAGTGTTGGAGTATTTTTTTTAGACTCCAGAAATCTGAATCTATATTTATTCTCGAAATAAGTGAATTATAAAATTTTTACTTATATTAAGGATGAGGATGTAATTTTATACAATGAATTTACATTTAAATTTCAGCCAATTATAGGACCCTGGAGACTGGAAATTCAATCTATTTAGCTGCTGAAAATCAAGAAATGAGGATTTTTGAAGGTGGTGAATCTTATTTTAATGTCAAAGATAGGTAATTATTTATAGAAGACCAATGAAAAAAAAAAGGATAAAAAATACATTAAGAAATCTTAGAGTATTACGATCTTACGAAATAGTAAGGTATGAGATGCAACACATGCAAAAATGAAGAAGGAGATCACACATAGAAGTTGATCGCCTGACAAAATTTTGAATAAACAGTCCCTATCAGTTGTTCAAATGATTTTTTTTATGCTTAAGAATAAAATATGATTTCGAACTTCACATTTTTTTTTGTTTATGTATTAGATATCCAACCGTCATATACTACGGACGTTTTGCTGTGCATATGAAAGGAATTAACAATGATTTGTAAACCCTGCCTCTCAAAAATTAAAATAAAAAATGAAGTATTGATCTCTATGAGTTCCCACTTCAATAATTTGTTATGTGATGCCTAATAATTACTCAATAAAAAAAAATGGACTAATGATTTTTTGATTTTTATATTTTCATTCATTGATATTTACAACTATACAAAATAATATACATCAAGTAAATGTGTTGATAGTGAATACAATGGCATGTAAATAAATAACTTGTGAGGGACTTCTCAATAGTAGAATTTCAATAAAAATCTACACTAAAAGGTCTCTAGGCCATCTTCTTTTCAGAAGCCTCGGAGGATTATTGGGAATGGAATGGGAAGAAAGTTGGGACACTAGTGGATTGGAGTCGTTATGGAGCTTACTATGTAAAGATAGGTTTCTGGTCTGGGCTAAATCAGCAACATAAGGAACATTAAGATCTTTATAGATAAGTTTATTGGCCACAAAGTAAGGAGCATTGAGGATTTTTCGAAGGATTTTGGATTGTAAGGATTGGATACGAGATGGATTGGATGGTTTAGTGGAACCCCAAAGCTCAACCTTGTACGTACAAATAGGTCTAATCACAGCCGTGTAAATGATTCTTTTGTAATTAATTGGTAGCTTTGAACATTCGTCTAGTAAATGTTGAAGTAGTCTGTAACTAATAATCTTAAGTACTAATATTGAAAAAAATGTACTTGACATTTTGCCATTTCCGAATAATAAACCATTTTTTAAAACTATAAAAATGTAAATATTACTGTCAAATGTTTATTCTGAAAAGAAATTTGAAATTTTCTTTTGAATAAGTAATTCCAAATATTACATTGAAAAGGAATGATCAAAAGTAGTGAGAGCTGGGACGTGTGATCATCATTTGTTTCTGTTCCAAGAGCGAAGAAGCTAGAGATAAATTACTATCGCTCAAAGATACTAGAGTTTGCAGTTCTTCACTGTCTTCTTCGTTGTTTTTCGCGACAGAACTATTGTAGAACCCTGAATATCGATATAATTTTCAATATCAATGAAGTCTTAAATATTAAACTCAGCCAGGCTAAAGTTTCCATCCTGAGTTGAAAGGAATAAAATTGGATAAATTTCGTTTAATCTAGAGATGTAAACTGAAGACCGGTCTGTGCATGATCAATAACGTTAAGTAACTGATAAAAGAACAGAATATTTTTAGAAATAATTACATTATTATTAAATTGAATAAATTTGGGGTCACCTGTGGTGTAGTGGTTAGCATAGCAACCTACTAAACCCAAGATCGCGGGTTCGCAGCCCGGCAGATGACCTTAGGATTTTTTAAAGGGAGTAAAAAATCCTTAGCTATGCCGTCCTTCGGAAGGGACGTAAAATAGGGGTCCCGAGCCTGTGCGATGTCAGGTAAACTCGTTAAAGATCCTTATCCTAATTATACCTGGATAGGCAAAATTTAGGACTCCCACCGTAGCATCGTCCGATTAGCCATAGCAGCATAAAGTGACGTTAAACGAAATAAACAAACAATTATTAAATTAATAATAATTCATTTCACTTAGCACTTGAAATGATAAAACCACTGTCCAACATACGTCAGAGCTACTTGAGGATGAAAACCAAAGCTTTATTGTAACTGATACGGTTTTGAATAATAATAATAATAATATATATATATATACATACATATATATTATGAACTCAATTTTTCCCATTCAGGGAAGGCTTCTGATAAGGAAACTGTAGGCAAATTTTCGATCAGAGCAAAACCAATAGAGCTAGAGCGAGTCTTAAAAGCTCTAACACTTCAAGAATGTATGCAAGCGTGACTTTTTTCATTCAAACCAGCATAGCTCCTAAGCGGTAGGTCCTAGCTACAAATGTTATATATAAAAAATATTCTATCTTAAATTTCTGAAGAGGAAACTGTTAAATTTTTAAACTTAGCAACATGTATAGAGCTAGGTCGTGTCAAAATGTTATATTTTTGATGTCGAAAAAAAAAAACGTTACAAAACTACAGGTTGCAAGTACGACGCTTTACGTTACAAAACACTATAGCCCCCAGCTAAAAGACAAGTCCTTAAAAAAAAAAAAAAAATAAAATGGTAAATTTGTTTTCATTTTATACTTTTCCACTTTGCGAATTTTTTCAACACTTACCTCAGTATCAACTTAAAACGTCTATTTCTTGAATGTTTAAAATACACTTGAAACTTGGGTCATATTTGGATTGGAATATTTGGATGTTCTGTAGGTTTCAGACAAAGTTGGGTACTTGAATGTACTTACAGGAGTTCTTCAGCAAGGAGAATCAACAGTTGTTCAAGCAGACACAAGGGACACCACTGGGACAGGAGCGTTCTAAAAAGTAAACTGAGATCGGTACCGTCATAATTGTTTTATATCAGTTGTCTTATCATTTGCTGAAGTGACGTTGCATAAGACAATACATTTCTTAATGTTATACGAATTCAAACTCCTGTGAAGTTCCATTCATCTTTAGTTAGCCATCGCACACTGGAGGATAACTTAAATATCCATTTTAATTGACGTTTCTGATGTATTTTTACAAATAAAAAATCAATCTAAATGTTCTCCAGGAAAGAATAATAAATTACTGGAAACTAAGATAAAATTACCTTCTTTTCATCAACTGAGTTGGACATTTTAATGTGTCAAATTGTACTTAGATGTTCTCAAATCATTGAATATATCAGATCACTTCCAACGTTTCGCAAGTTAAATGTACCTTGTTTGAGATTTGAATGTATGGGCGATTCTCTATGGGAAATTTTCGTGCCCTCATGAGCATCGCTTCAAAATAAATGGGTCATTCTCCTGGAATGGGTCAACTTCAAATCCGAAATGATAAATATTATCTTACACTATTTTTCAAGAAAAATCATTGAGATTACTTTTGCTGCTAAGTTTTAAGTTCTTCTATTGACTTTTTCCGAGGCATTTATTTATAAGAGTTGTTTACGTGCATATGAAAGAAACACCCATTGAAAACAATTTTTTTTATGTTCACTTTACTAATTTACGTATGGATAAATTTGGTAAATTAATTAAGAAATAACGTTTCTGATAGTGAAAGTTTGAAATATAAATTTTATTTCAATTTTTATGTATACATGCCACACCAAATGATATTTGATAAAAATTTAATAAATTACATTTGATAAAAAATGACAACACTATAGGTAAAATTGAGAAACGGAATATTAGAAAATATAAACATTAAAATGAATAATAATTTTAAATCCAATCAGTTAAATTATTTTGCATCAGGGTAATTTCATTCCCTTACATTTGAGGTGAGGGAATGACAAACAAGGAAATGAAATAACTGCAGTTTTCTTCTTCTTTTTTTAAAATAACATTATCTATTAAACGCGAATAAAAAATTATTAATTACAGAGCTATAGCTGAATAAAGTTCAAAATACGATCTGGTAAGGAAATGAAACGAAATTCTGGGATATTGATTCTCGATTTTGGGTTTTTGGGATCTCCTAATCTTTCCTTATCAGACTAGAAATTACTGGAACCAAAACATTATTTGCTTTAATGTTTAGCAGTTTCAAAACATATGCTGGGACAGAATGAGAGAATGCAAATTTGATGTTAGAAATTTATTTATTTTTCTCAAATACTTACAATAGTATCATATTTATTGTTAACAATTACTCTAAAAATCCTCTCCTCATTCATAAAAAAATATTCAGATGTTCGATTGCCTTCTGAGAGAATGACTCAAATAATAAGATCCTATGTTTGCTAGCGTATATGCTTAGTGATGCATTTTGTTCTGTGAAAAACGTCTTACAATGCATTTAACTGTAGAATTTTCGGTATATTTATCTAACCAAAGTGTCAATTGGTAATGACAATGGTTTTTCTGAAATTCAATATTCGCAATATTAGGCTGTCCTTCAAAATCTTACATCCAATTACCAAACAATAAATTATTGTTAAAGACCACTGGGGGTATGACTAATCAAACTACAATTAAATATCAAACACTAAATGGGGTCACCTGTGGTGTAGTGGTTAGCATAGCAACCTACTAAACCCATGATCGCGGGTTCACAGCCCGGCAGATGACCTTAGGATTTCTTAAAGGGAGTAAAAAAATCCTTAGCTATGCCGTCCTTCGAAAGGGACGTAAAATGGGGGTCCCGAGCCTATGCGATGTCAGGTACTCGTTAAAGATCTCTATCCTGATTATACCTGGATAGGCAAAATTTAGGACTCCCACCGTAGCATCGTCCGATTAGCCATAGGAGCATAAAAGTGACGTTAAACGAAATAAACAATTAAACGCTAATTTATTAACAACTTAATAAATACAACTAGGTTCTTAATCTAATATAAACTTTGAATAGTAATCATGACTTAGGCCTAACTTATATCTAATTACACTAATATCTATATTATACAATACTTATCCGAAATAATTTAATACTAGGTTTCATATTTACATTTATGGTTCTATTAAACTGACACATACAGACTGTCATTACTTTCACTGACACTAAATCACTGCCCACTTGGATGGTCACTGGTCATAACCGACTCTTGGCTACATTTACTGACACAGGCTTACTATTGCTAATTTTACTGAGTCAACGCCTCAGTCAGTGACTGACTGATTGGCGACTCCCCGATGACCCTTCCCTCGCTGATCACTGACTGACCACTAGGCTGGGGGAAGCCCAATTTAAACCCTCAGCGAACATTCCAGACCGAGGGTCCAGAACGTTCGAGACAGGTAAAGGATGGACCCTTTTCGACTATCTGCTTTTGGAGTCAAGCCGTTTCCGTCTTTACCTGGCCAAGGGCCCTTTTGTTGCCTGGTCGGTTCTCGATCCTTGTTACTACATCGGACCGTAACATTACTATTTTTGTAATGTAGAAGGATGAAATTTAAATAAATGATAATGGTATTGTATAGATTATGTCTATATTCCCATTGAGACTACTTTGTACGTTGCCCTTAATTATATTGTAATTACCGTCCATTAAAGTTAAAACCGGTAGATCGTGAAAGCTAAGTAAGAGTGGAAGCTCATCCTAACAAAGTTAGTCGAGTGGCAACCCTGCTAGTATGATAACCAACTTCTTCAAGATGGTAGCCACCAGTCACAATTGTGTTTTCAACGTGAAAGGGCGACTAACAGGTGCGTACCTTTTAAAATTTAATTACTATGGACGCTTTATCTTAGGTAATTACCAGTCAATCATTTACATATTATCTCATCACCTAAAGTTTGAACTCTTTATCAATAATATATTGGTTATTTTATTAGGAGATCATCGATTATCGAGATAATTAACTTTGAATAATTGAATGTCATTACCATGACAGGAAATATGAAATTACAATGGGTTTTAACATTTCACGGCAATTTTGTTTCCCGATGGTAATTACTGATTTTGAGCATAAAAGTCAGTTTTGATTTCGGCAAAAAACGTTTTTGGCACCTAAACCATTAAAGTGACCATTAGGAATTTTTTCATGAGTTTTTGCTCAGCTGAATTTGTGGAAATCCTTTATCTGAAAGTTGCCTTAAATTTGAGAATCGCCCGTATATCAAGAATAAAATAATCTTCTTAATACAACTCTATAATCTGTTTGGAGTAATCTCGGATACATTTCTGTGCAGTTGGCCATTCCATTCTCTAAACCGCAGCAAAGGAGCTGTCCAAGCGCAAGGAGGGGTGACTGAATCATTTGATATGCATAAGATAGTGAGGCAGGGAGACCTACTGTCACCGGCACTGTTTAATTTAGCACTAGAAACAGTCATAAGGGCAATAAGGACGAACCCTAGAAGCATTTATAACCGTATGACTCAGCATCTAGCAAACGACGTCGTGATCACTGGCAGAACAGAAAACTCCCTACTAGGAGCATTTGAGGAGTGTTGCAGAAAAGCCAGAGAAGTTGGCCTCCAAATAAACGAAGAAAAGACGAAATACCTAGTGACGTCAAAAGAACAAAATATGGTGGAAAACCTAGAAGAGACAGGTACCACTTCGAAAACGTCGAAAAATTCAAGTACCCGGGAAGCGTCATTACTTCAAGAAATGATGTGGTTGAAGAAATAAGGGAAAGAATAAAGGCTGGTAATAGCTGTTATTGAACCCTCAGTGAAATAATAAGGGTCTACCAAACCATTCTTATACCAGTTGTACTGTATAGGAGTGAAACATGGACGCTCACAGCGAAGAATGAAGGCATTATAAATAGATGAGGGAGAAAAATTTTGAGGAGGATTTATGGCCTACTAGAGATGGAGTATATGGAGAATAAAAAGCAACCACGAACTATGAGAACTGTACAAAGCTCCAGATTTGGTTGCTACAATAAAGCAAAGAAGATTAAGATGGCTGGGCCATGTGCATAAAATGAGCTCCGACAGAAATCGTGCTGATGGGCGACCCGAAGGAGGGAAGAGAGAAAGAGGAAGGCCTAGATTGCACTGGAAAGAAGGCGTTGAGGCAGACCTAAAGACCCTTGGTGTGTAGTATTGGAGGAAAGCAGCTGGTGACAGGAACAAATGGAGGGGATTGTGGAAGAGGCCAAGGTTCTGCATGGACCGTAGCGCCATTGTTGTTCACCATTTCATTAAAACCCATTGAAACCTTTTATATATGGGTGTATTAGCATCATTTTTCTTACATAGATGTGTGTTTTGGCTGGGAGTCTATACTTTTGGTGTAACGTTTTGTTCACAGTCACAAATATGACAATTTGACACGCTCGAAAATTTTTTGCAGAAACTTAATTGAAAATATTTTTTGTTTTATAACATTTTCCACTAGGACCAATTGTTTATGAGCTATATTTTTGGTCTCTATCAAGTCTTTTTATGCGTTCTAACTGGGAAATAAATAAAGTTATTTACAGTTATCGATTCATTGAATTTTTTAATTACCCCCCCCCCCAAAAAAAAAGACAAGACTTTTGAAAAGACCTGGTACATATAAATTCTTTCATTTAATTGCAGCGACTTACAATCCCTTCTGAATGTGAGGTGTTGAGCAATATGACGTTCATATCACAGATCTGATGACGGCATTTAAATGTTTGTTTGTTAAACATCGTTGACTTTCACAATAAAGCCAATAAAAATATTCACTTTTTGTAATCAGTTCTGTTATCTGTTAAGTTCTGTAAGATTCACTTTCTGTAATCAGTGAGTCACCCTAGCCCTAAGTCAAGTAAACTCATATAAGAGTAAGAGTACATTGATTGTTATCAATGAAATTTTAAGTTAGTGATTATAAATATAAATTGTTATTATAATTATAAATTATACTTGAAGAAAATGAAAAAAATAAAAAATATATCTGTTACACCAAATGTTTAATGTTTTATAATATTAAATTGAAGAACCGAAATCGTGGTAATCAAATAATAAGGCATGACAGTAACTTTTGAATTAACTACTTATTACAAATCTTCCAATAAAACAATTATAATAAAAGTATAGTTGACTGGATGATGTATGAAGAAGAAGATAGTCAGGGATGCAGTCAAAGAAAAACCACGTTAAAGAAGGAATTCTTTAATACGTGCCGCAATTTAAGAATTCCTTTTTTAACGTGGTGTTTCTTTGACTGCATCCCTGACTATCTTCTTCTCCTTAAACAATTATATTTTAGAAGATCTTTTTCTAATCACAAGATTATTTTCAAGAAACTTGGAGGTTTCTATGGATGTGAAGTTTAGGTTGGTAGGAATTAATATTGAGCATTAAAAATGTAAGCATTGGTATCGGGAGTAATTCCATAATAATAAATAAAGACTTAGCTAACCCGAAGGTTCGATGCCATCACCACCAACCGTTAATCACACACCTCCAATCCACTAACTCAAAACCCAAATCCCCCAGGTAGACCTTGACGCAATCCTCCCATCTACGTCTTGGTCTACCCATCGGTCGTTTACCCGACGTTTCAAAACTGATTACTTTCTTCGGAATTCGGTCCTTACTAAATCCAACAACTTTACAGGCCCATTTTAAACGTTGAGCTATTATTACCTGAACTATATTTACCGGATATAACTCGCGCAGTTCCGCATTGTGAGGCCTTCCAAATTTTTCCGTTTCTTCATCCTTTTTTGGGTCAAATATTCTACGCAGTACTTTATTTTCTAGTAATTCCGTAACTCGTTTAATTATTGTTTGTTTATTTAGGTTTAACGTCATTATGTTTTCCAACTAGGGCAGAAAGGACGGGCTATCCTGCAGGTTACTAACCTATTCTAGCCATGTTGGGAAGATCAAGAATTATTTCTTAAGTCCGCTACAAAATACATTTTAACTTACTCAGGTGGGATTCGAACCCACGACCTTTAGTACCGAGCTCGCTGAGACCCTCGCCCCATGACTAGATGGCCGAGCGAGACTGAATGAGTCCATCCCTTGGCCATCGAGTTGCTCTTTAAGCTCAACTCTCTGTACTCCAATGGTTGCAGCCCATTTTCTTTTCAGTTCCCCGATTCGCACTTGGTACTTCTTATGTATTTCATCTTACTTGCAACCTTACATGCACGGTATCCTTTCAAATGTGAAAAACAACATTCAAGTTGCTCTTCAAATTTCAGTATACCTTGAAAAAGAGTGTTATTAACCACATATAACACCATTATACTTATCACGACTAATAATCAAATCATAATTAATATATATATATTTTTTGATTAAGTGAATGCAGATTGCTATTTTTACGGAGTTGAGGCTTTGTGGCTCCACTAAACCACCTAATTCATCTTGTATCCAATCATTACAATCCAAAATCCTTCGAAAATCCTCAATGCTCCTTTTTAAGCCATAAATACACTTATCCATAAAGATCTTAAAGTCCCCTATATTACTGGTTCGCCCTAAACAGGATACCAATCCTTTCATGACAAGCTAAATACCCTACTCGATTCCAACATGCTTCCCATTTTTTTCCTGATAAGCATCTGAGACGCTTGAAATGAAGATGACACAAGGGACCTTCTAATTTAGAACTTTTGTTGGAGTGCTAACAATGGTTTAATAATTACGCGTGATTGTTACGCTTATATTCCTAATATATTTTCAAACGTTTAGTAATTATTTTTAAAATGACTCATCTACATTAACTTTTTTATATTGTCTCCATTCATAAAATAGTTCTACAAATATGATCACTGAATGTTGTAAAAAATAAATCTAATTAACCTATTCCATTGTTCCATATCTCGTTATCTTATCATCTACTTTTAGCTTACACAACATAGTACTCGTATCTTATTGAGTATTCCGAATTGCATAAAGGCCACAATTCTGTTGTTTATTTTTGAATATTGAATATTTATATTTTTTCCGAAAATTATGTGGGAGGAATAGAATAAAACATAAAACAGGCCGTTCTGGAAAAAATAATGACTACTCATTGGGCGTGGAAACTACTGTTAAGGTAACTCCAATCCGCTTCAATATCAGATATCGATCAGGTGGAAGATCAGGCACAGAAGTGGTAAACGTGGAAATAAAGGTGCTAAAGGAAAAACCTCGCTGAAATGGTTCGTTTATGTTTGGTGAATGGAGGAGTAAAGAGAACAGAGGAAGGTACTAGAAGCTCAATCTATCGTAAGGAGGCTGCAAGGTCACCCTAGAATTTCCTACATGGAATATAAACAGGAAATAAGAGAGAAGAGAGGCAAAACCCCTCTAGAAATGAGGCAGTTTAATAAGGACCAAGAGGCATAGCTGTGTTGGATAGAGGATCCTCGAAGCTAAAAATGGTATGAGGAAGTAATGAATAAGATGTTAAACAAAACTTAAAACTGGGTTTGAACTATCTTTTTATATAATTACTTTATATTTTATGAGATTTAAATACCTAGGGGTTGTGCTGAATGAGAAATTATTAAAAGAGTGGCATAAAATGTATTGGTATTAAATTTAAAAAAAAAAAAAATCAATTTCTCCTTGGCTGGGTAAAACAAATAGATCCTGAATATGTCTATCTTTATAATAGATAGATATGTCGATCTTATAATCTACTGCTTTTCCCAATTTACCTTTTAGAACTAAAAGGATCAAATTACTTAAATTAATGATAAATGATTATTCGGAAGAAACAAAGCTGAGAAAAAATAGGGTTTTCTAACGTGATTTTATTTCATTCAAACCGAAATAGCTCGCAAACAGTAGATCCTAGTGAAAAACGTTATGTAGCAAAATAAAATGAATTTAATTTCTGACGAGAGCTTTCGTCAGATTTTCAATCCGAGCAACACCAACAGAGCTATATCGTGACAAAAGAAAAAAGTTCCACTTTCACATCTTTTTTCATCATATCAACTATATCATGATAATGGCAATATCCATCAACCACTTGGCTCCAAGGATATTAACCGGTCGTTCAAGGTCAATATATCCTCCACTGTTCCTTATTATTTGCAAAAGGATTCTAGAATGAAATTTGTTTTGGATAAAATGTACTACTTATTTTTTTGCTAAGGATTTTTTTCTGAGATTGTTGTGAAAAGATCGAGATGATTAAACACTCTAAGCTGCTTGGTGGATCAAATTGGTAACAATTATAGCATAGATTAATTCTTGAGGTGTACAGCAGGATACTCTGAGGTTATGTGGAACGTTATAAGGGCAGATCCAAACAATTAAGAAGGAATGATACATTTAATCAGATTTGTTTAAAACTATTTATTGATATTTACAACATTATACATAATATACATCAAGTAAATTTGAGGAAAATTATTAAAATGGCATGTCGTTAACCTTTAAACAATTACTAACGAATAAAATTTCTATAAAAGTTCTACATAAGAAGATCTCTTGGCCAACTTCTTTTCAGAAGCGTCGGAAGATTATCCGTATTGAGTGTGAGGCAAATTGGAAGACTTGTGGATTCGAGTGGGTATGGATATTTAGATAAGTTTGTTTGTAACATAATAAGGGGGATTGAGGATTTTTCGAATGATTTTGGATTCAAGGATTGGTTAAGAGAACAATTGGAAGGTTTGATGGAGCCTCAAAACTCAACTCCTTATGTCTAAATGGGTCTAATTACTGTTATTTAAATAAGTCTTTTGTAATTTAATTGGAGCTTTTAAAGTTTGTCTAATAAATGTTGGAGTAGTCGAAAACGAAGAGCAATTACTTGTATTTCTTGTATGTTAAATAAATAAACAAAACTAGACAATGTGCTTTCCTGTGATTATATGGTCACTCCAACTTGGAATATGAGCATTGCCAATATCAAATTTCGAATTGTTAGATTGAGAGAAACGTTCTATAACACACCTAGTTGAATTAATTTCTTATCTGTGTGGGGTTGTACTCATGTCTTGCTAACACAAATCAGTTCTTCACTGTTAATGCCTCAGCTAATTTCTCTTTCTAGCAAAGTTTTCTAATTTTATTTAAAAATTCAATATTTTTTGTTATTTCTTAAAGTTTATCAAAGGAAATCGGGATATATTTTCACACCAGTGGTGATAGCGCAGAAAGAGGGCACTATTTCAAGAATTTTAGTTACAAAACGGCTGGAAGGCATTGCAAAAGATCAGGAACGTTTTGGATCGTTGTCCTGTGTTTCACATTTTATTTAGGATGGATCCGATTAAAAACAACAAAAAAAAAGTAGTAGTAGACTTCTAAAAATGTTGAGTGTCGTATGCAGCAATTTTTTTTTTTTATAATTTTAAAAAATTTAAAATTGATACTTTCTTTATTTAATGCACAATCTAGGTTGCTGAGTCATCAAGTGCCTCACGCTCCTGTAAAAGACTTAGTTCTTGTCCATTTCTTTTTAAGCTATAAGTAGGCAAAAATTTCAAGTACTCATTTGTACAATTCGTCCAGTATACATTGAACTAATATAAATTTTATAAATCAATATAAATATCAGAAAGATTTCTGTTTTTTTTTAGGGGTTTATTGGTAACCTGGAATCCGATCTGAAATACTCATCAAAATCATCTATTTTATCATGTTCACTAATGCGTTATTGTGTGTTAAACCGACATTTACCCATTTGTATAAAGCTGAGATTTATATTTCTTGTATTTAGAATCGTTAAAAACAAATAAAATTAATCATGATTGGATGTTTTAGCATTTTGATATGAAATTAAACTTATATTATTATACACAAGTACTAATTACCAACCAACTGCTGGTTACGTACAATTGCTTTATTCTGTGGGTAAGCTGTGATTTCTTGAATTATTACAATTTGTCTTACTTATCTTATCGTCCATTGCAAATATTGAGTTTGCAATCAAAGCAAGGCCTTGCGAATATACTACTGATATTTGTCAAAGAGAACAGAAGTCAACTATAATTTAAAAATTCGATTTAAGAATTGATATATTTACAATCTCCATAAAAGAAATATTAGAATAAGAACAAATAAAATAAATTTAGACTCCAAGAGGTTTGAAAACCTCAACAAGATATAATATATTTTGCTTTTCCTGCTAGATGGATGCAATCAAGTTTTAAGTCATGAATATAGGGTGTTTTAATTGATTAATTGAATGAATGAAATTTACTTATCTTAGGATTGACCTTTCCTTAAAAAGTGCTTGAACTACAATACATTGGCTCAAGCACTATGCCAAGTAAAAAAAAAAAGTGGTGCAATTGAAGAAATTCAATATTTGTTCCCTGATAAAATGATTGCGGTTTCCAATTATTTTTTAATTGATGATAAATGTTCTCTCAGTGTTATGGGCCCGTAAATAAGAAGGGGAAAAAATAACAGAAAAATTCGAAAAATTAATTTTTAAAAATTATATTAATAATATAATTATTATTATAAATTATAAATTATATTATAGGGGGGTAAAATCCGACCTGTACCTCCTCGTGGTGCCCCCTGGGTAACGCAAACACAGGCGGTGGGGCAGACAGGGCTCCATGCTAGGCAAAGGCAACCTGTCTAGGGGAAGGACACCCCGAAATCAAATCCCTGGTCCTCCAGGTTGGGGGTTAAGGATTTGGGCCAGCACCCCATCTCCTTGAAAAAAAAACATAATCGCTTACAGACCCAATAACGTAAAGAAGCCGGATGGATCTGACGGAAAAAGACAAAAGCTTAGGAAACGGACTAAACAAATTGGAACATGGAACATTCAGGGACTCAGGTCGAAGGAGACCGAAGTGCGGGAAAATATGGAAAGATATGATATAGAAATAGCGGTATTGACAGAAACAAAGAGAAAGGGAAGAGGAGAAGAGATTTTGGGAAACTTTATCCATTACTACAGCGGTGTAGACAAAGATAGGAGAGCTAGCGCTGGCGTATCTATTTTATTGAATAAAAGGCTTAAGAACAGGGTAGTAAATTATGAATGTGTGAATGAAAGAATAATCACACTAGAAATAAATTTGTTTGGGGAGGAAGTAGTGATTGTAGTTT
Source organism: Euschistus heros (assembly GCA_003667255.2). NCBI lineage: Eukaryota > Metazoa > Arthropoda > Insecta > Hemiptera > Pentatomidae > Euschistus > Euschistus heros. The sequence goes on along the minus strand of RCWM02000287.1, from coordinate 1,186,098 downwards.
TATGCCCCCACAGAAAGTGCAAACAGCAATGAGAAAGACATATTCTTCGAAATGCTTAACCATATCATGGAATCTATCCCCTCAAGAAAGACAAAGATATGTATGGGGGATCTTAATAGCAGAACAGGAAGAAGAACAAGCAGTAGGGTGGTTGGAAAGCATGGAGAAGATACAGTAAACGAAAATGGAAAGCGTCTTATAGATCTGTGTGAGGAGCAAAATCTAACAATAATGAACGGTTTTTTTTTCAACATAAAGACACCCACAAATATACATGGCAACAACACGCAAAGAATCTCAAATCAATAATAGATTACGTCATCATGAGAAGAAACGGCCGTGTGATTCCGCTGGACGTTCGTGTAATGAGAGGAGCGGAATGCGGATCGGACCATTTCTTGATTAAGGCCAAATTCTGGTTTAAATTCACCTCAAAAGCAGCAACAAAAGAACATATGAAGCAAAACAGGGAAGAAAAAGTAGAATATAATATTGAAGGCCTCAGTCAGGAATCGATAGAGGGACTTTACAATAAAAGGCTGCAAGACAAAATAAGAGATAGGTCCATAAAAGAAGAGATGACCTATGAGGTGTTAAAGGAGATGTGTCACGAAGCGGCGCGAGAAGCTTTAGGGGATAGAAAGAAAAGGAAATTAACAAATAAGTACTGGTGGAATGATGAGGTCGCTAAAGCTGTAGATGAGAAGAAGGAGGCATATAAGAAATGGTTATCAGCAAATGACTCTACTACATTGAATGAGTACAGGAAAGCAAAAACCGTCGTTAAGAAGAAGAAGAAGAGAGGCTGTAGAGTTGTTCTGGGATCAAAACTGTGAGATGATCGACCGCTGCATCCAAGGACAAAAAGTAAAAGAGGCATGGAAAAGGCTAAAAACGATAAAGACCCAAGCCCGGCAAAAAAATAGCTCTAGACTGATAGAAATAAAAGAATGGGAAAAGTATTTTTCTGACTTACTGCGGGAAGATAGATCAGAATACAGGATGGAGGACCAGGAAAATGACCAGACTAACTACGATATTAATGATATATCCTTGGAAGAATTGGAGAGAGCATTAAGGAGGATGAGAAACGGAAAGTCACCAGGTCAGGGGATCTGCCGATAGAGCTTATCAAAGCAGGACCAGTTGAACTCAAAAAAGCGCTGGCTATGATTTTTACAAACTGTTTGAGTACGGGTAAGGTACCAAGGGATTGGCTGGTGGGAGACATCATCCCTATCCATAAAAAAGGAAAAAAAAGAACATGTGTACGAACTATAGAGGAATCACGGTGACAAGCAGTGTTGGCAGACTATATAGTCGAATCCTGAAGGAAAGGATAGAGGAGGAAGTCTCCGACCAGATGGTTGAAGAGCAAGCTGGCTTCAGAAAGGGAAGATCTTGCACTGACCACATTTTCACCCTAACCCAAGTCGTACAAAAAAGGATGGCATATGACCTCGAAACCCACCTGACGTTTGTGACATACAGAAAGCGTATGACAGTGTTCCTCTAAAGAAACTGTGGGAAACCTTGGATCAAATAAAGATAAGTGGAGGCCTAAAAAAAGCCATAAAAAGTTTATATATTGGAGCGGAATCAAGGGTAAAGATAGGAGGTAAGGTGTCAGAATCCTTCAAAATTACAAAAGGATTAAAACAAGGATGCTGCTTGTCCCCGACACTTTTCAATATATATGTTGAACAGGTACTAAAATCCTGGAAACAGAGATGCCGAGGGATGGGAATTGAGGTAGGAAGTGATAAACTGTTTACGCTACAGTTTGCGGATGATCAGGTTGTCTTATCAGCAGATGAATATGATATGGAATTTATGATGAGGAGACTCCTCGAAGAGTATAAAAAGTGGGGCCTGGAAATAAATACTGAAAAAACCGAGTATATGGCATGCAATTTCCCTCATCATCTTTGTGCATAGAAGGATGGACGATTCCACAAAGTACTGCTTTTAAGTATCTTGGAGTGACGATAGACAGCTTCGGCACAGTCCAAAAGGATATACAGAACAAAATCACTCGAGGTAAAAAAAATAATAGGTCTCCTTAACGGTGTATTGTGGAATAAGAAGGTCTCCCTAGAAACCAAAAAGAGGATATACCACTCCTTCTTGATCGGCACAACTTTATATGGCTCAGAATCATGGGCGGTGACAAAACAAAATGCAAATAAATTACTGGCCCTAGAAATGGATTTCTGGAGAAGAAGTTGCGCCATATCCAGGTTACAGAAGGTCCCAAATGAAATTATAAGAAATCGGGTAGGAGCTAAAATCAACATTCTCAATAACATCAGTGAAAGAAGATTGCTATGGTTTGGACACGTCATGAGAATGAATGAGACACGATGGCCCCTTCGAGCACTTAAATACTGTCCTGAGAAGAGAAGAAGACGCGGAAGAAACAGTGGATAGAAGAGGTCAGAGAAGAAATGGCGGCTAGAGGGCTGACTGAGGAAGACAGTTTTGACAGGAGATATTGGAGGGAAGGCGTATTGGGGACCGGGATGTGATATTTTCGCATAATCCTGTAAATAAAAAAAATAAAATTATACAGAAATATAAGATCCTAAAAAAATAAGTTTCAACACGAGGTAGGTCTTCCTCTGCCATGAAACACAGCCTCATGTTCGAAGCATGTTTCTTATCAAGTCTGATGCAACCGTCTCTGCTGAAGAAGTTCTTACCAGTATATTACAGAAAGGTGCGGGAAGATTGACATTCAGTCTTGCACATCTGCGAACTTCATTTACTCTATTCGATTTGAAACCGGGCTAAGTGCTAGCCAGATCTGTATATTTTCCACCATAAGTCCGTGTATCTTCATGATTGAGGTATTGTTTAGTGACACTTGTTTTGCTAGAGTTCATGGCTTCCGAAATATTTGAGAGAAAAAAGTACATTTAAACCGACCCCTCTTCCTCGTTTAGAACTTAATGGTGGAAACGTATGGCAGATCTTTAGAACTTTCCAGTGAACAGTAACATCAATATAAAGACCAAATATATTTTTTATATAGATAGTGCGTTTGGTTGGAATGACGATGGCTGATTGTAAATGTCTGGCTAAAGCACAAGGCATATTAGAATAGGAGTTCCTAGTTAAGATGGGACTTATAAAAGGAGATCTGATGGCAGCAACTCTCTTTAACTATTCCATGGAGGGAGAAGTACGAGGAATCAAATCAATCCTAGTTGCACTATCTGTAAGAGATACACGCAAATATTTGCCTACGCAGACGATGTTCGCCTGGTTGCAAGGACGCTGTATGCACAGGATGGAGCGTTCAAATACTTGGAGCGTGAAACCAATAAGAGAGGTCTCAAGACCAAAGAGAGGAACACGAAGTATATGAAAACCCCCCACTAATGCCACCACATACCATTAAAATAAATGGTCGTAATCTCCCAGTTTGTAAGGCCTGCAAATATATTAGAGCTTTGGTCACCGAAACAAATGATCTTTGTAAGAAAATTGAGGCAAGAATAGCATTGGAAAATGGTTGCCTTTTTGGATTCATCAACTTTTTTTAAATTGAAAAATCTTCCTTTGAGCGTCAAGCTGATCATTTATGACTATTATCCGCCCAATTACTTATTTATTCATTTTTTATTGAGAAGGTATAGTTGACTGTTAAGTATTATTTTCTTTTTTTTTTTTTTTTTTTTTTTTTTTTTTTTTTTTTTTTTTTTTTTTTTTTTTTTTTTTTTTTTTTTTTTTTTAGAACTTTTATTGAGTAAATATTACAATCTGCCACAAATGTGGGCAATAAGTAATATAGATGGCATATGATTACATTCACACATTATGTACAAAGAGAGAGAGAGAAAAAAATTAATAGAGAAAAAAAATTATATATACAAAATAAAATAAATAAGAAGATAACAGAAAGAACTTCCTGTTAAGTATTTAAAGAAGTAGATTGTTGGGGTATGCAGCCATAAAGATCCACAGCAATTAAAAAATAAGTTTTGTAATTTGTAATGCAAGTTGAAACGTTGGCATTACAATTTAAAAAACTTATTTTTTAATTGCTTTATATCTTTATGACTGCATACCCCAATAATCTACTTTTCTATTTTTTTTTTTTTTTTTTTTTTTTTTTTTTTTACGGAAGGCAGACGATGACTTCGTTCGTCTCCACTCCAGTGTGGTTCGGTGGCCTATGAGTATCTTATGACCATCCATATATTCCGAAGTTTATAAAAAAGGGAAGGCCGGGGTGGCTCGGTCATGCGGAAGGTATGGGAAGTGACCGTCTCCCAAGGAAACTACTATATGAAAAGCCTGGAGGAGCTCCAAGATAAGATCGTCCTAGAATGAGTTAATTGGATGACTTAAAAGACCTAGGGTAGTTGGATGTCAGAATAAAGAACCGTTTAGATTTCATAAATAACGAAACTGATTATTAAATAAAAATAAAAAATAATTTTTCCTCTTTAAGTAGTTGTTTTTCTCCGAAGAAGTATAATCTGTACAAACACAAAAATACACTTAATAGTAATTATATTTAATTCAGACGCTAATGGACAGGCCTGAAGATGATTCAAGCAACCGCTTATCATTAACAAAGCACAGCTGTTACGATAAGCAGACCTGTTTTATAATTGATATCATAAAGACGTATAATCAGAAAGTTAAAATAGTGAGGAATAAAATTTAAATAGAAACCATTGCAAATAAGAACGAGCGAAACAGTAAATCGGACAAAACTGCTTGGAAATCTGTTTATCACACGAGTTCGATTTATACGGGTATCTTAAAGTTAAAAATCTGTTAAAAACAAATTGGCAAGTTGATAAGAAAAAAATAAATAAAATAGAACTTAGGTTTTATTAAATCAAAATTGGTTATTTTTATTTTAAAATGAAATAAAATGTTTCGGAAAAATTAAATTTAAAATACTTTTTCTACTGCTCAATGCCACACTTGAAGAAAAAGTGATGTTGAGCTGTCATTGTAATGCAAATACCATCTGTGTTGGTAGAAAAATAAGAAGAAAATGAAAATGAAATCAAAACATCCATGCCAAATAGTTGGTAAGGAGCTAAAAATAAAAATAAAAAAATAAATTTCTCCCTGACTGGAAAAAAAAAAGAAAACAGAAAAGTATATATCTGTCTATGGTCTAGTGCTTTTATATCTGCTTCTGTTTCGATCCGAGTAGCACCAACAGAACTAGGGCGTTTTAAAAAAGCCCCACCTCTTAAAAAATGTTGGAAACAATTTTTTTAATTCAAACCAATATAGAAGTAGGTACTTTTGAAACTGTTATGCAACAAAAAATATTCTCCCTTAAACATTTTTGAAGGTGTAAAAAAGTCTCACTGTAGGTTGCAATGATGACGCTTTACTATATATATATATATTTCAAAATAATTTTCAAATAAATATTTTTTTTTACTTTTTTATTTTATATATACTCCTCGATAAGATTATAGACCACTCTTATTTTATTTTGTCAAAATTGAAATCTAATATATGAAACATTTTAGAAATATTTTGGATTAATTATAACTTCACAAATGACAAACGAATATCGATATATTTATAACTAAATTTATTTTTTATACAAATAGAAAGAAATCCATACAAATAACCACGACGAATAAATAAAGTGATTCATTTATCTATAACATCTCAAAAGTATTATTATCTATTATAGTATTATTATATACTATAGTACACTACTTATTACTTCTCATAATTAAAGTTTAACGCAGGACTACCTGATAAAAGGAGAGATTCCCCTCGGTGTTAGCTCTGTAAAGTTGCCCTCACAGTGAGGCATTTGAGGAGCGCCCTCAGTACAAGAGCGATACAGATAAATATGGTGTACCCATAGAATACAGTACTGAATCCTGTAGTGTAGGTATGGGATATTGAGCTCGATTTATCGAAAACTTCAATGTACCAGTCGAAAACATCGATGTTTTTGAAAAAGAGAATTATAAAATGTTTGAAATTTAAAAAAATACTAAATAAAACAATAAAAAATAATTTATTTGAACGGCTGCATAACACAATAACACTTAATATTTGTACATGAAATCTGCTTTTTTTTTTTTTTTAATAGAAAGCACCCTAAATGAAATCTGATCCACCAGAGTATGATCCATAGCAGTCTAGGTTTTATCTTCCAAAAGCACAAAAAGAAATTTGCTTCTGAGCATGTCTCATGAGGAAAGAGATATTTGACATGATTAATATTTGTCAATCATGATTTGCCATGATTACTTTTAGTTAATCATGATTGAGTATGATTACTTTCCGACAATCATGATATGCCATGATTATCATCAATCATGATTGGCCATGATTAATCTTCTTTAATCATGATTGGGCAAGATTGATATCCATCAATATTTTTTAACATTATCTAACATATTAATCGACACATTGAAAATAGTCTCTCAACCCTATCTACCTCTACTCGTTGAACGTTTTTACTGGTTTGATTCAATATAGAAACTTGGAGTTCAGAGATAAACCCCTGCATTACGCTCAAAGCCACTGAAGGATACTAATCACTATTCCCACTTACTGGCTAGGTTGAACTACCATAATGGTCACCGTGACCCTTCAATTTAGTGGTCACAAAAAAAAAACAAAAAAAAACTTTGGACTCTTTAAATTTCTTTTTTCTGAAAATTGACTAGGTTGGACTACCATGTTTTCTCTTCTGACCCTTCATTTTCTATAATTTGAAAACATATTAAGCACATTTGTTAGGGGGCAGTATAGATTGGCCCTTCTCATTTAACTTGGTGCATTTCCTAATTAATTATCAAAATACCATTTTTCTAAGGAGAACAAAACCATTAATATAGACCAGTAAAATATTTACATATATAGTTGTATGATTGTCAATAATGGATTAATCAGAATAATAAAATGTTAAAAAATTATCTCAGGGATTTAATAAATCTAAAATCAATATGTGAAATAAAAATAAAAACTAATAAGCAATAAATTGCAGATATTAACTTCCTATCAGTAGAAATTAGATAAATAATGATAATGGTAAGGGAGAAAGTCATAAATTGTATTACATAATACTTTAATAAATATATTTTATAAATTAATCTCATAAGCACTAATATACTTAACCTAAAATTAAACAATTGTTTCAAAAATTTTAAATTACTTTTTACCACATAAATTACAGACGTGAATACAAGGAACTAAGTTACACTATTTCCTTCACGTAAGTGTTCATCATGAAATGGTACAAAACTTTAGAACTTAAGCTATCACACATATACAATAAGATAATTTGTTTTTATCACAAATATTTTGAATACATATTCTAGTTTTCAATCACCATTATTTTTTATAACTGGCAGTATAAAGTACAACAATAAAAAATTCTCCTGATTTTTGGGTTTGTACTTCCTTAAAAATTACTTATCAAAGACAAACATTCACCTATGCAAGACCAGCTTCATGTGCCATACTGTAGAACTGTGAAGACTTGTTTTTAAGAAGGATTTTAGGTGAATCAAACTCTACAATATTCCCTTGATCCAAGACAAGGATCCTGAAATTAAAATAAAATTAGTATTACATAAGACATAGAAATCTACAAAAAATGATGGATTTCTCACCTGTCAGAGTCTATGATTGTGTTTAATCTGTGAGCAATTGTAAGAACAGTGCAATAGGCAAACTCTGATCTGATTGTTTTCTGGATGAAGTCATCAGTTTCAAGATCAACTGCTGCAGTCGCTTCATCCAGAATTAAAATCTTAGTTTTACGTAGTAGAGCTCGAGCTAGGCAAATCAGCTGACGCTGACCAACGCTAAAAAAATAAAATGTTGTCAAAGTATGAATGTAAAGTTAATTTTGATTAATACAATATAATAATTCATTAATGTTTGTATGTACGTTACATGGATTTGAAAAATTTTAAGGCGGAATAGTTATGTAGATTTATACATAATATAGTTATTCAATAAACTAGCACATTATCAATCTATCTTGGGATTAGAAAGGAAAGGTTGTGCAAGATGGATGCTGCCATCACAGGATGAGGTTGTTTTAATTTATCTACAAGTTTGGGGATTGAGTAAAATGTAAAGATACTTGAAGAGATAACATGATAAATTATTATAATAATTATGAACTATATTTAATTTACCTCAAATTTTCTCCGCCCTCAGACACTGCATGCTGTAACCCTAAAGGCAGCTCTTTTACATAAGCTTTGAGATGGGAGAGCTCCAGAGCCCTCCAAATCTGTTCATCATTGTAACTATCAAATGGATCGAGATTCATCCTCAAAGTACCAGAAAAAAGTACAGGATCCTAGAAAATATGAGAAAAAGTTATTATTCATGACTTAATAGGTAAATAAAAAATATTATATATTATTAGGAGGAAAATTTTCTAAACGAAAAACAATCAGATTTCACCTAACGATATAAATAAAACATTTTTAAATTGCACTGAAAATTGTCAACTTCATTCAATTTTTTAAAACAAATTTATTGAAATTTACAACTAAATACTATAAAATAAAAATACATCTAGCAAATGACATGATGAATACAAGTCAATAGCTTGTAAAGCTACTACCCATTGGTTGCACTTATAAAAGTTCTATATTAGAAGGTCCTGATATCTTATTCTTAGATGCTCAGAAAATTATCTGGAATAGAATGAGAAGCAAGTTGAGATAATAGTGGATTTGAATGTTTATGGAGTTTACTATGAAAAGATAGGTATCGGTTTGGGCTAAATCAACCAAGTAGAGTACATTAAGTTCTCTACGGATAAGATTGTTTGTGACAAAGTAAAGAGAATTGAGGATTTTTTAAAGGATTTTGGACTGTCAAGGTTGGATACAGAATTAAATTAATTTCTGTTAATTTATAATTTTTTTGTTGGTGATTCACCTGGGGAATGATGGTGAGTCGTGACCTTAGAGCATGAAGACCAAGTTTCGATACATCTACTCCATCTATTAGTATTTTTCCATTAGCTGCTTCAATAATTCTGAATAATCCCAATGTTACAGATGATTTCCCAGCACCTGTACGCCCAACAATACCAATCTAAACAACAGAAAATGCTTGTTAATTTCAAGAATATATAAATTATAAAATAATTGATTAAGTTATTTTAAAAATTCATTACCTTCTCACCACCTTTGATAGAGAGGTTGATTCCTTTAAGCACCAAGTCCAATCCTTCTCTGTATCGGATTGCATAGTCGGAAAATTCCACTTTGCCTTCATGGGGCCAATCAGCTCCTACATTGTTTGAAGTAGAGACCCAAGGTGCTTCCTTAAATATTTTAAGTTTCTTTAAGTAAACTAGTATTAAATTTATTATTCAATAAATAATATTAGCAAAAATAACAAAATTATAAATTAAAAAAAAAATTAATTTCATCAAAATATTTGCTATACTTATTGTTAGACATTTAAATTATTCAAAATTTACATAACATTTTGAATAAAATATCAATTTTGACTAGAAGTGTTAATTCATAAATTTTTCATTGTTTTTTAAATATCTTCAGTCTAGAATCTTTATAATAGATAACATGGATACTGGAAGTTCATCATATTTTGTATTTAGTTATAGATGCACCAAAAAGGAAAAACTAGTTGGACACCTAGGACAGGAAGAGATGTAAAGGTTGAAGATAAAAAAAACTTTGTCATATTACTGCTAAAGGTTAGTGACATAAAATTTAACAAATGGTAGATATTATTTATAGCTAAATATATTTATTCTCCATGTATTTTAGTCAAATGAAACATGTATTAACACACATAGTTATGAATTATTGATCAATACAAAATTTCATTTGTAATAAGGTCAGAAAACTAATAGGGTCAAATCACAACTGAAAGCAGTTACATATTTTTTTCTCTTTTGAAAATGTTACCTATCACTGATTATTTAGTAAATCTTTTAATAATAAAACTAAGGAATACATAAAAGGTTGATTTCCCACTTCCTAATGCTGACACAACACAGATATATTAAAACGGTAAGCTGTACATTTAGAACTATTTCTGGCAGGGCTCTAAATTTTTTACTATATTAATTTTGATAAATTGAAGTAACAATGCAAGCCACGAAATTGGGTCATTTTAAGAATATCATTAGTGTTGATCCTCAATTCCAAGAATCTTTTTTAAAGTACTGTCAAACTGGGGAACTTTGTTCTCAATCAAGGGAAAAATCTATTACAAGGTGAAACCCACATATTTTTTCCCGCATTACATCTCTCTTTAAATAAATAAATAAAAATGTCCTCTTTTATTCTGGGACCTTAAGTCTCTTAAGGACAAAGAATAATGTACGAAAAGCGGCCTTCGGAGCCTTAAAATGAACATAAAATATTATTTAGAATAAAAGAACAAATAATAATAATAATAATAAAATAAAAACAGACCATAAAGATATTAATAAATATTTGAATACATTTGGTTTTTTTTATTTAGTCTGCTGTTTGTTAGTAGCTTAAGTACTTTAACTGGGTCAGGAAGAACAGGTTACCAACATATTTAAGCAATGGTGGGAAGGTCAAGATTCATTTTGTAGGTCCACCATTTTCCTAATTTCCTCTCTACTTGGTTGTATACTATAAAATTGTAATTAAAAAAAAAAAAAAATTAGTTGTACCTGAGGCGTCTTGCAATATTCCTCAATTCTTTCTACAGCCACAATATTAGATTCAACATCTGATGCCGTAGCAACAGCCATGTATAAAAGCATCGTAATCTGTGGACATAAATTAAATATTATACAACAAGTATTAAAAATAATATTAAATGACAAATCTCAAATCAGTTACCTGAAGTGTATAACTGATTGAAAGACCAACCAGTCCAGGACTCAAGTGATCTTTACCAATGATAGCGAAGAGTGATGCAAAAAAGACAATAAAACCACCAACTAACTGCAGCCTTACGCCAAGCCACCTAAAATTTAAATTATATATAATATTTAGTTCTGGAAAAAAAATATATAAAGAGAATTTTTAAACTGATTATCACTTACCTACCAGCTACTGCACTTGCATAAGAACATGATTGATTTATGTCCACTTTCATTTCAGATTCTTTGATGAACCTCTTCTGAGCACCATAGGCTCTTATCACCGAAGAACCTATATTTGAGGATTTTTTAATATTTACAAACTAAACATCCATATCATTATTTTTTTTAAAAATTAGCATAAAATATTATTTCAAATGTCATTTGATACATGATAACCGTGTGATGTAACATTTTTTTCACATTCATTGTGACAAAAATGAATCTTTTGGTGTTCATCAGGTTGAAAATTGGACATTTCCCTAATCAGAAATTTAATGGAGAATATTTTTTGTTATATAACATATGTTATTCAGCCCTACTGTTTAGAAGCTGTATTGGTTTGAATCAAAAAAATCACATTTAAAACCGCTATTTTCTCTCAACTTTGTTTATTTCGAATAATCATTTATTGTTAATTTAATTTAATTATTAATTAAAGTTATTTGATCCTTTTAATGCTAAAATGTAAATTGGGAAAAGTAGCAGATAATAAATAGACATATCTATGACTAATGTTTTGCCCAGTCAGGGAAAAATTGAGCTATATAGTTTTAATGAATCTTTGATTTAGATATATCAAGGTTCCAATTTATATCTTTATTTAGTTTAATAATTCAAATAGCAAGAAGTTAATGTGTTTCAGGGAAATCAAGTGTATTAACTATTCCAATATCTGCTTTTTACCCGATATCTAAAATCTTCTGAATCTGGCAATAAATGGAGGGTTAGCAATGGTTACTGGACCACCTTAGACATGCTATTGATGGCACACAAACCACAAACAACCTCGTTTGGCCGAGGTACAACTTTTCCACAAAAAAATAAAATAGATTCCCAAAGATTACAATAAATAATATATGGTTGATCAACTAGCACATTTTTATGCTAACAGCAATATAACTAAATTTTAAATATGAATCATCTAAAAAAAAAAAAAAAAAAAAAAAATTAATGAATAAATTAATAAAATTAATGAATTACCTGAAACACTCTCACCAAAATGAGAATAAACTGGAGATCTCGTTATCGATTCAATTCTTTTCAGTTGCTGTGATGTAGCAACATAGCATTTCTGCAAATTATTTTAAATGATAAAACTATTTTCAAAAATGTATAAATATTAAAAATATTCCATGAATTATTTTTCACACACCTGAATCCAGTAGTAAATTATTCCAATCGGGATTACAACTATCATAAATGCAGGTGTGGTATAGCTAATAATACACAGTGTTCCCAACAACTGCAAACAAAATTTTTTTATGAAAATTTAAAATTCACACTTGTTTTATTAAATAGCTGGTTTATTAGAATAAATATAAAATTATAATAATCAACATTATTATTTAACTAAAATAAAATCCTTTTTAAAAGTAGTACTGCAACACCCATAATTCTCGAGATTTTTCTGGGTTTTTATGTTCATGAATACCTGGTTTATATTCATATAATTATTATTTTTTAAATGAGAGATATTAAGTATTAGACACATTAATGTTTTTCCCTGTTAATAACAAACGATGGAATTTTAGATTATTTTTTTCAAATTTTCTTCAGTCCATGTTTATCATTCGTTTTGTTATTTACAAATATGCCAAGACTAGTGGAATCAGTCATTCAAGCCAGAGGGGGCAATATGTCTTATTAAATAGAAATTAAAAGTTAAAATTGTAAAATATGAAAATTCTAAAAAGTAAGTTTTCAAACTTTTTTGTTTATTAGAAGAAATATTGTGATTAAATTGTTTATGTCTAGTTTAGGAATGTTTATTATAAACTTCAGAACCATTCTTTAAAGTGTTGCGATACTTTTGACAGGGAGTTTATTATAAAAAAGTAATTGCATTTAACACCATCACGAACTAAATTTGACTAGGTACAATGAAAGAATTTTGCATTAGGTACTTATGAAAGCTAAGCTGCTTATCATTTTTAGCCCCAGTCTTGTTATTGTTTTTACATCCAATTGCAGCACAAAAGGGCATACTTAATGTGGAGTGAATTTATAAACAAAATAAAAACTCAACAAGAATAGGTTTATGTAAAAATCAGAAATGAAAAGCAAAAACTTCAAGAAAATCACGTAGGACGAACGTGGTAAGCTTCGGAGGTTTGGGTAGTATAGTGGAGGGGGAACGAATCCCATCCCCACTCCACTCGAGACTGCTCTATTGTATATCTCCTCACTGATTCCACCCAAATCTTCTTGAGTGAATCATTAATGTTATTACTCTATCCTCTAAATAATAAAAAAAAAAATAAATTAACTAGATAGAATCTCTTCCCTAATGATGGCCCAAATCACACAGTTTGGATCCAAATCACACATTTTTTTCAGGACTGCAAACAGTATAGTCCCTCAATAAACAATTTTTTAATTTACTGTACAGTATGCCATTATCTCTAATTAAGTAATATAATTGAATACTACCGGGGCTATATAGGAAAAACACTGCTTCAACGAAAAAGGAATGTTATTATCCAGAACATCAATCTCCTTAGAAAACCGATTAAGAATTCTTCCTTGGGGTGTGGTATCGAAGAATGACATCGGAGAGTGCATGATATTCACCAGTAACACTGAATGTAGCAACATACCAGCATTTACTGCACCCATGTACCAGGTCAGTGAAGAAATAAAGTTTGAAAAAGCTGAAAAAATTATGTCATTACTAGAACAGTAAAGAAAAATAATAGAACATTGAGGATATTTCTTTCAGTAAATAACTTACAGATTAAAAATTAAAATTTGTGCTTAATACAGATGATTTGCATTTCTTATTGTCCTGTTTTAAGATTTATTTTTAAAGTGAAACATTTTTAGGGATGTTATGCAAAAATATAAATAAATGCAAATTACTGAGAGGTAATTGATTTCAAGATATGCTGCCATGGCGACATGCTATCTCTGCCATTGTTCAATAACTATTCTAACCCACCCATCAAACTTGAGCAAGAGTGATCACTTTTTTTGTACTTCAGGACATATAGGTTGTTGTGTTTAGGCGCCATGGAATAGACATTGACTTCTGCTGTGGTTAGAATAGTATCGTTTGGGATGATCCATTCTTCATGCTCCATCAACTAGCTTTCTATTCAATTCCAGATAGAAAAAAAAATGACCATGTCACCTGGATGAGCTTTTATCAAAGAACTATCATCTGTTAGTTTCTTTATGAGTCATTGTTCAATAGGCTGATAATTCTTATCATTTACTTCATATATTTATGTTTTGCACATTTTAAATAAATATATTATAAAAAATCACTAATTGAAACATAATTAATTACTTGAAATAAACCTTAGAAATAATTAAATAATATACTTTATATATTTACTTTGCCCTATGCCTAACAATCCATATAACTCCAGATACGTGTTCCTTTTTTCAATATTTTGAGTTCCATTGATAACATTATCAGTGTCATCAGACCATTTAGACAACAATACGTTTGAACCTATTCCAAGTGACTCGGCGACCACTGTAAGAGCTAAAGCTGTCATCCACATGAGTGGTCCCATGGCTTTAAAATAATTGGCATAAACCCTCCATTGAATCTAAAAACAAAAAGAAATGATTTATTTTACAAAAAATATCAATATGTATGCTCTAAGACCATCAGCACAGTTATTTCATAAGATTGGAAAGACAAAGCAGAAATAATGATCTCTATTAAATATGAAAATAAAGATAATATGTAAAATAATGATAATGAAATCAATCACATCAAATAAAAAGTAACCTTGATTTATTTTAAATTGAATTATACATATTTCCATTATTTCAAAAGAAAACTTCTGCAGCCAACTGAGTACCACTGTTTATCATCCTCAGTGTACTGATTTTTCAATGCACAAGTATTTATTTAGAAGTGGGATTTATTTTATATACTTAGTTCAGTAATAGTTAGTTTACTTAATGGAAGTTTTTTTTTTTTTTTTTTTTATCTAGTAAGTCTATCAGCAGATATTTCAAAAACCATTTGAGGCCAGAAGTGATTTTTTTTTTTCTCTAGATGATATTTTTAAACGATTAATACTTTATATTAAAAGACAAATATTATTTTTATTTCTAATATTAATAGTGAATAAAAACAATTTACCCTTCCAATTTCAGCTTTCTCTTCCTGTATTAATTTTTGACCTTTCTTTTTTTCAGGAACACTTTTCACTGAAGGAACTTCCCTTTAACGTACAAAGTAATTAAAAAAAAGAAATGTTTTTCTTAGTTAATACTAGATGCATTATAAAACCAATAGTCAAAAGTAAGAAGTAAGAAATACTAAACAGGCAAATTAAAAATTACTTTTTCGTTGGAGACAATGATGTTGTTGAATTAGTTTTCTGATCACTGATTTGTCTATGAAATTCTGGATTGATATTTTTGATTTCTTCCAATAATGCATCATCCAACTCTATCAAAAAAAAAGGACATGAACCAGTTAAATAACCCGAAGTCAACAATGATATTAAAATACTGTAAAATTCCAAAATAATATATCAGTATATGGTACCTTGTAACTCTTTATCAGCAACCTCTTGTACATGTGACATAAGTAATTCACTGAATGCTCCTTTCATTTCAAGTAACTGATGGTAAGTTCCTATTTCTGATATTGTGCCATCCTTGAGTACAACAATCAGGTCTGTTTTGGGTAGGTAGGTAATACCATGGGTAACTAGGAGTCTCGTCTGTAAAACATTGAAGATACATACATAATTTTCTTTAAATAACACACATATATATATCATGCTTAATATTAAGTAGGTTACTTTTTTTCTAAGCACTCCATTAGGACCAATGACGTTTTCAAAAATGTGTTTGCCAACATGGGCGTCAACTGCACTTAAAGGATCATCTAAGAAATAGACATCACAGTCGGAGTAAACAGCTCTGGCTAGGCTGATTCTTTGCTTCTGTCCACCACTCACGTTTATACCCTAGGTGTAACATCAAATAAAATAAATTAGTGGTACAAGAAGATATATTACACAGTAGAATAAACAGTAAAATTAAAATTAAATCTTTCATAAAATAGTTGATTGATTAAAATTAAACAAAAAGTATATCTAACAGACCAGTTTCCTTAATTTTATTTTTCAGTGATAGGAAAAATTGATAATAGATATCAAAAATATATGATGGATTTAATTTGCTAAAAAAAAAAAAAATCTCAATTTCATTTAACAAAAAAAAAAAAATATTCTCCATTACATTTCTGGTAAAGTATCTGTCATCAAATTTGCAATCCAAGCAACAGCAATTGAGCTAGAGAGTGTCAAAATAAATGTTAAAAAATGTTACACCAAAAAAGTATATACCCCCTGCCAAAAGACATATCCATGTCAACAATTTCTAATGAACTCATTTATTTCAAACTCACTGCTCCAAGATTATGTAGATTTTCGCCTTTTAACCAGTGTCATAATACATTAATTTGAACTTACAATCAATACAATGGTTTTATTGATTAGTTAAATAAGAATCTAAGTTCAGATTTACGAAATAATGATTTTGTGGATAGTTTAATGCACTGACAACTGCTCAAAGATAAAAAAGAAATTTTTCGATCAGCTATATTTTCAGATGGTATCTACATTTTGGGAGGGGCAGTAGCTCAGTGCACTTGACTACCATGCACATGGGACTGAATTCAAGTCCTACTGAAGAAAGAAAATTTATATTCTGTCATTTAAACAGTGGATCAGATTCACAGTCGGGAGACCGTGGAAACAGGGGGAAAAAAAAGTAAATATACTTAATTGGGGAATAAAACTTGGTGGTTAAGTGTGAATTCTGGTCACATCTCCTCCTTTCACAACTGTTGGCCCAGTAACAATACATCCTTACCAAAGTACTGAACCCAAGACCCTTCATGGGTTGTTCCTGGTACAGGTTTTATTTTGTTTTATTAATCTATATTTTTAGTGACTTTGTACCCAGCTTGATAAAGAATTGATAAATCTGATCTTGTGTTAATGTTAAAGAAACCTAAATTTCTTGAGCAATGTGTTTCAAGCTACTTTGAAACTTGCAGTTTCCATTTTAATTATTTTAATGTTTTTCAAACTTCCCAAAATCTCTGAGCAGAAAGTTTTAAAAAAATCAGTTAATTTATTTTGTTACAATATTGAATCTACAATTTTATAAACTCTGCTTCCAAAGTATTTAAAGAAAACATGTAAAAGAATCCTAGATATCAACATATTCCTAGATATTTCAATGATACTTTAAACCATTGGTTTAAAACAAATTTTATTTAGGTGGATGCGGATTTTGGAAAGTGGGTGGATCATATTTAACAAAGAATCTAACAGTTAAATGATTGTAATGGAATAAAAAAAAATAAAATAATTATAACAAGATTAAATTAATTTTTTAAAACTTATTTTAATGTAAAAACAATTACTTTTTCTCCTATTTCAGTTTGATCTCCACCAGGAAGCATCTCTAAATCTTTTTTCAAAGCACATGCCTCGATAACTTCATGATATTTTTTGCTGTCCAGAGTCTTTCCAAATAAAATATTGTCCTGTAGAGTACAGTTTTGAATCCAGGCTAATTGGGGCACGTAGGCAATAGTTCCCTGTAAAAATAAATAATTAAAATTTAGAATTTTGCAACTGCATCCTATTGGTTATTTTCAATGATATAAATCTGATTGTGACAAGTAAAAAAATTTTCAATTAAGTTAATTATTTTTTCATTATTATTAACATTAACTAGCACAATAAAAAAAAATATGAGGCATATGTAATAAGAATAACTATAATCTTGTATGAAACAGGATGGTTATGAAATTATCAGTAATTTAAGGGTATAAAATTATTGTTAACATAAAAAGTTCATGAAAGAGTTCTTTTTGAGGTGCCACAGATAATAATTAAGAAATGACCAGGGATAAAGAGTATGAACCCGAAGGTTTATATGGAAACTTATAACTAATTATTTAATATAATTTCTAAAATTATCAGTCACTATTTTTGAAATATGAAGTTGCAGTTTTATATTTTATTATTAAAAACATAAAATTTCAAAAATCATAAAGGAATTTACATTGAAAATTAAATTAAGAAACAAGTAATTTTTGTTTTTTTAGGAATTTTATTAATATTTATCTTTCCATAAAAATTTTTATATTTTATTTAAAACTTTAAAAATGCTCTTTGCTGCCCTACCAATAAATTATATTTTCTTTCAGTAGGTATCTTTGTTGAATGCTTTTCATTTTGCAACAAAATTCTTCCAAATTCTTCCCCAGTCCCCTTACCACTACTGTAGCAACCCCATTATTATCCAGGGCTCTATTAATATTAATATTTAGTTTTACACTATTCATGTTATATGTATAATATTTATTATAACAAAAGAATACATAAGATTATAATGAATGGAAAAACACAGTTTTAGTCTCAATTTAAATATGAAAATGCTGATTATAGCAGACTATATTGCTAAAAGCAATGAGAACTGATATAATGAAATATATGTTTAGTAAAAATAAACTAAAATTACTGATTTTTTCTCTATACGAAAATTCAAATCATTCTTATGTATTTCCGTATATTACAATTTAATAAATATATATAAAACCTTTGTTGGTTAATTAAAGTTATTTTCTGCACAGTTTTTTTTTTTAATTAACCTCTATCACCTATTATTATTATTATCATCTATCATATTAATTCAATAACATGTTGTAATTCAATTAGCCGGGATTTTTGATTATCGGTGAATCCTCATACCCATCATTACCCTCGATAACAGGGGTTCTGCTGTACTTACTAATTGTATACATAAAGGAATGGGAGGTTAAAATAATTGTCACATAATTTACAATATATGTTTTTTGTTTCTATATAAATTTATTATTTTTCTTAATAAAGTTTAATGTCATAATATATATATATATATATATATATATATATATATATATATATATATATATATATATATATATTAATCTTCTTTTGTTATGTTACCAGACAGAGCATTGGATGAACCTATTTAAGCTGCAAGTAGGGCACTTCATTCAATTTACTTACATCACTCTATTTACTTACATCTCTATCTCTAATCTTTAAAATGATATTCCCATATTACAATACTTACTCCATGATTCATCAATTTATGTAACTGATCAATTAACCAGCCCCTAGTAAAAATTTAAAAACTCTAAAAAACAACTCTGCCAATAACTAATATCACATATTTCACAATTTAAATACCATTGATTTATTATAATAATCTAGGGGGAACTTTAATTTGATTACTCAATATTTAAAAAGATTCTTTGAAAAAACAAATTGTATTATTTCACTTTTAGAATAACAAAATAAATATGAGTAAAATTTATTTAATAAAATTCAAAATATGCCAACATTACCTTTGTGTTGACCCTCCCTGAAACTTTTTCCATTTCTCCAAGGAAAGCCGATATCAAAGAGGATTTGCCACAACCGACTGCACCAACTACAGCAACAAGTGAGCCAGGTTTTATTTTCAGGTTTAAGTTTCTGAGTGTTGGTGTATCATTACCTCCCCATGAGAATGTACATTTTTCCATCACTAAAGGTTCCTCTTAAAAAAAAAAAAAAAAAAAAAAAAAAAAAAAACTTTAATAAAAATGATTTAGTGGTTGCATTAGAAAGAGTGGTATATCCTAAACACTAACAATTATATTTTGTTACTAGTCAATAATATTTATAGCTTCTGATGGAGAGATCTGTATCAAAACATTTATAAATGTTTTTAATTAAATCAAAAGAGCTAGGGAAATCAATAATAAAAAATCAAGTTCATGATGATCCAACCACATATGTAACAAGAGTAGTATAGTTGACTGTTAAGAAATACAAGAAGAAGGTGATCTGAGATGCAGTCAGTAGAAAAAAAAAATATGTCTCATTAAAAAAAATTTTAAAGAGTGATATTTCAACCTGCCTAGCAAGTCTTCTTTAAGGTGGCCAAACCAGACAGGATTGAAGAATTACTGAAATTGACTGATTGGCTTATGATGGATATTAGATCTAAAATAATCTTAGAATTACAAATCTAACTTATGAATTAATAGTTTATTATTTTGGTTTAATGCCCAAATGTATTTGAACTAACATGAAATGAAAATGTTTATGTTGTAACTTACCATCTTTAGCATCATGAGAAACTATGTTCAAATCCATATCTTCACTATTTAAAAATTTGTTTATTCTCTTAATTGATACTAATACCTAAAAAAGTATTAATTATTTTAGATATCAATGAATCATTTATTAAAGAATAATAAGAATATCTAGAAAAATCAAATCATATGTTTTTATTATCAGGCTATTGTGTTAAATACTTTCTATACTGTAGAACCCCTGTTATGCAGGGTAGTGATGGGTATGAGGACTCACGGATAATTGAGTTAGGATAAAAAATGAAATGGCAATTCTAATTTCAGATGCTCACTCAAATTAAAAAAAAAAAAAATCAAAAAATATATTACCTGTATCACACTTGTAAGTACCATTGGAATCAACATTAAAGGTGCTTGCAAGATATTGAAAAGAGAGATTGAAACAAAAACTTTTGATGAGTCGAGAATATGGCTTTCGTCAATGAGAACATAAGTTGTAAATGTAAGAATTGAAACCTACATATAAAAACAGATTATCAATATACTTAAGAGAAAAGTAACCATACATAAATGCATATACTTTATTTACTATAATTTAAGCGGCAAAGTACATCAGATATATTTCTACAATGAAGTGTACTAACCATAAAAGGTGCACATGCCCAAACAAAAGCTGTTGCTGCTCTGAGATAAGCAATTCTTTTAAGTATCCTCGTTTCTTTGGTTCTGATTTTCAGTACTCGGTCTAGGAAGTTCAGCTCCCAAGCATACAATTTTAATACCTACAAGAGAAGAAGGAATCATAATTAATACAATTTTGTAAAGATAATTAATCATTTTTCTAATTATAAAAGGTAACATGCAATTCAAAAATCTCTAACTTTCTGAAATTATTGTAATAACTTCATGTAAATATCATTACATAACACATTAGAGAAAAAACAATTTGAATTCGAATAGTCAGAAAAAAAAAAAAAAAAAATATTGGTCTATGTTAATATGCTTATTAATTGTTTTTCGAATATTAAAATAATAACTTTAATGACCTGAAATGGACTTCTAGGCAACAAAATGTCATACACATTTTTGAAATATTGAATTTGAGATTTCAATTGTATCAAACCAATATTTTAAAACACTAAGACAAATTTTATATTTAGTGAAAAATATATTATAAAAAAAAAGCTTTATTTTTTATATTTCTAAAGGTAATGCTAATTCAATTAGTATAATATAATTGTGAAAAATGTTTTTAAAAGTAGTCATGATGAATTAGAGGAATATAAGACAATAGACCATATAACAGATTTTTTATAACGTGATGGGTCTACCATGATAGTATAAAGTGTACTGGCATGACAAAATAATTATAATTTTGATTTCATTCATTAACTAAAAAAATTTATAACGATAAAATGCTGAAAAGCTTTAAACTATTTTAAAAGAAAATATTTTGTTTACAGGAGTAATATTAATAAGTGAACAATCTTCAAATTATTTAAACAAAGTTACCAAAGATCAGTTTATTTAGACTCTGTTAATAAACAAAATACATAGTTAAATGCATGAATATAAAGAAGGGAAAGCAAATAAAATTTACCAACTGGCAAATAATAATTACCAAATTTGAGCTTTGATTGAAAAAAAAAATACCTCTGCTACAGTTAAAAAATTTAAGAGATTCCAATTTTTCTTTTGTTGAAAACAATACATTTGTTGATAGTATATTGTGTCTAGTAAATATAAATTAAAATTGTTTTCAAATGGTCTGATTGTTTTGAAATTACTGTTTCAGATTTATAGCTTCTAGCAATTGTTTTTATTAAATTCTTATCATAAACTATTTCTTTTTTTTTTTTTAATACTAGTTCAGATATTGTATCATTAATTCAATTTATAATAATATTTTCAAACCTTTATTCCTGAAAGTACTTCGTTTATCATTTTGACTCTTTCATCTTTGATCTTCATTTGCTTCTGTTGAAGATTTTTGGTTTTATTCAGAATAAAAGAATTCAGAGGAATCATGATGATCATCACAGCTAAGCCAGTAAGTACAGAAGGGCCTAAAAGAGAATAAATGCTTAACAAAATTTTTATATTTATTTTAAGCTAAGTACGTGCTAATTGGGTAAGCCATTTAAATTTAAAAAAAAAAAAAATAGAATAAGATATAATGGATCAATATTAAAAAAAAAAAAATCCCCAGTTAGCATTAGAGATCAAATTCTGATAGAAAAAAAAAAAAAATCACATAAACTGAAACTAAAAATTTAATTCTTATTAAGATAAGAATTAATAATTAATAAATCAATTTTTAAAAAAATAAACAGATAACCAAAAAAAATCAGACCTAATTCCTGCCAAAGGAAGTACAAAGCCAATCCTATTTTTAAAGGTGCAAGGAACAAGTAGTGTAAGTAAATCAAACAGCCCATTATTGATTGCGAATCGACAGCCATCAAATTGACTATTTGACCCAATGTAGTCTCTTTTCTTGCTGCATTTGACAGTTTAAGTGACTGAAATAAACAAATCAATTTCTACATGAAACATATAATTTTATTAGTAATCAGCCTTAGAATTATAATAGTACAACTCTATATTCGTCTAAGGAAGACAATATGTCTAGAGTTAACTCTTATTGACTCATAAAATTTATGATACTATTAGAATATCTATTTATTTTATTATTCAGTTGTAAAGATCAATAAGTAATTTAAAAAGAAAATAATTACTTTTATATACTATCTCTTTAAGAATAACAGACTTTATTTAAAGTCAATATAATCTAAAAATTATTAGTAAAATTATCCAGAGTCCTGCCAGTACATAAATAAAAACATCTATTAATGTTCAGTAAATAACAGCATTAATTCCCAATTTTGTTTATTATATCAATTTATTGAAATTTACAACTGTACAAAATATATACATTAAGTAAATGTGTTGTTAACTATTACGATAACGTGACAGAACTTGAAAATAACTACTCATCAGTAGCACTTCAATAAAAAATCTACACTAGAAGGTCTCTAGGCCATCTTCTTTTCAGATGCCTCGAAGGATTATCGGGAATGGTGTGGGAAGCAAGTTGAGAAAATAGGGTAATCTGTAACGATGGGCAGTTTCTTGTCGTTTTAGTCTTGTATGTGGATTTCAAGTAAGACGTTTGTCCAAATGGAGTCCCAGGTAGCTGATCTGTTCAACAGGGATTATTGGAATACCATTATTCTCAAAATTAAGTTCAAAATTACCTAGTATTTCAACTCGTCAAGAACTTTCAGGTAATATGTGGCTTGGAAAAAATGGTTTAGCCACTGTCATGTGGATAACCAAAAAAAAAATTACAGTAATTAGAAAGCAATAGTATGCCTTTATATAATATATTATTATAATATATGTATTATATACATTATATATAGCTACTATAACATTTCTTGTACTTAAATATTTTGAATGTATTCATTGAAGTTTGTCAACAAAATTATATGAATTAATAAAGGATGCAATCAATAACTTTATAAATACTTGAAATTGAGTATGTTCTGCTCAATTGAATGTACCCAGTAATACAAAATGAGGACTACTTTTCTAACTATATAACTCATATAATAATTATACCTTCCTATAAATTGTGGATATTAAGGCTGTTCTGGTGCGTAGGCCAACCAACAATAACGCCAAGCTATAGTTACCGTGTAATATAGGAATCACAACTCCTATTAAGAGCAACAATGAAGCATACAAATAACCACGCCACATGGGCTCATCACTTGAGACAAAGTTTATAATGCGCCTAGAAATGAAAATTTTAATTATTAAAATTTATTAATATATTTTATGATACACAATATGGTAGAAGATATAATAAGAAATTTAAGAACGTCATAAATCTTAAGAATGAATAACCAGCTGAAAACTTCTAAAACCAGTTCAGTTAAATCATAAAAATATATTTTAAATATATATCTCAATAGTTCCTTATCTTTTCCTATTATTTAAGATTTTTTTTTCACCTCTGTTAAAGATTATACTTAATAAGAGCCAGTTTAAGTTTATAGTTGATAAATGTTAGTTTATAATAAAATCAAAGGTTTAGAATAATAAAATATATAAATAAACCAATTACTTTAGAAGTTCTGGATTGATAAAATTCAAGAATATTTCAACAATCTGCAAAAATGTAGCAAACATAAATGGTCCTCCAAAAGCTTTAAATAGGGGTGGAAGAATTGAAGCTTGCTTCTTTGGCTTGGATTCCTTCTCCTTTTGTTCTTCCTCAAAATCAATTCCATTAACTTCTCTACTATATTTAGGTGTCCTATTGACATTTCCTCTAAAAAGAAATACATATAATGAATAAACACTTGGCATTGAACACATCAGTAAATTGCTTAGGTTATCGATCTTCTATTATGTAAATAAATAAAACATTGCAGAAAAAAACAA
This sequence comes from Euschistus heros, assembly GCA_003667255.2. Classification (NCBI taxonomy): domain Eukaryota; kingdom Metazoa; phylum Arthropoda; class Insecta; order Hemiptera; family Pentatomidae; genus Euschistus; species Euschistus heros. Next base: position 1,161,451 of record RCWM02000287.1, on the reverse strand, counting down.
TCAATTCATTTTAGCAGTTTTTTCCCTAACAATTTATTCAAATTCGTCATAAAACCAGTTTTAAAAAAAATTAAACATTTTAAAATTTTGAATTTAAATATTTTTATTATTTACATACACACAATAGTCAGCATCAACAGATCATAAAAATTTATTGAGGGTAAAGTAAAAAAAACATCTAAATACATTATCCAGGAAATACTTTAATTTATAAATAAAGAAATATTTCTCACTAATGGTAGCATAGTCCACATTCTTAGATTTAATTATCATATTTATATACAGATGACGATGTTATATTATCTTGTGATGCAATCTCTGAATTTGCTACATTAACATTACAGCATCATCCTGGATTGGTAACAGTATGGTTGAAGTGGAAAATAAAAATCAATGTCCAAAAAACAAAACAGTCAACTTTTACACTTCATCATATTACAAGCCCCCCCCCCCCACTGTTCATTGATGACCAACCAGCCCAACAAGCTGAAACTATAAGTTACATAGGACTAACCTTCGATAGAAGATTGACATGGAGACTTCATACGAGACAAAAAAGACAAGCTCTGAACAATAGATTAAAGATTTTGTACTCACTTATGTGTCAAATCGAAATTCCTGATATCACAAAGACAACATGTTTACAACTGGTTACTGAAACCCATCTAAACGTACGGAAAACATTTATAGTGCTGCCAAAAAGTCTAACAATTCCATATTGCAGTGGTTTCAGTCAATGGTTTTGCACATGATTGCACAGGTTCCTCCCTATGTCAGAAACAATGTACCACACTAAGAACTCAACATTTCAACAAACCATTCTTTCTTAAACAAATCCTACAGACTCATCCACAACAAAATGATAAAACACAACAACCCCTAATGTTTATTACTAACATTCCCCACAGCCATCCATGGAGACTCAAAAGGATCTGGATGAGGGACTTGTTATGATTTTTTTTTTCTTTTTCGTTTCCCCTCCCTTTTTCATTACTACAAAATTTCAGGTCAAGAGGAATCTCCTCTGGGAGATATACATCTGCTGGTTGTGCCCATTGGCACAAGTGTAGAGAAAAAAAAGTTATCATATTTAAAGAATAGAACAGAACAGTTGCAATATCACTTTATTGATAAAATACATGATAAAAACTTTCTTACTAATGAAAAATTGTGACATATCAATAATTCAAACCACATTAGCTTCAAATAGTCTGCTTACACATATCAATGGATTCTAACAGCATTTTGGGGTCTTCTTCAATTAGAACCATTTAGACAATCAAGCGATTCCAATCATTCAAATGGAATAAATACCTCTCATTAAAAATATAATGACTACTCACTTATATTTTTTCCTCCACTCAGCTAGCCAGAACTTGTTAAAGTGGTTGAAGATCTGAGCTGCTGCATCATTAAAATGTATTGACCACAAGTCCTCTTGTTCCAACGGTCTCTTGAACCCTTTGTACACAAGAGGATCGAACCAAGTCAGTAAGAGTCGGGATGGGTAAGGTGCACCTTCTACTGGGCTGGGTTTCTGTGGATTATAAGAAACATAGTTATAAAACATAAAGCAGCCTTACTGTAGTAATGGACATTACATTCAGTTGTGAACATTTCTAGTATGTCTCAATGGAATCAAATCGATAGGCTTCACAGTGAAATACCAGTTTTCGAGATGCAAAAGACACTTTTAATAACATAAACAACAAGTTATTGATTAAGTTAGAACATGTTGTATAATGCCTTGAAATTGAACTTTGAAACTATTCCTAAAGACTTATATTCTGAAGTTTCTCTTAAACGACATGGAATATGCTAGATACTAATATTAATTTTACCTTCACTGGTGGATATTCTGACTGATTGGGTGGCAAATCTGAAAAAAAGTAGAGCAAGAGCATGAAGAAACTTAAGCAATAGCTTGCAATGTTCGGTATCCTCATTACATCTGCTTCTTCCTGTACAAAAAAATGATTAGTAATAATGCTATAAAATATAAAGACTATAAAAATAATAAAGGTAAGTAGGCATCTTACACTAGACGTTTGTCCCTCAATGGAAGTGTAAAACTGAGAGAATCCAATAAATGCAACCAAGAGCCAAAATATAAAAAGAAGACCAGACGTTCTCTGACCATGTTTTACATGGAATACCACTAATGCAGTACACAATGCCTGGGAATCATGTAAAATTATTAGAATATCATTTAAAAATATTTAAATAAACAATTGTAACTAATTATAAATACTTACAAAAGAAATAGTTTTTATCACAGGAGTAAATATATCGACAGGATACGATGGCTCACCTCTGAATAAATAGTAACAAAATTCGAATACACTAAGAGCCATAAGAAGAACAAGGGAAACCTGTACAATAACATTAAATGAAATTTTAATAAAATCAGATAAATGATGTTTCATTTTGCACAGGAGATGTTTTTTAATTTTAATTACTATAAATTAAATTATGTTTTCAGAGGATCTTTTAATGAAATTTTTCACTAATCATTTAAAAATGTAAAATAGATTATTTAAAAATTAAGATGATATATAAAATCTTTGATTTATTTAGGAGGGAAATTAAGCAATGATAAAAATGATTTTTCCTTGTACATCTAAAATTTCATGTAATTCTACTCTTTTGGCATGGAAACTGTTGGGCTGTCATAGTAAAATGAAGTCTAAAACACATTGTTAGAATATTTATTTTATAAATTGGAGCAGACCGAAATATGTATTAAAAAAATAAAAAAATGGCATGGGGTACAGTGTAACATCATCATTAGATCTGTCATTTTTTAATCTGACTTTGGTGTCTCTTTATTTGTTAGGCGATCTCTTGTGCGGCCATCTTACACAGATTGTCATTAGACATCAAATTGCAGGATAAATGGAATAATAATCAAATTTATGTTTTTTGTAAAACATTTGAAAACAATTTGGCCAGTGGGGTTTTGCAAATGATAAAACTGATGATTTCTGGTGAGTAAGTATATGTTCCTTTTAATTTTCAGTTAGTTGGTTTTTAAATAGTAAAAAAGGTTTCCTGCAATGTAATCTTATGATTTTTATTGAAAACAGTAAGGTGTGGGGCACAGTGACCTACTGTGTTATACTGTGCCTCCTTTGATTATATATTTTTTTTCTAAATGCGTTACATCGAACATAGTTCAGAAATTAAAAGAAAGACAGGAATTTGTCAACATAATGCTGATGACATTATAGGAGATAAGATATTGTTTTCATATTACAAATATGTTTATCACTTGAGGTACGCATGATGATATAGAAGGATCAATACAATTAGGATTGATGAATTAAATGCCACTTCTATTGAGATTATTTTATTTGAAAACTAGTTTCGAATGCTAAACATTCATCTTCAGTTCTTCGAGGTAACTAAAACACAGTGTTTTAGTTACCTCGAAGAACTGAAGATGAATGTTTAGCATTAGAAACTAGTTTTCAAATAAAATAATCTCAATAGAAGTGGCATTTAATTCATCAATCCTAAATATGTTTATGCTTGATTTTGATTACCAAAAAAATGTTTTGGAACATAATTAAGGTTAAACATATTCAATTTTGGATAATTTATTTTGTTTAATGCATGTTTAACGTTCCCCATCTTACATTGTATCCCTATGGCTGTTACGCTGTTCCCCACCCCTGGGGCACACTCATACAATTGTGATTTCAGATAACTAAAAAAATAAATAGCTTCTTAGTATAATTTTGATATTATTTCAAGACTAATATGAAGTTTAAAGACTGTTGATTTTATGTTAAATAATTAGAAAATGATACAATAAACAGTTTTGTTTCTAAAAATAAAAATGAATTTTTGTTTACACTGACTTCCACTTGACCCTATAGTTTTTTGATACAGTGTCCCAGTATGAAAACTTAAATAAAAATACTACCTATAGTTAATCTCATTGATCATTAAACTAGTTTAGTTCTAACTTTTTTTTTTTTCAAATCTAGTTGCTTCTATGTAAATGTATCGAATATTCACAAAGGAGTCAATATAGGAATACCTAGTGAGGGGAAAATATAAGCCAACAAATAAATATTTTTATTTAAATAAAAGTGTCTCAAAATATATTAAAGCATATATGTACAAGTATGGGATAGCCTTGGGTTTAATAGTGCTATGCATGAGACAATGAACGTAATTTGTTATCAGAATTGTTTGCCTCTTTAAATAATTAATGTTTATTTAAAGAATAATGCTATCTCACTACTTTATCATTTTAAATATTTAATAACTGTTAAAACGTGTAGATTTTTTTAGAAATTCAAACACGTCTTTTGTTAAAAACCAGCAAATTTTTTTAAACTAAAAACAAACTCCAATGGAATTACGGACTTGAAAAGCCATACCTATTAGTAGAATTTCTATGTTATAGAAGGGCTGAATGACATCTTTCATTTAGGAATATCTAATGCCTTACACAAATTTAATCGGTTTATATTTCCTTCTTTGTTTGGTTAAAATTTAGAGTGTTTATAATGCAATAAGTTTGGTAAAGAAATACTGCCAGATCTATTTTACTTCATACATAAGGTTGAAATTCAGTCTGCTCTTGTACAGTAAAAAATGGGTATATATTTGTAATGGAAGTAGAACCCTGCAAGAACATCTTTATACATATATTTCTGTTAATTTAAACAAATTTTAAATTATATTTGATCACAAAAAATATTAAACATGAAAAATGGTAACATTTTCTGTACTCTAAGGACTGTTCGGAAAGAAAAATGAATAAATGCCAAGAAGATGGACTTTTTAAATCATATAAGTTATTTAATGGATAAGCCAATAGGTTATTTCATATTTCATTCAATGTTTCATATAAAAATCTGTGATCAAAGCCTTTCTGGTAATCAATCTAACATTTCTTCAAATCATTTGACTACTGTAAATAGTAAATTTATTCTTAATAGATAAGATTGTTGAGGCACTTACCAGCTTTAGAATATTCCTCCAGTTCCAAGGAATATTCCTAGTTTTACTGATATATATGTAATACACATCAATGCAAGCAAAAATCCACAGAAAAAGACATGGGATCCATAAAGCAGTTTTTTCAACACATGGAGTCAAGCGTGGTGACTCTGTATTCCATATAAAATTTGCATCCTGCAGACATACAAATATTTTGATGCATAAAAATGTTTTACATTCATGAGTGTAAAAATATTGAAAAAATATAAAAATAAATTTATTTTCATATTTGCTTATACTTACTGTGTAGCTCCACATGCTGAGGTGGAACTAGGCTTCTCTGGCAAACTTCCTCCATTCTTGTCAGTAACTCTCACACTCTCTCTTTATCCATGCCACTCCCAGTCCTGACAGGTCCTTCTCAACATTCTGAATCCATAGATTTCTATCTATAAATTCAGAATCATACATCTGTCATCCAACTCTTCTTCTTTTAAAGATGACAAAACCATACAGTGATCCTTTAGGCAATCATGTTAGGTATGTTGTATCATCAACATCAATCATGTTGTACCTCATTAAAATGTACCAAGTTTATATCTGCATGCCTTGAATACATTTCAGTGTTCTTATGAAATCTCCGTGTGTTTACAGTCGGATTGAAGACTGTGTCATACATTCTTCTTAGGATTTTCTTTTCTATAAATTCATATTTCTAATTATCCTAGCAGAGAGGTTTATAATATATCTTAAAGAATCTGATTTTAGCAACCATCATTCTCCAATTGATTTCCTTTAACATCTTGTTTTCATTATTTGATTCAGATGTCTGAACGGAGCAGTGAAGAGTTCTAAATGATATCCTAATACAGTCAAGGGCGAATTATCTCTGCTTGGACTTGTACCCAGATATTTAGTCATCATATGATTAATCTGTAGACTCAGTAGAACATGATTCCACCATCATTATTATTAAGGATAATTCATGGATCTTTGTACTATATCAAATGCTTGTTTGTTTTCAAAAAACATAATATGAAGGTCAATCTTAAACAGAGCACATTTCTGGTTGTTTCCTCCCAAAAATTTGGTTTGTAGTGCCTTTACCATGTTGAAAGACACACTGGCAATCACTTAATAACTGTTCTTAAAACATATTTTTTGAGTCTTATGCCATGTTTGATTTTTAAAAATTTATTTAATGAAATTTACAAATAAATCAAGTAAATATTGTTGATAACGATTAGTAAAGCAATTACCCATTGGTAGCACTCTAATTAAAGTTTTATATTGAAAGGTCCAGAGACCATTTTCTATCCAGACTCCTCAGAGGAAGGTCGGGAACCGAGTGGAAAGCACATTGAAAAATAACAGCTTTGAGAGGTAAAGCAGTACAAAAAAAAACTAGGTTTCTTGTTAGTGCCAAATCAGGATTGAGGATTTTTAATGATATGGATTATATGTGAGATGAATTTGATTTTTTAGTGGAGACATGAAAACTCTTGATCTCCATGTCCAAATAATTATTGTGATGTACGTGAGTCTGGTTTCCGCAATGGTCTGGTAATATCAATCAGCTATCAATGGGTCATTTTCTGTAAAGACGACAAATTTTATTAATATATATGAATATTTCTCCCAAACATCTGCGATGGGCAACTGTAACAAAAAATCAAAATAATAGAAACCTTAATCATGTTATAGTAATTAAGTCAGAAAATGTCTCACCAAAAATTGGGAGCCGCAGAAATTGTTTAGAGTCTCTTCAGCCATAACAAGGTGATAATTTTTTTCTATCTTTCAGCCTTAATCATGCGGAAGAAACTGTTATTTTATGCTGTACCTGAAATTATTTTTTTATGAATCATGACAGATAAAACCTCTAAAAAAGGAAAGCATGGGATTATTATTGGAAGATAAGTGTTCATTAAAGCAAATATAAATTAATAACTACATAACCATTGGTGATAATTAGAAAAACTAGACTACTGACAACCCTGAACCTTATCTAGGCCAATATCAACTCAATCACAATATGATCCTATCTATATCTTGTTCAATTATGGATCATATTACGGATTTTCAAGCCCATTCATTAAGAAATAATAAATTAACTTCCTACTTTTAATGTCATTCTACAAACCCCTTATTTAACAAACCTACCCTGACAAGAAAACCACAAAGATGCCAAAAATATGTCAACCAACTTAGTTACACCTAAATTAAAAATTTAATTCCCTCTTGCTTAAAAACCCTAGTGAGCCCCATCACTAGATAATGACTCAAAATACTATTTTCTCCAAACCACTGCTCTCTTCAGAAGCCTCTTAAAATGCACCTTGGTGCAGTAAAAGAGGTAGAATCATTATTTACAAGAATGAATCAAACTCTTGGGGCTTAGGAAAAAAAAAATGATAAAATAAAATACAAAATAAATAAACTGTCATTCATTTTTCTTGAATTTAGTTTTTTAAAATAAAAATCATCCACCATTATTTCTGTATCACCTAAATCATCACTATGGATAACTGAAATGAAATAATGAGTAAGTAATAAATCAATAGACGGCAGCCGCGGTTATTATGACCTCAGTCCATATTTACAGAGCTGTGCTTTTTCGAAGGACACTAAAATTCTTCTATTCAAAGCAATTATCCAGCCGATTCTACTAAGATCAGAAACGTGGACTGTTTCTAAAGCTGGTGAGCAGACTTTGAAAATTTTTGAGACGAAAATAAGAAGTGGATAAGGTATGGTGACAACGAACAAACAAAGACCTCAAAGATTTATTTAAAGAATCGGGCGTGGGTCAATTTATGAAGCTCGGTAGGTTGAGATGGGCTGGGCACGTTGCTCGGATGGCTGAGAATGACCTGCCAAAGAAAATAATGACTGAGGTGAGGTATAGAACAAGACGTAGTGGAAGACCTTGGTAGATTTATGTTGGATGGCGGCAGCACAGGACCAATTTTTAGAAGATGGAACAGGAGGCAAGACTCGACATCGAGTTGTAGCGCTGAATGAATGAATAAATAAAATTAACGGCTATTAGAAACAATTTAAGAAATAAATAAATAAAATCACTTGAGGTACGCATGATGTCACAGAAGGAATAATACAATTAGGATTGATGAATTAATTGGCACTCCTATTGAGATTATTTTATTAGAATACTAGTTTCGAATGCTAAACAATCATCTTTACTTCTAAAACACAAACTTTTCAACACATCAGTGCTATTTTACATGGATTATATACACTAAAGTTTTCAAAAATGTAAGACAAGAAATCAAACAATAGTACTCACTTCAGGAGAGCTAAGAAATAACTGAAATATAATATTTTTTGGGTTTACTATGGGATTTCCCTTATGACTCATTGGATTTTTCCGTTCCTATTGGGAACAAATTTAAAATGGGTCAAATTCAAAATGGAAACAAATTCATAATGAAGATAAATGTTTAGCATTCAAAACTAGCATTCTAATAAAATAATCCCAATAGAAATGGCAATTAATTTACCAAACCCTAATTAAATAAATAAAAGTATGGTTTAGTAAATTCGATTTATTGTAATTCAGTCTCATTCGTAACACCAGCATAGAAAAGGAAGTCGTGTACAGAATGTTAAAATACAAAGTAATGAAACATACCTACTCTAAAACTTCACTAATCTTCCTTTTTACTTAGCGTGTAATGTGTATAATGTAAGAAAAAGAGAGCCTTTTGTTCAATTCATTTTATTTGTTTATTATAATTTTTTCGAATGTATATTCTTTTTGAAACACATAAATTCTTCATATATCTCTCATTTATTCTGTATCTTGTGATTTTGAAATGTATTATTTGATTTATGTTTATTAAGATGGAGGCTCTTCGTTGGATTGATATTATTCTTTACTTATAAAGTAAACTTCTTAACTTATAAAGTATATATATAAACACACAAATATAAACACAAAAGTTGAGTTAGTTTAATCAAAGAATCGGATGTTTGTTTTAACAAAAGAACAACAAAATCAATATCTCATTTTAAACAACCGGTTGTTTTGAAAAAAAAAAAACTATTATGAATGGAACCAATTCTTCCGAATCATGCAATGCAATTTACTCAGTATTACAATTGGATATTACGTAGCGCTTGTTCAAACATTGTATAATCTTTAAGTGTGCGATAATTTAAACAAAGAGATGTATTTTTGTGCTTACAATCTAAATAACGCCAAAGCGATGAATGTGTAATTGTCGGCATAAGTCTTTTTTATTTATTTATTTTAATTTTATTTTTGCTCGTTTTACTTAATGATGGATAGAAACAAGAAGTAGCGTACATTTGAAATCATAAGACTACTACTTCATATACGGATGTTAAAACCAAAACATGCTAATATATTTTAAGCACCTGTTCAATTGATCTTTGGAATTTATTCAGAAGTAACAGTATCTTCTTCAAGAGTTAATATAGTCAAGGATTTAAACAAAACTTTATGAAGGACTTAGACTTCCAAGAATCCAGTTAGGCTCTGAGGAAACTAGTCCCAGATTAATTTTATTTTAGAAATTGCTTTAAACTAAGAACATTATATACATCCGTAAGTCCGAAACTGCATAAAAAATATTACTTACAATTGTATCGCAATACGATTGTTAGATTAATGCAGTAGAAACAGTATACCGAACATAATCCACAAGTTTTAAGAATTAAAACTGGTTATTACCTGTTGAAAGAATTTTATTTCAATTGCTCGATATTGTTGAGTTGAAAAACGGCCAATATGATTTAATGTGACCACAGATATAATCACATTTTCGCACATTGGGAAGAAGGTAAACCACAGTTTTTATTCTAGTTGTTAGAATCACAAATAGAATAAAATTAGATTATTTGTTTCAATCACTAAATTAATAAGAACAGTTAAAAAGGCATTGAAGTTCCTTCACAAAAAGTTACGATTTTATAATGTTCATATTGGCCCACCATTAAGAAACAGCTAATCATTACTCTATAATGCTGACGTTTCGGTCACCAACATAATGACCAGGGCTAAAATAAGATGTCCGATACAAAATAAAAAGAAGTACAGGAACGAATTTTTTCGAATAAGGAAAATATGTATATTATTTTTTTTTAACCGTCTTATGGGTTTTAATCCCCTATTATAGACAAATCTTCAATTTTCTTCGATAGCTTAATTTAAAAGAAAAAAAATGTTTTTTATTATTATTATATAAAAAAGAAAACAACAACTTAGACAGAATTATGTTTTAAAAGTAATGAATAAAATTGAAAAATCTTCTCTTGAATATGGCCTTCAAGTCGAACGAAGCTCTTCAGTTATAAAAGTTATATTTAGCATAAATGTTTATTTAATAGTAAATTCCAGTATAAAAAACAAAACAAAAGAAATTAAAAAATGAAATGAAAAACCTACTAAACAATACAAGAATTAGCACAGTCATTTTTGAAATGTATATCCGTTATTGTTAGATTTTTAAAACTGTTAAACAATTTAATGCAAAAAAAAAATATATATAAAAAAATAATAACTTACAGAGATATACCGAAATAAATAAAACTATAGAATTAATTAAGTGTAGTTATAATTGTCTTGACATATTCTCCTTGCGTGATGTAATAGTTATACAACTGCAACTGAAACTATTTTTTTTTCCGGAACATATAATTCCTCACTTCTGCCCCTCCCCAAGAAAAAAATGATACCAGCAATATTACGTTTAGAAATCATAAAATATTATTTTGAAGTTATCTAGTACATGAATATTATCATAATAGAATTTAACGAGCTTAGAGAATGTTTTGTAACGTTTGATAGTTTCCGGACTTTTAAAACAATAAAAATCAGTAGTGCCAATTACATAAATTCATGTCGGTAAGTATTTGAAAACCAAATCACAAATCTAAGTAATCAATTCCAAAGAAATTACTTGACACTATCGTTTTGTTTTACTAGTGTAAATTTAACTTTTCAAACTTTATCACTTCTAGAAAATAAGGTACAAACCTAAAATGCTTCGTTGGGACACGCCCAGAACTCTTATACTCTAGTTTTGCTTACAGGTTAGTTTATAACTGCAGTTCAGCTATTTTTAGTGATCATGTACTATATGTAATGGGCTTATTACAGCTACAGGTACCAAGAAAAAACTAGAAAAATATATATAGTGCCAATTGTGGAATAACATCGATTTATTTCGATGTTTTTAAAGAGCAGTAAGGTTAACCTGCTCTAGCTGTCACCATAGAAACGTACTTAGGGAGGGAAATTGGCATACTTCAAATTTAGGTCACCACTTAGAGCTTGCAACCATTATTAGCAACAATTATTAGCTACCATACCAAATTTTAAAATATTGATATATCCGAAATAGAAAATTAGGGGTCATAACTATAATCTATATTATCTCTATTATTTTATTTAAAACTGCAAAATTAGTTCATAATGTAGGCTTACAGAAAATGACAATTACCTTAAGAAGTAGTTTACCTCCTCGAGTTTTTACGGTGGCAAATAGAGCAAACTAACATAACTCCTCCAAATAACTATCAAAAACATCGACATAAATCGATAGCTCGCATTCTGATAGTTATTTTAGGCAGAAACGGATTATCACCAAAGCATATTGTTAAAAATATAAATTCGTCATAATAACAATATAAAATTGGCATTTTAACTTATAATACCTCTGTTAACAAACTCACTTTGTATCAATAAATCCATATCGAGCAATATCCTAATTTAGTGTCACGATATACGAAGCCAACGTTAGCACTATCCACTGTATCGTAGGGCAAGAACCCGACTATCGGCGTCTCATATGATATCAAGGTCGCAGAGTCCACGTGACGGTTACTCTTCAAAATGGCTGCGTCTGTCCTGACAAGACTACCATTCAGCAATATTGAATCAGTATTGGTCTTGTGTTATATGTGTTTTTTTATGAGCGTATTTAATAAGATACTTTGGGTTTATTAAATATTATTATTAAAAATCAGGTCAGTGAGTCATTAGTTTTAGAGAAGCGAATATTTTTTTTTTAAACGAAATTTAGTGGTTTTTTTTTTACTAGACTGGCTTTTGTAAAATTGTAAAATTGTTCATTATTTGTATTCAGTTTTAAAATAAATAGGTGGTTATTTTTATTTATTTATAGTAGTTATTTTTAAAAAGTTGGCAAACCTGAATACTTTATGGCATTTTTTTATGAAATCGGGTTGTTAGCAATTAAAGTAAAGATTAATTTATTTTACTCCTCAACTATTAATTCTAAGATTAAAGCGTTGTAAGTCATAAATTTAATAAACACAAAAAGATTATTTATCGATGAAAAATAAATCAAGCACCCTTAAAATAAAAATTAACAGATCGAAGTATCTTTCCAGTTCCTACTTAGTAAAATCTAGTCCTATCTTAACTTTATTCATAGCTAACCCTTTCCAGTTTATTCCAGAATTGACCTTTAATTCGTTAATTCTATATTTGATGACAATGCCACCATGATGATGATATATGTGCACCAACATAAATAATTAAATTGACAGGCATATTGCTATATATTTATAGATGGATTGCTTTTAGACCACCCTGACCTCAAAATTTCACATATATCGATACCAGCTTGCCGTGTTTTTTTATTCATTATTTTATTTATTTATTAAAATCAAAAAATAACTAACTATTATGTAATCGTTAGAAATAATTTTACCTATCAACTGTTTGAAATGAATTTTATACATAATAAATGAATGGTGTAAAGATTATGGAATAACAAATAAAAAAATTGGTCCATTAGAACTTTATAGAGCCCCGAATAATGGGGGTCCTACTATAATTAAAAAAAGTAAAAAATTAAAAATAAACTTAGGAAATAATATATGAACAAAACAATTATTTAAAGTTCTAGGATTTTAGATTGTAATTGATTTAGTAAATATTCATTGGAATAATGCCTGAGTATTAATTAAAATGTGTTAGAACCGCAATTGAAATTAAAGAACTAACTCACCTAAAATTTTGTATTTATACTGTTTGCGAAATATCTCCGGAGAGCTCCCACAATTTACGACACGTCAACGATGTCAACTTATCAGTATGACTAGGTCCCTGCCTCCAAGTGGCCTTTTTATCGCTTATCTTTATATAAATTTAGATTGTTACGCCAGTAGATGATAATGGAACTTTTGATTAAACAGTTTCAGTAGGAATATTTCGAAAATCATAAATTTTTTAGCGGAAAAAACAAAAAAGAAAAGAAAAGATTGCTATAATTAAGAAGTATCTAAAATTTACAGTGAACCAGGTAACCAAATGAATGAAACGGATTTCCGGTACAACCGGATTACTCAGGTGGTACAGGTTAGGTTATATCTCGTGGTTTCAGAGTGTCAAGAGTTGTTTACAAACAAATATGGTTGTCGTGACAATATAATAACAGTGAATAATGTTATCTTTTGTAATGCGATAATATATTTTATTAACATTGAATTGACTTCTGCGAAGTTTTAATCGGATCCCATCATTCAAAAATATTAAATGAGGCTAAAAAACAAAAAAATCACAACAATGAAGTTTTTTTTTTAGTTTTTTCTATTTTTATAGATTTCTTCAATTTTAGACCAATAAAAAAAATATAAAAAAGTGAATTTAAATGTTTTTGTACATGTATGCTTTACTTGAAAAGGGTTAAACAAATTTTAATTTTGGAGTATAAAGTAAAGAATTACAAAGTTTGCTAATAAGAACCGTATCTTCCCGGAAAAACATCCGTTAAGGATTTGATTAATCAAGTTTAACAAGCAGAAATCGAGAGCTGTTTCTAAAGCAGTTGTAAGTCCATTTCACATGCTACATACGCACTACAAAAGGAAGAATTGAAATATTAAAATAACGTATGAACGAAACTTGGAGAAAAACAATTGTGGATATGCTATGGCTTAAAATTATCAGGTTGTATGTAGTTGTAAACATAAGTTATTAATGTTAAAAAAAACAAAAATGTATTCCGTTATTAATTTATTCCGCTAGTCCACGCATCGTTGGCCTTTTCTTGTTGTTATCTGATATATGCATTTCGGTCTTATCGTTAGTGAATGTGTTGGAATGAACGTGTAAGTGTTCCTGGAATCTTGCTAGTTTTTATTTTATTTCAGAGAAGCTATTCTGTTAAAAATAAATCAAAAAAGCTTTGTTATTTCGTTATTTGTTAGAGCCACTGTACATAGCAAACTAAAAAACAAACTTACTTATAACTTGTAGATATGCTTTGCGAAAAATCTAAGTTGAGCTCTCAGTTTATGATGCTTCAGGGAAGTCAGCTTAGCATCATCAGAGAGGTCTCGTATTTAAACCACCTGGTTTCGAGTAGCTTCCTTATCATTTATCTTTGTGTAAATTTTGATTGCTGCAAGAGCGACAGATAATGGTGCAATTTTTAAATCTACATTTTTAGCACGTTTTCGAATATCACCATGTTGTTTTGTTTTTTTCCGAAACGAAGCAGCTTTAATAATTATGAAGTGTCACAAGTGCACAGGTAACCAAATGAAAGATTTCGGTACTCCTTGTAAAGCTGCTACCCGTTGGTAGCACTTCAATAAGTGTGATATTAGAAGGTCCCGTGGCCATCTTCTGTTCTGACTCCTCAGAGGGCTATCTGTAATATAATGGGAAATTAAGATTCTGGTGGTTTTGAATGTTATGGAGTTTACTATGAAAAGATGGATTTCAAGTTTGGTCTAAATCAGCAGCGTACGGTACATTAACATCATTATCGATAAGTATGTTTGTGACAAAGTAAGGAGCATTGAGGATTTTCCGAAGGGTTTTCGGTAGTAAGGAATGGATATGAGATGAATTAGATAGTTTAGTGGGGTCCCAAAGCTTTACTCCGTATGTTCAAATAGGTCTAATTACTTGTTTTAAGTTGTTTCTCATTCTATTCCTGATAAATCCCCTTTCCTCTGAAAATACCTCTGGGGTATTGTGTGTATTGAATTAGAAGTTATTAGAATACATTGTACATATATTGTAGAAGTTTGTCAGAGATTGGAGGCTCGGCTTCACGTTGAGTCTGTCAGTATTTGTTCTCCCTCGTCAATGTTATTATTTACATAGTGAAAAATTTGTAATTTTGCCTGTTACTAAAGATTCTTTTAGTACCTCAAGAAAGGGGACTTTTTTAATTACCAGATTAATTTCAAAGAGATTATTGTAAGCTAAGAGGTCAAGTTGCATGCTGTTTTGAAAAATATTTATATTTTCCAATTATAGTTCATTTTGGTCTTTCGAAAAGTCCTGGTGAATCAGAATGACCTTAAGTAACGTAGCATGGTTATAATTATATTTCTGGGATATCCTGCAAACTATTATTATTAATTCTCATTATCCAAAATACAGATGGATCTTATATTGAAAAAAAATCTGTACATATTGTTTTGTTTCGTCTAATGGTTCCTGGAAGCTGAGAATGAGAATAAGAAAAACGATGTGAAACTCCTAATTTGAAATATATCCTTATAGTTGATTCACAAAATCACTTCTATCTCAGATGGGAAACAAATCCGCGACATTCCCTACCAGGCACCGCACAATGGGGCAAAACGGCTAAAAAGCAGGAAACAATTTTTTTCTCGAGAATTGTTTGTCCTATCGAGATTTATATAGTCTCATTCGATTCGGAATCAAAAAATAAAATATAGAATTGTAACTAATTTGAAAAATTATATCATTTTATTCTTTAATAATGTTGACAACGCATGTGCAGATATTTGAAATTATTTTGTAAAATTTAATTTGACATAATTTCATTCTAATTTAACTTCATTTTAATTAAACGTTTGTTCCATTTTTCGATTTTCAAATTTTTTGTCAATTACTTTTGAATAAGCTGGTTCAGAGTGGCTCAGAAGAATTCATTATTTACCTGAATATGTAAAGAATAATGGAACGGTTCACATTATCAATTAGTGCTTCGTTACTGATGGTAAGGTGCTAATATTTTAGATTCAGGCCTCATGTTTGTTATGTAGGGATCTGAGGGTTTTAGCAGCTTATAAAATACATTCCTGTTAGTGGCTGTAGAACATTTCCTAGAAAAGTATATGTAGTACTTCATACTTCATACATTCATACCACAGTACTTATGGTTTTTGTTAACTAATTCACAGCTAACTTGAGTTATTTATGCAGTTAGAGACGAATTTCGGAAAAATGTTCTTGATGTATTTCCGGTGTTACTGGAACCGTTTCCATGTTTTACAAAATCAACTTTTATCCGTAATTCAGTGTTAGACCGTTTTTTTTATTGTTTTCTTAGCGGCTTCTTTAATTGGAATAGTAGTTTTGATAGTTCTCCAACGCTGGAATTCCAAGACATAGCCTAGGTGAAGATTATATTTCATAAATTAAATTCTAGCATGAAGTAGAAAATCCACAACTTAACTGCATCTTCTTTACAACACTTAAGTTAGCTTATCCCTATTAAATTAAAACTTATTTTAATTTTTGTTTGTAAAGAGGAAAAATAAGTTAATCATTGTATCACTCATTGAAGTTAGCAAAGCATCCGATACTAAAGTATACTTCCCCAAAATAAAAACTAAAGTTTATAATGATCCGTCACTAGAAACTACCTCATATGCATCGGAATATTTTTTTTATTAGTATCTATAATGAGAATATCCATGTTAATACTTTTTGAGAAGAAAGCAGACTGATAACTATTTAATGACTGATAAATAAACATAGAGAACGAACGTACTAATTCCAACTTTTTAAACAATCCTCGTTTTTATGTACAGTTGTCAATGAAATTTATAGGAATATTAAGTAGTAATATAGACTTTATGAAAATGGTAATTTTTTACCGAAGCTCAGTGGAGCTATTTTTGTAGGACCACACATGTTAAAAAAAATCTGGTCACTTCTCACTCTAGTATATTTTTTGGTAATATATTTCATACATTGGACAAATCTAATATTTTTCCACTATTTTTTATTGTTTGAACTACAGGTCTGTAAAGTTTCATAGGTTTATGTATAAAAACAAATCCACAGTGACCCAAATCGTAGCTCCATTGAAATAGGCCACTTTGGGGTGAAGTAATATTGTCCAACTTCAGAAGGTCTCAGAGTGGCAAATAAAAATGAAATTGAAAAAAAACTAACTAATAATGAATACAATAGCCCATCAAACACCACATAAATAATAAAGCCATTTTTAGAGTTTTTTCCGTGCCTGCCCCACTGTGCGCCATTAGACCTTGTGCCTAACGCGCTCGGCCATAATGTCCTCACGATTTTAAGATGGCAGGGATTGTTTTGGAAATAATTACACCAATTCTGCTCGCTTTTAATAAACCATTTAAAATATTTTGCATGCTTTAAGCCCTTCTCAAGATCGTTGTTTAAAAATAAATACAACGACCTCTTTTATGAATGAAATCAATTCTTCAGGACCGAGCAATAAAATTTGCACAATACTTCATTGAATACTACGATTAAAATGGTGTAATTATTGTTCAAGCATTGCATAACTTTCAAGTGTAAGATTATTCCAACAAAAAGCTGTATTTCACTGGTTGTAAAATAAATAATTCCACAGCAATGAGTGTATAGTTATCAGCAGGCGTCTTTTTTTTTTTTTTTTTTTTTTTTTTTTTTTTTTTTACTAGTTTGTAAGGATCTACACCTTACTACCATACATCACTACTAGTAAAAAGACCATCTTATATACTTCTCTCTCTCTTTTTACTTTTTAAGAGATCTCATTTTACTTTGATCTCTTGGGATACGTGGTATAGTGTCCTTATATATTAAATACACCTTTCAATCTTTGTTGACATTGCCCTTATGACTATCATTAGAAGCACATTAAATAGCACTGGAGATGAGGAGTCTCCCGGTTCAATCCTTTTTGTACGGCGAAGTCTGCGGACAGTTTTCCTGACTAAGCCTCTGCTATATTTTCATGATTATAATGTGTTTTTGGGTTGACATAGAGTCCTTAGGTTTTCATAGAGCTCATTTCTTTTGAGGATGTCATATATCTGTTTGATATCTATAAAGATGGTGTTGCTTAACATTCCTTTTATATCATTTCTCCAGTATATTACTGAGGTCACATGGCAGTAATTGGTATTTTGCCAAATAAAGAAGGCGAAGTTGGAACACGTGAATAGGATGTCTTCAGGGAGATTGCCTCGAAAATTACTAAAAGAAAAAGCAGGATGAGCCAGAATTCGACGGCGAACACGATTAAGATGGCTGGATGACGTGATGTAGGTTCTCCGTCATGCGGGAGTGATAGGATGGCGCCGAAAGGCCGCGGAGCGAGATGGATGAAAAAGACTTATTGAGGAGGACCATGTCCTGCTTTAAGGACCGTTCAACAAACAAATAATAATAATAATCAATAATTAGTAATTTACACATACGGACTTGAACTCTGGAGTCCTATAAACCACTCGATTTTTTTCAAATCCAATCCTTATAATCCAAAACCCGATGTAAAATCCTGAATGTTACTTATTATGCTTTAAAAATAAATAATGTCCTTAATTTCACATATTTTGCTAATTTGACCCAACCTATCCTCCCATGATAAGTTTCATAACGCCTCAAATCTACACGTCTCCCAAGTTGTTTACCATTCGATTAACGACTAATTTAGGTGTCTGAATAGAAGACGGCAAGACGACTATCTAATATACAACATTTACCAGAGAGCTACCGATGGCTAGTTGGTATAAAGTTATTGACATGTTATTGTAATCATTAGCCCTTAAATTTACTTAATATATTTATTCCAGGGAGCTATCAAGAATCTATGAAAGAGTGTGGTTCACTTGCATGTAGAATGCAGATACCATAGCAAGTTAAATTGTTCCAGTCCAACTAAAATGGTAAATTTGGAAAATAATGTAGCATCTACGTAAGCAGCAAAAGTTTTCGTACACCTACTAAATTCACTGAAACAGGGCTTCCCAACAGAAAATATTTTTTGTTGGGAAACCCTGTTTTAGTAAATTTAGTAGGTGTACGAAAACGTTACCTGCTCACTGTATATTCATTACTAAATAATAACTGATAAAACGCCATTAAATTGAGCGGCATTTAAATATTTTCT
The DNA here is from genome assembly GCA_003667255.2 of Euschistus heros. Lineage (NCBI taxonomy): Eukaryota > Metazoa > Arthropoda > Insecta > Hemiptera > Pentatomidae > Euschistus > Euschistus heros. Next base: position 1,142,351 of record RCWM02000287.1, on the reverse strand, counting down.
CAAAAGTCTTTTTAGCAGCTCCAGAAAAAATTGTCGATTTCTTCTCTAAATTTTTTCAAAAAAAAATATATATATATATATATATATGAAAAATGAGAATACTACCATTATTTTAGAAAATTAAATAAGCTGTAATTTTTTATGAAACTATTTTTTAAGTAAGACCAATTTTCTTTTATCTGTTCGCGAAGAAAACAGTGAAAATTTTAAAAAAATAAATAATTTCAAAACTAAATTTGTTTTCAATCTCCTTTTGTTACCTGGACAAAACTAGCGGTTTCCAAATATTGGCACGTAAGTTAACTTATTTTCGTTTTGAAATGTGTTGATTATTCAGTGGTTAATCAGACAAGTTAAACCAACATGGAGCTCAGTCTATCGAATAGTAATAAGCGATATTTTTTTCACTAATGTGGACACATATTTTCTTGGAACTCAATTGAGGTTTGATATTCCAAGATCTTTGAGGGTTAATTGGGTTTGGCCTTTTAACCTTGGCATCATCAGGACTCCATGAGAAGAGACCATACAAACAGAAGAACAGTAAGAAAATTGAAATTAAAAAAAAAAAAAAAAGAAGAGGTATTTGTCAGAAAAGAAACTTCATCCCATTACAAAAATTCTTTTTCATTCTGAGACATGATTACTTCATCTTTAATTCATCATAATTGATAGCCTAGGATGATATCGAAGTAATAGAAGACTTAACCTAGGCAATGTCCCCATAGTGAAAAATTCTCATAAAATTAATATTGTATTCCAGAATTATGTTATTGAAGTTAGTAATACACTTATTTTAGGATATTCTGTTATTTTCTATGAAAGAGTTGTGCAATACAATCAGATTTTCAGTAAGAATGACAGAGGTTCTTTGTAAACGATGACGTCACAAAACATTATCCTCTAGCAAATGAAATCAGAACATTATGATTTCACAATACAATCCACTTTCCTGTTGATAAAAAAATAAATAAGTAAATCAGTTTAAACTAAAATATTCCGGTTAATTATTTTATCCTACATATTACCAACTCAGTCAAACCAATGTGAAGATCAGGGTTGGTTTATTTTTCATGTTTCAGCCATAAAAGGCATTTTACATGTTTAAAGTCATTTTACATGTTTCAGCCATAAAAGTTGATCTGGCTTGGCAGGATATGAACCAGTGAAATTCTGCTTTGAGAGTCCCGTAGGTGTGTTTCAGCACACATGGACATTTTCAGGCTATAATATATGTTTATTTTTAAACATTTTAAATTAATAGAATTTAGAATGAGTGAGGAGAGGTCGTTTTTGGGTATGGATGCTCTGTGTAGAGTGATATGGATTCACTCCTACCTTGGTCGATTAATATTAATTTTATGTAGGTATATGAAATGAATCTGAACACTCCACTCTTAATGACCTTTTGGTAGCAGTTAGATGTTGGCAAAAAGTGCCCATAATACCTTAGGGTACTTTTACCTAAGGTAGTCATATGTATGTTAGTATAGAAGAATTAGGAATTTTTTTTTATTCTACACCAGTGTCATTGATAACTTCAGCCATAAAACATCTAACTGTCCAATATAAGTAACATATATTTCTTACTGAAGATCTTACTTTGTCAAGAGCTTAGCAGATTTCTAAATAAGAAGTCATTTCTCCTTGTCTGCAGAGTGGGCAAATACTTGGCCCCACGACTCCTATCTTATAATGATAGCTATGGAGCTAGTCGTGTACTATAGGGTGGAACAGAAAAACTTTTTTAGAAAAAAATTATATCCTAATCGTTAGCAATTCTTCATTCTGGATTATTTAATTTATATTAAAAGCTCATTTCCTAGTTTCTAAAGAGATAAAAACTCAATAAGAATTGAGAGACCCCACTACCTGTAAATCAAATAAGTGTGGCACTGGAACGTACTGATGGGACGGGTTCATAAGAACTGGAATAAACTCCAAGAAGCAACTTCCATGATATGACATGAATAAGTAATTTCTTAATATCGATGACTCCTGCCCTCAGGACAGTGATCTAAATGAGCAAACATTTTATGAATCATTTTTCAAGCCTTGAGACTGAAAAATATTACTTGAGAAATAATAAAATTTGGAATATTTATATTTTGCCATTTTTGATAAAACCAAAAACTTTAAAAGATTTGTGCAACTTTAAGACTGTCATATTTCAGTCTCAAATTTTTACACAATTAATTTAAGCTAATTTCACCACTATTCCTGGGTAAGAGTTTTACAGATTCTCAATATTTTTTTTTAGCCGTTTTTGCTCCACCCTAGTGTACAGTCCTCATTCGAAATAGTGCTACTGTTTCTCTTCTTGACAGGTTCATGGGAGCTGATATGAGAGTGAGAGTAACTGGGTCCGATACAGCTATCACCATAGGCCCCCTGTTTATCTTTTTTCTAAACAAACTGAGAGAAGAAAGTGAAATGGTTACTTTTGTTGCCACTAGGTGCCCAAGTAGGAATTTAAAAAAGCTTTGCCATAATATTATATATATTTAGTTTATTAAAACCTCTAAGTAGAAATAACATTGAAGTAGTAAATCATTCATCGATTCTTAAGAGTAATGTATATTTGATATACTACCTTAGAAACTACCTTGTTGAAAAAAGGATGCAAAAAAATAAAGATCTAAAAATAGATGATCATTACATCAAAACGAATATTGCAGATATCAATCAAAAACAAGTAGGAATAAAAAAAATAATAATGAAGAAGGAAAATTCAAACAAATAATTGTTAAAAAGTATAATATAATACTTTAATACTCTTTACAAAAATATTTACATAAGAATCTCATAAGCACCATGTAAATAATCTAAAAGTGGACAATAAAATTACAAATTTTAAATTACTATTTACCACATAGAATACAAATGAATGTACAAGGAACTATTTTATACAATTTCTATTTTTTAAGTTACCATTGTAAAATGATACAATAAAATACTTTACAACTTATTCTAAGACATTTATACAATAGAATATTTTATTCGAATTGTTGCATCTTTTTTATCACAAATCTTTTGATCAATAATTATTCTACAATTCAATCATTATCACTTGTTACAAATTGGCAGTATAAAGTACTTCATTCAATACTTTCCTAAATTTTTGGTTTCATATTTGTTATTTCTCAGAAATAACTCAACTTAAAAAAAAAAAAAAAATCATTCCTCTAAGCAAGACCTGCATCTTGTGCCATACTATAGAATACTGAAGACTTGTTTTTAAGAAGAATTTTAGGTGAATCAAATTCTAGAACTTTACCTTGATCCAAGACAAGAACTCTGAAAATAAAATAAAATTATTGCGATTAGATCTCATTCTATGATACATATACTAACAAATACAAGCAAATACCTTTATCTCTTTAGATTTAAAAAAATCAAATAAATGTTGGATCTCTTACCTGTCAGAGTCCATAATTGTGTTTAATCTGTGTGCTATCGTTAGAACAGTGCAATCAGCGAATTCAGATCTAATAGTTCTCTGGATGAAGTCATCAGTTTCAAGATCAACTGCTGCAGTGGCTTCATCAAGGATTAAAATTTTTGTTTTCCGCAGAAGAGCTCGAGCAAGACAAATGAGCTGTCGCTGCCCAACACTAAAATGATATGTTTTCCTCTGATTGTGAATGCAATTAAAAATACATAATATTTCACTAACAATAATACATGAATATCACCAAAACTTCCTCAAGGCTACATATATAGATATATAAAAGAATGTATAATGAAAGGAATTTTGTGAAATTATAAAATTTAAAAATTAATACTTAAGAAATTCAAAATTGTATGTGATCTGGTTTTTGTGTATACAACATAAACTAATTATTGTTATTCTCTTTTATTTTCATAATATTCGCCTGTTTACTTTATTATTATACAACCTACCTATATTTATTTGTTTTTCTATTCTGAACATAATTATAATTACATTTAAATTATTCATATTCATTAACTTGTATTTTACATTAACATTTAATTTAATTAATCTTTAATTTGTTTTAATTTTTTGGGGCTTATGTCCTAATGCACTCCAACTATTGATAATATAATTTTTATATTTATTAAATAGTATTTTATATTTTACTTAATTTTCATTGTTTGTACTTAAGTTTCTGTTATTTTTAAATATCTTCCATCATTTTCTTTAAATTCTTTTTTTTTTTATCTTGTATATTTCTTTTGAAGCCTTAATGGTGGCCATAACAGTTTTAGTAGAAAGGTCAGCAACAAAATAAGTTCTTGTTATAATATTCTATACCCTGTACCACAACAAAATAAAGTGTTTTGGGGCTAAGCACTATAGTAAACAAAGAAAGGAAATGTAGCCAAAATCATGCTCAACCTCCAGGTTTGTTTCCTTAATTAAGGGTACCCACTTTATACAGGCTGGGTTTGCCCCTGGAGGGTCCCCTGATTTTGTTATATAAAGAATTATTTCATGCCTATTTATGCCTCTAAAAACTATAAATCTATAAATTTGTTTTAATCTGCCAATTAGTTTAGGTATATTTGGGAATGGAGAGAGCCAGAAAGACTATCGATCATATTGAATGATGTGTCATGATCTTTGGAGAACAAAAAATAGGACTTGACTACTTTCTCATCATGAATTGCTTCATTAGGTTTGTCTTCGGAACCTCGAGACGTTCCCATGTTTCGCATCTCTACAATGAGTTAAATTGGCTGTTCCCCTCCTTCCGCAGAAAATACTTCCTAGGCACCTATCTATACCAAGTTATCAACACCCGTCACCCTCCCTTTATTTACAGTAACCTGAAATTCAAGTCCGCTATCAAATCACTGCATACAAGATCTCGTCTTTCCGATCTCTATACTCCATCCCACAGAAGTACTGCATTCCAACGTTCCTTCCTTGTCCGATCCTCTACTCTTTGGAATTCCCTCCCCCCCCTGTATCCGCAATGCTTCTTCCCTTGGAACATTCAAATCACTATTCTTTCACCTTCTTCTTTCCCTCCAACTCGACGCTCTCTAATTGTAAGGATGTATGTACTATATATGTAATCGTCTAATTTAATTACTAAGACTGTCAGACATAAAACATAAGCATAAATTATATTTTGATTATGATGTATTAATTGTTTGTAATGATAATTTTTGATTTTCTATCTTTTATTTTTCTTCTGTTTTTTTTTTTTTTTCTCTTTTGCAATTTTATTTACAATATTAACCTCTATTTTGTATACTCATTTTTTTCACCCTCTTTTTATTTAAAGTTTTTTCTTTTTTTAGTTTTTCTCTGTATCTTTTTTTCATACATATTTGTATTCAGTTTATCTATGTTTTTACTTTTAACAGCCTCTCGGCCAGTTATGATCTTACTTTATGTTATTTTATGTTATTATTAAGGGACTTTGTCCCAGAATAAAGTTTTCTTTCTATTCTATTCTATTCTATTCTTTACCTATAAGATAAATTTTAATAAAACTATATACCTCAAATTTTCTCCGCCTTCGGAAACTTCATGCTGCAGCCCAGCAAGTAGCTCTTTTACAAAAGCTTTGAGATGAGAGAGCTCCAGAGCCCTCCAAATCTGTTCATCGTTGTAATTACCAAATGGATCCAGATTCATCCTCAAAGAACCAGAAAAAAGTACAGGATCCTGGAAAGTATAAAAAATGAAAAGATTTATTTATAAATATAAAATATGTCATTCTTGTTATAGGACTTATGAAAGATAGCAGCATGACAAGACATATCATAGGGAAAACCAAAAGGTTTTAACCCACCCATCTACCTCCTGACAGTCTCGACTCTTCACATTCCTCCTGTGAAGGTCCTGATATTTTTCAGAAATACCTTTTGTTGAGGCCAACATGTGTTTTGTTTATGTACATGAGGTCACGTAATTCTTGGTTCAAATTAAGATTATTATAATTATTTTTACCTTATATACAATTATTAGTTATAAAGATTCAATATATATGTGTGGGTCTTCTGGCAGCAGGATGATTCACGTGACGTGCCACCTCTCCTCCTCAAGAAGAGTCAGTGAGCTCCAGACATTCAAGGGAAGAGTTATGCCTCCCACTCTTGCTGGAATTAGGTTGGTGACCTGTATGATAGCCACTTTTTCTGCATCAGAAAGACTTTAAGCCTGAACGGACAGTTTTCCTTATGGCCAGTTTTTATGCTTGAGTGAGTCATCATTAAAGTTAACTAAGCTAGATCTAAATGCAGCATTGGTGTTACTTGCAGAGATGCCTTCCTTTAATATGTTCTGTATTTATCACTATTTGTCATTAACAGTATATTTTACTTGCCAATAATATTGAATATGAATGAATTAATGGTGCTTATAAATGAGAGCTTAGAAATTTAACATGCTCTTGTCAAATAAATATCTGGGTTTTGTAAATAGTTTATTAACCTTTATTAATTATACCAGGTATGCAAGTTTAAAATGTCGTTTTAATTCCAATAGAATGCGCTCTTAGCCTATTGAAGGATTTGCTTATCTCTAAACACTATTTTGTTTGTTAGTCATTTGTTTACAAAAGTCAGTTGTTTTTAAGTCGTTTACGTGGACGTATCATACCTTTCTTTGGTGTTAAAAATGTCTAATTTTAAGCCAAATAAAGAGCATTTGCGGCATGTCATGATTTTCTTATTTAATCAAAAGAAAAAGGCATCTGAATGTCATCGAATTCTTGTTGAGACTTATGGCGATGTTGCTCCAACCGTCAGGACATGTGAACGTTGGTTTCAAAGTTTCAAACGTGGTGATTTTGGGAAGAAGACAATGCTGTGTGTGTGGTGGGATCAGAAGGGAGTAGTCTACTACGAGCTTCTCAAACCCGGCGAAACAGTCAATACCGAGCGTTACCGACAACAAATGATCAATTTGAGTCACGCATTGATCTAAAAACGCCCAGAATGGGCTCACAGGCACGCCAAAGTCATTCTTCAGCATGATAACGCTCCTGCACATTCAGCCAGATTGACTAAGGAAACGATTTCTTCGCTTGGTTGGGAACTCCTACCCCACCCGCCATATTCACCTGACCTGGCGCCTTCTGATTATCACCTCTTCTCATCGATGGGACACTCATTGGCGGAGCAACACTTCAACAATTTCGAAAACGTACGAAAATGGCTCGATGACTGGATTTCAAATAAAGATGAAGCATTCTTTTGGAATGGTATCCATATATTGCCCGAGAGATGGACAAAATGTGTAGAAAGCGAGGGTCAGTACTTTGAATAAAATATATTATACTTTTTTTTAAATTACTGTGTATATATTTTAAGAAATAATCGACATTTTAAACTTGCATACCTGGTATTGAGCTACCAGCCTCACAAAAGTGGATGGTTTCGGCTGAGTTCGCTACAAACCTATAGCCGCCGCTACACCTTTCGTTTTACCTTCTTAGATGAGTAGTAACATGTTCGATTTCTTGTCTTATATTAAACAAAAAAAAAAAAAATAATACAGTGGAGTCTCACTTATGCGAAACTCACTTATAAGAAACATTCAGTTATACGAAGAATTTTTTGTTCCCCGTCGAACGAATAACTATCTTATAACTATTCAGTTATAAGAAGAACTCACTTATATGAAACATTTTTCATTCCCCCTCACATTCGTATAAGTGAAACTCCACTGTATATATAATCTATGTAGCAAACTGCTGATGTTTTGAAATTTTTGTATGTTTTAAAACTGATGATAAATGTTTATCATTCGAAACTAATTTTCAAATAAAAATAATTCCAATAGAAGTGGCAAATAATTCATCGATCCAAATTGTATTGATCCTTCTATACCATCATGCGTACCTCATGTGATCAATATCATTTGTATTTTTCAAAAGTTTTCCATTACCTGAGGAATGATGGTGAGGCGTGACCTCAGAGCATGGAGACCAAGTGTAGAAACATCTACACCATCTATTAGTATTTTCCCACCAGCCGCTTCAATTATTCTGAATAAACTCAATGTCACTGAAGATTTCCCAGCACCTGTACGCCCTACAATACCAATCTAAACAAATAAATATTAGTTAGTTTCAAGAATATATTAACTATAGAATAATTCATTAATTATTAAAATAACATATAATTAATTAATCCATCATTATTTACAATTTGGAACATATTCATTATTATTTCAGTCAGACTATGAACAATCAACAGTACTAAAAACTTTTAATTCTGATAGTTATTCAAAACATTAAATATACACTCATATAATTAAGCCCAAATATATTGAATAGAAAATAACTAAGTGTTTATATTTGATTTTTTAAAATTTCCCATTTAGTCCAGTCAATGAGTGCTGAAATGAGGGGTGTAGAGTGCATGGAATATGCGATTATTTTTGACCTCATAGCTTCATTAGGAATAGTTAGAACGTAAACATACTAAAAGTTCCTGCCCCTGGGGGGTGAGCTAACGGTGGGGAGGAGGGGATATTTTTATCGATTTCTTGTTTATTTCCTAATTGAATCTGATTTATCATTTAAACGTGTTGGATTTTCTTATGATAGACCTTTAAAGTCCTCTATTTACTGATGAACAAATTTTTGAACTGATTTTGTAGCTTGTTTGAGGTTTTATAAATAAATATATTCACTCATCATTTCATTTGATGAAGTCAACAGTATTTAAAAATATAATAAAAACAAATAAGAATTTTAAATATTCTTTACCTTCTCGCCTCCTTTGATAGAGAGGTTGATTCCTTTAAGTACCAAGTCCAACCCTTCTCTGTACCTGACGGTGTAGTCTACGAAGTCCACTTTACCTTCCTGTGGCCATTCAGTTCCTACATTGTTTGTAGTGAGGTCCCAAGCAGCTTCCTAGAATATTGTACAATTAATTAAGTAAACTAGGATTTAACTTATTAGTAATTATTATTCTAATAGGAAACCCCTTTCATATGTTTAGTTAAATAATTAAATTAATAATAGATACGATACATAACATTAAAACTTTATAATACCATTCAGTACAATTAAGCTAATCAGTAAATAGTTTTTGAAGAAAGTGAATGGAAACAAATCCAGAAAAAAGTAATTTTACAATAACTGATAGAGGAGATGAGGAAGAAGAGACTATTAACATTACAAGTAAGGCCAAGTGATTAGAGAAAGCTGTACCTTGGTACAGTTTTTAGTAGAGAAGATAGGGTGGATAAAAATTTCTTATTCCATATTCTTCAAAATAATAGACAAGCAGGAAATAAGCAAGGATACGAAAATAAGGATATTCAAGACAGTGTTCCTAAGTGTTCTCTTATAGGGTGCAGAGAGTTTGACATTCATTGATGAAGATCTCAGCAACATGACGACTGCAGAAATGAAGCACCTCAGAAAATTAATCAGCAAGAAAAGAAGAGAGTGCAAAAGAGAGGACAATGGTGTAAGGTCTTTTACACAAATTATTGAAAATATAATCCCATATGGCTTATGGGAGATGATTGGTAGGTTAGGTGGTTCCAAAAAAACCTGACCACAAGGAAAATGACCCAAGAAATGCCCATAATATGTATAATGAGTACATAGATAAACTGGGGACAGCTAGATGGGCCAGGCATGAGAGGAAAAGGTCATAGAACATTGGGCAAGATGGGCAGAGACTATTTCTCCACACTAAATAGAAATACAAAGTTAGCGAAAGAAGAAGAAGGTGAAAGCCATTTTTAAATTTCTACACTCAAATGAATCATGGAGAGGTACATTATGATACTGGCAGATCATCTGATTTGGTACTGTTATGATGATATAAAAAAAAAAAAATTTAGACCCCTTGAATAGAAAGAGATGTAACGGTTGATAAAAAAAAAAAGTTTGTTAAAAACTGCAAAAAGCTTGTATCCTAAAAACATTAAAAAAAAAGAAAGATATATTTTATGTTAAGGCGTATTTTATCACCACTTGACTAAATAAAACTACAAATATTAGTAAACATTAGTTATAATAATAAGTAATGATTTATAAATTTAAATAATTTATAATTTATTACAGTTTTTAATTTTTAGAAATATCAGAACATGATCTCAAATAGAAACTCATCCAGGCGAATAAGGGTACATTTCTATCAGATTTTTAATAAATATAATTTATAAATTAAATAAATAAAGTAATATTAAAATTTAAGCTAAATAATATAACAAGTAAACAAAATATTTAGTGCCTATAAAAATAAAGTACCTGAGGTGTATTGGAATATTCTTCAATTCTCTCCACAGCCACAATGTTAGATTCAACATCAGCTACCATTACAACTAACATGTATAAGAATATTGTAATCTGGCAACATACAATAAATATTAGACATCAACTGTGAGAAATAATAATAAATAATAACTACTAAAAAAATGTTACCTGCATTGTGTAACTGACGGAAAGCCCAACTAGCCCAGGACTCAAGTAATCCTTACCAATGATAGCAAAAAGTGATGCAAAAAAACCAATGACACCACCAATTAATTGCAGTCTTACACCAAGCCATCTAAAATATAAATTTTATTCTATAAATATAAATAAAATGTCTATAAAATATAAATAAATAGGTAGTTTTTTAATTACAGATTTTAAAATAAAATAAAGCCATTACTACTGACCTACTAGCTACTATACTGGCATAAGAGGATGATTGATTTAAGTCAACTTTCATTTCAGATTCCTTGATGAACCTCTTCTGAACACCATAGGCTCTAATCACTGAAGAACCTGCATTTGAGGAAGTTTTTATAATTACAAACTAAACATCCACCACATTATGTTCACAAATTAGAATAAAATATTATTTCAATTGCAGTTTAATACAAGATAAGCCAATTCTATTTCCATGCACCCCTCCCCACAATAAAAAAAGTATAGAGCATAATTATAAATTTTAATTAATAATTAGCAATAAATATCTAAAACTAAGAAAAGTGTAGGCTTACAAGAAGGGGCTAGTTTAAATACAATAAATATATCTGTGTATTATTGAAAATGTCTATGATATATTCAAAGGGATGGAATGAAGCAAAGATATATGAAGAAGGAAAAAAATTCTTGGGATATCTAAAAAATAAAATGATTTTTTAGTAGTGAAAAAACATGATTCCTGAATAAAAACCTGTACCACAACAACCCATGAAGGGTCTTGGGTTCAGTTCTTAAGTAAGGTAGCACATTTACTGTACAGTTGTGAAAGGAGGAGATTTGGATGAAATCACTCTGAGCTGCCAGGTTATCTCCACAATTGAGGGTGCTCTTTTTATAGTGACTAGGTATGACCTTGGGTCTCGCCCCCTCAAAGTCAAGACATTACCGAAATAACATTATAATAAATTTTGAATAACGAAATAATAAATTGTCTGCCTTCAGTTGGACTCTAGCTTGAGCTGGGGAACTTGGTGCCAAGTTCCTTACCCACTGAGCTACAGCATCTGCCCTTGACTACTGAAAGTGAATACAGTATTTTCTATTACTATACTTAATGAATTTTCTATTACTTCTATACTCAATGAAAGACAGTGTTACTTTATTATATTTTCATATTTCAGTATTTCGATGGTGTTATTTATAACTCCTATCACTTTCTGTGGGATCCCTACTGCTGTAAAGCAACAAATAATTAAGGATAGGAAATGGAGAGGTTATTTAAAGTACTATTTAAAAAAATCTAGGATGGAAATAAAATTCCAAATGAAGTGAGAATATAGTGATAAAAAGGCAACCAAATCAAATGAAACAGCTCTTTGGTGATGTATTTCTTCATCAGATATTCATATACCTCTGAATCAAATAGGTATTCGAAAGTTTCCATAGGTAAGTGGTTTGTACACTAGGCCTCACTGCTAAGGTGCAGATTAGAAAAGAAAAAGAAATAAAGATGGAAAAGAAAAGAAAAGGAAGCTATAGTTTGATCTTTCGAATCGATTCCCAAATAATATCAGAGATTATATATGGTTGATCATTTAACACATATATATGCTGACATGATTATTCAACTACATTTAAATGTGAATCATGAATGAATATTAATCACCTGATACGCTCTCACCAAAATGTGAATAAATCGGAGATCTCGTTATGGATTCAATTCTCCTCAATTGCTGTGAAGTAGCAATATAACATTTCTGCAAAAAATTAAAAAGATAAATACATAATTTTTAAAATTAATCAAATTTAAAGATATTCTATTAATTATTTTTCTCATACCTGAACCCAGTAGTAAACTATTCCAATTGGAATTATGACAATTAAGAATGCTGGTGTAGTATAGCTAATAATTAATATTGTTCCAATTACCTATAATCAAAAATATATTTTAAAGATTAAGAGATAAATTTATTATATTAATTACTTGTTATATAAGGCTTAATTTAAATTATAAAGATCAACTTTTTTATTTAATTTAGTATGAAGAATACTTTCTGTTAAAAATTTGGACAATCTACTCTGGTTTATTTAAATTAGAAAAAAAAATTGGTTATTAATATTATATCCAATTCATGTTAAAAATGAGATAAACAAATTTAAATATGTAGATATATTTAATAAACTGTAATAGAGCAATAAATTAATTATTACTGGTGCGGAAAAGCCAAAACACTGCTTCAAAGAAAAGGGAATGCTATTATCCAGAACATCAATCTCCTTGGAAAACCGATTAAGAATTCTTCCTTGTGGTGTGGTATCGAAGAATGACATCGGAGAACGCATAATATTCTTCAGTAACATCTGGTGTAGTAATGTACTAGCATTTACAGCACCAACGTACCATGTCAGTGAAGAAATAAAGTTTGCAAAAGCTGAAAATATTAAGTCAAAATCAGAATAAAAAGTAAAAGAATATCAAAGGAATTTAAATTAGTAAATACTGAAATTAAAAATTAAAATCATTTTAATTTTTTTCAGGGTGCCTAGATAAACAACGGATACATTCGATTTCAACACAGAACCATTCAGCCGAAATATCAATAAAAAGATTTTAAAAATATGTAATGTCCTGCCATTTCTTGGTAATCCCTCTCACCCCATACTTGGACTAAGGTTATTAATTTTTTGTGATACATATCATGTTTTGGAGCCTAAACCATATGTTATGTGCCAAAATATAGATCTAGAGATTTGTAACAAAATATAGTCTAGAGTTGTTTTCCATTCACTCGTTTCCAATTAGATTTTTGATGGAAACAGATTGCCTTGGGTCATTTAGTATAAATAATTTGATTGCTATCAATTAGTAGTTTCTGTCAGAAAGTATGGCTGTGGCATGTCCTGCTCTGCCCTCTATGTTACGCTTGGGTTAAATACAGAGTTGTAGTTGAACCTTCAATGTGTGTGTTTCGGTAGTGAGCCGGTTGTAACTTTTGTAATCAGTAGTTTCTTGACTAGTCATTATCATGTGAATAAACTTATTATTCCTATCGTTTAATTGATTATTTTTGTTTTGTACAATTTAAATAAATGTATTATTAAAAATTACTGATTAAAATGAAGCATAGAAAAAATAAATAATGTACTTTAAGAAATTACTTTGCCCAACACCTAACAATCCATATAATTCCAGATACATGTTCCTTTTTTCTATATTTTGAGTTCCATTGATGACGGTATCTTTGTCATCAGACCATTTAGACAACAATATGCTTGATCCAATTGCAAGTGCCTGGTTAACCACTGTAAGTGCAATAGATGTCAAACACAGAAACATTCCTATAGCTTTAAAATAATTGGCATAAACTCTCCATTGGATCTGAGAACAAGAGAAAAAAATTCTTTATTTAGTGCTAGAATATTATTTATTCAGTAATGGTTATTTCATTGAGTAGAAGAATTTTTATTTTAACATACTTTAATAGTATTTCTATTTTTATAAATATGTCCTATCTATAATATATCTATTACTTTATATTTTAAAAACCATTTCAGGCTAAAACTTTATTTATCTATTTTTTTTTTTATAATTGCTACTTTCAAAGGACATTTCCCTTATTTTTATTTATTTTTTATTTTAAAGATTAATACTGAATGGAAATATTTTACCCTTCCAACTGCAGCTTTCTCCTCCTCTATTAATTTTTCACCAGTATTTTTTTCAGTAACACTTTTCACTGAGGCCTGTGAAAGTCTTCTCCTAAAATTTATAAAGTACATTAAATTTCATCAATTTAGTTTAGTACTGGACAGATAAGAGTAGATGAATAATAGTAATAAATAAGCAGTAAGGAATACTGAATAGCTAAATTAGTAATTACTTTTTCAACGAAGATAAGGATGTCACTGAGCTGTAGATAGATTTCTGATTACTGATTTGTCTATGAAATTCTGGGTTGGTATTTATGATATCTTCCATTATATTATCATCCAGTTCTGTCAACAGAACGGGGCAAAAGATCATTAAAACAAATAAATCAATAATGAAATATGCTCAAATGATTTATTATTGCTATATTGTACCTTCTAATTCTTCATTGTCAATCTCTTGTAAATGTGATATAAGGAATTCACTGAATGCTCCTTTCTTTTCAAGTAGCTCACGGTAAGTTCCTATTTCTGATATCGTGCCATCCTTGAGAACAATAATCAAGTCTGTTTCAGGAAGATATGTAATACTGTGGGTAACAAGGAGTCTCGTCTGCAAAACAAAGGAGATATATAATTTTCCTTGAATAATAAATACATACCATGCTTTATATTAAGTAGGAGTTTACCTTTTTTCTAAGCACTCCACTTGGACCAATAACATTGTCGAATATGTGTTTGCCAACATGGCTGTCAACTGCACTCAGAGGATCATCCAAGAAGTATAGATCACAGTCTGAGTACACTGCCCTGGCAAGGCTGATTCTTTGCTTCTGGCCACCACTCACGTTTATACCCTAGGTTTAATTATTTAAAATGAAATTACTTAATAGATATGTGTGTATACATAGTGGCTAACTTTACTTCTTGGGTATAATTTCTGGCACCCTTTTATTACATTAAAAAATGAGTTTCAGGCCTTAGATGGACACTTAGAATGTCTAGTTTTAGCAGGTCAGTATCCTGCATTTTAGCTTTTTTTTGTTCTGTACTCGAAAAAAAATTTCAAGACAAACATTGAAATTCATTCGGGATTAATCATTTTGATGAAAATTCTAATTAATAATTCAATTAAAACTCAATATCCTTAAATATAAATAATTTTTTAAAGTATTTATTCAAAGTAGTGAATGTAATGTTAAAATATTTTGAAATTGCTTAAAATACGTCTATTTAAGTTCAGATGTTTCTAATGATGATTATGGGTAGATTTGAATGCCCTTGCACCCTTGCAGGAGGTCACTTTGCATTTAACAAAGTATAGAATCACCATTTGAGAAAAATTAGATTTGTGTTAGGGATACATCTGAGATAACTCTCACAACAGTAACCTAAAAGTTATTTAGAAACTTTTTGATACCATTTTTAACTTTTTCAGAGAAAAAGAAATCTTTAAACAGAGAATTAAAATTTAACTGTTGATTAAAAATTCTTATAATGATATAGAATCTGCTTGAAAATCACTTGAGGTACGCATGATGATATAGAAGGATCAATACAATTAGGATTGATGAATTAAATGCCACTTCTATTGAGATTATTTTATTTGAAAACTAGTTTCGAATGCTAAACATTCATCTTAGTAAATCAAAGAGTAAATGAACATATAAGAGCATACACTAATAAGACCCAAAATTCCAATTTCGCTATCCATCTAAATGAAAATAACCACAAATTTAATAAAGACTCAGGAGTAAAAATATTACATCAAGTAGAAAATAGCCTAAAATTAAATACTTTTGAATCACTAGAAATAATAAAATCGTTTAAAACCGATCCAGATTTTTTTTTTAAATGATCAGATTAACATATCCAATAGCCCCATTTTAAATTTATTTCCCATCGGAACGAAAAAACCCAATGAGTCATAAGGGAAACCCCGTTGTAAATCTAAAACTTAACCTACATGCCCCCCTTTTACTTCTCACAAATTCAGTGTTTTAGTTACCTCGAAGGTGAGTGCCTATGCTTGATTTCTTGTCTTATCTTTTTAAAAAACTTTAGTATATTTAATCTATGTAACATAGTACTGATGTGTTGAAAAAATTTTATTGTATGTTTTAGAACTGAAGATGAATGTTTAGCATTCGAAACTAGTTTTCAAATAAAATAATCTCAATAGAAGTGGCATTTAATTCATCAATCCTAACTGCTTGAAAATGTGATTTACTTAATTCCGATTCCAAATTATTTTGAAAAAATAACCATGAACACTCTCAGATACCATTCAGAATTACAACAAAAATATTTTCTGACACTGTAATTAATTAATGGTCTTCATAGTTGTTTTCCTTATTTACAATACTAATTTTTGCTATATTGGCTTATCAAAGCTGCTGGATTGTTTTTATAACCAAACATCCATCATTTCATTTTGAACTTGGAAAATATTTTTTGGAAGAAGCTTATTTTGGACAATGGAGTTTTTCCACTTGACTTATGATTATTTTCCAATCCACTATTAAGCTTTAGCCACAAGGTAAAACAATATAGTAAAGATTGGTATTATGATTTCATTATAAAACAATTAATGCTTTTAAACAAATAAACTTTCAATATAAAATAAATTACTTTTTCTCCTATTTCAGTTTGATCCCCTCCAGGAAGCATCTCTAAATCTTTTTTCAATGCACATGCGTTAATAACTTTATGATACTTTTTACTGTCCAGAGACATTCCAAATAATATATTGTCCTGCAGAGTGCAATTCTGTATCCAGGCTAATTGAGGCACATAGGCGATGGTTCCCTGAAAAAAATAAATGGAATTTCAAATTTAAAAAAAAAAAAAAATGAGAATACAATTCTTATCATTTCTTCAAGTAAACTAGGGAAAATTTTTATTGAATACTTAAAATCCAAAAGATTTATCAGAAAATAAAAAGTATTTTCTTCTGAATGAAGGTTCTGTTGTAACCTTCAGAACACAACAAAATTAATATGAGTAAATGTTAGATAAAGTATGCTAACATACCTTTGTGTTGACCCTCCCAGACAGTTTTTCCATTTCACCAAGGAAGGCTGATATCAAAGACGACTTGCCAGCTCCGACCACACCAACTACAGCAACGAGCGAGCCTGGTTTTATTTTCAGGTCAAGGTTTTTAAGTGTCGGTGTCTCATCACCTCCCCAAGAGAATGTGCATTTTTCCATTATCAAAGGATCCTCTTAAAAAATAAAAATATGTGATAAATGATGATTCTGCGGTTGCATTGAAAAGATCATTAGGCAAAAACATGACCACATATCAGATTTTTTCACTAAGTTATAATATCTATAGCTTATTAATTTCTTCAATAATGGAGCATTAATATTAATTTCTTCAATAATGGAGCATTAATATTAATTTATTCAATATTCTTTATTTCAACATTACTCCTCACTTTACCAATCATTATCATGTTATATGTTTCGGGACTATGGTCCCATCTTCAGACTTAAATACATTTTTCTGGTGTTAATATTAATGCTCCTTTATTGAAGAAATTAATGAAAAAGTGAAAGGCATAATGAGTAACTACTGGATAAATAATAATGAACAAAAACGGGAAGAAAGGAAGCAGAGGAAAGGCTTTTGGTTAAGCAATACATTCAGAGTTGATTGAATATTTTTGAAGGAATAAACTGCATGAAGATTGTGAACCTATTTATAAAAATTTTTAACTGTTATTATAAAATTAGTTACTTGAAAAAAATTATTAACAATAACATATGTCAAGGACTTGGTGGTTAACCCCAGAAAAATGTATTTAAATGTCCGAAGATGGGACCATAGTCCCGAAACATGTAAAATGATAATGATTGTTAAAGTGAAGAGTAATGTTGAAATAAAGAATATTGAATAAATTTATAGCTTATGATACAAGAGTATGTTTTAAGATACGTATAAGTATTTTAATCCATTCATAAGAGATAAATTCATGTCGTATATAAATGAATTTAGGCAATGATACACACTATTGAAAAAATTGTTAATGTGCCCTAATTAGCATTGATAATGGGCATAAAAAAATATTTAAAAAATACTGAAGTAACTTATGTACTCGTAGATTGGTGGGGCACAAAAACAAAAACAAAAACTGTAATTACCAAACATAAATTAATCTTCATTATTGTTGTTTAGAATCGATGAATTAATTTCCATTTCTATTTTATTCTTTTTATTTGAAAACCAGTTTTGAGTGTAGAACATTCATTATTAGTTCTAAAAATGTACCAACATTTCAAAACATCAGCACTTTTTTACATAGACTGTATATATTAAATATTTATAAATGTAAGATAAAAAATCAAATATATTGGTGTACACCTTTTGCCTCCTTAGGTGACTATGAATATATGATATCTTGTCTTACATTTTTTTAGAATTTAATTTATATAATCTATGTCACAAAGCGCTGATGTTTTGAAATTTTTGTATGTTTTTAGAACTGATGATGAATATTTATTTAAAATTCGAAACTAGTTTTCAAATAAAAAGAATTCCAATCGAAGTGGCAATTAATTCATCAATCCTAATGTTATTGATTCTTCTATATTCTATACTCTTCTAGCTCAAGTAATGTTACTTATTAGAGTTAAATTATCTCACATACTTTAATATATTCAGTATTATTACTTACCATCTTTACTATCATGAGAAACAGTATTTAAGTCCAAATCATCACTGTTTAAAAACTTGTTAATTCTTTTTATTGATACTAATGCCTGAAAAAATATTAAATATTTAAGCATTAATATTAAATTATTAATATTTTTAATTATAGGAGATAAGAGTAATTATATAAGGTTAGGCATTTACTCTCCAATTTCATTTATGAAGTATTACCCATGTTCTATCTAGGAATTCTTAGTTATGGTTCAAGTATGAAATGTACAAAATGTGTAATAATTTTATTAAAGTTGACAGCATTTTTAAAAGAAACGAAAAATACATTGTATGGGTATGCAATTATAAGATTAATTGTTAACAATTATTAATGATTAGTTAATAATAATTAATTAGTTAGTTAGTTAAGTCTGTATAGGGGAAGAAAATTCCCAAACTATGTTGCTGAGTAATTCTTTATAAATAAGATTGGATAGTGTCTAAAACTATAGAAATATTAAAATTTTAAACTATCTCAGGAACATTTTGTAAATGGGAAGTTTTTGCTATTTGGAAAAAATAAAGTTATATAACAATAAAAATAAAATATAATGTAACACATTTATAATAAAATTGCAACCCTGTAGGTTGCCTTATGAGTCTGTTTACAACAGTGTTGCAGGAATTCATTTTATTAGATAAGAGGAGTGAGGGAGAAAGACAAATGTTTATAAAGGCTTTAGTAGTTGAGTACTTTATTCAGAAACAATGAACATAAACTTAAATATGTTAAATGTAAATTATAGCATACTGTATTCTACAAAGATATCATTAAGAACTAGGTGGGTTTCCAGAAGAATAAAATACACAATATGGTGAATAATGAACTCTAAGCAAAAATTAAATAGAAAAAATGTTTATGGAAAGACTACTGTTGAAATTACAGGACTAATTGGCAAGTGTGTGTTAAAAAAATGAATGCAAAAGAACAGTCTTTAGAAAATTTTAAGAACAGCTTTTGGATGTTATTATAGAAAAAAAATGAAGGTCTTACAAGGTGGAAATGTAAAATATTTAGAACTTATAAAACAAAATGATGTCTGAAGACAGGAAGATATTCTAGACACCTAGATACCTGAAGCCAGTGGCCACTCACAAGAATATAAATAATTGACAATGCTTATTTTAAATGTTGATAACTAACTGATGATAATTGATAACAAAAAAATAATAAAATAAAGAATTTCATTACCTGAATAGCACTTGAAAGTACCAATGGAACCATCATTAAAGGTGTTTGCATGATATTGAAAAGAGAAATTGAAACAAAAACTTTCGATGAGTCAAGAATGTTCTTTTCATCAATTAGTACATAGGCTGCAAATGTCAAAATTGAAACCTGAAAATAAAATCAGATTATTATGCACTTAACTAGAGTACTAATTTATAGAACAAATTGCTTTTATATGATTAGATCGAAAAATTATGTTTAAACACATTTTAGGAATATAATACATTTCAATGTAATTTGAGTGATAAGTTTTTCTAAAAAAGCTTGATTTATCATATTTATTTAAATAATGAAATATACAAACCATAAAAGGCGCACATGCCCAAACAAATGATGTCCCAGCTCTGAGATAGGCAGCTTTTTTCAATATCTTTGTTTCTTTTTCTCTGATTTTCGAAACTCGTTCCAGGAAGCTTGGCTCCCAAGCATACAACTTTAATACCTAGAATGAAAAGAAGTAATCAGAATCATTACTCTGTTTAAAAATATTCAGTTACTTATTCATTTTTTAAAAGGCATAACTCCCCATTATTCATTTTTTATTCATTCATTTCTACATGTTCCGGAGCTTAATTGCTCCATCTTCAGGGTCTACAATCATTTATGTTATATTTACAATTCCATACTATTTTAATATTACATTTAAGAATATTTGAATTTTTACCTTACACTGTGTTTAAACTTTTTTTAATTAAGTGGTTCATGGTGATTCCACTTATGTTTACACCTAGACTAGATCCCATTGCTATCCCATCTATCTGTCTATAAAAACTATTGTAATATTGGAAATAGTTATTATATAAACAAATTTTTAATCCTTCCAAATACATTTTTTTATTTTTAATTGTTGTATTTGGTTCAATTTCATTCTAATTTTCTTCAATAATTTCAGGCTCAAGTCAATTGGTATATTCCATCGGTTGTTGTTTTTATTGATGTTTTCCTTGCCTATTAATAAATGGAATTACCATGAACCACTTAATTAAAAAAAGTTTAAACAATAGTATAATAAATCAACCATTATTAATAGCTAAATACATAGATGACTTGTTAATAATAACAGAAAATAAAAATGAAATGGATATACTTCACAATAATTTCAACAAAATGAATAAAAAAATTAAGTTTACAAAAGGAGAAGAAATGTCCAATAACAAAATAAAATACCTAAATTTATTAATAATAAAGAATAAAAATGCTATAAATACTAAATGGATAAAAAAGGAAAAATCCAGCATTAGAATTTTAAACTTTTTTCAGTAATCACCCCATAAAAACTAAACACAATAGATAATTATATCAATACGGCAATAAAACTAACAGATCATATATACCTAAATGAAATAAAACAAGAAATTATAAACAACCTAACAGATAATATGGTCCCGTATAAGATAATAAATAAAATTTGGTATAAAAATATAAATAAAACAAAAATAACAGATAAAACCATTAGTAAAAATAATAAAATTACAGACAACAATGGTAAAATTAAAATAGGAAATAATAACAAAAAAAGCATCAACAATGATAAAATAAGCTGCAAAATAGGTAAGATATATGAAAAATTGAAAATCACGGACTTCTACCATAGCAAACAAAGTACTGAGGAAGAATTAAATAATAGTATAAAAGAGAACACAGTAGAAATAATGCCAAAATCATCTAACATAAATTTAAAGAAAACTTATAACAGAGTGAAATACATCCCAACACTTACAAGACAATTAATAAACAAATTAAATAATGAAAACATTAAAATTAACGGTGCTCTATATAACAATAATAAAATTAATAACATTATAAGAAATACAGAAATCATGGACAAGTGGATTAAAAAAGATATGATTTAAAAATAAACTGTAAAGATTGTGAAATGCATTACATAGGTGAAACCAAACAGAATTTAATTAAAAGAGTGAACCAGCATAGATATGACTGTAAAAAAACAAATAACAAAGAGAAAAATAATAACACTGCACTGTGCGAACATACAAACAAATTCAAACATGAATTTGACTTTGAAAATACAAGGTATTCATGATATTAAATCATGAAAATAAAACAAAATAGAAAAATAATGGAAGCAATCTATATTAATAAAACAATAGACCAGGCTGTAAACTACAAAACAGATACACATAAAATAGGTACAAGCTATGCAAAATTTATAGATAGATTGAAAATATAAATTGCTTATATGGGAATAAAAATATAAATGGAATGGGTAATAAGAACCAAATTAAAAGGCCAGAATATTAGTAATAAATAAACAAAACAATGATTGAACATTGCCCAGTGGTGTTAGTGTGAATTAATGTGACCATGTGAGAATATCTCAGTGTAAGGTAAAATTTAAAATATTGTTAAATGGAATATTAAAATAGTATAGAATTGTAAATATAACATAAATGATTGTAGAACCTGAAGATGGAGCAATTAAGCTCTGAAAAATGTAGAAATGAATGAATAAAAAATGAATAATGAGGAGTTATGCCTTTTAAAAAATGAATAACTTATATTAATATCCTTTAATGAAACAATTGATTGTTTCAGTAACTTATTTTTAACTATAATATTCAACATCTCATTTAATATATATCATATCATTCAAAAAGTACTATTGTTTTTATAATTTATATTGTTTATTTTTATTTTAGTGCTTTTATTATAAAATAAAATTCAAAACTTCTTTTACCTATCTAAACAGGTAAATTTTTTACATTTGTGAAAATAGGGATTAATTTTAATCCAGTCTCCTTCAAGAATACCAAAGCTGCAGTCAAATAATTCCAGGAGAGAACATGTTTTGTGAGCTGTGGAAAGATGCTCTCTTCGAGTGAAATGCACAATTTTAGTTTGTAAAAATAATAAGAGACTTGACGATAAGGTTCATTTAGGCTGCCAAATATTATTAATAAGGATGAAGATTAAAGAATAATTGAGTTGAACATATGTCACAGTTGTGCAGAGGCACCCTTTTATAACTTGCTGTTAAATTTGCAAAGTACATATGTACAGTCAGTGTATGTTGGCTCAGAGATGGTGTCAACAGATGTAAATAATGGTATGTACTTTAATAAATTAAAAGTAAAACATTTAATGGATTTTATTTTATTTTTTTACTTGCATATACATTTATACATTATATTCTGTGTACAATATAAATATATTACGTAAATTAAATGTATTTGCCAGCATCATTTGAATTTCCAACCTAAAAATGATGCAAACTTAAAGCCAATGTTTATACCTTAGAGCAGGGGTGCTCAAACGGTCGATCGCGATCGACTAGTCGATCGCGAGTGCTTTTTGGGTAGATCTCGAGAAGAAAAAAAATTTTAATAAGTAGGTAGGTAACTAAACTACAAAAATGTATTACGTAATAAAATAACACTGCTTGCGGCAAAAGGTGGCTTTATCAAAGGAACGCGCGGCACTTGTCAAAGAAAAGCCGTGTTGTTTCTAGACGAGAGACAGTACAGTCTAGTTTCGGGCGGCGCGTTTGACGGGAACATTCGAGACTTTCGTTCACGCCGATATAAATGTTGCGCCTGCAGGAATTGGAGTCATTCTGAATTGTAACTTGATGGCGATCCTACGTCGATACAAAGTTTATTATTAAATAGTGGAAAATGAGTGCAGTGAAGAAATCTAAAACGTATCATTTTAATAAGGATTGGGAGGAAGAATTTTTCTTTTGTATGGTGAAGGGTAAGTGCATTTGTGTTATTTGTCGTGCGTCAGTTGCAATACCTAAGCGTGGTAACTTAGAGAGGCATCATAAAACGGTTCATAAAAAACTATGAAAAGGATTTTCCGCTACCGAGTGAATTAAGAAAACGAAAAGTAAGTGATTTGATATCTTTTTTGAAAAAAGAACAATCCATGTTCACAAGACCAGCCAAACAATCAAAAGCTGCTACGATCGCGTCATTTAAAATATCTCATATTTTGGCGAAACACAAGAAACCATTTGAAGATGGATCGGTGGTGAAGGAAGCATTTATTGAAGCGGGTGAGACTTTATTTGGAGATTTTAAAAATAAAACAGAAATCATGTCTGCTATTAGAGAACTTCAGTTATCTCGTCCGACTGTCACAAGGCGTATTGAAGTCATGAGTCAGGACATCGCAGATAAACTAAAACATGATATCATGGAATGTACATACTTTTCTTTACAGTTCGACGAATCCATCGATATGACAGACACTGCCCAGCTGTGTATTTTTATTCGGATGGTATTCAATGACATGTTGGCTAAGGAAGAATTTTTGACAATCATTCCTCTGAAGGGGAAGGCCCGTGGCGAAGATATATATGACGTTTTCTTTAATTTTGTAAAAAACTACGAGCTACCAATATATAAATTAGTGTGCATTACAACCGATGGAGCACCAGCAATGACTGGAAACAAAAACGGTTTTGTGGCATTGTGTCGAGCTAATGAAGAATTCCCTTCATTTTTTTCATTCCATTGCATTATACATCAACAAGTTTTGTGTTCAAAAGTTTTAAACACGGAGGAAATTATGGGCATTGCAACAAAAATTGTGAATTCCATCCGTGCACGTAGCTTGCAACGGCGGCTCTTTCAGTTGCAGTTGGAAGATAGGGAGTCAGCTGAACACACTGATTTAGTTCTTCACACGGACGTCAGGTGGTTGAGTCGCGGAAAATTCCTAGAAAGGTTTCAAGAATTATTGCCCGAAATAACAGCTTTTCTAGACGAAAGAGGTGATGACACTCAGATTTTGAAAAACGAAAAATGGCTAAATGATTTGGCATTTTTGACTGACATCACAATGCACTTAAACACCGTTAACTTAGAGCTTCAAGGTAAAGGAAAAACTATTATTGAGATGATTAGCGCAGTAAACGCATTCAAAAGTAAATTGCAACTTATGATAGATCAACTGAAAAGAAAGGATCTGAAACATTTTCCGTCTTTGAAAGCAAGGATTCCTCAGTTGAATTATGATACGTATGAGGCTGAATTATCAAATATTTTGGGACAATTCGAAATGCGTTTTTATGATTGCAGTAAATTGGAAAATATAGCATCATTTATGAGTTATCCTTTTTCATGTAAAAACATTGAGGAATGAGCTACTGAAATAGCAAGTCAGTTTAATATGAACTCATGTTCTGTTGAAAATGAGTTGGTGCAGATTATATCAGATATACATCTCAAAGCTACAGCATCTGATACAAATTTCTGGTGTTTTATATCTGAAGATAAATATCCGAATGTAAGGCAAATCGCCCTTCAACTGACGGCATTTTTCGGGTCAACTTACTTGTGCGAGTCTGCATTTTCTGAAATGAAGATAATTAAGTCAAAATATCGCAATCGACTAACTGACGATCATATGTCATCATGCTTGAGATTAGCACTCAGTGGTTACGTACCATCTTATGAAAAGTATGCTGAGGACATGCAGTGCCACGCTTCAACATCCAAAGCCACTCCTTAGTTAAGTTTAACACCATATGTAACTCTTTTGTTTTGTAACAACAAATAAACTCGCAATTTTGAATAACTATGAGTTTTTTCATTGATATTGTAGAGAAGAACCTAACTAAACCTAACCCAAACCTTGACTAAAATAATGTACCTATATTGTGCAGAAAGATAATATCTATATATGCTACGGTACACCCTACCTAGGTAGGTAGGGTGTATCGTGTATGTACGACAACCCTGCATCACACACACTTGCAGTCTCAGAGTCGATCGTAAGTAGTCTAAAAATATTGAGGTAGATCGCCAGCAGTTCAAGTTTGAGCACCCCTGCCTTAGAGCTTGTGTTTATTTATTTGTTGTTAACTTCTTACAATGTACATACACATACAAATATATGTATATTATATTTATAAAGGAAATGTGGAAATGTTTTGATATATTATAAGAAATTCAATATCATAAATATTACAAACCTTTATTCCTGAAAGAACTTCATTTATCATTTTGACTCTTTCATCTTTGTTCTTCATTTGTTTCTGTTGAAGTTTTTTTGTTTTGTTTACAATAAAAGAATTCATAGGAATCATGATAAGCATAACAGCTAAGCCAGCAAGTACACAAGGGCCTGAAACAAAGTTATAAATTTTATAAACAATTGTTATAACATTTATTATCAGGCAACGTTATGTTTATTGGGTTAAATATTTTAACAAGGAAGAAAATATTATGTGTAAATTACCAATTTATTTTAGTAGAATCAGAAAGATCTTAATTTATAATACATACAATAATCATCTTGAAAAGAAACAACTTTAAAATTAAAGATGAGTGAATTAATTTTTAAATAATGAAACAAATAATTACAGAAAATATACAGACCTAATTGCTGCCAGAGGAAGTACAAGGCTAATCCAATTTGCAAAGGAGCAAGAAACAAATAATTTAAATAAATTATTGAATTCATTACTGACTGTGAATCCACAGACATCAAATTGACTATTTCACCCACTGTAGTGTCCTTTCTAGCTGCATTTGATAGTTTAAGTGACTGAAATTAACAAAATAGTATGACTTTAAAATAAAATATTATAACTTTTTTAATAACTAGCTTAATAATTATAAAATTTGAGACCAAAGCCAGAATAGTGGCTAGCAGCAAATGCTTGTTTTCCTCAATTAAAGCATCAGCAACTTCATCCAAGGTATGTAGACTAGCCAAACACATGTGTAATTGGCCAAACATGGTTAATTAAATTCATATTATCAATCAATTAAACATATTATAAAATATCTTAAATTCCTAAGTGGCCCATTTAAATTTGTGTGGTTTACATTATTAAAAAATCTTTTATAAATGTATTCTGGGGCTAATCCTGCAAGGTATTAAGTTTTTGTATTATATTGCTACAGGAGAAAAATTAATTAACGTACTTAAATTTCAATATTTTCTTCATTTTTTAAGTAATCACTATTTTTTTGTCAGTATTTTTGTTCCAAATAATGGTCCCGAAGATTTCGCAAACAGGAACCAAAAAAATATCAATCAGAAATTTAATCATTATTATGATTACAATATTTTTCTTTATTTACGATGCTTATTTTATTTGTAGAATTAAATTACTTCTAGATAACAACCAAATATTTTTCTGAGTCCTTTATAATTGAAGCATGAAATAGACTTGATGATTGAGTCGTCAGTTTATACATACATATAATGATAAGAGATATTGAATGGGAGTCAATAAATATAGCTAATCTATTGTCTTCCAGTTGCGTAACGTAATGTAATGTAATCACCCAGTATTCTGATGTAATGTGGCTGGTATGGATATATATGTATTAATATAAATGGATTTGATTACATAACTTAAATTTTGCAGAGCGTAATTTTTGTCAATAAAAACAGTTTCTTTCCTCAAAGAACCATGAATACAGGATTTTCTAGGTAACTTTTCATACTCAATATTTTTATTAATCTTTTGTTCATGGGTGAGTGAAGGATTTAATAAAAGTAATTATTCAAAGTATACAGTAACCAAAACATGAGAACAACTTAAATGCTACTAGTATCTCATAATAATTATACCTTCCTGTAAACGGTGGATATCAAGGCGGTTCGTGTGCGTAAACCGACTATCATGAATGTCAAGCTGTAGTTACCGTGTAGCAGAGGCATTACGACTCCTATGAACAGCATCATAAAAGCATAAAAATAACCACGCCACATTGGCTCGTCGCTTGATACGAAGTTAATAATACGCCTAGAAAAATACAAAAAAAATCATTCTTATTGAAATTGACGACCTCAGGAAGAAAGTACCATTTTATAACTATTAACAAATAACAAGACCACTTTCTGTAGCACTGGAATAGAAAATGGTCATTGTAGTGGTTTCCAAAAACCTATTTGAGGACTATTGAAAAAAACAAGGAGGCATGTAAATTTTACAAAAATATTTTTGAATACAAAAAATAGTCATACTTCTTCAGGTACTGGCAGTTTGAAAGGTATTTTTCTGATTAAAAAAAAACATAGACACTTATTAGTTTCAAAAGATATAAGCAAAGACCAGTTCACAATATTTGAAGTTATTGTAACCGTTGTAAATTTTAAGATTTTAGTTCTTCCTTCGTTTGCTTGTATACTTTTTTATGCATATAAATACATTATATGCCATAATAATTAGATATAAAAAAAAAATGTTTCCTCAAATGCATTAATACATACATGCGATGTGAAACTCACTGAGTCAAAAAACATAGTTTTGAGTAAACGCCGATGGTAGATTTTTTCGCTTTATCTGCTTTGGTACTGACATTGTTTTACCAAATAATTTAAATAAATTGCCAGTGATTTAACGTTTAACCCCACGATTTATTGTATAACGACAATGTATTTGGTTCAGAACACTAGTCTTTCTTTCGTTTAACGTCACTTTATGCTGCTATGGCTAATCGGACGATGCTACGGTGGGAGTCCTAAATTTTACCTATCCAGGTATAATTAGGATAGGGATCTTTAACGAGTAACTGACATTGTACAGGCTCGGGACCCCCATTTTACGTCCCTTCCGAAGGACGCCATAGCTAAGGATTTTTTACTCCCATTAAAAAATCCTAAGGTCATCTGACGGCTGCAAACCCGCGATCTTGGGTTTAGTAGGTTGCTATGCTAACCCCTACACCACAGGTGACCCTAGAACACTAGTCTAAGCTTACTTATCAATAAGGGACTGCCTTTTATAAAAGTTCGTATAGAAAAAGCAGCATGATAGTATCTTATCATATTCTTGTTATTTTAAGACTTTATTGGAGAAATCTTGTAAAACCGCCGAATCAGTTCATCCACAAAACTGAAGGGGAATGTGTCCTTGATGTGCGAACCGCGAGACGTTTGTTTAAAAAAAATTCTAATGGAGTTAGATAGGTACTTATATTTGATTGACACCAGAAACTCTGATCTCTACTGCGAACAGTTTGAAGGAATGTACTCAAAACTTTTGCATCGTTATCTCGCTTTGGCTAACCGCAAAATGCTTTCCACTATACCAAGGAAAAGTATAAAGATATTGACGGTATCGGACAACTTCCACACTCACCATACAGTCAGATGTTCTGATCTATGGTCCACGATTTGAAACGGAAAAAAAAAAATTAGTACATTTCAAAACGTTGAAACAGTTGTGATGATGCTACTGGTTGAAAGATGGAAATGTGCATTATAATATATTCATTATATGTAAGCTTAAAAAAAAATGGTAATTTTCTTTTTTATACATCTTATTGTTTTGTAATTCGTTAGTTAAATTAGAGTATCTTTTACTTATCTCTTAAATTAAATCGACAAGAAAATAAAGTTGAGATGACAATTTATTTTTTTTATAAAGAAAAAAGGATGAGATATTTTTTTATAAACAAAGAGTGGAGATGCAGAAATGTTGGAAACCACTAATGATTGTCTCTAGTCTTATTTAAAAAAAAATATACTATCAGATCTTGGATAAGTTTATAGAGTTTATGTTTGTAATAATAAAACGAAAGGTCCAACGAATATACATATACACCTACATACATATACTAATAGACTACTTACTTTAGAAGCTCTGGACTGACGAATCCCAAGAATACCTCAATAATCTGCAAGAATGTAGCGAACATGAAGGGCCCTCCAAAGGCTTTACACAGGGCTGGGAAAACTGAAGCCGGCTTCTTAGGCTTTGGTTCCTTGCGCCCTTCCACAAAATCGATTCCATTGACTCCTTTACTAAATTTGGATGTCTTATCGACATCTCTTCTGAAAAGACAAAGATGGTGGTAGATACAGCACACATTTGAGACTGAATTAATTATTTTAATGCCATTTTTTAATAATTAGTTAAGACTGTATTTAGTTAGCTATTATGTTTATATTTATAATTTAAAAAAATTATCAAGACTAAACTCCATTGGCACACATAAGGAAGGGGTCCTCAAAAATGACTAATTATTAAAATAGAATCAAAATAAAATTATATTTTTTTAAAATGAAAGGTATTCGTTGAGATGTATTTATGAATAAATGTAGGTAAATGGCTTAATACAAATATACCATAAAAATTAATGGAAAAGAATGTTTGTTCTGACACATTGCTATACAACAATATGGAATTATCATAATGTACAATGAAGGATGGTAGTAATCAGCGGTCTCACATCTATAAGTCGAGAAATATAGATTTTGATTAACAAAAACCCTTATAACACACCAAAGTACATTGGATTTCCAATCAGATAATGGGAGAGAGCTAACGGTAAATAACTAAAAATACCTTTTGCATCAGCTACTTAGCTTATTAACTAAAATCGTAGTTATTCATTGCGCGCTAGAATCGATAGTTTTCGAAATCGTCTGGTACATTATATAGCATATTTTGATTACTTAAATCCACAGTTGGCTACAATTTTGAAAAATTTATAATTTTAGGAAAATAAGCGAGAAAAAAATGGTAAATGTTTTTTTAAAATTTTAAGTTAGTTCTGTACCTCCTGTATGGCAAAAAACTTGAAGCTTTGTATTCCATCCCAATCACTCAATGTAAACACGTATATGTTATTAGTATTGGGTCGTTCTACATGAAATGTCCGTTTTTGGAAACAGGAATTCAATAAGAAAATGTAAGAAACAAATCTAACATATTTTTTTCAAAATATTTGCCACCTTATTAAACACACTTCTACCAACGAGCGATCAAGTTTTCAATGCCATATTTAAAAATTTCAAGTCACGTGATAAAACAAGGTCAGAAAATCAATTAAAATGTCTAAACCATTTCTAAACAATTATCCTCGAATTAAGTTATACAAGATCCGAAAGAAGTGGTAGTCTGTAGGGAATATAAGGAGAATACGGGGGATGAGGTATGTCCTCATAGTCTCATACTCCTTTAATTTATTTTCTATTTGTATCGAATAGAGATCGAGTGTTATCACGTACAATATATTGGTCCTTTCCTGATAATGGATGTTATTTGGTCACACTTTGATACTACCGGTAATTACTCAATAAGTTGAGTAATTATTTTACTAGTTCTTAATCATAGAATGTAAATATTTTACAGGGAATCAACTGACAAATCTTTATTCCTTCCTAAACATTAGAATTTAAAAAAATGTACAATAACGCAATAAATACAGATTCCACACTCAGTTGTTTTTAAATGAGCAGAATGTACCTAATATGTTTTTCATTGTATTCAAGCGCAGTAAACGACTTGTTAGAAAATTAAACTTTGTGTCATTTTCAGTACAGCAACCCCCCCCCCCCCCCCCTAAATGTTGAGAGCAAACTTTCCGCTTGTTTTGCCCACCGAACTCGTTTATCACATCCATGTTTTATGTTTGTAGTTTGTAGCGTTGTTACTTTGTATTTAGCAGGTGATTCTTACCTCTTTGGATCACCTGGGAAATAAAAGCATGGATTTTTTATATAGGTTGAGGTTACAGCGCATGTAGTGATAAAAAACTATTATTAGTGAAGCGGACTACTTTTACCCACGTTATACGCCAAGAGGACTAGACGGGAAGAAACCACTTCACAAGAAGGTTCTATTAATCATAATACATTATTTTATATTTAGTAATTGAAGCTTGCTGGCAATAAAGTTGTTTATCTTACAATATACATTGTTTCTATTTTTTCTCCACTACATTTGGTGGCAGCGGTGGGGATTGGGATGTCCAAGATAGTTTGGAAGACAAATTCAGTATGGAGGAATTGATGAAGCAAGTAGAACAACTTAGGGCAAAGCAAGCTTCAATGGAAGCCTTAGTAAATAGGCCCATCATATACGTGATAACACCGCCATGTTCCTCGATATTTGGTAGACTTTTGTCGGGAAATAGGCGAGTGGAGAGGAGACGCGACTGACGAGATGTCCGCAACAGTTATAAGAACGCCTGGAATTGGTCGCGAGTCAGGCTGGCTGGGACGATCGGTTTTAAAATTAACTTACGGAGGTTAAGGCTAAGGGGTGAGGCTGAAAGGTTTGCTAATAACAATTCAAACTTTTTCTCATCATTAAACTGGGAAGACACTAAATCGGCATTTCTGTCCCGCTTTTTTTCCAAACGAGGCTAACATTGTTTGCCAACTTCAAGAGCTTTTAGCATTAATAAAGGTCCCCGGGGAATCATATCGCTCGTTCGCTGATAAATGCATAACAATAGGACGTGCAGTGGGGCCACTATCCGTGCCCGACCAGAGAGCAGCAAAAGGGTGCGGACGCAGCGATGGAGCGTGGTCACCCGGGGTCTTCATTAACAGTCTGGAGCCGAACGTGAGAGGTATTGTAGCTGCGCTTGAGGAGAGCTCCATTGACAAAGTTCTCGCTTATTGTTGATGAGAGTGGAGCAATTGAAACCTTCGGTGAAATTCGGAAATGTAGATGCAGTGGCAACCCGGCCCTCTTATGGAAAAAAATGAATGTGGAGAGGGAGACATTAAACGAAAATGCGAGTAGTGATTTTGCTGTAGATGCCGAGGAAACTATAGACACAGGGAGGTTTTTAAATCAAGGAAGCCATTCATGGCTCGAAATCAAGATCAGTCACGTGTGTCGCTCGTGTGGTGGGTAGGACATATATCTCGCGGAGTGCCCCTCCGTAAGGTGTTACAGGTGTGGTCGTCGCGGACATGTGCAGAGCAATGCCTATGGAACCGGCCCCCAAGATGAACGTGAGGAGGAAATCGATCGTACCCGACTCAAGTCAGACCCAAAAGCTCAGGGCCTCAACTAACCCCCGATCTGAGTGCCCGAGAAAAGGGGGGGGATGGTAGGAATAGCCTGGAAGAGCTAGAGAAAATAAGAGGGTATTTTAGAGGTTATGTTTAACGCATCAGGAAAACAATGCTAGTAGATACAGGGGCGGACGTTTATTAAAAGAGCCAATAATAGCATTAAGGGCGTTCAGAATCTTTCATTGGTCATTGATAAAGTTCAGGTGGTTTCATTGTATGGGTTTGCTGATGTGAATAGAACCGTCATTTTCTTAAAATGCAAACTTTCAAAAATAAAATTCAGTACAGCAACCCCCCCCCCCCCCCCCCCCCCCTAAAAAAATATATATAAAACCGTTGAGAGCCAAACTTCAGTAACCGCTTGTTTTGCCCACCGATTGACTCGTTTATTATCACATCCATGTTTTATGTTTGTAGTTGATGACTGAACAATCATTTGTAGATAAGATAATAGTTTGATCCGTTTTTTATTAATATCTTTTGCTTTTATTTATTTACTTCCTTGTATTTTTCTTTCCTTTGTAAAAATAGTTTCCTACTAATTCGAGGTTGGTGTAAGTTATCACTAAACAATGAACAAAATAGAAAATAAATATGCCAAACAATAATAACTATGAAAAAAATACTGTAGGCTCCCTCTTAACCGGCGTCAGGCAGGGGAAAACGTCATATAATGGAAATCACCATTTAAAAAAAAAAAAAAAAATCGATAATTGAAAAAAGTTATTGTTAAGTTTTTCGTGAAAATATGACGCGTTCAGTGTGTACCCCAGTTAAAAAAAATTGCGCATCACCACGGCAGCTTTCATAAATATTTTCAGTATTTTGGACTAATTATAGTTAATTAGAAATTATTGATTGGATATTGTCAAGTACATATGTATGCATTTTATAAAATATTGTGTTACTGTTTTATTTTTTGTGGTTCTGTAGTCGGCGATTGGTCAGTAAAAAAAAAAATTAATAATTTATATTTATACGCTTAAATCTATGTAGAATGAAATGAACACATGGTCTTTGTTGTTTAATTTTTATTTTAAATTCATCTTTTAAGTTTGTTATTTAATCCAGGAATAGGGACTCTTTTTATATAAATAATTATCGAAGTTTAAGAAAGATCATGTTAATAAAAAATAAATTCGATAACTTCTACAATAATGAAGAAAGAAATACGTATCCTGTTATTTTTTATTTTTTTTTTGTAATCTCAGTTTTGGTTTTGTATAGTAAAAAAAAAAATAACACGAAGGTATTAGAAACATAAAACACGAAAAGGAAACTGCTATTTCAGCAATATACATACTTGTTAATTAACAATCACATATAAAATATTTTTGTATTTTTTATACACATTCTTAAAGATTCGTAAAAGAAAGGCCATAAGACGAAATATTTTCTGGTGTAAGTTCCGAATTTCGCAATTAATTATCTAAGCTAAGTAAAGTAAATTGCTAACTTTTGCTTTATTTTTCTAAAAAAAAGAAAAAAAAAAAAAAGAAAAAGAACAGTCAGTTATACATAGTCCCTTTTGTAAAAAATAGAAGAAAAAAATATATAATAAAATCAAAAACCATTAGCTATATGAACAGACGGCTATAAAGCTGTGAACGAAGAGCCTCGAACATTGTCGATTTCACCCGAATTCTAACGAACTAGTCGGCCAAAGTCATAATCATTCTTGCTCTTGGAAGTATATAATCGTGGAAGTAGTCTAAGAACTAACATATTCCCGCGTCGATCGGATTAATAATTTGCTTAATTACCGAACAAAAAATATTCCTAATTATTAAAAAAAAATGAATTTCAGATACTCAGATCAAATTTTTAAATTTTATATTAATTTTTTTTTCATGCGCTTTTAATGCACACATATGCGGTTTCCCTCTCTCTTGTATTGCAATACCACTACAAAAAAAAAAAAGCAAACAAACAGATAAGAACTTTAAAATTGTTTTTCAACTCAATGTAAATTAAGCAATAACCACTTAATGAAAATATCGTAATTCATCTAAATAATGTGAACAGTGATAGCTCTAAATTGTATATTTACACAGCTGAATGGACCCTAACACCATTGCGGTGTCTCTTCCAATTGTGGTCAGTTAGTCAATTGAGCGGTTGTTAAGCCAATTGTTGGAATGGGATGCATCTTACTAACAAAGTAATCGCTACTCACTTGTTTTTTTTCCGCCTCTCTGCAAGCCAGAACTTGTTGAAGTGGTTGAAGATTTGCGCCGCAGCTTCCTGGTACTGTATCTGCCATAAGTCGCTCTGTACCAATGGTCTCCTGAACCCTTTGTACACTAAGGGTTCAAACCAAGACAGTAAGAGCCTGGAGGGGTAGGGCGCAGCTTCTTCAGGGCTGGGGTTCTATAGATTTTAGAAACTTTGAATTCATAATATAAAATAATAGGCTTCATATAAATGAACATTGTTTAATTTTATAATATCGAATTCGAAATATCGAAACTACAAAAAAAAATAATTGTTAAACCCCCAGTTATGGTCAAAGTTAAGATAGTTGAGCGACTGGGAATGTAAAATGTTTCGTCTAAACGTTTTTTTTTTTAAATTTCAAAATATTTATTTGTTTACATATTTCGATTCACAATCCTTTAATTTATTGGAAATAAAGTTGATAAATATGCTAAAGCTATCAAATAAAGTTTTATAATTTTTTTTTCAACGTCACAAGACGTTACGAATGATTTTTTTAATGTTCTTTTTTTTATTATTTAAAAATATTGCAAGTAATCCATTAATGACTAGAACTCGGAGAATAGTTTCATCCAAAGTAAATTTGTCAAATATTCTGAGGTTTCGTTTCAAAAAATTTTTTTTTAAAAACTAAAATTACCAGATGATCATATGAAAATTAGTAGTTGAAGAGTTTGGTGGATGAAGGAGTTATGTTTGAGTAATTTATGTTAAAAGCTTTTTGTTTGTTTTTTACATTCTTCTTTAACAGGGAAATATTGCATAGCTGCTCCATCTATCTTCTTCATATCTCTGTATATTCAGATTTCGCTACCGAACACTTCTGCACATAAATCCTTCATCGAATGAACTAGATTGTTTGTCAAGCTCTTCAATTGTATATTTATATATATATATACCTATGAGAATGGTTTCATTGAATTGAACTCGATAAATATGACTGAATTTTTGTTTAAAATAATTTTTATGTTTGTTCTTTAAATAGTTAAAAGCACCAATGGTTTCACTATAATACACATATAACAAAATGAAATGATAAAACGAATTCGATAATGAATTAACAGTCGCTCCGGAAACGAGAAAAATTCCCAGCAACACATTCCTTCATTGGAACACGCAGAGGAACGACTATAACACAGTACTCCCACTTAGATAAATATGGAAATTGTTTTGATTGATTTTAGCTGAACAAGAGTAACAAATAATTACAAGGATTTGAATGAGTTAAATATGATCAATACGTATTTTAAAGAATCGTCTCAAAGGTTTATTATTTAATATGATCTGAAACTAAAACTGATGTTTTTTAGAATTAATTTCGAAGAGGAATTGAACGATAGATATTTAAAACAAATTAAAAAAAAAAGAAGATAAATGAAAGAAATGTTAGTTTTAATTTTACCTTTACAGGTGGATATTCGGACCTCTTGGGTGGCAGGTCTGAAACGAAGTAAAGTAACAGCATTAAGAAATACAGGCAATAGCTAGCTATGTTTGCTATCCTCATTACATCAGTTTCTTCCTACAAAAGAAAATTATTAACAACAAAATTACGTTATATATAGCATGAAAAATGAAACACAGTATGTATATCTTACGCTAGAAATATGTCCTTCAATTGAAGTGTAAAACTGTGAGAATCCTACAAATGCGACTAGGAACCAAAACATAAAAAGGAGACCAGATGTTCTCTGGCCGTGTTTTACATGGAATATCACTAACGTAGTACAGAGGGCCTGGAACCGTGAACAATTATTATAATAGTTAAATAAATAATTATACAAACTATAGTAACTAATAATATATACTTACTAAGGATATAATTTTTATCACAGGAGTATATGTATCGACGGGGTACGCTGGCTCACTTCTTAATAGGTAGAAACTAAATTCAAATATACTTATAGCTATAAGAATGAAGAGAGAAACCTGCACAATAACATTAAATCAAATTTTAAAAAATCAGAAATGATATTTCATTTTGCACAAGAGAAAATTGATTTTAGTCTTAATTGCTTCAAAATAAATAATGCTTCATAGAAAAATGTCATTAAATTATTTTCTACTAATAAGAAGTAAGTACTAATAAGTAAAAACAAAATTAGAATATGAGAATGACGAGATAAACCTGTACAATAAAATTCAATGCCATGAAAAAATAAAAGATATTGATATCTATATTACTTATTATTTTTAATTTTAATAATTTATTAATAACAAAATAATTAATTCAATTACTTATTCTCTTATATGTCATTTTACATGGTGTGTGTGTGTGTGCAAAGATGGGTGTGTGCACTTATATGTGTGTATATGCATGTACGTTAGTATGTGTACATCTGTATATATATTTGTAAATGTTACCTCTAATTAACATTTAAGTAGTTATGAATTATTTTCTCTTTATATCGTTTCTAACTTAATTGATTGTTATTTTTATTATATTTCATTACCTTACCCTGAGAATATTATAATTATTTTGATCACTAATATATATTATTATTATGATTTACTTTTGTTTATTATTATTATGCTTTTAGATATACTCAAAATTATATTTTCCATTGTATTTACCATTTTCTAAACTTACACATTTCATGTTCTATATATATATATTATTTTTATCTGAAATAATGATAGCCAGACTATTTTACCACCTTATTTTGTTATTTTTAGGGGACAATATGTCTCAGAATAAAGATTGTTTTTTTTTCATTTCATAGTTTGGCACAGTAATTGTGCGTTAGTTTAATTTGCTGTAAAATTAATATCTTAATCAGAGAATCATTTAATGTTATGATGATATTTTTTTTTTTTAAACGTTAGATTTAAATTTTTTTTTTTTTCACATCTTAGATTAAATTATGAAATCGCGTAGTTGATTCCAAAAGACTGAATTGAAAATAATTAAGGAGAACCGACCGAAAGGATTATATTTATTTTCAACGAATGGTATCTCTAGAATTAAAAGTTTACAAAATTTATAGATTGTTATAAACATAACATAATCAGATTCCTCAGAGGAGTGTTGCCAGGTGACAAAATATTTTCCCTAGCGGAGTAGGGGAAATTTTCCTTCTTTGGTCAAAATTTCACCAATTTTCCCTGAAATTCCCCAGTCAAAATTAACACTTGTACCTAACGTATATTATGTAAAAATATTATTATTTTTTTTATTAACTTTATTTTAACATCTCTGTCGTATAATGTATTCTTGTGTTTAATAAAAAAACAAAAACATGGTGGTTTCTCAAATATAAATGTATTCGAATTACAATATT
Source organism: Euschistus heros (assembly GCA_003667255.2). Taxonomy (NCBI): domain Eukaryota; kingdom Metazoa; phylum Arthropoda; class Insecta; order Hemiptera; family Pentatomidae; genus Euschistus; species Euschistus heros. The sequence continues at coordinate 1,104,161 of RCWM02000287.1, read as the reverse complement.
ACAAATGTAAATCATCCATTATTATACCTCAGAATAAAATATTAATAAACAAAATAAATCGTCTGCTTGGAGGTAATAGTCACTGAGTAAAATTTTTTCCAAATTCGACAAAAAGTAATTCCCTGTTGATATCATCATTTCCCTTATGTATAAAAAGACACCAAGTGAATATAACTGCTATATATGCACATTAGAGCATGAGCCAGCAGAGTGATTCCTTCTCACTTGACCAAGACAACGGGAAAACAACAGTCGACTGAGGCGCCAGGATCTTTGATAGTAACCAATCTTAAAATGCTGGGAAGGCAAAACAAGATCCTTCCATTCCAATTATTATTTGTTTGTTTATTTTTACATTAATAAATGAAGGATAAGAAAAAAAATTTAAGAATCAACAAATTATTAATTCAACAATATTAATTAATAACAGAGTTATGCTAAATAATCTTATTTTTAACTACTTTAACTACTTAAATTGTTAGAAAGCAGTAAGAGGAGAATGTGAAAAACTTTATATAAGAAGAAAAAAAAGGGGGCTATTGGGAAAAAAAATACAGAATTATGAATTCACTATATTTTTAATTTCTTCAATTTTAATGAGCATATTCCCGTTTTTTTGCTCACCTGAAAATAATTTGATTTTTTTTTTTACTTATCTAATATTGTTAAACTGACTTTTACCTCCAAGCAGACGAAATATAAAATAAGCTTTCACGTACTACGATCACTTAAAGCTACTTCCGTTATCTAACGGCCTAACACTCTCAGAGGCATGACATGATCAAACCATCGATTTGTTGTACATTAGCAATTGGACATCGAACGCTAAAGCGGAATATATTTACTTCTATCAGTAAAAAGGAGGCCAGCTTTAATAAAAATTATAAATAACATGTAAATTTTATTACTAACTATTTTTCACATAGATTCTTCTTTGGATACCCCAATTTCCCACTAAGACCAGAACTTCTCCCAAAGAAGGGAAAAATTTTCACCTGGCAACACTGCCTCAGAAGCGCATAGCAATATGGAGCACTATTGCATTCAATACCCCTAGAAGGAAAACTGTGCGGGGAATCCCGGCTGTCAGAATGATGCCCTCGCGTGCTTCTTATTCAATATAGCCCTGGAGAAGCTCGAGAGAATGTCTAACATATGAGTCGGACAAACAATGTTCATTAGGAGTATTCAGCTTTTGGGGGATTCTGCCAACGTCGATACCATAGGGCGTTCTCAACACGCTGCCAGGGAAGCCAAATCTATACCATTGATTCTGCAAAATCTAAGACGAAATATAATCAGGCATTAACTAAATATTTATTGATTTAGGAAACGCCTCGACCCAGTGAGATGGTGACTTTCGGTGACTACACATTTTAACAAGTCACCGACTTCATATATCTAGGCTCAATGGTATCCCTCGGTAATCGTGGAGAAGTTGAGATTAAAAGGAAAATAATGTAAGATATCCATTATTATCTATGTACATTTATTATCTAAACGACTTGGCGAACGCATCCTCTCGCTTCAAACACAACTTGATATGTGTAGAACAGTTGCCCGCCAAGTGTTAATTGAAACGTGGACAAATACCAAAAATAGTGAACAAAATTCTTGTTGTTTGTGCAAAAGATCCGTCAGAGGAAGCAGGAAGGTGGAATCTTGAAGAGGAACGAATCAGAAAATACATGATTCATTGAAGGAGCTAAAAAACCATTGCTCAGACAGTTTTTGACAGAATGTTTTAACGGAAGGAGAAGAATAGGTAGACCAAAAACTAGACAGGTGGGTGGAGATGAAGCTGACGTTCGGAACATCTTAGGAGTATGCATTTGGTTGATGACTGCACAAAATAGTGACGACTGTCGGAAATCGCCGGTGAATACCGTACATGTACTATCTACATCACGTCCCATCATCTATATAGTTATATAGAAGGACAAGCCATTTTTCGTTTGTGATCACTAATCACGAAAACTACTGAACCAATCTGTACCAAATTTTAACCACATCATCTTTAGAGTTCCAGGAAGGTTTAAAAATAATAAAATATACTAAATTTCAGTTAGTTTGTTATTAAAAAAACTACGCAATCTTTACACTACGTATCTTTACAGGTCAAGGAAGGTTTAGCAATAATAAAATTTACATATTTTCAATTGTTTTTAAAAACGCGCTAAATATGTAGTGCGCATAGAAGTTTGAAAATTGACTGATAGGCGGCGAGCGCAATTCAAAAGATGTTACAGGGATAAGGTGTTATCTACAGCTAGAAATTGATAATAAAATTTACATATATTTAATTAAATTATTAAAAATTATTTAAATTTATGATGCGGCTTATGGATCCCAGTAAAGTTTGAAAATAGATATTTGGTAAATATTTCGCAGTATAGTCCACAATGGTAAAGCTGCTTAACCCATCAGTTCCAAATTTTAACTATATCATATTCATAGTTCTAGGAAGGTTTAGAAGTACTATAATCATAATTTACATGCACATTTTGGATGTTAGGACGTGATTTGTCCCTCTATTATATAATTTTATGGTTAGAAATTAGAACCTAACCAGATGATATTAATAAAATTATTTCTGTCAAATAAAATTAAAAATGTCCATAAAAAATGTCGATCCTTTGCTTATTGATATAGTGGGTAAAAATATGATTCATGGGCTTTTAGTTGTAAGCACTGATAATGAGGTTCATTATCCGCAAGAGTTTCTTTATAGCCTCTGTCCATTTGGATTGCCAAATCATACATTATAATTAAAAATTAGTTGTAAAATTATGCTTTTACGTTATATCATGCTTTTATTTATGTATGGAAATATCATAGAGAAAATAATGCTCCATTGCACACTTCAATACAAGATTTTCAACGATAAACAAATAAAAATTCAATTATTATTTAAGATTATCTGATAAGTTATTTACTTATGAGAGCGGGCGAAGCCAGCATGGAGGATGATACTAGTAAAACATATTTTTATAATTGTAATTTTTTTCCATAGAAATAGCAATGCTTGAAAACCTTCAACGAGCTGATTGTTAGCTGATCTGATAATCAGATTTAATTTTTATTTGGCAAGCAATTTTGAGCTCTAAAATATTCCCTATACCGCAACTAAATACCTTCCCCCACTTAATTTAACAGTTAGTTCATACCAGTCAAGGTGCTACCTTGTACTATCCCTGAAAATGAGATTTTCAAATACGTTAATACGTTGGTTTATAACTTACAAGTTATGTTACCTCCATTTTCTATTTTGTTTTTTGTTATCTTTTTCCTGTATTACTACGAGGAAGCGTGTCTCATTACGCTGCGAAAGAAGGGATACAAGTAATTATCTTAGGGGTTCATTCCATGTAGGTACTTCAATGATCCGTTAAAAATACTTTAATATTTGAAAATAACTGAAGACCTGTTAGGGTTTTAAACCAGAATTTTCGAGGATGAGATCATTCACTAAACAGTGAACTGAAACTTTTTTTTTTCTTTTTAAGTGAAGATTTCGGATACAGGTCAGTATAGTATAATTAGTATACTTACCCTACCAATAGTAGAATAGAAAGCCTGACTGTCAGGCACAGATTGTTTATTAGTTTCTTTCATCTTTTTTCCAATCCTTCCATTCTTTAGATCCCTCTCCCCGAAATATTTTTTAAGGACCACCCCTGATATCCAGTTGTAAAATGAATGAGGCGGTGTTTCATTGAAGCGTGCCCAGCTGAAGGCAAACGTATTTAAATTTGTTATCTGAACTTTAAACCTTTTTAAATAATGAGTATCTATTTATATAACACTGTTATCTCTGCGGTATCATTTTAAATATTTGCCAACTACTACGCACACACTGTTTCTTAATTCATATATTCTGCATTGGAAAATTACCAGCAGACGCTCTGGTATATAATAATAATAATAATAACCTCTAGTAAATTAAATATGTTGACAAAAGCCTCTCCCATAAGGAGGAATTTAGAAGTTGGCTGCAGCACAAAAAAGCCTCCAACTCTCAGCCCTCCAACTCAGGCTACAATAAGTTGGTACATTATAGGATAGCTTTAGTTGGAGAAATTACGTTCCTTCAACCTATGGAACTCCCTCCATCCTAAAATCAGATATACTCCTACCCCTATGCTCATTCAAATCTCTCCTAGGCACTTGATAATCCAGCCAGATGTCTGCTTACAAGAGAATTATTTAGCTATAATAGTATTCGGTTTGGCATTAATGCAATCAATCAGCAATAATGGTTTATACTTGTACATAGTTTATTTTATTTATTCAAATTGTTCATTCTGATGTATATTGAAAATATTCCTTTTATTTATTAATATATATATAAATATATATATATATATATATATATATATATATATATATATATATATATATATAAATATGCAGTAGGACCTCGATAATCCGTCTATTGTAGTCTCCGTTTAATCCGACCCTCTTGCGGAGCTCGATTGGTAGGAAAACAATATTTTCGCGGAGTCGCTGATAGTGCATTTTTTTTAAAATTGTGTGAAATTGTGTTTTTTTAGGGGTTTACGCTCTATACGTTCTTGACAAAGACTTTTATAGCATACTTCATTATGAACGATTTTTAACGTTAGTTAGTTTGCTATAAACCAAACACAATACAGTGCTATTATGACCAATACCATAAATAGCTGGCTAAAACAATCATTTGCAAACATTAGTCTATTTTCGTTTCTATTTCCTTATTTTTTTAAAATGTTAATAAATATAAATATATATATACTTGATTATATCTATTAATGACTTAGTCTAATGCAAACCGTGTACTAAATGTGTAAACGGTATTGCCCGATTTCAATATATGGTTCGGTAAAGAAATGTTTGAACGTAGTATTCCCAAAGGTGGTTTTGAAAAATCCATTTCAGCTCAGCCTGAATGAGTATAAAATATATAATAAAAATGAGTGTAGAGAGAAATCGAATGTAAAGAGAAGGGAATAATTCATCAGTTTTGATTTTGCGTCGAGCTCAACGTATAATCCGCAACGTTAACTGAACTGAGGAAAAATGATAATAATAGAAAAAATATTATTTTATATAATTTTATGGAGCTCATGGCAAAATCCTCCAAGATGTCCGTCACATACCGCTCTGCAGTCAGTGTACGAAATACTGAGTTATTTGTTCAATCTAGGAATCTTTAACCAACTAGTAAGGATATATTAAAGGATCATGACTAATCCTGGTTCTGTTACAAATAAAAGTCCTGTTTAGAATAATTCCATTTAATTCTAAAGGAATTTTTAATGAAGAAAAAAAAAAAAAAAAAAAAGATTATATGCTAGTTATGTCCAGAAGTTTAAAATACTAATAATAATTTTTTTCTCGGAAAAGAACTTTATAGAAATACGAATGAATAAATGTTTCAGTTTTTAAATCACTTATACTATTTAATGACACTAAAACTTTATTTAATGTTTCATGTAAAGATGACAGTTTATATCAGAGCCTTTTAGATAATCAATACCACATGGCTTCATATCATCCACTATTGAAAATAATAACTTAATTACTATTATATGACATTGTTAAAAACACTTACTATCTTCAAGATATTCCTCCAATTCCAAGGTATATTCTTAGTTTTACTGGTATATATGTAGAAAACATCGATACACGAGAATAGCCATAGAAAGAGGCATGGGATCCATAGAACAACCTTTTCGATACATGGTGTCAGTCTTGGTGATTCTGTATTCCATGTAAAATTAGCGTCCTGCAGACATAAAATAGTTTTAATAAACGTTTGTAAGCAATCATCTTTAGTTATTTTTAGTTAAACCTTGTGTGAAAGAATTTCTTTAATGCATCGTTAAAAAAAAAAAAAAAATAATAAATAAATTAATATGTTATTCTAAAACGGGTTGAATAAACAACTATAACAAAATATCAAATTCATAGAAAAATAATCAGATTCATTTGCCTTTAAGAAAAATAAGAACAAAATGATCTGAGAGGCAATACGGAGAAATGAAAATTTTTTCCAAGTAAAACACTTTTGGAGTGCCAACGTTTCGACCTGCCTTGCAGGACTTCTTTAGGGCAACCGAACCAGCCAGGAAAGAAGACAATCGATGACTGTTTCTTTAGGTTTTTGTTTTCTCTTGACTACAACCCAGATCATCTTCTTCCCATTTTTAGAAATAATGCCTTACCCAAAATTGTGAACCGCAAAAATTGTTTAGAGTCTCTTCATCCATGATGTGATGATTTTTTTCTATCTTTCGGCCTCAATCATGCGGATGAAATAGTAATTTTCTGTTGTACCTGAAACGATTTTATATAAGTAATGACAGAATGAAAACTAAATACATATTGTAAAATGAAAAGTTAGAAAGTAAAACTATTATTTTTTCACTAATAATGATTTAATTATCATTTATACTTGAAGAACAATAAATCTTAAGACATATAAGGTAGTTTTAGTTCTTGGCCTTATCAGAGTAATTCTTAGAAATCGACGAAAAAGTTAAGTATTCGAGAACTTTAATTCCTAAACCCTTAAAAAAAAAAAAAAATAATTGTGCCTTCCTTTTTTCTTTCATTTTTAATACAAATATAATTGATTATCTTATAAGTAAAAATGAAATTTGTAACAAATTTATCCTTTCTTCTTAAAGTACTGAACCCAATCTATAAACATTGTGAGTCATAAAGGTTTTATTTTTCTGAAAACATTATTCTTGTTTTTATTAAGAGCATTTCTTTGTTTTATTTATAATTGTGTAAAGAATTTAACGTTTCATAAGTTTTTAATTAATAATTGAAAACTAAATACTGTTGTAATATGTATTATTTTGAGAATTAATGTCAAAGATATTCGGTTGAATGAGGTATTTTAGTGATCCGGTTATAGTCTGGTTATATCATCTAAAATTTAAATTGAATATCCCGTTCTTAAATTTTGTTTTTAGAAAAATTAAGAAATTTAAAAAAATCTATTTTTATTTAAGACTAGCATCTCCCTTTGCGAGTTTGCCCCCTCTCGTAAGTAAAGATCTTAGATAAATTGAACTAATAACTGATGTTTATATCTTTTTTTTTATCGATAACTATCTTGTATTTAAATATGCAATTAATCACTTCAATAATATTTTCACTCATAGCAGTAATTCTTAACCGTGTTAAAATTGCACTGTTGGATGATTTACGATGGCCATAATTTCTTGTTTTAATGTATGAATTAGTAATGTGAATAAGATTAGTAAGAAACGCTTGCGAATAATGGACTGCATTATCAGTGCTTATCACAAAACGCCCCTGAATCACGTTTTTACGCAGAATATTAAAAAGGAAAGACACTACATTTTCATGATTTGGTAATAAATGTTATTCGGCAGTAATAATTTTATTGATTTCTTCTAATTGGATTTTAATTTAGGTAGATAACCAGAAAAGTACATGACAGTGTGGAAAACCTCGTTTCTGATGCTGAACACAATTAAATTATTTATTATTGCTAAATTATCCTATAACATGAAGATGATGTTAAAATGGGTTCAATAGTTTTACCATTGCAAACTATGATGCAAAGTGGTGCTAACCACATATCGGTCGATTTTCAAACTTCGTTGGGATCATATCAAATATTTATAGCTTTTTTAATAATTTATTTGAAAATAAGTAAATTGTATTATCAATTTCAAGCTCTATGTAACACTGTACCTTTGTAACCTCTCATATAGAAAGGCGATCGCCACCCATCGGTGTAATTTCAAACTTCACTGTTGACTACTAATTATCGATTTTTTAATAACGAATTAATGGAAAATCAGTAGATTTTATTATTGCTAAACCTTCCTGGAACTATAAAAATTGTGTGATCAAAATTTGTGATAGATTGGTTCAGTAATTTTCGTGTTAGTGATCACAAACGAAAAATAGCTTGCTCTTTTATAAATGGTATAGATTAGAAAATTATATGAAAATTAACATTCCTTTCTGCCAATCAGGGAAGTTTGCAGCCATTGATTTTTTTAAATAGCAAACTGTAAAGTCAGTCATTATAATAATTTTTGCACAGGTTGAGAATATTTGAGGACAGGAAATATTTTCTGCTAACCACTTTCCCTTTAATTTTTCCAATTTCTCATAGATTAAGAACCAGATTTTAACAAGTATTTAATTTTCAATAGTACAAATCTTCTTTACACTCACATTTGGTAAAAAATATATTTAAAAAACAGTATTCAAAAATTGATATTATAAAAAAATAAAAATAAAAAAAAAATAAATAAAAACCATCGGAAAATTTAAGGGGAATCGAAAAATTATTGAGAATCTTGTAAACAAATATATCTTGTTCACGAAACAGTGTATTTCCTAACTGAGCAAGTACTTCTATTAATGACTGATTCCAAACTTTTCTATTTTAGAAATCAATTTTTTGAAAATTTGCTAACGGAATATTTTACCTGAAAAAAATATATAATTTGAAAAAAAATGAGAAAAATCTTTCCATTTGATAAAATAATGTTAATGACGTGATGCTAATATTTTTTTCAAATTTATCTAATTATTAAAGTTTACAACTGTATATAAAAAAAAAAAAAAATGCATCAAGTAAATGTGATCACAACGTTCATGTGGTCCTGAGACCACCTTCTTTTCAGATGCCTTGGATTTTTTCGGAAATAAAATGGGAAGCAAATTGAAAGACTAGTTAAGTGGAGTTCACAACATATGTAACATTAAGGTCCCTATGCTTATGATTTTAAATTTACAATTTAAATTTAGATCTTAATTCTGTAAATCTTAAATTAGAATTTACGGGATTATTTGGATATTTAAATAGTTACTAAAACGTTATTGTCTTAAATTTATTTTAATGAGGATGAGAATTCATTGACCTATTTAAATATTTTTAAAATGTCGTTATATGAGACAAAAGATATTAATCAACTAAACACAATAGAAGTCAGGTTTATTTTTAATAAACTATAGAAATAAAATGATAAAATGTTTTAAGAAGAATAATTTATTTTAGGACTTAATTTTATTTTTTATTTTAGGAAAAAATCCTTAAAATCTTGATTATTTGTTATAATTGTTAGATTAAAATAACTCAATTGTTCTTCGAAAAATAAATAAATAATAAATGTGTTTTTTTTAATAACGTATTTATTGAACGAAAAACAACCAGTAAATGTGAAAATAGTGATTATATTAACATTGCAAAGCAGCTACGCATCGGTGCTCTTCAATGAATATAAATTATCATACGGTCCCGAGGCCATCTTCTTTTAAGACCCCCCCGAAGAGAAGAAACGTTAAGTCAACTTAAATATTTATATGTTTAATGAGCAAATAACAACAAAATAATAAAATATAATTCACTGAATTGTATACTCTTACTACAATTAAGTTGATTTTAAAATTATTTAGTATCGATTTTTTTTATACCTGTTCCGGTTTCCAGTATCGCAATATTTTGGTACCAACAATCTTTATAATAAATGAAATATTTTTCGACTAATTATTTATTTAAATTTAGTTCCCTATAATTTATGAATTTTAACATACTTTCTCTTGTAAGAAAGATAGACATGCAGAACAAGGAAATCATTGGTTTCTTCTTTATCCCGTTACCTCACTTAATGGCATAAACAGTTAACGCTCAAGGTTGAGTGAAAACACAGAATTTATTTTTTGGACAGGACAAAATTGAGAAAATTCAGTATATATATATATCCCTAATGAATAGATTTTTCAACAGTTACGCAATATTATATGGAAAGAATCAATAGAAAATATCCTAAATATATTGATTTATATTGGTTTTGGAGAACTAATGACACAACTAACATAACTAATGACAGAGCATGGTAACATTAAAAAATATCTAGACAATTTAGCATTTTACGATCAGACAGATGTAACGAAGGCGGATAGATTCAATATTTCAGACATATACTTTAAATTTAAAAGACAAAAATTTAATAAAATAAAAAATATAATTCTCAAACATGGAACATGGCCAGAGATAGAAAATTTTTTTTTCTCCAAATTTGAGACAGATTTATTCACATTTATACGACTTTGACAAACTGATGATGGGCAGCTTGGATAATTTCTTGTTGGCTTTGTTTAGATGATTTCTTTTCCTTTTGTTTCTATATTTGTTTTTCAATTTGTTGAAATTTTTAGTTACTTTTCCTTATTGTTTTTTTTTGTTTTTTTTTAAAGTATATTTTGTTATCTTATTACTTTATATTTAAATAACTAATTCAACTTTTTTTGTACCCTATCATATATATAGTAAGCCTACAAGGCATTGAACATGTAATTATAAGAATAAATGGACGCTATATGAGGATACCACATAAGGAAAAGAATATATATATACGTATATGTTTTGCATGTAAAATTGAGACCAACGAAATTCAGAATTACGGAAACCAAAAAGTCACTATTTTCCAATTTCAGAATCACCTAGACGATTTCAGGATTCCTGAACCAATTATTTACTATAAATTGTTTTGTTTTATTTTTTTCTTATTAAGTTTCATATCGAATTCTTAACCTCTGATTATGGATGGAGCTTTGATTTTTGACTAAGTTGTTTGAACCATCATAGTTTTTTTTTTTTTTGTTTATTTACAACAATCACTTTGTTCTATTATTTTATTAATTAAACTGTTTTATTAAATTTTAGTATTTATTAGATGCATTTTTTTTTTTTTTGCTTCATTTCTTTAGTCACACCAGTTATACATATAACAATGAGTGAATTTGCTAAAAAAACAAACATGTAAAGATATGAGAGGATTAGCACTCAATAGTACCTCCTCCTGACATAGATCAAAAAATATTTTTAAAAAAAATGTTTGATTCTCATCTAGCTTTTTTTCACCCTCTGAGAGTATTTCCGGGTATGTCACTATTGGCCATATAATAACATATATGTTATTATGTTTATTAACTCTTTCATAAAATCGCTTATAAAGGATTTAATATATTATATCGGTTTAAAATGATGAACTAAAACTTGTAATACTTGTGGTTGGATTTGATTCAACAGCTTTATAATTTGAAACAAATAATTAGAATGGCTTTAAAGTTTATGGTATCTAGAGGTCATGAAATAGAAATAGCAATGTTCTAGTTTTATATTTAGAAACAAGGTCCCAATTGTTTCAAAAGATCACAAATTCTTCCAGAACTAGTAATTTGTAATACAATTTCATTTAAAAAAAAATAATAAATAAAAAAAGGGAATACGGGAGTACGTGAATACGTTTACGTAACGGGTTATATATATATATATATATATATATATTTTTTAATATGTGTATTTAGGATAAAATCAAGGAAACAAATAATTATTGTGTTACAATATAACTTTACTGATTATAGGTCTGTGATACGAAAAGTATGACACAAATGGCATACAAGATACGAGATATGTATCTATGAGATATATGAGATATATGAGAGATATATGTAAGATCCTCGTACATTGAGATTTCTAATAAACGTTAAATCAATACAGTTATTACATAATGTTGTTGGAGAAGTTTTAATATAGACAATTTCAACTCGCTGAGCATGAAGTCGGGCAATGAGTGGTATTGTGAGACATCAACATTAAAGTCTCCAACTATCATAACTAGTGTAGTAAGATCAGGCTCGTAATCTGGTATAATTTCAGCGATTTTTTTTTGGAATATTTTAACAACGGTCGTAACATAAAGAGTTTAATTTCTGCTAACGTTTTGCTCGGGTGGATATACACACACCCAAGTACGAATTTGAAGATGCCATTGGCCTTTACGTTTACTAAACAGACATCACTAGGTTTTGCCTCTTTCGTTTCCAAATTAATTTTTGAAATGTCAATGTTAATTCCACCGGCGACTCCACCGGCTTTGCGACTTGATGATGATGATACCGTTACCGACGATGTAGTTGCAATTTGTCTGTTCTTAGCGGTACTACCATATGTTCTCACAATCAGATCAAAGCTAGGCACATTCACTGGTAAGGATTTTCCATCCATGTTTCGTTGATTGCCAAATAATCAGATCGGTTGATGATTGTATCGGTAGAGATGCCTTCTGAGTGTGCGACCAAGCTTGTGCATTAAGTGCGGTAATAAGTATAAAACAATTGTTGATCAGGAACACTATCACATAATTTTTGATAATATTTTTTTTATTTTAACACCTTATTAAATTCACTGTCACTACTTTAGACTAATGTTTTATAAACTATCGGTAGATTATGAAGACAGCTGACGATTAAAACTTAAATGAATATCGTTACTTCTTCGACTCCAAAGTTATACTATTAAAAATCTCGATTCGCAGCAAAATATCACACAGTGTACGTTCCTGGCACTGTTTGACTCGGTCATATGGTGTTTTGTTATTACCATACGATTGCTCTTGAGAAGCCCTTTCCAACCATATACGATCTCTGTATTTCTTTCTGAAGCGTATAGGCCGACTTTATATATTTTTGATAATATTTTTTTATTCTAACACCTTATTAAATTCACTGTCCCTACTTTAAACTAATGCTTTATATACAATCGATAGATGTTGACGAGAGCTGACGATTAAAACTTAAACGAAGATCGTAGCTTCTCCGAGTCAAAAGTTATACTTATTTCAAATTTCATAACATAACCTCAAAATTGCAGCGCTTCTCCCTCCACATAGGTTTCATATTTTCTTATTTCCACTTCCCTTCAGAAAATATAGCAGAAATTAACATCATAACTTTTAACAAAGTATATATGTTTTATAATTTGTTATTTATACTTTCCTGACATCAGAAAGTCTATCAGCAGTTAACATTACTGGTGGTTTAGCATTATATTAATTATGATTTAATATAATATTAATTCAAAATTGATTTAGGGTCTTGTATTTTGATATTTTCTTATTTCAAAACACCGAAATAAATCGGAACAAGGTTAGAATCGATAAAAGGTATTCTGGACGCGCGTAGGGGCAGGGAACTTGTGTAACGGTACCTAAATTTTATAATTACTACAAAAATTTTTAAATTAGGTTACAACCAATTGTAGAAATGGAAAGAATCATTACAACTAATTACAGCAAGCATGTTGTGATCGTAAAGTGAAAATACGGATTTTATTGACAAGCGGATGGGTTGAGGTCACCGGCTGGAACGGACTCTATTCTTAGAAAAATAACTCTCATATAGGCATTCCTGGATTTGTAAAGAGGGAAAGTAAAATTGTAATTGATTTTCTTGTTATTATTAATTTTTTATATATCTTGGGACTCAGTTACTTAAATATATCTCATTTTTTAAAAAGTAAGATTAGTAGAATAATTAAAGACATTTCTTGAATTGAAAGGAAAAGTTGAATTGTATTCGAGTATTGTATCTTGTGATGAATCCATAAAATGTGTTAGTTGTCTATTTATTACCAGATAAAAAAATGAAATAAACTTTTGTTTACTTACTATTGGAAAGCCATCTATGCATACCCACTTTATTGCGTTATCTATTAGAGATAGGCCAACTATGACTTTGGCTGACTAGTTTTTGACCGACTAGTAGGCTGGAAAAAAGGTCACGGACTAGTCCGTTGGAATTCGATTGACATCGTTTATAGCTTTATAGTCGTCTGTATATGTAGCTACAGATTTTTTATTCGTTTTTTTTTTTTTTTTTTTTTCATACGGGCCAGAGTGTAACGGAGTGCATTTTTAGAAAAATAAAGCAAAAGTTACTTTGGTTTGATAGTTAACAGTGGAATTTGAAATTCAATCATGCTGAAACATGTATCGTGTTTATGGACGTACAGTGAGCATAAAAATTTTTCGTACACCTGCTTAATTCACTAAAACAGGGTATCCCAACAAAAAAAAATTCTAGGACTCCTGAAAATATCGCTTTAATTTGGAGGACCTTAAAACCTTAAAAGATTTTTATGTCTAATAAAAAACAAATATTTTTACATTAAACAAATTAATGTTATATATGTAAAAATCTACATGTAAATAAACAGGTTCGTAAATTGTTAAATTGTAGCTTTCTTTTTTCCAACCTATATATTACATTTCAATTAAGAATAAACATTTTTTTTTAATAATGATACAACACTAAAACTATGATTTAATTTTTTTTTTTTTTTTTTTAAAGACCACGTTTTAATTTCAATCTACCTATTTTTAATCATAAAAATATAAGTAAATAAAATGGCTTAGATGACTGAAAAAAGCAGCCGATTATTCAGCTTTACCGAAGAGATACTCTAATATCAATATCAAACTCCTGGTACCTTCCCAAGTATCAAAATATAAAGTTAGATAGTATGTCATCGGTATATAATGTCAAAGCCCATATAAAGTAAGCAGGTAAATAAAAATTGGGGAACCAGTCAGTAAAACGTAGAAACCGTCATGTATTGGTGCTAAAAAAAAATATCTTTAGGACTTGTACTTAAAATTCAAAAATTCGTGAGGTAATAAAAAAGGGAAAAGTGTCAATAAACTATCCAAACCTATTTATTCTAGCCACTGTGGCATGATCGAGATTCATTCCTCGGGTCCACTACGTAATAAATTACAACTCACCTAGGCCGGACTTGAAAAGACGCCACTAATATATAATGTAGAATATATATAGTACTAATATCGTAACATAATCGATTTAAATTTTTTATCCTATTGAATCTGACCTGATAAATGATTAGAGCTGAGAGTATTGGGAAACGTCTTATAAAAAAAAAACAAATATTTGTACATTAAACAAATTAAAGTTAAAGATAATGACTTTGCACATTAATATAAGAACAAATTTACAATATTTACTTATTATCTATTAGGCAATAAACTTGGCACAATGCGACAATTGACAATTACGTAAGACGGACACTTCGTTGTGTAACCTTCAAGTGTGAGACAATATCAAAACAGGGCTATATTTCAGTGATTGCAAAATAAATAATGCCATTTGAAGAGTATGTAATTACCAGCATCCGTTTTTTGTTTTGTTTTTTGTTCTACTCAATGCCAAACTGAGATACTCCAGTCAGCAGGTTAATGGATCCAGCAAACCGAAGATGGAAAGCTGAAGAAAATTTAGAATGCTTTATATAAACCGTCAGTTATGATCATAAGTTTTCGAAATTAAAAAAATGAAAACTTTATAAGAGGGGAACTGCTATTTGTTTATTATCCTTCGTTTTTTTCCTTTATTTTTCACGGGAAAAAATGTATTATTTTATTTTTGCAGGACATTAAATTTTGACATGGATACGCCTTTCGGCTGGAGCTATTATATTTTAATGGTGTAACTTTTTTTTCACACTCAAAAAAGTAACATTTTGACACGCTCTAGCTTGGTGTTGCTCGGATCGAAAAATGACGAGCGTTTCCTGATCAAATATTTAATGGAGAATATTTTTTGTTGTATAACATTTGTGGCTAGAACCTACCGCCTAGGAGCTACATTGCTTTGAATAAAAACAGTTACGTATGAAACCATTTTCCCTTTATTTCGAATAATCATTCATTGTTAATTTATATAATTTAATTTCTAATGTATGTAATTTGATCATTTTAATTCTAAAATATAAATTGCGATAAGCAGTAAATAATAGATATACATATCCGCGATATATTGTTTTTCCCAAACAGGGAGAATTTTTTTTTTTTTTTTTTTTTTCAATTTTTCGACTAAAATAAACATTCTGAAATTTCAATTACTTTTGAGAATTGGGAACATGCAGATGTTTCTAAGGATAAAAATAGCTATTCGTTTATTTATATTGAGGTCAGTTTAAATGGAAATAATGCCTCTTCTAATGTTTGCCTAGTGAGTAGAAGAGATAAAGATCCACGAGGCTTATGTACAGTTCCTTCTAGATTATTTATTATTCAGAAGACGCGTAAGTGGCATTCTTATGCAATAGCATGCCTGCATATTTTAAGCATCTATTCGATTTACACTCATGATTTATGCAAAAATAACAACATTTATAGAAGAGTTTATTGTTGCTTAAATTCAATCTATATTCCGAAACTTATGTTCCAGTTTAATCTTGAAATAATATAATTAAATCATTTAATTTCAGAGCTTTCTTAATACTAAGCGTGATTCGAGCCTGATAAGAAAGCAAAGAGAGGTTAATTCCATTTCATTTTTCAATATTTTTGGTTGAATTTATTGTAATATCAAGTTTTATTTTCTCTTGAATTATTATACTTAACAATTACATTTATTTTAATTTTAAATAAGTGTTTTTTTGTTTTTTTTATATATGTATGTTAAAAATTAAAAAAAAAAAAAAAAATTTTTTTTTAAATATAAGCATGTTAAGTAATGCAACAGAGTATAAAAGCTAAAACCCTAATTTCTATCATTTTACCTTAACAATAGTGGTGTTAGCCGACTATATGTAATTTTTATCATAAGTAAATTTGGCCTTCTTTCGATTATTTCTAAGTACTATGGTAAAGAAAATTTACTCAATATGTTTGATACCTAAATGCGGAAAATACCTAAATTTTCTTTACTGAAACATAAATAAAGTTTGAATTTCGTACCTTTTTTGTATAATAGTGAAAATATTTTTTTTATTATATTATTTTATAGGTTTTTAATTTTAAGAACAAATAATCAAATTTCATTAAAAAAAAAAAATCAATTAAAAAAATATATATTGATTTGTACATAACATATACTTTAGACCGACTGTTAGGCCATAAAAAACAAACAAATCTACAAAAATATATAAAAATAAAATGTCTATACTTGATTCCTAAAGATTTTTCGAATATACTCGGCATAAATGTTTATTAACAAGTGACTTTTTTTTTTTTTTAATAACAAAATAAATAAAAAATAGATTAAATACAAAATATATTAATAGATAAAACGACCTGGGGACTGTTCGTTTTGTGTACCTTTGTTTTTGAAAAATAACTCTTAAATATTTTTATTATAAAAATAAAAAATATACATAAAAGTATTATAGATTAATAAATAATAAAACATAAATAATAAATTATTTAAATTTAATTAATTAAATTATAATAAATTGATAAAAATATTCAAGAAACCTTTTCGTTTTTTGTAAAAAAAATATTATAAAGTTTATGTTACTTTTTATTAATATATTTTTTCAGCTCTCTTTTTATTATTATTATCTGTTACTTTGTTATAAAATTATTATTTTATTTTAAGGCTCTGAAGGCTCTTGTACATTATTTTTTTATTCTTAAGGGACTTAAGGTCCCAGAATAAATAAAGCACTTTATTATTATTGTTTTTATTAAATACTGCAAACAGAGAGAGAGAAACACTTTATTAAGTGGTACTGCCCATTTTTAATTTATTTTTTATTTTTATTTGAGAGGGAAAACGCTTTTACGATTTATTTCTGTAATGTATTTAAAAGCCGACCTCAAGTGAATTAATAATTAAACAATAATATTTAAAAAAAATTGTAATAAGTAACTAAGTAAATAGTAATACTAGAATATATATATATATATATATATATATATATATATATATATATATATATATATATATTTAATTTAAAACGATAAAGTAAAAATACAATGAAATAATTATACATCATAAATTTAAAAAAAAAATTCCCTGTCTTAGTACCATGACTTCGATGTCAAGGAATCTGTTCTATCTATGATAAATAAACAATTTTGCAGCCTAGAAACCAAACAATAAATAATGATTTTAGTTGGCAGAATGTCTATTTTGAGAAAAGACTTAAGATACAAAGAGCGATCGTGATCTTGTCCAAGGTAAAAAAAAAAAAATAATAATTTTTATTAAAATCAAAAATTGGGAATCTTTTACAATATTAGCCTAAATCAATTAAAATATATAATGCTTTTTGGGATGCAGCATTAAAGAGTTATTGTAAAAAATGTTAGAAATTCGTTAATCCCAACACGAGTGAAACTGAAAACAACTATTTTTGAAGTAATAAGAGTTTTTAAACAGCCTTGGGTTCATTTGGGAACCCCCAATTGATGTGTCCCGAAGGTCATAGAACCAAGAGTTAATAATTTGAAAGATATAGTTAAATATCTTGACTAAGCAAATAACTATTTGCTCTTACGTCTCACATGCAATCATAATTCCAAATAAATTGAAATTATCTTTATAATTTGGATTGATGAACTAATACCACTTTTATCGGAATTTTTGTATTACTATTGTTCTAAAATTTTCGTAGGTTTTTTAAATTATGAATACATTCAAAACTAGTTTAAAAAAAAAAAAAAATCTAAGAAAAGTGGCAAACAATTTATCAATCATAATTTATAGATCCTTCTATACCATCATGCGTATCTCAAATGAAATTCTTACAAAGAATTAGATTTGTTTAAATACCACTCAAAAGAAAAAAACAACTATAAAATGAGATATAGGTTTCGTTTAATATTATTTGTTTTTCTTAACCATCACCCCTGAAAATCTCTAAGTACAATTTTGTATTAATACTTTATCAACCATCAACGGCATCAAAAAATCCAATAGAAAGATGCTTTCTCAATATTATTTTTATAAATGTTAAATCTTAGTCGTATAATGTATTAATCTTTCCTTTGCTTTGGTATTTTGATGTTCTGTCGAATCAACACATTTCAACATTGTTTGAAAATAACATATATCTTTACAAATAATATATAATATTAGAATTTTTTAACAACTAATCCTCCATGAACTTTTTTCATGGAGTTATCAAGTATATAATTCAAAGAACATTTTTAACATCATGGAAAATTCACTCCTATAAACTCCTATTATAATCAGTAATATAATCTTGCCACATTAATTCAAGAAAAATGAAGAATCATATAGTCTTAGAAATAAAAAAAATATCGGAAATTATTAATGCTAAAGTTTTAAAAAATATTTTCCATAGAGTAAATCGTCTTGAAAATCGATATTGAACACCTAATGATTTGTTATAACTAGAATCGATTCGCTTAACTGAAAATTAGATGCCTTCATAATAATCGAATAATATAAATAATCGATTAACACAAAATAAAATATTCAAATAAAATTGAACTTCTTACCCTTCCATATCACTGTTTTCAAACCCACCTGATCAGATCAATAGATCCATACAGATCAATATCCTATTATCTACGATTAATAAACTCGATGTTAACACACACACCAACTTAGCACAGAGCAAGATCTCTACTATCGGCTTCTCATGTGATATCAAGGTCGCATGTCCACGTGATGGTTAGTCATCAAAATGGCGACCACTGGTCCAGATAGGCCTTCCTTTCAGTGTTGCTTTTTTTTTTTTTTTTTTTTTAATGTATTTTCATTCCTTAGTTATATCAGCAACAAACTCGAGTGGGTTTTTGTTAACTATCGATGTTTGTTTTTAATAGTGTGGTTAATAAGATATGATTCGATTTTTCGAGGTTATTAAAACCAGGTCAGTAAGTCAATAGGTCTGGAGAAACGTATTTTCCTACGTTTTTAGTACAACTAATATTACATTGGCTTTTTTAAGCCTTGCTTTTTTCTGAAGAGAAATTTCAAAATATTACATATTATATATAAAGATTAACGCAATCTTTACTTTTGTTTGTTTCAAATAAATTTAGAAAAAAATATGACTATATTATAATTTATTTGAATTTGGCGCCAAAGAACGGTAATTTTCTTATAGTTTTTTACATATATTAAATTTATTTCAGAGGGCTATCATTTACCTCACTAATAGTTAGAAAATGTTTTTTATTTATTTTTATTACTTTATATCGTAGTTCAGGTAATCCTATTTGGAAAGCCTTTAACCCTTGTATAAATAAATAAGTTGTTATTTTGACTTATTTCTATTAGTTATTTTAATACATTAGGTTAGCCTAAATTTGTTGTTTGAGATTGAAAAAAATAAATAAATATATCTAAGGTAGAATTCCAACCATCAAAGCATATAAAAAAAAATAATTAATTTAATAATAGAAATTAAGGTTTGAGAAAATATTAAAAAAAATAAATTCAAAGTTTTTTTATTTTGTTTTTTCTAAAAAAAGATCCAAAAAACATAATGATACAAAATGTTTTGTATTTGTATCTACCAATCAAGATCCAGCTTTATACTTTTTTCAAGTTTTTGTTTCTTTTATTCATAAGCTCAATTGGTGTCACTAACAGGTAATATATGTAAAAGTCATTTACATGTCATAATAAACATTTTTTATATTTATACAGCTATAAATTTCAATAAATAAATAAACAAAAAATATTTGTTTAAAGGGTGTTTCAAAATGCAACGAGAAAACAGAATACCATGACAGTGACTAATCAAGAAAATTAATTGGTTATCTTATCTTACACGATTTTTAAAAACAAATCTACGAAGTCCTTTTCTTTTTTTAATGCCAGGGTTACTTGAGTATACAGGTATTTAATGAATTCGAAAAAACTTTTCATTGTAAGAGATCTAATGTTCAAGAGTTGTGACGGTATTTCGATTAAATGAGAATAACATTATGGGAGACTTGCATGACTCATATCGCGACTTTAATTAAAAAAGTATTGTCTTTCATTATTTTTTTTTTACTCAAAATTGTCAATTAGTATTAAGTGAATTGGCAATCAACTTAAAAAAATGTTAGATATAAAAGAAGCACTGTGGCACACGCTGTCATTATATAAACAATTGATTAAAAAATAAATTGATCAAAATCTTTGATATCATTTAATAATTTATGAAATCGTTCAATTGAATTGAATCAGAAAAAAAATATTCCTCTTGAGACCATCATTATTGAAAGCACTCAAAGATGATTACATATTTATTATCTTAATGGACAATAACCTCTTGATATTGTTGTAATTCTTTATTGTATCATTAACGAGAAGGGCAGACAGGAATTGTCTAGACTCTATTCATAAATAGACCAAGAAAGACATGTACCAAGTTAGCATGTGACACATTAGTACTAATTGTGAAACTTTAAATCAACAAATGATTTCATCAAACTGATTATTCAACGTGAGATTTGGTTTCTTAGGCTGTATGCTTGCTGTAACCATTTTCAGCCAAATAATCGAAGATCCCTTAACATTTGTATGAATAAAATTATATTTTGGCTTATTTTTAATAGTTGTTTTAGTAAATTAGATTCGTTCATTGTTGTTGGTCAGGAAAATTGTCACGAAAACAGCTTGTAGACAAAACAAATAAGGTATTAATACATTCATTTTACTCCCCAACTTCTTAGTCTAAGATCAGTCAAATAAAAAATTAATTAATTAAAAAAATCAATTTATCGATAACGATTTTTTAACAGAATCAAAAGCCTCAATTTTTAACGACTTAAAAATTTTATTTTTTATTTTTTTATTTTACTTAATGAAAGAGTATTAAATTTGGACAAGTCAAATTGTGTGTCTGATTCTTTTTTTTTAAAAGCTATTTATTGATATTTATAACTGTATACACTTTATACAACAAGCAAATTTGAGAAAATTATTACGATGACATGTCAGTAACGTGTACTGAAATACTCACTAGTAGCACTTCAATAAAAGTTCTTTACATTAGATCCTCTCTTGGCCATCTTCTTTTCAGACGCCTCGGAGGATTATCGGGAATTGGAGTGTGAGGTAAATTGTGAGACTAGTGGATTCGAGTGGATATGGAGTTTACTATGAAAGGATATGTATCTGATTTAGTCCAAATCAGCAACATATGGAACATTAAGATCCTTATAGACAAGTTTGTTTGTAACATAATAAGGAGCATTGAGGATTTTACAAGAGATTTTGGATTGCAAGGATAGGATAAGAAATGAATTCAATGGTTTAGTTCAGCTCCAAAGCTCAACTCCATTTATCCAAATAGGTGTGATAACTTTCCTATAAATCAGTCTTTTTTTGTAAATCGGAAGCTTTTAACGTTTGTCTTGTGCATGTTGAAGAAGTCGAAAACGACGAGCAGTTTACTGTCGTTTTAGTCTTGTACGCGTTTAACTTCTACAGTAACGAATAAAGAACTTACTTTACCTAATATTTTAGTAATTAATCACAGTTTTGACCTTGTGTCATAATTTAAAAAAAATATTAATTCTTAATTGAAATATACATATAAAGGTTTGAACACGAAAAAGAAAGGAAATATAATAGAAAATGTTTTTTAAATATATCATTTGTCGCTTGGACATTTGGAAGCTATATTGGTTTGAAAAAAAATAGTCACGCTTTGTTTAAAAGTGTTGGGGCTTTCTTGGTACGCTCTAGCTCTGTTGTGTTGCTAGTACCGAAAATTTGACGACCGTTTCCTTATAAGAAATTTAATGGAAAATATATTTTCACTAGGACTTACCGTTTAGGAGCTGCATTGGTTTGAATGAAAGTCACGTTTGGAGCCCCCATTTCATCTCAACTTTATTTCAAATAAACATTTATTGTTTATTTAATTTAATTATTAATTTAAGTATCCCTTTGTATGATCCTTCTAATTCTAAATTGTAAATTGTGAAAAGCAGTAGATTATAGACAGGCATATTCATTATATATTGTTTTCCCAGTCAGGGATAAAATTATGTTTTTCCGATCATTTTTACCGACTCATATTCATAACTGCATAAAATAATATACTCCTGATATTTAAAATAATTTAGAAAAGGCAATACTATTGAATTATTCACTCGATTGCCATATTTTCCTTTGATTTTTAATATACTTATTGAGATCTGGAACTGTATAACAAAGAACATGTAATGAATTTGCTGAATTAAGAATAAAATCACATTACGAAAACGTGTCATGAAATTAAACTATCCGCAGCACTCGTTTATTGTTATTTTATATAATTATAAAAAAAAAAAAAACAATAAAAATGGATTCCTAACTTCATTGTACAGAAAAGTCTCCTCTATTCTGACTTGAGAAAAAAAAAAAAATAGACAAGATAAAAAATTAAAAAATGTCGGAATGACTAAATTCTGCTTTTGATTTTATAAATATTTCTTAATGCTTCAGTAGCATTTTAATAAGTGTTGCACTATGCAGCAAAGTAGCAAATTTACTTACCTAAAATTTTGAAGATTTATTGTTTCAAAATACCTACGATGATATCACAGTTACCATCAACTAAGCAACACTAGAAGGCGCCTGGTTTGAAGTAGCCTTTTTATCGCTTATCTTTGTTTAAATTTTGATTGTTAGAAGAGAGGTTGATAATGATATATCTTTTTGATCTAATATTTTATCGGGACGAAGTTTTTCTGATGTATCTTTAGTAAACTTCTGTAAGGCAAACAAATGAATGAACCAGTCGTCCAATGGAAACCTGGATATTGGAGGAATGTATGCAATGCTGTGCAATACTGAATTTTTATACAATATAAGTTCTATTGTTGTTCTTACCTCTGTATATAGTAGCAAGTGTATAAGAAATAAATTTAAAAAAAAAATCGTGTTACAAAATAAATATACTTACTGGCGAATTTAGGAAAGTTAAAAGCACTAAATACCTTAGTGAATTATTTGAGCCGACAGGACAGGAAAACCTATTGCAAATAGGCATACTCCAAATAGCCAGAGGTTCTCTCGGGATAGCATGAAATATATAAAATAAAAAGTTTATTTCACGAATCACAAAAATGTGGCAATATAACACCGTAGTTTAACCTGCAATTTTATACGCATACAAGCATTCCTTGTCATGGCTTCAACCGCTCAAATAAGTAAAGAACTATAATTTATAATACTATATATGTTTCATTCAAGGAGATTAATTATCTAGTTATTATATTAAAAAGGCATAACTCCTCATTTGCTTTATTCATTTACTACATGTTTCGGAGCTTGTCATGTTGCTCCATCTTCAGGTTATACAATCATTATGTTATGTTAGCTCCGAAACATGTAGTAAATGAATAAAGCAAATGAGGAGTTATGCCTTTTTAATATAATAACTATAATTTATAATTTTAATTAATAATTGAAGTTTTATTTGCTTATCGATAAAAGGTTTGTATTGAAGTATGCAGTTGAGAAATATTTCTTCAATGATATAATGAAACATTGCATTAATTTTTAACCAGATTAAAATAGCGCTGATTAAGTGTTTGAAGATTACATGATAGCATTATTAGACATACAATTTTTAATTTTAATGTATGAGTTGATAATCCAGATGGACAGAGACTATTAGGAAACTCATTTCGGATAATGGACTGTTTTATCACTGCTAACAACTGAAGGAATCATATTTTTATTCGGCTGAAATAATTTTATAGACTCCATCTGGTTGGATTTCAATTTCTAACCATAAAAGCATATGACAGTTTGGCAAATCTTGTTTCTCTCACTCAACATTGTAGATTTAAATTTTTATAATTGTCAATTGTATTATTGCTAAACCTTCCTATAACTATGAAGATGATGTTAAAATTTAATACAAATGGGTCTAGCAGTTTTACCATTGTAAAATCTATTGCAGAATGGTGTGAACCACAAACTTCGCTGGGATCCAAATGTCGCACAACATATTTAATTTTTTATTTAATAATTTAATTGCAAGTAAGTATATTTTACTATCAATTTCAAGCTCTAAATAACACCGTACCTTTGTAACCTCTCATGTAGGATAGCGCTCACAACCTGTCGGTCAATTTATAAAATTCATTATCATCGACATATTATCGTTTTTTTAATGACAAATTTTCTGAAATTTAGAGTATTTTATAATTTCTAAAACTTTCTGGAACTATAAAGATGATGTGATTACAATTTGGTACAGATAGGTTCAGTAGTTGTGTGATCACAAACAAAAAATGGCAAGTCCTTTTACATAAACAATATCACTCAGCTAAAATGGAAATTTAGAGAACGTCGAGAAAAAAAATTCTGGGAAAAATAATCGAGAAGTCGAAACACTCAAAAATTTAAAGGTGCGAAGAAAGTTGAAATTTTATGGGGACATTAGAAAATTACCTAAAAATAGACTAACGAGGGAAATATTCAAATACCACATTAAACTCAAACACTCAAAAACATGGATCACAGAAATACAAAAGGGTCTGGAAGAATTAGAAATCTCGAACACCAATATTTTTGAGCAAACCATCAAAAAATGTAAACCCAAATGGTAGGAAGAACGAAAAAGAGCGTTTGCTGAATAGTACTGCAAATATACGATCTTTTTTAAAACGTTTAAAATAAGTGAGTCAATTGACTATCGTTTTCCTAAAAAGGAAAATTAAAAACAAAAAAATTGATATACATATTTTATGAAAATTATGATTATAAATTAATATTTTTATTTGAATGTGAATATGTGAACATCCTTGGTAAAATTTTTTAAGATATTTGTAAAATCCTCTAATTTATTAAGTGAGTCAATTTTATTTTTTATTTTAATATGTAGATTCATATTTTTAAAGTAATGACTATTATTTTTTTTTTTGGTTTTTTTAAAATATTAAATATTGTAAGATGTCAAATTTGGATAGATTGAATATGCTCTGTTTTTAGCAACCCATTTAAAATGGGCAGCACCACTTAATAAAGTGTTTCTCTCTGTTTACAAAACATTTTGTGTGCCTAATAAAAACTATCCTTAGAAAATCATATTGAACAGAGAGAGAAATGCTTTATTGATATGAAAACATATTGCTGCCCAACTTCAGGGCTACACACACACAGAGCATACTTTTATATCCAGTTAAACATATAAACGTTATATCAATACAACAACAATGCGTAATATTTATATTACGAGTATAATTCAAAGATAACCTAAACCAAAAAATTTATTATTATTATTATTTTATTTCCCATCCAATATCATCTTATCTCATTTTTTTTCCCTTTCAACAAATAAAATAATCCTATACACAAATGCAGATATAAACAAAAAAAATACGTGAAAAGTATATCTATACATAAGAGATTACAATAAATAGAACGATAAGGCTATTTTAAAATATTAAAATAAAATCCATCTTATACCACTCTTTATCACATGAGACAATTTCGAATAATAGTTTTTAATATATTATATTAATATTATCCAATAATATTTTATAGCTGTTTAAATTAAAAATGGACATAGTAAAAGAATTAAGTGATATTAATCATTCAAAAAATATGTTTCCCTAAGAAAAAGGCAGGCCAGGATTGAGAAATAAACTATTAATAGTATATATTTTGTTTAGGAAATAACAATAAAAACAAAATTAGCTTCCTAAATCAAAGATGATTTTAGATTATCTTTCAAGACGCCTTGTATGTTTGGTCAAGGCTATAATCTATCAGTAATTTACAATACAATGTTATCTCCATGGACTATTTTTAGCAGTCATATTCAGACATGTACACAAATAATAAATCCTCTACATCCTTTCCAATAATTGGTTAATTTAGCCCGAAGAGTGAGAACATACAGCTGTTATCTAGTTATCTAGATGTTACATTATAGCGTTTTGGCGGGAATATTTCACGGAACTTAATCAGAAGTAAGTATATTAGGTTTGTTAGTAAATTTAACCAGCCTTCATATGGAAAAAATAAATTTCGAATCAAACAAATAGTTTTGGAGTTATAGCGATAAATGTTTCGAAAAACAAAGTGAATCCAGAAAAAGTACGGTGTACTCAGCGTCATGGGGATTTCACGAGATTCAATCAAAACAATATAAAGCGTCTTATAGTAAATTTAACCAGCCTTCATATGGAAAAAATAAATTTCGAATCAAACAAATAGTTTTGGAGTTATTGTGATAAATGTGCCGAAAAATAAGAGTTTTTCCCAACACTACGGGTTTCTCAATATTCTGCCGTGGGTGTTGTACGGGACTAAATTTAATAATTGCGTTATTATAGTAAATTTAACCAGCTTTCATATAAATAAAGAAACATTTGAATCGGACAAATAGTTTCGAAGTTATAGCCAAATGAGTACCGACAAACGTGTTATTTCGGAAAACTCCGACTTACCTCAAGTAAAAAATCTTCTATTCTCCCTCTCCCATAGCTCTAAAATTATGATATGGGAAACAGAGGAATAAAATGACATTTTTTTTGCAAATTTGCTTTGCTTTTTTATGTATATATGTGCTAAAAAGTATTCCGAGTCCCGAGATCAGATAACCAACAACATACGACTTTCACCCCCTCTCTCACCTAAACCCGAAGATATTTTTAGGAAAACTTTTTATCACATTTAGAGCTAAGGGTGGTGAACAATATCCAGCAGTCAGATCTTTTGATTTTTGGAGTTGAATCTTCGATACCAAATTTTGTACTATATCAGTGGTACAAGTAAACTATAAACTATTATAGCAAAAAAAAAAAAATGCACTTTGGAAGTAATAACCTAAAAATAAACGTTGTTACATTGTTGCTGCATTTCAAATAAATGACTAATCATGATCATGAACAGCAGTATATGCGTTTGTGCACTTCAGCACGGCACTGCTAGGACCGGCGCACCGGTATCCCACTACTCTTTCAACGCTCACTATGAAGCCATCGTTTTAATATTATGCGTTATGAGACACATCACTTTAAAGCTATTTATATTATCTATAAGTTTTGTTTGACACTTATCTTCCCAAAACGTAATAATAAAAATCTATAATTTGTTTAAGTTACTTTTTGTTTTTTGTAGTAGCAGTTTTCGGTATATGATTAAGTATTACGGCGAAACTAAGCTATCTACATAAAAAGTGTATATAACATAATTTGTTTGTAATATTATCAGGAGTAAAATAAAAAACAGAACACTCTAATAGCATAATTAGGTTTCGAGCTGTCAGCATAGAACCAGAGTTCCGTAACGTTGCTGAAGGGGTGGGGGGAAGCAAGAGGGGTGGGGGTCGGGACTGTGTTTTTTTAGTGTATACTTTATGTACTAACACCCTGCAAATATTCAGCTTTCCCCTAATTAGTTGCGACATAGGCTTATTTCTTGCCTTCGTTGGCTGGGCTAACAGGGAATATGTTCGGCGGAATGTTGGCAACAGTGGACTGCAAACTGTTCTGCACATCTAGTATGTACACGAGAAATGAACGTTTTGTCAAATGCATGCGTCTGAAGACCTGTAAACACGTTTATCTTATTTACTGTACACCAACAATTCTCTCTTTAGTATACTAATCTATGTTTATTTATCAACAGTGTACTGTCTCGATAAAGCGTTAGTTCAAAAGTTTTGTATTGAAAATGAACAAGACGGCGGTTTAGGAAATTCTTGCAATTTTAAAACTTTGTAAAAAAAAATCTTGTTCAGCCGTCAAATCGGTCCGTAAAATCGACAAAAACGAGATGGTTTCCTTAGCGAGCAGAGTTTTTGGAACTACGAAGGAGTATTTGGAAACAGAAATAATATAACCGAATTTTCATTTAAACTGCAAAGGAGTTCTGTTCTAGCAAGACAATATCAGGGCGCGAACTTCCCATCTGGCTAAGGTAAAGAATAATAATCTTGAAAGTGTAGAACCTCTCTCATACCTACTGTATAGCCAAACCTTGCAACATCGGATCACTACTTGTTTCGATCCATGGCCCATTTTCTTCAACAGAAATAATTTTTCGGAAGTAGCAATTGTGGTCTGAGAGTTCTACGATAGCCATCCATAGGATTGTTGTCAGCAGATAGCTAGTGGGAGTAAGATAACAATGAACTATCTTTTGAGTATAATTGTGATTTGTAATTATGAAGTTACAATACAGATATTTCGTTGAAAAACAATAACTTTTTTTTTTTTATACCCAATTATTTCTGCAAAACAAAACAACTCCAAGAACTAAAAAGGATCTTTATTTAGGTGCACTATAAACCTGGTAACAACAATGAATATTATACAATAGTGGTTGTTAAGGAAAATTGCCCGTTTTCCTTATTAACTTACAGTATCGGATAAATTAACATTGTAAGTTATTTTTAAATGATAAATTATAAACTTATCAATTATTTTTAATATATTTGTAAGTTTGTAGAGGTTTAGCGTACATTTATTTCTAAAGCGACACAACTCAAAAGTCTGCATTCTTGATTTATCATCATGTTTAAGTTAAATTCTCTTCAATGAAATGTAAAAAATGTGTCGAATTAGCTTCAAACCACACCCAATACATCTCACTTGCGTTTGGGATTAAAAGATAATTGAATTACACTTTCGATATTTCATAAAAGACTGTGAAAAGCGTGTATTTTTTTAATTGAGTCACTTTTGAAATACATGTACGGTATCGTCAACACTGTGTAAATCAAACGAAGGTGAAAAATAGCATTTTTTTATTTCGTTCGTTTTTACATTGTATTGTACAACGACAATACTAATTTTAGGATTCAAACTGCTGATGAAATTCGACATTTTACCACAAGGCCTTGTAGAATAAAACGGCAAACCAACGAAATTAAAAAAAAAAAAAAAATGGAATTTGTCACATTCATTAGTTTTATATAGTGTCAACGATACGCACTCTTATTAGGGAAGGAAAGAGGATAATCTTACAGTTTACAAGCTTTTTCCAGCCGTAATTGAAAGTTTGAGATATATTACGTGGGTACAGCAAAAATTAGATGTCAACGCTCAGGCCGGATTCGTAAATTCTGAAGTTCTTGATCTTGACAAGAATAAAAACAGAGAAGTAAAGAAGAAACAAGAGAAGTTATGAGGATCAAGATATGAAAGAGCGTGATACATGGTTACACAGTACAACAATGAGGTGACTTGATCAGTGTTGCTTCAGGACTCTGAAATATAACAAAAATAAATGACATACAAATGTGAATAGCTCCGATACTTGAAATTTTAACAGGCTCTGTCACCCCGTCCTTATATTTATTTATTTATTGAAACTTTCTACATATATATAATTAAATATATTTTGGAAATGTGGAAAATGATGAATCTGACAGCTCTATCATTTGTAAGCAACAAGCATTTATTGCAATTTAATAAGATCTAGGAAAGAAGGTCCGAATGAATTTTCTTTTCACATGCATTAGAAATTCTAGGGAATAAATTGGGCCAAATTAGTAACATGCAGATCATTATGGATAAATTTATTAGTGGCTTAGTAAGGAGCATTGAAGACATTAGGTTGCAAGGATTGGATTAGAATTAGTGGATCTGCAAAGATCAATTCAATACATCCAAATAGGTTTGTTTAATCATTATCATGTAAAGAGTACTCTACCTACATTTAATGGTAAATCCTCTAATGAAATGCCCCCCTTCCTCACCTCCCATAAGGAATAATAAAAAAATAAGATTAAAAATTGAAAAAACTGATTGATAGCTGATTATAATTGAGAACTGATGATTTACCTAAACAAGTGAATGTATATTTTAAGCACATCCAGAAAAAAATAGAGTAAATCAACCTTTTGAATTTTAAGTATCTTCGCACTTTACATTTGTTTCTACTTCCGTGATGAGTAGCTTATAAACAGTTTATATTAATAAGTGATAACTCATTCATTTATTTAAAAATCTCTGTAAAGATTTATTATTATCATAAAGGAATCAATAATATGATAAATGAATTAAGGATTGGCAGGGATACAATTAGACATACAAATTATAACACAATAATTTAATAAATATCTTTTACATCAAATATTTATAAATTAATCTCATAATTATTAACATAAAAGATAATTGTTTCAAAAATTTTAAATGTCTATTTATCACATAAATTACAGATTAAAATACTAGGAACTATGTTACATGATTTAAATAACATAATTTACCATAACAAAATTATACACAGCTTTAGAACTTACACTATCACGTTTATCACAAACAAAAGAAAGCTCTCTGATGGATTCACATTGTAGTAAGGATAGATGAAGAGGAGATCCACAAGGGGAGAAGTAGAATTGTCCTACTGAGACTTTGCTGAAATGACTTTTAACAGGGGATGTGACGAGCTTTCAAATCTGTAATTTGATGGGGCTGATTAAAAAGGCCTGGATGTGTATTTTGCAGCATCGACCTTACCAACTAACTTACATTCTAGTATTTTCTATTCAAAGTAGTACAATCGTTTTATCACATTTTTTTTTTTTTTTTTTTTTTTTAAACTAGTTATTCTAATTTTTCTCTATCACCATTACTCTATACATTTGGCAGTGTAAAGTCCATTTAATACTTTTCCTAGGTTTTGGATTTATATTTGTTATTTCTCACAAAATAACATTAAGAAAAAACAAACAGATCTTCATTTAAACAAGACCTGCATCTTGTGCCATACTGTAGAATGCTGAAGACTTGTTTTTAAGAAGGATTTTGGGCGAATCAAATTCTTGAACTTTCCCTTGTTCCAAGACTAGGACTCTAAAAATAAAATTGCAGAACTATTAATACTCATTCTATAATATACATACACTAAAACTAAAAAAAAAAAAAAAATGGGTTCTAACACAAATCCTGTTTATAGACAATTTGTATTATAAGTCAATCTTGAAAAATTGGAGTTCATTCAGCTTATTTTTGTTGCAACTTCTTTGATAAGTAACTTGATATAACAATAATAATAGCTCGATATAAATTATATATGAATGATAACTTGTTCACTTATGATTTTTAATTATTATTTAAAGGACTTACTTATTAATTTATTTCTTCTGTATATAAATAAAAATACATTTTTTCCAATATAACTTAGGTACTTAAGATTAAATAATAGAACAGAATTTTCTAAGAAAAATGCTGACCGGTAGTTTCAAATAGTGTAATGGTTTAAAAAAGAATATAAAGTAAATCTCAAAAATGAAAATTAATCTTATGTAGAAAATAAGACTCGGATGCAGTCAGGAGTATGAAAAAAACTTTAATTGGAGTGCCGTTTTGGTAAACCTTGCAATCTTTCTTTAGGAATATTAATAACAAAAAACAAAACAAAATGTGATGAAGAAGGATAATAAAGAAAATAAAAAGTAAAATATTACAAGTAATATGAAGTTATGGAAAATATAACAATACAAATTATTTCATTATTCATGGCATTCACTCCTCTTTATTATTAATAAATCATGTTACATGTTTCGGGAACAACAATGTCCCATCCTCAGACTTTAAAAATTTTTTTCTTGGTGTTAACACACAAGATATATAAATGGAACTGACACGGTATGTTAACACCAAGAAAAAAAATTTTAAAGTCTGAGGATGGGACATTGTTGTTCCCGAAACATGTAACATGATTTATTAATAATAAAGAGGAGTGAATGCCATGAATAATGAAATAATTTCAATATATGTAACTCCTTCATTGAAGAATTGATAACAATACAATCGAATCAAGAAAATAATTTAATTGTATTGTAATATTTTCTATTACTTCCATATTATTTGTAACATTTTCTTATTATTTCATCACATTTTCTTATTAATAGCCCTGAAGAAGGATTGCAACATATGCCAAAACGTCAGCACTCCATGAATATCTTTTTCAACTTAGATATGTTTTTTCTTACTCCTCACTGCATCCCAAACTATTTTCTTTATAAAATATTCTACAGTTAAAAATATTATATTTATTATGAGACTTAATTTCGTTACTTTGTTTTGGTGGTTATTTAATTTCATTAGGAAAAGAAAGATAGTATGTCTGGTGATATCCACATACCGAAATTCACAAAATTGCACACACTATTAACATGTTCCATCGATATATATTAATACATATTAGATTACTTACCTGTCAGAGTCCATAATTGTGTTTAATCTGTGAGCGATTGTAAGTACAGTGCAATCTGCAAACTCTGATCTAATTGTATGCTGAATGAAGTCATCAGTGTCAAGATCAACTGCTGCAGTGGCTTCATCAAGAATTAAAATCTTTGTTTTCCGTAAAAGAGCTCGAGCTAGACAAATTAGCTGTCGCTGGCCAACACTAAAAATATATTTTATCATCAAATTATAAATTTAAGGATAATATTTGTAAATAAATTTACAAAAATCTGTATAAAAGTTCACAAAAACTTTCATAAAATTTTATCTGAAAAATATATAATATAAAATTTATTATGGAATGGAAGGATTTTTTTTTTCAACTTTGATTTATTCCAAAATTATTTAAACTGCCACACAAACTTAAAACTTTGAAGCTGCATTGAAAAAAATTACCTCAGAATAAAATAAAGAAGTACAAAACAATAATAAGATGTCTGCAGACTTATATACCTCAAATTTTCTCCACCTTCCGACACCTCATGCTGCAGCCCAGCAGGTAGCTCTTTTACAAAAGATTTGAGATGGGAGAGCTCTAAAGCCTCCCAAATCTGTTCATCATTGTGTTTACCAAATGGATCTAGATTCATCCTCAAAGTACCAGAAAAAAGTACAGGATCCTGAAAAGTATTAAAATACAAAAAAAGATTAATATAAATATGACATAAAATGTTTAAGGAAGATATCAACAAAACCAGAAAATATATACCTTGTACTGATTTTTAAAATTCCTAAATATTAACCTAATTTTTTTCATTCTCTCATGAAGTGATGAGTATTAAAGAATTAATTTTTTTATATAGTTTTAGATGCATTATAAATATCACTTATTTACGTGTGTACTTTAGTGCTAATTTTTTTACCTAAATTTTATATGAATTATGTTTAAAAATTATTAAAAACTAGTCACTTCAGAACAACTTTCCTGTATAGTAAAGATGGGCTGACTAGTCGGCGATGAGTTGGAAAAAGCCCTGACTAGTTGGCAAATTTATTCATTTATATTTCTACGCTTGATTGAAATGGTAACATGGCCTTAATTGATTATAATTTTTATTTTAGATTCATCTTTACGGTTAATAATTTATTCTAAGTATAGGAACTTTTCATTTTGTAATCAATTATTGGACTTTATGAAAGACCATGATATTAACAAAAACATAAATCCAATAACTTTCAGTATACTGAATAAAGAACTTGTGTAACCTACTTTTTTTTTATTATTTGAAACTGCTATTTTAGCAATTTACAAACATTTTTATTTACAATTACGTGTAAGATATATATATATATATTTTTTTTACATGTATAAGTCCATGAACACGATATCTTTTTCGGCAAGATTAAAATCCAAATTTCACAATTAACTATCTAAGCTAAGTAAATTGCTGACTTTTGCTTTATTTTTCTAAAAATAAACTCCATTACATATCGGCCTATTTGAAAAAAACAGAAGAAAAATATAAGATAAACAAAAACTTTAGCTAATGTACAGACAGCTAGCAATAAACAAAGTGCCTTGAACATTGCCAATGTCACCCTAATTTTAATGGAATCAATGATCAGTTTGGCCGACTGATTAGTCCACAGACTAATGGCCTTTTTGCCAGCCAGCTAGTTACCCAGTAACATCTCAACTGTATAACCATTCCCAAATCCCTTAAAAATATATTTCATTCCTCTTAGATCACATGAACATTACATAATTAATTAATAATATATTCTTCAATGAAGGAGTTAACATGTAGATAAATAAATGTATAATATAAAGCATTTACTTCTCTTTATTAATAGTAAAAACATGTGACATGTTTTTACTATTAATAAAAATAATTAATTAATCTTCTCTCATTCTTCATCACTTTGGCTATGCATTCTTAGTACATAAAAGACAGTCTGGTGAGCTGGGGATGAGACTGAAGAAAGTGACAAATTCCTTTTTAACATCTATCTTTAAGGTCCTCAAGTGATCACAAATTTCTTGCTGGAATCCCGAGCTAAAAAGGCTTTTATCCGAATCCCCAACTCCAACAGACAAGAAATAAAAGATTGTTGGTGAACATATGTGTATTTTCAAACCAAATATGTGTATTTAAATTTTAAATTATATAAAAAAAAATTAAATTGAAAGAATGTACAATGTTTGAATGGTAGCCTAGTTGGTTAAATTAAAATTTAATATAGCCCAACGGCTTGGGCAAGAAGATGTTGCTATTGCAGTCTCAAATTAATTAACTCAACTTAAAATTGCAATGAGAATTAAATTGCTATTTTAGCCACAGAATAATTTTTGAAGGTGTTCAGAAAAGCATAAAAAAGTCGTTTTTAGAACTCTATATTTCTATATTCCATAACACCTCCTACCACCACCACCCAGCTCCCCACAGTACGAGAACCTCTTTGCTTACAAATCAAGCACTGTAAGTATATATCAATATACTTGTAGATCTATCTTTAATTTAGTCTTTTTCAGAAATTAATGTAGGCTGTATAATAGTTCTGTTTTACTGTGGATTTGAGTTTTCCTTAGGTGACAATGTGCCTATATAATTAGAATTATTTTAAATTTAATTTAGTATTAATTTGCACTTAAAATAATCTAAATTTTAAATTGTTTGAATTTAACAAACGTTTTTATTTTACTTTATGTATACACTTTATTCAAAAATAAAGCAATAATATGGAAAATATTATTTCCAACAATTTTTTTTTAATCTGCATCTGCCAAGTCTTATAAATAAAGCTGTTTTGATTGTTCTTGGAATTAATTAAATTTATATAGTATTTGATCAATTTAATTACCTGAGGAATGATGGTGAGTCGTGACCTCAGAGAATGAAGACCAAGTGTTGATACATCTACACCATCTATTAGTATTTTCCCACCAGCCGCTTCAATTATTCTGAATAAACTCAATGTCACAGAAGATTTCCCAGCACCTGTACGTCCAACGATACCAATCTATAAAACAAAAAAAAAAATTGTCTTACTTGATTTTAATTATAACACAATTTACTAAGTTATTACAATCAGACCCCCTTGATTAATTAATAATTTTTTATAATTAGAAATCTGCTGTTCAACAAATAACAAATTTCACTGTACTAGAAACTTTTGGATTCAGATTGCTACCCAAAAAATTTCAAATCTATATCTAAATCTCTGAACTACATATTAATTTGATGGTAAAAGTTTATATTTGGTTATTAAAAATGCTCATTTTTAAGTAACTAAAACTTTGATTTTTTGAAAAATAAAAAAATTTAATATTTTTAATAAATTTTTTTTTTCTAAATTAAACTACCCTAAAAACATTTCTTTGGAGAAAAATCAAAACTTTCAACTAATTCTACATTGGCCTTTAATAGGTCAATAGTTATAGAGGTCCTTAAACGAAGTACTTATTTCATTTATCATTTTATTCTTAATGCCATTAACATTAGAAAAAAAAAATTATTTAAATTATTATGAAAACAGATATAAATTTTAAATATTCTTTACCTTCTCGCCGCCTTTGATAGAGAGGTTGATTCTTTTCAGCACCAAGTCCAACCCATCTCTGTACCTTACAGTGTAGTCTACAAAGTCCAGTTTACCTTCCTTGGGCCATTCTGATCCTACACTTCTTGAAGTGATTTCCCAAGCTGCCTCCTAGATTATTGTTCATATGTTAAATTAAACTAGTTTTTGAATAGACTTAATTTAATTCAATTACTTTGGAATTATTATTGCAAAATATTATCCCTTTCATATGTTCCATTTATGGTAGAATCATAGGATTTGTTTAAATAATTGGATACACAATAGTAGATGGTTGATTACATTATTATTCTGTATAATACATTATTATTCAGCAAAAAATAAAAGAAACGTTTTAAATTTCTACTATCATAAAAGTATAGTGAGGTGCATATGAGACATTTATTATTATTTTTTTCCCTGCAATTTTCTGTGTAGTAAACTCTACAAAAGAGGCATGTATACATATTTTAAAAATTGTGTAAAAAGCAAATGTAAAATATTCTATAATACATTAGAAGTTACATTTATTCCCTTTGTTAAAAAAAATAATCAAAAAGAAGAATAACAAACTAGCATCTTTTATATTGTACTACTATATAATATTGATACAGATATCAACTAAACTACCCATCAATAAATTGCAACACCCAAAAATTTTGGAATTTCTAGAGGAAAGAAGGTTTAATATTTTTTCAAATATGCTTATAAATTCACAGTAAACAAAGACTGTCAAGAATAAACAATTTTATTGAACAGATATTAAAATTAATCACTTGTTCAATTAAAAGATAACTTTTTTTTTAAATAACAAAAAATTAATTTCTTCCTTTTATTAATAAATTTAAAACTTTATAGGTTGAATACCTCATTTCGTAGGAAGTATTGCCTCCTATTGCTTTAGAAATGGCCTCAATCCTTTTTGATACTTCTGATAAGGTTTTTAATAAATCTTGGGGGATGTTGTACCATTCATCCAAAACAGCTGTCTTCAGTATTTCGAGTGTAGTACGAGGAACATCCCGAAGCCAAACCTTTCTTTTAAGTTTGTACCATATATGCTTAATTGGTTCAAGAACAGGACTTCTTGCTGGCTACTCAAAGTAATACCAGTTGCTTTAAGATATTTGGAAACATATGTTGCCTTATGTGGCCATTTTCATGCCTAAAAAATGAATGGCATATAGGGCACTACATGATCTTGTAAAATTAACTTCACAGACCTTAAAGTATTCAAGGCCTCTATTTGAATTGGTATCAACTCGATAAATATTTCCTGCGAAATGCGACACCAGAAAATAAAAGAGCCCCCTCCAAAGACTACGGTACAAGCACACAACACTAACTGTGCCTTTCTCCAGGCCTTATTCATGTAATCTAATGGCTATCAGCATTGTTTAGAGCCACCCTTATCTTATCAGTGAATAGGAAAATTTCCATTCCTCTTCAGTCCAAGATTGGATTTCTACCAGAAATGTTAGTCTCTGTCTAAGATTCTTAGTTTTTTACTGTTCTGCAGTAAGAAGAATTTCACAAGACTTCTGGATGTAAGGTTTGACTCTCTCAGTCTCCTTCTAACAGTTAAATCTGAAATTATTATCCTCCAATACCAGCTACTAGGTCACTAAAGCTGACAGACTGGGAACAAGTTGAACTGGGTTTCTTTTTACATTTTAATAAAACAATCATCAATGACTGTATGTAACTCCTAAACTTTTGGTACCCTTGAAACTGCGGCATAATGAAAACCAAGGTGATTTGCGACTAAAGGTAAAAACAGATTGAAAGAGGAATTCAAATCAATTAAGAAATTCATTGATTCCTTTCTTTGTTGACAAATAGTGAATAAATAATCCATATTGTCTCTCATGAACTAATTTATAAATTAGTCCTATTAAAATAAGTAAAATAAATTGTGGGTAAGGCTCTAAAATTAAAAAATATCAAAATTTATAAGTTTTCAATTTTTTGACAGGTAGTATATTTAAGAAAAATACTTATTTATCTCTAAATTAGACTTGAAGATAGACTATTGCACCACCTTTCTACACTTTTGTATTATTCTGACAGGACAATATATCAGAGAATAAAAATTAAAATACAGTTCATCTGATTTGATTAACTATTATTGTGTAAAAAAAAAGAATAACTACTTGTAACAGCTTGTTCAGCTGTTCATGAGTCTAGATTTGTCAGGCATTGGCCGCTACAAGCACTATGGGGTGGACCATCAGGGAAAACAAGTTACTTCCATACCCCGTCAGTATGAGAAAATATGAGTTTATAAGTTTGCTTTTGGGTCAAAGTGAACAGTGGTCACCCCATCTTCACTCAGATATTACAACTTATAGCCCAGCGTTGATGTTCTACCAAAAAGTATACTAGTATATTTGTGCCTTATATATAAATTTGTGAATATTGTAAATATTTGTTTAGTTGCTGAGAAGTTGATGGATAAGAAATTATTTTATTATATTAAAGGAAAAAAAACAAAAAAAAAACACTTGGACCCCAAAATCACTCATGAACTAGTTACATATATTATGGTACCCGAAGATAAGACTCTAATTGAAGAAAGGTTAAACAAGGTAATTAGTTAGAATATAAACATTAGTTAAAAGAAGATATGAGAAAATGAATATTGAAAGGACAATACAATGGAAAAAAAAATATACATACACATATATATATATATATATATATATTGTAATGCTCTTTAATTACAATTTTAATTAATATAAAGTTGATTAATTTTCTAATCAGTTGTTAATTGTCAAAATAAATTTTTAATTTTAAAGTTATCTTTCTTTGTTTAATTTAAATTTGAGGGAATATCAAGGGTTGAGCTTTTCAAAGATCGTGATTTTGACTCAAGAATATATTTTATGAACAAAACAAATAAAAAAATTTTATACCAGATTACATATAGCATTTGACATATTATTAATTAATATACCTTCCATCTTCAAACTATTATATATCTTCATAATTCAAATTGTTCATCAACTTTTCCCTCTTGTTCCAACTTCCTTCTAACATTTCTTCATTAGTCTATTGAAACACTCATCACATAACTATAATGTTAAAGAATTTATTAAATCTTCACACATGTGACTAACGATCACTCACAAACATAATGGGAGATGTTGACACCTCTAGCATCCGGACAAGAAGAAGGTCTCAACACAGGAACTACGCGCCCAAAAACCGTTATAGACAAGTCTAGACCTTCACGGCCTTCATCTTTACTACGTCTTAATGACTTATCACTCAAAATACAATAGAACCTAATTTATACACTACAAAGTCAATCATAAATTTTATTTAATATCTTACATACCATTTGACATACACTTTACCTCGACTCCGAAATATCACTACAATATATATTTATATACCCTTGGACCCCAACATCACACATGAACTAGTTACAATGTGGATTAGAGTTGTAACGGCTACTATCGGGTATCCGGCCTATCCGGCATTTTTTTTAGTATCCGGTATCTGGCCGGATATTTGCTATTTTTCGGCCAGATACCAGATACTTAATAATGTAAATGAAATTAATAAAATACCTTTAAGATTTAAATAGTTGCATTAATATGGAGTAGTATTGTATTGCAGTACAAACTTTAGTTATTTATAGAGCTTTATGTAAAAAATCAGTAGTCATATTTAATTAACGACAAATTGTAGTGAATAAAAACAAGTTTTTCAGCGTGTATTAACAGTAAATGGTTGCGTTTTGTTTCGTACACAAGTCCTACTATTGAGAATAGCCTTTCATTGTAGACACTGCTACAAGGAGATGAGAGATATACCTTTACAAAATTTTATAGAATTGGGTATTGCTTGGCGTTGGTTGACCACCTGATCCTTTTACAACTTCATCGAAGCAGTCCCAGAAACTGTTGTGCATATTTTCACTGTCACTGCTACTTTGATTATTAGTTTTCTTGGCAGGTGGAGGATAACCATTATCAATATCAATATCGTTGGCTTGTAATAAAATTGTTTGTCTTGCTCTCTTGGCTTGAGCTGATCCCAAGAAAATGGTCTAGAAAAGTTGCAACCAAGTATTTGTCATTCTCTTCAAAGTCAAAACGTTGCTCAAGCTGAGTTTTTAGTGACAACCTCATTTTTAATAAGTTCGGTGTTCCTACTACAGTCTCTTCCTTCCCCAGGTATTTAATTAGTGTTAATACATGTGGTATTACTTCAGATATACATGAAAGACTACAGAGCTAGTAATTTTAGTGATCTCTTCGAATGGTTTGAGGAGTCTGATACATTGCTCCATTAATTCCCACTGAGCTGGCAACAAGTTATTTAAGGTATCGTGGTTGGTATCATACAAGGATACAGCTCGTGTCTGTTCTGATATAATAAGTTGAATTCCACCTAGTGCTGACGTCTTGCACAAATTGGTGATCTGGCAAGTTAATTTCTTTAAGTTTTTCTTGTGCAATAACAGAGTGATTAAAGTGGGTTACAATCCGCCTCGCAGCATGATTTATTAATCATTACAGACACTACTTGAGCGGGATATCCAGTAGCCGGATATTCGGCGCTTCGGCCTAGAACCTCACCGGATATCTGATATCTGGTATCTCACTAAAACTACAATCCGTTACATCTCTAATGTGGATCCCTTGGGCAGATATAGATGTGAAAGTCAATAATTTCAAAAATTGTTTAATAACTACTAAAGGTTTCTATCCTAAAATGAAACATCTAACAGAAATATGATTATTTAAGTTTGCAGGCTTAATATCTTCAGGAATATTAGAGAGTTTTACACTTATATATTATTTATAATTATCATAAAAGTCAATCAATCAGTAAAAAATACAACTTAATCATTTTTCATTTTAAAAAATGGTACCTGAGGTGTATTGGTATATTCTTTAACCCTCTCCACAGCCACAATATTAGACTCTACTTCAGCTAATAAACTGACTAAGTAGCCAAAAATTGTTGTAGCCTGGAAATATTTATTAAATATTAGACATCAATTAAAATAAATAATATAAAATAATAAATATTAAATCTGTTACCTGCAATGTAAAAGTGAACGAAAGACCAACCATGCCAGGACTCAAGTAATCCTTACCAAGGATTGCAAAAAGTGATGCGAAAAAAGCAATTATACCACCCATTATTTGCAGTCTTATATTAAGCCACCTAGTATATAAAGTATAATCACCAATATAGTTTTGTCATTACATTTTGTAATAGAGAAAACAAAATAAAGAATTTCTTAAGTCATTATTACTTACGTAAGTGAAGAAATGGTCAGGGGTGCAGTCAAGTAAACAAACACGTCCAAGTTTTTTATTTAAAAACTTGGACGTGTTTATTTACTAGACTGCACCCCTGACCATTTCTTAACTTACATTACATTCCACAAGCAACAATAGAATCATCATCATTATTACTTACCTGCTAGCAACTGCGGTGATGTAAGAAGATGATTGGTTCAGGTCCACTTTTATCTCAGATTCTTTGATGAATCTCTTCTGGGCACCAAATGCTCTTATCACTGAAGAACCTGTTTTTAATAAAGTTTTTATAATTGTAGTTATTAGTTACATCATGTTTAATTAATTATCATAGAAGATAGTTTAGAGCTTGTGTGTAGGGTCAAATTTAAATTTAAATTAAAAATGGTTGTGGTAAAAAAAAAAATAATAATATATAATGTATAATATCTAATAGAATAGAATAGAAAAATAATTTTATAATTTAAAATTATGCCTAAAGAATAATAAATAAGTACAGTAATAAATACAATTATATCTGGTCAGAGACAGATAAAAATGAAACAAACAAAAAAAAAAAAGTAATAATAATAAACATGATATATACATAAATACTAACTAGAGATTTAGAGAAGAAAGAGAAAAATATGAGAACCCTCGACAAACCAAAAAAAGTAATAAATTACTATGGTACAAGGCTTAGCCCAGAGCAAAACATATAATAAGACTATTTAAATGTTACATATAGAGTAAGAAACAACTCTATAAAGTGGAATTTAGATTATAAAAATAGTTATTGAAAGGACTTCAGATATGCAGGAGCATGATATAATTTAAGTGAGTAGGTAGATAGCAAGCATCACCTTGGAAAAGAAAGAGGTACTGAAAATAGAAGTATTTAAATGTTTTAAAGGATTTTGCTTGTCTAATATGAGGAGGAAAAGAATTCCAGAGGATAGTGGAGCTGAAGAGAAAGGAGCTTTGGAATGCAGAAGTTCTATGAGATTGTGTAGACAGTTCTGAAAGATGGGATCTTGTGTGTGTTGAATTTACTGCAGGTCTCACTTTACTTAGGCCCAACATTTAAATTGCATTTCATATTCCTCCCTGAATAGGAAAAACAATAGATCATGGATATGTCTATCTAAAATCAACTGCTTTTTCCCAATTCACATTTTAGAATTAAAAGGATCACATTAGTTAAATTAAATTAACAATTAAAGATTATACAAAATAAACAATGTTGAGAGAAAATAGGGGTTTCAAGCATGGCTTTTTCTTTCAAACCAATATGGTTCTTCAACAGTACTATTGA
The DNA here is from genome assembly GCA_003667255.2 of Euschistus heros. Lineage (NCBI taxonomy): Eukaryota > Metazoa > Arthropoda > Insecta > Hemiptera > Pentatomidae > Euschistus > Euschistus heros. The sequence continues at coordinate 1,061,325 of RCWM02000287.1, read as the reverse complement.
CAAATGTTATATAACAAAAAATATTCTCCATTAAATTTCTGATAAAGAAAATGTTGGAAAATACTTTGCACTAAAAAAGTATAGACTTCCAGCCAAAAGATATTTCCATGTCAAAAAGGACTATGGTCTGATCTTTGGTTCCATCTTTCAAAGATTGTGAGAAATAATGTATTGTGAATCAACCAACATATTTATATGCAGATTTGGTTACTTTATTACATTGTTTTTAAAATAAATCTTAATAGTAATTCAAAACAATAAACTGCTTCATTACCTGAAACGCTCTCACCAAAATGTGAGTACAATGGAGATCTTGTTATAGATTCAATTCTTTTCAGTTGTTGTGAAGTAGCAACATAAAATTTCTGGATGATTTAAAAAAAAAAAAATATTATAAAAATTATATTGGGTATTAAAAACAATCAAAGAACTAATTTTTTCATACCTGAACCCAGTAGTAGAGAATTATAATTGGGATTATGACAATTAACAGAGCAGGTGTTGTGTAGCAAATAACAAATATTGTTCCAAACATCTACAATCAAAAATATGTTATGAAGATTAAAAAGTAAATTCATTTTATTAAAGAAACGCTATATTAGGATAAATATAAAATTATAATAATAAACAAAAATAATTAACACTAAAGATACTAACATTTCATGTATACTTATTTCTAACACAATGTCTTGGTAAAAACAATAATAAAACAGAAATGGATTTGAAAAAACATTTTTAATATTTTTTATTTTATTTTAATTTTTTGTCCATGATTATACAAATATAATGATCATTTTTTAATTCTTTATTCATATTTCCTGTTTACATTCTTTCATTTTTATTTGTAATTCAAAACTTGTCTATCGATTAATAATTAAGTACCTGTACGTACTACATTTTTGAATAAAACATTTTTAGCAGGTTTATGTTTTTTTCCTGCTTATATTATTATATCTTCCCCGGGTATGGCGCTCTTTTTCTTCACTCCCTAGAAGAGCGTTATAACAAAGTTTTATTGTAAATTGTACAGGGTGACAAAAATGCTAGTGGTTAAATGTGCATATCTTTTGAATAAGTAAATATTCTAAAGTCAAATTACTATCAATCCTAATAAAGGAAAATAATTGAATATTACCGGTGCTGACAAGTTGCAGCACTGCTTTATGGTCATAGGTATGGCATTATCCACAACATCAATGTCCTTGGAAAAACGATTCAGTATTCTTCCTTGTGGTGTGGTATCGAAAAATGACATCGGGGAGTGCATAATATTCTTCAATAACTTCGAATGTAACAATTTTCCAGCATTTACTGCACCAACGTACCAGGTCAGTGAAGAAGTAACACTTATAATGACTAGAAATATTAATTAAATAATCAATAAAATAATAATAATTTAAAAAAAAAAAAAGAAAGGAAAGGAACCTCAGTGATATTTGTACCATGCAATAATTCACAAATATTTTTGCAACTAGAATACACAATTAGTCTGTAAGGTCTTAGGAAAAACATAGTGTGGGGAGTTTTGCTACCAGTCTTAATAATTTTGATATGAATGTTTGTATTTTCTGAATATGTGATGTTTCAGAAGAAAGTAAATAAATCAATATTTTTCAATTCCTCTATCAACCAACAACTTTTATTCCAGACAAAATAAAAGAAAGTCATAAAGTTATTTTTTTATCCAATAGGTAAATTCACATGAATTCATCATTTTTGTTTTGTTATTGAGTTCTCCAGTTATTTACAAACAAAATATTTACTATGTATAACCAACAATTATCAACGCCAAATTCATTGTTGGTCTTAAATTTCTTCTCAATTGATTACTTACATTTTTCCACAATTTTAAATTTTAAATACCTCCTAAAGATCTGAGATCGTAATGTAACATTTTTTCTATGAATTTTTATGAGCCCAGACTTCCAGAAATATTAGCACTGTATCCAAGAAAGGAATTACAGATAAACTATTTGCTGTTGGTTTGAGAAGTTTATTGATACAGCAGCTTAAAATCGCCCCCATGGAAGACCTCCAGCAATAAAAAAATGGAAAATAAAATATAATACTACAATTTAAATTCAAGATTTTTAATTAAACCACTGGAATGAAAGTTATCACATTAAACTTTTTCAGAAGTATGCATTATCTTCTTTGAAAATCAAAATCTCTTTCAAATTGAAAGTGCTGATGATTTACAGTTCCTGTTCTATCGCCTTACTTTCTATTTGATTTAGGATAGAAAGGAGACCTCAAAACCATCTGATACCGTTAACGGGGGCTACTTTAGATAAACGATTCTTTAAAAAGAAAATCCTTCAATTTGTGAGCTTGCATCCTCCGGTTTTGTTTTACGCATTTAAGAATTAAACAAAGAATGTGCTGTGATCTCGATAAGAACACAGGTTGGCCGTCCTTGGCCGCTGTAATCCTTTTTATGGAGTCAGCGTTAACAGGTGATTTTATAAATGTGTCCAAACCTCATCTGGCCTATCTTATGTGGCAGCAGGATTGTTTCATATGAGTAATGTTTTGATCACCGATAACTTTTAGAAAGTGGTGTTAATTTAAACAATGTGTTATCATCTGCTTTGTTATTTAGTGAATATGAACAATTAGTTTCATTCATATATATATATATATATATATATATATATATATATATATATATATATATATATATATATATATATATATAAGTTAAGGTATGAGATATCAATAGGAAAACAATGTTTCATTTCTCTAACTTAACCCCATTCCCATATGAAAATATAAACACATGTTTTATAATGATTTAAGAATAAAAATATAGTTAGTTGTTGTTCAGCATTTGCTTGTGTTACCTCATTGTCTTAATTTAATTAGTTTTTACATTATCTTCACTGGAGCAAACATAACTGGTGCCGAAACCCGGGATCTGTAAGAAATTTCAAGGGTAAGAACCTATTTTTTTTTTTTTTTTTCTTGCTAGTAATTTTTTTTTTACGGCATTTAAACTCAGAAGATGGAATCAGGAATCTTGAGACCACCAATTTTGAACTTGACGGAGGACATCGCAGCGTTGCCACCAGAGACCTTGGCTGCAGCACATGCAAATCTAGCAGCCTTACAAGCAAATGCTTTAGAGAGACTGAAAATCAAAACGGCGACGTCACAGGACCTTAGAAGGGCTATTGCTGACTTAGACAGGTACGATGGAGAGGTTGGTGAATTAAATCACTTTATCAAGGGCGGCGATAGGTTGATGGCCAGGATTGAAGCAAAGTTGGCGGAGGATTTACTCGATCCTAATGACGCATGCGCACTAAAAGCGACCTTGGTGTGCCGAGTAAAGAGGGGAATTTTGAATTTTATCCAGGCGGATGAGGATACACCATGGGCAGTTGTGAAGGACCGACTGAAGAAAGCGTATGGAGGTGGCCGGTGGACCCCGGAAGAGGATATTTTCCGGATGTTCCGAGAAACAAAGAAATCTTATCAGTCGAATGGGCAATACGCTGGAATACTACTTGTCCATTATAATAAAATTACGGAGAAAATGAGGGAGACAGAAAATGCAGCGCAAGTGGAGGCCAAGATGGCGTTCTTGTCGACTATCCTCAAGGTGCAACTGGCTAGAGACGCAGGGAAAAAAGAGGGTCTTCCAAGAGATAGGACCTTCGTGGAATGCGCCCAGGAAATGGTCGACGCTAGTGCCAGAGACGACGAAGCCCGAAAAGGAGGAGAGGTTGAGAAGGGATGGAGTAGGGTAACCTACCGAAGAACGGAGAACAGAAGGAACGAACCTAGGGCAAACTTTGGAAGAAGAAAGGAGACAGAATCCGGAGGTCGAGAATGGACAACAGGAAGAGACAAGAGGCCAGGAACCGAAAAGAGAAACGGAAGGAGAGAAGAAAGAAGATGCTACGGATGCGGGAAGGTGGGGCATTTGGTCGCACAATGTCCCCGCACTCAATGTTTTGAATGCGGCATCGAGGGGCACATCGCCAGGCAGTGCCCTTACATAAGTCGACGCAAAGACCAAGGGGAACCTATGGAGGTAAATGCTCAAAGGGTGTGTAGAAGAGATAGACCCCCATCTGAGACAGCAGAATCGTCAGAGACATCGGAAGCGGAAACGGAAAGAAGCGAACCAGGTGACGGAAGGATTACTGCGAGAAAGAAGAACAGAAGAAGCGGAGAACGAGGAATGATGGCAGAAAGGAGAGAACGGAGCGAAGATTGAGGAGAGTGCAGGCAGAGAGGCAACCACGCAACAGTAAATAACATAGCGAGCGGGAGTAGCGAGTTGCCTATTATTAGGGTAGCAAGAGGAGTACATTGTCTTGTTGATACTGGCAGTTCTAATACTATAATGGGTGAAAAGACAATAGAGGCATTATGCAAAGGGAAAAAAATACCACAGGTAAAAGCATGTGAATGTAAACTAATAACCTTGAGTGGTCCCTGTAGTGTAGAAGGTGAAGTAGATATAGAGTTGAGTAGATGGGAGGCTAGAGGGGAAAAGATACGGGTACATGTAGTGAAAAACATGCCTCGGGAATATGGAGGGATCATAGGGTGTGATCTTATGGAAAAAATAGGAGCGCGGATAAGGAATAAAGATGGGAAATGGTCAATAAGAATAGGAGCGAAGGAGTATAGGTGTCGAAGGGGAAAGGAGGTAGACTATGCAATAGTAGGAGCGGTTAAGCAGGGAGAAAATTGGAGACAGACTCTCACGAGAAAATACGGGGACATTTTTTTTAAAGAAGGCGAAATTTTAAGTGCCACAGGGGAGACGGTTCACGAAATTCCTTTAAAACAAGAGCGGGTAACGTATGTGAAAGAAAGGAGGTACCCACAGGCGCTACGTCGGCATATTCGAGAAGAGCTGGAAAATTTAAAAAAGCAGGGAATTATTATCGATAGCACATCGCCGTACAATAGTCCCTTGTGGGCGGTTAAGAAAAAGAGCGAGGAGGGAACGGGCCTAGAGAAATACCGAGTTGTAGTTGACTTTCGTAAACTTAACGACAACACGGTGGATGAACGATACCCTATACCGAGATTTGATGATATTTTGGATAGGTTAGGTGGGGCAACCATATTTAGTACTCTCGATTTAAAGGCAGGATACCACCAAATAAGAATGCATCCTAAAGACCGACACAAAACAGCTTTTACCTTCGAGCGTGGACATTATGAATTTATAAGAATGCCGTTCGGGTTGAAAAATGCACCGGTCACTTTCCAACGACTTATGGACGAATTTTTACGAGGATTGGACGAGGCGGTGTGCCAGGTCTATATGGATGACCTTTTGGTATTTAGCAAGACAGAAAAACAACACATAGACGACTTAAAAAACGTATTTGACAGACTGAGACAGTTCGGACTTAAGTTATCGACGGAAAAATCGGTGCTGGGCCGATACCAAATCAGTTTTTTAGGGCATACTATTTGCAAAGAGGGGGTCCAACCCGACAGGAGAAAAGTAGAGGCCATAGGGAAAATGGCGGTTCCACACGATGTGAAGGGAATACGGAGATTATTAGGAACCCTTAATTACTATCGTAGGTTTGTCCCAGACATGGCAAAACATTTGGTGCCCCTTAATGATCTCTTAAAAAAAGGGCGGAAAATCACCATCACTTCCGAAATTGAACAGAATATCCGGCAGTGCATGGCCCGACTGCAAGAGAAACCTATACTAGCATTTCCCGACTTTGAGAAACAATTTACAATTACTACTGATGCCAGCGAATATGCTTTGGGAGCGGTGCTGTCTCAGGAAGGGGAGAAAGGGGATCAACCAGTGGCATATGCCAGCAGGCGCCTTACGGAAACGGAAGCTCGGTACAGCGTGTTAGAAAGGGAGCTACTGGGCATCGTGTGGGCGGTTGAACATTTCCGACCATATGTATTTGGGCGTAGCTTTAAGATACATACGGACCACCGTCCTTTGATGTGGATCGGAAAACTGAAGGAGTCCTCAGCGCGAGTCACCCGTTGGAAAGAAATTTTAAGTCAATACAATATGGAAATTACGTATAAACCGGGAAAGGATAACGTAGTGGCGGATTGGTTATCGCGAGCCTTGCAAGCGAACGCTATAGAACGAGACGAAGGAGAGAATTCGGGAGGAACAGAGCAATTGTTACGGGAGTGGACGCCGGAGAGACCAGGAGAACGGAAGTTACTAGACACAGAAAATGAAATAGAATCAACGGGGAGACCAAAGTTCAGTAAGCGAAAGGGCAGTAGATATGGAGGAAAGGGATGAGATCATTAACGATAAACCTATCCAAATTATCTGGAAAACCAAGACCACCGGGGTAATGAAAGTCGAATATACTAAATACCATAAATACCGGATAACTACCATCTTTTCACAACCGGGAGTAACAGAGAAGCAGGTCGTAAAAGCGTTGAATGAAGCGTCGAGTTCGGGAAAAGTGTCCTATTTGTATGTGGGAAACGCGACGGTATGGGAGAAGATACAGCGGCTGTGGCGGACGGAAAAGATTGGGGTGGACAGAGGGTTTGTACGATGTCGATTGATGGTAGAGACGGTGACGGAGGAGGAGAAGCAACAGCGGGAGGTCACGTTAGCATACCACCAAGGAAAAACTAACCACCGAGGAGTAAACGAGACCCTACAAGCGCTTAAACGAAAATACTTTTGGGTTCGGATGAGAAATACGGTCGAGGAGGTGCTACGAGCGTGCAAGGTTTGCCACACTACAAAATATGATAGGCACCCACCAACGGGAAAGCAAGAGGAAACGCGAACACCCATGTGGCCGCTAAGTGATCTGCAGGTGGACACGTTCACATGGAAAGGGTTTAAATGGGTGACAGTAATAGATATATTCAGCAAACTCGCCATGGCATATCCGATAAATAAACGGTCGGCAGAGGCATTCATCGCAGCACTGAGAACGTGGTTCCAATTCTATGGGGTGCCAGATTACATATCGTCAGATGGAGGGCGCGAATTCGACAATGCCAACCTTAGAAAAGAGATGAAAGCGCTAGAAGTGGAATGGCACATCAATACGCCAGGACATCCCAAAAGTAGGGGGGACGTAGAGCGGCTTCATAGCACACTAAGTGACCATCTTCGCGTCTTTCACGTAGACAAAGGGTTAGAGGCGGATACAGCGATGCCAAGGGCGGTAGCGGCCTATAATCATTCGATACATATGTCGACTGGGTTTTCCCCGTTCGAGGTACTATTTGGACTCCGGGGTAGACGGAGAGATGAAAGAGCCGCGGCAGTAGATGAGGACCTGGCGAAAATATTGGCAGTAAACAAAACTGCGCTTGTCAGCAGGTGGGGGAAGAACAGAAAGAAAATAGTGACCGAAAAAAGTAAGAGGGTAATGCGGGAAAATCTCAAGGTTCGCGACGCGACAGAAAAAATAAAAATAGGGACCATAGTATATCGAAAGGTAGGATCGAACAGGGGTAAGGAGTTAATACGCTATGAGGGTCCTTTCAAGGTAATCGTCATTCGTGAACATAATATTGTGACAATTCAAAGCGTTCAAGACCCCCAAAAAAGGAGGAATGTTCATATTGAACAGTTAAAAATCCCTAAAAAAGAGCCCAAACAATCCTAAAACAAAAATGTTATATCCTCAAAAATATTATTTTCTAGGGCAAGTGTAAATGTATATAATTCTCTTTTGTTTTTTTATTTTCTTTGTTAATTGTTCTGTTTTTTCTTTATTTTATGAGTTTACGAGATAGTTCGTAAACTGGTGGAGGGGAGTTAAGGTATGAGATATCAATAGGAAAACAATGTTTCATTTCTCTAACTTAACCCCATTCCCATATGAAAATATAAACACATGTTTTATAATGATTTAAGAATAAAAATATAGTTAGTTGTTGTTCAGCATTTGCTTGTGTTACCTCATTGTCTTAATTTAATTAGTTTTTACATTATCTTCACTGGAGCAAACATAACTTATATATATATATATATATATTAAAAAACTATTTCAGATTTATGCCTATATTACATAATTAAAGTTGGTTTTGATTTGATGATAAACAAAAAGGATTATAATTTATCAAGTACTAGTAAAATTAACAAATCAAGAACAATAAAATAAAATTAACAAAAATAATTAAATTAAAATAAAAAATTTAATTGAAAATTGTGTTACCTACGCAATTTTGTTCCTTTGCTTCTAGTAATTTAATTATTCCATTCAAGTTTTCATAGACATGTTCGTCATAGACCTCAAAGTGCTGAGTGAATCCGACACCAGGACAACATATTCAATAGGCCATTTTAAGTAATATCGTAGAGCCATGGCGATTGCATTAATTTCAGCCGTAATAAATATTGCAAAGTTTGTGTAACTTGCACTTATGTGTTGTTTGTCGAGTGACAAAGGCAGATGCTGTTGATGTGTCTGATTTGGACCCGTCTGTGAATATTAATAAATGTTGAGGTAAGGAGGATATATTGTCGAAGTGTTTTCTGTATACTTCAGGTTTTGTATTTCCTTTGGGATATTTTGATAGACTCAGGTTTAATTTTGGTGGAATGTAAGACCATGGAGGTGCGTCAGTTTTAATTAAGTTTAATGTGATAGACTTATATACCATAGAAATAGTAGATATCATTCTTTCTGCCAATGGTAATGTGGTATTATTCTGCTGTTGAAATTTTTAGAGAAACTGGGTTGGAAGATGTACTTGTGAGTTGGGTGAGTGGTTTGAGGGTATAATTTGCTTATATAGTTTACAGCTAGTTTTTGTCTTCTGAAGAACAGAGGCGTAATACCAGATTCGACACAAATGCTTAGTGTCGGACTATTTGATAATTAAAAGGGTTAAATTAAAAAAAAAAATCTGAGACAACCGTTTTTGAGGTGAAAATTAGCCTTGTCCAAAGTAGCCTCTTCTTCAGGCCTTTTTTGCAGAGTAAAATGTGCAAAACTTGTTTAAAGTAGCCCATGTTTACGGTATAGAACTAGGGTGATACCCATCAGTACTTCCTTTATAATTATTGCCATGTGAATAGACTGATAATTCCCATGATTTACTTGAAGTATTTTTATTTTAAAGTATAAATAAATAGAATTTTTAAAAAATCAACGATTAAAATAAATCATAAAAAAATTGGTTAAATAAACTTTATATTTACTTTGCAATATTCCAAACAATGCATATGTCTCCAGATACATGTTCCTTATTTCTATATTTTGAGTACCATTAACTACAGCGTCCTTGTCATCAGACCACTTAGACAATAATACATTTGTTCCGACTACTAGTGATTGATTTACTGCTACAAGAGATATTGATATCATCCATAGAATTGTTTTTATAGCTTTAAAATAATCAATGTAAACCTTCAAATGTATCTGAAAACAAGAGAAAAATAATGTTATTTTTCACAGAAACATATCAAATGATAAAATGTACCACTACATAGTTATTTCACCAACATACACAAAAGCAAAACATAAAAGCATTAAAAAGAAAGTGTTAATAAAAAAAAAAATGTATAATCAATAAAAATATAAATATTGAATATGATCAAATTGAATGATACAAATTTAAAAAAATTAAATATGGAAGCATTCATGATCTATTAAGTACCCTTTCAAAAGTCATACCCTTTTTTCATTAATTAAGATTTATTTGATCAGTACCGTTTTTGTTATAATTATATTTTCAATTCCATCTTTTTTAATGTACACAATATTGTTTACTGTTTTTTTTTATTTTATTTATTTTTTAAAAATCAATTTATTGAAATTTACAACTGTAAAAATATGCACATCAAGTAAATGAGCTGATAATGATTACAATAACATGTCAAAACTTGAAAAGAACTACTCATCTGTAGCACTTCAATAAAACTTCTACACTAGAAGATCTCTAGGCCATCTTCTTTTCAGACACCTCGGAGGATTATTGGGAATGGAGTGGGAAGCAAGTTGAGAAACTAATGGATTTGAGTGGTTATGGAGCTTACTATGAAAGGATATGTATCTGGTTTGGGCTAACTCAGCAACATATGGAACATTAAGGTATTTATGGATAAGTTTATTGGAGACAAAATTAGGGGCATTTAGGATTTTTTATAGGTCTAATCACCATCATGTAAATAAGTCTTTTGTAATTAATTGGGAGCTTTGATCATTTGTCCAGTAAATGTTGAAGTAGTCTGAATGAGGAGCAGTTTCTTGTTGCTTTAGTCTTGTATGTGGATTCCAAGTAAGACGTTTGTCCAAGTGGACTCCTAGGTAGTAGATCTGTTTAACAGGAATTAGTGGAATATCATTGAAGGATACTGTAGGACAGGAAGTCGTAGGTTTATGATGAACTACTTTCTTTGAAATAGAGATTAACTTTTAATCCAGTCACTGCTAAATTTTTAAAGAAATAAATTAAATTTTATTGCCTATGTGTGTTGAAATTCAAATTCGGTCAATTTTATTATATGAATTTAAACTTGGCTTGAAGGCAACCAAAGCCATTCGAAAAATATGCTTCATGTTTGTTGAGATGGTATACTCTGATCTGAGCTTAAAGCTAAATTTTGGTTTTCCCAGTTTTGTCAAAGCGACGAAAGACTTGAAGATGATTATTTTATTTGTATCCATGTCAAACATTTGCGGAAATAGGTAAGTAGTTAAATATTTCACAGGCAACAGCCAGGAGATACCTAATATCAAATGAAAAAAAAAATGGATAAATGGGTCCCTCACAAGTTATCAGAGCCAAATAGTAGGCCACATACTCCAAAGTTGACTAGGGATAAATTACTGAAAATTGGATGGGAAACATTGCCCTACCCACCATATTCTCCAGACCTTTCACCCAATGATTATCACCTTTATAGACCTCTGGACAATTGTCTCTGGCAGAAATATTTTGATAAACAGCTAAGCCTAGAATTGGAATTAGTTTTGTACCAGCAAAGATCAATCAATTGTTCAAAATGGTATTTGGGATCTTGCATCACGGGGGGATAAAGTTATTAGTTATAATGGAGATTATCTAATGACTAAAGTTAGTGCATAGCTATTTAATTAAATTAATTGAATTGTTTAATTACCCCAAAAAACGACAGTAATTTTGAAATGACTTGTTTTATTTGTACCAGAGAATATTAATCATTCATCAATGATTACAATTTGTCTTCCAAGGTAGAATTGATTTCTTATAGCAATGATTATTTCTTTTACTGGAAAATCCCCCCCCCCCCAATAATGAAAATGTATTTTTAAAGTTTTTTATCCTTTATTTTCTTATAATTGTTATAAAATTAGAAGACATTGTTCCTTAATAATAATATTTTTAATATTAACACAAAATTAAAATATTTTACCCTTCCAACTTCAGCTTTCTCTTCCTCTATTAATTTTTCACCCGGCTTTTTTTCTGTATCACTTTTCACTGAGACCTGTGATTGTCTTCTTCTGTAATAAAATGACAAAATTTTAACTCAGTTAACTTTATAAGAAATTGTTATAAAAAATTCACACATTATAAGAATGAGAATGTAAGAGTAACAGATACTAAATATTTCAGTTACTTTTTCAGTGAAGATAGAGATGTCATTGAGCTGTTAATTGATTTCTGATTGCTGATTTGTCTATGAAATTCAGGGTTGGTATTTATGATCTCTTCCACTATTTTGTCATCCAGCTCTGTCAAAAAAGGAACAAAAATCAGCCAAAAGAATAAAAGTCAAGTGTATTAGAATTCTGAAAGATGCCAATATGACTTATCAATGGTACCTTCTAATTCTTTTTTGTCAGTATCTTGTAAATGAGATAGAAGGAATTCACTGAACGCTCCTTTCTTTTCAAGTAGCTCGTGGTACATTCCTACTTCTGATATTGAACCATCTTTCAGTACAACAATCAGGTCTGTTTCAGGTAGGTAGGTAATACTGTGGGTAACAAGGAGTCTTGTCTGAAAAAAAAAAAGAAGTGAAGTAATCTTGCTTGAATAACTAATAGATATTATGTTAAATAATATTAATATTACCTTTTTTCTAAGCATTCCATTTGGACCAATGACGTTTTCAAATATATGTTTTCCAACATGGCTATCAACTGCACTCAGTGGATCATCTAAAAGATACACATCACAGTCTGAATAAACAGCTCTGGCCAGGCTGATTCTTTGCTTCTGTCCACCACTCAAGTTTATGCCCTAATTTTTTTAATAATTTAAAGTCAAATAATTGGATAACATTGAAATGATTAGAAACAGCATAATGAAAAATAAATCAATTTCATTTCTATTTGCTATAATCGAATCATATTTGTTTAGTAACTAAATATTTGAAGAAAGCGGTAAGGAATGATAAGATCACTAAAACCTGAGAATTTTAGATACACAATTTGGTCAGTTGCCATTCTTGCCTGATACCCAATATATTTTCCACTTAATAACAGAATTATTCTCTTTTTAGACCCAAATTGCAGGGGAATAGTTTACGCAGCAGTTGTCCAATGAATACAAAGCCTCTTGTACAGATTTAATCACCTATCTTGAGTTTAATTGGTACAGAGAAATAAATAAATCATCTCGTATAATGTTGACTGAGTAGAGGTTTGAGCTCTACCCTCTGAGGTATAGCAAGGCTAGCAAAAGGAAAACAAATTTAAATCAAATGTTGCAAAATCATCTGCAGCTCTTCTTCATCCTGCCACTCCTAAGAGCTGAAAGTCAGCATCGAAATCCATCTATCCAGGCATCCTTTCATTACCTTCCTTGGAAGTCTTTCTTCTCCATGCAATGCACATGTCTCAACCATTGTATCCTTCCTCTCTTGTTGCTCAAGACCAAATTTGGGTTCCCTTACAGATCTAAATTCCCCATATGATTTTATTCTATAACTGTAATCTACTTTGGTTGTGCCATATCTTTTTCTTAGAATTTTCCTCTCCCATGTATTCAGGTCCTCTCTTACTGCTTTGTGATGGTCCACGCTTCGCTACCATACATCAATAACGGTCGAAGGATTGTCATATATGTTCTGAATTAGATCTCCTGGGAAATCTCCCGATTAAGAATAATTTTCTTGAGTGACCAATATCATTTGTTGCCATTTAGAATTCTTGCTATTCTTGCATTTTGTTATTTTCTGTGATATCATACTAATATACTTGAATTTTGACACTCTTTCGAAACTACATGACCCACTCATTGAAGATCTGTCTGGGCCTTTTTTGGATGTTATCATATATTTTGTTTTGTTCTCATTTATTTTGAGTCCTATTTCAATAGTCGCCTTTTTCAATTTTTTTGTTTATTTCTGTATGAGAATAATGGCTTTGTCTCCATTATGACCATGTCATCAGCGTATGCCAGGCATTGTGTCCTTGTATTATAGATACATCCATCACGTTGTCCTTATAATCATTATTAGTACCATATTAAATAACACTGGGGATAAGAGATCTCCCTGTTTCACTCCTTTTTGAATGGCAGTGTCGACGGGTAGCTTTCCTTGGACTTGACCACACCTTTGCTATGCTGTAAGGTCATTCTTATCATCGTAATGAGTTTTATGTGGCAACCTAGGTAAAACTATATAGTTGAATAAAATTCTAGTTTTAGTTTTTTTTTTTCAAATAAATGCATCTCTAATTTAAAAAGACTTACTTTCTCTCCTATTTCAGTTTGATCTCCACCAGGAAACATCTCTAAATCTTTATTCAGTGCACATGTGTCAATAACTTTATGATATTTTTTGCTGTCCAGAGTATTTCCAAATAAAATATTGTCCTTCAGAGTGCAGTTTTGTATCCAGGCTAATTGGGGCACGTAGGCAATAGTTCCCTGTTAAAATAAATGGTTAAAATATTAAAATTTTAAAACTGCATCATACTGTTATCCCAGAATAATGTTTTTTAGGAGAATACAAAAAAAAAAGTAGTGTTTGCTTTTTAAAAAAATGTAGTTTTAATTAAATTGAATCATAAGACATGCAGAAAAACTGCCCTATAATACCTGACACATACCATAATTTAAATACTATTTTTATAATTTATTCTATGTTTCTTAGGACTAGTTTTATTTAAACATTTAATACTTGAAAAATTCAGTAGAAATAGTGTTTTTAGTATTTCAGTGGACTTCAAAACAAATATGAGTAAAATTTATTAAAAATAAAATTCAAGATCTAAAAACTTACCATTGTGTTGACCCTTCCTGACACTTTATGCATTTCTCCGAGGAAGGCTGATATCAAAGATGACTTTCCAGCACCAACTGTACCAACCACAGCAACGAGTGAGCCTGGATTGATTTTTAGATCAATGTTTTTAAGTGTCGGTGCCTCATCACAACCCCAAGAAAAATTACATTTTTCCATCACTAAAGGTTCCTCTGAAATATATATATATAAAGATGACTATGTAGTTGCATATCAAAGACCATTAGGCAATATTAAAAATATACATACAATCACACCCACAACTCTATATTAATTATATCAACAATGAATTATTAAAAGTATAAAAGTATTTTAACGGTAACTTGCCAACTTTAGTATCATGAGAAACCGTATTTAAGTCCAAATCTTCACTATTTAAAAACTTGTTTAATCTTTTTATAGACACTGATGCCTGAAAAAAAATTTTATTATTAAAAAAATATATATAAAATTTTTTTAGAAATGATATAATATATGTCTATTTTCATCTATAGTCATAAATATATCTTTTTTTAGAAAAAATAAATTTTTATTTAAATAAATTTAAAGCAGCATATTAGAGAAGAGAAGAAGGGAGGGATAAAAACAGTTAAAAGCTTTTAGTTTAGGTAATATAGAGGATTAATGTTTTTTCTATAGGTTATCGATTTGGTGAAGAGACAATGTAATTCATCATTATTTTACCTGTAATAGATATGGAAGGAATCCGAAGATAGCAATTAGAATATCTGAATATGAGCCTCCCTAGTAATCTCTTTCACTTCTTCCATTATACCGTAATATATAAAGAAGTTCTATTCATAATTTAAAATCAACAGCATTGCAATTAAGGCATAGGATTCCAAATCCAGCCAAGTCCATTTTTAAAAATATTTCACAATTGGTCGATAAAGGTAAAGATCTGGCTGAATTAGGAAGAGACCTTATTTTTGTATAGCCGTTTTCAATGTCATTTAACTACGTTTGGGAGAAAACCTACTACCTGAACATAATCTAGATGAAAAATGACTAAAAAAAAAAAAAATAAAAATAAAAATCTGGAAATTGAACTTGGTTGGTTTTAGAATTCTACACCTAAATTATTCCATCATTAAAAATAATTAAAAAAAATAAAAAAATAACTACCTGAACTGCACTTGATATCACCATGGGAATCATCAATAGTGGGTTTTGCAAAATATTGAAAAGAAAAATAGAAACAAAAACTTTTGATGAGTCAAGAATGTTGTTTTCATCAATTAGAACGTAGCCTGCAAATGTTAGAATTGAAACCTGAAAATAAAAGCAGATTACATACTTATTAGAAGAATGAACTGATCTCTGACTTGGATTTTATAAGAGTGGATTAATTAATTATCTGTAAAGTGTGTAAAGTGTAATAATATGGAAAAAAAGCTTAATTTATTAAATTTATTTAAATAATAAAATATACTAACCAAAAAAGGTGCACAAGACCAAACAAACGAAGTTCCTGATCTTACATAAGCTGCTTTCTTTAGTGTATTTATTTCTTTTTGTCTGATTTTCGTAACTTGATCCATGAAGCTTGGCTCCCAAGCATACAGCTTCAATACCTACAAGAGGAAAAGTGACAATTGTTGGACAGATGTTAGAGTTCTATTTGGAAACTTCAGAAGCTTGCTTCTACCGGGGCACAGTGGGAGGAATGGCCTAAATTCCTCAACATGTATGAAAAATTAAAGATTTTTTATTCCAATCCCTGACTGCTTTGCACCATCTTCTAACATCTTAGGAATAAGAAGATGTGGGAATGTTCCAGAAATACATAGCGAAAATGCTGTGTTTGAAATAAAAAAGTAAAGAAAATTACATAAAAATTCACGAAATCGTATCTAGTGATTTTTATTGTTCCTGTACGTTTTTTTAATTTTACTCATAATCTCAAATAACCAATTACTTTCTACTCTATACAAGTCTATTCAAACTAAGAAAAAAATTAGTAGTGATGATTTTATTATTAGAATAATATAGGATCTTATAAAACAACATTTGGAGTAACTTTCAGATTATTTAGAGCACATTATTGCGTGTTGTAGAAAACTTACAAATTTTTTCATAATGTGAACTTCACAGGTTATATACCTAAGGTAAAATTAATAAGAGAAATACGTTCCATTATTATCCAAATACAGCTGAATTTCCCCATTTTAGACATTGTTTATATACTTCTAATATTGCAATTCGACCTAATTAAACTATCAACCTTGATTTTTATTTGTACCTTTCCAGTTATGAAAAACAAAACAATATTTGAAATTTTTAGTTTAGAATTGTATTCTGTTAATTTCGAAATATTTAGTCTTAGTTTCTTTTTTAGGCACCCTGCTATGGGTGCAAATATTTCTACACTTTCTCATGCATATGTTTCTCGACATAATGCATATTTAAACAAATATTTGTGCAAACTATTTTTATAATACATCAAATATTTTTAGAATAATACAATTTAAAATAATGAAAGGGAAAAGAGAAAAAAGAAGTGTTCAGCAGTAATTTCTTAATAAAATTCTTTATTATCACCATTCATATCAAGAAAAATTCATCATTAAATTCTACTCGCAAAAATACAAAGGATGTGATCGATACTCCAATTTTTTGAAAAAGGAAACTTTATTATAATGCTATGTCCAAATAAACACCGGTTTCGTCCCACTCTGTGGCGGTCCCACTATTTACCGGTAACATATTTTTTTTTATATACATTCATAAATTTTTAATAAATAGTGCATTCATTATTTAAACAGAATTTATTTTCCTATTTAATATGCTACTTACTTATAGCGGAAAGCCTATAACTTATTGCATGCGATTGCATATAATTATTTAGAGAAAATAAATTATTTATATTTATCAGGTCATATTGTATAGGTCTTTTATTATATACATTCAATTACTAATATATATTGCATACCTTCATTCCTGAAAGGACTTCATTCATCATTTTTATTCTTTCATCCTTAATTTTCATTACCTTTCGTTGAAGAGCATTGGTTTTGTTTACAATAAAAGAATTTACAGGAATCATAATGATCATAACACATAAGCCAGCAAGCACACATGGTCCTAAAAAAGAACAGATCAAATGACATAATTGTTATAATATTTATCATCACTTGAATCCTTGCTTATTGGGTTAGATATTGTACAAGACTAGAACCCACCAAAATATTTGTATACTCCTGCTCATTGCTCTCAACATATCGTTCGTATTCCGATCCTCTTCTTTATGGAACTCCATCCCTCTCAACATTCACCATTCAAATACCCCTTTCACTTTCAAATAACACTCCTTCGACCACCTACTATCCACCCAGATCCACAAAAACTGTCAATAGCCAATTTTTAGAAATATAAAATATGAACAGTTTATATACATGAAATTTTATTGTTTTTGTACAAACTGAATTTAAATTTTCTGTTTCTTTTTATTGAAATATTTTTTTGTTGTTTTTATGTTATTATTATTTGTTATTTTATTCTAAAAAATATTATTTAATTTTAAGGCTCTGAAGGCACTTGACTGTACATTATTTTTTATTCCTAAGAGAATTAAGGTCCCAGAATAAATACAAATTTATTATTATTATAGTGAGCGAAATCTATTTCTAAGAGGTCCTTACCTCTCTGACCAATGCAAAGTGGCAGTTCCTTCATTAACCTTTTGTTTACAACCCCAGTGGATACTCTTCCTTAGTATCCTTCTTAGTTTCACTTAATAAATTTAATTAATATTTTGTATCTGTTTTCTCCATCTCCATATTTATGATTTTTCAATAAAATACCATTTAGCAGAAAATACTTTAAAATCTAACTTCCTTTATAATTTAATCGTGAACTAAATCTATAGGGCCTCACGGTATCCCGTCAGGTAGATAAAATTATGCATCAACAATTTTTCAATATTTCCTAACTCGAGGAGAAAAAAAAACCAAGTCCATCCTATAAACAAAAATTTCAACACATCATTTTAAGACTATGAAAATTAGAAAATGATTACATAATGGTCATTATGTAGAGATTAGAAGAATAAAAAAAAAAAAAAACACAATAAAACTAGGCCTCTTGAGCATGCCAGCTAAAGAATATCATGGAACATGTTTTAGGGCTTAGCCCCTTGATCGTAAATGCTCATGCTTTCTATTTTTTTTTTTTTTCACTTATCTGTGATTCATTTATCTGTAGGAGATAAATTTTCAAATAAAATAGCTTAATCCTACTGACCGTCTTTGCCCTTATGTTCTTTATTTTTTTTTTTTTTCTGCTTACCTGTATCATTTTAAATTATTTTAAATAAATTAACAATAAATGGTTATTCAAAACAAACAAAGTTGAGCCGAAATAGGGATTTAAAACGTGACTTTTTTTCATTCAACAAATATTGCTCCTAAACAGTAGGCGCTAGAGACAAATTTTATATAACAAAAATTATTTTAAATTTGATTTGTGATCAGTTAACTTCAAGCAAATTTTCGATCCGAGCAGCACCAACAGAGCTAGATTGTGTCAAAAAAAAAAAAACCCTTAAAAATAAAGGTTTCAAATGTGACTTTTTTTGTTCGAACCAATACAACTTCTAAAGGGTAGGTCCTAGCGACAAATGTTATTTGTATGTATGTATGTATGTATGTAAATTTTTGACATGTAGGATGTCATCAAATTTTCGATCCGAGCAGCACCAACAAAGGTAGAGCTTGTCAAACTACGTGTAACCCAAAAATGTATCGCTTTTGACCAACTAGGTCACTGGTAAAACACATTCTATGTAAATAATGGTAATTACAGTAAATTGGAAAAATTCAAGAGAAGATGAAGAAAACAGATACAAAATTTAATTAAATTTATCAGGTGAAACTAGGAAGACGTACCTATCCACAGTTTACAAAAAATAGCTATTTTTATTTCCTAGATCACTCCATTTCTATTTTTTTATAAATTAAAATCCTAAACATTTTCATTAGTATCAATAATTTCTCTACAAACTTGCTCAAACAGTTGCTATTTTCAAATAATTTCGATCCATCTTTGTTCATCAGTTATCCTTTGTAGCACAAGGATCAAATTTTCTTATATCCAATTAAATACCCTGATCAATGATTTTCCTAACTTAACCTTAATTACCTTTATACTGAGGACTCGAATGACTACACACCCTAAATTATTTTTGCTACTGAAAAACCTATGTGCAGATAGATTAAATATAAAGGTTGATTGAATACTTTGGAATTAAACACTTCATGATATGAAGAATTAGCAATGGATAGGCCCTTGACTCTTAGTCGCATCCTGATAAATATTAATTGAAAGGGATGCCAGCCAGGACTTGCTAGCCTGACAAATTATAATTTTAGAATAATTAATTAATTCTTCTCCAGAGGTTTGATAGGGGTGGCCAAATAATCAAGGTAATTTAATTATAATGAAAAAATAATCTAAGGGAATTAATAGGATGAGTGAAATTGAAAGCAATGTACATTCATAAAAAGGGCGGACATTAAATTACTATAAGAAATAAAGATCATAACTAAATATAAAAGCTTAAGAAGTAACAAAACACAAACTTAGTCTAAACTTATGGTGTGGGTATGGTGTCATTAGTCGAAGTCATGGTCTCATATTGAGGTGTCAGGACACTGAGGTGTCAGGAGATGACAAAGTCAACTCGGCTACATCATAGTAAGAGCAGGAACAGAAGTTTAGAAGGACAAGACGGACAACAAGATAAGACCTCAATAATATTTTTCTGTCCCTTTTCAAAAAGTTGTCTCCACTCTAGATTTCACACCAGTATGCCTACTGACTTCTTGGTAGTTTAAGGTTGGAAAGTAACTCAGTATGGTCAAGAGAATTTTCAATGTCAGTGGGGTGTAAATATTTCCATAAAATATTATAAATTAGGGATCAGTACCAAAAAAACTCTTTTTGTGTACGGAGTTAGCCTACAGCATATCACAGCAAATATTCCTGTCAATTTAAAATCTATAATGTTGATACATATCAATGTATAATCTAGAAGAAGAAATAAACAAATTTAAATTACTTAATTATTGTAAAATATATGGTTAATGAAATAATATTTAAAAAGCTAAATAAAATATTACAGCATGCATACTGACCTAATAGCTGCCATAGGAAGTACAAGGCTAATCCTATTTGCAAAGGGGCAAGGAACAAGCTATTTATGGTGCCCAGAGATCCCATTATTGATTGAGAATCGACAGCCATCAAATTTACTATTTCACCAGATGTTGTGTCTTTTCTTGCTGTATTTGATAGTTTAAGTGACTAAATCAAACAATAAATCATCATATGAATCTTATTTACAATAAAAATTATACATTTGTAAATAATTATTCATATAATTATGAAATTATCACTCTTTATTAGGCTAAAAATCAGATCCAGAGTTTACATAAAAATTCAGTATTTTTATAGTGTATATAAAATGTTTTATTGCTTGCACACCACTGTTCGTAGGTACTACCTGCACTGAGCCAAATTCAGTACGTTTAAAAGTTTAAAACCTTTGTGAAAAATTAATATATTTTCAAAAATTTTAAGTTTAAGAAAGTTTTAAAGTATATGTCAAGACCATTTAAATCCATTTGGTTTTGAATGAAATGAAAGTAATAATATACTTAATCAATTTTTTTTTTTTGGTCACATTTTTTTGCCTATGACAAATCTCTATAACTATGTATTTAAGGGAAAATGAGATTTTAAAAATACAAAATGGAATAGAAGTATTTTTTTTTTAAGTATTTACTGTTATTTACAACTACACACAATATATAACAAGTAAATTTGATAATAATGATAAAAATGACATGTAAATAACTTGTGAAGAATTACTCACTAGTAACATCAATAAGAATTTTATAATAGAAGGTCCCTTGGTCATCTTCTTTTTAGACGCCTCGGTGGGTTATCGGGAATGGAGTGGGAAGGAAGTTGAGAGACTAGCGGAGATGAATGATTATGGAGCTTATTATGAAAGGATAGGTATCTGGTAAACATAAACTATAACTGGTAAAACATTAAGATCTTTATGGATAAGTTTATTGGTGACAAAGTAAGGAACATTGAGGATTTTTTGAAGGATTTTGGATGGTAAGGATTGGATACGAGATGAATTGGATGGTTTAGTAGAGTCCCAAAGCTCAAATCCGTACGTCTAAATAGGTCTAA
Source organism: Euschistus heros (assembly GCA_003667255.2). Classification (NCBI taxonomy): domain Eukaryota; kingdom Metazoa; phylum Arthropoda; class Insecta; order Hemiptera; family Pentatomidae; genus Euschistus; species Euschistus heros. The sequence continues at coordinate 1,039,931 of RCWM02000287.1, read as the reverse complement.
TCACAGTCATGTAGATGAGTGTTTTGTAATTTATTGGGAGCTTGGAACGTTTGTCTAGTACATGTTGAAGTATTTCGTAACGGGGAGCAGTCTCTTGCCATTCTAGTCTTTTTTTATTTGAAACCAGGTGGATTTGAAAATTCTTGGTATACAATTTATAACTGCCTTCAATTTTTAAAGATCTATTAGTTTTTCTTATAGATATGAAATATTTAAATTTACCTATATTGTCTCAGGGTGGGTAATATCTACAAACCTGTAATGCATAATGCTTTGTTCCAAGATATAAATAATAAGATAATAAAATGTAAGTTTCAGGTAAAAGTTACATAGAACTTCAATAAGTTTAGTCCCATTAATAATTTTTTTTGTTTTTATTATTCCAAAAACCAAAATATTAATTATAAAACAAGTTTAAAGTTTCTTACTATTTTGTTGAATCCAGTTTCTGATTAATAGTTGGTATCAAAAATGATGGTCTTGTCTTTGTCAAATTGTTATCAAAAATAAACTCATTACTGGAATAAAAAATTTACTTCATAATGTTATGCTGGTATCGTTGATTTTGAGTATGTTAATGTCACATGCTTGATGTTTTGAAGGTACACAGTAATCAAAATATGAGAAATACTTAAATACTATATGTAATAACCATACCTTCCTGTAAATGGTGCTTATTAAGGCAGACCTGGTGCGTAGGCCGACTATCTTCATTGTCATGCTGTAATAGCTGTTAAGTAGAGGCATCAAGATTCCCATGAAGAGCATCATAGAGGCATATAAGTAACCATGCCACATAGGTTCGTTACTTGACATAAAGTTTATAACTCGTCTAGAAAAAAATATTAATTTTTTTTTTAGTTTTATCATTAAAGTTTATGCATTTGTTACAATAATCAGAACAAGGGATTTAAGAATCTCAGATGTCTCAAGAAGATACAACCTGTTGGTATTACAACCTGTAATTAAGAACGAAACGACTCATGCATCATCACAAAAGTGTCTTATTTTGTTTTCCAATATTATAATCATTCAAGTGCTCACGGGTTAAATATTCTCACTTAGCCTTCTTCAAAAAACATAGACACTACAAGAGAGAAGTGCTAGGTTCTCTTTGAGTGTTAAGTCCCACTAATGGTGGAGAAGGAAGATGGCTGGGATATTCTTAGCCTGAGTATAAATATATATGGATGTGTTTTTTTTCTTCTTGTTTTTTAACTATTTGTTTTTTTATTATTACTTTCTTTTCTTTTTTTTGCTATATCCATTTATTAATTTACTTTTTTTGTACAATAATTAGAGATGGGCCAACTATGACTTTGGTCAACAAGTCAATCATCGCTCCAGTTGGTGGCAATGTTCTAGGCGCTTCCTAGGCGTCTGTACAGGTAGCTACAGGATTTTGTTTATTTTATATATATATATATATATATATATATTTTATTTTTATTTATTTATTTTTTTTTTACAAAATGGTAAGAGTGTAATGGAGAAATTTTCATAGCTCAGACAGTTATTTTTTTATTTTTATTTTTTTTTAATAACAATTTATTGAAATTTACAACTGTACAAAATTTATACATCAAGTAAATGTGCTGTTAACTATTAGAATAACGTGACAAAACATGAAAAGTACTACCCATCAGTAGCACTTGGATAAAAATTCTACACTAGAAGGTCTCTGGGCCATCTTCTTTTCAGACGCCTCGGAGGATTATCAGGAATAGTGTGGGAAGCAAGTTGAGAAATTAGGGGATTTGGGTGGTTATGGAGCTTACTATGAAAGGATAAATATCTGGTATGGGCTAAATCTGCAACATATGGAACATTAAGATCTTTATAGATAAATTTATTGGTGACAAAGTAAGGTGCATTGAGGATTTTTCGAAGGATTTTGGATTGTAAGGATTGGATACGAGATGAATTGGATGGTAGTGGAGCTCAACTTCGTACGTCCAGATAGGTCTAATCACAGTCATGTATATTAGTCTTTTATAATTAATTGGGAGCTTTGAACGTTTGTCTTATAAATGTTGAAGTAATCTGTAACGACGGGCAGTTTCTTGTCTTTTTAGTCTTGTATGTGGATTCCAAGTAAGACGTTTGTCCAAGTGGAGTCCAAGGTAGCGGATCTGTTCAACAGGGATTAGTGGAATATCATTAAAGGATACTGTAGGACAGGAAGTCGTGGGCTTACGACAAAGGGTAAAGGTTATTTGGTGAGATTTTTTTGGATTTATTTTGATTTCCCATTTTTGACACCATTCTTGAAGGGTTAGGATATGGGATTGGAGTGTTTGGGAGGCAATGAAGGGATCATTGTTTACTGATAACACACATGTGTCATCAGCATAAGTGGTGAGGACAGTGGTAGGATGAGTTGGAATGTCAGCTGTATACACCGTGTAGAGGATGGGGCCTAGGATACTACCTTGAGGAATGCCGGCAGATTGGGTAAAGAGGAGAGAATAGGAATTTTTATGGCTTACTTTGAATGTTCTATCACTCAGATAGGAACGGATAATTAGGAAGTATGTTGAAGGAAGGAATTTGCAGAGCTTGTAAAGCTGTCCTGGGTGCCAGACTCGGTCAAAGGCCTGTTCCACGTAGAGAAAGGCTCCCGTGCAGTACATTCCGCGCTCCAATGCGGAGGAGACAACGTCCACCACACGATGGCATTGCTGAATGGTGGAGTGTGATGTTCGGAATCCAAACTGGTGATCTGGGATTACATGATGGGAATCTAGGATAGGATACATGCGTTTTAAAATTAGTTTTTCAAGGATTTTGCCCATGATTGGCAAAAGGGAAATAGGACGGTATGAGGATGGGAGCCCTGGTGGCTTTTTGGGCTTTGGAATCATCTTAACTATGGATAATTTCCAGGAGTCAGGAAAATATGTGGTACGGAGCACAGCATTATATAGGTATGTTAGGAATAGGATGGCTTTCCGAGGAGTTTTAGGATATGGGATGTAATTAGGTCGTGTCCAGGGGCTTTGTTTGAAGGTAGTCTTTGAATAATGTTTGATGTTTCAGAAGGATGGAATACTTTAGGGGGAGGAGACATTTGGAGTGGAATATTTAGTTCTGCTTCTATATATTTTAAGTGAGTAGGATTAACAATATCAGGATGTGAGTTAAAAGTTTGGAAAAGGTGCTGGCCAAAAATGAGTGATTTTTCTTCATCAGATTTTGACCAGGTTTGGGATTCGGTTAGCAGAGGATGATTGTGATTTTTGAAGTTCAGAAGTTTTTTGGTGGTATTCCATAAGGATTTGTCGGTGGTATTAAGGTTTTCTGTATAGTCTTGTAATTTTTGAATTTTGTATTTTTTAATTTCTGTCTTAAGTTTGTTTGTTAGTTTACAGTAAGTATTTTTATCTGAAGGATATCTGGTCCTATGCCACTTTGCTCGTGCTCTACGCTTTTCTCTTAGTAAGTCGCGTGTATGGTGTGGCAAGTTAGTCTGAAGAGAATTAAAATTTGATCTGTGTCAGGTGTTATCATTAATGCTGTTGGATATTGATGTGGTATGTTTATCTATGGCGGTGTCGATGTCATGTTTCGTTTTGAGTGAAATTTTCAAGTCTAATTTGTTTTCTAGATCGTTACGAAATTTGTCCCAGTCTACTCATCCCATAATCAGTCTAGGTTGAGAGGGTTTAGGGACAGGATTTGAATGCAAGAGAAGCAGAACATGGCTATGGTCTGATGAAAAGTCATCCAGGGATTTGACAGAGGTATGAGAGGTGGAAATTTGGGAAGCAATGAATATATCGAGGATATCGGGATGTTTTTTGGGCGATGTAGGCCAATAGGTAGGGTTTAGTGGTGAGAGGACTGAATAACAGTTGGAGATTGAAATACGGGATAAGATACTGCCACGGGAGTTGGATGTTCGACAACCCCATCGCTGGTGTTTGGCGTTGTAATCTCCTCCTGCAATAAAGCGCGGTCCGAGGGATCGGAATAAGGAATCAAGGAGGTTATGAGAAAGGGAATTACCAGGAGGGCAGTATACAGCTGAAAATGTTAGGTGGAAAGACGAGTTGAAGTGGATACAGAGGTGTATTGAATGGCGTCAAGTTAATTATTAAATTTGAAATTCAAATATGCCGAAAAAGATATTGTGTTTAAGGACTTCATTTGATGAATCTATAATATATACATATACTCATAATATAATTGTATAGATACAAATTTATTTTCGATTAAAAATTAATTACAATCATACTTACTATAAGTTGTAGGCTTTATGATATAAGTTATGTATTATGTAGGAACATTTATATGAATTCAGTAAATATAATGAATGTACATTCACAGAATATAATATATAAATGAATGTATATTAAAAAAAAGTTATATCTCCTAAATGTATTATAGAAGTTTAGGAATTTTTACTATTTTTGATAAATGGCAATAAAGTTTATAATTAAATAAAATGTTTAAAATAAGGAACAATAAAAAGACTACTTACTTTATAAGTTCAGGATTGACGAATCCCAAGAGTACCTCAATAAATTGCAGAAATGAAGCGAGCATATATGGTCTTCCAAAGGCTTTAAATAGGGGTAGAAGAATTGAAGCTTGATTCTTTTGCTTTGTTTCCTTGTGCCCTTCCACAAAATCAATTCCATTGACTTCTTTACTATATCTTGATGACTTATTTACATCTCTTCTGAAAAGATGAAATTGGAGATACAATATACTTTTGTTACTAGATCATTTAAAATTTGCCTTTTGAATGAATGAATGAATGAAAAATTATCTTCATTCTGGGACACCTTGTCCTCTACAATTAACAAAAATTTATAATAGAAAGGTGTTATTATCTGGCTGCGTACATATCAGGAGCAATTAAGTAGGTTATGAGTTAGATACTTATAAATATGTATAAGGTAGAAATTTAAAATTAAAAACTAATGTTTGGGTTTATATAAAAAAAAAAAATAATAAAATAAAAAAGAAGTAATAAATAAATTAAAAAGAAACATTCTAACACTAATATATTAATACATAATTTCAGAAGATTGATAATTGTGGAGGTGGATTAATAAATTATGTTTAAAGGAAGTGAGAGAAGGAGCATTGCGACTTGAAATGGGTATGGAATTCCAAAAAAAAGCTGCACGATTAATAAAGAATTTTTCAAAAGAAGCAGTTCAATGAGAAGGGATATACAAATCAATAGGCTGTGATTTGTTATTCAAAAGATGAACGGAAGAACAAAGGGCAAGGATGTCAAGGAATATATGAAGGTTTTTTGGACTTCAAAGCTTGGAATAGAAAGGTACCAAGTAAGTATCGTCGTTGAAAACTAGGACTTTTTTTACTCACTTATTTTTTTTTCTCTGCTCAGCTAACCAAAACTTGTTAAAGTGGTTGAAGATTTGAGCAGCTGAATCGTTGTAATGTATTGGCCACAAGTCACTCTGTTCTAATGGTTTTTTGAACCCTTTGTATATCAATGGTTCAAACCAAGACAGCAACAGCCGGGAAGGAAAGGGTGCACTTTCTTCTGGGTCGGATTGCTGTTTAAATGAAACATTTTTTTTAGAAGTATAAAGCAGACTTACAAGAGTAATTAACATTTCAGTTGTGAAAATTTCAAAATTCAAAACAATTATACTTAGTATTTACTTAGTGTGTTGATAGAATCAAATTAACAGATGGTACAAGTGAGTATAAGTTTTCTGAATTTGAAACGGCATTCTTCAGTTAAACTGAGATTTTTCAATTTTTAAAATTTTTTAAAGTGTAAATAATGTTTGATAGCTCATAAAAACTTAATTTTCAAACATATTAGGTAATGAAAAAAACCTATAAGAAAACCAATTGGAAGCCCCGGTACCAGGATAAATTTCTAAAAACATTCGACTCATTTTTCTCATGTACTCTTCACTTTTATAGACTAAAACTAATAATTTCATCTTTAAATTATCAGTAGATGACATGAAAATAAAAAATAGTTAGGAACGCCTTAAAAAATGTCTAAAGATTAAAATCCCAGTTCTTTAAAAATATTTTACCTGTACTATTGGGTATTCTGAATGCTTAGGGGGCAGGTCTGATATGAAGTAAAGCAGGAGCATTAAGAAACACAAGCAATAGCTTGCTATATTCTTTATCCTTATAACATCTGTTTCTTCCTATATAAGAAAATTATTAAAATGTTATTATATATAGAAATTATAAAAAGAAAAATGGTACTATGTATGTTTTTATAGGTATATCATACGCTTAAAATATGCCCCTCAATCGATGCATAAAATTGTGAAAATCCAACAATTACAACTAAGAACCAAAATAGGAAGAGAAGACCAGACGTTCTTTGGCCATGTTTTCGATGGAATATCACTAATACAGAACATAATGCCTGGAATTATGAACAATAATTAGAAGTTTAAAAACTATTTAAGTAAACTACTGAAACTATCATTGTATACTTACTAAAGAAATAGTTTTTAACACAGGAGTGTATATGTCAACGGGGTACGCTGGCTCACTTCTAATTAAGTAGTAACAAAATTCAAATATACTTAGAGCCATAAGAAGAATGAGAGAAACCTGCATAATATTAATAAAATAAATTATACTCAATTGTTTCTGTTTTAATTTCTATAAAATAAACAATATTTTGATTTCATCTTGCCATTTTAATATATTACATAAAAATAAATAAATAAACTTTCACCACCACAACCCATGATGGGTCTTGGGTTCTGTATCTGATAAGGTCAACTGTATCTGGCCGAGACCAAGCTCAACCCCCAGGTTTTTCCCTAACCCAAGAAAAAGACAAATCCACATTACAGGTGCACATTTATTATGACACAAAACCAAAATTGTGAATAAGAAAAATAAAATATTGCATAAGTTCTTTATTCAGTATTGTAAAATGGTCTACTAGTCAGCGCTTTTTACTGACTAGTCGGTCCATCTCATTTGGGAACAAATTAGGAGTGATTAAAATTCTAAATTGATTCGAATATAAAAAAAAACTTTTTTAATTAGATATTTAAATTGATTTACATTCATAAGTAAAGGAGGTAAGAAGGTTGAAGTAAACATCCTATGGTGCAACCTTTTTGTCTGCTACTACCTTTCACTTTGATTTAATTTAATTCTATTTGTTAATTATAGTTAATGTTTCTTTATTATATAAAATTATTTTTTAAAAGTAAAAACTTTAAATCAAATAAATAAATGAAAATAATGCTTCTAAAGCAAAACTAAAAAGTAATAAGAATTTTGTATTGGGTTGAACAGAAAGTGACATCAGTTTTTTCCATATCTTTTGTTTACAATAAATATACTTTAAATTGCTATTGAAATAGGTAGAATAATTAATCCATTCATTGGTTATGTTTATGTTTAGAACAATTAGTATTATTTTATAATATGCCGGTACTATATAGAACAAATAAAGTGTATTTTTGTTCTTTGATGCGTTTTTATTTTCAAAAAGGAAAAACATAAGTCAGGCCTGAAGAAAAATCACTGCAGTGTATGGTGAGAATGCTGTAACTTAAAAGATTAGCCAGAGATGGTCCAAAATTTTGTAGGCTATTTCGCTATATAATCATGAACTCAAAATCAAATAATTATAGATTAAATCTTATTGACTAATAAACTAATTTAGAGTTAATTTTTATTTTATTTTTTCAGATGTCAAGTTTCTTTTATTGAAAAAATAATATTTTTGTTATAACAAAAATTCCCAAAGCTGATAATAGAAGGATATCCAGATAAAAAATATTAAGAGATAGAATAAATAAATATATATTAATTGAATTAATATATTTAACTTGGGCTTCAATGTTTGGCAAGTCAGATCAAAGGACAATCAAAGAAGAGGTGACCTTGGGTAGAGTGGGCCTGGCTGTTATCTATATTTTTTCACTCTTTAAATACATTTTATTTATTTTAAAAATACAGCTATCTTCTAAATCAGTTTTAATGTTTAACAACTGTTGAAAAATATGTGTACTATTTTTTTCATACAATTATGTCTACTGTTGTTAACCACCAGTAAACGTTTTGGCAAATAAATTGAAATTGTATGTTAGACATAGGAAGCATAACCCTATTGTATATATACTTCAATTTCTTTAAATTTGAATAAACGTCAAGTTTAGAATTTTTTTTATGAACAAAAAAGTCTAGACATAAATAATAGTAGCACTTAAATTGTTCTTTACTTAAAGTAAGAGATACAATTTATAGTGATGCCAAGAAACAAATATTTCATATTTTACAATAAAATAAATTGTTCATTGGTTTTATTTGTATTTTTTTTTTCTAATATGGTCAATATTCATATTTCATTTGTTTTATGTAATGATGACAGTTTATATCAGAATTTTTTCGGATATCATTTCCACATGGCTTTTGAATGGAAATCTTTTGATAATTAAAATTGTAAATTTAAGTTCAAAATAAGATTCTTAAGATGCTTACCAGCTTTAGAACATTCCTCCAATTCCATGGGATATTTCTTGATTTACTAGTTAATATGTAGAACACATCAATACATGAGAACATCCATAGAAATAAACAAGGAATCCATGAAATAGTTTTTTCGATGCAAGGTGTTAAACGTGGTGACTCTGTGTTCCATGTTAAATTTGCATCCTGCAGACATAAAATTATTTTTAGAAAAAAGAGATCTTCAATTATTTTTTTTTTTTTCAGTTTAAATTTGAATCTTAAATATTATTTATGAAATCTTTCCTTGCCAAATAATAAAAACCTATTAGAAATAAATATTAAAAAACACTAGGAAAAATTTGAAAAATGAAAATAAAGTTTTTTATTGTTTTCTAATGTAAATTATTACATTTTTTAAATGTTCAGCAATGGTGTGGGAATGGTAGAAATGCACATAATGGATTCCTGAGACACTTGGAAAGATTGTTTGAAACCAAGTGAAGATTAAATTGAAGATATTTATTTCAAAAAGTTTCTGTTTTTAATATTGAAGTAAGTGAAATAAATGCTTACCCAAAATTGTGAGCCACAAAAATTGCTAAGAGTCTCTTCTTCCATGATATGATTGTGTTTTTTCAAAATTTCAGCCTCAAATGTGGATGGAATGGTAATTTTATTAAGTAAGGACAGTAAGTACTACTTTTATAAATAATAACAGCAAAAATTCTAAAAAAAAAATCATATATTTACATTATTTTTACTAGAGTTCAAAGTTTTAAGCCTAATAAATATGTATTTATATTTTTATCATTCTTTAGCAACTTCATATTTTCCTTTGCTGATTACAATAAACACTCTAACATATCAGATGATGGGTATTATAGGCTTGTCAACCTTCATGTGACACAGCCTTTTATCAATCCAGTCCTCTTCAAAATATCAGTATTTTCTTAAAATATTCCATTCTAGTCTTCTGTCCTAGGGAGCATCATATATAATTTAAATCTAATTAATTTTAAGGCATCCATTTATGAAAACAATACTAATACAGTTAGTTGAAAGGCCACAAGATAAAAAAAAAAAAATGATAGTCCAACCTAGTCTATTTTGAATAAAATACAATTTACAGTTTATGGTCGCCATGATTCATTTTCTGAAGGTAAACGTTATTAACTGAATATGTATTCTTCTTATTCAGATAATTATTTTCTATTGAACAAAATTTTATAACCAAAAAGTAATTCTTAATATTCCGGAAAGAATAAAGCAACAGTAAGCTGCTTATTGTTGGTGGGAAAAACTACTAGTCCAAAGCTCCAAAATTTTTGCGACTAGTAAATTTTAATGAAAACCCCATAAAAAAAATTATTTTAAAAATTTAAAACATCCATTCTGATCATTTAAACTTTGACAATAAGCAGATGTTATATAAAATGGAATGCAATTGGCATGTCAGCAGTCCAGCACCCATGGCATGCATGACACGTAGAAGTCTATCACCTTACAATACCTACTTCTGATTTGCACTGGGTTTGTCTTAGATAATATCTAAGCCAGCTCCTCTTCAGTTTTCTTCCACTTGACTCAGGCATATCCATAGTTGCTATGTTCTGTATAAGTTTGTTGTGATTTCAGTGGAGTTTGTCATTATTCTTTTGTATGAAGAGTTAATTTGGTCCTATACTGTGGGTATGTGCAAGTCCATATGCAATGATGTATAATTGATATACCATGGTGAATGTGTTATTATTCTTAATATGTTTGACAGAAGAGTTGATAAAATTTGGATGTGTGTATTTTTTTGCTATCCTTATCATTTGCGATGCTTAGATCCACCAAGGTTTCATTAAGTATAAGCATTTAATCGTTTTCTTATTTTTAAAGTCAATTGTTCAGGCTGAAGCTTTTCATTTCCACTTGAGCCTCAGGTCATACTCCAGTTAAGTAATGAACTATATTTGTTTGATGAATAGTTTCATTGTGTATATAAATTGAAGGGAAGATATCTTGTCTGAGAGTGAATGTGATATGCTGGAATTTGTCGAGTTTAATTTTCCACTGCTTGAATTATTCTTGTAATGTTGGAATGGCAGTAAATCCTGAGTGATGTTTGAATGCCTATTCAGAATGTTAGGGTTATTGGAATGTCGTTTTGACACAAAGGTGCAAGAATTGATCCTTGTGCAATCCCGGCCTTGATTGGATGTATGGAAGAAACATCCAAAAGCTATCGTACAGACAAGTACATTTATGGTAAGTATATTTATAAAAGAGATAGCTAGTCGGTGACACTAGTCCATTGTGCCACACTTAATCGAAAGCTAAAGCTGCATGTAGGGGAAGGTGCTGTACCTGTGGACAATTTCCACTTATAAATTTTTCTAATTTTCCGGGCTTTATTTATCTGACTGGTTATTGTACCATTAGATAAGAAATTTTAGGGGCTATCGAACCCTGGTGTCTTTATTTTGAAAAGTAATTTTATTTTTACAGAAAATAATGTTTTGTAACTTACTGATTAGTGTCCATAGGTACCTTCCCCCTTTGTACCTGTGGACACTAGTGGTTGTACCAATGGACATTCATTTCTTCGTAGGTTTATAGCGATAATTGAAATGATAATTAGAGAAACACATCAGCAATAATTTTTTATACAAAATAGAATATTTAAACAAGAAAAGTCAACTTGATTGTTAAACTAGAAGGCCGACTAGAAAGGTGACAACAATAAATTTAGCGTATGAAAGTAAATAGAAACTTAACTTATTTTTAAACCTTTTAACAAAAATAAATCTTTTAGGTACCTATAATTATAATTAACAAGTGCCAAAGAGTTTGTTTTTTTTTTTATGGAAAAAATCGAATCATTAGAGATTTTATCCATGAAAAGATGTAGGAAAATGTAATTGTTTACATGTGTCGTCTAGTTGCAAAACCGGCCAACTCCTCAATTTTGAGAAATACGTTTTTTCTGTTTTCTGAGTCCTAAGATACATTTTCCACCTATTGGAAGCAAGAAACCTCGCCAAAACCCGTCAAATCCTTGTTAAACCTGCGTGTGAAAATCACAGTGTGCTGCATAACCGGCCAAATCCTTACGTCAGTGAGTTTCGAAACCGGCCATCTCCACATCCGCTAAATCGCGCTCTTGTTCCAGATCAAGAAGGCCTCTTATCAGGCAACTATCAGTCTGCTCCTGCTTTTCCTGTGGTTAACGTTTATGCCTTCATTGTTCAGCGCACTTTGTTTTCGATCTCAATGGACAAGTTTGTAGAAGAAGTTCCAGCTAATTTAGCAAGAAAGAGACAAAGAGACCCTGCAACATGGAGAAGAAACAAACCCCTCCAAATCGGGTTTTTGTCCAAATTGAGAAGACTTTAAGGAAAATCGAAACCCTCGTTCAGCCAACAGAGTTTGACGGCATTCTCTCGGAAAGTGGAACGGTGTTCAAGCCAGGAAGAGACTACAAAAATCTTGATTGGAAGAGTCCCAGTAATGCCCTCCTCAAACCCCCTGCACTATGGCACTTAAAAGTCACCCCAACGAAGATATTTTTCATAACCAAACAAAATAATAAGGTGCTAGTTTAAGGGGAGGTTTTCTACAGATCGTTTGATTTTTTACAAGAACGTCGTAGCACGAGCTGCTCAAGAAGGAAGAAGCAGAGAAGTAGATGAGAGGGATGAAAAAGAATATCAAGAAGAAATGTGTAAGCCTGTTGAAGACGATAATGCCGCAAGAGTATAAGTTTCTGAATGTTTATATTTCTCTAAATTAAGTTTTTCGGAACTTAATTGCTTTAAAAACAATTCTCGCCAGTTTTTCCTCCTAGATACACCACAATATTTCAGAGTTTAATTTTTTCAAATAATATTTACTTATTCTAGAAAGTTTTGTTCATTTGCATCCCCCCAAAAAAAAAATTACGTTAAATTTAGTGATTTTTTAGTTCTAATTAGTTGCAAAACCGGCCAAATCCAAAATGAGTTGCAAAAGTGGCCAAAACCAAAATAAAAAATTGAGTAACTCACCCCTTCCACTTGCCCCTTCCATTTCAAAAAGTGCTTTCAAAAACCCCTTGTGCCTCTAAAAACCGAAGAGATTTTGTCCCTACACCGTTTTGTCGTGATGTTACAGAAAATCAGCTTTCCTGAAAAATTTTGTTTTTTGGAGATGGCCGGTTTTGCAACTAGACGACACACATAATCTCCCAGTGCCAGTTATAAAAGATGGCATTGGTAATTTTCTTTTGATATCTCTTATTTCGATTTCATAATTAGTAGCGATGTCCGGAAGAATAAATTTTGGGGTTCTATCATTTGATGAAATTTTCTTCAAGTAGCAAATGTTGAACGTGAACGAGTCTACTTTTTCTTTGATCAAAGTTATAAAATGCTTTACTATACAAAACATAGCTATCAACATATATTTCTTCATCTTCAATTTCTTTACCTTGTTCATAATCATTCATCAATTCATCCAAAAAATTACAATCTTCGCTTGATGGATCAGCCAAGATCACATTTGTGAAATCACTATCTTCACTAGTTGAATAGTTTGTTATAAATAGTAAGTGGCGAGTTTTCTCCTCTTAAAAAAAAGGTTTTACGAATAATAGGTATCCAAATTTAGGCATTTTATATCACGCGGAATGCCTACAAACTTTTCAGCAATGATTATAATTGAAATGATGAATTAATAAACAAAAAGAAAAATCTGTTGTACCTCTGGACACTTTAACTATCTGTCCACAGGTTCAGCTGGCAATGGTGTCCACAGGTACAACTGAACACCATGTTGTGCGGAAAGCTCTGTTTCACAAAACCCGTAAGTGATAACTGATATGAAAACATATGAAGTTATGATATATTTATCGGTCAATCCAATGAAATATTACTGCCTAGAAAATTTCTAACTGAAGGTCTTAAAAAATTTAAAATCACTGGTTGGATTGGTCAGGATTTGGAAGAAAAAAACTTGAAAATAATAATTTCTACTGAACTGTTGATCTGACAATCTCGAAAACACACGTACAACTGCAGGGAGATGATTGCAACACTACCAATCAAACAATTTCAATTTCCCTCCTCCCACTCTCTCTTAATTTAAAATGTCCACTGGTACAACTGTGCTTTAGGTTTAGCACCTTCCCCTACATCTAGAACTATCTCAGCAGTATACAGTCTATACACTAGCACGACTAAAATGTAGTCTCTGACTGTTTATAGTTAGTGTATCACTGATAGTAGTGAACGAAATAGAAAATGAAAACAAGTCGGTGTTTTAGTTGTATTTGTTTGTTAGTAAGTATGGCGAGTATACGCTAGTAAAGTAATTTTTCAAAAACTCTGGAGCAAACTGCAAGTAAGCCAATGGACATATAGGAGGATGGATTATTGTTACCTTTATTCATTAATAAATAAATGAATCAAAATGTATTTTTAAATATTGTATGATTCAATAAATTTAAGTATCAACTAGGCAAAGGAAGAATAATAATGGATAGAAGGTAGTGATCAAGAAGGCAGTGGAGAGAACTTATATAATTCTAAAAACTTAAGCCAAAGTCAATAGTAATTGAATATTGCGATATTTAATAAATCCAAGAGTGACCATAGTTAATTAATCAGAAGAAGAAAACAAAAGAAAGAAGGTCCTGCAATTAAGTTTTTATTAACTTCATGAATTGATAAATATAAACTGAATTAAAAGTTGATAGTACATATTTAAAAAAAAAAAGTTTGTATCAAAAATGAATATTACACTTAAATATCATTTTATTCTGAGTATTATCTACGATAAATATTAATGAAAATATATATAATTAATATTACTTCTCTTTTATTACCTAGTAATTTTGAGCTCCAGTGTTTATTATTCTTCTTCTTTTTTTTTAAGTGATAAAAAGGCTTGAACTATTTTTTTTTTTTGTTATTTAATTATTAATTAACGTTTGTTTGTTATTTAATTATTAATTAACGTAATTTCATCGAGAAATATATTGATGAGATATTTCATTTACCAACTTCTTGTATCATTATTTTTGGGATTAATCAAAATGATCTATTACAAAGGTTAGATACAAAGTATATTCTTGGTTAGGTAGAAGAGGAGGTGTTCTAAGCAAGCAAATGAAAGCATTTCATCTTCATCCCGTTACCCCATCTAACGACATATTCGTTCACAGTTATCCGCACGTGGCAACCTAAATTATTAGTTTTTGGAACGCACAAAATTAATTAAATATTACATTTGTTAAATATTTTATTAAACAGCAAAATAGTTTAGATAGCTCTCAGTTTTCAATCTAATAGATAATTAAAATATTTATTGATATTATTACACAACAATTGTCAATTCTGTTTCGAAATAAATTTGACTTTTCAAAATTAAAAAAAAATAATAAAAATAAATTAATACTAAAAATAATAACTTTATACATGGGCCAATCAACGAACTTCCCCCGCCTTCATTTTCATTTATCATTTTTAAAAAACAAAAACATTTATTTTCCTTATTGAATAATTTATACTATAATACCACAGTGTATTATACTGGTGCTAAGTGTATGTACTATACAATATCAATAAATACTTTTGAATACACATTTATAATGTTGAATTTTGAAGGTGATATTATGGTTTGATAAAATGTTTGCTAATAAAAAAAAAAAAAAAAAAAAAAATAAGAATTACTTGACGCATTATGTCAATAATTCATTAATGAATTAATGAGATACCATTTATTGTATTTATTTATTTGTTAGTCAAATAAAAACTGTAGTTTTACACTACAGTACATACCAGCAAGATGTAATAAACGTGTTCTCAAGATTAAATAAACATATAATAATACTGTAAGATAATAATTTTCAGTAGTGTACCTAATTTTAATGTGTTATAATAAAATTTAATGTTTTTAGTCATTCAGTTCAATTATTACGATATTTATATTATTATTTTATTAAAAAATAACCTAGGAACCACTGCATAAATCAGTTTATTTTAAAAAATAAAAAATAAAATGAAATAAAAACAATTATAGAACACGATGTTTTAAAACGATTTCTTCATGAAAATGATAAACATATATTAAATATTAGTTTTTTAGTTTAGGTGTCCAAACTAATTTACCCTTCGATTATATCTTATCGCTATGAACTTTTCATCACGCAACTATTTTTCCTGATAATTGATTGGTGTAGAGACTCAGGAAAAAAATGACACAAAAAATAATTTAAACAGCCAAATCTCCAACCTAATAATAATAATAATAAAATAATAATAACTTTAGTTAGACAGCAATTTTTGCGTACTACTTCGACATATCTTAAACAGAATTTAAAGCAACTCTTTTCAAAGACCAGCAATATTTGTTACTGTCAGATTGTTGAATATATGAATTCTTAGTTTGCAATGAATAAGTAGGACAATGCAGTTTCAACCCAATGATGCTGAAGCAACAACTTCATTGAACCACAAAAATATATGCATATTTACACACACACTTTTCGTTGAAGGATGGTTAAATTCGGTCAAAATGTGTATATTTGCAAAATACTAATCTATTATTATATACAAAGTGTAAATTATGAACCATAAGAAGCCTCTCAGATAACCATGGAGCACGATGTATTGTTATCAAATACACGCCTTTTCCATAGGGATGCTGTCAAATGGAAAACAAAAAAAATAATATAAAATAAAAATAAAAAGAAGCCTCTGTGACTAAAATTGTTCTAGAGAGACAGGTACGAATTTAGTATTGCTTAAAGTCATTTAATTATTAGTAGGAAAGTTTTTTTCAACAATTTAGGAATTTTTAGGAAAAAATTCAACACAAATTCAAAAGGCACAGCCTGGCGAGCTGACGCGGGGTATTTCACGGTGAATTTCTGAGGGGAAAAACTGCTGGTGAGTTTACCACAAGCTAACACACAGTTTTACAAAGCGATTTCAAAATGGTTAACGTGTTTAGTAGTATAGGGTATAGCGAAATGGTTATCAATGAACTTCTGCTGATGGATTTCAGTTCAGAATCTGAATCATAAAATCACTGCGAGAAAAGAACGATAGTTTCAGCTTTTTTTGGGAAGAAAAAAAAAAAGTAAAACATTTGTATCTGGAGAAAAGAAAAAGTTATGGGAACTTTTTCATAACTAAAGAATTGAATAACAACAAATTTACAAACTATTTTAATATAATGACTTTCGCGTAATCTTCATGTCTTGTATCATACTAAATTGGACGAATTTGCACAGCCTCGATCAATTTCTTATACATTTTCACAATACACACGGTGACCACTGCATAGAACAGAGGCATGAGAGGTACGTTAGCAAGATCACGGACAGTGAATACTCCTTCACGTCACCCTGCGATGTAACTTGAGGGGTTCGCATCATATATCTGTTTCATAGAAACACCGTGAACCACCTGTGTCACCTCAACAGGTTGCGCCCCCCTACTTACTGTCTCTTTATTCCTAATATGCATCACCTTTTTCCACAGGTTTTTTTTTTTTTTTTTTTTTTTTTTTTTTTATAACATTTTATATTTCTTCTCTGTTTAACTCGATTTTTTCATTAGCTATTCATCAATGTTAATTAATACCAATATTTAGTTTACTTAATTATTAAGTTTCATGCTAACTTTTATTTTCTCATAATTTACACCATTCACACTTTTTTTCTCTTTTCCCTTCTTAATTTACAATACTATTTATGCTTAAAAGTTAATTATTCTTTTTTCGCAATGTCAGAGCTATATGTTATACTTTATTTATTTATCGCTGTTTGTTAACTATACCCACTCATATTTTATTTTAATATTTTTTAACATAAAATTGTTTCTTTTTTTACCTTATATTTTTTATTTTTCATACTATTTTTCTTTTCTTTTCATTTTTAAAATATTTTTTTTGGCATATATTTTTGTTTTTTATTCTAGCCTTGAGGAAGGCTTTTAATGTAGGCCGAAACGTTGGCACAGTAAATTAAAACTTCTGGTGTCTCCTTTACTCGATAATTATCATCATAACAAAAATTAGTACCTACTTTTTTAAATTTTATTAGCTTTGTGAGTAAAATGTTTAATTACATATTCAGCCAAGTATAGAATTTTTTGAATATTTAAATCGGAATATTATGAAGAAGGTAATAGGCTGGTTATGCCTCCTTCACATAACGGCATCCTAAAAGATTTACAGCTTATAAAAATAATTACTATGTCATCCATCTATGAATATGGCGAATACTTCAGAACAATGCAATGAAATTAGCGCAATATGACAATGGGAAATTACGCAAATTGGTGAACACTTGTTCAATTATTATGTAACGTTCAGGTGTAAAAATAAGTCAACACAGGTGTGTGTGATTTCGTGATTACAAAATAAATAATGCCAGGTGTGAAATTAAATTATTCACATATTAGTTTGTTTGTTTTTTTTTTACTCAATGTCAAACAGAAACCGGAATTTGCAAATGTGTGGGAAATCTCTTGAAGCGTGAAATGAATGACTTGTTTATGGATGTCAAAGTCAGTTGAAAAAGATATATTGTTTATTTCAATGAGTGAAAAACTAGTGGGTGAAAGATAACAATGTTTTGTGAGATATCACTGAGCCTTAAAAATATTCATTCACGAAATGTAAGGGAAGACCACATTTTAAGGGATAAGGCCCTGCTTATTCTTAGACTATTTTAAAATATTTCAAGACGTTGAAAAAAAGAAGAGGTTTGGTCCAGAATCAAGCCTAGATTTGAGCAACAAATCGCTTCTCAGAACCTATTAAACTCACTTCTACTGTTTGTTTAGTAAAGTTCTGGTGCATTAGAATAGCTTTCTTTAAGATTGCGTATATTGCACATAATTGAATATTATCTTTCGATATATCCATTGTTTTCAACTACCTTGAAGTGCATTATAGGTACCCAATTATAAAGTTACATTAATAATTAATACAGACGGCAAGATGAAAGAGGGGCGGCACTCTATGATGTCAGTATTATGAGGAGTTAAGCCCTAAATCCTTTAAGTGTTATTATCATTAACCCAGCCAGCCGCCTAGGTTCCTAATAGTAGTTGATCGGTTAAATTTCCCCGGAGACAGGAAATTTGTGAACAAAAATAAAAATATACAAACAAAAGAAATGCGAAATTGAATTAGTAGGGATAAGGACGTATATAACTATGGCCTTGGAAGAAAACAAACACAGAGGATAGAGATTTTGATAAACTGTTGGAATTGATAAAGTTGAAGGGCGAGAATGGAGGGGCGATGATCCCTTGAATGGACAAGCCTGGAGAGGCTGACTGATGAAGATCTGATGGAGAGGAAACCCACTATGTAATATTATAAGTCAGGCATCAATAGATGAGGATATTTTGTCATTAGGAACTGTGAGTAATATAGTATTTATTAATACTCCCAGTAGTAACTTAGCTACGTTTACCAATCTCTCTGCCAGTAATTGGTTTTGATGCCAGTACGACTTCTATAGTTTGAGGTAAAGAACTCTTTACTAAAGATAATCAAAGACCAACCTTTTTAAAGATGAACCATTGATCTAAACATACCATAATCTGATGATGCAATATCTAGGGTATTGTATAAAACGTTTACTACTTCCAGTTGTGATAAGTTTTCCTTGCTCAAACGAGAACGATGTACTGAGACATTGTCGTTTTTCAAAATAACATGATTCTTGTATACCAAAGCCGGGTGATTTGCCCTCAAAACTGCATAAACTCTGTCTAGCTTATCACAGAGAAGGTTTGATTCCACTGTCCTGTCTGTAGAAACAAGCTCAAAATACAGAAAGCCAAAAATACAAAAGTTCCACCAAATAAAAAGCACCAGTTTTGTCCAAAACTGATCCAAGCGAACCAATGTGCGGGAGTATTTCGATGGATAGATTTATCTCCTTCTATAGCACAGATTTCGTCGGCGGTTGCCTTTGCTCTTAGACCAGGGGTGCTCAAACTTGAACTGCTGGCGATCTACCTCAATATTTTTAGACTACTTACGATCGACTCTGAGACTGCAAGTGTATGTGATGCAGGGTTGTCGTACATACACGATACACCCTACCTACCTAGGTAGGGTGTACCGTAGCATATATAGATATTAGCTTTCTGCACAATATAGGTACATTATTTTAGTCAAGGTTTGGGTTAGGTTTAGTTAGGTTCTTCTCTACAATATCAATGAAAAAACTCATAGTTATTCAAAATTGCGAGTTTATTTGTTGTTACAAAACAAAAGAGTTACATATGGTGTTAAACTTAACTAAGGAGTGGCTTTGGATGTTGAAGCGTGGCACTGCATGTCCTCAGCATACTTTTCATAAGATGGTACGTAACCACTGAGTGCTAATCTCAAGCATGATGACATATGATCGTCAGTTAGTCGATTGCGATATTTTGACTTAATTATCTTCATTTCAGAAAATGCAGACTCGCACAAGTAAGTTGACCCGAAAAATGCCGTCAGTTGAAGGGCGATTTGCCTTACATTCGGATATTTATCTTCAGATATAAAACACCAGAAATTTGTATCAGATGCTGTAGCTTTGAGATGTATATCTGATATAATCTGCACCAACTCATTTTCAACAGAACATGAGTTCATATTAAACTGACTTGCTATTTCAGTAGCTAATTCCTCAATGTTTTTACATGAAAAAGGATAACTCATAAATGATGCTATATTTTCCAATTTACTGCAATCATAAAAACGCATTTCGAATTGTCCCAAAATATTTGATAATTCAGCCTCATACGTATCATAATTCAACTGAGGAATCCTTGCTTTCAAAGACGGAAAATGTTTCAGATCCTTTCTTTTCAGTTGATCTATCATAAGTTGCAATTTACTTTTGAATGCGTTTACTGCGCTAATCATCTCAATAATAGTTTTTCCTTTACCTTGAAGCTCCAAGTTAACGGTGTTTAAGTGCATTGTGATGTCAGTCAAAAATGCCAAATCATTTAGCCATTTTTCGTTTTTCAAAATCTGAGTGTCATCACCTCTTTCGTCTAGAAAAGCTGTTATTTCGGGCAATAATTCTTGAAACCTTTCTAGGAATTTTCCGCGACTCAACCACCTGACGTCCGTGTGAAGAACTAAATCAGTGTGTTCAGCTGACTCCCTATCTTCCAACTGCAACTGAAAGAGCCGCCGTTGCAAGCTACGTGCACGGATGGAATTCACAATTTTTGTTGCAATGCCCATAATTTCCTCCGTGTTTAAAACTTTTGAACACAAAACTTGTTGATGTATAATGCAATGGAATGAAAAAAATGAAGGGAATTCTTCATTAGCTCGACACAATGCCACAAAACCGTTTTTGTTTCCAGTCATTGCTGGTGCTCCATCGGTTGTAATGCACACTAATTTATATATTGGTAGCTCGTAGTTTTTTACAAAATTGAAGAAAACGTCATATATATCTTCGCCACGGGCCTTCCCCTTCAGAGGAATGATTGTCAAAAATTCTTCCTTAGCCAACATGTCATTGAATACCATCCGAATAAAAATACACAGCTGGGCAGTGTCTGTCATATCGATGGATTCGTCGAACTGTAAAGAAAAGTATGTACATTCCATGATATCATGTTTTAGTTTATCTGCGATGTCCTGACTCATGACTTCAATACGCCTTGTGACAGTCGGACGAGATAACTGAAGTTCTCTAATAGCAGACATGATTTCTGTTTTATTTTTAAAATCTCCAAATAAAGTCTCACCCGCTTCAATAAATGCTTCCTTCACCACCGATCCATCTTCAAATGGTTTCTTGTGTTTTTCGCCAAAATATGAGATATTTTAAATGACGCGATCGTAGCAGCTTTTGATTGTTTGGCTGGTCTTGTGAACATGGATTGTTCTTTTTTCAAACAAGATATCAAATCACTTACTTTTCGTTTTCTTAATTCACTCGGTAGCGGAAAATCCTTTTCATAGTTTTTATGAACCGTTTTATGATGCCTCTCTAAGTTACCACGCTTAGGTATTGCAACTGACGCACGACAAATAACACAAATGCACTTACCCTTCACTATACAAAAGAAAAATTCTTCCTCCCAATCCTTATTAAAATGATACGTTTTAGATTTCTTCACTGCACTCATTTTCCACTATTTAATAATAAACTTTGTATCGACGTAGGATCGCCATCAAGTTACAATTCAGAATGACTCCAATTCCTGCAGGCGCAACATTTATATCGGCGTGAACGAAAGTCTCGAATGTTCCCGTCAAACGCGCCGCCCGAAACTAGACTGTACTGTCTCTCGTCTAGAAACAACACGGCTTTTCTTTGACAAGTGCCGCGCGTTCCTTTGATAAAGCCACCTTTTGCCGCAAGCAGTGTTATTTTATTACGTAATACATTTTTGTAGTTTAGTTACCTACCTACTTATTAAAATTTTTTTTCTTCTCGAGATCTACCCAAAAAGCACTCGCGATCGACTAGTCGATCGCGATCGACCGTTTGAGCACCCCTGTCTTAGACCTATTTACTTCTGACATTATTAGTACGTTTTAAAAATTTATATGAGTCCATAAAACAAACTCAAGTCACAAGGAATTAAAGTAGTAGTTAAAGTACACATTGACTTAAATAGTAGTAACAAAAACATTCCTACAGGATTATACTATGCTACTATCGCTGCGTAAGTAGACGAGGATCCTAATTTTAATCCAGATGGGTTTAATTAGTGAGTCAGTACGCTCGAAAATGGCGACTTGTAAATAGCACAATTAAGACCCTATACCCAACCACTTATTTTTTTTCGCAAGTTTTTTTTTTTTTGGTTTTAAGACTTGTTGACGCAAGTCCTATACTGCCAGTGTTCAAATTATAATTAAGTAATTACGAGGATTCATTAGTAAGACAATACCAGAACAACAAAATATAAAGCAGGTCGGCTGCCATTATGGATATCATTTGTGCCTTCATTATTTGTATTATATGCCTCGTTGAATGTCCCTAGTCTTGCTCTATTATATGAGAACTTTTATTTCTGACAAAAATTTATTTAAATCGCGAGCCTTTTCTTCGGTCATAATTCTTAAAAATTCAGAGCCGTCGTGAACAATCCATGTACCCAGCGCTCTTATCCTCTCATTCACAAACCTTTTGGCAATTAAAAACTATGTGTCTTGGGTCTTCCAGGCATTTAGGACACATACCACTTTGTGCTAGTGCCATTAAATTAAGATATTAATTGGTCTGCCATGGTTAATCTTGAGCCGATTAAGTTTTACTAAGCTTGGGCGGTCGATAACAGAGTTCATATTCAATACAATTAATAAGTTAATTAATTACAGCCAAAAAGAAGGTTTTAAGCATCCTATCTCATTTCGGTTGTGAACGATCGTCTTCGCCCATTTTCCTTTAAACTTCTCATGCCGACCGTACACGGCAACGTTTTATTATTTTGTCATTATTGTTTTTAATTATTATTAATTAGAATGGATATCATTTATTCAATAAATTTGTATATATTTTAGTTCTGATTTTAAGGTCTATGGTAAACCAGACATTTTTAACACTAGTTTTTTTTGACATCTTCCAAATTGAAAAACAAAATATTTAACCAAAAAAATAAATTAATTAAATCCCTTTTAAATACTACAGCTGAACTGTGTAAAAATACTTTCAATTCCGTCCTCATTTAAAAAGATATCCTTAGGGTGTCAGTAACTGATTTTACATTAGTTATTTTCACTATCTTGTAAAATATATTCCAGTTCTAATGTTTGGTGTGAATTTTCTAGTTTAGCTTAAAGTATAGTAATTAAGGAACAATAACTGTAAATTTCAACTTGATTGGACTATTCTTTCTATAATTATAGAATGATTATTTCCGAATATTTCCTTAAGGGTGTCAATAACTGTCTGGTTTACCCTATTATTTTTTTATTTGTTCTCGACATTATTTCTAAATATGTATTAGGATTTATATAGCCGCAATATTTCATTTAAATATTTTATTTGTTATTTATTTTCGATTTCATCAAATAAATGTCAGCATACGGAATCGTGGTTTTTATTTTTCTAGTCCCATCTTATCATTTGGTCTGGATTTTTTTTACTTCTTTCATAATTCTTAATTTTCAAGAAAGTTGACAGAAAAATATGCTACATGGCTACCACAGTGTCTCCACCAGCGAATGGAATGAAACAGAAGTGGAAAGATAACTGCTTAATTTATAATAAAAGTTTGCAACTCCTGATCACAGAAAATCAAATAGACCTAATCTGATCAATGTTTTTTCTAAACTGTAGCACGATTATCAATTTCATCCATTACAACATTAATACTGGAGAAGGACTTTCGAGGAGTAATCATGAAGGCTAACCACCAGATTTTTGTGCCAATCAAATAAATAAACGTTTTTTATAATCATTTCCAATATGAAAACGCCAGACTGCAAACTTCGAATGTCGTTAAAACATATTTAAATAAGACATCGCTCCTTGCCATTACCACCTATTCAAGTCGATGCAGTCAAACTTTGGATAAATAGTTCTTTCATTTTGTTAAGAAGCAAATTTGTTTTATTCTCATAACAAATGGCGGAATCATATTCACACCCAATATATATATATATATATATATATATATAATATCTTCCTTTTTCCGACACAGCTATTCACTGTTGAATTATCTCTGACCCACATCGGATATTATTTTCTTTATTTATTGATCAAGAAGGTGGCAACCCTGCTTTTTAGGGAGTTATGTACTTAAATATTGTCATAACCTAATCTACATGCTATAACTATAATGGTCAAAGAAAATTAATAGATTCACTATTTCCAATTCATATTATAATCATCAGTATGTATCTCATCAAAGTAGATAAAAAATTGTTTGATAAACAACACGTAAAAACCTGTGAACACAATCACTTAATTTTTATTTAAACACTATTAATCGATAAATGAAATTATTATAGATAAAAAATGATTCTTCGAAGCAGGAAGAGGGAAATGTAAATAACTTAGTACATTTGAACTTGATTGGCATTAGAGGCATCGAAAAAAAAAAAAAAAAAAGAGAGAACCTCTCAAAAATTACTTTATATATATATATATATATATATATATATATATATATATATATTTTTTTTTTTTTTTTATTATATCAGGCAATGAAATTCCTAACTAAAAATATTTAAAACTTTTAATATAAAAACTAGCATATTTAACTATATAAATACAACATTCATATAATGCTGTTGAGAAATTAAAAAAATATTGTTTTTTTTTTTTTGTTTTACATGGATGTCTTTTGAACAGGGGTAACAAACAAACAATTTTAGTTTTCCCACGTTCAGGAGTGAAATGAAAAAAATTCATTTTTGAATTAACGTTTTTTTCACATTCAATTTGACAATTTCTTTTGGTGTAGCTCGGTTCGAAAATTTGAAAACAGTTTCCACTTTAGAAATTTAATGGAGAATATTTTTAGTTATGTAGCATTTATCGCTAGGACCCACAGTTTAGGAGTTAAATTGGTTTGAGTGAAAAAAGTCAGGTTGAAACTTTTTTTCACACCAAAAATGTAACATTTTGACACGCTATAGCTCTATTGGTGTTGTTCGGATGAAAAATTTGACAATTTTTTTAAATCAGAAATTTACAGAAGATTATTCTTTTTTAAATAACATTCGTCACTACGACCTACCAATCAGGAGCTATATATTTTTTAATGAAAAAATTCACGTTTGAAACCGCTAGTTTCTCTAAATTTCGAATAATAATCGATTGTTAATTTAATTTAATTATCTACTCAAGTAATTTAATACTTTTAATTCTAAAATTTAAATTGGGAAAAGCAGTAGATTGTAGATAGCCATATCTTTTTATTATTTGTTTATTTTGTTTGCTCCCTTTTTGTATTGTTCATAGATAGATAAATACACATATCAATGAGCTATTTATTTTCCCAGTCGGAAAGAAATTGTGGGTTTTTTAAATGTTTTCCTTGTTGTTTTTTTTAATAAAGATTAATAAATTTTAGATGATCGTTAGACGAAAATCGATCTTCAATACTTTCTTGTACATCTAGTATCGATATTTGTGACTCCCTTAGTTTTAGTATAATCGATTAATATATTAAATAAGTACATATTAATATAATTAAAAGATGAAATGAAATTCTTACCTTTCAATATTCCTAATTTCAAACCTACCCAATCCAACTAACAAAACCACACCGATCAATGTACTATTTTCGTTCTACAAACAACCAACCCAAACCCCCCACACCTCTCCGCTCCAAAGCAACAGCTCTACTGCCGGCCTTCGCGGGGTATCAAGGTCACAGATCCACGTGATTATCAAAATGGCTGTGGTAGGTAGACTTGCATTCAGTCTTGCAACAAATTAATATGTTTTTTCTGTAATTATATCATTAATAAACACCAATGAAAATATTTTTAATGTTTATTGATTAAGATATGAATTAATTTTTAATATTTAAAAGTAGCAAAGTAAGGCAACACAAGTAGAAACAAAGAGCAATTTTAGTTTACCCTTGTTCAGGAGTGAAATGAAAAACATTTAATTTTACTCTATCTTTATTCTAGTTTATTTACACTAAATTGTTATTCGCCAGGTTAAAAACTTGAATAACACATTTAAATAGATTTGCACAACATTGTGCAATTGCCAAATCAGGATTTTTTTTCTCATTCGGTTTTCATATTTCTGATTTTGCTACCCGATTAAATTTTAAAAACATAAATTTTGAACTGTCAAACTTTATAAAATTAATGATGAAGTTTTAGGAAGATTAATAACCAAAATCAAAATATTATGAGCTATTTTCGATTTATTATAATAAATCGTCATTAAAAAAAATGAAATTAGTTTTCAAAAACGTGTAGATTATTCTTGAAATGAAATATCCAAACAAGCCTAATAAAGAATAAAAATTATTACTATTGTGTCGTACTCCGATAGTCTAAAAAACACTAGGGCCACTATCGGAAACAAAATGTTTTATTCCTCTTTCCTTGGAAGCCATTAATATTCAATCAAGCTGTAATTTGTTTAATGACGACATAATATTACAACCAAGGCGAGATTAAATAAAGATTAAAATAAAGACCTGATTATTGATAAAAATAATAAGTTGTTAGCATGGGGTAGAAAATACATTTTTTTTTTTTTAACTATGATAAGGATAGTTGAAACAATTAAAATTTTTAATTACGTCAAATGTTTTTTAAAATTGAAAAAAAAAATCAAACATTTAAATGTTATGCATATTAATAATATATACACATCTAATTGAATTATAATGCTAATACACCTATTCTCCTAAAAAAGATTCTCAAGAAACGACATTTAAACATCAACTGAAGTGAGGTAGGAAAACGAAATCATTCAATGGAACCCAAATATAAAAAATATTAAGTATTTAAAGATTTCTTCAAAAATAAATCCATAAATAGATATTTAGATTTACAAAAGGTTAACATTTTAACACCATAACTATGTCCTGCAAAAACAATCGTTTTTTAGGGTGAAAGAAAAGAACTTAAACAAATGTAAAATCAAAAGGTTATTTACAGAAATTTACAATTTGTATTTAAAATAAAAATATTATTTACATAAATTTATGATTTGTATGTAAAATTAAAATATTATTTACATCGAAAGGTTTATTATTTTAGATTACTATTATTAATTTTAAGAAGGCAAAAATAGAAAAAAAAAAAAAAAAAAAAAAAAGAGTTTGAAAACAGGAAGATGGCATTCTGGAGAAGACTAAGAGATAGAGAAGACTGAATGAATAAAACGGAATTTTGAGGTCCTCGGTAGGCATGTCGAAGACAAAAAAAAAAAAATAATTTATCATTTTAAAGAAAGCTTTTTCTATACTTTAAAAATAGCAAAAGCCCTTTTTTAAATTTAATAATCACCCATTCTTATCACTAAACAATAAAAAACAAAACAAAAAAAAAATTAAAAAATGCCCGTATTCAATAAAATCATAATTTATATTTGATTTTTTTAATAATTACTTTTCCTATTATTAGTAATTCCATAATTGTATTCCTAATACAGAACATTTTTTTTTTTTTTATAACAAATTCGATATTTCTTAAAAACAAATTATTAAAAAAAAATAATAGGTTTTCGATATATAGGTTTTTTTATTTATTTTTTTATGTATAAACAGAAACTTAGTTTAAGTTCGACTCAGTTTAGAATTAGATCTTAAATAAAATTAAAAATCTCTCACAATAAATTTTCTGAGCATTGAAACATTTTAACTATGTTAATATAAATATGGAAAATAAAAAATTGGATCGTTGAGTCTAATGTTGAATTGTCGTTTTTGCATTTAATCTGAATGGTATTTAAAGCACTGATTTTTTTTAGAGAATACAAATTAAAAATTAACTTACCTAATATTCTGTAGATCTACTGTTTGCAAAATATTTATGATAAGGCCACACAAGGTACTTTGACAAGGTTGGGAAGCTTCTTCCTGGATCTGAGCGGCCTTTTTATTGCTTATCTTTGTTTAAATTTTGATTGTGTCTGGCGAGAGACTGTCCGTGAGGTAACTGTTGGTGCTATACGTGCAACAGGCGAATTCTCGGAAATCCTCCAGACGTTCGGCGAAATTAAGAAAATGCAAATATTTCGAAATATCTTCAGCTCACAAGTAAACCGATAACAAAATTGTTTAATTTAAGTCTTGAGGCTTTTAAAATTTAATTTTGGAGAAGGAAATAAATTATGATCATTTGTAATTTTTGAACGCTAGAAATTGAAATTGTTAATTATTTTAAACATAATATGAATGATTTATTTTATAATAATTTGTTATTCATTTAATAACAATTTATTATTTTATCCAAAGAAATATCAGTGAACTTACTAACAGATATATAACAATTCATTGCAAGTAATGTCAATGTTATAAACCCTAATTATATGTATGTTTATATTGTTCTATGTTTTTATTATTTTATAATTCTTATTTCATAATTCACCTTCCTCACTATTTATCAATACTCAGTTAAGTTTCTTTCACTTAATTTCTTCATGAGATACAGGAAAAAAAAAAAAAAAAATTAGAACTCAAGACTTTAAAACAGTTAATTCTAATAAATGGAATAACTGATAACATGTAGACAAGTACATAAAATTATATATTTTTATAAAAGTATTGTTATTGATGAAGGAAAGAATAACAAAACCATGCAAAATTGATTTATCAAAATTTTTCACAGCTGGTTTATTAAAGTAAAGGTCTGACTAGACTAGGAAGAGGTGTTGTTTTTTGTATGGCCGTTTTCAATGTGATTGAACTACTTTTGGGAGAAAACATTCCACCTAAAAATAATTTAGTAGAAAAAGTAATAAAAAAAATAAATAAAATCTGGAAACTTGGCTGGTTTTGGAATTCTATGTCTCAGTTATAGAATAAAACACTATCACTGATCTTTCAATAATAATTAAAATATTCCTATATATCAGATAATGAAATCACTAAAACCTAAAAAAAAAAAAAAAAAAAAAAAATACTTGCATCTATAAAAATTTATAATAATATGATAACAAGCATTTCATATAAGATTATTTTAAATAAATAAAAATGAAACAATCATAATAACAAAAGATATTATGAAAGAATGTTTTTTATTTTAAAAGTGAACAAATGAAAAAAAAAAAAAAAAGTGGTGTATATTTATTAACTTTTTTTCTTTTTCTTTCAATGATTGATTAATTTTTTTACAGAAAATTTTTACATTTTAAAATATTCAACTTTTAATATAATAATTCATATTATTTTCCAGTATAAAAAAAAACAAAAAAACTAGAAATTTTCTTCAATAAAATAATTGATATTTTAACCCGACCGTTACCAATAATGACTTAATCCACAAAGTTGTGGAGCCATAACCATCCCATTTTTTGATGGGATGGAGCATGGAGCCGTTTTTTCATCACCTAGCCCTACTTTGTTTTGAATTCCTCCGTATTTCCTTGCTGCCAACTTGGTTACCACCATTCCTATCATACATACCCTTTATATTTATGTTTAATCTTTTTCATTAATAATTTGCATTTTTAAATACAATTTTTGTATACATACCATATGCCATTATAATACAGTATTAACTTTAATAATCATTCATATCACTACAACTATTTTTATACCCTTGTTTTAATATTACTATCTGTAAGAATTTAATAGTTTTTATGATTAAATGAAAAACTTATTTCATTGTTATTAAATCATTTTTTAATATTTTTATTCTGTTTCTTTACACATTTTTTATTATTATCGCTATAACTAATAGTTTATTTATGATTCATTTTCATTTTATCATTTACATTGGCTATTTATTATTTTAATGTTTCTTTTTTGTTTTGTTATTTACCCCATTTAGTATCTTTTCTTGTTCCCCTTAGCCCTCAAGATGGCCTGCAAGGTAGACTAAAATGTCAGCACCCCAATGAAGCTTTTTTTTTAACATGGATGTGTTTTTTAATTCTCCTGACCAATATCCACTTGAAATTCTAGTGCCAAATTCCTATGTATATATTATTTATGGAATGATTTTATTTTATTTTATAACATGAATTATAAAGGAACTGAAGTCCATTCACAGAAAAGCAATTATAAATTTATACAATAAATTCGGTATCAAAAATCCATGTTGTTTTGTTTAATAACAAGAGTGCCTTAAAAATGTAACCATATCCTAAAAAATATTTATAATTTATGAATATTTAATGTGATTTGCCACTGAAGTTATTTATTAACTTAAGAAATGAAGAAGCCTCAATCGGAAACTGTCAAGGTCAGGCAACAGGTGTATTTATTTTGACTTTAATAAAAAACAATATTCTCAAAAACAAATGACTCACAGCAAATTTAGAATTTCATTCTCATAAAAGCAGATAAGGTTATCAAAACGTCAAAATGAATCACTGGCAGCAAGTAACATTTATTTTGCTGTCACTTTTAGTTAAGGGAGGGTAGAAAGTACAAGTAGAGTAGTTAAAATGTATTGCAGATAAATATTATAACTATACCACATCCTAAGGAGAGGAAAATTCTTTATTTGTAAGCAGTGTTACCAACTTCACTTGGCTGCTATTAAAGTCTAATATCCAGTCTATAAGTAAAGCATAATTATATTTAAATAAATGAATAATAAAACTAAATGAGACATGATTTGGATTTAAGCAGAGTAGTTGAACAGTTTAAGTTTGAATTCTGGAAATAATGAAAGAAATAATTGTCAGTTTTTCTGACTCAGGGAAAAAAGAAGCATACACGGCTCACTGCCGACACACACAAATTGAAGGTTCAACAACAGCTCTGTATTTAACGCAAGCATAACATAGAGGGCAGAGCAGGACATGCCACAGCCATACTTTCTGACACTCCCCTTCAATTTCAAGTTATTTTCTATCATTATAGTTGAAATTGCCTCAATATAAATACATATTTTTACAAGTATACATTAAAAAAAAAAAAAAAAAAAATGCACTAAGAATCTATAATATAAACTAAAAGATCTCTAAATTTAACGAATTTACATAGCTCTAAACTTTTAGTTAATATATCAGCCAACTGCTCATTACTAGGAGCACATACAATTTTTACAAATCTTTTCTGAATTTCTCTCTAAAAAATAGTCTTTTTCCATAAACATTATCCGGATCGGTACCAAATTTGCAATAGGCATTGTCAAAGATTATAATTTTTTTCTTGACCTTCCCCCTCAGATAATTACGTACATCTATAGGAGTCCAATAATTTCCATTTTTGAAATAATTCCTTTTTATTATTTTGTCTACTTTTAACTTTCTTGTAATTTCCTTCCCTCTTTTGAACATTTTCCCTAGTTCTCCTCTATAAAGATCTGCAATGTATTTTATTTTTTCATACAATCTTTTACTTTGTTACTTTACTTTGTTTCACAATTATTATTTTCACTTGTTCCATGCTTATTATTTACCTTATTATTTTTCTTAATTGTTTCATTTACAGGTAGTTTTTCTATCCCTGGTACTTCTTTCTCAATAGTATTCCAAGAATTGGTTAATCTAACCTCACATTCTTCTTTAATTTCTTTCTCTGGGAATTCTTCGAGAGTTGGTTCCACTTTCAATTCTTCATTGGGTTCTTCTTTCATTTCTGCATCTAAAAGCCTTGACTTTACAAAATCCAATGTAAGGTCATTATCCTTAGCTTCAAGCACAGTCACAATTTGCTCAAATTTATGAGGGAGACTTAACAAAAGATGACAGACGCGATCATCTTCCTCCATCTTGGATCCCATGGGTTCAATGTCTCTGACTATGGTGTCAAATTTATTGAAATGCTCCTGCAAACTTGTCGTGCATTTCAGAGTAAGCAATTTCTTCCTGGCAAGAAGTTTCGAGATGGTACTCTTCCTCTCAAAAACATTAGTAAGCGATTTCGTCATTTCCTTGGCTGATTTCGCACTACTAATATAATCAATATGGCGGTCGGCAACACAATTGATAATAATATTCATCGCCTTCTTGTCTTTTCTCTTGGCCTAATTCGTCTCCAATGCCCATCCATCTTAAATAGTTTCTTTAACTTCTAACTCATTCAGCAATGAGATTAAAGGAAACTTCCAGGTTTTAAAATTTGTATCATTAAGCTGCGGGTAAACTGTTGAATTGTTAAATTCCCAAATTTCAATTTCAACACATTAACACTCTTAACACTAATTAACCAGAGTAATTAACGGGGCAATGATCTGGGCCCATAACCTGTCAGTTTTTCTGACTCTGGGAAAAAAGAAACACACACGGCTCACTGCCAACACACACACATTGAAGGTTCAACAACAACTCTGTATTAAACCCAAGCATAACATAGAGGGCAGAGCAGGACATGCCACAACCATAATTTCTGACAATAATTTTTAGTGTTTTATTTTCTATTATCACAACAGAAGGTTACGATATAGAAATTATTTGTAGCATTTACAGGTAACAAGTCTGTGCTTTCTGTTTGTTATATGGCAAACTTATCAAAATTTCATTGAATGTTTTCATAGAGTAATATAAAGTTCAGTTAAGATCACAGAAACTGTTGAGAATCTTGGATATATGAAAAATTTCAAAATCTAAAAATACCATCAATAAAAATATAACATCAAAATAATCAAGTCTATAAATTAGTGAAAAACTCTCAGATACTTTCAATTGGCAAAACTGAAATATTTCTAAAATTAGAAAAAAAAGTATTCAGAAAAGTGGTCTAGGTTTATTTTTAATAATGAAAAAACTCTTTGTGGTATTAAAAAATGTAATCCAGGTTGAAATAATTGTTTGGTTCATTTTTTTTTTACTTATTTTATAAACATCTTAATTTTATTTATTAATAATGTTTCATAAGAATGTATAACTTATTTAAAAAATAAATGATAATGTGGGAAAAAGTAATAAAATTTATAAATAAAATTGTACTTTAAGATGTATATTTTACAAAATTATCACAAATGAATCTAATAAATTAATTAAATAAAACAATTGTTAATAATTACAACATAATATACAGATGCTAAAAAAAGGAACTTATTCACTTAATTTTGGTCACAAAAGTTACCAAACTAAATCGACACTGATCTTTATAACTAGTACTAACACATTTAAAAAATAAAATAATTTTTTTGTCCATTTAGCTACTAAAAGTCTTTTAATGACTTCTTAATTTTCAATCTTGCATTAGTTTTAGTAAAGAGTTTGGGAAGTAGATCCCAAATCTCTGGATTAGATTTGATTTCCACTTGGGTTCAGTTAATACATATTTCCTTGCTATTCATTGAAATGAATCTTGACACTGCTACTCTGGTTAGTGGAAGGTGGAAATCTTTAGTTGGCAAAAGATTGCGAGATTAGTTTTGTCCAACAATACCAGTATCAGTAATTTTTATAGGCATAGGTGTACTCCTCCAGCTCTTTCATCAATAGCATTCACCGCCAGTGAAAATTCATAACTACAACGTTTGCTGAAAACTTATGAAGCTTAAAGGGATATATTTTTTGTATTATTCAAGCTTTTCAAGCAATATTACTTTCTTAAAATTATCAGTACCCTTATTCACAACTTTGATATTAAAATATGTGGATTAGTTTGTTTTTGCTTTCCAAAAATTAAACCTTGGCTCAAGAATTGATAAACCTTTGCCTAAGCGAGACCTGCGTCTTGCGCTAAACTGTAAAATAATGAAGACTTATTTTTAAGAAGGCTTTTAGGCGAATCGAATTCCAAAACTTTCCCTTGATCCAAGACAATAACTCTGGAAATAAAAATTACCTTTCAATTAGTAGACACTCTATAAAAGATTTAACAAGTATATTTAACACTACTTCTTAGCTAATATACTTCAAGTAGTTCATATTGGACTTAGACATTTTTTAAAACCAAATAACATTTTAAAATTTATGTTGAGTACGATGTTGAGACAGATCAGCCATAAAAAATTAAAAAATTAGGCAATGTTTGATGTTAGCAAACATGGAATTTTCCATCTTGTATGATTTTTTTTTTTTATCACTATATTCTGTTTTTATTTAAACTTTTGATTATTTTTTACTCTTATTTATTTTATGGTTATAAAATACAAAGATATTTATATAAAACAGGATTTCTTACCTGTCTGAGTCCATTATTGTATATAGTCTATGCGCGATAGTAAGAACAGTGCAATCAGCAAATTCTGATTTAATTGTTCTCTGGATGAAATCATCAGTTTCAAGATCAACCGCTGCAGTCGCTTCATCGAGTATCAATATCTTCGTTTTACGGAGAAGAGCTCGAGCCAAGCAAATTAACTGACGTTGACCAACACTATAAAGATAAAACATAATCAAATGATGATTAATTTTAGTTTAATTTTTATAATTATCATCAATAGCATTGTGTATTTTTAGGTATTATTAAATTGGACATGATTGCTATTCTTAAATTGGACCATCTGATAACGTAGGGCCGTTATGAATGTTTTTTATGTTGGTTCTCCTATTTCTGCCCATCGTATTCCAGCATGTTCTGCCACAGCCTCCTTGGACCTCCTCTAAGTTATCCTGGATTGACCAACTCTACGGCATCCCTGAAGGTTCCAGTAGAGAGCTTCTCTTGCAATGTCGTCCTTTGGGTGGCGTTAGGTGTGCCAAATTGGAAATACACAAGTGTTATTCTGTTGTTAGAAAGAGATTTGTCAAAATACAAATCTTTCCTTCCTTGTTATTGAACTGATACCTTTATGTAATTTGATTATGGCAGGGGTGATTTGTACTGATAAATTGTTTCTCAGTAGAATAACAAGGTGTGTAATGGAACTATATCAGAAATGATCAGGGAGTAACTGAGGAGATCCTAAGATAAATTGGTTCAGGAATTGAAACACCTTTGTCTACAATACCATTTTTTTCTGTCAAAAAATACTGTACTGCCATTATATAATTTTTTCGAAGTTACACTTTTTGCTGATATTTTATTTAAACAAATATGGTAGCAATTATATTAAATAACATTACAAATATGTTCCCTTTTTAAAATCAATAGTTAAGAAGAATTAAAAGGTATTGAGAATAAACCCATTTATGTCCTCTATTGTTAAATGCAACAGTAATTTAACAATTTTTTTATTTTAAATTAAATTGAGTGAGTGATGTAATGTTAAATTACACCCAGATTGCTTTGAAGTACACTACAATTGTGATTTCTGTGTGAAAATGTAATTTTTTATTTCTTTGAAGGATTTTATGATTCAAAAAATTGTTATAAAATTTTTCATGAAACAGTATTATAGTAGCATTTATAAATATATCACCTTATGCATGAAAAAAAAAAAATATATATATAAAAATATATATGTTTATATATAAAATATATAAAATATATATATATATATATATATATATATATATATATATATATAATATATATATTTTCTGCCTCCATTATTGCTAAACAAAAAAAAAAAAAAAATTTGTTTTCAACAAATTCTATATATAAAATATATATATATATATATATATATATATATATATATATATATATATATATATATATATTATTCTTTATTCTACAGGCCAATGTTGTGTGAGTGCAACATTTTCTGCCTCCATTATTGCTAAACAAAAAAAAAAAAAATTTGTTTAATTTTTCTTTAAATTAAACTCCCCTAAAAATATTTCTTTGGAAAAAAAAAAAAAAAAAAAAAATCAAAACTTTCAACAAATTCTATCCCTGGCCGTAAATAGGTTAAAGATTTATGTACCTGAAATTTTCACCACCTTCAGAAACTTCATAAAGCAGCCCAGCTGGTAATTCTTTTACAAAATTTTTGAGATGGGAGAGCTCAAGAGCCATCCAGACCTGTTCGTCATCGTAATAGCCAAAAGGATCAAGATTCATCCTCAAACTACCAGAAAAAAGCACAGGATCCTAGAAAGTATTATAATAAATAAATAATGATTTATTTATATATATACATTACATCAAACTATCTGGTTTTGACAAAATATGTCAAACATTTAAATTTCATATCAGGAAAAATGGCTTTTTTCAGCTAACCTTTTGGTAATGCCATTTTTATCAGAAATTTGCAACCAGAAAAACTAGCCATTGCCATACTGCTTCTTGACAGTTTTTTTTAGGTAAAGTATTTAAGAGTATCCTATTTAGTCTAAGTGACCCTGTTGACTCATATTCTACAACTTCTGAGTTATACAATTAAACAATACAGCTATTGTTTTCTTAAATTACCTGAGGAATGATAGTGAGGCATGACCTTAGAGCATGAAGACCAAGTGTTGAAACATCTACACCATCAATTAGTATTTTTCCACCAGCTGGTTCAATAATTCTGAACAAACTCAATGTTATAGATGACTTCCCAGCACCAGTACGCCCTACGATGCCAATCTATGATATTAACAAAAATAAAGTACACTAACTAAAGAAAAATTCTTTATAATACTGATATAAATTTAGTACAGTAAGTATGGATAAACTCATTAGGTTATCTTACGATAGAACTTCAAAATTTGGAATTCTTGTGGTTGAAAAAATAAGTATATTATTCAATAATACTTTATTTAACTAATAATTAGCAGACTATTACCAACTGAATAGAAGTTTAGTTATAAATTCATCTTTTATTTTGGATTCATTCCATTTCAAGGCTTTTAATGTTACTTACTTTTGAACAATTCCATAAAAAAACAAACCAAACAATAATAATAATATGATTAATAAAAGTATATTACAACCATTAATTTTATTTACACTATCTGAAAAAAATTGACG
Source organism: Euschistus heros (assembly GCA_003667255.2). Lineage (NCBI taxonomy): Eukaryota > Metazoa > Arthropoda > Insecta > Hemiptera > Pentatomidae > Euschistus > Euschistus heros. Next base: position 1,003,140 of record RCWM02000287.1, on the reverse strand, counting down.
TTTTTTATGATGCTGGTTCATATATTTGGCACAAAAAGTATTTGCACACCTAGCAATTTGAGGTTTTATGCATAACAGATTTTTTTTTTTTTTTTTTTTTTAACCTGCTTGATATACCTTTAATTAGTCAAGAGCAGACAATTTAACATGATGAATATAATATAGAAAAAAATTAAACAAAAATTGAATAAACAACAAAATGTAGTTTTTCACTGCTCAAAACGTATTGGCACACTTGGAATTACTGAGAATTTGACTTCTTATCTTATACCTGAGAAAGGAATTAGTGACCTATGACACTCACTAATGCTGTAACTGCTTATTACCTCCAGTGGTATTGTACTTCCACCATATTCAGTTTATAATGGTCCGCAAAATTAGGGAAATACCATTGTATGTTAAAGAGATGATTATATCATTATCATCTTTAGGCAAAAGTTACCATGAGATTGTTAAACAAGTGAAATTGTCATTCCCTACAGTGCAGTATATTATTAAATAAAAGATAAGAACTGAATCCACTAAAATCAGCCTCTGAGAGGTCGTCCAAGGGCCCTTACAGTGCAATAATGAAGAAAGGTAGTTAATTTAAGTTTAAGAAAACCCAGTAAAAGTGCTCAAAATCTTGCCAATGACCTAGTATCATCTAGTGGAAAGTATGTGGCACTACAAATAATCCGAAACATTCTCCATAGTAAAGACTTTCGTGGCAGAAGACCTCTAAAAAAACCTTTCATTAGTGAAGTATATAGGAAAAAGAGACTTGAGTTCGCGAACAAATACGTAAATGAACCACTAGATTTTTGGAAGAAAGTTGTATTTTCGGATGAAAGCAAATTCAAAGTTTTTAAACTGGCTAATGTTATGACAATTTGGGGAAAAAATAAAACAGCTTTAAATACAAGAAATATATTGAAAACGGTGAAGTTTGGAGGTGGAAATATTATGGTTTGGGGCTGTATAGTGTACTCAGGTAATAGAAATTTAGAAATTATTAAAGGTACTATGCAAGCTGGCTCATATATAGAGGTGTTGCGATGCAACCTGAAAAGTAGTGCCATTAAATTAGCAATATTAGATAACAAATACTATTTTCAGCAAGATAATGACCCAAAGCACACAGTCAACATACCAAGAAGTGGCTTCTATGTAATGCTCCCAGAAGATTGCTGACACCAACTCAGTCACCAGACCTCAATCCTATGGAGAACCTATAGCCTATTTTGGACAGAAACGTATGACAGACAAATCTTACAAGCAAGGAACACTTAAAACTAGTAATAAATGAATCGTGGAACAATTTATCAGGAGAAATATTAAATAATTTAGTAGAATCCATGCCAAGGCGTCTGCAGGCAGTTATATTAATAACATAATTAATAATTAATCAATGAATAGGCATTAGCCAACGGTATGTTTACAAAATATTATGTAATTTCTATGCCTTTGGCACTAATATTATATTATCAATTTAGGTGTGCCAATACATTTTGGGCAGTGAAAAATTGTTTGTTTTTTTTTTTTATTTATGCCCAACTTGTTAATTTTTTTTTCTATATTATATATGAGATGTTAAATGGTTATTGTTTGCAAATTTAATGTACGACAAAAAGACTAAAAAAAAATTGTTTACATGTATAAATCCTCAAATCACTGGGTGTGCCATTCCATCACAGGGGGCTTGGAAGTGAATGGTGTGTGGACAGAGGTCATTGTCATGAAGAAGCTGAACACCTCTGCTCAAATTTCCCTCTTTTTCTCGTCATGGTTTATCACAAGCATTTTACTGTGGTGTTCCTTTCCTCAAAACCAATCAGCAGTATTTCTCTACATTGCCAAAAAATGATGGCTATTACCGTTTTTATTGACTGCAAAACTTTTGCCTTTAGTGGAGGTGTTTCTGCATTCTTTTGCTACAAAAGAATCAACAATATCAACAAAATTCTCTTTAATTTGTGTAGAAGTAGGTCCTTGGTACATGACAATGCAATGTTTCCTTCATGGTTGGATACTGGCAAATAAAACTGAGACAGTGAAGGCAATGGATAAAGAGAAGGATAGCAAATATATGCAAGGCTGAGCTGGTCTCAACCTACTACGAAGTAGGGAATTGGGATAGGCCAAAAACTTAAGGACCATACTATGTACATTTACCAATAGTTAATAATGAGGAATTAGCTTGTTTTTCATCACAGCAAATAATTATTTTTGCTAATTTAAAAAGCACCAGCTGAATCACATAGGAGGCAATTCCCTGGCCAAGTGATACCTATACATTCCCTTCTTAAAGCAGCAAGCATTAAAAAAATACATTCAAATTATAATGAAAATAAATAATAATGTAAAATGATCTTCACCTTCTCACCACCTTTGATAAAAATATTGATTCCTTTAAGCACCAAGTCTAACCCTTCTCTGTACCTGACCGAGTAGTCTACAAAGTCAACTGTACCTTTCTTCGGCCAATCAGCTTCTATGTTATTTGAAGTTAGGTGCCAGGCTGCTTCCTTAAACATTGCACATTTGTTTCAACATACAAGTATTATATTTCTATGAAATAAATTTTCAAAATCTTATAATTTAAAAAAAAAAAAAACTAATGATCCAATATAAATTTATTGTAAGGTTTTTATTTATTTATTAATTTTTTTTGAAGGGGGGCGCTAATTGATAGACCACCTTGGAAAAACCTTACATAGATAAGGTATGCTGATCAAAATTAAAAAAAATAAATAAATACTGCAAACACCAAAAATTTTAAATTATTTTCATTTGTTCGGGCGCCAATGAATTATTGTTAAACCATGCTAACATAATGTAAGATGGTTGGTTATATACATTTGAAAAATGTAAATATATTTTCTTACCTGAAAATAAATAATAAATAAAAACTATCATGTACTTGTTTGATAACTTACTGTCCTCATATTTAAATAAAAACAATTTCAAATGAATGAATACTTTATGATTAATTTGGTTATCCAATTTAATTTTTCATTAAAATTCAATTATTTTTTTTCAAAAAAATTTTTATTTACAGTGATTTAAAATCAATGTGAATATGGACAAAAATTTCCAAATAATTGTCCAGTTGATAATAGAAGAGAAGAAATAGGGGAGGGTGTAAAATTATCATATTTATAAATTTCATTAAATTTACAAACATACAAAATAAAACGAAAAAAACAAAAAACAGTTTCACTACCAAGATAGTACCTGAGGTGTATCGAAATATTCTTTGATTCTTTCCACAGCTACAATGTTAGATTCAATTTCTGTGACCATAACAACTAAGAAATTCAGCAATGAAGTAATCTGATACCAAATATTAAGTATTAGATATAAACAACTATAAACATAAACAAACAAGTAATATTAAACGTGTTACCTGCATTGTGTAACTGACTGAAAGGCCAACAATTCCAGGACTCAAATAATCCTTACCAATGATTGCAAAAAGTGATGCAAAAAAACTAATCAAACCACCGATTAATTGCAGTCTTATACCAAGCCAACTAAAATATAAATTTAATTTAAATATATTATTTTATCACATTACATTTTATGAAATGTAAAGATAATCGTGTTTGTAATACATACCTACCAGCAACTATATTGGCATATGAGGATGACTGGTTTAAATCCACTTTCATTTCAGATTCTTTGATGAACCTTTCTTGTGCCCTATAGGCTCTTATCACCGAAGAACCTGCATGTAAGGAAACTTTTTTTCTTAAAAAACCAAATAGACATATATGCACTGTACTGTAACCAACCAAAAAATTGGTTACTTTTATTTTGTTTGTAATTTGAAACCAAACAATTGTACATATTTAAAAAAAAAAATAATAATAACTGATTAAAACAGTTACATGTTTATTTAATTATTTATTTTTTTAAATAAATAAAATAATTTTTATATCAAATAAATTAAAATTATATAAATTCTATATCCCCAATTTTTACACTTAATATTTTATTTTTTCACACAAACTATTAAAAATATATATATACAATTTTGGAATTAATAATTATATTTTTCAAAGATTTTTTAAAAAGGCAGCAGTATAGATAAAATATTTCAATGTTTTTGATAAATTGTTATAATAAGAAATACTGTATACATCCTTCATATAATTATGAAAGTTTTTTCATACATAACTATCTAAATTTGTAGTAAATCAAAATATATATGCTAGATTTAAATATTTGTTGTGATAGTAAATTCATTTAGTTTGTATAATATATTGAATTTGTGTTCTTTTTATTTTTTGATGTATTAATTTCATTTATATAATAGGTTAATTTTTTTTTTACACTCTGCAGATATTTTTTTTTTTTTTTTTAATTATTATCTGTATATGTTATTAAATCAAAAAACATCTTTCAGGTATTTCTTACACCAACATAACAAAAACAATTTTTTTTTCAGATATTTTATCTAACTATTAAGTAACATTTTATATATTATTTGAACTAATGCATATTTTAAGATTTATATAGAGCAAATTATTTAATTTAATATTTATTTGCCTCATATTTAATATTTATTAGTTATTCATTTTTGTGAAGTTTTTTTTGAAGTATTTCTGTTATTCAACAATTTGAACTGATAAATAATATTATAAAAATTCAAGTAACAGCTGAATTTTGCCAAAGCTCATGCGAGCCATATTTAAATTTTTTTTTACTATAATTGTCATCATACTAACGTAACCTCTACCGCTGTGCAGTGCAGGATAGCCAATCATAGAGTTTGGACCAAGAGTCCCTTTCCTGTACTATCACATCCTTGGTATTCATCATATGTTTATGATTTTTAATAAACACAGCAAAAAAAAAAAAAAAATCAAAACTGACAACTCACCTGACACACTCTCGCCAAAATGTGAATAAATAGGAGATCTGGTTACAGATTCAATTCTGTTCAATTGTTGTGAAGTAGGAATGTAACATTTCTGTAAATGATTTTAAAGAAAAATAAAATAGCAAGAAACGTTAATTTAAAGAATGTTTAATGAAACATTTTTCACATACCTGTATCCAATAGTAGAGAAACCCAATAGGAATTATGACAATCAAAAATTCAGGTGTTGAATAGCTAATGACAAATATTGTTCCAAATAACTATAATCAAATGTATTTTATTAAAATAAAAATCATTAAAAATCAAAATCAAATTTGCTGATTACAACATACAATTAAGCCTTGGTGGGTACAAGCTTGTATTTGATTTATTTTTAACAATTCCACATTATTATGATAATTATAAACAGTATTTCATATTGCTAATGTTTTGAATTTTTGTATATCTTTAGAACTGAAGATGAATATATAAAATTCAAATTCATCAAATTTTATTGTATTTAGTTTAACCCATTTAGGCCCAAGGCTGGAATTAAGTGAAAGTTTTGATTTTTATCCAAAGAAATATTTTTAGGGTTTTTTAATTCAAAGAAAAGTTTAAAAAAAAATATTTTGTTCAGCCATAATGTAGGCAGAAAATAGTGCACTATTATTTTTCAATGGATTAAAGAAACACAAAATTTATTTAAAAATTACTTTTAATAGTTTTACACCATAAATAATAAGCTGACGTAATAAAATAAAGAAATATTTGAACTTATAAAAATAAATCAATACTAAATATACGCAACAGTGAACATAAATCAGTTAAGTCAGATATGTACAAATTAACTGATAAAAACAGTTCCCTCAATAACTAAAAAATGATAGGCTATATAACAACTTTTCTTTGAGAATGAAAGAAAAAAAATTAAAAATATAAAATAGTTTTAAATTTCTGTTTATTTATAGAAATAAATAAAAGAATAATTTCAAACAATCTTACCAATGCTGATGACAAAAAACACTGCCTCAAGGTAGAAGGTATGTTATTATCCAGAACATCCATCTCCTTTGCGAACCGGTTCAAAATTCTTCCTTGTGGTGTTGTATCAAAAAATGACATTGGAGAGTGTATAATATTCATTAATAATGATGAATGTAGAACTTTACCAGCACTTACTGTACCAACATACCATGTGAGTGAAGATATGAAGTTAGCTAAAGCTGGAAATATTTAAAAAATCCATCAAAAGCATTATAAGTGAGAAATATTAATATGTAATTAATGATAAATAATTCAGGAATTCAAAAAATTTGAGCCTTGAATGCAAGGTGTGGGGACATAGTAATTCAATTATTTCATTAGTCTTTTCTAAAAAAATAGTATATATATATATATATATATATATATATATATATATATATATATATATATATATATATATATATATAGTAGTGATATTTTGGAGTCGAGATAAATTGTATGTAAAAGGATTTTGGTTTGAATATTGCGCCAGCGAGAGTTCGCCACCGATCTAATTGTTACGTAGTTTTGTTTGTCAATTTGAATTAAGGTATGTTAAATAATGATTAGGAATTCTAAATGTTTTTGTAAAGTATGATTTGAATTCTATATTTTATTTTAAGTTATAAGTCGTTAAGACGTAGTAAAGATGAAGGCCGTGAAGATTTGTCCGTTAACGGTTTTTTCGCTTGGGGACACGTACTTCTTCTCGGAGAGAGACGCTCTTTCTTCTCCCTGGAGCCTCCAGGTGAAGACATCTCTCCTTATTTTGGTGAATCGTTAGTCACATGTGTGAAGCATTAATAAACTATTTTAGAAGTCTTAATGTGATGAGTGTTTCAATAGACTGATGAAGGAAGGTTAGAAGGAAATTTGAAAAAAGAAGGATAAGTTGAGGAACAATTTGGATTATGAAGATCTACAATCAATTCGAAGATGGAAGGTATCTTAATTACTAATATGTCAAATGTTATATAGAATCTGGTGTAAAATATATTTAATTGTTTGTTTATAAAATATATTCTTGAGTCAGAATCATTATCTTTGAAAAGCTCAACCCTTGATATTCCCTCAAAATTTATTTAAACAAAAAAAAGAAAACTTTATATTAACTAAAATTATAACTTAATCAATTAAAAGAACATTACATTACGGCTCCCAGATAGGGACAATTAATTAACTACTAAATAGAAAACTAATTAACTTTATATTAATTAAAATTTTACTTTTATCAAATTATAAAAAACATTACATTATGGCGCCCAAACAGGGACAATTAATTAACTACTAATTAACTTTATATTAATCAGAACTTATACTTCAATCAAATTAAAAAAAAACATAACAATATATATATATATATATATATATATATATATATATATATATATATATATATACATATATACTATATTTTACTATCTAAATAATAGAATAAGATGTCGGTTTGATTATAGCTTGCAAGGGATGACTTTGGTGCTGGAACCGCAAAATAAATGTCGGGACTTGAATAGGCAGGGAAATTGAGCTGATTTCCAATTAGCCATAGCAGCATAAAGTGACGTTAAACGAAATAAACAAACAATTGTGCTGATTGTGAGGTATTGTTCAATGTTTCTGCTGTAATCTGAGAGTATTGGGATTTAAAAACTAATATACAGAAATTAATAATAATGAGGAAATAAGCATGAGAATGGTGAGCATTTTTTAATCACTGATTACAATATACAATAGAAATAAATAAATAGAGAAGATGATAAGGGATGCAGTCAAAGAGGAACACCACGTCTAAGAAGAAATTCTTTACTACGTGGCAACGTTTCGACCTGCCTTGCAGGTCTTCTTCAGGGCTATAATGAGCAAAATACCAGATGTGACAAAAATAACAGACCGATAAACAGATGACAAATGGAATACATTTGATACAAAATGGATTTTTGTTATTTTGTTATCTTATAGTCTCTCTGTTGTTCATTTTTCTTTTATATTTTTTTTACATTTTCATTGCTTCATTTTCTTATTCTGTATCCGTGTGTCCCACGCCTTTTCTCCCTTTTACCTACCCAGCTGTTCTTACCGTTTCACATCAGTCATCGTCCTTATCCTCACAAGTGTGGTTCGGTGGGTAAGTGTTCTTTGATATTCTTTTCCTTTTCCTTTTATCTTTCCACTTTTATTTTCCTTCACCTTCATTTTTCTATCAGTTTCTTTTCTTTAATCACCTTCTACGTTATTTCCCTCTTTCTTTCCCATATTTTCATATTTTTATTTTATTTTATTTATTTATTTATTTTTTATTTATATTTTATTTCATTCTGTCCTTTTTATTATCCTTTTATCCGTTACCATTAATTTTTATTTTATTTATTTATTATAAATATATATATATATATATATATATATTTATATTTTTTTTTTTTTTTTTTCCCCCCATTATCATTCCTGTCTTGTCCTTATTCTTACCTTGCTGCTTTGTATTCTTAGTTACTTATGTATCTGATCTTTTCTATGCGGTTTTTGTATATTGTTTTTTATCCATGCCATTCTGTATTCCATTTTTCATCTGTTTATCGGTCTGTTATTTTTTTCACATCTGGTATTTTGTTCATTATAGCCCAGAAGAAGACCTGCAAGACGGGTCGAAACGTCAGCACGTATTAAAGAATTTCTTCTTAGACGTGGTGTTCCTCTTTGACTGCATCCCTGATCATCTTCTTCTCCATTCCTCATACCAGTCAACTATACTTTTATCAAAATAAATAAATATAATTTGAATGTTTACTTTGTCCTATGCCTAACAGTCCATATAGCTCTATGTACACGTTTCTTTTTTCTATATTTTGAGTACCATTGACAACACTATCCTTATCATCTGACCATTTGGACAACAGTATGTTTGACCCGATCTTGAGCACTTGGTTAATTATGATAAGGGCAACAGAAGTCGTCCATAGAAATGTTCCTGTTGCTTTAAGGTAATTGGCATAAACCTTCCATTGTATCTGCAGACAAGATAAAAAAAAAAGAAATTGTAATAAAAATAAAAGCCTAATCCATTCTGAATATTATAAAATATATTGGTTATCTGAATAGCACGAACTTCAAATTATTGAGGTGACTAAACAACCTTGAATTCGAAAAATAAGGAACTTCAAATTATCGAGGTTTGACTTTACCTATTTAATTTATATTTTTATAAAAATATAAAATTTTCAAGTCATAACATGGTTGAAGCTAATATAATATCACTAATTATTATGTTAATAATGTACCAAAGACAGTCGATAGTACTAACTAAAGCAATAACAAAAGTAATTAACTAAATTTTTATGTTAGGTCCATTCCGTTCCTGTACATTCATATTTTCAAATAATCATGAACAAAATCTTGTTAAAAGAGAAAAAATATTATTATGTTGAAAAAAAAAATGTTAATAGTTAAAATTTTTTTTATTCTATTCCTGAATTTGTGTTTTAAAAATTATTTTATGTATTTATTATTTTAGAAGAAATAATGCTTAAAAAAAAAAATCATGAAATATGATTATGAAGTTAGTAAATAATTAGAAAAAAAATGTTTGTGCCTTTAAAGGAAAGCAAAAAGGGGGTCTCGACGGCCAAGTGAGTTAGGGTGAGGGTCTCAGGGCACTCAGTACTGAAGGTTTGAATCCCACCTGGGCGGGCTAAAATTTATTTTGTGGCAAACCCACCAATAAATCTTGACCTTCCCACCCTTGCTAGAGTAGGTTGGTAGTCTGTAAGATAACCCGTCTTTCCTACCCTAGTTGGAGTACATAAGGATGTTAAGCACAAATAAACAAACAAATAAAGTGGAGCAACATAACTATTGTATTGAAAAGTAAATACATATATTTTACCCTTCCAACTTCAGCTTTTTCTTCCTCAATTAATTTTTCACCTATCTTTTTTTCATTTAGACTACTCACGGAGACCTGTGAAAGTCTTCTCCTAAAATATTTGTAAAATGAAATAACACAAATATAAATTAAGAGCAACAATAAACGGGTAAATTAATAATTACTTCTTTAGAGAAGAATATGACCGCATAGAGCCATATATAGATTTCTGATTGCTGATTTGCCTATGAAATTCCGGGTTTGTGTTTATGATTTCTTCCATTAAGTTATCATCCAACTCTGTAAAAAGTAAAGAATAAAAACCAGCCAAATATTTCTGAGGCAATAATTTTAAAGATGCATCAAATACTTATTATCACTAAGAAGTACCTTCTAATTCATCATCATCGATATCTTGTAAATGCGATATTAGGAATTCACTGAATGCTCCTTTCTTTTCAAGTAGCTCATGGTAAGTTCCTATTTCTGATATTGAGCCATCCTTGAGTACAACAATCAGGTCTGTTTCTGGTAGGTAGGTAATACTGTGGGTGACAAGAAGTCTCGTCTGTAAAACAAAAGAATGTGGTATCTTTACTTAAAACTGCAAAACTAAATATTTTTTTAACTACAATGTAGATGTCATGATGCTTTGAAAAAATAAATAATGAATGACAAATTAATATTCATACAGAACCTTAGTACCAATACTATTAGAAAAAAGACCGAATAAATTTAAAAAAATAAACCTTTTTTTCAATCAAAACAATATTTAATTTTGAGACAGGTTAGAAAGAAGAAAATGTTCAAAAAAATTACAAATTTAAGATATGTAGTGCACAACCAATAAAGATTCTTAGATCCAGCATTAAGTAAGGTGGTTCTGTTTGAAGATTTGGATAGAATCACACTCAACCAGCAGGTTTTTCCCCTTGGTTTGTCTAAAAACGGCTGATAAAACAACTTAAATAATTATCTGTTTCAGCTAGACTTAAACTTGGGCTAAGTAATTGTTATTCCAGTGCTCTACTCACTCAGTATCACACTTCGCAGAAGAAAATATTATTTAGTGATATAATTTTATGCGGTAGCTCAGTGGGTAAGGCACTTGACTACCATGCTCCCGGGCCCGAGTTCGAGTCCGACTGAAGGCAGAAAATTTATTTTCTGTTATTTCGGCCGTGGATCGGATTCGAGGTCGGGAGACCCTCCTGGGGCACACCCAGCCTCCTAAAAAGTGGGTATCCTTAATTGGGGAAAAACCTGGCGGTTGAGCGTGATTCTGGCCAAACCACCTCCTTTCACAACCGTTGGCTTAGAAACAGTACAGCCTACCTAAGTACTGAACCCGAGACCCTTCATGGGTTGTAAGTGATACAGATATAATTTTACAATGTTTATATTATGGCAAGATAAAAAAAAAAAAAAATAATAATAATCAAAGCATAATCCATATTAAGTTATATGTAATACATTGAATTTAAGATTAGTGCAGTATTAAAATGAGATTAGTCTGATTCATAATGTCAGCGAGCGTAGAAGAAAACATTTTGTAACTAAAATTACAAATTAATTTAAAATCTAAGTTAATTTTTCATTAACATCATTATTTTATAAGTGAGATCAATTTTGAAAGCAATTCCTTCAATAGAGCTAAAAATCATATTGAAATTTTGCAATGAAGGGCTTTGTGAGTTATTGAAAAACAACTAAAAGACTGAAAACTTGTTGTAGCTGTAATAATAATTAAATTATTTTTTATTTTTCTGAGCTTGCTTTATTATTATTTTTTTTTTTCAATTCACTTCAAAGGTTTAGTAACATAGTGGACATTACCTTTTTGCTAAGTAATCCATTTGGACCAATGATTTTATGAAATATATGTTTGCCAACATGGCTGTCTACTGCACTCAGAGGATCATCCAAGAAGTAGATGTCACAGTCTGAGTAAACTGCTCTGGCCAAGCTGATTCTTTGCTTCTGCCCACCGCTCAAGTTTATACCCTAAATATATAAACAACAAATTATTTAATGATGTTTGATATTAAAGCCATATTCTGTTTCAATATTTTAATTGTTGTTAGAATGATATTTTTATTTTATATTTTACTTGATATGTTTATTTTTTTACAAGCAATGTTTCTTTTTCTAAGCACTTAGTTCAAAATATTAATTGAATTCTCAGTTAATTTGATATTAATTATGGATAATTAATGCCAGGCTACTTCTTTGGTGCAGTAAGAATACTTAACTCTTTTAGTATAAAGGGCTCTTTGACACTTCAAAGAATGTTTTAGTAAATATCATCGTGAATTATTGCTCAATAGTAATAATAATTAATAATAATAATAAGCTTTATTGGCATCAATATTTTGATGAAGGCCTCTCTCATAAGGAGGAATTCATATCATGGCTACAGTAAGAAACATAAAAAGATATTAGTTCCAAATATCACTTCTTTTAAAATAATAACACTTTCTAATTAAAATAAAAATTCATGATATGAAATAAAATAAACAAAAAAAACAAAACATTTAAAAAAAAAAATCAATCAAAATCTTAGAAAAAAAGGGAAGGAAACTAAATATTGTTCAAAACGTTTTTCCACTTGGTTCTATCCATGGCCACAAGCGACCAGTTATTTCTTACATACAGTATCATTTCGTCCTTCTGCCTAAGACATGGCCAACTCCTTTTCCTTTGTCTTCTCTCGGGATCCACTCAGTGCATGCCTTGGACCATCTCTCATCCTTCATCCTCGCCATATGTCCTGCCCAATTCCATTTCAACCGATGAGATTAAACCCTTAGCATTTAATATTTTCTTTACGGAGAATATCTTCATTTTCAATATTCTCTGTCTTCATAATTGACATAAGACTCCTTAAAAGCTTCATCTACATAACATTAAACTTCAGTTCAATTTTTTTGCTAATATTCAAGTTTTAGCCCCATTAAGAACCATGGGGTATAAACAAGTAGTTTAAACTTTGGCTTTGAGTTTTATTGCTAAATTACTAGTAAAATCTGTTTGATGTACCAATAATTGCAATACCCTGGCTTTATTCTCCTAATGATTTCTTTATTTATTTTTGCTTTGAATACTATTACTTGTCCTAAATAGTTGTACTCTTCTACATATACTAACTGATTACAGTTTAAATAAATTTGTATTTCTGTGGTACTAGTCATTCATTATTTTGGTTTTTGCTGTATTTATTTTCAGTCCATATTTTTTGCTTGTTTCTATTATTTCTTCTATCATTCTCCTGAGACCAGGGAATTACTGGATATTTATGTATACATTTGAATTTAAATTTAATATTTCTGGAGTTAGTACCATAAAATTTAATATAAAGTTTTCTCTTGATACAACTAAATAAATCAACATATAAAAGATATACCTTTATATTTATAAATAAAAGCTCCCTGACTTCTTAACAAGATCAGATCAGATGTGGAAAAATCTTTAAATTGAAATAAAATATGGTAAGATTAATGCCTGGACTTTTTTTTTACTTATTTAGTGGTTGTCATCAAAATAACAAAATTTAGTTAATAGGTTAGGTATTCAATAACAGTGATTGAGACAGAATGGAAAATGGAGAAGTGGGCAAGTAAAATTTCCCTTAAAACGAGTAAACTATAAACCCATTTACATCCACACTTCATATTAATGAATATTATACACTCTCCAATGTCATTTTTTCAATTTAACACCGCAAAGAAGAATACTGAATCAGTTTGAAAAGGAGATCGATGTTCTGGATAATAACATACCTTCTACCTTGCAGTGTTTTTTGTCATCAGCATTAGTAAGATTGTTTGATGTTATTCATTTATTTATTTCTAAACTAAAAACTATTTCATATATTTAATTTTGTCTTTCATTTTCTGGAAAGGTTATTATTATTATTATTATGTTGGTGCAACAACTCGGCGACGAGTCCTGGCCTCCTCCACCAGCTTCCTCCAGTCATCTCTGCTCAATGCCGCTGTCATCCAGCGACGGACTCCCAGTACATCTCTAGCGTCTCCCTCCACTCCATCAGACCATCTAAGCTTCGGTCTCCCCCTTCTTCTAGTTCCGTGGAGAGGTTCAGTAAGGAGTTTTTTAGGGATTGCCTCATTGTCCATCCTTGCCACGTGGCCGGCCCATCGCAATCTTCCCAGCTTCATTGTCAGAACAATATCTTTTTCATTGAAAATAGAATAAATTTCGTTATTCGTCCGTCTTCTCCAGTTTCCGTCGGTATGGACTCCTCCAAAGATCCTCCGAAGAATTTTCCTTTCAAAGACCAAGAGGTCTTGTTCTATTCTTCTACTTGTAGTCCACGTCTCTGATCCAAACAATAGGACGGGGCGGATCAATGTCCTGTATAGGTGGAGCTTGGTCTGTCGCGATAAAAGGCGGGAGGTGAATTTCTTGCGGAGGCCAAAGTAGCACTTGTTCGCCATCAATATTCTTCTCTTCACCTCAGCCGCAGGTGAATTATCTTGAGTAACCAGGGACCCCAAATATGTGAACTGGGCCACATTTTTTTATTTTATTATAACAGCTAATTATTTAAGGTTCTTAATTACCAAAAATAATTTTTTAATTAATACTGTGTTTTTTTTCCATTGAAAAGTAATAGTACAATGTTATTTTTAACATCTTTGATTAGTAAGATTTAAATGTTAATTTTAGCCAAATAAGGGTTGCTACAATTAAATTGTACGAGCAATGTAATGTTAAATTACACCCAGATCGCATACCACAGATAAAAATTCAAAATTTTTATTTTTGTGTGGAAATAATGTAAGAAAGTAATTTTTTATTTCTTTGAAGGATTTTATGATTTAAACAATTGCAATAAAAGCTTCCATGAAATAGTATTATTGTAGCATTTATAGATTTAACATACCTTGAATTATTTAGTTCATAACCTTTTTTTAATTTATTTTATTTTTTCCCACAAGAGTTCTTTAATATTATTTATGAAAATTTAATAATTTAATGAATGTTATATGTATTAAATGTACAATCATGCACTTAAGTATGAAAACAAAAATATATATGGGGGGAAGGGAGAGAGCATGATAATGTAAGAAGGAAACAATAAATAGACACATTATAACCATCCCAAAGAGAGAGAGGGAGTGAGGGAAACTTACTTTTTCTCCTATTTCAATCCGGTCTCCACCAGGAAGCATTTCTAAATCTTGTTTCAATGCACATGCATTAATAACTTGGTGATACTTTTTTTTGTCTAGAGTTTTTCCAAATAATATGTTGTCCTGTAGGGAACAGTTTTGTATCCAAGCTGACTGTGGCATGTAGGCAATTGTTCCCTATGTAAATAAATTCAATTTAATATTTTTATTTTATTTATTTATTTTTTAAAACTATTAAAAAAAAAATGTAACTTTATTTTTCAGTAATATATCTACAAATATAATTAATATAGTTTATAGTACTCGAATGAAAGTTCAACAATAGTAGGTCCCAAGGTGATCCTTTCAGACAGGGGATTATCTGGAATGGAATGGGAAGTAAGTTGAGAAACAAGTGGATTTTGGGTGACTATGTAGTTTATAATGAAAGGAAAGGTATCTGGTTCGAGCCTATCCAGGAAAATATGGGAAATGATGGTCATTCTGGGTTAGTTCATTTGTGGCAAAGTGAGGAGCATTAAAAATTTTACAAAGGATTTTGATTTGGAGGCTGGATGAGAGAATAAATTAAAATTTTATTTAAAAATTTTATTAATACCCATTTTTATTACTATATTCTCAAAATAATGATATTCTGAATAAGAGAAATTCATGGTTTAATCTTATATGATCAAGGATAACTACTATTTCTCAATGAATATTTATAAATAGGAACAGCCTCAATATTTTTTAATCAGAAATTTCGATAAAATAATTTATGGTAACTTATAAACTTTTTAGAAGTTTTTTTAAACTTAATTTTGGATAGATTCATTAACAAAATAATTAGTAGTTTTAATATTCGAATGATTACAACTTTAAATTAAACCTGAGTAAAAGCTATTAAATTAAATTCAAAATAAACATACCCTTGTGTTGACCCTTCCTGAAACTTTATGCATTTCACCGAGAAAGGCTGATATCAAAGAGGACTTTCCAGCTCCAACAGTTCCAACCACAGCAACAAGTGAGCCTGGTTTTATTTTGAGGTCAAGATTTCTAAGTGTTGGTGCCTCATCGCCTCCCCAAGAAAATATACACTTTTCCATTACTAAAGGTTCCTCTTAAAAAAAAAATTACTATAAATAAACAATGATAGAAATTAAAAATAATTATGTATTTGAATTATAAAATATGGTAATCTTGAATTTATAAAAATTAATCATTTATGTCAATAGAAACTAGATTTTTACAAAATTATATATTATTTTTATAGCTAAGGGCAGATAAATATAAAAGATGTAAGAATTAAACATCATTGTTTTTTTTTTTGTTTTTTTTTTAAATATTGATTTATTTATTTATTTTTTTTTTTAGGATTAATGAATTAATTGCCATTTCTATTAGAATTATTTTATTTGAAAACTAGTTCTGAATGTTAAACATTTATCATTAGTTCTGAGGAGGTCAAACAGACTTATTTTTTTTGTCATGAATTTGTGTTGCTGCTACCCAACATAGAAACAGTACACGTTTCAGGTCAACATAAGAGAATTGCTGGATAATTGTTTTGTATAGAAAAATTTTGGTGACCTTAGACATAGCACGGCTCCATAAATATGGATTGAGACCATAATAACTAACAGCAGTTGGTGGCTAAAACTCTTCATTTTCTATTAAAGTGTCACGGGTTACAAGGGATCCTATATATGAAAATTTAGGGACTTCTTCAATAGAGCGAGATGTGTGGGCTTCTAGTCATCTTTAGTTTGAAAATCAGCCCAAGGTAATGTACTCTTTCAGATAGCAGAATCAATTTTTTTTCGATGAATAAGGGAGGGACATGTCTCTCTTGGAAGTTACAATTTAATGAAATAACATTTGTTTTGATTCAATCTTATTTTTCCATCTATTACACCAGTTTTTTAATGCGTGTTGGTGATGTAAAGTCTGAGATGAATTTTTTTATTAATTAAATTTTTTTATTATACCCCTTAGGTTCACTGGTTATGACTTTTTAATTATATTCTGTTATAATAGTTTATTCTTTTTAGAAATATAAATAATGTGTCTACTGAATCTTCGGAATCTCCAAGAATACTTTTTATGTCTTTTGAAAATCCTGTTTCTTCCATAATTTTATCAAACGACGGACAGTATAGAGCATAGAAATTACCCAGAATGTATCTATGAATAAACTCATGATGACTTATATAATATGTATAATGTATATATGTAATATAAATTAATGTTTCATGTAAGTTATTAATATAAATATAATTCAGCTTTTTCAGTCTGATTAGTTTGTTAATTTGTATATAAGCTTCATTTAGTTCATTAGTCATTATATCATTATTAGAAATACATATATGCTCGTACTGATATACTTAAATAGACCCATTAATTTTTCATTAGTTAATTATTTACTAAACTATTAATATGTATTACCAACTAAATATCAACATAATAATTGTGTCGTCTAGTTGCAAAACCGGCCATCTCCAAAAAACAAAATTTTTCAGGAAAGCTGATTTTCTGTTATATCACGCCAAAATGAAGTAGGAACAAAATCTCTTCAGTTTTTAGTGGCACAGGGGTAGAGTGTTTGAAAGCACTTTTTGAAATGGAAGGGGCAAGTGGAGGGGGTGAGTTACTCAATTATTTATTTTGGATTTGGCATCTTTTGCAACTCATTTTGGAGTTGGCCAATTTTGCAACGAATTAGAACTGAAAAATCACTAAATTTAATATAAATTTTGTTTTTTTTGGGATGCAAATGAACAAAACTTTCTTGAATAAGTGAATATTATTTTAAAAAATTAAACTCTGAAATGTTGTGGTGTAACGCAAGCATTTAGAAAAACTGGCGAGAATTGTTTTTAAAGTAATTAAGTTCCGAAAAACTTAATTTAGAAAAATATAAACATTCAGAAACTCTTATTCTTGCGGCATTATCGTCTTCAACAGGCATACACATTTCTTCCTGATATTCTTCTTCATCCCTCTCAACTACTTCTCTGCTTCCTTCTTGAGCAGCTGATGCTTCGATGTTCTTGTAAAAAATCAAACAATCTGTAGAAAACCTTCCCTTGAACTAGCACCTTATTATTTTGTTTGGTTATGAAAAATCTCTTTGTTGGGGTGACTTTGAAGTGCCATAGTGCAGGGGGTTTGAGGAGGGCATTACTGGAACTCTTACAATCTAGATTTGTGTAGTCTCTTCCTGGCGTGAACACCGTTCCACTTTCCGAGAGAATGCCGTCAAACTCTTAAGGCTGAACAAGAGTCTCGATTTTCCTTAACTTCTTCTTAATAAGGGCAAAAACCCGATCAGAAGGGGTTTGTTTCTTCTCCATGTTGTATCTCTTTGTCTCTTTCTTGCTAAATTAGCTGAACTTATTCTAAAGATTCTCCATAAAGATCGAAAACAAAGTGCACTGAACAATGAAGGCATAAACATTAACTACAGGAAAAGCAGAAGCAGGCTGATAGTTGCCTGATAAGGGGTCTTTTTGATCTGGAATAACAGCACGATATAGCAGATGTGGAGATGGCCGGTTTTGAAACTCACTGACGGAAGGATTTGGCCTGTTTTGCAGCACACTGTGATTATCAAACGCAGGTTTAACAAGGATCTGACGGGTTTTTGCGAGGTTTCTTGCTTCCAATAGGTGGAAAATGTATCTTATGACTCAGAAAACAGAAAAAACGTATTTCTCAAAATCAAGGAGTTGGCCAGTTTTGCAACTAGACGACACAATTATAATAGAAAAAAATTGTTTTTTATTACTTACCATCTTTATTATCATGAGAAACTGTATTGAAGTCCAAATCTTCATTATTAAGAAACTTGTTTATTCTTTTAATTGATACTGCTGCCTGAAAGGACATTAATTATTTTAAAAACTTTACTCCTATCTTTTATCAATTTAAAAAAAATAAACATAATGAGACAGGCAGCCACGACTGTTACAATGTCCATCACTTCAGAATTCTTGTAACCTCTGCAGTGCCGGTTGGAATAGAGTCTGCACGGATTGATATTTATTTCATGGCAGACCTATTGAAAGAATCAGCCTTTCCATACTTGCAAGAAAAGGATGGTAACCTCTAATATAACCTGTCATGCTTGCTGTAGTTGGAGTACACAAGGAGATTAAGCCCCAACAAACAAACATCAAAAACTTTAAAATATAAAAATATAAAGAATATTTTATAATCAATATATATATATATATATATATATATATATATATATATATATATATATATATATATATATATATATATATATATATAATATATATTTATTTGTAGAAAAGGATTTTCTTCTAAAAATGCTAAACAAATTGAGCACATGAGATAAAAATATGAAAAAGGGGAAATTAAGAGTTTATGGATTATTTTGTTATGTTCTTAATTAAAAAGGCATAAGCACGCAAAAAGACATATACAGTTAGACTGTAACTGCATCATTATTCTTTAAGGATAAACAACACCAGAATAAAGCTGCCCTTAACTGGAGTTATAAATCACTTCTTGAGTCTCAGCCTGCTATAGCATATACCTCGAGCTATCTTTATTTTGTGCAGCAAAATAAAATTTTCTGAAATCATGCAAAGTTCAGCAACCATGCAGTCTTTCTAATGGAGAGTATTGGTCATGGTTATTTACATTTACTCTGACAGAATTTTAGATCTTAGTCGATTTTGGTTCATTATTGCAACTTAACTGGCTGAGCAAAGTCTTCAGAAAACCCGAAAAGGTAAATTTAGGGATCATATAAATTCTAAATAGATTATGGATGCCATTAGAATTGATCAGAAGTGGATGAAATTAGATAAATTACAAAAGAGATTTTAAATGAAGTCAGGACAACAAGGGCAAGATCTAGAAAGAGTTGAGAGAAGAAGTGTTTTTATCAACATTTAACACCTTAATGTATTAAGACAAAGTTAGTACCAGACAGAAAAATTAAGACCAGTCTTCCTCATAGAAACCACATCAGTCTTCCTCATACAAACACCACCATGATGCAGTAACATACTTAGCAATGTTAATAATTAAAAACAAAGAATAACAGGTATAGAAACTAATTACCTGGATTGCATGTGAAAGAATAGTGGGAAGTGTCATTAAAGGTGTTCGCATGATATTGAAGAGCGAAATCGAGACAAAAACTTTTGATGAATTAAGAATGTTCATCTCATCGACCAGAAGGTATGTTACAAATGTCAAAATTGTGACCTGAAATCAAAATAAAATTATTAATAGAAAAGTAAAAGTATATTGTTTCAGAAAAAAGACTTTATAATTTTAATAGAAGCTCATATTTTAAGAGCAGACTTTATTTACTATAATTTATCATCTATGATTATTAGCACAAAAAAAAAAAAATTATGAAATTTACTAACCATAAAAGGAGCACATCCCCAAAGAAAGGAAGTTGCTGCTTTAAAATAAGAATTTTTTTTCAATATCTTAGTTTCTTTGTCCCTGATTTGAAGAATTCTATCCAGGAAGCTTGGCTCCCAAGCATATAGCTTTAGTACCTATAAGAATAAAAAGTAATTATAATTATTAACTTTTTACAAATACTTACTTTTTTTTTTTTTTTAATATAAAACCTATTCATATTCTAAAAGATAATGCAAACCTTTATTCCTGAAAGTACTTCATTTATCATTTTGACTCTTTCGTCTTTGGTCTTCATTTGCTCCTGCTGAAGATGTTTTGTTTTTTTAGTGATAAATGAGTTCACAGGAATCATGATAATCATGACAACTAACCCAGCAAGCACACTAGGACCTGAAACAACACCTGACTTATTATAGGGAGCGCAGATGAGAATTAGGATCCAAGTTTTTAACAGATAAGCCCACAAAAAGGTTGCTGCGATATGATTGCGACATAATATTAAGACTAACAGGAGAAAAGTGGAACTAGGCTATTGCCGACTGATGGCCAACTCATCCAAATTCTACCTTAATCAAAGAAGAAGGTCTAGGCTTTAAGAGCTCTTCTTCTACAAAAATTCAAAGGCTAAAATGACTTGGCTAGTAAATTAAAATGACTTATTTAGGACATAAAGGGCCTTTAGATGGATTCTTTAGAACTGGATATGTTATTCCAACAAAAGATGGAAAGGAATAGTTGACATGTTGACATCTTTGATTGTGCAAAGAAGGCAGCTTTAAGCACCTGTTGTGGCGATAAAAACAATAATTTGCTTAATAAATAGTACTTTAAATATACTTGTTTAAATCATGATAATTTAAAAATATACATAATTTTTATTAATATATAAAAATACATTATTGTTTTATTTAACAATTTTTTTTTTCCATTTTCATTCATATTACTTATAAACTTAATATAAATAACACACAGCTATATTCAGACCTAATAGCTGCCACAGGAAGTACAAGGATAGCCCTATCTGCAATGGAGCAAGGAACAAATAATTGAGGTAAACCAAAGAACTCATTATCGACTGTGAATCAACGGCCATCAAATTGACTATTTCACCCAATGTTGTCTCCTTTCTTGCTGCGTTTGATAGGTTCAGTGACTGAAACAAACAAAAAATTTAATAATGAACTAATGAACACAAAATTTACTTGAGTTGTACATTAAATATAATAAAAAAAATCATTTATAAATGCATTGCACGAGACACAAAAGAAAAGAACCTGCTCCTCATTTCTGACTGCTCCAAAATTTACTAGATAAGCATTCAAACCTCTCAATAAATTACAAAAGACTTAATTATATAACAGTAATTAGACCCATTTAGGTATTGGTAGTTGAGCTTTGGGGCTCCACTAAATCAAATGCTCCTTATTAGGTCACAAATAAAATTATCCATAATGATCTAAATGTCCCATATGTTACAGATGGCCCAAACAAGATATCTATCCTTCCATGACTAGCTAAATACCCACTCGAATAAACTAGTACTCCAACTTGCTTCTCGATTCCTTATTATCCACAAAGACATCTGAAAAGATAGATAGCCTAGGAACTTTCTTAAGTATAACTTTTATTGAAGTGCTTCTAATGGGTAGTTCTTCACAAGTCAATGACACATCATTTTAATCATTTTACCTAACATTTACTTATTTTGTATAGTGTATACAGTTGCAAATATCAATAAAGCATATAATAAACAAAAAAATGGATTCACTCTGTAGATTTTAATTACAGTTCACAAAATCATTCCAACACCTAATAGATTATAATTATAATAATAATATTATATTATATGTGCTAAAGCAAAAACCTATGTGTAGAGATAATACTTGATTACATTATGTACTCTTGGTTCTAAGTACTTTTATTAATAATTTATTATATTTATTATGCAGTGAATGAACTTCAGAAAAGTATCCACTCAAAAGTATTCAATAAATAAATGAGAATTATTTAATCATTAGAATTTATTTTGATTATTAAATAGCTTATCTTCTGAACTGCTTATACCCGGATTCCTGAAATCTCTCTGATGTATCTGAAAAGAAAATGGCTGAGATACTTTCTAATACAGAGCTTTTATTAAAGTGCTACAAGTGAGTAGTTCTTCACATGTTATTTACATGACAGTGTAATCATTTTCCTCAAATTTACTGGTTGTATATTGTGTACAGTTTTAAATATTAATAAATAGTTTTTTTTTAACTATTAAATTATTATTATCATTTCAATATTGCACATATCTTACATTAATACCTTTTTGTAAATGGTGGTTATTACTGCAGTTCTTGCACGTAGTCCAACTGTCATTATAGTCATGACATAGTTTCCATGAAGTAAAGGTATCACAATTCCTATAAGAAGCATCATAATAGCATAAAAATAGCCATGCCACATGGGTTCATCGCTTGATACAAAGTTTATAATACGCCTAAAAAAAAAATTTGTAATTTTTTAAATTGAAATTTAGGACTATATTTTTTTTACTCCATAGTACTATAGCTGACAAATCGGCCTATTTGCTAGTAAATTTCATGTTGATTTATATCAATACTAAAATTGTTATTCTCAAATTAATAAATATTATAAAAATATACATACATTATTTTCTAAAAAAAAAAAAAAAAAAAAAAAAAAAAAAAAATAGAATCTCATATTTATTAAACACAGTTACATGATTCTTAGCTGTAACATTAGAAAAAAATGCAAGTTAAATTTTTTACCATTTAAAAAGATAATGTAATTCAAGCCAATATGCTAGCTGTAAAAATAGAAAAAAAAAATGTTATCTATTACCGAAGAAAAAAAACATATAGAAATTAAAAACTATTGCCAGAATCAATAAACAATGTCTTTCATAAGTATCTAGTGTACTTATTATACATTTGTATCCTTTGGTATTAATAAATAAAAAATATAGCAATATTAAAATAAAATAAAAATGCACATTAGTTTTGAAGGTGGTAACTTTTTATGCAACCAAATAAAAAAAAAAAGAAAAAGGTTAAATAACTCTAGACTTTGACTTTCTGTGCAAATTGATTCAGATCAATAATCTGTTTATTGAGAGAAAATTGGATTGTTTTTTCAGAGTGGGTAATGTGTTATCAGACACTTTCTGAGATAAACAATTCCTTGATATGTACAAATGACCCATTATTAGAAAGGGATAATCAAGTGATTGGAGCAGGGTAATGTCCATAATTTTTCTTAAGTTCATCAGAATGAAATGATGGTTGTTGGTTTAATTTATTTTATTTTATCTTTAATGATGTTACTGTTTTTTTTAATTCTATAGGAGTATTCTAAGGGAAAAGGATGTCCCAGAATAAAACTTAATTTTCATTATTAAATGTTACTCAGTGTTATCGGACCTTTTCCCAAAAGTTTTTAAATAAAAAGTAATGGATCATAGAATAAAGAGACCACTTACTTTAGAAGTTCAGGACTGACGAATCCCAAGAAAATTTCTATAATCTGCAGAAATGTAGCAAAAATATAGGATCCTCCAAAAGCTTTGTAAAGTGCAGGAATAATGGAAGGTTGCTTCTTCTTAATTCTAAACTTGTGTTTCTTCTTATTTATAAAATTTATTCCATTAATTCCTTTAAGTTTTGATGGTTTAGTGACATCTCTAAAAAGAAATAGCTAAATATACAACATACATTTTTTGCAGAGTGTACCTACATTGATCGTGGAATCTTTGCTTAACAGCAATGCTGCCAAGGGTTTGGGTAAATTTTCAAAGAAATTTGATTGATTAGACATTAGAGTTTTTAGTAAGTCTTTTACGTAAAAATTTAATTCCATTCAGATATAATGTTTTAAGAGAAATGCATAGAAAAACATAACATGTCTATTCACTAATCTAATCCAACATGGCTACTCACTCATTATTAATCCTCTGCTCAGATTGCCAGAATCTATTGAATTTGTTGAAGATTTGTGCGGCTGCATCTTTGTGACGTATTGGCCACAAGTCGCTCTGTACCAGTGGTCTCTTGAATCCTTTGTACACCAATGGATCAAACCAAAGGAGCAAAAGCCGGGAAGGGTATGGTGCACCATCTTCTGGATTAGGATTCTGTAAATTATAAGAATATATAAGAATAATATGTATATTTATAATATTTATATAACATATTTTACACTATAGGTTAGATTTTTAGCAAACTAACTCACCTTTAAAATCGTTCATAGTAAATTATGCTCTAAACGTCGTTTTCAAGGACGCATAGAGAAAAACCGGAAATTACCGCCACGTTTTGAGAAAATTTAGAAAAAATTGAAAACTTATATCTTATTCCTCGTTTAAACCACAGAGCTTATTTTCTACTCAAATTAGAGACATTTTAGTTTAGTTTAATTTTTCACACAAAAAGGTTCTTTAGATCCAACTTTGCAGCAGATATTTGGGTGACAAGTAGAAAAGATCGAGAGTTTTTACTCTACCAATTAGCGGGCGGCGACGCTTCAGGGTCCAAGATTTATGACCACACAAAGCACAAGCAATATATAAATAAATCAAAACCATCTGCCTTTTGAACACTAAAACGTACATTTTTACTGGACTAATGGAATATTGCGCACCCTAAGAGACTCTGTGGGAGGGTCGGATTATCCGGAGAACCGAACGACGGAGCGAGGTTCTACTGTATTAAAATCATTAAACAACTTAATATATTATATATATAACTTAACAGATGAAACATTAATAATGTTTTGTAAATAAATTTGACGATTTTGGCTGGGGTCTATACTTTTTTGGTGCAAGGTTTTTTTTACATTCAAAAATGTAACATTTTTGACAGTTTCCGAGTCAAAATTTTAATGGAGAATACTTATATTATATTTATCTTTTGTCGCTTGGACCTACCTTTTAAATTGGTTTGAATGTATAAAAAAGTCACATCTGAAACTCATATTTTCTCTCAACTCTCGAATAATTATAATTTGTTAATGTAATTTAATTATTAATTTTTGTAATTGGATCCTTTTTACTCTAAAATGTAAATTGCGGAAAACAGTAGATTATAGATATTCATACCATGATCTATTGTTTTCCCAGTCGGGGAAAAGTTGACAAATCATACTGCAAGGCTTACATGAACGTTTTTGATTAATAATCAAAGTTAATAATAATAAAAAATTATTTTTATAATAATAAAATAAAAATACTAATACTAAAGTGTAATGTAACAAAATGTGTAATTCATTCACGGCCAAGTCAAGAATGAGTAGAAAGTTTTGATTTTTCTTCAAAGAAATATTTTTAGTGTAGTTTAATCTACAGAAAAATTAAAAAAAAAATTTTGTTTAGCCAAATGGTGGCAGAAAATGTTACGTTTACGTAGAGATAGGATTATGAAGGCTACAATAATTTTTTTCATGAAAACTTTTATTACAACAGTTTAATTCATAAAACCCTTTAAAGGGATAAACAAATTACAATTTTACACTATTTTCATGCAAAAAACACAATTTTCATTTTTTATTAGTGGTACGCTTTATCTGGGTGTAATTTAACATTTCACCGCTCGCACAATTTAATTGTAGCAATCCTTATTTAGCTGAAATTAACATTTATATCTAGGCGTTGAAAAATCACCAATGTCACTATAATTTTTCTATAGATTGAAAAAACACAAAATTTATTAATAAGTTATTTTTAGTAATTAAAAATCTTTAATAATAAGCACTTATAATAAACTAGAAAAATATTTGGACTTATAAGAAAAAATACTGTTAAATTAATCTTGCATATACGCAACAGTGCACGTAAATACGTTACTAACATGATAAGACACGAGTGTGATAAATATTTTGATGACGGTTTACTGTTGATTTCGTGTTCAGAAATTATAATCAGTAAGAAATAATTATCTTCTTATTAATAGTAAAAATCACAAGCTGTCATTTTCAAGAGGAGATTGGGTAAATAAGACTTGAGTGTAATTAGTTTGTGATGGTTTATTGTTTATTTCATGTTTAGATATGATAAAGAAGTGATAGCAAGTGAGGAATAAACAATATCTCTTTAAAATCCTCAGTTTGATTTATGATACTTTATAACGACAATAGCTTTATTGGAATAAAGTAGATTAATCTTACGCCTGCAAAAGAAGAAAAAAATATCGAAATAGATCTAAAGTTCACGATCGAGAAAAAGTTGTTACGTGCAGGAGCAGTGGTGAAGTCTGTGTAAAATATAATAATAGTAACAAGAATTTCATACATGACTTTTTTTCGTCCAAACCAATACAGATCCTAAACGGTGGGTACTAGTGACAAATGTTATATAAAAAAAAAAAATATTTTCCATTAAATTTCTGATAAGAAAATGTTGGGAGAAATTTTGATCTGAGCAACACCTTGAACTAGAGTGTGTCAAAATGTTACATTTTTGAGGGTGAAAAGAACGTTACAACGAAACTTTTTCCATTCAAACCCATATAGCTCCTAAACGGTCCGAGCAACGAATGTTTTATAACAATAAAAATATTCTCCATTAAATTTTTCATTAGGAAACACACGTTAAACTTTCAATTCTAGCAACTCCAACATTTCCTAAACAAGCATTCAAACCTCCATATTAATCACAAAAAAAAAAGCTAATTTCTCTCTGGGAAAAACAATAGACCATAGATATGCCTATCTATAATCTTCTGCCTTTTCCAATTTAGATTTTAGAATCAAATTATTTCAATTAATATTTAAATTAACTTAACAAGAATTGATCAATATTCGAAATAAACAAAGTTGAGAGAAAGTAGGGGTCTCAAACGTTACTTTTTTATTCAAACCAATATAGCTCCTTAACAGTAGGTCCTACCGATAAATATTTTATGGCAAAAATTATTTTCCATTTAATTTCTGATTCGGCAAATGACGGCAATTTTCGATCCGAGCAACATCAACGGAGATGTTGACGCTAGAGCGTCAAAATGTTACACATTTGAATTTGAAAAAAAAAAAAAAAAAAAAAAAAAAAAAACGTTACAGCAAAGGAGTATAGGCCTGGTGCTGAATCAATAAATTCATTTGGTAAGTTCTATTTCTCTATTATGGATAAAAATGTCGTCGGTTAAGTACATATGCTTAAAATATTTTAGAATTGGTAGTATTATTTTTGATTTTTCTTTCCAAAAAATATTCTTGCAGTTATGTAACTTAAAACTGTTTTGTACCAGGTATGCAAGTTTAAAATGTCGTTTATTTCTTAAAATATATACACAGTAATTTAAAAAAAAGTATAATATATTTTATTCAAAGTACTGACCCTCGCTTTCTACACATTTTCTCCATCTCTCGGGCAATATATGGATACCATTCCAAAAGAATGCTTCATCTTTATTTGAAATCCATTCATCGAGCCATTTTCGTACGTTTTCGAAATTGTTGAAGTGTTGCTCCGCCAATGAGTGTCCCATCGATGAGAAGATGTGATAATCAGAAGGCGCCAGGTCAGGTGAATACGGCGGGTGGGGTAGGAGTTCCCAACCAAGCGAAGTATTCGTTTCCTTAGTCAATCTGGCTGAATGTGCAGGAGCGTTATCATGCTGAAGAATGACTTTGGCGTGCCTGTGAGCCCATTCTGGGCGTTTTTTCGATCAATGCGTGACTCAAATTGATCATTTGTTGTCGGTAGCGCTCGGTATTGACTGTTTCGCCGGGTTTGAGAAGCTCGTAGTAGACTACTCCCTTCTGATCCCACCACACACACACAGCATTGTCTTCTTCCCAAAACGATCCGGTCTTGCACTCGATGTGGATGGTTGTCCTGGCGTTACCCATGATTTTTTTCGTTTGGGATTCTGAAAATAAATCCATTTTTCATCGCCAGTTACAACTCGATGCAAAAAAACCCTTTCTTTCGTGGCGTAAAAGCAGCATTTCGCACACAGTTTTTCGTTTTTCCACCTGTCGTTCGTCCAATTCATGTGGAACCCATTTTCCAACCTTTTGAATCTTTCCCATAGCTCTCAGGCGATCGGAAATGGCTTGCCTAGTGACATTCAACTGTTCTGCCATCATTTGTTGGGTTTGGGTATTGTCTTCGTCTAATAAAGATTGCAATTCGAAGTCCTCAAACTTTTTTGGTCGATTTTCTCGTTTTTGATCAGTAACATCAAAATCACCACGTTTGAAACTTTGAAACCAACGTTCACATGTCCTGACGGTTGGAGCAACATCGCCATAAGTCTCAACAAGAATTCGATGACATTCAGATGCCTTTTTCTTTTGATTAAATAAGAAAATCATGACATGCCGCAAATGCTCTTTATTTGGCTTAAAATTAGACATTTTTAACACCAAAGAAAGGTATGATACGTCCACGTAAACGACTTAAAAACAACTGACTTTTGTAAACAAATGACTAACAAACAAAATAGCGTTTAGAGATAAGCAAATCCTTCAATAGGCTAAGAGCGCATTCTGTTGGAATTAAAACGACATTTTAAACTTGCATACCTGGTATATGATATGACTATGATAAATTATAAGTTAATGTTACCTTTACTGGTGGATACTCTAACTTCCTAGAAGGCAGGTCTGATATGAAGTAAAGTAAGAGTATTAAGAAGTTCAGGAAATAGTTCACTACGTTTGTTATATTCACTACGTCCCTCTTTTCCTGTAGAATAAATTTATTAATGAAAATATACAATGAATATTCTAATTTATTGGTAAAGGTTACCAGAAGTCACGTTTTTGAGAAAAAGGTCACTCACAGTCAATTCGTCCCGTATTAACACTATTAGCTGAAATTCTGTTTTATAAATAGTTTTTTATTATTAAATACTTAACAATACTTAAAACCGACCCTTGGGGAGAACAGACTTTGCCATAATGTCTTTAAAAGCATCCTATTTTTTTTTTTTTTTTTTTTTTTTTTTTTTTTTAATTGGATAATCACAAACTGCTTTACTCAAGAGCAATGCGTTATTCAGTGATTCTATTTATACAATATGTACAATCAACGTTAACAAAAAATAATTTAACACAGAAATAAAGTAAAAATAAATAAATAAAATAAAATAAACAGCCTCTAACCATACAAGAAATAAAATAAAATGTAAAAAATGAAAACCCATACTGCTATATAAAAGGAGAAGCAATTTTTCGTATGTGATCACTAAAATTGGTGATCACTATAACCAAGAATACTACTGAGCCCATCTGAGCCAAATTGTAACTACATCACCTTCATAGTTCTAGAAAGGTTTAGTAATAATAAATATACTAATTTTCAATTTAATTGTTATTGAAAAAGCGATAAATATGTGGATCAAAGTGAACTTTGAAAATCGAGCAGGTAGCGAGCGCCATCCTGCAAGAAAGGTTTTAATGATAAATTATATCTATCATATCAGTGAATAATTGGTCGCGTCAAATTTTGACTGAAATGAGTTAAGTGACTAAAAAGAATCGTGAAGGTTTTTCTCCTTGGTGAATAAGTGTTTAAGTAAGATGTTCATTTGAAATAATTATGCTTAAAAAAAAAAAAAAAAACAGTTAATTGCACACGTCTCGTTTTCATGATCCGAAAATCTGGTCACTTTAATTTTAATGCAGTATATAAGTTGTCATTTGTATGTCTTACGCTAGAAATATGTCCTTCAATTGAAGTATAAAGCTGTGGAAATCCAACAAATGCAAATAAGAACAAAAAAAGGAACAGAAGTCCAGACGTTCTCTGGCCGAATTTTCTATGTAATATCACTAATGAAGAACACACTATCTGAAATAATGAAAAATAATTAAAATAGCTTAAATAATATTTAAATAAAATATTGTATATCTGATTATATACTTACTAATGATATAATTTTTACCACAGGAGTATATGTATCGACGGGGTACGCTGGTTCTCCGCTAAACAAGTAGTAACAAAATTCGAATATATTTAGAGCAAGTTGAAGATTCAGCAAAACCTGAAGAATAAGATAAAATGTTTTCAAAAAATGGAGTAAATATTATGTTTTTTCGTTGTAGGGAAGTCGAAAAAGAGCCGAAGTTAGTTAAGTGCACTGTGATCATCTTCTAAGCCTCTTACACTCTGATAGAAATTCTTGCTGATTTGATAGAATTCGACAAGGATAGCATTTGATTTTTCTACCTATAGGCTATTTAAACAATTGTAAAATGACCCCAAAAAAAAAAAAAAAAAAATTGCAATAAAATACTTATTTTTTAAACTTTTATTACTTTTATTTTAAGCAATAACAGTTTAAAAAAAAAAAGTTTTCTGGTAACTAGCTGTTATTTTACAGTACCTACCTATATTTCATTTAGGTTTAAATTGAAAAGATCTTTGTAACAGAAAAAATACTAAGAGAATAGTACCATAATATGAACCATGGATTATAATATGCTAGGTGGGAATAATCAGGTAACGAAAGAAAAATACTTTAATTTGAAGCCATTTAAGTGTTAATCACGACCTAAAAAAATTTAGACCTTTTATATAAAATAACCTAATTTTAGGGTTTTAGCTTTCAATGAGTATACTGCAGCATCCATGTTAATCGTTTAATTGTATAAATTCCACTAGTAACAACTAATCCCATATTTCTATAGTAGATGAACCAATTTAAAATTAAATTTATTAATCTGAAACATAAAATTTTGAAGCACTTACCAGCTTCAGAATATTCCTCCAGTTCCAAGGGATATCTCTGGATTTGCTACATGATACGGAGATCACATCATTGAATGAGAATATCCATAGAAAGAAGCAAGGGATCCAGAAAACAGACTTTTCCATGCAAGGGGTCAAACGTGGTGTCTCAGTATTCCATGTCAAACTTTCGTTCTAGGGATAAAACAATGTTACAAATAAAAAAAGTAAATATAAAATAAATAAAAAGAGAAAGAGAGAGATGAAAATATATTAATCCTTAATTGAACTTTAATATAAAGGTAGGAGCACAAAAAAAAAAAAAATAAAATAAATTAAAAAAATAAATTATTACTATCAATTTTCATACAATTGCAAACCTCGTTTCTGCCACTCAACGTTGTTCATAAAATTTTTATTATGGTAAATTGTATTAATGCTAAACCTTCATAGAGCTATGAAAAAGATTGCAGAATGGTAAAATCTACATATCGGTAGATCCATATGTCACATCACGTATTTACATCTTTTTTAATAATTTAACCAAACAAAAGTAAATGCAGTTATCAATTTCAAGCTCTTGTTTAAAATATAGTTGTATAAAATGAACATCTTATTCACCAAAATGAAAAAGCTCCACGATTTCTTTTAGCCACTTAAGTCATTTTGGTTAAAATTTGACTAAAAAGCTTATTCATGTAGGATGGCGATCGCAACCTATCAGCCAATTTCCATACTTCACTGTTACCACATATTATCAGTTTTATGTATAGCAAATTAATTAAATCTCAGTAGATTTTATTATTGCTAAACCTTCCTGGTACAACAATGATGATATGGTTAAAATGTGGTACAGGTTGGTTCAGTAGTTTTTGCGATCAGTGATCACAAACGAAAAATAACTTGTTAACTTTAAATAATAGTATAGATAAACACGACATCTTCTTCGGCATGATTGCTGATGGCTGACTTTTGCTTTATTAAAAAAAGACTCTGTTACACACCGGCCCGTATGTAAAAAACAGATGAAAAGTATAAAATAAACAAAAACCTGTAGCTAAATTAACAGATGACTATAAAGCTATGAATGAAGAGTCTTGGACATTGCCGATGCCACCTGAATTCCAACGAAGCAATGATCCACCATTTGTTGTACATTAAAATGACTTTTAGGAGCTGATTGCCCCAAAAATAGAGATTATTTTCATTTCAAGATTCAAGATCTCCGCTACAAATCATTACACTAATTGAAATTCTTCGTGATTACAGTTTGAACTGATTGAATGTCTTACCCAAAACTGTGAACCACATAAAGTGTTAAGGGTCTCTTCTTCCATGTTAAGATGCTGATATCTTTACTTTTTTGGCCTTAGTAACAGGCGTGATTTGGCAGCATTCCTCCTGTAAATGTTATTGTTTTATTACTGATAAATTAAATATTACTGAATAGGACTAACAATTTTTAACAATGTCGATATTGTTATTATATTCTCATAAAGTAGAACCTCACTAATCCCTCTTCTGCTAAACCTACCCTATCGCTAAGTTTGTTGGTTGGGGAACAACATTTTTCGCAGAATCCTTAAACGTCCAGTAAAATTGTACATTTTGGTATGCAAAAGGTCGGGTAGTTTTGATGTTTTGATATTTCGCTAGTGTTGTGTTGGAGTATGAAAATTCATGTTGGAACTTGAAGCGCCTATTGTTTGGTAATTGGTAGAATCAAAGCTTTATATATTCTATAACAAAACATCAAAACAAAACACGTTTAGTTCTAAAGAAAAGCTTGTTATATTTAAAATTAGATCAGTCTGAATTTTTATACAGACAATAAGCTCTGTAGCTTAAACGGGGACTAAGATACAGACTTTTTAAATTTTCGGAATACTTTTCTAAGTGGCAGAAATTATATTTTTCTTTTTTGTTTTTTTCCCCCTACTTGACGTCCTCAACAATGACGTTTAGAGCATACTTTATTATAAACAACGAGTTAGTTTGCTCTAAACCAAACACAATACAGTGTTGTTATGGTCAAATGCTTCTATAAATATCGTCTGCTCGGAGGTAAAAGTAACATACTCAATTTTTTTTTCGTTTCAATATTCAAACGGAAGTATGCTCATTAAACATTTCTCAGACAGTTATATAATGAATTTTCCCATTCTCTAATGTGCGCGAATTTATGTTGAGGTGGGAAAAAATGCACTTTGTGACATTTACCTCCAAACAGACGATATATAGCTGGCTAAAACAACTAGTCTATGCAATCATTAGACTTAGTTAGTAAACATACTTGTCTATGGGTGCATATAACGTACCTTTCTATTCCATTTACTTTATTGAAACGTTTGAATATAATTTTGAATATAATTATAATTAAGCTTTATCTATGGAAAAATGTGCTTCATTGTTATCTCCGGTTAAAATGACCTTTTGGCCGCTTCGTGCTACCCTTGGTCCCCTAAAGGTCGGACTAGTGAGGTTCTACTGTAATTCAAAAATGCTTGTTAAATTTTACTAGCAGTCTTCTCTTCAAGCTGAAGACGGTACTTCCTCACGCTAAAATTATTTTTGTCTGAAAGGACTCAGCAATTTTATAAATTCGATCTTCTTTAACAGAAATTCTATACACGCATCACTGCAATATATAATTTAAACTATGTACCTGATATTTCCAACATGCTAAAAGCTATACACAGATAATACTCCATTCTTACTGATTCTGTACAGAGATTTAATAAAATAAAAAATAAAAAATAAAAAAATACAAGTGGTTCCAAGATCTTTTTGAATAATTCAATAATATAGTCGAATGCGATAATACCTGTTGCGTACTGTGATTTACAATTCTTTAATTGTTATATTACTTTCAAGTGCAAAACTGAGGAAAAAAAAATCTGTGATTCCTTGATTACAAAATCAAGCCATGCAATTATTTCATAATAAATTAATAATAAACACGGGTCATTCTTCAGACTGTAGTGAAGTAAGTGTTGTGAATGTGTGGAGTTATTTTCTTGAAATGCTTGAAATGTATCTTTTTTTTTTTTTTTTTTTTGGATTGATATTATTGTTCATTGTTATCAGAATAATCACAATTTTAATATATTTCTTTAAACGTTGAGCAGTGATTGGACTTAATGATAATCCCTATTTCAAAGACAGTAAACTACAGAAGAACCTCGATGATCCGAACCTTTGTAATCCGAACGCCGTTTTGGGAAAAATAAAAATAATCAGAATCATAAGCGCAAACTGAGAGAGGGAAGGGGGAGTGTTGTTATTGTGCAGTTGATCATGCTAAAGAAAATCCGTGATTTAGCAGCCAAAAAACGTTCTTCAATCTTAGTTCCGAAAGAAATGAGTGACTATTTTCCAAATGTTTAGTTTTTGTTTCCTTTAATTTTTTTGTGTGTACAGTACTGTACTTTCTGAGTGTTTATAAGATTGTATTCATACTATGTAAAATATTACGAAATTCATGTGCAATCTATATATATAAAAATGAATGTGTGTATGTCTGTACTCGATAGATTCAAAAACCGTATATCCAATCGCTGTGAAAATTTGGGAAATTATTAGGTATATCCCCGGGAAGGTTTTTGAAAAAAAAAATTTAAATCAGAGTTGGGGTTCTAGGTGTATGTAAATATCAAAATAACATTTATTTTTAATAAATACTAATTCAGTGCAGGTGTTTGTAGGAAATTAGCAATAAAACATATGTTCTAAATTAATCTATATACTATTATATAAAAGGACAAGCCATTTTTCGTTGATTATAACGGTACAATGTTATATAGAGCTAGAAATTGATAATAAAATTGGCTTGATTCAAATAAATTGTTATACAAAAAGCTACAAATATTTAGTGTGACGAGTGGATCCTAGAGATATTTAATAATCGAAGGATATGTAATTAGCGGCATTCTACACCAGTGTTTGCAATGGTAAAATTATTAAACCTCTCTGAACCAAATTTTAACTACAAAATCTTCATAATTCTAGGAAGATTTTAAATAGTATAGTTTACAATTATAATTTAAATTCACAGTGATAAGTGGCAGAAGTTTGTCACTGACATTAACTTTTATAGTTAGATATAAATTAAAATCCAACCAAATGAAATTATTAAAATTATTTTTGCTGCACTAAACATTATTGCCTCATCAAAATATCGATTTTTTTTTTATATTGTGTTTAAAAAAATGGGCGACCTAACCATAGCTATTGATGAAGGTTTTAAGAAGACTAATATTTCAATGATTTCAAATTCATTTAAATGTTTCAGGTTTATTTAATAAATTGTACCATTGGTTGTGTGAAAGAGCAGTAATATTACCAACAAATACTATAGCAGAGAATATTAACATTATTATTGAAAAATTAAATTGTGACATAGAGAATATCTCTATTGATAGCGTTGTAAGCGCTGATAATGCAGTCCATTTATCCACCAGAGTTTCTTCCTAAAAAGTCTCTGTCAATCTAAATTACCAACTCATAGATTAGATTTAAGGATTGAATATCCAATAATGATTTTGAGTAAATCATTGCAATAATACCGGGTTACAGCTTTGAGAGAAAATATCTAGAAATATTGTGAGAAAATAATTCTCAACTGCATTATAAAATTTTTATTGCTAAAAATAAAACTTCTGTTATTAGTTAAACCTATCTAAGTTCTTTACTTATAAGAGCGGGCGAAGCCGCGACTGGGGATGCTAGTATATTACATAAAATATAGTAGTTACAGTAGTATTTCATAAAACAAACTATTTACCTTTAACAATACAACGTGCTTCTTATTTTATGGGAACCAGTATGT
Organism: Euschistus heros; assembly: GCA_003667255.2. Lineage (NCBI taxonomy): Eukaryota > Metazoa > Arthropoda > Insecta > Hemiptera > Pentatomidae > Euschistus > Euschistus heros. The sequence continues at coordinate 967,356 of RCWM02000287.1, read as the reverse complement.
CAGTGTTCATTTTTTGCATGCTACATACTGTGCCTGGAAAGCACTTTGTTTGGTGATCCGAACAATTTGATAATCCGAACCACCCCCGGTCCCAATTAGTTCGGATTATCGAGGTTTCACTGTATATTCTTTAAATTGGAAAAGGTTGAATTGAAAATAGAATTATAACAAAGACGGTAAAGATCAAATAAATCTCAATCAAAGAAAAAACGACAGGACTTTTCAAACGCCATGGTGCTAAAGGACGACCTCTACACCTCCAGATATCACGCTAACTACAACAAACTTATAAGTACACATCACAAACTGACCTATTTCTTGACCAAACACCGACAAAGTAAATATTATTTGAACCGATTTCATCTGACAGACTCACCTAAATGCCACTACGTCATAAGAAAAACACATTTCATCATAGTATTTACGACTGCCATATTTTTGACAACAAAGGAGTTAAGTTTTAAAATGCATAATTTCAAATGGAGACAATAGGCTGCTTCTAGAGATGAATCTTTTTTTTAAAATATCACAGAGGATGAAAAATTTTCTCCAAGATGTAAAAAGGCCGCATTGTTGTTTTTAGTTTCGTTTTTTTGTTCATTTAATTATGTTTTATTAGGAAATCTTCATTTATTTATTTCATTTATTAATATCTCGTTTGGCTAGGAATCTTTACTTTTTTGGTGTAGGGTTGATAGTTTGTTTATTTGGGCTTAACGCCCTTATGTACTCCAACTAGGGCTGGAAGGACGGGTTATCCTAATGGTTACCAACCTATTCTGGCGCAAAACGTCAGCTACAGGGTGTTCAAGACACCATATTGCGAAGAATAGTAAGAACAACGCTACGGAAGAAGAAACAACCAGAGCTCCATCAAATATTTAATGTACCTACAGTACCAGAGTTCATTAACAGACGCCACATCAAGTTTTTATATTTACTCCCTTTAATATTTAGAGAACCCATTATTTCAAAGTGTATCCCCCGCACCTCCTCCTGTTCGTTGGCAAATGACTATATTTATACACATCCAAATATTTTTATTCATTTATATTTTAGTTTAAGAAACAAATCGGAAAAAGATGTGCCCCAACATCTTCATAAACCTCATGATAGTCAACATTAATGTAAACTTTACCATAGAACCGCCTTAAAATGTCACCTGGTTACAGAAAAAGGCGCATAATCCCTTAGGGTTGTATAATTCATATAAATTCATATAAATGCCCACCATCGTATATATTTGATAAATAGGGGTTTTGAAATTAAAAAAAAAAAATTATTTATTGAAAAATAAAATAATTTCAACTAAATATGTGGTACACAATGCAAAATAATGGCATGATTAAAACTAGTGGAGCAACTACCCATTGGTAGTGAACTAATGAAATATCCATCTTCAAAAGAAGAAGATCACGAGGCTATCTCCTTTTTAGACGTCTCGGAGGATTGCCAGGAATGGATTGGGAAGCAAGTTCACTATAAAATGAAAGGTACCTGGATTCTAAAATACAAATTCGGAAAAGCTGTAAATAATAGATAATCATATCCATAATCGATTGTTTTTCTCAGTCAGGGAGAAATTGAGTATTTTTCCGCACTCGTTTTGCCTGGCTCTAGCTCTGTTAGTCTTGCTCATATCGAAAATTTGACGATTCCTCCATCAGAAAAAATCCATATTTTTTGTTTAATAACATCTGTCACTGAGACCTACCGCTTAGGATTGGTGTATTGGTTTGAATGAAAAAAGTTGCGTTTGAAACCGATATTATACTTCAGCTTTGTTTATTTAGAACAATCATTGATAGTTAATTTCATTTAGATATTATTTTGATCCTTTTAATTCTAAAATGAAAATTGGAAAAGCCGCCGATTATATATAGACATATTGTTTTTTCTCAGTGTTTTCTCAGGGAGAAGTTGAGTTTTTGTCTTTGATGTTATACATCTCCAATCAATACCTATATTCTTTTGAATTATTTGTTTTGTAATGTTGTTTATTGTATAAATTCATTATATAAATACACTTCCCCCCCTCGTATAGAATCACTGTAAGGGGAGAAAACAAGAAACAAGAAACTCCAAGAATAATATAGTATTGCGCTAGAGCATGCATAATTCACGTATTACGTGAAATACCTGAAGCGGGAAGTAATATTTCATCAAATTCCTCTTCTGTTTTTACTGTGGAAGGGAAAACAAAAGAAAAAGAAAAAATCTATTTTTTTTTTTTTTTTTTGGTAGGCAGTATAACTACACCTTCTGAAGTTCAACTGACAGTTTCGCCGATATGCTATTTCTTCAAAAAACTATCTCTTTTCTCTTAAACTCGAAAATTATAATAATTAAGGCATCATACAAACATTCTACATCTTTTCAAATAAATTTTTGTCCTAACTTTCATTAGTGATCGAATATTAGAAATAAAAAGAAGACTTACGTTTTGAAAGGACGTATTTCTAAAAATGAATTGTTATATGGCCAACACTGTAGGAAAACACAGAAACAAACCTGTTGGCTAGTTCCACGAGTTCCAAATTATTATTACATTTTGACACATTCATATATACACTTTATACTTTTAAAATCTGTTTACGTCATTTTTAAAAAACCTTCCTTTACACAGCTTCTTCATTTCATTTGAATATCATGTTCTCATCAACAGATTTAATGAGCCATTATTATTAATTATTCATACGTTATTCAAATATTGTCTTCGATACAATGACTTCAAATAAACTTGTGTTGGTCTACAAGTTATAATATTTTATTTCTTTATTTATTTTTTGAACTGCATTGCCCCAAAAGCACCGCTGTGTGTTTCTTTCAAATTTGCCCGATTTTCGGAATTCGATAAAATTATTCGATCATATAATTTTAATCATCGAAAATGCCCTTGGGATAAATTATTTCATTGCAACGTTTATCACAAGGTACTCTTCCGGGTTGGTATTTTCGTTGCCACTGGCGCACAGTGGGACGAAACCTGTAATTATTTGGACATGACATTATAATAAAGTTTTCTTTATCAAAAAAATGGATTGTCGATTATATATGTATTTTTGTGTGTAGAATTTAATGATGAAGTATTTTTCTTGATATGAATGGTGATAATTAGGCAACAGTAACTTATAACAATAAAAAATACATTTTATTAAGAAATTACATCTAAACACTTTTTTTTTTTCTTTTACCTTCCATCATGTTAAAATGTATTATTCTAAAAATATTTTATGTATTATTATAAAAGTAGTTTGTATAAATATTTCTTTAAATATGCGTTATGTCGAGAAATATACGCATGATAACGCGTAGAAATATATGCACCCATTGCAGGGTGCATATTACCATTATTACAATGTGGAAAAACTGAAAAAAAAACTAACAATAAAACTAAATGTTTTGAAATTAACAAAATACAATTCTAAACTAAAAATTTCAAATATAGTTTTGTTTTTCATAACTGTAAATGTACAAATAAAAATCAAGGTTGATGGTTTAATTAGGTCGAATTACAATATCAGGAAAAAACAATAAAACATTTGTCTATAATTGGAATTTTAGTCCATTTATCTATGAAAAATAGCTTTGTAAGAAACTTTTTATTACCCTCTAATGAGGCTACTTTTAGCTATTATTTAGAGAAAAAATATTTCTCCTTTGAAACTAAGAACTATTGTAGTTTTTTTGGGCATATATTTTATGTCAGCTTTAAGGTATTATAGTTTTATTGCTCGTATATTGCATGTCAGGTTTAAGTTAAATCACAGCCACCAGTTCGCAGAAGACGTAATGTAATCTCTCTACACAGAATAGGATAAGGAGGCTCTTATTAATGAATGTGATACAACCAGTTGCTTTTGTTTCATTATTTGATAAAAACATTAACTAAACAATCTCTAGTCTAAACAATAGTTATTACGAATTCGAATCTAATGTATAATCTAATCATTAAAAAAAGCACTACTTTCTCTTATTGTATACCTAAAACATAATATTTTCAATTATACGTAGAGTGATGAATAGAACAATTGAAATTGAGTTATCTATTAGATGACAGGTATGTTTACATATATTTGTTATTGTTCTTAGGATGAAATTATTAATTCAATAATTAAGTATAAGGGTCGTGAAAATGTTTGTTTTCTAATTTAATTTATCGAAATTCACTAGAATTTTTTTTTTTATATTTGATACTAACTTTAAAAAATTGAGGAAAACGATTTCATTTTTTTATTTTGAACTGGTCCTTAAAAAAAAAAAAGATTATTTCTTTTTGTAAAATAAAATTACAATCAAGTGCCCCAAGCTTGGGACACTTAATTTTTAAGAAGTATTGTTGGTAACACTGTGTCTGCTTTTCTTTACCTCTTAGACCTGACTTTGTGTGTGCAAATCAGAGGGAATTTTTCGGAGCGACGTAAAGTGATTGGAATTCCAACCGATCCGAAAATCCATCGCTCTAATCCATCAGTCCATCACTCCAACCGATCGTGCCTGGGGAATCCTCACGGAGTGAAGCGATGCACAGTTCGCGAAATTAACAAAAAACTGTTTAAAATACATTTTTTAAAAGTTTTTTCTTCCTTTAAATTAGTGACATATATGTGTTTACTATTGATTAAGTTAATTATTCTTTCCGCAATATTACGATTAAAAGCCATTAATGTAAATTAAAATTACTTTAAAATATATTCCAATATAGTAATATAATAAATAATGTGTTTAAAAGAAATAATAATTTGATATGAACTTGAAATAAAAATTATAGTTTAAAAAAAACTAGAAAAACACGCGTTTATAGCAAACCTAACTAAAAAGCTAAGTGTGGTGAAAAATGTGCTGCAGTCAGATCGTTTTTGTTTGAATAAGCCATTTCTGCGTTATAGATTCTTAAACATGACCAAAAATTCTTCGATGCTTGACAATCGATATTGGCTAAAAGTCAAAATCAAATTCAGCTTAAGGGATGTCTTTAGACGCACAATTTAATGAACTTTAATTTTGTAAATTAAACATTTTTCGATTTAACACATTTTTCTATATGTTTTTTTTTTTTTTACAAAATCTGAAAAAAGTTCAAAAAGTTTGGGGGTTTTTTCCCCTCCCTAAACATTTTCCCCTTATCGAATTTAGTATCATTTTTGATATTTTATTCTCAGGACCAATCTGGACCATATGAAAACGTAAAACCTACTACTTCACATTATGCATGGCGGATCCCTATTTTTGGGGTAATTTAACAAGACTAAGTGAGAACATTAGAACAAAGTTTTGCAATTATTGTATTTTCATTGGTCCTTCAAACGAATGCAAATTTTCAACTTAATTAGATAATTAGAAATTAGTAAACATTACGATCAAATATTACGTTACATGTAGCTGAAGTTAATAAAAGCGTATTAAAAAAAGTAAATTGCTTGTTCATTAAAAAATAAATAAAAAATTACTAAATACCTTAAAGAAGTTCGAACTTAAATTTAATTTTAACTCTAACCAGACTGGAACGACAAGAAACAGCCCGTCGTTTTCGTCTACTTCAACATTTACTAGACAAACGTTCGAATCTTCTGATTAATCTCAAGAGACTCATTTACATGATAGTAATTAGACCAATTTGCACATGCGGAGTTGAGATTGGGTCTCCACTAAACTATTAAATTCGTCCCGTATTCAATCCTTACTATCCCAAATCCTTCGAAAAATTCTCAGTACTCCTTAATTTGTCACAAACAAATGTATCAATGAAGACCTTAATGTTTCCTATGTTACTGATTTAGCCCAAACCAGATACATATCCTTTCAGAGTAAACTCCATAACCTTCCAAATCCACTAGAATCTCAATTTGCATTCCATTCTATTCCAAATAAAAAAAAAGAAAGAACAATTTCCCCCTGAATCCATGAACAATACTCGTAGATTATTATTAAAAAGGAAACTGTCAGCAATTTTTCGATCCGAGCAACACCTCTATGTCTAGAGCGTATCAGAAAGCCCAGCTTAAAAATGTAGGCAAAACATTACTTTGTTCTTTCAAACCAATATAGCTCCTAAACGGAAGGTCCTAGTCACATTTCTGAGAAGTTCTAACTTTGCTGGTAAAAAAAAGGCTTCGACACTTAATAAATTTATGCAAAACGTGACTTAATAATATACGCGTTCGTTGAATCAAATTAGCCATTGCTTTTTGTGTGAAAACAAATCTATAAGGCTACTTTATTCAGCGGTTAATATGTTCATATTGACAAAATAATTATTCATTTCACTTATAATGTTTTTTCACTTTATCTCTCCTATAATATGAAGTTTTTCATGAAATAATACAAAAAAAAAAAAAAAAAAAAAAAAAAAAAAAAAAAAGATATCAGTTTTCAAACTAAAGATGAAAAATAAGTTATAAAATCACAATTTTATCACATATTGTTATTTTTTTTTTTTCATTGATCATTGATCAAACGCAAAATTATGTTGATGTACTTTTAATGTACTGTAACCAAAATGATTTAGATCTAAATCATTGTTCCATGAACAGTTCAGAAGGTTCCCTGGCTGGTTTAAAATGAAAATTAACAAATAAAGTAATACAAATATTAATAAATAATAATTAATAAGAAATAGATTTTTTTTATTGGAGCTTAACATCCTAAATCACAAACTAGAAAAGTTAGGATAGGTTATTCTAAAAATTACTATACTATTTTAGTCAGGATGAGAAAGCCTAGATTCATTTCGTGAATTGAATTTGAATATCGGCTCTGCCACGAAATAAATTCTGAACCGTCCAGGTCGGATTCGAACCCACGACCGTCAGTAAGAAAGCCATATTTATCAAAAAATAAATTACCAGTGATATGAATTTACTCCATTAACTAAAATACAACTTAAGTATTTATTTATTTTTATCTTTTTTTATTATTACTGTTTTTATATAAATATAAAATAATTCTCTTTTTGACAGATGAGTAGAATTTAATAAGGATTTTTTTAATTCTACAAAACTTTATTTGTATGCCAACATATTACTTTATTTTATATTTAAAAAAAATTAAATTTATAGATACATACCAGACTTAAACGGTAAAAAACTGCTCGTCTTTTCCGACTACTCTAATATTTACTAGTCAAGAGTTCAGAGCTTCAAACAAATTACAAAAGACTTATTTACGTGGCAGTATTTAGAACCATTTCGGCATACGGAGTTGAGCAAGACATTACCAGGTTTAAGATTTTCTTTTTGGTTTTACTCTTATTAAATTTTTTTTTTTATAAACCTAATTATTAAAATTCCCTCTTGTATAAAGCGAAAATACATAAAGTATATATGAGGAATTTTCGACGAATCTATTACAAAAATTTTTATTTATTTATTTAGTAAATTCACAACAGTAAAAATATATATACAGCTTGCAATAGTGATACTGGAAGGATAGCGTATCATGATGGCATAAAGGAAATTGTTGCATACCAGAACATATTATAATGTGTAAATTAAAAATATGAAAATAACAGTTTTGAGCGAATAGTATACTAAAACGGTTATATTCACTAATCCTACCAATTGATAATTGAGAAAAATACTCACCTGAAATTTAGTGGATAGACTTTTAGCGTACTGTCGGTATAGATCTCATATACTGTTAGTACCTCAACTAATTGTAAGATAACTTCGTAATGCCTGGATCTCTCTCGATTTGGAGTAGCCTTTTTATACCTTATCTCTAATTTTTGATTGTTGCGATAGGTGCAAACAATTGTGATATTGTTGGATGGGGATAACTTAAGTGAATTCTGTAAAAAAATAATGGTATTTTTCCTAATTAATTCTTATGTAAATATATATATATATATATTAAAGGGTCTTTAAAGCTTTGAGTTTAGCTTCAACAAATCAACATACAGGAAAAGTTACAAATAAGATTAAAAAAGGAAAACGTACCACTAAAAATAATCAAAACAGTTATTGAATTTACAATAATCGCTAAATAGAAGAAGTTTTGACACATTTTGATAAAACAATAAAAACGTGTCGATGAATAAACTTTAAGCCAAAACTAACCCAAGAAATTAATCAATGATTCGAACATCCATATCTGAAAATTAGACAAACCAATTTGAAGTTTTCGTTTCATTGTTTAGAACGTCACAATGACGTAAAAAAAGGCTCAAAACGTAATCGTACTATCCCCAAATCACTAATTAATGCACCAAGTGACCCAGTTTTACGGTACATTAAATTTCTATCTTTTTCTTTCTTCTTTTTTTTCTTGTTAATCCAACTAGGTAATAGAGCGAAAATGAACTGGGAAATGTACAGTTTTTCACTGATGCATATAGTTAAATTGAACGCGCATTAACGCTTAAATCTCTAGTTAGGTTAAAAAAAAAAAAAAAGTCTACAAGAAATACCCTGCAGAAAATTTTATGTTTATTGCTGCATTACATGTTTTAATGACACTAAGAATAATTTTCATTTGCGAGCATAAAACTGGGGGGGGGGAGTGTATTTATATGGAGATTTGGTAACAATCCCCTTTTCCAAGGTGAATATGATCGAAATTCGGATTCATTACTTCAAAATACATAAATACAACGAACCACCAGTTAGTATAATACAACAAAACTTTTCAGGGACAACTTTTTATATTGAAAGAAATTCTGCGCTGTGAAAAATTGGTCAAATGGTGCCTCATAATAAGGCCTTAAAGTATCTATTTTGGCTCAAGTAGTATAACAACCAAAGAAACACTGAAAAGTGCACAATTGTGACTAAAAAAACATTTATTTGAAAATCAAACTCCAATTCTGACTGAACTGTGACTGAATCAAGGTTCAGATTCAGCGCTTCTAAATACAAAAACCAAGAGAAGGGCCTAGTCGGTAAAGCCGACAAATCAATTGTTTTTGTAGTTGGCGACTAGTCGAGAAAAAAACGAGAACTAGACGGCCATTTATATTTCTGCGCTTAAAAATAGGTTGATTGAAAAGAAAACATGGCCTTTACTTATTATAATTTTTATTTAAGATTCGTCTTTACAGTTAGTTATTTAACCCAGTACCCTTTTTTTTTATTTGTTAAAGAGTTATATTATCACACTTTAATTATCGAACTTTAAGGAAGGTTTCGATATTGACATATTGACAAAGAATAAATTCTATTACTTCTATAATACTAAATAAGGAACTTACCACAATAGTTTTGGTTCTGTGTCATAATTGAAAAATATTAATTCTTAAATAAAATGTAACATAGAGGTAGGAAGAGGAAAAGGAAACTGCTGTTTAGGAATGTACATACAGTGTGCAGCAAAAGCTTTCGTACACCAATCAAATTCACTAAAATACGATTACTTCTATTATCGCTGTAGAAAAATAATTGTTTTGGGCGATTTCATATTCTTACTCATTCATGCGATGTTAAAGATGAAAGGAATGGATTTCAGGCCAGAGCAAATAGAAAAAACATTTATAACTAAGAAAAATAGACTTGAAAGAATAAAATTCGTTGAAAAAAAATTACTGGAACGAGTATGTTAGGCAGCGAAAGTAAATTTAATGTGTAAGGAGCTGATAAGCGAATATTACTTCTTTCTTACTTGCTCTGGCCTAATGTATTTCTTCTTATATCTCTTCTAATTGTTTTAGGTCCTACAGATGTTCTAAACTCCGGAAATAACCTTAATATCTGTCTTTCTGGCCAGTGTTTTGAGGTTAGCATTAACTGTTCTCATCTCAAATCCTCACATCGCGAAAAGAGCATATTCTCGGACATCCCGATCGGTCTTTATCGTTTAGCCTTTTGTTTGTTTTAATATGTTTGATTACGTATTGGACCTGTCAACGAGGTGTTTTAGTGATTGAACTAATCTGGATTTACCTACATCCCTGTTATCTCAGAAAAAGTACATGGAACTGCTGTTGAATAGCAATAGGTATTCTGAATATCGGGCTGTGGCAGTTTATAAAACATTGAGTAGAAACTGATGAGAACATAGCTAGAAAGAGGTAGGATTAAAAACTAGTTAACTTCTATACATTACAAGTATTTAAGGGATAAGATAATTTGATGGTATAGGAAAACTTTTGCTTCTGTCAGTAAACGCTTTTATATATTTATAGAGAAAATAAATAAATATTATCCATATTCTGGAGTTTTTAATTAGTAGGTGTGTTTCTCACGTGAATGAGGAAGAATGAGAAATGGTCAAGAAATTATTTTTCTACAACCAGAGTAAAAGTAATCGCATTTTAATGAATTAAGTAGGTGTGTGAAAACTTTTGTGTTCGTTCATTGTACCTACCTGCTCATATATTTTTGTTTTATATGTATCCTATGGAGTCATTAAGTAATGTCCTTAAACAAGATGTCTTTTTCAGCATGATTGAATTCTAAATTGATTCAATAAAAATGTAGTCCTAGTTCCAAATAAGGACAGGACTCAGAAAGGGTGATAGCCTCTCTCCGGTACTGTTTAACATAGTCTTGGACAAAGTCATGAAGGAAATGAGGAAGAGAAACGACACAGGTGCAAAGACAGGAACAAAAAACAAGCACATCAAAGTAAGATGCCTAGCATATGCGGACGATCTTTCCTTAATGGCGGAGACTGAAAGCGAAGCAATTGACCAATTGAACACTTTATAGGAAATTGCTGAAAAGGCAGGCTTACAAATATCGTTTGAGAAAACATAATTCATGAATACCGACAGAAATTTTCAAAAGAAAATAGTAGAGACAAAGTACGGGAGCATTAAAGTCACAAATAAATTCAAGTACCTTGGGGAAATTATTAGTAGCAATGGGTCTGAGAAGGAAAGTGTAAAAGAAAAACTTAGCAAACTGGAAAGACTAAGCTTCGCGACAAGCAATCCTTATAATAAAAGAAGCCTTTCAATAAACGCTAAGATAAGGCACTATAATACAGTCGTCAAACCGGTTATACTATATGGAATGAAAACATCTTCCCTCCCCAGCCTAAGGAAAATGTTAGCCATAGAAAGAAGGATACTTAGAAGAATTCACGGACCAAAGAAGACTGAAGAAGTCTTTAGGTTGAGACCTAATAAAGAAATTTACAAGGATATAAATGATTTGGAAACAGACATAAGAATAAGAGGATTAAAGTTCTATGGGCATATGGTGAGGATGGGCCCAGAAAGATTAAATAGAGACATCTATAAAATCAGAGGATACAAGAGTTCTGGGGGATATGTCAAACAGATGAAAGAGGAAACTGAGAAACTGGGAATAACAGACCAGGACTGTTTTGATAGGGATGAATACAGGAAAAAAACTAAATGTAATCAAGGTTCTTGTGGGAAGGAAAGATGCGAGAAAAGGAATAGCCTGGACCAAAGAAAGAAGGAAGGAGCAATCGGAAAGAATGAAGAAAAGGTGGGAAGAGAGCAGGAAGGAGAGAAGTAGTAAGAAGTGAATGATATTCGCGTGGTCTCTAAGGCCGTTACCTGGAAAAAAAAATGTAGTCCCTTTTAATCATAGTAACAAAAAAAAAACAACATAATTTAATTGTAACACCATATAAAACTGTTTCTTCCAATGACCACAATAATATCCTAAACTATACTCTTATGTCCATATATTTTTTGAGTAATTTCATTCATAAATTATACAAACACATATATACTTTCATAAATACAATATTTCAACTTTTCTATTTTCAAAAATAAAAAATACGTACAAATATCTTCTTCATTCGTACCTTCAATAGCCATCTCAATAATTAAAATAATGTCCAGAACTGTTCTTAAAAAATTCTAAACTGTTACATCGTTTGTTCTCTCGTTCAACTGTTCTCACTCAAACTCACATGCAATGAGATGGTAAGAAAGTGTTAAATCTGATTGATCTTATAGGTAGAGGGATTAGCATTACCAAGCGACGTAAACACTTATGACCTTAAGGAATTGTTGCACCACTCCATTAAAATTAATACTTATCCTCTGATTATGAATAAAGATCATTTAGTTGTATACGAAGTGCAAAACTTTATACAATTAATTAATACCGCCCATCATACTGAGATTCGTTTAGTGACAGGAGCGTTTCGCACTAGTACTATTCTTAGTTTGTGTTGTAAAGCAGGAATACCGCCCCTGACATTCAGAAGGAAAATGTTAGCAACTAACTACATCTCCAAACTTCTACCTCATCCCGAACACCCAGCACACAAATACATTTTTAAACCCAGATTCACCAAATCATTAGGAAAAATGTCGAACACAACACTCCCTTTATCAGAAAGAGAAAATACAGCCATTGAATTCCTCAAAGAATGAACTGTGCACAAACATGAAGTTCATACCCCACCATGGACAATCAAATCGCCCAAAACACTGCTTCATTTAACCCGACTTTCCAAAAATAATACCTCTCCTTCTGAATACAAATCCGAATTTTTTCGTCAACTTCAAAGCATACCAGAACCTTTCGTAATCCATACTGACGGATCTAAATCTGACGATTCAACTGCATCTTCCTTTGTTACTCACAACTCCACTCATAAAATAAAATTACACAAATTATGCAATATATATACAGCAGAACTTAAAGCAATAGCATCAGCACTTCACTACTCAATATCAATAAAACAAAACAACATCGCAATAATAAAAGATTCACTAAGTTCATTAAAAGGTTTAAATAACATGTACCCCAAACATCCTATCATCCTAAAAATCCACAACTACCTCAGTATACTGCAAAATTTGGGAAAGTCGGTCGACTTTATTTGGGTACCAAATCACATTGGAATTATTGGCAATGAACTTGCAGACACAGAAGCGAAACAAGCACTTACACTCCCAGGTCGTGGCATTCCTATTTTAACCTCAAAATTATAATAGTTGCAAATTGCCAAAGTACGTGGAACGAAAGCCCACCAAACAAGTTGAAAACAATATAAAAGTCGGTAAAGCCATGGGTCACATCAAGTCGTCTAAATCGCAGAGAGGAGGTTGTCATGACCAGATTGAGAATAGGCCATACAAATTTAACCCATTTACATAAAATTATGAAACAACCACCACCTAAATGTCAGCATTGCAATAGCTCTTTAACAGTTAACCACATATTTCAGGAATGTTTCTTTTATCTACCTAAACTAACTAAATTAGGCCTTACAGCAATTATCTTGGACATTCTTGGCAATAACGAAAAAGTTAATCAGTCTTAAGTTTCTTAAAGGAAAAAGAAATGTTGAACAAACTTTAATTGATTCTCATAACTATTATTAAATTTCTATTTTTATTTCTATTTTTCATTTCTATTTTCTATTTCCTTCTTTATTTCTTTTCGAAAATGTATTTAATTTCTTAGGGTTCGGACGGGAGCTGGGGGGAGGGGTGCGCTTCCTGGGGTTGGGGCGAATCGGTCCCGTATGGTGGGAAATGCGACATGGCTGCTTGGGCATGTTATGCTCCGAACCTTGTGAGGATTTGGACGTTTCCATGTAGAAGAAATGTAAATGGTTTTTATCCACATCCTACTTATAAGCTTCGTATATAATCTAAAGAGAAGAACGTAGAGAAGGTATAAGCGAAAAACTGAAAATAGTAGTAGAATTTCTCAGTTTTTCGAGTAATAAATAATTTGCACCAGGTTTTAAGGGTTGCAAACTTAGATATCGACTACTAAACAACATATTAAAAAATGTTTGATACAGGTGGTTTTGCAGAATTCGATGTATAAATTGACTGGGCTCAAATTGCTCGACACTCGATGTATCATATAAATAAGCAAGACGTGGCGCATTTCCTGCTCGGCGGGTGCGGCTCGCCTCTCCTTGGGGGCGCGTCTCTGTTCGTGGCACCCTTTCTGACCTTAATCTTCCGTAAAAATAAACGTATATATATAATAATTATAATAAGTTTTATTGGCATCTGTTTAGACAAAAACCTCTTCCATTGGAGGAAGTCGGCTACAGCCAACAGAACAAAAAATTATAAATAGAAATCAAAGCAAAAAAAACCCAATCAAATAAACAAAAACCTTACAAAACAGAACAAGAAACTAAATATTGTTGACAACTTTCTTCCACCTGGTTCTGTCTCTCGTCAAACGCCACCAGTTGTCGCCTACATATTGTGTCATTTCGTCCCTCCACCTGAGATGCGGCGACTCCTTTTCCTGCTGTCTTCTCTCGGGATCCACTCAGTGCATGCCTTGGACCATCTTTCGTCCTTCATCCTTGCCAAATGTCCTGCCCAATACCATTTCAGCCGATGAGCTACGATCCTTAAGCTTTTGACATTAGCTTTACGGAGAATACATTCATTTTTAATTTTCTCTTTCTTCGTAACCGCCATTAGGCTCCATAAAAGCATCATCTGCATGGCATTTAATTTGCGTTCATGTTTATTGGTTAATGTCCAAAGTTGGGCCCCATACAGAACCGTAGGGTATACGCATGTTGTAAGGATCTTGTGCTTAAGTGCTATTGCTAGGTTGCTTTTAAAAATGTTTTTGAGTGACCGATATTTACACCAAACGAGCTTTATTCTATCTATTTTCTTTATTCATTTTTTCCTGGAATGCAATTGTTTGTCCTAAATATATGTACTCTTATACATAGTCTATTTGGTTATTATTTGAATAAATTGGAATTTCAAAGGAATTGGTCATTATTTTTGTTTTTGCTGTGTTTATGGCCAGTCCGTACTTTTTGCTAGTTTCTACTATGTCTCCTATCATTCTCCTTAGACCATTGATGTTCGGTGATAGTAAACATATATCATCAGCAAATCTTAAGTTATTTAACATTTTCTCATTGATTGATATTCCCAGATTTTCCCAATTTAATTCTTTAACAATTTATTTAGGACACAATTGAACAGAATTGGTGATAGGGGGCACCCTTCTTTCATTCCTCGTTCAATCTCAAAATAATCGCCTTTCTTGTTTAAAGCTATAAATGCTTTTCCTTTCCCATATAATTCGATTATTATATCAATGTTAGGTTTGTCTACACCGCAATCATGTAGTGCTTCCCAGATATATTTATGCTTAATAGAGTCAAATGCCTTGGTATAATCGATAAAACATAGGTAGATTTCCCTGTCATGTTCTATACTTTTCTAGATGACCTGGTTAATACATTGGAGTTGATCTATTGTACTAAATGTGGGACGAAAGTCAGCTTGTTCTATATCATTATCCTGGTAAATAATGTTTATTATTCTGTCAGCTTGTTCTATATCATTATCCTGGTAAATAATGTTTATTATTCTGTTTTTTATTCTGTTGCAAAATAGTTTGTAAAAGCTTTGGGTTAGTGAAATAGGGCAAAAGTTTTCCAAATTATCTTTTTTTCCTTTTTTATGTAGAACGGTTATTTTGCTAACCTTCCACTCATGTGAAACTATCTTTTAATTGATTATTTTGTTAAAGATTATACCTATGAGGTTGAATCAGTGCTTCTTTTCCTTAGATAATAGACTCATTTGGTATACCATCACTACCTGCGGCCTATATATATATATATATATATATATATATATATATATATATATATATATATATATATATATATATATATATATAAAATGCTTGAAAAAGAAAAAAAATATATAAACTATATTTAATATATAAAAACTATATAAACTATACTATATAAACTATATATAATATATTGTAGTGATATTTCGGAGTCAAGGTAAATTATATGTAAAATGATTTATTTTTGAATTTGGCGCCAGCGAGAGTTCGCCGTCGATGTAATTATTACGTATTTTTTTGAAAATAAATTTGAATAAAGGTATGTTAAAATATTAAATATAATCTATAAATGATTTTGTAATGTATAAATTAGGTTTTATTTTATTTAATTTGATAAGTCATTAAGACGTAGAAAAGACTTTCAATTAAATTAAATAACATTACATTATGACACCCGAACAGGGACATTTAATTAACAACTAATTAGAGAATTAATTAACTTCATATTAATTTAAAAAATTTACATTTACTAATAACATTACAATATATATATAACAGGCATTGATGACCCTAGGGTTTTATGCCTATAAACCCCAACAAGCATACAAACAACTTTATGCAATAAATATACTAGTATTTTTATATTCTATGTATTCTTAGATTACATGTTTTGCTCAACAACTAAGTTACGTCCTATAGGTCTAGATAGGCTTTATTATAGTGTTAGGACAGGTATCTCATTTCATAAGTTAGACAAACATCTATAGTACAGAATAAAAAATATATAACAGTACCTTTTGCCACTCGTATTTTTAATTTTGTATGTTTATTTCAGATGAATCTTTTGACTAGGTATCAGAGAAATTTTACACAGTTTCATGAAAGCACTGAGTAATCCTAGATTTTTACTAGCAAGCATGCAACTATCCAAAAGAACTTCAAAGGACTATTTATGCTGTAGTAAGATTTAGACTAATAGAAGCAGTAAAGGGGGATGTTAGACTGCTTGAAATACAAGAGATGGCTTGAAGTGCTAACTTAATTTACTCCAGTGTACTGAGGAATAAAGGAAGAAAGGGAAGAATTATTGGAAGCAAGGAAAAACCTGTCTAGGAAGAATAATTGTAGAATTTAAAAGAAAGTAAATTACAGTTTTATTTTCCACAGTTGAGCTTTGTGTTGGACAATATCAAATAATTTTCCAATGCCAAGGAAGACTGCAGAGCAGTATTTTTTTTTTCCTCCTCCAAAATAGTAAGATTATTAAAATAGTAACCACAAAATAAATTACATTATATCAGTTATATATAAAACACAGACTTCAATCATCATCAAATCAATATTGAGATGATATTTATGAAGTCTTAATACTGAAAATAGTAAAAAAATATTTTGCCTCTCATTCATAAATCTGCAAAATATGTGAGTTGTCAAGTTGTTTTTACAGCTTTAAATTTAATTTCAATCAAACTAAAATAAATAATTACTCAACAATCAAATGACAATCATCTAAGCAAGACCTGCATCACGGGCCAAACTATGAAATACTGAAGATCTATTTTTAAGGAGGGTTTTTGGCGAATCAAACTCTAATACTTTTCCTTGATCCAAGACAAGAACTCTGTAAATTAAAATTACCTCAATTAGACTCATTCAAATATATATATATGAAGATTGGAATCATTATTTCTTATATATTAATAATTCAATTTGAAAATAATAATTAGGTTATATAAATAGTAATTTAATAAAATTAACACAAATATAACCCGAGTTTAAATCATACCAAAATTATTCCATTTTTATTACCCATTAAACTAATCAACAAATGAATTTTAAAATAAACTTTCATCAAACTTTATCTCTATTTTTTTCATTAGAGTTTTTACTGATTTTAAGCTATTTACTTCCAATTAAACTAATATTTATACAAATTGGGAAACTAACCTGTCAGAGTCCATAATTGTGTTTAATCTGTGAGCAATAGTAAGAACAGTGCAATCAGCAAACTCTGATCTAATCGTTCTCTGAATGAAGTCATCAGTTTCCAGATCGACTGCAGCAGTTGCTTCATCAAGTATTAATACCTTCGTTTTACGGAGAAGAGCTCGAGCTAAGCAAATTAACTGTCGCTGACCAACACTATAAAAATATAACATTCTCAAATTATTATTAATTTTTATCAATATAACATAATGATATATTAATGATGATATGTAAATAACTTTAAATTATGAAGGAAGAGTGAGTTGAGGTCTATTGGGGCCAAGATGAAATTAAAGAAAGTTGGTTTCAATTGTTTTATTTATTTTTTTTTTTAAATACTATATTATATGTTTGTCAGTACAATATTGAAAAAATATAGAGTAAGAATTAAATACTAGTTAAAAGATGTTGCTGATATTTTCTTAAATAAATTTTGCAGTGAAAAGGTTAAACAATACTGAGAAAGAAATACATTTCTTTCTACGGAAAAGGAAAGAGAATAAAAAGATGAATCAGCAGATTATCAAAGATTCAAGTACCTCAAATTTTCTCCGCCTTCGGAAACTTCATGCTGCAGCCCAGCAGGTAGCTCTTTTACAAAAGCTTTCAGATGGGAGAGCTCTAGAGCCTTCCAAATTTGTTCATCATTGTAACTACCAAATGGATCCAGATTCATCCTAAGAGTACCAGAAAAAAGTACAGGATCCTGGAAAATATTTCTTAAAAATATATTTTTATGTTTCACTAAACTATCTGGTTTGAAACATACTGTCAGTGCATATTTACAACTATCATATAAAGTTTAAATCCTTGGCTTCTACTCGCACTACAAGATCCTGCTCCTCAGACTTTTAAACCCCTTCTCATAAGGGTCTTTCATTTGATCATTCCTTTATTTCCCATTCAGCTTTCTTACTGAATTCACTACCCCATAACATCTGCAATGCTCCATCTCTGTCTACATTTAAATCTATCCTATTTCAATATCTTCTTTCTCTCAAGAATGGCTCTCAAATTTATTATTAGTTTAAAACATGGCATTATTTATAAACTATGCTGTACTAGTATTTTATATTTGAAATTCTTTGATCTTATTGTAGGTCTTTGTATGCATAAAGGTTTTTCATTTTCCAGGAAATTTCAACTCAATCAATATGTTTTCTCAGTATGTCTTTGAAAGCTCATTGAGAGTAATTATTTTTAACATTATAATTTTCACAACTGTACACATTTGTTCACCAACAGTGACTGTGAGGTTACATTAATAAAACAGACATAATCAGGCATGAGGTAGTCAGCACCCATGGTATAATCTCCAGGTGTGATACCTGAGACTCATTATCATACGCACAGTTAATAATCGAGAGATAAGGCTTCTCAGAAAATATTCGGAAAGTTAAAACACCTAAAAATGGAGCATACATATAATTTAAGAGAGTTAGTCTGGAGAGAAAGATGGTAATATATAATGTTTATCTTCAATTTTAATGCTATTAAAATGGGTACTCATTCAATTTAAATTTTAAGTTGTATAAAGATAGCAAATACATTAATATATTGTGTTTAATACAAGTAATTAAAAAACATTAAATATTAATTCCATAAGCGTTTTGAAAGGTTTTCAATTTATATTGAAATTATTTATAAATATGATATTGAATACATTTTTCGTGTTTAAAAAAAAAAAAAAACTATTACCTGAGGAATGATGGTGAGTCGTGATCTCAGAGCATGAAGACCAAGTGTAGAAACATCTACACCATCTATAAGAATTTTCCCACCAGCCGCTTCAATTATTCTAAACAAACTCAATGTTACTGATGACTTCCCAGCACCTGTACGTCCAACGATGCCAACCTAAACGATAAAAACAGAAACAAAGTGTTCTTAGTAATCCATGAATTGTTTTAATCATGATCAGATACCAATTAATTTTAAATTAACTTATAATTTATCTCTAATGAAAAAACAAATGCCTATTTTATTTAACTTGTATTCGTGATTTTTTATTTTTTAGGGTCAATGTCCTTATCAACTCAAACTAGGGCTGGAAGGATAAATTCAGAAATTAAAAATTCATATTAATTAATTCATTAAATATGAATTTTGTTTGTATTGTTTTTATTATAAATTACAAAAAAAAAATCACATTAATAATGAACATACAAATGTGATTATTTTAGTTTATCATTTAGTAACTGATTCTCATCAGTTAGGATCTTTTTCATGGACAAAAAAATATAAAAAAATTTCTGAAAAAAACAGCCTAACACACAGAATTTCTTTGGTTCCTTCAGGAACCAAAATATATCCATCCACTCAATTTTTTTTATCTTCCAATTATTCTGAATCACCTTGCATATGAGGAACACCAGATATACAGCTTAATTGGATATATCTCAAAGAACACTATAGGGTTCCCACTTAATTTCACTATGTCAAACACCTTATCTACATAACTTCAAATTCCTCCTTTTCGAACCACTTCTCTCCCATCAATATATAATTAGTTCTTAGATTATAATCACTGTTAACTAGAACATAGTTTTTTTTTAATATAAAAATAAATAAAAAGTGAACAGAAAAATATATAATCACAAATATATTTTGTAACTTATTCAAATAAATATATCTGTAATGCAATAAAAATAATAAATCCTGAATGCAGAACAAATCATTACCTTCTCGCCACCTTTAATAGAGAGGTTGATTCCTTTAAGTACCAAGTCCAACCCTTCTCTGTACCTGACGGTGAAGTCTACAAATTCTACTTTACCTTCCTGCGGCCAGTTGGCTCCTACATTGGTTGGAGTGCGGTCCCAGGGTGCTTCCTAGAATATTAAACGTTTTGTTTTAAGTATAATAGTCTCAAATTTGTTTGTAATTAACATATTAGCCAATTATAGATTGAGGTTTTCACAGATTTTTTTTTTCCAGAAAATAAAGTGCCAACTTATTATTTGGAGTTGGCTTTCATTTGTATTCCATCTAGCAACTTTAAGTAAATTCATAGTTTATTATAATATGAGTGACTTTCTATAGTTTATCTTAATAATAAGCAATAGCTTGATCACTTATTAGTATTATGGTTCAAAGAATCAAATGAGGAATTCATTATGTTCATAAAGAAACCAAAATATGTTTTTACAATTAAAATATAAATACTTAAATTGAAGTTAAATAATTTTGTTTCCTAAGGTTTAAAGAAAATAGCTAATTAGAAGTTGATCTTTTCTTTTCTTTTTAAATCTATGAGACTTCTTTTTTTTTTTTTTTTTTTTTTTTTTTTTTTAACATGGTACGTGTTTTACCGCAGACGTAAATGGTCAAAAGCAATACACTAGGAAACACGAGGGCGTTACTCATAGTTTGATATTAGGAGAGTAGAAACAGTTAAGAGCTCCATTCTTCTTACATTAAATAAAACTATCCCCTTGAGAGTCTAGAGTAAGCTCCTTTTTCGGCTGTTGTGTATAAGAAATTATTCCCTCCCCTTAGGAAATAAACAATACAATCACACAGGTAAAGGAAAAGAAATAAAGAACATAAGGGCATAGACGGTCAACATGATTAAGCTATGTTAATTTGATAATTTATCTCCTGCAAAAAACTGAATCACAGGCAAGTGAAAAAAAAATAAAAAATAAAAAAAATAGGAAACATATCATAATTCTGCTATGTGCATTTAAGCACTTTCTATAACATTAAATACATTATGTGCTTTGATGAACATAGGTAACTATTTTTTGGGCTAAAATAACAAAAGTGTTTTGTCAAAACCTGATCCAAGCTGAAGTTGCATATTCAGGATTTTACATTAGACACAAAACTACATTTTAAAACGAAACCTGAAAAAAAAACTAAATAAAAAAATGCACCTAACGTAGTTAACAATCTCACCAATGATAAAACCTGATTTTCATGCAATTGCATCTTTTTTTCGCTAACTTCCAATTCATTAAAACTTGGATAGAAATTCGAATCATGAAAACCACGTTATTTTGATATGTTTATGCATGTTTTGACTTTAATGCACAAAATTATATGTTTTAAGCTATTCCTGCATGAAATTGTACGTTTTAAGATTTTATTTTTAAATTTGTCAGTTATTTAAAAACAAATCAGTCAACAAAGTGGATGAAACATTAAAATAAATTACTTTCAACATAAACAAACGCTATAAATTTAATAAAACAAGTGTTGTTTATAGGAAAAAAATTTTTGTTTAATTAAAAAATAAAGTGATACCAGATCAAAGGATTTTATGTTATTACATTTATTTATTTATTACTATTATTTAGGATTTATTTTATTAGATTTTCAATGTAAGGTTTAAAACCCAATGATAATGAACATGGACCTCAATTTTGCTGTTTGCTTCTGAATGCAGGTGATATTGAAGAATACCACTTTTTAAGGTGAATTTTATAGACAGATGAGTCTGTTTTTACAGGGGAAGACATTTCTACCTGTCCATGTATATCGTTGGTTTATTTTATATTGCTTTCAAATAATCTGGAGGAGCACCATGGTGTTGGAAAATCATATTTTGCTGAACTTTAGGTAAAATATCGTGATAAAGTTGTGGATATTTTGTAGCTAATCCTAGTAATTCTATTCATCCAACCTGTCGGGAAAATTATGATTTTCAAACACTATTTGACAGATTGGAATAGAAAGGTAAGGTCAGCGGCATTTTTCTTCATTTTTGATCTAGTTTCACCCAACTTAACAATAATAAAGATTCAAAATTCTATTCAGAGGGGATAGAAAAGTAACTGCAGAAATGTATTGAGTTTTCAAATTGTTAATTTTCTAATTTTACTGTAAAACTATTTAATTTCCAAACAACTCCTCATTACTACTGTAACTTAAGAAATAAAGCCATTAGTAAGAAATAAAATTTCTAATTAAAATAAAAATAGTATTGACAACAAGGAAATACCTGAGGTGTATGAGAATATTCTTCAATTCTCTCTAGAGCGACAGCATCGGTTTCGATCTCTGCTATCATAACAACCAGCATGTGTAATAATAATGTAATCTGGCAACAGATTTATATATTAAATATTGAAGAGAACAAATCCGTTAATAAACAGCATATAGCAGTTCTGTTACCTCCATTGTATAACTGACTAAAAGACCAACAATGCCAGGACTCAAATAATCCTTACCAATGATAGCGAAAAGTGATGCGAAAAAAACGATCAAACCACCAATTAATTGCAGTCTCATACCTAGCCAGCTAAAATATAAATTGTAAAACAAATTTATATTATTTTCTAATAAAAAATAAATATGTTGAATTAGTATTACCTATCAGAAATTATACATGCATATGATGATGATTGGTTCAAGTCCACTTTCTGTTCAGATTCTTTGATGAATCTCTCCTGAGCATTATATGCTCTTATGACTGCAGAACCTGCACTTAAACAAATTTTTATTTTTACAAGCTAAACATAAATTAATAAATGTACACTTTTATTATATGTGATTAGTAATGTATTAGTAAATTATATATATTTGGATATATATAATAAAAAAGTTGTGTTGGATGTGAATTGAATGAAAGATTTTGTATTTTTACATTGCTTTTTAAATTTTTCTTTTAGAAATAGTGGAACCAGTTGAATGTTAATTAGTTTATATTTTAACAAAAGCATGTTAAATAAAGCATTTTATGAACATTGAAATTCAGCCTTGATTTACATTTATATTTATTGTAATAATATTTAATTCTTTACGAAATTTATTTGTAATCTGTGAAATTTATTAATAGAAAGAGCTAGGTTCTGTTCCTTATGACATTACAGACAAAATTAGAAAAATTATTACATGAAGCAATTACAAATTGTGTGGAAATATTTTGTAATTAAATAGGTTTTATAATTACTATAAAGTCTATCTTATCTAAAGCCTTCCAAGAAAGACAGAACCCAAAGATTTTTTAAGAATTTTTTTATTTCTAACAGTAAAATAAGTTTCAGATCTATATTAAATGTTAAAGCAAAACATGCAATGCCCTAAATGAAAACAAATAAAAACAGACATTGTTTATTACTTTATAATTTAATTGTTATATCTTTAACTAATATTTTGGTTTGTGTTCTTTTTCTGCCATTTTGTAGATAACCAATGAGATCTTTTTATCTATGATTACTGTACCACGTGGTTTTGTGAATAATTGGGAATTTACTAAAAAAATAAAAGAACCTAATATGAGATTGTTTGCGCTCTAATTAAATATAGCATTTATTAAATACAAATATTTGTTAACTAAGCAGATAGCTCATCCGGAGGAACAAAGACACAGCTTTAAAAAAAAATTTACAGACAAGAGAAACTAAAATGAAATACTTTCAACCAACATTAAAAGTATAAGAAATATTCATATAAACTTGTGGTTTGCCAGACAACAATTCAGGTGGTATTTCTACCTATTTATTAAGCTTTTGGGAGCAGTTCTGACTTCTTAATCTTAGTAATCTACTCAACCCAATTTTTCAGTTACATTGCTGTTCCACTAGATCAGTAATATGACATTCAATAATTTCAATGTAACTATTGTAATTAATATAAATTTATAATTTTTTTTTGTTAGGCTAATTATTGTTACTGATTTTTTTTTGTTAATTACTTTAC
Source organism: Euschistus heros (assembly GCA_003667255.2). Taxonomy (NCBI): domain Eukaryota; kingdom Metazoa; phylum Arthropoda; class Insecta; order Hemiptera; family Pentatomidae; genus Euschistus; species Euschistus heros. Next base: position 943,273 of record RCWM02000287.1, on the reverse strand, counting down.
GTTTCTTTGTAATAGATTGTAATTTTAATTTAATTATACCATAAAGAGTTAGCCAATTTGATTTTCTTTGCATGTCATTCCTACTATTTTTTCAATTTTATTTTACCAAGTGCTTTTGTTTTGACTCTATGCCATTCACAATTTATTTTGATATTTAATTTTCTAAAACTGTACTTAGGAAATCAATATTAATTTAAGCTTTTTTTTTTATTGATCTTTCCATTTGAATTTTTTAACTCGAAACAGTCTGGGAGATAAAACATTTGTTTTCCTTAAAAGATTAGTTAGGTCATTAGTCACCTAGGATGAAAGCATATACAAATAGAAGGGTTATGATAAAAAGATGAATTTTTGAACATTAACAACAATATTTAAATAATACGACCACAAAAAGTTGACACTTCATATGAAACATCTGAATATCATTCATTATACCTGACACACTCTCACCAAAATGAGAATAAACCGGAGATCTGTTAACAGATTTGATCCTGCTCAGTTGTTGTGAAGTAGCAATGTAAGATTTCTAAAAATAATTTTAAAGAATAATACAATACTGGACATCTTATGAATTAAAAAAATTTCTAATGAAATATGTTACGCAAACCTGAATCCAATAATACAGAATTCCAATAGGGATTAGAGCAACTAAAAATATAGGTGTTGTGTAGCTTATAATAAATATTGTCCCAAGTACCTGTAATTAAAAAGTTTACCAATGATAATACAATTCATTCTAGAAAGTATATTAAAATATAATAAAAATAAAATTATAATGATCAAGACACTGAAATATCATCTCTTTCTTTTTCATTGAAAAATGAAAAATTAAAGAGATGTAATAAGAATGTAGATTAGTACATCTAATTTCTCAAAAATGATGCAAGACAGAATTTTTTTGCCTTCAGATTCGAATTCAGCACACATAAAAATATAAGAATCAGAAAAAATTTCTCAAGGGAGAGAAGTTTTCTTTTTTTTTTTTTTTTTTTTTTTTTTTCGAGAAAAACTCAAGCCACAATGCAAAGATTTATGGTCTTGGTAAATAAAAGGTAAACTCAACTTTCAAAAAAAGAATATTTAAGTTCATAAGCTGGTAATAAAACTGTGAAGAAACAGTAGCCAGAAAGAAACAAATGTGGTTAGTGATTTCATAATCTTGTCAGATAATTTGTAGCCAATTTTCCAAAATTATTTGACTCAACCACTAAGTAACTACAGCTGTAAAAAAAGTGTAAAAGTTAAAAAAAAAAAAAAAAATATATATATATATATATATATAGAATATTTAGTAGTTATTGATATGTGGCTCATTTGATGGTCAGTGGAAGAATTAATATTAATCAAATCAGAAGATTTTTATTTTTTTAAAAGTAACTGCGCAGACCACCACAATTTGTTTATAGTTTATTATGGATCCTTTAAGCTGGCAATATGCAGATTAAAATATTAATTAAAATGGTTTATTTTAAAGTTAAGATGTGATAGCTGCTATAGAATATAGGTACAACCAAAAAGATTTAAAAGAAAAATTTTAATATTACATAGTTTTTTATCTCTATTAATAATAAACAAAAATTAATATTACCGGCAGTGAACACGTAAAACCTTGCCTCAACATAAACGGAATGCTACTATCCAGAACATCCATTTCCTTAGAAAAACGATTCAGAATTCTACCTTGTGGCGTTGTATCAAAAAATGACATCGGAGAGCGCATAATATTCATTAGTAACAAGGAATGTAACAATGTACCAGCATTTACTGCACCAACATACCAGATCAGTGAAGAAAAAAAGTTTGCAAAAGCTGTAAAAATTCAATATTAAGTAAATATTTGGGTGTAAACAAAACGAATAAATAAAAATAATAAAATTTGTAAGAATATTGATGGGATTCACAGATCCTAAAATTATGAACATACCATGGAAGTTGTAAATATAAAGAAGATTTTATAATCATGAAAGCCTACTTTTTGAAATTAATAATATATTTATATTCATTACTTACTTACTACATAGCACTACAGCCCAGTGTAGGTCTTGACTTCCTGAAGAATGCCCTGCTATGTACCTCTATCCTTAGTTTTCCATTTCCATGCTGCAACAGCGAGGATCCGTAGATCTTCTTCAAGGTCCTGTAGCCATCGTCTGCTTGGTCAGCCAACTGCTCTTTTTGCCAATTATAGAGCATTATGTAAAAGTTTGCTTTGTCATTCTATTGGGGAGCATTCTTATGATATGAGCCAACCATTGCAGATGCCATATTTTAATAAAATGTACCACCTTTACATCCTTGTATAAGGAATACAACAAAGCTTCCACATATTTGATTGTGCATCGTGGACTCAATCATAGATTTTTCTTAAAAGCTTACTCAAAAAAGTCAAATGATTTTTCATTATGGTGGTTAAAGTCCATGTCTCTGCTCCGTGCGTTAGGACTGGCCAAATTAAAGTTTTATATTTGCAAAGTAAACCCTATTAGCTGCCATTATTCTTTTTATTACTTCATTTATTATTTTATTCTCATCATTCAATTCTGAGCCCAGATATGTGAAACTTTTTTTTTGAAGGAATAGCCGTCGATATCTATGGTAGTATTGCTCTATCCTGTACTAGTACTCATATATTGCTTTATTAATTTTTTTCATATCCATTTTTAAAAATAAAAAATATTTATTGATATTTACAACTGTACAAACACTCGCATTCATAAGCATATGACTAAAATTTTAAATTGAATTACTTGGCTAAGGTTTGTAAACAAACTATCCATTTGTGACACTCCAATTAACATTCTGTGTTAGGAGGCTCCAACAACATATTTTTAAACTCTTTTGAGGATTGTTAATAATCTAACAGAAAACAAGTTGAGAAACTTGTGGAGTAAAGCGGATGTGGATGTGGAGATTATTACAAAAAGGATAGCCATCTAATTTGGAAAATATCAACAAAATAATGGAACATTTTTTATTCAAAAAAATATGTCTACAGCTTTATTTGAATAATTTATATTTTGTATAACTAACAATTTACAAGTAAACTAAGTGTTCTAGGAGAAATATAAAACAATGAATTGGTGGTATTAAACACAAAATTATTGATGCTTAGTATAAGGAGGACTGTCTGGCTTACTTAAAATGAATCTGAAAAGATTAATGAATTCCTTTATAAGATTCATTTTTGGGATCCCTAATTGCTCTCACATCACTTGCTGATATTCTGAGTTAAAGTGGCTTTATCCAAGTTTTCGACAACAATACTTCCTTGGTTCCTTTCTATTCCAATCTTTAAAGTCAAACAAATCTTCATACATTTACGACATCCATGCACTTCGTGCTTCCACTCATTTTTGAATACCAGATCTCAGCCTATTGATTTGTAAATCCCTTCACATCGAACTGCTTCTTTTAAAAAATCCTTTATTAATCATGCAGCTTTATTTAGGAATTCCATTCCCATTTCATTCCGCAATGCTCCTTCTCTCACTATATGCTCTCACGCAATGCTTCCTTTAAGCATAATTTATTCATCAACCTCCTCAATTATCAATCTTCTGAATTTATATAATAATATATTAGTGTAAGAATGTTTCTTTTTATTTATTTATTTTTTTTATATAAATCTGATGATTGGTTATTAATTTTAAAATTCTACCTTATATATTTATAAGTATATAATTTATATTCTTCATAAGTTGCTGTCTGATATGTATGCAGCCAGACAATAATACCTTTTGATTATACTTTCATGTTATTCTGAGGGGATAAGGTGTCCCAGAATAAAGATTATTTTTCATTAAAAAAAAAAAAAGAAAAATTTTATTAATTTTTTTATCACATCTCTAACAATATATATATATTGTTAGAGATGTGATAAAAAAATTAATAAAATTTTTCTTTTTTTTTTTTTAATGAAAAATAATCTCTATATATATATATATATATATATATATATATATATATATATATATATATATATATATATATATATACCTTACGATTACTAGTAATTAATTCATTAAAATTGCCCTAAAATTTAGGAAAAGCAATCCAAAATATTGTTAGTTTCTGTACAGACTCTTATTTTATGTTACTAACTCATGTATTTAAAACAACTTGCAAGTGTGAATTTGAATTTACCAACTTAAATGCATCCAGTTAACCAATGTTTTGGTTAATCTGAATTCTGGTAATCAATGCTCCACTGTATACAGTGCATTATTAAGATTATTTTGTTTGTTGTAAACTTAAAATTTAAAATTATATTTAAATATTTATTCAAGAAGTGAATTGCTGTTGTAATCAGGCTTGCTAGCAGATTCACAGAACAAATTTCAGCCTTTTCATTGCCTGTCTAAAGGACAGGTTGGTAACTGGTAAAATTTACCCCTCTTCCTGCTCCAAGTGCCTAAGGGTGTTTTTTCTAATAGATATTCACTAATAATAATAAGATAACAAATACAAGATTTAAGAGAAATAATAAATCATTGATTAAAATAAAAATAATTAAATAAATTTTAAATATTTACTTTCTCCTACGCCTATTAATCCGTACAACTGCAAATACATGTTCCTTCTTTCTATATTTTGAGTACCATTTACAACAATATCCTTGTCATCAGCCCATTTAGACAACAGTATGTTTGATCCAATCTCAAGTGTCTCGTCAACTACAACAAAGACAATAGATGTCGTCCATAGGAGTGTTCCTATAGCTTTTAAATAATTTGCATAAACCTTCCATTGTATCTGAGAACAACAGAAAAAGAAGAAAAGTAGAGTAGAAACTAATTAAATGGAAAAGAATAGAAAAATAATTATATTGTAGGACAGTGAACCTTAGGGGACACAAAAAGGTTTAGAAATAAATAAAATTACAGCTGGTCAAACAATAATTTAAGATAAATAGAAATGATATGGAATTTATATACATAAATACTATTTGTTGGTAAAGAGATAAAAATAAAATACACGTCCATAATTGAAATATGAAAAACATTCCCCTAGCAAAATACTATTATTAATAACTATTTAATAATAACTATCAATACTACCATAAAATGGGGTCACATTAGTACGGTGGGGTGAAATTGGTACACAATTATTTCTGTGGTGATTTCCTTTTGGCAGGTTGTAGTGTCGACTTTTAACAAATGAGAGCGCATGAATAATAACTATTTAATAATAAATATCAATACTATCGTAAAATGGGGTCACATTAGTACGGTGGGGTGAAATTGGTACACAATTATTTCTGTGGTGATTTCCTTTTGGCAGGTTGTAGTGTCGACTTTTAACAAATGAGAGCGCATAAATGAGTCGTTTCATGGGCTCTCATTTGGTAAAAGTCGACACAACAACCTGCCAGAAGGAAATCACCGCAAAAACAATTGTGGACCAATTTAAACCCACCGTACCAATGTGACCCAATTTTACGGTACATTATATAGTGACAAACGCTAGGTTTTCAACTCATGGTTTATTAACAAAATTTTTAACACAGACACACTTACAGAACAGTATTGATTAATATTAGCAAAATAATAATGGCATTTAACTACTATTTAGGGGGTCACCTGTGGTGTAATGGTTAGCATAGCAACCTACTAAACCCAAGATCGTGGGTTCGCAGCCCGGCAACTGACCTTAGGATTTTTTAAAGGGAGTAAAAAATCCTTAGCTATGCCGTCCTTCGGAAGGGACGTAAAATGGGGGTCCCGAGCCTGTGCCATGTCAGGTACTCGTTAAAGATCCCTATCCTAATTATACCTGGATAGGAAAAATTTAGGACTCCCACGGTAGCATCGTCCGATTAGCCACAGCAGCATAAAGTGACGTTAAACAAAATAAAGAAACAAACTACTATTTACCACGCAATAAACACAACACAAAAAAAAACATAACCAACTAATTACATTCCATGTTGTTATTGCCCTGTCTCCTAGGAAAGATTAAATGCTCCTTGGTGAGTCTAGGTCACTTAGCGATGTAGGTAGTTCTTATTTCGTTACACTGCCCCCCTCCTCAGATGCATTCCTCCTGGAATGCTTCTTCTTTCTAGTTTCTCAGAAACTATTCATCTTTTCCTTGGAAAACTTTTTCTTGTTTCTAGAATGCTTCTAGTTTTTTCTAGAAAGCATTGGCTTTCTCCAGGAGCTGCGGCTTCCATCTGAGACTCCTCTGATTCCTCCAGGACTGCTACAATTTCCTCTTGGAAAGCTTCTGCTTCCTCCAGGAACGTTGCGGCTTCCTCCTGGAACACCATGACATCCTTAACCCTTATGTGTTTTGTTTATTTCTTTTTTTTCTGTCCATAAACACTTAAACTCTTCTCTGATTAAATTACATTTTGATCAATGACGTTTCTTAGAAAACGTTTTTCTTCTCCTTCTTATTTTCTTTTTACATGATTTAAAACAATTTCTTTTACCTGTCCAAATTTTTATATCTTCAGCTTCCAGAATAGTACTGTCTACCTTTGTATCTTCCGCTGATCCATTTATAAATTTTCTCCTTCTGGCCATTATCTTCTATTTCTTCCTCAACTTTTCTTGAATATGTTCTTTGGGGAGGAACTATGCTTTCTCCAGCACTTTTATAGCTACTTTTTTCAAACTGTTTTAAAACAAGTACAGGAACCCGTTCCATTTTCTCACTAGCCAGGTCACCTATGTATTTCAGGTCGACCATCAGGAACTTCCGCTGCTCCACATTTTCTGTTTCATAAACAGTTTCTTCATCAGCCCCTTTCTCGTCACCCTGAGCTTCAAGTACTTGTGCTTCGATAAGCAGACTGACAGAACAGTATTGATTAACATTAGCAAAATAATAATGGCATTTAACTACTGTTTACTAGTAGTAAATATAAATACAACATCAAAAAACATAACCAACTAATTACATTCCTCCTTGGCAAATCTAGGTCACTTAGCAACATGGGAAGTTCTTATTTCGTTACAATATAATTGTAATTCTACTATTACAGTATTATAATAGAGTAGATAATATGAAAAATGAACTAAAAACAATATTCACTGTAAAAAAAAAAATTACTAAGAGGAATCTAAATATTTAAAAATAATTTATGAAAGATTTTTTCAAAAAAAAAGTTTTCTTTTTCAGTGAATCAGCTCAGTCTATCTAATGAATACCAAATACAAATATTTTACCCTTCCAAATTCAGTTTTTTCTTCTTCTATTAATTTTTTACCAATTATGTTATCAGTAGCACTTGTATCAGATTTCTCAGAAAGTTTTCTCCTAAAATAAGTAAAGTAAAATTTAAAAAAAAAAAATAATCTTAATCAATAATTGATATATTCTAAGAGAAATATCAAAAATTTGAAATATGAAAATTGATTATCACTTTCTCAGGGAAGACTGAGATGCCGTTGAGCTGTTGTCAGATTTCTGATTGCTAAGTTGTCGATGCAGTTCAGGATTGATATTTATGATTTCTTCAATTAGATTGTCATCCAACTCTGTCAACAGCATAGAAAAAAAAAGTATTACAAAAATTCCAAGAATAAGAATTCTGAAAGGAGCTACCGATACTTATCACAAGGACTTACCTTCTAACTCCTTAGAATCAGTATCTTTCAAATGTGAAATAAGGAATTCACTGAACGCTCCCTTCCGACTAAGAAGCTCATGGTATGTTCCTACTTCTGATATCGAGCCATCCTTGAGTATAACAATCAGGTCTGTTTCAAGTAGGTAGGTAATACTGTGGGTAACAAGGAGTCTTGTCTGTAAAACAAATGAATGAGATATTTTTCTTTAACCTGCAAATATGCATATTTCTTAATCACAATGAAACAACCGATATTCATACACTCACGTAAACAAAAAAAGGGACAGATATAGTCCAGTCGGTGTCGAAAGTGCTAGTTTACAATACTTCATACAAATGCCTGCCAACTAGTATTCTTTGGAACTTAAGCATGACTGATTATAAAAGATGGGCAGACTATGACTTTGGCCAGCTAGTCAGTTGGCAAAGTCATTAGACTTATGGACTTTATTTATATGTTTAGCTAATAGTTTCCTTTTTGTGTTCCAACCTTTAAAGTACATGTTAATTAGGAATTAATATTTTTCAATTATGACACAGAACCAAAACTGCGATTTAAAAAAAAAAATAGTAGGTTACATATGTTCTTTATCCAGTATTGTAGAAGTTATAAAATTTGTTACTTGTTAATATTGTGATCTTTCTTAAAGTTCGATAATTGTAAAACAAAGTACCTATTTCTGGAATAAATCATAAACTGTGAAGATGAATCTAAAATAAAAATTATTATTAGTTGTCAGTTTTTGCCAACTAATTGACTAATACAATAGAAGCTGATTAATCGGAATTACCTACTACAAAAGTAGTCAATTAGTTGGTTTTACCAACTAATCGGCCCATCTCTACTAAGTGTATAAGTAATTGTTCCATAGTCCTCTTATAACACCGGTTCATATTAACCACAATTGTAAATTATGGAATCAATAAATATTAATGAAAAAACTATATGTATAAGGTAAATATTAAGGTAGTAAACATATTTGTTTATTTTCAGAGCCGAGGGTTCCACAAGATACCTATGAGATTTATTATGTATTAAGTGGATGCAAAAATTATTTTTCTTTGAATTTATGGCAAGTACAGTTATGTAAGGCTTTTTTTCCTTTCTTTGTTCTTTCTAACTGATAGTGGACATTTGGAAACCTATGAAATTAGATTCATTACAAAATACTTCAATGTGTTTTGTTTACAACCCTGATTGATTCTCAAAAAACTTTAAAAATTTGTACCGAACGCTCTAATGAAGTTTAAGGACAAAGTCGACTAGAACAAACACCACATCAGAAGATGTCCTCATTCGTAATTTGTAACATAGAGATTCATACAGTAAAATAAAGAAGCTGAATTTCCATGAACTGCTATAGAATTAGATTTATGTAAGTTATGTAAGTCTGAAAATTATTCAAAGCATTTTTTTTCTCATAATAATAATTTTATTAACCAAGTGGGCACTACTGAGCCATTTTCACTAACTACACATTCACCTCATACATGCATAAATACATATATACATATACAAGGTGAGTATCTCTTAGTGTAAAAAAAAAAAATTGGGTGAAACTACACCAAACATGTAGCAAAATGCCACAGATATTACCTTTCTATTCCAATCCATTGCAGATATGTGATCAATCTAAGACTTTTTTGAGGAAACCACGTTTTTTTCTATAAAAGCTATAATATCTCCATTTTGCTGAAATGTTTTTTAAATTTTGACCACATTTTCGGATTTAGCATTAAATTTTCTATAATAGTTGAGTACCTGTAACCTTGAATTTTAGAAACTTGGTATCTAAAGAACAGCTTGATCTTCACCTTATTTTGGAAAGTCACAATGTCTTATATTACTTCAACGCTCACCGTTTTTTGAAAAAACTATCCACAAAACGTCAAATCTCATAAAAACTTGCAAATTTAATAAGCTTTTGAATGATATGTTAAACGTAATGATTTTGTTTCGATTTCATGGAGAAATTTACTTTTGAAACCGAAAAAACATGGTGTTCTCATTTTGCATACAAATCAGTTACTTGTGTAAATGAAACATTATAACTATCCCTCAATGAAAAGATGAATTTCAAACATAATAAACTCTTCATTGGATTAAAAAGCAAAGAAAAAAATTATTGTTTAATAGAAAATAAAGGAAAACTGTCTATAAAGCGACACCAGATAAGAGGATCTTATGTTATTACATTTATTTATTTATTACTATGATTTAGGATTTTATTTTATTAACTTTTCAATGTAAGGTTTAAAGCTCAATGATAATGAACTTAGACGATAATTTGCTATTAGGTTCTGAATGCAGATGGTTTAAACAATACCACTTTTTGAGATGAATTTTGTGGGAAGATGAGTCTGTTTTTACAGGGGAAGGCATTTCTACCGTTCCATGTGGAGTATCGTTAGTTTATTCATTTTTGTATTGCTGTCGAATAGTGTGTGTATTGTAGTCGAAAATCATAGTTTGCCCAATTGATTGAATGATAATATTACTAAGATTTGTTACAAAATATCCTACCACAACTTCATCACGATATTCCACCTAAGTAATATAATACACGTAATATAATACAAGCAAAATATGATTTTCCAACACCATGGTGCTCCTCCACATTATTCGAAAGTTATACAAATATAAACCAACCATATACATGGATAGGTAGAGATTTGACGGTTTGTGGATAGTTTTTTCAAAAAACGGTGAGCGTTGAAGTAATATAAGACATTGTGACTTTCCAAAATAAGGTGAAGATCAAGCTGTTCTTTAGATACCAAGTTTCTGAAATTCAAGGTTACAGGTACTCAACTATTATAGAAAATGTAATGCCAAATTCGAAAATGTGGTCAAAATTTAAAAAATATTTAAGCAAAATGGAGATATTACAGCTTTTATAGAAAAAAACGTGGTTTCCTCAAAAAAGTCTTTGTTTTATCATATATCTGCAATGGATTGGAATAAAATAAAATAAAATAAAACTAAAAGCATGGTACTTCAATTGATGTAATCTTTTAAATAATAAACTATTAAATCAACTACAAACAATAATGGTGAATTTATTTCTTTTTTCTAGCTTTATATTTTTTAATACTCAATTTAGTTAACTAGAAATGTTTCTTAACTTTATAATAAACAATACCTTTTTGCAAAGTAATCCATTTGGACCAATGATGTTCTCAAATATATGTTTTCCAACATGGCTGTCTACTGCACTTAGAGGATCATCTAAGAAGTAGACATCACAGTCTGAATACACAGCTCTCGCCAGGCTGATTCTTTGCTTCTGTCCACCGCTCACATTTATACCCTAAGCGAATATATAAATTTTAAATATAATTACATAATAATTTTCTATATTTATTTAACTGAATCACATTTTAATATTCAAAAAATATGCTTCTTATTCCTAACTTCCTCTAAGCACTAAGCTCTAATCACTTTAGTCAGAAAGCTGAGAATGTATACAATTTTAACCATTCAATAGCTAATCAAATATTTTGAAGAAGTAGAATAGTGAATTATTGCAATACCTCAATGGTTCAAATAATACTTATTTTTATTTTATTTTTTTTAAAAACTTTTTAATAGAAACATAATTACTTTTTTAAAGATCTTTTAGAATCATTCAAACCCTTACAAATTTGTCTTTCAAAAACCTTTTTATTGATAGAAAATAAACTGTTAGCTCAAAAATTTGTAAAATTAAAATCCTTGATATTCATTATTGTTCAATTAGTAATAGGCTAATTTCAGATTTCCATAAAGAAAATTGTATTTTAATGTGTCTTTTGTATCGCAAAATAGGCTGAGCAGGAAGACTCTACACTAGAATGATTTGGTAATATCAGAGTGCATTATTGTGACTATGTTTTATTTTTTTTAACAATATATTTGCAATATAAAATAACTTACCTTTTCTCCTATTTCAGTTTGGTCTCCACCAGGAAGCATATCTAAATCTGGTTTTAAAGCACATGCGTTAATAACTTTATAATATTTTTTACTTTCCAAAGTTTTTCCAAATAAAACATTGTCTCGAAGAGTACAGTTTTGTATCCAGGCTACTTGAGGCATGTAAGCAATAGTTCCCTGAAGAAATAAATTGGATTTAATCTATGTTATATTTTAAAATTATAACATATTTTTAATAAAGTCTTTACCATTTATTTCTTAAATCTAGAAATAAAAATAATAATTAATAAAATATTCTGTATACAAATAACTATAGTTTTCAATCTTTTAGGTAACTTAGAAATAAAAATGAGTAACAGCAGTTGAATTCAAAATATAAAAACTAACCCATGTGTTGACCCTCCCTGATACTTTACGCATTTCACCAAGAAAGGCTGATATCAAAGAGGATTTGCCAGCTCCAACCGCACCAACTACAGCAACGAGCGAGCCTGGTTTTATTTTCAGGTCTATGTTTTTAAGTGTCAGGGCCTCATCACCTCCCCAAGAGAATGTGCAATTTTCCATTACTAAAGGTTCCTCTTCAAACAAATATAAAAATAAATAAAATAAAAATATGTGGTATTTAAAAATAATTCTGTTTTCAGAGTAAAATTTGCTAACATTGTTAACATCTTTGGAAAAATTAGTAAATAAAAATTCATATTATTACAGTTACATATAGGTAATTTGAATACCATGCAAGAGAACAGCATTAGGAAAGAACTAGAACATTGATTACATTAATATCATTGTGTCAACAGATATTATTGGATGAGAAAATATCTTATTTTCATATTCACCATACAGTGTCTTAAAGAACAAAGTGCAAAATGGTTGAATGTTAAAAGGTCCTGAATGATAATATTGTAATAATAGATTCTTGTTAAAACTTAATAGTTGATTAATATGCCCCTCTAGTCAGTTTGATTATGAGCTAAGTGAAATTTAAGTTTTTTCACATTCAATACTCAATTGTTGTTGTAGAATAATTCTTAAGTTCACAGAAAATATACATATATATTTTTTTTTAGTTTGTAGATTTAATATTTCCATAGAATACTACATAAAAATTCATAATAGTAGTAAAATTTGACAAAAAAAAAATCATTCATATCAAACAATAGTTCTCCATTTTTTTTTTTTTTTTTTTTTTTTTTTTGTGATAATGGCCAACAAGAAGAAGACTTCAATAGAACTTGTATTTTTACTAGCTAAATAGGACTAGAATAATTAAACTATAAACAATGTTTGAATAACTTACCATAGTTAGTATCGTGAGTAACTGCATTCAATTCCAAATCTTCACTATTTAAAAACTTATTTATCCTTTTAATAGCCACTGATGCCTGAAAGAGTATTAATAATCTAAAAAAATATTTTCAAATTTATAAATATGGAATAAAAAATATTTTTAAGCAGTGAGTTTTGAAACCTGGATTGCATGTGGAAGCACAGATGGAAGCATCATTAAGGGCATTCGCATAATATTGAAGAGCGAAATGGAAACAAAAATTTTTGTAGGATCGAGGATGTTGTTTTCGTCAATCATAAGGTATGTTACAAATGTCATAAATGTAACCTAAAAAAGAAAAGTAGTTGATGAATAGTTTTCTTCAAATGACAATTGAAGCGATAAAAATACTTTACTAAATATAATTAATAAGTTCATAAGAAAAAAAAAATTGGACAAAACAGTTGTATTTAAATTATTTAATATACTAACCAAAAAAGGTGCACAGCCCCAAAGAAATGAAGTACCAGCTGTGACATAAGCACTTTTTTTTAACGTCTTTGCTTCTTTGTCCCTGATTTTCAAAACTCTATCAATGAAACTTGGCTCCCAAGCATACAGCTTTAATACCTATAAGAGAAAAAGTTACCATGATTATTAAACTTTTTAAAAACAATGAAAGAATTTTTTGTTTCAACAAATGTCAAAACCATTATATTTGACATAAATATATTTTCACGCATAGCAGTAATTTTTAACATAAAGTGTTTGAAGATTACGTAAAAGCATAATTAAACATCCTATTTTTAATTTTAATTTATGAGTTGGTAATCCAGATGGACAGAGAATATAATGAAACTCTTCCAGATAATAGACATAATGCAGTGTTTACAACAAAGGCTCAGGAACCATATTTTAACACACAATATCAAAAAGCAAGAAATCAACATTTTGATTTATAAATAAATCAAATAAATAATTTTTATTAGACAGAAACAATTTTATTGATTTCATCTTGGCTAAACCTTTCTAGAACTGTGAAGATGATTTAGTCAGAAATTTGGTATGGGTGAGTTTAGAAGATTTATAATTGTAAACTATACTGCATAATGATATATCATATGATCATATACATCATAATGATATACCACATATCGATCGATTTTCACACTTCACTGTGATTCAGATATGTGATTGGATCATATGGTGAAAAAAACTGAGGTAATGTTAAATGTAATCATTAATTTTTAATGAAAAAATAGTTAAATATAGTGTTATAAACAGAAAAATGTGGTTTACTAGGTTTTTAGACAGTCATTGAACAATTTTAAGTGATTAACTTAAATGGGTACCACAGCTGACAATGGTCGAACCATCAACCTCTCAGCAACAGGTAAGTGATATGGACACTCAAAATAGTGAGGAAAAAAAACAGCCAGCAAGAGCAACAGTTGGCATCTCGTAACAGGTCGAAAAAGGTCAATATTAATGGAAAATGATTACAATAACACGAAGAAGAACAAAGAAGAGGTGATACTGACTCAGAACAGTTATCAAGCGTTGTCAGAAAATAATGCTATAAATGAAGCCCAAACATCAAGAAGCCAAGTAAAGATAAAACCACCACCTATTCATATAAAAGTGGTTGAAAATTTCATAGCCCTTGTATCATTTATTAATAATGTATGAGGTCCTGATAATTTACTTTTTTAAGATAAATAAAGACCAAAAAAAAAAAAAAAAAAAAAAAAAAAAACTGTGATCCAAATGCCCCACCACGTATTTAAATATTTTTAAATAATTTAATTGGTACTTTTGTAAAACTTCATTGTGATCCACATTCTATCACTTATTTAATAACAAATTAATTGAAAATCAGTAAATCTTATTATTGCTAAACCTTCCTGGAACTATGGAGATGATGTGGTTAAAATTTGGTACAGATTGGTTCTGTAATTTTCATGGTAGTGATCACAAATGAAAAATCGCTTTTCCTTTTATATAATAGTATAGAGATAACTTTGAATAATGATTTTAATATACTAGTAACGGATGTTGACAGAAGTTCTTCAGTTAGCGAGTGAATCAGTTCAAGTTGGGACTCTGTTCAACTAGGGACTTGGAGTTGTTCAATTCAAGTCAGGATTCTGTTGAAGACAGTGGTCAGGACAGTTTTAAGTCTGTTGTCAGAGCAGAGTCTTTTTATCTTCTGAGGCTGGAGTTGTATACTGTGTGTGGATTGATGATTCCAGTATGACTTTGGTCGGAAATGTTGAAACAGAAATATAAGAAGAGGAAAGAAAAAAGACATCAGAATTGATTTCACATGAGGAAAGAAAATTTGAATCTACCTTTCTTTTTTATTTGGATAACTTTATAAATGGTAAAATAAGAAAATAATAAAATTGTAAAATAATTGAGTAGAAAATAATGTTAGTTTTAATTTTTAAATAAAAATACTTTTAATCAAATATCCAACTTTATCATTGACATTGAACCTCCCTTTCAGAATAAAATATATTAAAGAATTAGAATGGTGAAATTAATAAATTACAATTAAGTTTAACTTTTAAAATAAAATTACGAAATGTATTCATTAGATAAAAATCATAACAATATATATATATATATATATATATATATATATATATATATATATATATTCTAAAAAAAATATTTTCAACCTTTATTCCTGAAAGTACTTCATTTATCATCTTGACTCTTTCATCTTTGTACTTCATTATCTGTTGCTGAATATATTCAGTTTTCTTGGCGATAAATGAATTTATAGGAATCATGATGACCATAATAACAAGACCAGCAAGCACACTTGGTCCTGAAATAGGATACATAACATGACTTGATAGTTACAACATTTATTAGCAGCTTAAAGCTTAATTTTTGAGTTAATTAATTACTTATATTATCCACAGATAAACAGCCCTTGGCATACCAACTGACTAATTTTGTTGAATGACTTAATTTGAAAAACTCTATTCAGTACATAAAACACCACATCAACTTTACGACATGCTTTCTTTTGTGAAATGAGGAGATTTGGACGAAATTCTCGCTCAAAAGCCAGGTTTTTCCCCAACCACCCCACTTTATAGAGGTTCCCCCAACCTCGAGGTCCAGTCACAACCGAAATAACAGAAAATAAATTTTCTGCCTTCAGTCAGACTCAAACTCAGGCCTGGGAGCTTGGTAGTCTAGTGCCTTACCCACCGGGCTACCGCACCTCCTGTTTATTAATTTGTTTATTTTTCTTTTCTTTTATCATCTGCTCATGTAGTTTTCAGAGTTTAAAACTTCTTGACCATCAATGCTCATTTTTATATTTTATTATTTATTTCCACCTCTTAATATTTTTCCTCCTTTAATCTCAAGTAACATTATTACTGAAAGACTCTCTGTAAAATTTAGCTTCACCAACCTATAATTAAATTTAAAAATCTGATACCATAATATTATGTAATCACTATTGTTATAATTGTTATATTTTAATAGTATTTTGTGTTAATGTACAATTCTTTAAAAATAAAAATTGTAATGAAATAAAAAAAAATGTTTTTTGACATAGATATGGAGAATATTTTTTGTTACAGGAGATTTGTCATGATGGAACCTGCTGTTTAGGAGCTATATAGGTTTGAATGAAAAAAGTCATGTTTTTGCTATATTTTTTAAGTGTTGGGTTTTTTAATTTTACATGCTCTAGCTCTGTTGGTTTTGCTCAGATCGAAAATCTGCTGAAAATTTCTTCATTTTGAATAAATTTCTTTATATGAAAATTTTTTGCTAGGACCTCATGTTTAGGAGCTATATTGGTTTAAATGAAAAAAGTCATATTTGAAACCTTTATTTTCTCTCAATTTTGTTATTTCAAATATTGTTATGCATGTTCATTAATTGTTGATTTAATTTAGTTATTAATTTAAGTAATTTGATCCTTTTAATTCTAAAAGTTAAATTGATCAAAAGGAGGAAAAAGTTGTGAACGATTTTGAAACTTAATCGTAAAATGTAAAATATTTAATTTCATAATTTTATTGTTATATTATAATTTTTTTTTATCTGAGTTATGTTATATTTTCTAGAAATTCCAGGCCATTATTCATAAAAATAAAGTTTCTTTCCCTGGATCCATGAAACAAAAATGGCAATTTCAATTCTCAGATAACTTAACTGTACAGCACTGCTGCTAAAATAAAGTTTATATCCCAGGTTCAGAATTATAAAAAACAGACCAATTAAACTATTAATATTATAATTAATATTAATATAGATATATTAATTAATTATAATTAGTCCACGTGTTTCTAAACAATCAAACAGATAACAAAAACCAATATACAGACCTAATTGCTGCCATAGGAAGTACATAGCTAATACTATTTGCAAAGGTGCAAAGAACAAATAATTCATGTAAACCAAAGAACCCATTATTGACTCAGAATCCACAGACATCAAATTGACTATTCCTCCTACTGTTGTCTCTTTTCTAGCTGCATTTGATAGTTTGAGTGACTGTAATGAAAAAAAATAAAATAAAATAAACAAAATCTATACATAAATCCTAAGTATAGTGTAAATAAAAAATTAACTATTTACACCTTTATAAATAAGGCCATAAGGGTATAAGAACAGTTAAAGTCCTTATGCTCCATTATCTCTGTATGTTTTCCTATGATTGTTATCTATTGTAGTAATAATTTCCAAAAATTTAAAGCCTTTAAAATTTAAAGTAAACACATGAAATGAGAATCAATTGTAAAGTGTAAAGAAATTAGAAAAAAAAAAAAAATTATTTAGACAATGCTGAATTTTTGGAAGTTGACCAGTTCAAAACCAAGTTTCAAAATTTAAGTTCTTAGGATCTTTAGTCACCCAGGATAATAGCCAGGATATTGAGATAAGAAGAATAACCGCAGCCAACCAATGCTACTTTGAGCTGAGCAAGCAGCTAAGCAGACAACTACTCTTAAGAAAGAACAAAATGGTTTCATGAGGTTCATTTTTTTTTTTTTTTTTTTTTTTTTTTTTTTTTTTTTTTTTTTTTTTTTTTTTACCTTCTTGTAAATGGTGGATACTAAGGCAGTTTTGGTACGCAGCCCAATAATTATTATAGTCCTTGTATAGTTGCTATGAAGAACAGGTATTATGATTCCTAAGAAGAGCATCATGACAGCATATACATAGCCATGCCACATTGGCTCATCACTTGATACAAAGTTTATTATATACCTGGAAAAATGTATTTTAAAGTTTTTATTTGATTATTGAAATTTATATCATTATACAATAGTAGATAGACATGGTTAGAAAAGATGAGGATGTACCAGCAGAACTTCTAAAAGAAAATACATTTATTTGCAATCAAAAAATACAATGTATACATGATTCCAGATAAAACATCTTTTAAATCTTCAACAATTGTTTGAACATTAAATAGGTTTAGCTCAATTAGGTAATACTGTGTAGTATGAATAAGATAGCATGTACACTAAATTATCTCTTATAAATAGAAAAAATAACAAGCTTTTATGGTACAAGTCGACTAATAATAATAAGAAAAAATTACTATAATTGATTGATGAAAAACCATTTATTAACCAAAATCAACAAATATCATTGTAAGTATTATTTTAATACGATAATATTTTTTGATACAAAGCCACATAAAACAATAAAATCTCATGTATATAATGAAACTTCATATTATAATAATATATAAAATTTATCACTTGATAAATAACATTTAAATTTGCAATGTGAAAGGGGATGAGTGTAATAGGCGTTAACTTTCAAATGGGATAAATAAGCTATTAGTAAAAAAAAATTTTCTCTTAATTTTTTAAGTTCCAAGTTTAAGTTAATTTCTTAGTTTTATCTCTATTAAAGCTTGGTAAAATTGTTTTAATTCAAAACAAACTAAATACCATTATAATGCAAGTTGACAATGTAGATTTCCTCATTACCTGGACGTAACATTGAAGAAAATATGTTTATTTAATGGGTATGTTTGAGTATGTCTATGTAGCTATTATTAAAATTTTTTAATATTTTTTTCAAAATTAATAATTTTTTCAAAATTAATAATTTTTCAAAATTATCATTTTTAATGTTTGTACATTAGAAATTTGATGTATAAATATGTTCATTCTATCTTTTTTCCTTTATTACTTCCCTAATCACTTCAAAAGAGGATAAATCCATTTAGGTTTTCAGGTTTTCGTTCAGTAAAAAATGTTTTTTGGAAGTTAATGGAAACTCATGTATGACAAGAAACTTATTTTTATTATGGTCTGCAAAGTATTTTAACTATTGAACGCATTCTTGTTATACTTTGTAGTTTCAGTGTATGATAAACCAAAAGATTTAAAATAATAAGAAATAACAAATATTCTACTCACTTTAGAAGTTCTGGACTGGCAAACTCCAAGAATACTTCAATAATCTGTAGAAATGAAGCGAAAACATAGGTTCCGCCAAAAGCTTTACAAAGAGCAGGCAATATTGAAGCCATCTTCTTATTGTTAGGATCCTTCCGACCTTCGATTAAGTTGATGCCATTTACTTCTTTATTATATTCAGGTGACCTAGTGAAATTTCCTCTGAAAAGAAATATTTAAATACATTGTATACATTTGTCATTGAGTCCATTTACATTACTTGTGCTTAATAGGATTATTTCACTGTCTAGTGTTTAGTTTCACACTATGAATTTAAAGAATAGTTAATATTAGAGGTGAAGTTTGAGGCACCTTATAAAATGTTTTCAACAAACTAAGATACTGTGAAAATTAATCAATGCTCAAAATCATAGTTATATTTCTACTATCAAAGAATTTATAATAATAAACTATCAATTGTTTTAATATGTAGATAAAACACACTCAGTAATTGTGATAATCATGCAAAGAAATAGTTTGATGTCAACTCATTAAATATACATAAAATATGTCTTTAATAATTAAATAAAACTAATTTTCTTGCAGTAAAACTTAACTTAAAATTGTGATGTTTCATAATTTTTTTCATAACCAGGCTTTATTTTTAAAGCATACAGATTTTTTATGTTTCTTGTATGTTTCATGGATTAAGATCTTAAGATTTTATTGGGAAGAATCTATAGATTGTGTTGTAATAATAACATTAAATTAATTCAAATACTATATTTATTAATGCACCAAAGTTTAAATTAGTCTATTATGCTCGGAATAGTAGTTTTTAACTCACAGATGTAGTCAAGGTGTTAATACACTGCAAGGGATATAAAGGAACTTATAATATAATAAATTTGGCTAAGTATTATTCATTTATATAAAGATCTTTTCAATCTAAATATACATGTTTGATTTTAATAAACAATTTTTTAATACAGTTATATTTGACTCATAGGAAATGTCAGTTTCTTGTGTCATTAATATTAAAATGGTTTGAATACAGTGATTTGTTATTTAGTAAATCATTTATTAATATTTTATTATAAAACTTAATTTAGAAATATTGGTAAATGAAGTTCTTAAATAAGAAACCAAATGTTTAAAAATGGAAATATATAAAAAAAATATAATTTTATTTCCTTTCAGACTATAAGCTTTTTTGAAGGAAAAAAATAAAATAAAATTAAAAAAAAAAAATATATAATGAGAATTAATTACGCCCACTTCTGGCTAGCAATTACTATACACATTATTGATACATATAACATTTTGGATACATTATTTTATGATACTTCTTTTAATTTCTTGTTTTAATTAAAGACTATGGTTTCAATTAATAAATAAAATTCCAAATAGAGTTTTAAACAAATTTAACCACAACTATGCAAAAAGTGTGATTTGCCTTTGCATTTAGACTGCTTGGAAGAAAGCCATAACAAATAAATTTTGTCAATATCAAAATAAACTGCTGTGTAATGTTGATTTTTGTGATACAATTTAGAAATAATTTTATTAATATAAAATGACAAAAATAAATTATTTTTCAAGTTTTGCTTTATCTTTTTTATTCAAAACCTCTCAGAGGTGCGTTTAGATATCTAACCTAGGAAACATATGAATTATACAATGCTAACCCATATTAATAGATCGCATCCATTCTGCTTTAACAGTAAGTAGTATCCAAAAAAATTAAGATTTCATGTGATACAAGCTCAGATTTGAGGAAGATAGAATAAAATTAGTAAACTGTAACTGGTCTTAATATTACTTAATGCCTGACAATGACATTAAATATATATGCATCAACAATTGATTGCAATGTACATTTTATAGATTTATGATGTCATAAATAACTATTTATCGACTATAATAGGTAATGATTGTATGTTAGGATTTTCTTCAAGTGTAATCAATAAAGAGTATAAAGTGACTACAAACCTATTTTTTTTCTTCTGTTCAATCTTCCAGTAATAATTAAAGTGGTTGAAGATTTGTGCCGCTGCATCCTTGTACTGTATTGGCCACAAGTCGCTTTGTACCAATGGTCTTCTGTACCCTTTGTACACTAAGGGTTCAAACCAAGACAATAAGAGCCTGGAGGGGAAAGGAGCACCTTCTTCTGGATTGGGATTCTGTTAATAATAATATATATATATATTTATATACACATTTTTTTCCTTTAAAAATAAAAATAAAAAATTCAATGTTACAATGAAGATAAAAATAACCGCAGACATGCCTCACAATGGTTCTAATGAATGTATTGATCAAATTCTCATAAGTGGATTATATTGAATCTAATCATTATGCTACTTCAGTACAGCCATTCAAGCAGATAGAAACTTGAGTTGATATAACATGCCAGTAAGGAATAACATTTCTTATGATGAACTCACTCTCAACATTGTTGTTCGGTCTGATGGGTATTTTTCAGAAAAAATAAAACAACAAAAAAACAAGTGATAATTTTAACACCTAATCATAACATATTAATATGTACTATTCTAGGTGGGGGGGGGGAGAAGGAGGAATTTGTAAGGCCATAATACGTGCATCGATTAATCAGAATAATTAGGTATTTGATACCTGAATTTGCTTTATTCAAAGCCATTGGGGTGTTTATATTTAACTTAACTATGCGTATATAGTATGATACGTGACTTATTTCCATATTTACAGTATTTATGGTCCTCAGTTCCTTCCAGCTACGAAGTTAGGCATTGGTGGCAGAACCAATATGTTGAAGTTTTCATGAAATTAGTTTTAGTTTTGAGTTAACCACTACCACTTTTTCCTGGTACAGTAAATAACTAAATTAAAATAGGTAACTATTTAATTAATATAATAACTAGGACTGAGGGATATATGCATTTACATATTTCTCCTAGTCAACTAAAACATCAAATATCGTCAAAATGTATAGGTATGTTTTAAGGCATTTGGAATCAATTTGAGTTATTTTTATAATTCATATTTGTGCATATTTTGCCATAAATAAATATTTTGGATTGTAATTGCATATTTATCCACATATCCAGTTTTTTTATAAGGCATATTTCACCATAAATACATATTTTGAACTGTAATTGCATATTTATGTATATATCTGGCATATGGTAGATTAATATGACGTTCGAATTGTTTTATTTTTTTGAGCTGACAAAAAAATTAAAATATAAATAAAAACGAAAATATATATATATATAAATAAATATAGATAAATAAATGGCCTCCTATTATTTTTTTTTACACCTAATGAATAAACTCGTGTTTGTCCAGATACTGATTCTTCCCTCTGCGTGAACTTTCGATTATATTTACTTCTCTTGGAATTTTTTATAAGGATTAATTTATTGTTCTTGTTCCAATCAAATACTTTGAGTGTATTATACTTATTGAGGGTATACTTTGAGTACAAACATGGACTTGGCTGGATTAGGAATTCTACACCATAAATAGTATAGTGTGAAATAAAATATAATATTATAAAGTATAATATGAAGTAAATAAAGTAATATTAGTATATTAATAACTTAAGTTACTTCCATTTTACATATTGAATGAATGGATTCATTGTCATCAATATTACTCATTGCCCTTGAGTGAGGGGGCTCATAATATTCATTCAATATTATAATGCTCAGTCAGTACATTATAATATTGATAAGTAAATATATTATGAATAGTATGTATATGATATAGTTCAATAGTGTCAACATTACCTTTACTGGTGG
This sequence comes from Euschistus heros, assembly GCA_003667255.2. NCBI lineage: Eukaryota > Metazoa > Arthropoda > Insecta > Hemiptera > Pentatomidae > Euschistus > Euschistus heros. The sequence continues at coordinate 920,325 of RCWM02000287.1, read as the reverse complement.
ATATTTCAAATGCTTCGGTGGCAGATCTGAAATGAAGTACAGCAAAAACAATAAGAAATACAGACAATAGCTTGCTATGTTAATTATCCTCATTACACTCTCCTGTAATAATGAATAAAAAAAAAAAATTATAATATAAAAAGATTATACAAAAGTGGAGACATAATGCAAGTTGGTATAAATAATTACATTTGAGATATCCCCTTCAACTGAACTGTAAAACTGCGGAAATCCCAAAAATACAATAAGAAAGATAAAAAGGAAAAGAAGCCCAGAAGTTCTCTGGCCATTTTTCCTATGGAATATTACTAATGTAGTACATAATGCCTGGAACCATGAGCAATAATTAGAAGTTTAAAATATATTTGAATAAAATATTGTAACTAATAATGTATACTTACTAAGGATATAGTTATGATCACAGGAGTATATATATCAACTGGGTATGCTGGCTCACTTCTAAATATGTAGTAACAGAATTCAATGAGATAAAAAGCCATCAGAAGGCCAAAGGAAACCTGCATTACAAGATCAAACAATAAAAAAAAAAATAAAAAATAATAATAATAAATAAATAAATACATATAAAATTTTCATTAACATCCAAAAGCATGGGACAGTTGTTTGTTTAGGGGTATTGTCATTCTTATGTACTCTATTGCAGGAAGAACTGGTTATCCTACAGGTTACCAGCACACTCTAACCCAACAAAAATTTATTTAGTGGGACTGCCATGAAATAAAAGTCAACTGCACAAGCCATATTCGAATCTGTGCTGCTTCTGATTCGAAAATGTTTAAGTGTAGCACGATTTCAATTTGCGATTTAAGTCGTGATAAGCTTCTTTTTTTTATTAAATGCCTATCAACACGGCCATATTCGTTCTTAGTTTCAGATTCAGTTTTCCCTATGTGTAAAAATGAAAAAATGATAGAACGGAAACAGAGACTGAGAACTGAAATATAAAATTAACTAAATTGATACTCTGATCATAAACTTTTTTTTTTTAAATTGTAGTCACTTTATTGTTTGTCTTTTGATATTAATCGAAATTCTTTTACGTAGTATCAAACAAACAGCACACATTAGTTTACTTTAAAAGTAGTGAACTCATTTTTGTTGATATGCTAGATCAGAGGCGGGGAAACTTTTTAAGGGGAGGGCCGGATGAAATAGAAAAACATCTAGGCGCGCCGAAAAAATTGAACAAAACAAAGTTTTACTAGTGATAAACTTTATTTTTGACTTAATCACATTACACTCAACTTATACGATCCAACGGTACAACTTAAGCGTATCTGACAGATGAAACTGTGACTTACCGACATGCGACAATACCGTAATGAAGACGCAATGAGAAGAAAACAATCATTCTATTCTAGCTTTGCAGAAAATTAATTTTGTCTTATGAATGATTGTGAGAGACAATGTCGCGGGCCGGATTGACTAGCCTGAAAGGCCGCACTTGGCACGCGGGCCGTACTTTGCCCATCACTGTGCTAGATGCAAATGGAAATCACACTTCGTGCTTTTGTAAACTGTTTCAATTTTTTTAAGTTGTATTTTATTCAGTAAATATGAAATTATTATAATATTTGATTCACGTGGTATTCTAGAAGTAGAGTAAAAAAAAGTAGACTTTAAAGAAATGGATTATATTGTTAAAATTAATTATTTTCATGAACAGTATCTAAATGAAACGAACAACAATTTATAATAAAATGACAAAAGTAAAAGCCTGAAAGTCATAAATAAGTGGCAAGGTGTAAGAATGATATAAATGAAAACTAATAATATTACGTTATTAGTATTGGGATAATGTTATGTTTTTAATCGTAGTAAAAACTACAAGAGGTCATTAATAACTGTGGTAAGCTAATAATTAGTATGATAAATGATTTAGAGTAGGTACAAGTTATTTATTTTGTGTTTAAAAGTTATAAAGAATAATAAATGAAAATTTTGCGGTAGCTTTTACTAAAAATCCGGACAGTGGTGAAGAGCAGTGGTAGATTTTAGAATATAGGGAAATCGGATAAACATCGCGGCAAAGTTAGTATTTGGTCATAAGTATATTCCGCGCGGGAGCAGAAGCAAGCCAGCCATTGTGTAGAAATAGCTAGAACACCATATTCAAGTAATTCACTGAACTTCAAGCTCTGGAGTTCGAGTTTAAGTCCGGTTGAAGACTATTTAATTATTGTCATTGGATCGGCTCAAGGTCTGCAGACACTCCTGGGGAACACCTAGCCTCAGTAAAATGGGTACTCATTAATTGGGGGAAAACCTGGTGGTTGAGCGTGATAACAATACTTCCTAACAAAATATTAATCCCATACTCTTGAGTTGGAGCGGTACATTTTTTTTCTTTTTTTATTATTATATAATTATGATTGTGTACAAGTACTGATAGGTTTTCTTTTAAGATAAACATTAAAAAAAAAACAACTTTAATTTAGGGATATGACAAATACAGGAGGCATGTATATAGAATATGGGATACAAAAGAGATGGAGAAATATAATTTGGTACTCATTAATTTTCATAATTTAAAAAAAATCAATTAAATTTCTTAATTTTTTCATGCGATTATAATATAAAACTACATTTACAATATAATATAAACAGAATTTATTCATGTAAAAAAAAAAAAAATCACTCATTAAATCATATAAATTGTATTTACTTACCAGCTTCACAATATTCCTCCAATTCCAAGGGATATTTTTTGACTTACTGGAATATATGTAGAACACATCAATAAACGAGAAGGTCCACAGAAAAATACAAGGTATCCATAGGAGAGTCTTTTCCATACAAGGTGTCAAACGTGGCGTTTCAGTGTTCCAAGTTAAATTTACGTCCTGGAGATTAAAAAATGTTATTAATCAGAGATCTTTAAAATTTTGAACGATACATATTAAACTATGTTTTTATAGAAAAGGTAAACATCGGAAATAATTCTATTACTGTTCCCATCATATAATTCAAAATTATAACGTTAATAAATAATTCTAACTTCATCATTAATCCAATTCATTTCGCATCCAATCCTTACAATCCAAAATCCTTTGAATAATCCTCAATTACTTATAATTACTTTGTCACCAATAAACTTATCCATAGAGATCTTAATTTTCCATATAACCACTCGAATCCCCTAATTTATCAACTTTCTTCCCACACCATTCCTGATAATCCCCCGAGGCGTCTGAAAAGAAGATGTACCAGAGACCTTCTAGTGTAGAATTTTTATTAAAGTGCTACTGATGAGTAGTTCTTGTCAAGTTTTGTCACGTTATTGTAACAGTCAACAGCACATTTACTTGATGTATAAATTTTTTACAGTTGTAAATTTCAGTAAATTGTTATATATATATATAAAAAAAAAAAAAAAAAAAAAAAAAAACATATCATTATAAGTTCCTTTCATAAACAATGGTAAGCTACAATAAAGGACATATGGAGAAGTGCTCGAAAAGAGGGACAAAATGTTATGGGTGAACAGGCACATCCTCATAAGAGATTTGGAAATAGAACAGTTGCTTAGGTTAATTATGAAATTGGAAGTAGAAGGAAAAAGAAAAAAGAATCAAGACCAAGGCAAATGAGGAAAGATGAACTAGAACAAGCTCTTACCTGTTCTAACACGCTTGTATAGGATTATAGGAGATAGTTGTAATGAGAATATGAATAGGAAATTTAAGAATAAAAAAATATTTATTTATTAAAAAGCATACCCAAAATCTAGAGCCACAGAAATCGCTATTGTCTTCGTCCATGATGAGGTAGTGGTATATTTATTATTCGATCTTAATGTCGAGAGAACATTATGAAGAATTGACCTGTAACATTTTTAAAGTAAGAAATTAATTCAGCAGATCAGAAATATATCACTGAAAAGGATGCATTTTTAGTAAAATCTCAAAGCCAATATATTTTTAAACTTCTAACATATCTGTAATATTTTAAAAGACTACTAGATTCTAATCATATACTCCCAAATGACCAGTCTCCAGTCTATAATTGGAACATCATATACCAGCAATGCATATAAATAAGATACAAAACACCTCTAAAAATAAAAAAATAAAAAATAAAATAAATAAACAAAGCATGAAAAATAGATCCTTTAGTGCTTAGTTTCCTATACTTGGGATACGCATAGTGGTATAGAAGGATCAATCCTAATAAATTCCGTTTAAATCACATTAATAGAATATTCCGACCAAATTATTTTTTTCCAGTTCAACCCTCCTGTCTTTCGCTATTCCTCAATGTTATATCCTAAGTCCTATCCTCTACATGGCGTTTACCTAAATATATATAAAGCTGGTATAACAATTCATCCTAGCATCATTTTAACACGTAGGCAGATGAAATATGTGGATTATGAGTAACAAATGACCCGTTTGTTACATTCCATTCACTTCAGACACACACGATAAACCTTAAAGAATGGTATCGAAACTGGAGGATTGGTATATATATCCAATCAAATCTCGTTAAATACGTGTATATTACCGTTTTTCAAAAAACCTACGACTTCCTATCCTTTGATGTTTGACTAAATTAATACTTACTATACAGAAGTTCTGGGCTTCTAGTTAATTTCAAATGACTTATCTACATGACTATAATCAATACGTTTAGAGTTGAGATTTGGAGCTCCACTAACCATACAATTAATCTCGTATCCAATCTTTGCATCTAAAATCCTTTTTTTATTATTTTTTTTTCATTATTACTTGAATCCTTTTATATTTTCTATTTTTGTTTTTACAATTATTTTGTATCCCTGATGATAGCCAACATAGCTCTGGCCGAAACTTTGGCATAAATAATTAAAGTTATTTAAATAATACGTTTATTTTGTTAATAAATTAACTCACCCTTTAAATATAAGTCTACCACTAAATTAATCACAGTCAATTAAGTACTATCCCTTTTAATTGTTTCTTGTCACCGATTTGATTACACAAACTCCTCAATAAAACAGACGGCTATTTAATAAGATTATAAAATTGGGGTCACCTGTGGTGTAGTGGTTAGCATAGCAACCTACTAAACCCAAGATCACGGGTTCGCAGCCCGGTAGATGACCTTAGGATTTTTTAAAGGGAGTGAAAAATCCTTAGCTATGCCGTCCTTCGGAAGGGACGTAAAATGGGGGTTCCGAGCCTGTGCGATGTCAGGTACTCGTCCCTATCCTAATTATACCTGGATAGGAAAAATTTAGGACTCCCAACGTAGTATCGTCCGATTAGCCACAGCAGCATAAAGTGACGTTAAACGAAATAAACAAACAAACAAACAAAGATTATAAAAATAATTATAAAATTATAAATAAAGTCGCACAAAAAGTCGTCAACCCCCTCCCTATCCCACCTTCATTTTCGTTGGTTATCCAAACAACATCCTCTCTCATTAATGAAAATGCTTTGAAACGATTCAATATAAAATAACATGAAAATGAATATTTTTAGTGGAGGGACAGTTATTCAATTATTATGTAACGTTCAAGTGTGAAAACCAGCGTAACAACTAAAAAAGAAACAAACAAAGAAGTGTAATTCAGTTATTACAAAACAAATAATGTTAGGATATGACTCATTATTAGCATCCGTTTGTTGTCTTTCCTATTACCAAACCGAAACCGAAGGTTTGAATTTTATTTTTCAGGAGAATATGATAGTTCATTTCAATTGTATATTTTAATTTTATATGCCGCTGGAGGACATAAGACAAAACACTGGAAGCTTTCGTAGAGCGGCCGTATTTGATTTTTTTTTAAATCATAATTGAAAGCTTTGTCGGGTGAAGGGGTTGTCACATTTTTATAAAAATATATTCTAGTTCATTGGATGAAGTATTTATGAGCAGAAGTGCTAGATAGCAATGAAGAAGGTATATCAAGAAGATGAAAGGGCTGTGTACCATTTTCCTGCTATTGGAAAAAGTAAAAAAAACTTTAAATATAAATTACTCAAAACTGTGTTTTGTTAAATAACCACTTCAATTTTACTCAACCCCGGTGAAGACGTCTAAGAATGAATCCAGTTATTCGAAATCTCAAATAGAGTGTGTATTTTTTGATTTATTAATAAAGTTTAACTACAAAAATTCTATGAAACTATAAAAGCTCAAAATGTATTTACATCTTTGCACACTGTTAGAAATTAATAATTAACTTAAGTTAAATGTAATATAAGAGTACAGATGACTAACTACAAACTACAGAGACACAAAAACCATTTAATAATATTACTATCTATACTACACCTGAAAATACAAAAGAAGGTGGGTGAGAGATCTTTTAAAGCAGGTCCATAGTAGAGGAGTTTTAACTGTATCACTGTCAACTTGAGCGTCTTGGGTTCACTTAATTGGTAAGGAAGAGCAGTATCGTGACCAATGGTGAGATAAAAAAGAATATTCAACCGCTGGGTTTTCCCCAATCGGAAGAATCCACTTTCCTTTTCCAGTAAACTCCCCTGCTCCATTAGAAGAGATAAGGTATTATTATTATTCATGGCTGACATGTCATTTTCACTAATTTAATACTAGAATCCCCGTCGCGGCTTCGCCCTTTCTCATAAGTAAAGGGCTCAATAATTTAAAATAATAATTGAAGACTTCTTTGTTCATCGATAAAAAATCTTGTATTGAAGTATGCAATTGAGCATTATATCTTCAATGATATTTTCACACAGCAGTAATTTTTAAACCGGTAAAAATGGAACAGATTATGTGGTTGAGGAGAACGTAAAGCATTATTTGACATCCAATTTTTAATTTTAATTTATGAGTTGGCAATCCAGATGTACAGAGACTATTAAGAAACTCTTGTTGATAATGAACTGAATTATTAATTACAAACTAAAGGCCCATCAATTCTGAATAATTGCTAAAGGCTGAAAAGATCTGTACTGTAAAAGATCCGTAAGGAAACAGAAGCCTAAAGTAATGATGAAGCATTATATACCCATTAAATATTATAAAATTAACAGTTAACGGAACTTAAACCAAAAAAAAATCTATAATCTACTGCTTTCAACAGCTTATAGTTTAGAATCAAAAGAATCAAATTACTTTAATTAATAATTAAATTAAATCAACTATCATTGATTATTCGAAATAAACAAAGTGAAGAGAAAATTGTGATTTCAAACTTGTATTTTTTCATTTGAACCAATATAGCTCCTAAACAGTAGGTCCTTACGACAAATGTTATAAGACAAAAAATATTCTCCATTAAATTTCTGATTGGGAAATTGCCAAATTTTCAATCCGAGTAACACCAACCATAAAGCAAAAAAGCCCCAAAACTTACGAAATATAGGCAAGATGTGGGTTATATCATTCAAACCAATATAGCTCCTAAACGATAGCAGCAAATTTTAGCAACACAATCAGAGCTAGAGCATGTCCAAATGATAAATTTTTGTGGATGAATAAAATGTAACACATTTGAGGCTGAAAAAATCGTTACACAAAACAAATTAGAGATGGGCATAATCGAATGACGATTATCACATCATTCGATTATTGTAATCATCGATTAATCGATTGTGGTCTGTGAGAACGAGTGATCATTCGAACGGAAGACAGCGCTTTTTTTCTCTCTTGTAGGTCATTTCCTGAACTAACGAATCGTCAGAATGATACTTTACAAATAACGGTTACAAAATTAGAACGGCTACCACAAATCATTCGATTATCAGTCCGAGTGATCATTCATATTTCGAACTGAGTTCGAATGATCTTTCGATTATGAGTTCAAGTGATCGCTCGTATTGACTTCGAATGATCTTTCGATTATGAGTTTGAATGATCACTCGGTCTGACTTTGATTATCATTCGATTACGAGTTTGAATTATCGCTCGTACTGACTTTGGATGATTATTCGATTATTACTCCGAGTAATCATTCGTATTTCGGACTCAGTTCGAATGATGACCTTGAATTGATATATATTCGGCGTTTACTCCCTTAATATCTAAACCTTTTCTGCCGCCATCTTTCTTAGTTCATTCTGTGGTTCCTGCTTTATTTTTTATTGTTTCTTAGTGGCTTATTTTTCTACTAGGAGTTTTTGAGTTATGAATTGCTTTCTGTAACTGTATTGCTTTGTGTTACCTTATTTATTTTAGTATGTATTAAATTATTTTAGTGATTATGAATTAGTTTTGTGAATGAAGACCTTTCTGAAACATATAAAAAGATTTCTTCAAGAAATTTTCGTGTGTGACTTTTTAAAATCTAATTGGTGCAATTCATAAAACTGACAAAGACCTTTTACATCAAATAACATTTATTAGCCGGCCTAAAATATGTGTGACTGCTTTATGTAAATAACTAATAATGTAAATAGAAGTTACTAAATGAAGATGAATGTGCAATAATTGAGTATTTTTACTATTGGTGTGATATATCTAAGATGTAGGTTGTTGGTCAGGGTATGCAGTCCAGAACAAAGCAGTTAAAATTAAATTTTAATTTATAATGCCAACGTTTCGAATTGCATTGCAGGTCTTCATCAGGGCTAGAATAAAAGAAAACTACAATATACTTTTTTGTTTGTTTTCATTTATTCTAGCCCTGATGAAGACTTTCAATGCAAGTTGAAACGTCGGCATTATAAATCAAAATTTAATTTTAACTACTTTGTTCTTGACTGCATACCCCAACCATCAATCTACTTCTTACCATGTTTTTTGTATAATCTATAAAAGTGCTGATGTTTTATATTTTGTGTATGTTTTTAGAACTGCTAAATGTTGAACATATGAAACTGTTCTCTTAATATAAAAAATTCCAATGGAAGTGTCCCAATTAATCAATTGTAATATGTTTTTAATATATAATGTAACTTTGGTAGAATCTATTATCATCATTATGAATTTTATATTGTGTATCCTTATTTATAGTTAATTGTCTAGTATGTATAATTTACTTTGTTAAATAAAAAACTGAAAAATTAGTGTGTTTCTTTCTATAAAAAAAAAACTTTCCCGTTTTTAATATTTGTTTAATGAATTTTATGTTTCATAATTTACAGATATTAAACACTTAATTACTCTATAATCTGTACTTAAATTGAGCCTTAAGTTATAAATTTTGGACAAAAATGAGGTAACAAATGGTTTATCTTCCTTAATTATTGTGCATAAAACTTCCCATGATTGGTGTCATTTGTTAGCAAGGCAAAGGGAAATAATCCATTTTCCATTCTTACTATTCCTTTCATCGCTAACTTCTCAAGTGTTGGGAAAACTAAATAAAAAAAACTTGTAGGATTTCTAGTTTTTGTAATACCACAGATAATCCATGCAGAATCATTGAGAGATGACTCATATCTGATTGATACAAATTAATCAGGGAGTCATTGCAATTAGATTTCTATGATGAAAAGTAGTATGGTAAGGACAAAATTGGAAAGAGAAGATAGGAAGAATAATTTTTTTTTTTTTTTTAAATCAAAAGGCAGAATAATATTTATTTAAAAAAGGAAAAGTGTAATTTGATACAAGGTTTTTTTTTTTTTTTTTTTTTTTTTTGCTCCTACAAATAATCGATTATGAAATCATTCGATTATCTCAATCACTCGAAACAGAATCATTCGATTATGAAAATCATCGATTATGCCCATCTAGACGCCCAGTCAAAAGAAGAGATGTCCATGTCAACATGAGTAACAGTAGAATAACCTCCAAACCACGTTGATGGCGGTACAGGGTACTTAAGGAACCAAATATTACAAAATAAATAAATTTATATGTAAATTTAATATAAAGCATAAATCTAAATATATATCTCAATTAAATAAAAATATAAAATAAACTCCTTACCTCTCACAATCCTGTTTCCCACCCAATCATATCAACAAATCAATTTCGATCAATGCCTTATTTTTTGACTGCAACACTATATTTAACTAACACTCAATCACATAAAAACATCCAAAAGGATGATATTTTGTAAAACTTTGTTTGAATACATTATATTTTAATGATGTATGTATGAATGTACTATTCTCTTATGAATAAAGATGTTTTGAAGTAAAAAAAAATAATAGAAATTGTCCTATTTTTAGTGAATAATCAACAAACCAAACATGACCAACACCGGCCAAACACTGAGCAGAAACCCAACTATCGGTTCCATTTAATCGAACGCGAATTCAAGGACTCGGGTCAATGTGTTGGTTAGTCATCATCATGGCTGCGTTTTACAAGATAATCCGCTTTTACATATTTTGCACCCTGAACTTCATTGAAAACATTCTTGAGTGACTGTGTGTTGTATATTTTTGTTATGGATGATTAAATTGGGTACGATTTCATATTCAAGAAAATTGAAATGAGGTCCAGTGAATATAAGGAGTAGATCGCGAGAAAGGGGTGGAATTAAAGTAAACTATCTCCCTCTTCTTCAAAAACATTTAAGGCATTTAAGGGAAAAAATGTCACTAAATGATATTATTCTAGTCACGATTTTACTATGTTAAGGTAAAAAAAAAACATTTTGCTTTATGCAGTAGAACCTCACTAATCCGACCCCTAAGGGACCAAGGTGTAGGACAGAGCCAGTGAGTATAGAATTAACTAGAGGTGCCTTCCCCTAGCAGACAGGCGTGAGGAGATGTGCTCCTCTACTCCCACACCCCTAACGGTCCCACTTTTCTTAAGACGGGCCCCTATGGAGCCTTATATTTTAACTCATTTCTGTCTTTTTAGTAATATAATCATAATTGTAATTTTTCTACTTACTGTAATTGTTTTCTATCTTTTTACTATTATAATTATGCATAGTATTTTTATTGTTATAATTGATAAAGAAGGAATGAGAAAGGTGAACCATATTGTAAAACAAATATAAGAGCACGAGAACAGACATTATTATGATTTTTTTATTGACCTTTAAAGTGAATAACGTTTTTAATTTTAATCTTATTTTTCGTTTCTCTATTTCTTCATTATTATCTCTAACAATATTTTTAATTCTTATAGTAAAATAAATTTTACCAATGCTGTTAAGGAGCCAGTAATTGTGGTTACCTTCCTCACCCATTATTAAGAGATGATCAGTGCCTTAAAAAATAAAATAATAAAAACTGTATGCTTTAGGAGACAAGAAAAGTAGTGTTATTTCATTTTGGAATTAAGATGTTTCTCCGATTCCCTCCACATTAGACAAAATGAAGTTTTAGAAATATTATTTTCACAATATTCAGATTGAATATAATTCTTACGTTCTAATTAAGAAATCATCGTGCTTAACTTAGCTACTTTACATTTCAGTCTTAAGTTTCGTAATTTTTTTCTTGTGGATTTTAATTTTTGGCACGTTTTTTTTCTGAATTTTCGGCAAGGATTTCTAAACCAGTTTTTTTTTTTTCGGGTTCTGCAAATAAGTCGCTCCGTTTACGGTTTAAAACTCTTCTTTTATTAAATATAAATTTCAATTTCATTGTTTTTGCTAAAAATCAATAGTTTATTATTATAATTTGAAAGCTATGCTAAAATAAATGATTGTTGTTAAGCCAAATATGCTTTATTATAGTACAGGGAAATTAGCATTCGAACCTTGATATCGAACCACAAAATAAAAGATCTGATCTATTGCATATTGTTCAGGTTCTTTACTTATGAGTCAGATCGATGAGCGAAGTCGCGACGGAATTTCTCGTGGTTCCAAATTTCTTTTTTCTAGTTTAAAATATTTCACAATAAAATATGCTATAAATGTCGTTGTTAATGAAAATTTACCATCTTTAAGATATAGTGCAAAACATTTTTTAAAATACAATTATCTAATAGTTTAACACTTCTGAGATGAAAAAAAGAAATTTGGGATCACGTAAAGTAGAAAGCTTGTATATGGGTTTCTCAACGTGTCCCTTAAAGACTGCTTATTTTCTGCTCAAAGTGAATTAAATTCAGTCTAGACAAATAATTTTGAATACAAAAAAGTGCTTTTCTTCGCGGAACCAACTTTGCATCAGATATTTTAGGAAACAGTTCGTAGATAAGTTAAATGGAATGTCAAACGCTAACAATGTAGCTAGCGGTGGCGCTTCAAGATCCTAAGCCTGGATTTTCCTACACAAGCATAATACTAACATCGCAAAATCAAAAGCCCCCATACCTAGGCATACCTATCTTTTGCATGCCAAAATGTTACATACATACATCATTTTACTGGACTATTAGGGAATCCGCGTAACTATTATACTACCCCATACCCCCCCCATACATACATACATCAATACATACATCATACATACATACATACATACATCACGAACTCCGCAAGAGGGTCGGATGACCCGGAGATCCGGACTGGCGAGCGTCGGATTAGCGAGATTCTACTGTAATTAAATAAAGCATTTCTGGAACAAATGGAAAACATTTTCTTCACTATTGACACGAGTTTAAACTGGACGATTTTTACATACATACATACATACATACATACATACGATGGCGCAAAAGAATTTAGAATGGAGTCCGGGGGGAAGGACGATGGCGCAAAAGAATTTTAGAATGGAGTCCGGAAAGAACACGGAAGTAAAGCGCTCCAGAAAACGTTTGGTTGAGGTTGTCATAGGATTATGAATATGAGAATGCGTGAGGGAAATTGGCTGGAGAGAAAATGGAACGAACTTATTTTTAGCGAAGACATATGCCATATAGATGCTAAACCTTTTTGATAAGATAATAAATAAAAGCATTTATTTTTATTTTATTTTTTTTATATATAAAAAATTCATTTACTAATTGTTTATTTTGTTAAAGATGTGTAGAGATATGAAGTCGTTTCATATAAAATGTCTGTTCTTATTATTTCAAAAAATCAACGTGGAATAGGAGACTTCAGTTGTCGATTATATTTATGTTTACAGATTATAATGTGGCACTATCAATTATCTATTTTTTTATTTATTATTACTTCAATTAATTGCACATTCTTTAGTATTCCATCAAATATCACCACGAAAATTCGCGATTTCAGAATGACTGTTTTTATGTGTTTAAACTTGGAAACACGACAGCATAAGCTGTAGTATACAATATCGGGTTACTTCTGGCTAATTCTGTTGTTTCCCGCCCAATTAGTACAATTCAAAGAGATTCATACAATTGTTTTTTACTATTTCAGAGCTGAATCAGACAACAAGATACATGGAGTCAGTTTTAATTGCCTTCAATTAAGTTGCCAACAATTACTCAATTATGACAACAAAAAAACCCTGTAATTTCTAGATATTACGTCATTGGGCATCTGTAGGTCTGGTCAGTGTTGCTTCTATTGTATTAGACGCCGTAATTTACTTATGCTAAGCCTGAGAGAAACAAGATTTTCTATTCAGTAAACCATATTCTTAAATATTCATTACTCATTACTAAGGATTGAGTTTCCGTGCATTTAGAAATTAGAACTAATTAAATGTGCAATAAAAACTTAAGAAATTCGCAACTGAAAATTCAACATGTATAAATAAGGAAAACATTTTTTTTATCTTTGTACTTTTACATTTTTTTCGGTGCCAACCTGTAAGCAACAGACGTTTGGATTTTTATTAAAGATAAGAAAAAAAAATGTCTGTTCATTTATTAAACCCTAATTAGTGATTGATGTGGTGGACGATCTTCGGACTCTGGGTGTGAGAGGGTGGAGAAGGGCTGCTGAGGATAGGTCTGAAGGGAAGAGAATCAATTGTAGAGTTCAGGGTTCTGCAAGAACCATAAGACGATAATGATGACGATTTAGTGATTGTTTATACATTGAAATTAATTAATTGTACCCTCCACCTTCTTTTAATACCCCAACACGTGTTTCAGAGTTGCAAGTGATCTCTGAGACCGCCTTTCACGGGCTAGGCCATCTAGGTCGCGGTTTCCGAGCGGGTTTTTTTTCCGTCATGTAAAAAGGCAGTTACTCGCCAAGTCAAAGAAGTCTATGCTTAACACAAAATGCTGCGTGAAAGTCCTGTTAAAAATAATCCACCTATCACGAGAATAACCTTTATTTATTTATTTTTTTATTATTAGAAATATTGTTACAAATAGATGGTAATGGTTCGGATCGGCGACACCACCAAACTAGGTTGACCCGCGATACACCGACCAATTCGATCCTTACGCTTCACTTCATGTTTACATTTTTCGAAAGTTCATTCCTATAACCTCACATGTAAACAATCACTTCTACAGTTTCAACTTGGATTGTGTTGTTTAGTTTGTTATATTAATATTTAGACTTCTTAAATGTAAATAAGTTAATTCAGTTGGGATAGAATAAATTATTAGCCACTTTTATTGTAATTCTTTATTTACAGACTAGTTTTGAGCGCTAAACATTCCTCAATTCTAAATACAAACAAAAATTCATGTTATCAGAACTTTGATGTATATACATAAAATATAATTTAAAAAATGCAAGACAAGAAATAAAACATACTCACATCCACCTAAGGAGACAAAAAACGGGACGGCTTCTTGAAGCTGTCAGTTTCTCGAGTAAACTTAGATGTAATAGAAAGAAATGGGAAGGGGTAGTCAGTTAAGTAATGAGGTTAATGGAAATCCCTAGTTTTCCCTATGACTAGCCTATTTTCTGTTCCTACTGGAAACAAATTTAAAATGGGGCTATTGGAAATATTTATCTGGTCATTTAAAACTTTAGGTCAACGTGACAGACGGTCTCTGGTGAATACAAAGGCAGTAAATTACAAATTATGAAATGCCAGAAAATCTGAATTGTGCAATTGATTCCGAGATTTTGGACTTAAGAACTCAAGAGTACCATTGCACTCGGTGATTCAGATCCGTTTCAAGGTCGACAATACAAAAGATGCCGCTCGAAAAAAAACAAATTGCCACTCCTCTAAAGCAAGGCCTAAAAAAATCTGTCAGTCATTATGTTAAGAGGCGTTGAGAACTTGGAGGTCAACTATTGTCCACAATTTTATTTTCAAATAATTACTTCTTGGTAATCTGTCAGGTATGACAATAAAGAAACAAAAAACAATAAAAAAATTAACTTTTTTTTTTTTGATACTTGTTTATTACATAAAATCAACGGAAAACCTCAAAAGCAGCAAATAACAATAAACAAAAGTCTCGTATCGTATATTTAATAAAAAGTATATTTAAATAACGTAATCAAACATCAAGCGTTAGTTTAAATCATCTCCGAAAAATAATTTAGTTTAAATCAGTAGACAAATAATTGTAATTATTAACGAAAAATCAAATTTGAATTTGTTAATTTTTTAGAGGAAAAATGGAGCTAACCAAATGTAGATAATCTACTTAAAAAGAAAAAAACAATATTGCAATCGAAACAAATTCAAATCAGTTTCGATTTATTCCAAGTAATTATTACAAAATTAATTGTAATAATTCGGCTTTAGCAAAGAGAAAAATAAATTTAAAAAATAAGAACAGATTTCAAGTTCCTAATTTGGGGGGAGGAGGGGTTGAATTTGGGCCCAAACTATCCTAAATAAATAAAAACGAGATAAAAAACCTAGGCATGTATTTCTATAAGCATGTTATGTACAATGAACGTTAAACTTAGCACATTTTTTGTATTTACATTAAATCTTGAAAATGACCCGGCGCAGCAAACTGAAAATTTGGATTAAGCACCCAAACAAAATATCCCAGTAGGGTTTTTTACTTCAATTTTTTTTAAAATGCGAAAACAATCATTTGACCGGAGTAATAGCATAATTTTAAATATTCTGAGAACAGTGTTGTTTCCTGTCACGTAGGATCTATTGATTCATCGCTATTAATACTTTCTAGTTGAACTTATAAGAATAAATTCGTAGAGTAATTACGACGGATTGACTACTCTAGACTTATTTTATAAACTTCATTGTTAGTGTAGTTTAAAATAATATTTTCGCAATTTTGCGTAAATACTATGCAAACTTAAAAGTTTCAATCGATACAAACTTTAATCAATTTTGTTTTTTTGTATTGTGAATCAAAAAAATAAACTTACCTAAAATTGTTTGGATACGAAAATACCAATGTTGAGCTTCCACAGTATGTGACAACTCAACTAAATTTAGCAACACTAGAATTCTCCTGATTTGGAGTTGCCTTTTTGCTTCTTATCTCTGTTTAAGTTTTGATTGCCGTGAGGGGGAGGGGCTGGTAAGTGTGTAATATTTTATTTTCAATAGTTGTCGTATTTCTGCCAATAGTTGATCGGTACAAAATTAACTATCTATCTGAATAATCAATGTATTGATAATTTTTAAGTCATTTATTATTTTGCTATTTTAATACAAACAATGTTCTAATATGTTTTTTTTTTTAAATATATATAGTTGGTTTTTGTCAGGAATCAACACTTCTCTATTATACATTATTTACACTCACGATACGCCACTTAGCCTAGATACAACATACGCTGATGACACAGCAATATTAACCAGACATAACCCTTTGCACTCGGAGGCCGCGAACCCAATGCCTGGCACAGAGCTCATATGCCGGGTATGAACCGGCAATTCATTTTGTGGCTTTCACTCAGGTGGCTGCGACGATTTTTCTTCCCTAGCGCTCAGATCGTTTTTTAAAATATTAATTTTTCTTCAGATATTTTTTTAAAAGGCATAAATAATATATACAGAGTGTTCGGAAGATCGTTGGCCAAAAAATTATCTCGGGTAGGGAGGTTCATTTTGAACCTATTTAAGGTCACTTACCTATATGCAAAGTCTTACGGGTTTTTTTAATGAATTTTTTTGTAAAAATGGCCAAATCCAAACATTTATGCCTTATAACTCCGTTGTTTACTGATATATCAACGCCATTTCCCCCCCTGTAATTACTAATACATTGTCCATGTAAAGTAAAAAAGATATGGTGCAAAAAACAAATACCGAAAAAACGGGAGATCGTTAAATCTTGTCAAAGGCAAAAATAAAAATTATGAACTTCAAGTTTAGGTTCAATAAAAAAAAAAGTAAGCGCGACAACCAAATCAAAATTGTTTTAAAAACTTCTCTATTTAATACTCTTTAAAAAAATACCATTTGCGGGCACGCAGCACATCTAGTTTTTTTTTTTTTTTATAAAGTAACAAAAGGGTGCCACCAGCGCACACTGACAATAATTATGAATCGAATCATATTTTTTATGCAAAACGTAACAAATAGTTGTGTTTCTTTATAGCATAGGTTAAACTGCATATTTTCTCTTTCTTGCTCGCAATTTCGATTTTATCAGAGTAAACTTTATCTACATTTTTGTAAAAAAAAAGCAGGGAACAAAATTAAACTAATTTTAAATTATTCATAAATTTAATTTGTAGAGTATCAGAGGTATTGCTCAAAATGATCTCTACTATTTCTAATACAAGCACGATATCTTTTTCTTATTTCTGTGGTAGTTGTCCTAAAAATAAATTCTTCCTTTATTATGGTAAACGCGGCATTGATTTTTTAAATAAGTTCTTGTTTTGAAAAAGCCCAACTTACCTGTAAGAGAATGTTTAAACAATTGTTTCCCACAATCCTGGATAGGAAGACGGGATCCCATTTAGTGGCCAGCACGGTCTCCAGACCTCACGCCGCTCGATTATTACGCCTGGGACCGTGTAAAAGATTTGGTTTGTAATGAAGAATTGTTTTCAAGACAACAACTTATTCAACAAATCAATGCCGCATTTACCATAATGAAGGAAGAATTTGTTTTAAGAACACAACCACCACAGAAATAAGAAAAAGATATCGTGCTTGTATTAGAAATAGTGGAGATCGTTTTGAGCAATACCTCTGATACTCTACAAATTAAATTTATGAATAATTTAAAATTAGTTTAATTTTGTTCCCTGCTTTTTTTTTACAAAAATGTAGATAAAGTTTACTCTGATAAAATCGAAATTGCGAGCAAGAAAGAGAAAATATGCAGTTTAACCTATGCTATAAAGAAACACAACTATTTGTTACGTTTTGCATTAAAAATATGATTCGATTCATAATTATTGTCAGTGTGCGCTGGTGGCACCCTTTTGTTACTTTATAAAAAATAAAAAAAACTAGATGTGCTGCGTGCCCGCAAATGGTATTTTTTTAAAGAGTTTTAAATAGAGAAGTTTTTAAAACAATTTGGATTTGGCTGTTGCGCTTACTTTTTTTTTTTATTGAACTTCATAATTTTTATTTTTGCCTTTGACAAGATTTAACGATCTCCCGTTTTTTCGGTATTTGTTTTTTGCACCATATCTTTTTTACTTTACATGGACAATGTATTAGTAATTACAGGGGGGGGGGGGGAATGGCGTTGATGTATCAGTAAACAACAGAGTTATAAGGCATAAATGTTTGGATTTGGCCATTTTTACAAAAAAAATCATAAAAAAAACCGGTAAGACTTTGTATATAGGTAAGTGACCTTAAATAGATTCAAAATGAACCTCCCTACCCGAGATAATTTTTTTTGGCCAACGATCTTTCGAACACCCTGTATATATATATATATATATATATATATATATATATATATATATATATATATATATATATATATATATATATATATATATATAATGTTTATACTTTTTTTTATTACTTCAAGTACAACAATATAATATAAACACAAACAATTAAAAAAATCAATAAAACAATATTATCTTCAAGAGAGGATCTTGATAAAAATAATGTCAGTCTGTGCCCGGCTTATGAGTCCTGTGCCAGACAAGTGGAACTTATCTGAGTGGAACTGCATTTTTATTTTGCGGACTATAACCGGCTAATGAGTGCAAAGGAAAAAGACACCACCATTGCATCATTAACTCTTCCACACCACTTAGCAATACCTATTACAAGATCGGTATAAAAAATAAAATAAAATAAAATAAATAAATAAATAAAACTCAATTACACCACAACACATCACTTTTACACTCAAAAATGATTCTTTCCTAACTGTCTTCGTGGAAAATCTACCAATTACACAAACAAAATTCATTTCTGAGGACTTAAATTCAATAGAAAAGTGACCTGAGGCTCACACATAATAATGAAGGGGAAAAAAAAACAAAAAAAAACACAGTTAACAATAAAGATTCGAGTAATGCAGGTTTTGAATACTCATTTTGTTTAGGCAAGTGCTTGCCAAGTAAATAAAGATAACCCTCCAGTCTATTCCAGATTGTAAACAATGGTTATTAATCCTGTTTTTCCTGAAATATTAGTTTGTGTTACATTTTATATGAGTAAGGACCTCTGAAATTCACCATGTCAAAACAATATTTTCGTCACATTTATTTTTACGAGTTCAAACTTAGACAAGAGCGGCCCAAACTGCGCGTAACATCAATGTTGTTTGGGGTGAAGGAAGCATGAGTGAATGTACAGTTTAGCGATGGATCCAAAATTTTTGTCTCCTAGATTATGTTCAAAGACAGGGATGGACCCAGCAGGCCTGTTGTCCATCACGACCATGTGAAGGCTTTGTTAGGAGAAAGTCCTCCCAAAACTAATCGGGGCATTAGTTAATGTTGATCTGTCAATGGGAGAAGTTAGTGTTGACCACTATAATTATATTATAAACCTGCATTATTTTTGCAGCAATCCAATAGGTACATATTTTTTTTACTCAAACTCACATGGAAATACGCCACAAAAATATATGGGATTGCGAAAAATAAGCATAATGTAAGAATCATATTTGTATGTACCCTAAAAAAAAATGTACATAACCTTTAGAAACGATTTAATGACAGACTCCATGGAGATAAAACATACTAATTCATGTCATGGCCAGGACTGAAATAACCGAAAATACATTCAGAAGGCTGAAAAGAAGCTGGATGAGAGATCTCATTTTTTTTTATTTATTTTTTTACAGAAGTGAATAAAGAAATAAAAGTGAAAAAAAAATTCGCTATGGTAGTAGGCTAACATTATTTTTTGGTAATGGGTTATTATGTTTATGATTTTCCTGACTTCACTTGTTATCAATCATTAACCTATTACCAAAACCAAACTACTTATCAATAATGTTACTTATTACCAAAAATGGTTCAGTGATAATTAAGAGTGTTCGAACTGGGCAGGTTAAGATTTATTTTATGTAGGAAACATGGAATGTCTTGGCCTTCCAGTCTACACTATTATAGGTTGGTAAACAGTAACATGGCCAGTCCTTCCAGCAGTACATAAGGACATTAAGCCAGAATAACAACAAAACAAATCTAAAAAATAATTAATTTAATCCTTGTCTTGTCAAAGATTATAAAAACATTTATATTTATATTCTAAAATTCCCTTTTTGTCGACTTTTACCAAATGAGAGCCCACAAAACAACTCATTCATGCGCTCTCATTTGGTAAAAGTCAACACAACAATCTGCCAGAAGGAAATCACCACAGAAATAATTGTGTACCAATCTTACCCCACCGTACTAATGTGACCCCATTTTACGGTAGGTGTACCCAGAGATAGTAGACTGACATTTAATATGCATACTGAATACATCCTTTAATAAATAAGCACAAAAGTGGGATTATTGTATAGTATTATCTTATATTATTTTAGTTTTCTTTTGCAAATTAGTTTAATTTATTCATTTCAGTTTTATTATATTCAATTTAGTTATTTTAGATTTAAATTGTATACTTCAATTTAGGTAGGGGCCGGCCCTAGGGGGTGCCTGTGTTCTATTTATTAGGGGGTGGCCTGTGCATCTCTGGCACCCCACAGTGTGCATGCCAATGATAATAAATGACTCAAAGAAAAGGTTTTTGATGTTGAGTTTAAGGCAATTAAGTAGTACAACAAAGACAAGAATAGTGAACTATAGCTATAATATCCTATCCAAAGTGTAAGATTCATTTCATGGGTTTCCTACAAAAAAAAAAAAATTGAATCATAGAAACAAGTAAGGTGACTCAAAAAGAATAAGATTTCAATAAATCATATTTTCTTTAATGTGTTCTTATGTAGCAATGATCATCCTAAAGGTTAGCTACCTATTGAAGCCATGGAGAGGACATAATTATTTTAGATAAAACAACACACCTAGATTCTGAACAAATGGTTATATATAATCAATAACACTGACAAGTTATAACAATGTATTGTAAAAAAATTATTAAATTAATAAAAATTATCTTTTATTGAAATTAAAAACAAAATTATAAAACAGGTTTAAATAAACAAACTTATAAAAATGATTTAAGTACTCTATTAACTACATAAGTCAAAGTATAAATTAAGTAACAAGAGTGAAATTCTTTTTTTCACTTGGTCGAGTAATTGTTGAGCAGATAAAATCACATACACATCACAATGATAATAAAACCAAGTCAAAAGTAGTCTATGGCGCAGGGTTGAAAATGCTTCAGAAGTTTCAGGTGCTTTCACAGCCTAGAAATATGTCAACAACGTTTATTATAACAATTATGCAACACCTGCATCGTGAGCCATCCTGTAAAATGCTGATGTCTTTTCCTTAAGCAGGACAGAAGGAGAATCAAATTCAACAACTGATCCATGATCCAAGACGAGAACTCTAGAAAAATCAATTATAATTATAAAATATTGTGTATCAAAAAAATATAATAATTTGCATTTTAAAAAATTATAAGTATTTCAGTTAATTTTGATGGTTTAAGATCCCCTGCACAAAAAAAGATTTTTTTTTTTTAATATTCTAAATTTCAGACATTTTTAATATACTCAAACCCAATCTTAAGTAACTTTTACCGTTTTGTATAATTATTCTCTCAATTTTCAATTTTAATATATTCTCAGAGTCGAATTAAACATGAACAAAATTATACGAAATATCATTCCATTTAAGCGTGGGATGATTTCTGTAATTTAAAGAAAAAATTTATCTTTATAAAACTAATGAAGAGAATTTGATAAAAAAAAATGGTGGACACATTTTATGTCATACACAAATATCAAAAAGTAGATAAAATAATGCTTGATAAAAATAAAATAAACAAATAAAATAGAAGAGAAAAGAATCAAATAATCGTAAAAAGGGGAAATACTAAAATCAATTTTACCAAACCATTCGGGAAACGTCGATATGAATTAAACATTCACGGAAAGTCGGATATCGCCTCATTGTTAGAACAAATACTTGAACCTAATAAAACTTACGGGATAATATGCAAATCACCTAATGAAATAACCGAAAATTTATATCAAGATTATTTTAAAACAATTCAACAAATAGTAGAAACACAATATCCATCGGTTAAATTAAAAAGATACAAACAGATAGTAAATGACATCGAAAACCCAAATGAACAAATAGAAATAATAGGCAACTATCATTTAGGCAAAACTAAACATAGGGGTATAAATGAAACGTTTGAAAAACTTATAAAAGATGATTATTTTCCGGGTATGCAAAATAAAATAACTGAGTATATTAATAAATGTGAAACATGCAGAATAACCAAATATGACCGTAAACCTGTAAAAAAAAAAAAAATCAGATTACATCTACACCAGAAAGACCTTTTCAAGAACTAATGATTGATATTTTTAATTTTAACAACATGATAATCTTTACAGCAGTAGACACATTTTCGAAACATTTATTTGCCCAAACGTTACAATCAAAAAATGCAATTAATATCTGTAACGCTTTAACTAACTACATGACGTACTTTCCCACACCTCTACAAATATCCTTAGACCAAGGGATGGAAATGAAAAATAATCTAGTGAGACAATTTTGTGAAGAAAACAACATTCTCTTGCTTTATACTTCAGCTAGTCATTCGAATTCTCTAGAATTACTAAATAGGGATCATTCCACTTTAAATGAGTTATTAAGAATAATAGGAAAAGAAAGAGACAAATGCAACAAAAATTAAGATTAGCCGTCATAGCGTACAATAATAACTTAAACAATAAATTAAAACTAACACCCAATGAAATTACTTTCGGAACCTCCAGATTAGAATCAGACAAAAACATTGACCTGACTGAACAATACGTATTAAAATATCATAAGGACCAAGAACTACTACATAAATTAATTAGATCTAAAATAAATAACGAAAAGGAAATAAGAACTGAAAAATTAAATAAAATTAGAGAAGACCCCTTAGATATTCAAAAACAATTAGGAGACGTAGAATATTTAAAAAATACTCAAGCAAAAATAAAAAGTAGAGACAAGTTCAAAAAGGTGAATGTGCTAGTAAAAGATAAAAGACCGATCAAAACCCATATTGACAATATTAAAAGGCCCACTAGGAAAAAGAGGAAAAAGAAACAATCTATTTCAGACGACGATAGGGAATCTCTTCGTGTTAATATTTCGGATGCTTCGGATAATTATGACTCGGATGACTCAGATAATGGTTCTGATTAAAAGTAATTAATTTTATTTAAATAATATTAAAATGTCTAAAAACCTTTTATTTTAATAAAATGTAATGAATATAATGGTATTAAGAAGAAGTGTTTGCTTTGTACTAAAGGAATTATCTGTATTTATATTAAACTGACAATGCTGCAGTTTATTTTAATAAAGTCGGACTTTTGTATTTTGCTGTAAATTATTATGTTCAATGTTAGCTAATGTTAAAAGATCATTCAGATTATTATTTTATTTCATAGTAATGTTATGTTTGATTTATTTTGTATTTACTATAATAAATATTAGGATATTATTATTTTGTCTTGAAATATTATTTTGTTTAATTGTTTTCATTATGTAATCTATAATTAGGAGAAGTATGTATTTTATTTTTGAAATGATTATAAACTGCAATTAGAAGAGTATTTGAATTATTATTTTGATTTAAAATATTATTGTTTTAATTGAGTAATTTTAAATCTAGAAGTATTATTTGTAATAGAAGAAACTAATTCAAAGACTCTTATTTTACTTTCCTTTTGTTTAAAACAATGTATTGATATTAAAATGTATTGTTTAGTATTAAGGAATATCCTGTTATCTTTTTGTACTTTAGCATGTAAGTAACCTATGTGTAAACATGGTATTTTTGTAAATAGTCTTAGCCTAGTATCCATAAAAGGACAAGGTCTAATCCTTTTGTTTATAGGAAATTGACAATTATATAAAATTCTATTCTAGTGTTAGATATACAAAGTTTAATCTTTTTATTTATGTAAAACTATAAATAGTATGAATCCTAACGAGAGATTAGGAAGTATTCAAAGTCTAATCTTTTTGTTTTTATATAAAGTCCCAAGAGCATCAAGTGATGTACAAGGTCTAATCCTTTTATTTTTGTATAAACTTAGTGTATAAGATCCAATCCCTTTTATTATAGAATGCTATCACTTAGTGCAAAATTGACATTTCATGTGATATTACACAATAATAAGAGGTAAATAATAACAGAAATGAAAGCTGCTGGTACAAGAACTACTTTAGAGTATATATACCTGTCAGAATCTAGGATCGTTTTTATCCTGTGAGCTATAGTAAGCACAGTACAGTCTGCAAACACAGTACGTATCGTCTTTTGTATGAAGTCATCAGTTTCAAGATCGATAGCGGCAGTAGCTTCATCAAGAATTAAAATCTTTGTTTTTCGAAGGAGAGCTCGACAGAGACAAATCAACTGCCTTTGGCCAACGCTAAAATTAAATCATAAAAAAAAAAATCATTAAATCATTAAATTTTCAACTTTGTAGTTTATATTTTGTGACTTAAAAAAATTAAATAAATAAATAAAAAATAACTCAACAACAAACATTAATTAGATCATGAAGTAACGATAAAAGCAGTGTTAAAAGTAAGGATCAAAGCTCAGGTATCCAAATGAAACATAATAGTAACTCCACAATGGGCTATAATTAAAATTATTAAGGAAATAATAAGTTTAGTTTATTCTATTGTAAAATAATTACATATTTGTAACTAAAGGAATGAAATTACCTGATGTTTTCGCCACCTTCAGTAACCGCATGATGCAGACCAGCCTGTAATCCTTTGACAAATGGTTTCAAATGAGCTAATTCTAAAGCATCCCAAACTTCATCGTCATTATGATTACCAAATGGGTCAATATTCATTCTCAAACTTCCAGAAAACAGGACAGGATCCTGAAAATAAAATGAAAGAAAATAAGCAATTATTTTCAATACGTAATACTGGGTAGGCAGAGTAAATACCACAAAATCACAATGTCAAAACAAGATTTTCATCAAATTTATTTTTAAGAGTTCAAACTTGGTCAAAGTATGGAAAAAAATTCTGCATAATATATCAGTGAATGTAGTTCAGCGATGGTTCCTAAAATTTTGTCTTAGAGATTCTGATCTTAAATACAAGGAAGGTCGAAGTAGGCCATCTGTTGTTGATCATGGCCATCTGAGGGCTTTGGTAGAAGCAAACACTTGCAAAGCTATCATAATCCTCGGCACTACAGTTAAAACGACCCCTGGTCTCCTCAAGGAACCTACTCCACTCCTCCCAGTCCAGTGCCTTCAGCCACCATCCCTGCACACCAAAGACACTCGCAAAACTGCTTGGGATATTGTGGAAGAAATTAATGTTGACCACTCAACATTATAAACCACACAAACATATAATAATTTTATTTTTTTGCCACATATAAAAATCTGCATTATTTTTGCAACTACCCAATAATTATAATTTTTTAAAGAGGCAAAAGTTAAGTAAATTAAATAAAAATAATCCTCGAAGAAGAGATGAACCCCCATCATCTATTAATTAAATAAATAAAATAAAGTAAAATATTAAACATAACAAAACAAGAAAATAAGGGGCTTAAAAAAAAAGAAAGAAATAAAATTAAAAAAAAAGTAATATTCATCAACAAATTTCCATTAAAAATGTATTAATAAATATCCTAGCTAATAAAATATATTTAAAAGAAATTAACTCCATAAATACCTGAGGAATAATTGTAAGACGAGATCTGAGAGAATGAAGACCCAGCTTTGAAATATCAATACCATCAATAATTATTTTTCCTCCAGCAGGCTCAATTATTCTAAATAAACCAAGAGTTACCGATGATTTGCCAGCACCTGTACGACCAACTATGCCAACCTAGAAAAAATAAAAAAAAATTATTTAGTTAAAAATATACTTCTAATACAGTAGAAACCCACTAGCTTCCTCAATAGACCTTATAATTTGGCTTTTAGTCTACACAGCCTTGAAATCATGAACCTCATCTAGAAGTGTCCCTCGAAAACAAAACAGTTTTCCAAACACTCTTGAGAGTCATGCTTTTGAGGTTCTGATCTATACAATATATCAAGGTAGGGGTAGACAAGGATAATTAAATAATAATTTCATTTTAGAATTAGAATATTAAGAAATGCAAAATCTTATTAAAAATTAACAATATGATTAAATTAATCAATTCAATCTCCAGAAGTTTTTTGCCACTGAAATAGTCTATTGGCACCAAGCAGCGAGAATATCAAGGGAAAAAAGGAATAAAAATGGAGGTGCAAAGAGATATCCTGGAATTGAGAAAAAATTCTTATGCTGGTATGGACATTTACAAAGAATGTCCGATGTAAGACTACCAAGGTAAGCCTATGAATGGAGAGTAAAGGAAAACAGAAACGAGGTAGGCCAAAGAAAAAATGGAGGAAGGAAATAGAAGGATACATGATGGGACGTGGTCTAAGAGAGGAATACCTTAGGCAGAAGAATATGGATGAAGGACGTTATTAGTTTAGGTTAAGGAAATTCACTGCATTGTGGAAAATCCTTAATAAAGAAAACAAAAAAACATTAAATTAATAAACTTTAACAATGGCCATGGTTCATTAGGATATTCTGAGAAAGATAGTAGCTCCTGTAACATAATTCCTTTTACTAAAGAAAATAACTTCCTTGGAATAGTTTTGTTGCTGCCTGCAGATAATTTCAATTTTTTGTTGGTACAGTAAAACCTTGTCGTAAAGTAGTAAGAATTTCTCTATTTAGGAGTCTATTATGTAACTGAGGAATTCTTCTTGATGTGATTGATATAAAGGTTGTGTAGACTAAAAGTTGAGTTATAAGAGTCATTGGTTTCTCTGAAACCCATTTATAGCAAATACATTTCAGACCAATCCCCAGGAATATATTTTGTTAAAAGCAAATTTCTTATTATAGTTTCAAAGTATTGGTTAGTAAATAAAAATCCCAAGGAGATTTAACAAATGCATGTTTTATAGAGGAAGTAGTGCTATTGACGACCATGTTAGTGAGTTTCTACTGTATTTTATATTAAGAATAGTAGTATATTTTAAGTAACAATATTAGTAATCTATATGTCATTGGTAAATATGTGATACCTCTATGTGCAAAATACTGGTTTTTATAGGAGAAGTAAAAAACTGTTTATAAAATAAAATAATAGGCATTATGAATTATTTCTCTAATGAATACATTTTTAATCTCTTTTTCTTGATCTGCTAAATATGCAATATCACTTCAACGATGCGGCTATTTTTTATGAAAACAAAAATTCCAAAACATTTTTCTGGAAATTGGCACTTGCGAGGAATTACTTCTTAGCTGACGATGTGCTTGATTAAATATATTCATCATATTTTTAATCAAGCTGCTATTGCCATAATTATCTAACTTTTATAGTACCAGGTATGCAAGTTTAAAATGTCGTTTTAATTCCAATAGAATGCGCTCTTAGCCTATTGAAGGATTTGCTTATCTCTAAACGCTATTTTGTTTGTTAGTCATTTGTTTACAAAAGTCAGTTGTTTTTAAGTCGTTTACGTGGACGTATCATACCTTTCTTTGGTGTTAAAAATGTCTAATTTTAAGCCAAATAAAGAGCATTTGCGGCATGTCATGATTTTCTTATTTAATCAAAAGAAAAAGGCATCTGAATGTCATCGAATTCTTGTTGAGACTTATGGCGATGTTGCTCCAACCGTCAGGACATGTGAACGTTGGTTTCAAAGTTTCAAACGTGGTGATTTTGATGTTACTGATCAAAAACGAGAAAATCGACCAAAAAAGTTTGAGGACTTCGAATTGCAATCTTTATTAGACGAAGACAATACCCAAACCCAACAAATGATGGCAGAACAGTTGAATGTCACTAGGCAAGCCATTTCCGATCGCCTGAGAGCTATGGGAAAGATTCAAAAGGTTGGAAAATGGGTTCCACATGAATTGGACAAACGACAGATGGAAAAACGAAAAACTGTGTGCGAAATGCTGCTTTTACGCCACGAAAGAAAGGGTTTTTTGCATCGAGGTGTAACTGGCGATGAAAAATGGATTTATTTTCAGAATCCCAAACGAAAAAAATCATGGGTAACGCCAGGACAACCATCCACATCGAGTGCAAGACCGGATCGTTTTGGGAAGAAGACAATGCTGTGTGTGTGGTGGGATCAGAAGGGAGTAGTATACTACGAGCTTCTCAAACCCGGCGAAACAGTCAATACCGAGCGCTACCGACAACAAATGATCAATTTGAGTCACGCATTGATCGAAAAACGCCCAGAATGGGCTCACAGGCACGCCAAAGTCATTCTTCAGCATGATAACGCTCCTGCACATTCAGCCAGATTGACTAAGGAAACGAATACTTCGCTTGGTTGGGAACTCCTACCCCACCCGCCGTATTCACCTGACCTGGCGCCTTCTGATTATCACATCTTCTCATCGATGGGACACTCATTGGCGGAGCAACACTTCAACAATTTCGAAAACGTACGAAAATGGCTCGATGAATGGATTTCAAATAAAGATGAAGCATTCTTTTGGAATGGTATCTATATATTGCCGGAGAGATGGACAAAATGTGTAGAAAGCGAGGGTCAGTACTTTGAATAAAATATATTATACTTTTTTTTAAATTACTGTGTATATATTTTAAGAAATAAACGACATTTTAAACTTGCATACCTGGTACAAAACAGTTTTAAGTTACATAAATGCAAGAATATTTTTTGGAAAGAAAAATCAAAAATAATACTACCAATTCTAAAATATTTTAAGCATATGTACTTACCCGACGACATTTTTATCCATAATAGAGAAATAGAACTTACCAAATGAATTTATTGATTCAGCACCAGGCCTATACTCCTTTGCTGTAACGTTTTTTTTTTTTTTTTTTTTTTTTTTCAAATTCAAATGTGTAACATTTTGACGCTCTAGCGTCAACATCTCCGTTGATGTTGCTCGGATCGAAAATTGCCGTCATTTGCCGAATCAGAAATTAAATGGAAAATAATTTTTGCCATAAAATATTTATCGGTAGGACCTACTGTTAAGGAGCTATATTGGTTTGAATAAAAAAGTAACGTTTGAGACCCCCTACTTTCTCTCAACTTTGTTTATTTCGAATATTGATCAATTCTTGTTAAGTTAATTTAAATATTAATTGAAATAATTTGATTCTAAAATCTAAATTGGAAAAGGCAGAAGATTATAGATAGGCATATCTATGGTCTATTGTTTTTCCCAGAGAGAAATTAGCTTTTTTTTTGTGATTAATATGGAGGTTTGAATGCTTGTTTAGGAAATGTTGGAGTTGCTAGAATTGAAAGTTTAACGTGTGTTTCCTAATGAAAAATTTAATGGAGAATATTTTTATTGTTATAAAACATTCGTTGCTCGGACCGTTTAGGAGCTATATGGGTTTGAATGGAAAAAGTTTCGTTGTAACGTTCTTTTCACCCTCAAAAATGTAACATTTTGACACACTCTAGTTCAAGGTGTTGCTCAGATCAAAATTTCTCCCAACATTTTCTTATCAGAAATTTAATGGAAAATATTTTTTTTTATATAACATTTGTCACTAGTACCCACCGTTTAGGATCTGTATTGGTTTGGACGAAAAAAAGTCATGTATGAAATTCTTGTTACTATTATTATATTTTACACAGACTTCACCACTGCTCCTGCACGTAACAACTTTTTCTCGATCGTGAACTTTCGATCTATTTCGATATTTTTTTCTTCTTTTGCAGGCGTAAGATTAATCTACTTTATTCCAATAAAGCTATTGTCGTTATAAAGTATCATAAATCAAACTGAGGATTTTAAAGAGATATTGTTTATTCCTCACTTGCTATCACTTGGGATCAGAAGGGAGTAGTCTACTACGAGCTTCTCAAACCCGGCGAAACAGTCAATACCGAGCGCTACCGACAACAAATGATCAATTTGAGTCAAGCATTGATCGAAAAAACGCCCAGAATGGGCTCACAGGCACGCCAAAGTCATTCTTCAGCATGATAACGCTCCTGCACATTCAGCCAGATTGACTAAGGAAACGATTTCTTCGCTTGGTTGGGAACTCCTACCCCACCCGCCGTATTCACCTGACCTGGCGCCTTCTGATTATCACCTCTTCTCATCGATGGGACACTCATTGGCGGAGCAACACTTCAACAATTTCGAAAACGTAGGAAAATGGCTCGATGAATGGATTTCAAATAAAGATGAAGCATTCTTTTGGAATGGTATCCATATATTGCCGGAGAGATGGACAAAATGTGTAGAAAGCGAGGGTCAGTATTTTGAATAAAATATATTATACTTTTTTTTAAATTACTGTGTATATATTTTAAGAAATAAACGACATTTTAAACTTGCATACCTGGTATAAACAGTCCAACAGAGAGTGGTTTTTGTGGATAGGTGAACACAATAGTGCTGACAACCAAATATTAACTGTTAAAATATGCTGATATAGTTTCAGACATTACTATAAAAAACATATAATTAATAGTGGTTGACATATTTTAAAATAATCAAATTCAATGAAATATTGATTTTCTTAATTATAATACATAATGTCTCCATCAGATGTACTAATAAAAGTTTAAATTTCTGATAAATGCAAATGGATTTGTTTCCAGAGTACTTCTACACACGTGCAATATTATAATCCATTGAAATTGGAATTTGGCAAAGAAATTTTCAGGTACACCCTTTGGTGCATGATTTTTTCTTTTTCATTCTAATAAATTTGTTTGAATATGTTTTGGTCAGGTTATTAAGAAAAAAATACTGAAAAAAATATTTTCCACCTACAAACCATTTTAATGAATAATATACATTATGTTGCACGTAACTAAAAAGTGATTTATCTCGATAATAAAAAACTAGAATTTTATCCTCATTGATATTTTACAAACTGCATATCTTGGGCAAAGCCACAGAAATTTTATTTGATAACAAAAAACACAATGGATGTTATAAACAGAACTAAGAACACTTTACTGGAAGGAAGGAGGAGTCTCCACAACTGAGGATTTGAAGATGTAAGTGACAATTAGAGACATGCCTGGTCCAGTTAGGGCATGCAAAGTCCTTTCATGCCTACAGGGATGATGTAGCATCTCTACAACAAGATTTCGTTCCAGAAAACGCAAAGAGAGTTTGCTGCCATAAGTATAAATATAATGCTGTAGATATGTTACACTATGCACTAGAGGGTTAAAGATACATAAATACAAAAGATTAAGAAATTACCTTTTCACCACCTTTAATAGACAGGTTGATTCCATTAAGAACCAAGTCCAGACCATCTCGGTACCTCAGTTGGTAATCTATAAATTCGACTTTACCTTCCTGTGGCCAGTCATCTCGAATTGGGCTAGGAGTTATGTCCCAGGCTGCTTCCTATGAAAAATATGTTTATTAAGGACAAAAGATCCATTAAATTAGTGCGTGAAGTATAACAAGTATAATTTATGAAATCAGAAAACAATAGGATAAGAAAACTAACATAGAATCACCATTGCGAACACCTAAAGTACAAATTTTCTTGCCATATCTTATTGGATTTTGTATGAAAGTGTTGAAAAGAGAAGTTTTAAGTGGGAAGATGAGAATAAAACAACAATTTTTTTTTTTGTACAGGGAGGGAAAAAATTTTAGTTAGGTTCAAATTTAAAAAAAAAAAAAAAAAAAAAAAGGGTTTGAAATCTACCAAGGCTGAGAATACATCTATAGAATTAGAATGCATAACAATTTCGGATTATTGTATAATATATGAAAATATAAACCAGCTTACATACTTAAAC
The DNA here is from genome assembly GCA_003667255.2 of Euschistus heros. Classification (NCBI taxonomy): domain Eukaryota; kingdom Metazoa; phylum Arthropoda; class Insecta; order Hemiptera; family Pentatomidae; genus Euschistus; species Euschistus heros. The sequence continues at coordinate 888,303 of RCWM02000287.1, read as the reverse complement.
GCACAAAGCAGCCATTTCGTTCTGATCAGAGATGACCTTCTGATATTTAGCTGCTTCTATATAAGTTACATACTTAAGCCATAAATTACAATTAATAAATGAGCCTACTGAATCAGTTCTCTGAACCTTAGTACTAGGTCAGGTTCAGATTAGGTTTAATTAGGTTTAGTTTAGTTTAGCTTAATTAAACTATCTACTAAAACTGTACTACCAAATAAAATTGAAGCTCAACAACATATATTGTAGTAATCATAGCTCTACACAATTAGAGCCTTAATTTTCATTGAAATACAAATACATTTTAAACTTTGAAAAATAAACTCGAGGAATAAATCATGAGCAATTAATTGTTAATCAATAAAATAAATTAAAAATGACCATACTCGAGGAAGTTCAGCATATTCCTTGATTCTTTCAACAGCGACAATATTTGTTTCGACTTCTGCACTTGTGTTAGTTAATAGAGTCAAGGACTGGGTAATCTAAAAAACAAAAATAGATTTTTCAAAGAGAAAATATTATTTATAATAAAATAAAACTAAATAGTGGTTCCAAATATTTATATTTCACAAAATGGTACAGTCTCTCTTGAAACGAATAATAAGTTGTTAAATATTGCCCCTTGTTACCTCTAAGTTTCGGTTGAAAACTAAATTTTAGATGTTAATTACTAATAATTAAAAAATAAATTCATTCGTATTTTCTTAATGTCACTCCTAAAAATTGATATTTCATGGACATGATCAGATAAATGTATACGTATTTATTTAAATTTTAAATTGATTAATATTTTTTAAGTTTTAACATAACCCTCTTAATTTAAATATCTCAATATCCATATGTGTTCTTCTAAATCTTGAAAAAATAAACCAAAATTTAATCCTATAAACAGGGGCTACTTTGAATATGCAACTACATTAGACAAACCTGCTTTTAAAACCAAAATCCTTCTGGTGGGCTCAATTTGCATCCTCGAATTTTTTCTATGCATTATAGAATGTGCTGCGATTGTGATTAGAGCACATGTTGGCCGTCCTTGGCCGCTGTAAGCCTTTGTATTAGTGTTAACAGGTGATTTTATAAACGTGTCCAAACTTCATCTGGCCTAGCGTATGTGGCAGCAAAATTGTTTTACATAAGCAATACATTGATCACCAATCTATTGAGCAAATTTTATTTTTTGTTTCATATCTCTAACTCATTTCTTTAATTTTATATCTTTTACTATACAAAAAAAGTTAACTTGGAGGGGTAACTTTGAATAAAGTTGTTGACACCTTTTAGAAGACAGTGTTACTTTAAACAATATGTTATCATCTGTTTTGTAATATGGTGAATATGAACAATTAGTTTCATTCATATTGATAATTAAAACTATTTTAGATTTATGCCTGCATTATATAATTATAATTTTGATTTGATGAACAAAAAGGATTATAGTTTATCAGGCACTAGTAAAATTAACAAATCAAGAACAATACATTAAAATTAACAAAAATAATTAAAATTTAATTGAAAATTGTGCAATGTATACCTATGCAATTTTGTCATACTATTCAAGTTTTCCTTGTATATTTTGTTTGATAAGACCCAATGTTTCTTGAAAACTAAATCACATTTATATTAATAGATAGTTTGTAAGTTGTTAATTTAAGCACTATATTATTATAAAAGCTGTCAACTTTATTAAAAATATTCGCATTTTTATTATTTGTGTTTTATCAACAAATCTGGTGATGAAGCGAACCCAATAGGTGGATTTACGGAGGCTAAAAAGTAAATTTTTTCAAGTTTTTTCAACTAAAAACAAAAAAAAAAAAGAAAAACTATAAAACCATTTTAAAAAATCTTAAATATGATGATAAAAAGGGTCAAATTAAAGGAAACTCCGAGACAAGGGTTTTGAGGCAAAAATCAGCCTAAGAGATAAATGACTCCCCCCCCCCTTATTGAAAATAGTGGAATTGCTCATACAGGAATTTGAAGCTGATCATTTGGCTTTTGTAGCTATCATTTGGCCAAGCAAATTTAAAATATCCATTAAAATGATCGTGCTGTAGTGCAAAATGAGGAAAACCTGTTCAAAGTAGCCACTGTGTACAGTACAAATAATATTTTAAAATTTTCAATCCATTTTAAGTCAGCTCACTACCTAATGTTTGGAAACCACTGAGAAAGAAGATAAACGATACCTGCAATGCATAAGTGATAGATAGGGCCACAATTCCAGGATTCAGCGAATCTTTTCCATTGACTGAAAATAGTGCACAGAAGAAGACTATCAAATTACCTAATATTTGAAGCCTTATTGCAAGCCATCTATATTAAACAATAATAAGCATAAAAGTTTATTTAAAGCGATACTATTCTCTTTAATTCGAGTAAATTTATTAACTTAAGCATTAAATTTACAAGAAGAAAACAGAGTAGTCAAGGTTAATTATACAGAATACTTGGTACTGGTTGTTAAAGAGACCAATGATTAAGATTCTTTAAGAGTCGATTACATTAAGCGAGTTTACTCTCTACTAGCCGGTGAGTTCACTATTTGATAGTAAACTAGTCCAATATAATCATGTTACAATCTACAAGCTAGCAGATTGTTAAATATCTAAGAGAAAAGTTGAAAGCCTGGCTATAGTACTCCCTACTTGCTGGCTTCTAAGCTAGTATGATTGATAGTGGACTTAATTTAAGCTAGCCTAAATTATGATTGATAGTGGATTAGCTACGAGTATCTCATTATCTTGTTACAGTGACTCGTCAACTTATATAGTTGACATGGGCACCATTATTTTAGCTCATGCTATTAAAAAGAAAGAAAAAGCAGTAACTGCGGCACAGAGTGAGGCTAAAATTATGGGTAGTAAGTTAGTTATAGTCTTTGTTTTTTAAATTCCATAATACAGGGTACTGCTAGCAGACTTAAAAAACTCCACAAGATTATTTAATTCCCACTTTATTTTTTAATGCTAGAATACCCAGACAATTTTCATGAAAATCTAAACAACAGGAGATTCCAACTCGCTAGCTAGTTAACAACTGAGTGAGTGTGAAGTTTTGTGAGTCATCATCACTATCTCACAATCTGACACAGCATGCTTTTAAACTCACCAGCTAGTAGTAGTAGTAGTAGTAGTAGGTAGTAAACTCGCTCTATATAATTGACCCTTTAAAAATAAAATTGAATTGTTCAAAACATATTTTTAAAGAAATTACAGTCGATTATATCTCTTTGTTTGCTAAAATGAACTTCACTTTAATTTGAAAATCTGGATTTTCAAATAAATTTTAATGATCAATTACATTTTTAATAACTAGTTTAAATCTTGTACAAAGTTTTTTTTTTTAGTTATTTATTTTTTTTTAAGCATACAATGCTAGATACAGGTCAAAAAACTTTCCCCAGTAATGGACCAGTACCCAAACATTTATTATCTAAAACATGCAGCATTAGTACATTGTGTTTGACGAAATGAAAAAAAAAAAAAAAAAAAAAGTTAAATCAAAATTACACTTTAAAAAAAAACCAATTTTTTAAAAATTAAAAATAATAACGATAACAATGAAGAGAAATTATTTTACAGAAAAGTAGATAAACAAAGTAAATAATTTGATAAATAAAACAACACATATATTCTACAAGTTATTAACAAATTTAGACAAAAAATGCACACGAAAATATTAAATTCGGTGTGATAATGAATGTGAAAAGGAAAGCAGCATTGCCAATTGAGGTAGGATTCTAAAGATATAGTGCAATCCGAAGATTCATAAAAGGGAGTTGGATACATGGGGAAATGTAGATCATCGGAAACAATTCTTTAATCTATGGTTCTTAACATTAAGTTTATCAGAGCTTCCTTTATAAACAAGATAATCCTTGCCAGAGTTAGGAAAACACGCAATAAACAATAGTTACTGTCATAACCTGAATCAAAAGCAGGGTAAGGACAATTGAAAGAGTTTATTCTGTTAGGGATTTGAATAATATTTTATAATTATGAACATAAAAATAAATTTAAATAACATGGATACCAACCTTAGCAAATTATAGCTATATGTATGGCTATATGAAGCCATTTTCCATACACTCAACAAACTAACCAACTACAAATCCTTCTTTGATTTATGTGATTAGAATCATACTAAGTAAGGAGGCTAATTTAGTGAAGATGGAAAAATAAAATCCCTATTAGTGTCTTACAAAAAGCGAAAATAACCAATTAAATTTTTAGGGTTTCTAAAAAGAGTATTTCAATACATTTTTAAATTTAAGCTATTTACCTATTTGCTACAATACTTGGATAAGTGCAGGTCTGGTTAAAATCTATCTTTTCTTCTGACACTTTAGTGAATCTCTCCTCAGCGCTATAGGCCCTTATAGTGGAAGCACCTATCAACAAAAATAGTTTATTATAAAATATTAATAAAATATTTCTTGAAATTAAATATAAGTAATTTTAAATATTCAACTTTAATCATATTATTTTTTAATATTAACAGGTGTTTTCTCCAAGAAATATCTGCCAATCTTTTTTTAATACTTAGTTTTAGAAATCTTTTTTTTTAGGTTAAATTTCACTGTTTGCAGTATTTTTGAGTTCATATTTACGTATATGTACTTCTTTATTATTGTATTTATACAATCAACTTTCAAAATATTAGGTAAATTAAGTAAATTTACATGAATTAAGGGCCAAAATTGGAAATTATAGGCCAAGCTTAGTCTGTACAACAAAGCTGAGAGAGATTAAACAGAATAAATAGAGAAATCCAACAGCTGCCATCCAATGTTGCTCTATACAAGCTGTAATATAAATTCTAGCTTTCATCTATTTGAGTGACTTAAGTTGATCAGTATATAAATTATACATTATAGTATTATTAATACTATAAATTTTACACATCAAGTATGGCTATACAGAATTCACAATTTAGTAATTTCATCCATAACTATCCAATTTTTCTGACTACCCAAGACAAAATTACGCATCAGAAAATTTTACCCACTTAGGCAACACAGCATGTATGTACTAAAATAGATAATCTTTGTATCTTATTATTATTATTATTATTTATTTTTATTTTTGACATTGATATGTCTTTTGGCGAGGATCTATACTGCTATGTTCCTACTATCTTGTCGAGTCCAGATCAGCATTAATCTAAATAAAGTAGTTGACACATAAAATTACAGACAGGATATAAGAATCATAACTCAATTAAAAAACTTATAAGGTAACAAACTTAAACTAGACTTATCTTAACCTGAGGGAGATGCTATGATGTGGGTAAGGCGTCATTGGCAAAAGTGGAAGTCATTGGTGAGATGTCATCTGGAGATTAGATACATAGTGGTAAGGGCGAGCACTGCCAGACTGCCCTACTAGGGAGACAAAGCCAGACCCAAGACCTCAAGGAACCAGCTCCGGAGAAACAAGACAGGACAAGACCCTGAAAATATTTTTCCGGCCCATTTTGAAGAATAGGCTCCACCCCCTGTACTTGGACACGCCCACCGACTTCCCAGTTTTTTGAATTTTAGAAAAACTTAAAATATAATGTTTACCCCAAATATTACGCGGTAAGGGATAGGCACGTAGAGAAACAGTCCTATGATGTATGACCCAGTAAAAAGTTTGAATTCCCCGACCACCCGTGAGAGGCTGTGAAGGGGCTAGCTACCCTATTGCGCAACACACGAATATTATGCTTGTTAAATTAAAACCTATAGGTTTGATACATAACAATACTTTTTTGATGTAACGTTTATTTCACCCACAAAAATGTAACATTATGACACACCATTGGTGTTGCTAGGATCGAAAATTTACCAAGAGTTTCCTGATCAGAAATTTAATGGAAAATCTTTTTTTTAAATCTTTTTTTTTTGTTATATAGCATTTGATGTTAGGACTTACCATTTAGGTAGGTTTAATGTAGCCACATTGTCTTGAATGAAAAAAGTCACATTAAAAACCCCTATTTTATCTCATCTTTATTTGTTTCAAATAATCATTAATTGTTAATTCAATTTAATTATACATTTCAGTAATTTGATATTTTTAATTCTAAAATGTAAAATGGGAAAAGCAGTAGATTATAGATAGACATTTCCATGATTTATTGTTTTTCGCAGTCAGGACATTGAGTTTGACAGAGAGAAATTGAGTTTTCTTTTTTACAACTAACTTACAAATTCTATAAATTTCAATATTTCTAGTCATCATATGATAAAACAAAGAAGCAATATTTAAGTAAAGGTGAAGTGATGGTTTAAATGTTGACTAATAACGGTACTACAAACCTGAAACACTTTCACCAAAGTGAGAATAAATTGGCGATCTCGAAACAGACTCTAGCCTCTTAAGCTGCTGAGAAGTGGTAACATAAAATCTCTGAAATAAAGTAAAAAAATTAAGGGAAAATACTTACAGGATATAAAATACTTCAAAATCCTTAAGATAAATTCTGATGAATTATTAGAGTATAGCATGAACAAGGATAATAATTTGGTACAAAATAAAAAAAATCAGAATAATGTAAAATAACAAACTTTGGACCAGTTAAAAAAGGAATTTCCAAAGCAACTATTCTATTGCGGCTTGACTAGTAAAGGTAAGCTCTTCTAAAAAAACCTGTGGAATGGTCCTAACATTAAGCTACACTCTCCAACAGAAAAATGGCTAATAAATTTATATTTTTCACTTTCAATTATTTATTTTATTGAAATGCTAATGTTTTGAAAATATTGAGTATGGTGATCACCACTGAAATTCTGTGGTATCACATAAATTTAAAAAACATTACTCATGGTATCTCTCAAAAATATTAAAAACAAAAATTATTTGAGGGTTTCATTCACAAAAGATTTTATTTTTTTTTATTTAGGTAAGAAACTACATTCTATTCAAGAATATTTTCCACTATTTACCCTATGTATTTGTATCCATAAATTGTTTTGATTCTAAGTGTATGTGTTATAAATTTAAATCATGAAATCAAAAATATTCAATTAACTTTTTTCCATAACATTTTCTTTACAAACCACTTCCTACTCAATCAAAAAATTGAACAATCAAACAATGTGTTTTAACAAATTAAAGATTTCAACCACATAACTTATAACACAGCAGCAGAAAATTAACATACATTTTAAATGAGAAAATAGACAGGCACAAAGTTGTCTGTTATTTATTTATTGATATAAAAAAACAAAACAAAAAAACAAAAACAAAGTTTAGTTAGGCAGCAATGCTATATGAAGTGTCTTTGTTTAGTTATAAATGTACACATGAAATTTTTTTCACTATACCACAAGTAAATCATGAATGGATGTAATATAATATTATTAATTAAATAGAATATCTTCCTTTGCTTCTGCACAGTTCTTTAAATAAACAATTTTTATTTTTTTCCTAAATTATTAAAACTCTAAGTCTGAATAAATTCCAGAAAGATATATTTGAATAACTGACTTATCTAGTAATAAATAAATTGTAAGAGAAACAATCAGATCACAAGTACCAAATAATTTTTTACTAATGTATGTTAAGAAACTCTAGTTGTATGATAGGTAAACATTTTAAAGGAATATTTTTGTATACATACTTGAATGAAATAATAGAAAAATCCAATAGGAACTATGGCAAGCAGGAAAATAGGAGTTGAATAGGATATGACAAGAATAGTTCCTATTTCCTGTAAAACAGAAAATTATAAAAGTAATATAATAAATAATAAGAATAATATTAACCATTTGAACAGGATAATTACCGCAGATATATAGGAAAGCAACTGTTTTCCTGTGGAAGGTATCATATTATCTAAAATGTCAATATCTTTAGCAAAACGGCTGATAATTCGACCTTGAGGAGTTGTTTCAAAAAATGACATCGGACAATGCAAGATATTGACCAATAATAAATAATGTAAGAGCGTACCAGCATCAGCAGCTCCAAGGAACCAAAATATTGAAGAGAAAAAAGTAGAAACAGCTGCAAAAATTTAAATGAATAAGAAAAGCAGTGGATTAAGTGTTGCCTAGTGTAATTATACTGACTACTGAAATATCTCTAATAACTACAACAATTGTATCTAAATTGGTTTTACTTACTCTCTCCAAAACCTAAAAGCCCATAGACTCCCAAATACATGTTCCTCTTACTAACATCTTGAGAGCCATTAATAACAATACTCTTGTCACTGGACCATTCAGAGAGCCAGATGTTAGAACCGACTGAAAAACTTTGACGGAGAATAGTGAAAAAAATTGTGGCAGAAAACATTATTAATCCGATGGCCTGCAGGTAATCAGAGTATACTTTCCATTTTACCTAAAAAAAAAGTTAATATTTTTATTTAGCAAAAAATCTCTCTTTTCTTTCTCTTACCATGTGCTCTCATCTCTATGTTTCAGTTTTGTGTGCTCACATTCTGAAGAGGAACCATATTAATTTTATTATGCTAAGTTTTAAATGTTTAAATAGTGAAGTTAGTGAGTTGCCAAAGAATGTTAAAATAGACGGAAAGTAATTAGAAATGGAAGCTTCAGAAAACAAGAATTATTATTTGATTTATAGACCATTAATAAAACTGACCAATATAACTGTTAAGGTAAATAACATTGTAATTTTTCCATGGCTGTAATTTTATAAATAGCATATCAAACTGTTTTGTTTAACCCTTAATGCGACAGGTGGGTCTGATGATATTCATGCGACAAGTGGGTATCTGGTACCCAGTCAGCTTTTTATATAAAAAAAACTTGAGTTTTTCTTAATATGTTATGTTGGTGGTTTACAATAAGATTTGTCAAAACAACCAAAGTTTAGATGTGTCTTTAGAATACACTATATAAGAATAACATTCAAATTAACTTTGGGAAGAAAAATGTTTGACAGATAATGCAATTTATATAACTTAAGATGTTTAGGAACAAATAAATATGAGCAGTAATCATGCTCAAATTTAATATTTATAATCTGCAGGAACCATGAGAAACAACAGCACATAAAAACACAATAACATCAAATAATACACACTGAAGTCTAAAATGTTCTTTCTAATAAACTTGAACATTATTTATTCTGGTTCAAACACGTCAAGCATACTTTCTTCGAACAATCTAGGCAAATCGGTATTCCACGTTTTGCACAGTTGTAATTTGGTTTTCTATCTTTTTTATAATTACATAGAGCACAACGTTGACTTTTTCCTAGCTAGTCATCTAATGTAATATTGCTAGGACAAAGCTCTTCTTCACCCAATACGTCTCTGTTTATGTGTGGATTGTCAAGGCGATCTCTCAAGTGTAGACTAATTATTTGCAAGCCAAGTTTTTCAATAAAATTAAATGCTGTTTCAAAGACACTTGAGATGAAGCACTTATGGGTAATAAAAGCATTTATCATTCCTATGTTTAGCATTCCACTAAAAACATATAATGGCCATCTTTCATCATCTCATTGAGTATTTTATATTCTTTGTATTCTTTATAATCGTGATCACTATCTAAATATAATAACTCTTGGATTTTTCTTGCAAATTCAGGACCATCAGTACGCAATGAAAAATATTTTTCAGACATTTAAAAAATAAAAGTAGGAAAAACATTTTTGTGAACCTCAATCCCTGAAATGTCATATAAATTTGCAACAAATATTTTAAAAATAAAAAAGGATTATAACAGAGGCAAAGTATTCTGTTAGCCAAAAATCTAGAGTCTGAGTACCAGAGCTGTGACAGGTGTGTCTATGTGGGTCACACACAGTGTATTATGAGAAAAATGGTTATTTACCTTGTTCACGTAGCGAGAATTTCTTGATCTTGACCTGCCTCAGCTAGGCATATACTAAACTGAATTTACGTGGGAGGATTTGTTGTTCAGTTGCTCAGTGAGACCAATCTGATGCAACAAATATTAACTATGGGTACCACATACCCACCTGTCACATTGAGGGTTAAATTTTCTATTTTTCTTTTGAAATAAATTTCACCCTTAGGATAAATTCTGTTTCATTAAAAAGTTTCAACCTTTTTAAAACCCTCAAATTAAAAATAAGAAAAATTTTAACTTTTTTTTTTTTTCTCACCCTTCCTTGCCTTTTGAGGAATACGGAGTATTATATAACTTATTGAACAATAAGTTCTTAAAATAATAATTTCTTGACATGAGGCGCCCGAACAAGGACAAGCAATTTATTTAAACCATTGGTTAAACAAACAAGTGATTAAAAAAAAATTTTAACTTTTTAATATATCATAATTTCTTAACATTATAAATATATATTACATATAAACATGCACAAAACATATATTCACATAAATGCTCTATATAGATTGCAGTTGTTTTGGTTATAAAAATGATGGACACCATCATAGCTACAAAAAATACTATAAAAATATTAAAATATAAAAACACAAAAATTATAGAAAACAGAAATGATGTGATGAGAATAAAAAAACAAGTAAATGGAAATAGAAATTAAAATAAAATACAGGCCAATGAAAATAAAGATCAATATAAAATACAAGTTAATAAATATGAAAAAATTAAAAAAATGTGGAGATCAGAAAAGGTCAATATTTTGGCCATCACTGAAATGGCCAAAACATTGACATATAAATAAAGAATTTTTATACCAACAATCCTTTTTATACTTGACTGACCCCTCTTATTACAATTAAAATTTATTCAATTCCTAGTATCTACAAGAAAGAATATATTTAACATATAAGTATTTTTTAAATTTTGATCCCATAATAAAGGATAAGAGCTCTCTTCAATAAATAAAAATGTTCCTTCAATTTTTATTCTTTTCTAACAAAAAGAAATAATTTTTAACATTTCATAAGTATCTTCGGTATCGTTAACTGCATTACCTTTCCGACCGCAGAGCCTTCTTCCTTAACCAATCTTTCACTTCTGTTTCTACCTCCTTCAGGTCGAGAGGGACCCAAATTATTGTTTACAGCCAATCCTCTTCTCCTACAACACGGTACATGAAATAATATTTTATTATTTACTGAGAAATTTATATTATCAATAAAAAAAATAATAATACCTATAATTAGAAAGAGAAAGAGCAAAAATATCTCCCAATATAAACACTTTATTTGAAAATATCTATATATCTTACGCGGGCAATATTTTCTGGCTTAGCTACATTTCCAAGCCCTTTAATATATGAGGTGTTCAGTATCAATTCAAGATCTGCCAGCTCAATCCATGAATTTCGAACAATTTCATTCATTATTTTATGTTGTTATATGATAGTTCTAGGTCGATACTATGATGCTACAAAGTAATTTGGAACAAATCAATCTCAATCAGCTCAAAAACGGTTATTTTTTCAAACTCAGCTTGATCCAAGCTTCAGTTGAATCATTGAGAATTTATAATTTTTTGCTCAACCATGCTAGAATCTGTCCTGAGGTTGAAATAATCAGGTATTTTGGTGATGGATATCGAGGGCAAAACAATAATTCTACACTAATCGGAATGCTAAGTTTTTTTTCTTCTTAAAATGGCTACACCACAAGTCAAGAAAATTAAAGTGATTTTACCAATCATGGGGCATTCCTTCCTACCATCTGACTGGCGTTTTCGGCTGGATAAAAAAGGAGTTCAAGAAGATAAACAGTGATAGACCCCAAAGAATATACAGCAATGTTTGCTGAGTAAGGAATTATCATTCTGCTCGCTGGAATAATGTATGACTTCAAAACTGCTGTTTCCTCAAATTCACGCATCACAAGTCAGTTGCATTTTAAATTTGCTGCTAAATGATTTGATTTGATAAAAAACAAGATGGAAAACAACATCAAAGTAAGAGGATAAGTATGTTATAAAAATGCTGCTTTGCCAGGAAACATTGCCTATAAAATAAATAGATATTTTCAAATAAAGTTTTTATAGGAGGTATTTTATATCTTTCTTTTTCAAATTAAAATTAATAATCTAACAGTATAATAAATAAAAAATGTGATGTACTTACATTCTTACAGAAGGGCCTGATTCTGATCCAACAGCTGGTTCTTGTTTAGGTTCTGGATTGATACTTAAAGTGTTCTCCTCCTTTTTACTACCAACATCTATAAAATTTAAATCAGTTCTAAAATTAAATAAGTAATAAAAGTTATAATCCGAATAATTTAATACATGATAAGGGCAAATACCTTCTAAATCTGTATTATCTCCTGCATTTGAATAAGTAGAAAGAAACTCACTGAATGCTCCTTTCATGTTTAAGAGTTCCTGATAAGTACCAATTTCTGAAATCTCTCCATCCTTAAGTACAACTATCAGGTCTGATTCTGATAAATAGTTAATACTGTGTGTGACGAGAATTCTAGTCTAAGCATTTAGAGGAATAAATAAAAAAAAAAAAAAAAAAAAAAAAAAAAAAAAAAAAAAAAAAAAAAAAAAAAAAACTACATACAATGTTACTACCACATGTATATAGTGGAGTATACCACATGTATACCACCACCATATATATAGTGGAGTCTCACTTATACAAAACTCACATATAAGAAGTATTCAGTTATATGAAGAATTTTTCGTTCCCCGGCAAACGAATTACTATCTTATAACTATTCAGTTATAAGAAGTATTCACTTATATGAAACATTTTCCGTTCCCCCTCACATTCGTATAAGTGAGACTCTACTATATATGTGTATATGTATAATATATATGTTTTGTCAGGTTCTTGAGGTTCAGTCAATAAATAAAAACAACTATTTTGGCAACATTTCGAGACTATATTGTTCTCGTAATCATGCCCTGGTGAAAAAACAGGTTACAATAAAATTATTTAAGTTATACAAGTTATTTCAAAACACAAACAGCTACAATATAAGTATATAACAACATGTATTAAAATAATATATTTATATATATATATATATATATATATATATATATATATATAAGTTAATGTCTGGAGTAAGACAATATCACTGTTAATACCTAAAGCTTCAGTGTAAACAAACCAAAGTGTATATAAAGAGAATTACTAAGAGGAATAAAGCAGTTATATAGTAAGCGTTATTACGTGTTGTTCTTGTTACCTTTTTTCCTTTTTTTTTTTATTTTCTAAACCGGCCGTACGTAACTGGTGCCGAAACCCGGGAGCGAGTGCGGAGGCCTATTTTTTTTTTAGTTTTATAGGCATTAGTACGCTGTAAGAAAAAGTTTCCAATGGAGAACCAGCTATGCCACCGTTACCGGAAGGAACACTAGCAGCGGCCCACGCAAATGTTCTGGAATGGATGAAGATCAGAACAGCGACTTCGCAGGATCTCAGAAAAGCCATCTCGGACTTGGAAAAATTTTCTGGGGAGATAGGTGAGCTAAACCATTTTTTAAAAGGTGGTGACCGCCTAATGGCACGTGTTAGACGCTGGAGATGCCGATTCCTTGAAGGCAGCATTGGTGTGTAGAGTAAGGCGCAGCGTATTAAACCAAATACAGGAGGAAGATGGACTCCAGAAGAGGACATCTTTCAGATGTTCAGAGAAACCAGAAGACCGAAGCAATCTAGTGGCCAATATGCAGCGGTGCTCTTAGCAAGATTTAACCGGATCACGGAGAAGTAAGAGAAACAATTAGCGTAGCAGAAGCAGAAGCAAGGATGGCGTTCCTGTCCACCATCCTAAAGGTACAGTTGGCGAGAGAGACTGGGAAGAAAGATGGGCTGCCAAAGGAGCGCACGTTTGTCGAGTGTGCTCAGGAGATGGTAGACACCAGTATGGATATGGATGAACCAGGCTGGAGCAGAGTGTCGTATAGACGTTCAGGACCGACGCCTATCGTCAACAGGAGACGAGATCCCGAGTATAAAGGTAAAGAAGGAGCCCGGGGCGGGCAAGACCACGAAATAGCAGAAAAGAAGAGAGAAAATGCCACGGGTGTGGGAAAGCAGGACACCTCGTAGCGCAATGTCCCCGCACGAAATGTTTTGAGTGCGGTACGGAGGGGCACATAGCCAGGCAATGCCCATATTTGTACCGGAGGGACAATCGGGGTGAACCAATGGAAGTTAACGCCCAGAAGATATGGCAAAACAGACGCAGGACGATAAAGAGGAGAGACTCGGCGTCAGAGACTACTGATGTAGCTGGAACATCTGACTCAGAGGAGGAGGCAACTGAACCACGAGGCGGAAGCAGAGCGAGGACCGGGCGACAACGGCCAGCAGAGGAGAGAGGATCACGGGACAGCAGCTGAGGAGGAGGTCAGCAGAGAGGCATGCATATTGGTGAGTAATAATGTGAAGGAAGGAGATGGCGGTTGCCTTTAATTAGAGTTGGGGGGGGTGAAGTGTCTAGTAGATACGGGGAGTTCTAATACTATTTTGTGTAAAGGGGCGTTAGAGAAGTGGAACGGGAAGAGGGCATTCCAGATCAAGGGATGTAATTGTAAATTGATTACACTAGGGGGCCCATGTAGAGTAGGGGGGGGAAGCATCGATGGAACTTACAAGGTGGGTCAAGGGGAGGGATAATTTAAAGGTTCATGTGGTGGAAGAGATGCCGAGGGAATACCAAGCGATTATCGGGTGTGATCTTTTAAGTAGGACCGGAGCATCAATCAAATGTAATAACGGGAGGTGGAACATTCGTATAGGAGGGAAGAAGTATAGATGGTGGGAACTTCCGAAAGACGGGAAAACAAGGGTGGGAGCAATCGGGCGAGTAGAGGACTGGAGAGATGCCTTAAAAGGGGAATATGAAGATATATTCTTCAAAGAGGGCGAGACACTCGGAATAACAGGTAGAACGGTCCACGAAATTTTATTAAAACAAGAAAGGGTTACTTATGTGAAAGAGAGGAGGTATCCTCAGGCCCTGAGGGAGCACATCAGAGAAGAGTTGGATAGCCTTAAGAAACAGGGGATTATAGTGGACAGCACGTCGCCCTATAATAGCCCCTTATGGGCCGTGAAAAAGAAATGCGCACCCCGGTGAGAATAAAGAAAAGTATAGAGTCGTGGTCGACTACAGAAAGTTGAATGACAACACCGTGGATGAAAAATACCCGATCCCCAGGTTTGAGGATATTATAGATAGACTGAGTGGGACGACAATATTCAGCACGCTGGATTTAAAAGCTGGATATCACCAAATAAAGATGCACCCTCGAGACCAGCACAAGACAGCATTCACATTTGAGAGGGGGCATTATGAATTCACTCGGATGCCGTTCGGACTGAAAAACGCTCCCATAACCTTTCAGAGGCTGATGGATGAGTTCCTAAGGGGTATAGATGAATCAATGTGCCAAGTGTATATGGATGATCTGTTGGTATTCAGTAAACCGGAAGCCCAGCATGTGGAACACTTACGCAAGGTCTTTGACAGAATTAGAGAATTTGGGTTAAAACTATCAGAAGAAAAATCAATCCTAGGGCAGGAGCGAATAAATTTTTTAGGGCACATAATATCAAGAGAAGGGGTAAAACCGGATAGTAACAAGGTCGAAGCACTTCAAAGAATGTCGGTCCCCAGAGATGTGCAAGGGGTTAGAAGACTACTGGGGGCGCTAAATTACTATCGGAGATTCGTACCAGAAATGGCGGAGTACCTAGTACCCCTAAACAACCTTCTAAAGAAAGGGAAGAAGGTGGTAGTGACGCCGGAGATGGAGGATAACATCCAGAAATGCATGAAACGGCTTCAGGCAGAGCCGGTCTTGGCGTTCCCGGACTTCACGAAGCAATTCACTATCACAACCGATGCCAGTGAATATGCATTGGGGGCAGTGCTATCTCAAGACGGGGAAAAGGGAGAACGTCCGGTAGCTTATGCCAGCCGAAGGCTCACAGACGCAGAAACCCGATATAGCGCACTAGAGAGAGAATTGCTCGGGATTGTGTGGGCCATCGATCACTTTAGACCGTACGTTTTTGGTAGAACCTTTCGGGTACATACTGATCATAGGCCGCTACAATGGGTAGGAAAACTGAAGGAGTCCTCGGCGAGAATCACTCGATGGAAGGAGTTCTTAAGCCAATATAATATGGTCATAAAGTACAAACCGGGCAAAGAAAATGGTGTAGCTGACTGGCTATCGCGTGCGCTTATGGTTAATGCAATCGAGGAAGACAGAGGCCATACGTCAAGAGATGTGAGGCAATTTCTGAGTGAGTGGACACCGGATGAAGAGGAACCCCTAGAAGTGTCGGGAAGGCAATCATCAGAAGGCGAAGTAAGGGTTGAAGAAAGAGGGTCGGAGATGGAAGAAGTAGAGGAAATTATCAACGATAAGCGTCGGCAGATAATTTGGAAGACCAGAACCTCAGGCCTAATGAAAGCGGAATTTACCAGCTATGGCGGATGCCATATCACCACAATTTGGTCGCAACCCGGGGCTACAGAGGATCAAATCTATAAAGTACTCAAAGAATCGTCCAAACCCGGAAAAGTACATCATTTGTACGTGGGGAACGCTACGATCTGGGAAAAGATTAAGAGACTGTGGCGTTCAGAACGGCTGGGAATAGATAGAACGTTTATTCGTTGTACTTTGATGGTCGAGACCCTGAGGGACGAGGAGCGTCAGAAAGAGGTGACTTTAGCTTACCATCAGGGTAAGACTAATCACCGAGGAATCCAAGAAACTCTACAGGCGATACGGCGACGGTACTTCTGGAAAGGCATGAGAAGGACCATAGAGGAGATAATAGGAGGCTGCGAAGTATGCCTGACCACGAAATATGATAGGCACCCGCCGAAAGGTAAGCAGGAGGAAACGCCAACAGCAGAGTCACCACTTAGTGATCTACAAGTTGACACCTTCACCTGGAGAGGTTATAAGTGGGTAACCATGATAGATCTCTTCAGCAAAATTGCTATGGCATACCAGATTCAAGAAAGGTCATCAGAGGCAGTACTAGGGGCACTAAGAATGTGGTTCCACTTTTATGGCGTGCCGGATCGGATATCATCAGATAGTGGTAGAGAGTTTGATAACGCGGATGTACGAGCGGAAATGAAAACATTAGGCGTAACCTGGCACCTCAACACCCCGGGTCATCCCAAGAGCAGAGGTGGGATTGAGAGGCTCCACAGCACGTTAAGCGATCATTTAAGGGTCTATCAGGTGGAGAAGGGACTGGAGCCGAGAACGGCTATGACAAAGGCGGTTGCGGCCTACAACCACTCAATACATTCTACCACGGGCTTCTCACCATTCGAAATCCTCTTTGGGCTTCGGGGACGTCGTCGGAATTGGGAAGACACATCGGTGGAAGGGGATGTAACAGGGGCAATAGTGAATAACCATTTACAATTGGGAAAATTGTGGGCGGATGTTCGGGGAAAAATAGAGAAGGAGAAACAAAGGAGGGTAGCCCGGGAAAATTTAAAAGTCAAGGAGGGTATGGGGGACCTTAAAATTGGGACCATTGTTTATAGGAAGTTATCATCTAATAGAAATAAGGAGCTGCGGAGATATGAGGGACCGTTCAAAGTAGTAGTTATCAGGGAACATAACGTAGTCACTATTGAGAGCTTAAAAGAACCCATTAAGCGGAGAACAGTGCATATCGAGCAACTTAAAATCCCCGAAAATCCCTGAGTTGGTCTGGAGTGTCCTCACTTTCGAGCATCAGATGTTTTTGTTTATATATTATGCTAAGTGCAACAAGTGCTGCTATTGTATTCTTTTGTTGTTTTTTTTAAGTCCAATGTATATAGCTTGTAAGTTTCTTATGTCATTATTTTTGTGAAGTATCATGTATTTTTGTTTTATTTTGTATCATTCATTATAATTACTGTATATATATCTTTATGTAGGGGTACAAAGTTTACGAGGAATGTCGTAAACTGGCAGGGGGGAGTTAATGTCTGGAGTAAGACAATATCACTGTTAATACCTAAAGCTTCAGTGTAAACAAACCAAAGTGTATATAAAGAGAATTACTAAGAGGAATAAAGCAGTTATATAGTAAGCGTTATTACGTGTTGTTCTTGTTACCTTTTTCCTTTTTTTTTTTTTTTCTAAACCGGCCGTACGTAACTTATATATATATATATATATATATATATATATATATATATATATATATATATATATTTATATATATATATATATAATTACAGAATATAGAGGAGCATAGAAACTACTTACAATGTTACTGGTGGATATGGTATTGACTAACTAAATTCTAACAATTCTAGTACACAACTGACCTTGGGAAATTAACATTCAGACCAATAATATATATTTACATTAGTATACATCACATAAATCATTCATCCGTCATGAATATCATATCAATAACATGAATATCAAACGTCATATGGAGAAACTTGAAATAAAAGAAAGGAAAATTTTAAGAAAAATCATAGGACCAAAATTTCAGGATAATAAGACAATATACATAAAGAATGAAACACTCTACAAGAAAATTGAAAAACTCTCTGATACTATGCGAAAAAGAAGAATCAATTTTTATGGTCATCTTCTCAGAATGAACTCTAATAGATTATCCAAGCAAATCTTTGACTTCTTACGCCATCTCAAAATAAAACCCAATTGGTTTAAAGAAACTGAAAAGGACCTAGCAGAATTAAAAATTACAGAAAATTCACTACTTCATCAGACTTCTAAATTAATAACTAAAGATGAATATGTTAGGTTCCAATATAAATCCACTCTAAAAACCAAACCTTTATCTCAGATGAAGAAAGAAAAAGAAGATCAGAAAGAATGAATAAGTACTAGGCACTTAAGAAAGGACAACACACAGTGAAGTGATGGATTCAACGTACCCCAAAGAGGGTGAAACGAAAAAAAAAAAAAAATCATTCATCCATTTATTAGTATATTACACCGAAACATTTTTTTATCTGCATCTTGGGAATACCACCAGTCCTTTTAACTTATTTTTTCCTAGGGAATCCCCCATAAACCTTTGTAACTGTTTTTCAAAATTTCCCTAGGTCAGTTGTGAACTAGAATTGTTAGAATTTAGTTAGTCAATACCATATCCACCAGTGACATTATAAGTATTCTCATACTCCTCTATATTCTGTAATTAAATATATTTTTATTATTCTAAATTCTAATATAAATACATGCTAATACACCAATAGACTAATATATTTGCATAGAAATGTTTTAGCCAGCTATTTATGCATAGAAGCATTGACCATAATAACTCATTTTTAACCATAATAACTGGTTTATAACCAGTTAGATGATTTAGTTGACTTGAAAGTCAACAGTGGAAGGGTAGCTTTGATAATTCAACATTTTGGTAAGATTGAGAAAAAATGTATGGAAACAAGAACAATGGGCAGAAAACCAAGAGACAGGCCTAGAAGAATTCAGAGCAAATCCAACAGCTGGGACTATAAAGAGGTAACACTCTATCCAAGATTTAGGTGTTAGCAAGGGATCAAGGTGGATAGAGGAACCTCCATACTGAAAAACTATGAAGGAAAACAAATTAAAAAAAATTATTCTTACTTTTAGCGTCAGAAGTCCTCGGGAACTGATCACTTCTTCAAATATTGTTTTACCCACATGACTATCAACAGCACTCAATGGATCATCAAGAAAGTAGATATCACAGTCTGAGTATATTGCTCTTGCAAGACTTACCCTCTGCTTCTGTCCACCACTGAGATTGATACCCTAATATAAAGAAATATGCTTTCAAAATAAGAAATTAACTAATTTTTATGAGTAAAATAAAATGATTTCAATTTATATTGATTGTTGTTTAATGTCACAATCTCTTCACCATTTTCAGAACAAATTCCATAGGTTTTCAGAGGCTTAACAATTAATAACTAATTGATAGTCGTCTTCAGATGACCATTATATATTAGAAAGTTGTGAAGTCACCTTCTTTTCAGGTACATCTGAGGAAAAATTGAATAAGAAGTGAAGTTAGCAAGAAGCTGGACTGAAAGGAAACAGTTTCAATTGGAATGATCGGTACAGTAGAATCCATATTATACAGAGTAATGATGGGTATCATCAAAAATCCCCAATAAAATTACATTTTATCGACTTAATATGATAGGTATTAAAAAAAAAAAAAAAAAAAAAAAAAAAGCTACAAAAAATGACTTTTAAAACATACAAACATTTTATATACAATTATAAAGTTATAATATACAAAAATAAATAAGCACATGTTTGTGTTGAATTTTCATTAAGAGAAAAAAATTAGTAATTTTAGTCTTTTTTAACATTAGTTCTAATTGCCCGTAGCAAGGCACTTTTGCTATAATCTGCTTTCTACAGATCAAAAAGTCTTCTATGTCTTTTAATGTTGAGCTCTTCATTGTTTTCCAAGGACACAATGTTTGGGCCGACGATGATACAAAGTTGGAAATGTCCTTTTTCATCTTCAAAATATCAAGAAAAGTTTGCTCACCATTTCCTAATTCAGCTAACTATTATTAACAGTCTCACTTTTTTCTGAGGGGTTTATAATGGTTAATTTATGTTCCACTATTAAAACGTCAAGTTTTCTTTTTTTGTGACATTTTGTTGGTTCATATTTAAAGGGAGACTAAAGCACAACTGATTAAGTAATTTTGTTTTGTAAGCAAACAGGCCAGTAGGAGTTTTATAGAAAAACTTGAAAACATAATTGTTCCTAGAATATGAATTGGATTGGTACATCTTTATCGGAAACATATCATTCCCATCATTAGACCAGTAGAGAACCAAAAGTGAACCATGTCCAAATAGACCAGATTATATCTAGATGAAGTGTTCAACATTTTCCTAATTAATTTATATTGTTCTTCAAGATCTGTGATGGGTGATTTAAGAGATGCAATAAATGGGTCATTTTTCACTGATAGCAAATACTTCTAAAAAAATGGGCTAAGGAAAGAGTCAAGAAAAGTTCAGATTTATTTTATTCAACATACCTTATGCCAATAGCTATTTATTATTATATATTATAATATAGTAATAAATAAAGATTTACCCTTTCACCTATTTCTGTTTGATCTCCTCCGGGAAGAATTTCCAAATCTTGCCTGAGAGCACAAGCATCAATCACTTTGTTGTACCTTTTCTCTTCCAATTTCTTTCCAAATAATACATTGTCTTGGAGGGTACAATTCTGAATCCAAGCTTGCTGTGGTACGTATGCAACAGAACCCTATAAAGAGAATTTATTCATGAAAATTTTTAAAATAAAATTATTAATGAATAGTTATATATGAATAAGAGAAAATGATATTCAAGAGCCAGTAATAAACAATGAAAACTTAATGAAAATAGATCTAAAAAATATTAAATTTATACGAATAATTTTCCTATATCTCTAAAATCATTGAAAATCAAAGGCTTAATAGTTTAAGCAATTGAATTAAATTATAAGTAAGATAAAAAGTTAAATTCTGTTTTGTGGAGTAGAATTTAATGAAAGTTACGAAGAAGCTCACGTACAAGTAAATCGTAGAAAGCATATTACTTTACAGAGCAGAGACTTGGATGATAAATGATGCCTTAGGAAAGAAATCACTTGCCAAAGAAATGGACAAATGGAGAAGAGCTAATCGGGTAATCCAGAATAGAAAGATTAACCAATATGGAAATTAGGAAGAGAATTCAGGCTCACCAAAACATCCTTTAAATTATAGAAAAAAAAGAGGTTGGAATGGTGCGGACATCTGAGGAGAATGAATAAAGAAAGGCTATCATAATTTATTTTAATTTTTAAAAAGTAATTTAATTTTCCATTGGGATGTTGAAAGAAACCGAAGGAGAGGAAGACCCAGGAAAAAGTGGAAAGATCAGGTGCAGGAGAGTAAGTACAGTGATGAATGAGGGAAGAAGACTTACAAGTTAGAGAAAAATGAAAGAAGGAAATGAAGGAAATATTCGGATTAAGAAGATCTTGTATTGGGTGAAGGAAACCTCAAACTGAGAAGAACCCTTAAAAATAATAAATAATTGTTTTACTATAATCCCAGCAGCTATTTAATCTATCAGATTGTTAAAATTAAAATGCAACAATCTCAAAATTCAAAAAATACTTCATGATCCATACTAAGGGATGGTTTTCCTATATTTTCAGTTAATATTATTACATACTTTTAGGGAGACTTGTCCAGATACTTTGTGCATTTCTCCTAAGAAAGCAGAGATCAAAGAAGATTTTCCAGAGCCCACCGTACCAACTACAGCTACTAAGGATCCAGGTTGGACTGTTAGGCTAAGATGTTTCAGTGTTGGTTCTCCATTAAACTCCCAAGTAAATGTAGCGTTTTCCATTTTTAATGTGCCCTTCCCTAAATGAGATAAACAAATAGTCATTAAGTGTTGCATAATTTATTTATTGACTTTATTTTCAAAATAATGTAATAAGAATGTTTAATAACTGAACTCTTGCATCCTATATTTATTTTTATTAAAATTCTTCACACCTTTTATACATAGAAAATAAGTAGATCATATTAACAAGTTTCTAGATCATGTAAGTCAAATTTTAAGACTTTATTAAATTTTTCTAATTAGATTACTAAAACTACTTTGTCATAATCTGGAATAGTTGTTTCATTTAATTATTTTATTTGTTTATTTATTTTTGTCTTCTCTAATAATTTAAAGGTAGAGCTTAGTAAAGGTATAAAGGTTGGTTGGATATCGAAGTAAGCCCTAATTATATTTTAATTATTTAACATTGAATTATGTTCAAAGGGAATTTATATAGGATTATGTATTTAATCATAAGATTGTGTAAATTTATTCAATGAATTCTAAAATTCAACAAAAAATCAGGTTCAGATTACAAAAATTATATTTATTGGAAGGTTAATTAACTTACCATCTTTATCATTGTGTATAACTTCATTCGGGTCTAATTCTTCACAGTTCAAAAATTTATTCAACCTTTTTATCGATACTCCTGCCTATAGTAAAACAAAATAACAATAAATATACACATAATTTGAAGTTTTTATTTCAAGTATAGTAATAAATTATACTTTATACAAAATAACAGTTTATGATCAATAATAATAACAATAAAATTATTTATAATACACAATTAAAATGCTAATATATCTTTAATATATTCCTAGCTGTCAAGTCAAAATTTTACAATTTTTAGTAGGGCATTTAAATCATTTTCCTAAATCCTGTTATTACTCTAGAAATACCATTTCCACCAAAATAGACACTTTAAGTTCAGATTAAGTAACACAACTCAAACAATTTTTTCCTAATCCAGATATAAATTAAAAGTTTTGGGCAGAAGGATAATAGTTTAACCCTATTAACTCATTTTCAGGTGATTTGATTTATCCACTTCTTTACAACAACCACGGATATATCAATTTAAATTGTGTTTAATGTATTTTATTGAAAAAAATAAAATAGTTTTCTAACTACTATTATTACTTTTTTCTAAATGCTTCATTTTAACTTTGAATCTCTACTAACACCTGTGAGTCAAAGTGATAAACAATCAGCAAAAAATATTGGAATATTATTAATAAATAACATACACAAGAAAGAAAATATTGCCTTAACTTTCTATATTTAGCAATTTTTTTAGCCATCAGTGCTAAACTTATTTAAATTTGCAGAGGATATAAAAGACAATTGTTTATAAGATGGTAAAAATCAATTAAGTTTAGCTTAACACATATTTTTTAAATACTTAAAAAATAGTATATATTGAAATAATTCAATTTAGGATGCTGATTTCTAGTATGTTGTTTTGCTTTAGCATCATATACTCCAACCAGTGCAGGAAGTATGGGTTATCCTACAGATTACCATGCAGGTGGGGAGGTAAAGATTCATTCTATGAGCCTGCCATGAAATAAATTTCAACTAACTCAGGTGGGAATTGAATAAATGACCTTCTGTATGCACTGTCAATTCAGGCACTCTGAGACCCGTTCCTCAACCAATCCATACCCACAACTAATTTCTCTATTTGTATGTTAGTAACATAAATCAAACCTATTATTTTTGTTGATTTTGTTACTATAGAATCCAACAATCTTCTTGAAATGCTCAAAATGTGCTCAGAATATTAATCTGAGAGAAGAATACTGGTCTTATGATAAAAAGTACTATGACATAATATTTTTAAATTTTAGGAAATTAGGAATATATATGTATACTTTAACTCACTTGCATAACATTGTTAAAAACCATTGGAAGCACGACTAGAGGAGGGCGCAGGATATTGAACAATGCCAAAGAAACAAATGCTTTTGACGTGTCCAAAATGTTCTTTTCATCAATAAGAACATAAGTAGCAAAGGTTACAAGTGAAACCTGAAACAATGTTAATAGTTAGCAATTACAGAATACTGTTGATTTTCAAATACAATAGTTTCAGTTGACATGCATTTTATTTACTTGTTATGCTATTAGAAAAAATAAATAAAAGTATGGCATTATAAATATGTGTGTATATAAATAGACATATAAAATTTAGTTTTTACCATAAATAAGTAAACATTTATTTATAATAACTTAAGTTAATAATAATAATTATTAGTGATGTTTAGTAACTAAAATTATTTGATTCTCGATACCAGTACCAATACCGAAAAATCGATTCTCGATTCTCAATAATCCCTCAAGTGAAAAATAAATTATTATTACAAAAAATAATCCCCACGAGAGCAAAAAAGCAAACCTAATATATTAAAAAAATGTATTAGTAAAGAGCAAATATCATCTATAACTTCAACTATACCTATATAAGTTTAATAAAATTCTCACAATGCATAAAATTCTTATTTAAGAAAAATATTTCAAAGGCTCTGGTTTCATTTATTACTTAAGACATAGCAAATCTCACTAAAACTTTTCACTTAAAACTGAAATATGATGCTCTGATATTTCACTGGGTTTTAATAGCTTGTTGGGGCTCTAAAACCAGTACAAACATGGAATGAAATGTATACTAAAATAATAAAATGGATATGGTCTGAACCTATTTCATAAGTTTTTTTAGCTTCAACAGTTTCAAATTATATTCTATTTCTTCATTTCTCAATAGGAAATAAATATCTTCAACACTCTGACTTTCGGGTTGCTGTAGCAATGCTCGATTTTTGAAGAGAATAGTTTTAAGTATTGGTCTTAAACATGAAATATTGTTCTGCTTTTAAAGTAGAAAAATATCTTTTATAACAGTTTATTGATTTATCATTAGAAAGAAGAATCTACAAGCGGTCTCGATCGGAATAGACTTTAAATCATTGATTCTCGATACCAAATCTTTTCTATGGAATCGGTGGTACTGAGAATTTGCACATACCTAATATTTAAATTCAATTACATAAATAAAATGTTCTCATACAAAAAAAAAAAAAAAAAAAAAAAAAAAAAAAAAAAAAAAAAAAAAAAAAAAAAAAAAAAAAAAAAAAAAAAAAAAAAAAAGATAGCGACAAACAGTACCAAAAATGGAGCAGAAGTCCACATAAATGCAATGGTTGCTTTTAGTTGAGCAGTTTTCTTCAACAGGCCAGCCTCTTTTTTTCTTATTTTTAATATCCTTTCCTCAAAACTTGGCTCCCAAGCATACAACTTCAGCACCTAGAATTACTAATCAGTATTACCTCAATAGCTCAAATTTCATGGTACAGAGATTTTTATTTTAGTTTTCGAAAATCCAGATAGCAGGATTAAAAATCATACTACTTCAACTTTATGGGCATCAGGTAATCAAGAAAAGGTAATTTGGTTCAGTTAATAGAATGGGAAATGGTTTTTAGAAGCAAGATCGGAAGGAAGACAACCTCGAGGTAGACCAAGGTTCATGTACCTCAATTATTTCGAGAGGCTTGGTTCAGCGAGAGGTAGTTCCATGCTGGAAATGAGAAGGCTTACTCAGGAAAGGGACCTTTGGGCAAGATAGTCAGAGGTAGCAAATAAAAGAATATATGATTAAACAAATAAATAAATGAAAAAGATTCAAAATAATTTATAATTCATATCATTTATCATTAGCAAATCTATAACATAGTTGAAGGGTTTGGTAGATGAAGAGTTATGTAATTAAAACAAAAAAAATACAAACTAGTTCACTGGATGAAGAATATATGTGTGCAAGTGTTGGGTAGCAAAATCTGAATATTTAAAAACAACTAGAAAAAGATATAGGAAGAAGATGAAGGGGCTATGTAACATTTTTCTGCTGAAGGACAATGTACAAAAAAAACTTCAAACATAAATTAATCAATTTATGTGTTATGTGTTTTGTTACATAACCCCTTCTTCTAACAAACCCTTCAATTTTAAAATCCATGAATATTCTATTTTAATTTTTAATAAAATTAAATTAAAACAATATATATTGAATTTTTGAAGATATCAAATTAAAATCTTTGAAGTACATCAATGAGGTAGGATTGGTTTAAAAGATAATTTCCCAGGAAAAATATCAAATGCTACCAGGTCTTCAAGTATAATTTATAAATTAATCAGATAACGATTACTTATATTATATTACTTATATAAATATTTCTTTAATTTAATTATTTATTAGCTGAGCCACTCCAGCAGATGCCCATAAAAGCAACGGTCTTTCTTACAACACTCTTTAATGCAATACTCAGGACAACTAAGTTCCCATTGCAATGGAAATATTAACACGTATTAATGATACAAAAACGAAATAAAGAGGCCAACTCTCCTTCTTCATACAGACCCATTAGTTTACACCCAATTTGCTCAAAAATTTTTGAAAAATGACTGTATAGACGAACTCTAGTTATACTAGACATACGAACTCTAGACATGAACACCAGTTTGGATTTCGTTCACGACACTCAACCATACACCAGCTCCACAGAATCACAGCCTACATTTCAGTTGCGTTGGAGAAAAAATTATATGCTACTGGGGTATTCCTGGATGTAGCTCAAGCATTTGACAGACTTCTATTTAAAATTAAATCATTCCTTCCTTCCACTTACTATCTTATCCTTCTCTCTTTCCTTTCCGCCAGATTTTTCTCTGTTCGACAAGGTTCGTATACCTCTTCTATATGACCAATTAGGGCTGGAGTACCGCAGGGATTGATTCTTGCTCTCTGCTATACATCCAACACACATCCGAAAAATACAGACTTTCCAGTCAAAAACTTTAAGACTCATTACACAATCACCCTGGTATGTCAATAACAAAACTTCACACATACCGATGGTACAAGATCACATCCAGACTTTATACAAAAGATTTCACAACAAACTTCACGAACATATCAATAATTTAATACAAAGTATGGCCTCCATAAGCTTGCCAAATAATACCCAAAGGAGACTAAAAAGGAGTTGGTGGAGGGATCTACTCCGTTAAAACTGAAACTGACTAAATATCATGTTCATGTTAGGAGTAAGTACCGCTGGGTGCTGTCCTTCCTCATGCCTGACATGCTAATTTTATTGTGTACTATAATTATCACATCTGCTTGTTGTCACATGATAAGTGACAGGTATGGATTAAAAAAATTAAAGAGAAAAAAAAATATTATGATGGATATAAAGTAAACAACTAAACCTTGATTCCAGAAAAAACTTCATTCATAATTTTTATCCTTTCGTCTTTATACTTCATCTGCTTAACCTGTAATGCTCTTGCTCGATTAACTAAATATCCATTCAGTGGTACCATTACGACTAAAACTGATAAGCCAAGAAGGACAGAGGGCCCTGAAAGAGAAAAACCTTTTATTAGTAAAAAACATGAATCATCCCTCAGTAATCAGGCCCTCTTGTGAGAACCCCCACAGCCACTGCAGGAGAGTGCTTATTTAAATGGTTCATTCGGGAATAGTGACAGTACATAATAATTTAAAGAAAAAATTTAAAAGAAAAGGCTAAAGTGTTTAACCTTAAAATCACTGGAAAAGATGATTTAAAGGCTAGATATGGATGGCCAGATAAATTTAAAAGTCATTTCGGAATAAAATTTCTACCTATTACACAAAATCATTCAGCTTTCAAGCTTTTACATAAAACATTTATGATTTAAAAAAAGAAAAAAAGAATTAGGTTCATATTGTATGTATGTACATACATATATTTTTGAATATGTGTTTAATAAATAATGATTTTAGCTTATAAATTTTAATATTTATGAAAAACTTTATGTTAAATCATGTTTCTAAAGTTTAAATAGTTGATACATACATACAAAAGAACTTTATATTTCTTTTATTTTTGAGGTTACATACGAGTTATTTCTCTTATGAATAATTTTTAAAGTTTTTTAATATCTATAACAGTTTTTGCATTATAAAGGAATAACACTGCAAGTATTTGCCTTTTTTTTTCCTGAACATCCACTGATTCACAACTTTTGGTAATCAGGTACTTTTTTGTTCTGATATGTGTCAGATTATCAATTTTGTGCTGTATCAGGTCTTGATACCTTTTTGTAAAAAGGTATAAATATCGTTTCATGTAAAAAAAGAAGTTGTTCAGGATTTTCTAATAGGGTAGAGGCAGGGTAGAAGCTAGTGGTATTTGTTAACAATGAAAAAATGGTGAATAAGTCCTTAGGAACAAATAATAAATTTTTAAAGATGTAAAAAAAATTATATGAACAAAGCCATCAAAATCTATTAGGTACTCTAATCTTGGGCCTCAGCCCAGAAGTTCATGGCCTGAAGCCATTTCCAAAAATATCACGTCTTTTGGGCTTAGGACATTTGAATTTATTTATATTTACTTGTAAGTTCATGTTTTCAAATTCTTCAAGAAATCAAACAGGCCAAATTTTATCTCATAATCTTTGGTATATACAAAATTTATTTTTCATTAATAAACTAGATTAAATGAATTAAAAAAAAAAACTAATGCAGGAAGAATAATTCTTTAAATCAGGAAATAAAAGGCAATGAATAAAATGAACAAGTTGACTGTCAACAACAGATAACTCATAGATTTCGTTCTTTTCTAGGACACCAACTATGAGTTATCTCGTCCTGTGTTTACTTGCCATTTAATAGAGAAGCAACAGGTCTAAGCGTGCCTGCATGCGAATTAACTCATAGTTAGCTTCCGCGAAGATATTTCTTAACAGAAGCCCACTACCAGATAATTCGTGAGACCTGTTTTTTAATAGAAAACACATTTTTTATGTTTTTTGATGATAACTATGCACTAGAATTAGAGTTTTTAATAATACAATGTGATTAAATCAAATTGTCATTTAAGGGCAGATTGCTGAAAATTGCCGTGGAAATCAAAGTGTTGACTTATCTATTTTTTTTTTTTTTTTTTTTTTTTTTTTTTTTTTTTTTTTTTTTTTTTTTTTTTTTTTTTTTTTTTTATAAGATAATTCACAGAAAACAAGATACATGCCTAAATTCTGCCACAGTAAGATTGTGGCTAACAGAATCTGTACAGGAAAAGACCACAAATTGCTTATCGAATTAATTAACTGGTAGAACCTCTGAGCATCCACAGCCATCAAGTTGACAATTTCTCCAACAGTGGATTCTTTCTTAGAAGAATTAGATAACTTTAAAGCCTGAAAAGAAGTGTATGGTAGCAAAATTATATTTCCCAATAATATAATATACATTAAATTAGTGTTTATGCAATATTTAGAAGAGACGAATTTCAAATACAATTTAATCTGATAAGGTTATGACAGGAACTTCTTTAGAAACCTCAAGTGTTTTCAATTTGTTATTTAAATATTTTTAAGTTTTGAAAAAGGTTAATTTCTAGTTCAGTAAATAATAATAATAATGATTAAAATGAAAAATTTAAAGGTATATAAAGTTTTAACTGAATTAAATTCAGATACGACACATAGTCATAGTCTTTTGTTAGTGATCCTCTTGAATATTCATAAGCCTTTTGAGAAAAGTATTTCTTCTCAAATTAATTTTGCAATCGTAGGTAAAAACACACACACATTCAAGAAGAACTTATTTTATATCAAACAACATTAACTTTATATTAATATATTACATAAGAAAAATGAATAAATAATTATAATTTTAATATATACATTCATTTTCAAACAGTTTGATAATTCATCATTTTAACAGGATAGAATAGAAAAATAATTTTATTCTGGGACAAAGTCCCTTAAGAAAACATATAAGTACAGAAATAAAAGCAGTTACATCTGGTCAGAGACATAATGAAATGAATAAATTAAAGTAAAAGTAATATCAAAATAGTGCTGATATATACATAGAAGATAGTTAAATATGTAGAAAGGAAAAAAAAGAAAAAAACTCTACAAATAAGATAAAACAAGAAAAATAAAATAAAAACAAAATCTTTTGGTACAATGATTAGAGTTGTATGTACAATAAAGGTACCTAGTTGTTATATTCGGAGGGAGTAAATTTATATTAAGTGTAATCTTAATCATGGAAGAACTGTATATGAATCTGATTTTAGAAATGCAAGAACATATATTTTAACTGAGTAGGTAGATAGATAGTAAGCAAGTGTCATCTTTGGTAAAAATAAGGTATTGGAAATAGAGATATTTGAATGTTTTCAGGGATTTTGCTTGTTGGATATCAACAAAAATAGAGTTCCAGAGGATGGTTGAGCGAAAGAGAAAGGAGCGTTGGAATGCAGAAATATTCTGTGGGATAGGGTATACAGATCAGAAAGACAGGATCTGGTATGTATTGAATTGACTGCAGATCTGAATTAAAGTATATTATTAATTAATGTAGGAAGAAGGGTATTGGTAATTTGGTAAAGAAGTAAAAGAATGTTCTGAGGAAATACTTTCTACAGAAGGTGAGATAAAGCCAATTTAATTGGGAGTAGAGATTTTAACATGTAAAAATAAAAATATTTTTGTTGGGCATCCACTCATTCTAACAGTTTTTGGTTATCAGTAATGGATTTCTGTGAGGTGAAATGTCTATGAGAAATTCAATGGATTTTTTTTTCTGTTTCGGGTTGTAATACCTGATGATGCCTGACTTAGGCGAAACATTTTAAATAAATTATATGTGCTGAGACCATTGGCTTTATGAAGGTGGTCCTTCCCATCTTATATTAATTTTAAGAATTGGTCTACACCCCAAATTGAAGATGGCTTATCTTTATGTTGATGATGATTATAATTTATACATACTTTCATTATGATACAGTTTGATAAATTATCATTTTAACATGTAAAAATAAAAATATTTTGTTTGGGTATCCTCTCATTCTAATTGCCCACTTTATTTATTATTTTAATGAAGCTGCAAGTTTGGCATTGATTGTTCAAGTTTTTTGTATGTAACTAGAACCAGTTATAACTAAGTGTTATAAAACACTTTGCAGATCTCTTGTGACACTGAGATTATTTTATTAATCCCCTTCAATAAATAAATTCTTTCTCTTATTCAACAATTAGCAATCCCTGTTACATCTATCAGTTCATATATGAAATTAAATATATATTTATAGAAAAGGAAAAAAACGACAAGTCCAATGAAAAGAAATGTAGTGTGTGAAAATTATGGTCACTAAGTGGACATATTTTTGATCAATTGGTACCATAAAAATATTCTTGCTTCTATTTATTTTGAATATCAAGTATATTAATTTTTTTCATATAGCACTAAACTGATGATAAGATGCATGAATATGCTAAAGGTTTGTTTTTTATAAATGAAGCAATTAACCAATCAGTTTATTTTTCCCCCACTATTTTTTTTTTAATTCAATTTTTCACAAGTTTTCTATCAACAATATTATCTGAAAAAGCTGTATTAAACAAAAGGGTCTCAATCCACAATAACAATCATTTTAAACTCATTGAATTAGATCAAAAGTAGCATTTTTGTTATTCCTTATAAAATGTTTGATGATAAATTGAGTCAGTTTTCAAACTGGTTGCCTAATATATTGAGTATGTCTATAATAGATTGTCTAATTAATATATTTTACTATGTAGTTTAACTTATTCCCTGAGCACTCATATTTGGATAGTAAAAGTTTTTTGTACATTTAGTCAAAAAGAAATTCCCTGGAAGGTGGGATGAGATATCAGATATAAAACCGTTTAGCCCCCTTAAGAGGTAATCCAGTAGAATGCAACTATATTTTACTAAATACATAACAGTCATATACCAATTATATTTGATTAATATATTTAAAATATAGTGCTAAATCGCAAAAATATCTATGTGAATATTTGTATATTATCGTCAGGCTTTCTATTTGTTATTATTTCTAATTATTTTTATGCTAATTTGTTTAAAATTTGAAACACCATTAAAAGCTATTGCTCAAATCACATATATTTATTTACATAAATCAAAATATGTTATTTTTATATAGACAAGAAAACATTAAAATTTTCTTACCTTTCTATAAATAGCCAATGTGAGAGCTGTTCTGATACGTAGGCCGATCATTTGAGCAATCATACCAAACTGAGTCATAAAAAACATTTGTAATGTAGAAAAAACCAACAGTAAAATAGCATATAAATACCCATGCCAAAGTGGTTCATCATGTTCCATAAATAAAATTAAATATCTACAAAAATAAAAACATTATCAATAAAAATTGCAATAGCAGTATAACATCTTTAAATATCCTAAAATTGATAGAAATGGGAAAATATATATATAAACCCTAAGCCTAAACTTGCACTATAACTGGCTTCATATCCTGTTTCCCAATTTTCAAACTTTTTAAAAGACAATGTTGATAATAGATACAAATTAATGACTTGGAAATCTATTCAATAATTCTTAAAACATAGCCCATAATGTCTTCTACATGATGAAGATACAAGTTTAAAAGACATTTTGTATATATTTTGTGTATTTGTTTACAAGGAAGATAATGATTTATATAGGCTGATTCTGATTTCTTACAAATTTGAGATATGAAAATTAGTACTAATCTGCCTTATACTTAAATATTCAAATTGTATTTTACTTCTATCTTAATTTTTGACATGGATATGTCTTTTGGCTGGGGTTCCATACTTTTTGAGTGTAATATGTTTTTCACAGCCAAAAATTTTGACAAGCATCTAGCTCTGTTGATGTTGCTTGGACCAAAAATTTTTAGACAGGTTTCTTATCAAAAAGTTAATGGAGAATATTTTTTGTTATAAAACAGTTGTCACTAGAACCTTCCATTTAAGAGGTATACTGGTTTGAATGAAAAAAAAAAAAAAAAAAAAAAAAAAAAAAAAACACGTATGCCTAAATTGTTTTATTGATGGGGATTTTTCGACACGCTCCAGCTCTGTTGGTGTCGCTCAGATCAAAAATTTAACAAAAGTTCCACCATCAGAAATTTAATGAAGAATATTTTTTGTTTTGTTTCATTTGTCACTAGGACCTACCGTTTAGGAGGTATATTGGTTTGAATTCAAAGTATTTGGTTTGGGTGAAAAGTTTTTTTTTTACAGTCAAAAATTTAACATTTTGACACACTCTGACTGTAGGTGTTATTCAGATAGAAAATTTGCAGATAATGTTCTTATCAGAAATTTAATGAAAAATAATTTTTGTTGCTAGGACATACCGTTTAGGAGCTATATTGCTTTGAATGAAAAAAAGTAATGTTTGAAACCACTATTTTCTCCCAACTTTATTTTGAATAACCATTGATTGTTAATTTAATTACTACTTTAAGTAATTTGATCCTTCTAATTCTACAATGTAAATTGGGAAAAGGAGTAGGTTATAGATAGACATATATATGATCTATCGTTTTTCCCAATCAGGAGTTTTTTTGAGTTTTTTTAAATCTGATTTTATTTTTGTTTTACAATCGAAGCCATTAATGGAAGAAGATGTTTACTCATTTATATTACAATGTTCAGGAGAATCATTATCGCGTTACAGGTTTGGAACTTTTCCAGACCTTAGTTTTTGCTTTATAAAATTGTTTTTATTTATCATCCTGGCACCATTGTACTGATAAAGTGGTCGAAGAGTACGTAAAAGCATAATTGGAAATCCATTTTTTAATTTTTTAATGAATAAGGTGGTAATAACAGGTGGAAAGAGAATATTTACTACATTATTAGTGATACATCAGTTGCTTTTTAAACTTCACTGGGATCTGTGCCGTACCCTATACTTATCTATCTTTAATAACAATTTAATTGAAAAAAAGTAAATTTTATTATTGCTAAATCTTCCTTGAGTTATGAAGATGATGTAGTTAAAATTTAGTACAGATTGGTTCAGTAGTTTTTATGGTTAGTGAAAAATGTCTTGTCCATCTATATTATAGTGGCAATAAAAAAAAGTAATAAATCAATTATTTGTAGCTGTTACATCAATAAATATAATATTTACAGATAATGGGACACATAAAATAGAACATAAAATTATCATAAGTATGCATAATAATATTCAAGGAAATTGTATAAATATTTATGTACTTAAATTATTTTTAATAAATTAATTATTCATAAAACATACATTAAAATTAAGTTTTTGGAACACTACCTAAGAGTTGTATTATTTACTTGAATATTTATTTCAATAAATAAATAAAAATATTTAAGTTAATAATTACTTCAAAAGTTGAGGACTGACAAAAGACAAAAAAATCTGAATAATTTTGAAAACGGAACAAACAGCAAACGCAGGTCCAAATGCCTTGCATAGAGGTGGAACTATAGAACAAGGCTTATATCCAGTTTCACTTCCATCTATTTTAACACTGCCATCACTTTTCATAAATCTTGCAGAATTTTTAAAAACCAATCTGAAAAAAATAAAAAAGGAAGGACAGTTGAAGTAAATACAAATGATTTTACAAAATAGTTTCTAGGTATTTATAAAACATAGTCATTCCCTAAGAGTGGTACAGTATAACCTCACTCGATAGAAACCCCTCTCTATAGACAATTTTTAAGAACCACGGCCTCATATAAGGAAATTTTTAACCCTTTGCAATGGACAACCTTCTATTTGACAAACACAGAAATAAATTGACCCAAATTCTAAAAAAATAATGGTAATACATTTTGTTACAATCAATGGTTTTTTTTTTTTTTTTTTTTAATTTAAAATTTAAAAGATAACTTTAAAATAAATACCATTAGCACAATTTGTTTTACTTAATAATATCACTAATGAATGAAATTAGGATTAAATTTAATTTAAACATGTGCACATTGATTGTTATAATTAAAATAAAAGTTATTCTTTTTTGTTCTAATGAAAATGAAGAGTTTACTGCAACAAGGAGATAGCTCCACTTTTCAATTTTTCCTAAAAAATATAAAACTAGTACGAAAATTGGAGAAACTTGCTATGACCAAACATGAGAGCCAGTCCAATCTTATGATTCACAATATAATTAACAATAGGAGCTAAGTCATCAGACAAAACAAATATATATTATTTGCAGTACCTTTCCAACCCACCCATCACACCCTGTTCACAGATATGTTAATTGTCCTTATGATTGTTGATTCTCAGAAAAACTTATTATCCTTCTTTCAAAATCCAGTACCTTTCCTCTCATGCCACGATCTCATCCAAATCTCTTATGACATATCTGTTCCTATCCTTATTCCTAAGAAAATATCTTGGAGAAATCTAGACCATATAACCCCAGATAGGATAGAACCCTTACTTGACTCACTATCCTATTCCATTGAATCCATCCATCGTCCCCCTCAATTGACGAAATGGTGGAATGCCTCACATCGAATCTTTATACTGTCCTTGATCATCTTGCCCCTCTCAAAACCTCAATTATCCGATGACTACCAGCTCCATGGATTAACCCTGACATTAGAAATCTGATGAAGCGAAGAGATGCTGCCAGGAGACTTTTAAGGCGTACTAGACATTCAGATGATTATTCATCATTTAAGCTTCTCAGAAAACTCACCCAGCACTCTTTACCCTGTGCTAAAGCACAGTATTTTCAAAACCTCCTATCCCAAGATCCTGACCCTAAATCTAAATGGAAAATTTTGAGAAAATTTGCAGTACCCAGTTCCACATCTGATAATTATCCAGTCACTCCAGATGAACTTAATTCCTACTTTGCTGACCCCCACCCTAATGAGCTCCCTGTAAACACCTTATCCTATTCTATTCCTCAAACCCCTTTTAATTCTAATTACTTTTATTTTCTTAATATTTCCCCTAATTGATTCAGTCTTTAAATCTTGTACCAATGACTATGGCTTGGATTAAACACCTTTAAAAATAATAAAACTCTGCCTTCTTGTTATCTTACCTGCCCTGCTCCACATACATGATTTCTCCTAACAAAGCTCTATTTTCCCTACAACTTGGAAAAAATTCCTTGTCCATCCATTGAATAAATTTCCTTCTCCTTCTTCAGTTTTCCACTTTAGACCTATATCAAATTTATCTAAACCATTAGAAAGATTAGCACATAGCCAACTCACCTCTTTTCTTGACTGTAAAATCCTCCTCAATCCTTTCCAATCAGGATTCCGTTACGGATACTCCATGCTGTCTGCTTTGGTAAAAATTACTCAAGACCTTTACTTCTCCTTAGACCAACAGAATATTACGATCCTGATCCTTTTAGATTTTTCAAAAGGTTTTGATTCTGTTGACTATACAATCCTCCTTTCTAAACTCCATAACCTCTCAATGTCTAATAGCGCGTTAAGCTGGCTTCATTCTTTTTTATCCAACCGTTCCCAAACAGTGATTATACCTGGAAAACCTCACTCATCTTCACTACCACTCTCGCAAGGAGTCCCCCAGGGATCTTCTCTTTCACCTACCCTATTTTATATTTATGTTAATGACTTGCCGAATCGCATCCACTACTCCCAATATCATCTTTATGCTGACGACTTGCAAATATATTTATCCTTTCATCCTTCAAAAATGCTAGAGGCGACTTATAAGCTACAGAAAGACATAGATAGCATTAACCTTTGGGCAGTAGAGAATAAATTAAGTCTGAATCCAGAAAAAACAAAGGCTATTCTCATGGGGTCAAAATCTCACCTAAAAGCTCTTCCTAACTATCCACTGCTTTTCCTCAAAAACCGTCCAAATCATTTCCAAAATTCCATTAAAAATCTGGGAATAACTTTCGATCAACATCTTGCTTGAAATACCCATGTCTCTCAAATAACGAGGAAATCTATTTTTATTCTTAAGCAACTTTCACATTACCGTGATTCATTACCATTAAGTACTCGAAAACTTTTGGTACCATCACTCATTTTTCCTAACTTTGACTACGGATGCATAGTATATGGAGGAATGTCTGATGAGCTCGAGATGAGATGTAAAAGAGTAATGAACTGTTTTATTAGATTTATTTTCGGAATCTCCAGATGTTCTCACATATCTCACAGGTATTCTGAAATTGGGTGGCTTTACCCCAGTTTTTGACGTCAATACTTCCTGGGTGCTCGCATATTTCAAACCTTGAAAACCAAAAAAACCCACCTATATACATGACCTCCTTACTCTGCGCTCCTCCATTCACCTCTTAAATACTAGAACCCAACCCATCAACCTATACACTCCAGTGCATCGAACTGCATCCTTCGAGAAATCCTTTATTATCCATGCTTCCTCCTTATGGAATTCATTGCCCATCACAGTTCGAAAAAGCTCCACTCTTACTTCCTTTAAACATCATTTATTTCTTTACCTCCTTAATTTTCAATCTTCCGAGCTAATGTAAAACATGAATATTTATGTAATATACATTATAATAGTATACATAAGATGTATCCTTTTACAAGATGTCTCACGATTTTGTAACACATAATTTAATTATTAATCAATTTTTATTATTATCTATTATAATTAATTGTCAAAGCCAGATGATTGTCCTATGTACTGTAATCATATGTTATTCTTAGGGGACAAGTAGTCCCAGAATAAAGCTCACTTCTTCCAGTGTGTGTGTGTGTGTGTGTGTGTGTGTTTTTATCACAAGATTTTACATAAGCTCCAATCTCCAACTAGAGCTACCTCCTTTTTACAGCACACCCTTCAATTGTATTTATGGTTGAATTAAGATTTTTTTTTCTTCTCTACAATAAAAGGGAATTTATAAAACCAAATTGGATTAAATAATTTTCACTAAGTCTTATTACAAATTTTTCTCTTTTCGTTTAGTCACAGCATTGATTTTAAATAATCAATTTCAGAAACTATTTCAATACAGTGTGAAATAAAAGTAATTTCAAAATGTTATTAAATCAATGACTCACCCATTTTTTTTTACAATAGAGGCAGTCCAGTATTTATTGAAGTGAGAGAAAACTTGTATTGCTGTATTATGAAATTCCATAGACCATAAATCTTTGCTGGTCAGCGTACGTCTAAATCCTTTATAAAGTAAGAAATCGAACCAAGAAAATGTCAAGCGAGAAGGAAAGGAAGAATATTCTTCAGGGCAAGGATTCTGAAAGTTTAAACATTTAAGTATGATATAGTTTCCTCATTGTGAACTTGAATTATTTCTAATAAAATGAATCAGCATCATCCGTGAACTCTTAAAAATCCTTACTTCATTTAGAATCATACACATGAAGAAGAAAGACGTGTTCATATTATATAAATAAAAGATGCTTAACCTACTGGTCAAGGGCTTAAATCAAATTACAAAACAAATGTTGTAAATAATACAGATCCATTTTCAATTTTACTAATAATATTTTAATGAATTAAATTATTACAAAAAATTAATATCTAATAAATTAATAATAATTTTTCATTTCCGATTGTAGATTAATTGACATAAGTTTAGAATTTAACAAGGATCAGTCAATGAGTACAAGGTATTTGTTAATT
Organism: Euschistus heros; assembly: GCA_003667255.2. Lineage (NCBI taxonomy): Eukaryota > Metazoa > Arthropoda > Insecta > Hemiptera > Pentatomidae > Euschistus > Euschistus heros. Next base: position 849,568 of record RCWM02000287.1, on the reverse strand, counting down.
TAACAAAAATTTATTTTTATGCTGATATTAGTGTTGAGACAAGAAAAAGTAAATAGATAAATAATTAGACCTATTTGCTTTATCAGGCAGTTCAATGATAAAGCAAGTAGGTTAGTTAAATAGAAATAAAAGCAAATAACAATAATGGGTTCTAAAGTAGGAGGTAAAACCAAATTATATCCACAATGTTAAAAGTTAAAAACACAAATTAAAAGAAACAAAAAAAATAGAAAAGTAAAATAAAAATATTATAAAAATTAAATAACTTTTTCTTGCCGAGACTGCTAGAAAAATTGAATTAGTAACAAACCAGAAAAAAAAATAGCATACTATGTCATTACGAACATAAAGAAATGTGTATAATTTGGTTGTCAAGTAGATATAGAGAACAATTAAATCGCCAGAGAAATCAGGTATGTAACAAGTCTGGTGTCAGGTTTTATAGTTTGTGAAAACATTTCTGAAGTAGTTTATTTCCAAGAACAAAGAAAATACTGCTCTATAAAATAATTTTGCACCCCGTCTTAAAATATGGCTCTAAGACTTGAAAATTGAGCAAACCGGATGAATCAGGCAATTGAATTCATGAGAGGAAGAACCTACTATCAATCTATGGTGAAATTTTGCAGGGTCAAGAATGGCATCAGAAGACTAACTAATCTGGTGTGGATGGATTGAAATTCCATTCCAAAGAGGGTTCTTCTCAGGGAGATTCATAGACTTAGCTGAAGAGGATGCAGTGGTAGGATAGTGTTGCACATAGTACCCAAACATTTTTTAAGCACAAAATTCGATGGTCCATTCACAGATTCATGACATACAGCTAGGCTGATTCAGTAGACCTTGAATCAACATTGTATTGTTATAGAAAATAAAATAAAATGATAAAATCTTTAATTTTTTAAAGAACTATTTATTTATATTTACAACTGTATTTATTATATACAACAAGTAAATTTGAGGAAAATAATTACAATGACTTTGAAAATGAATAACATGTAAAGAACTCCTCACTAATAGCACTTAAATAGTTCTATATTAGAAGGTCTCTTGGCTGTTTTCTTTCCAGACGCCTCAAAGGATTATCGGGAATGGAGTGTGAGGCAAGTTGGAAGACTAGTGGATTTGAGTAGGTATGGAGTTTACAATGAAAGGTAGGTATCTAGTTTGGGCCAAATCAGCAACATATAGGAACATTAAGATCTTTAAGGATAAGTTATGACAAAATAAGGAGCATTGAGGATGTTGAATTGTAAGGATTGGATAAGAGAAGAGTTGGAAGGTTTAGTGGAGCCCCAAAGCTCGACTCTGTATGTCCAAATGAGTCTAATTACTGGCATGCAAATAAGTCTTTTGTAATTTATTGAGAGTTTTGAACTCTTGTCTAGTAAATATTGGAGTAGTCGGAAACGACAAACAGTTTCTTACCTTTTAAGTCTGGTATTTATCTTTATCTTTAAATTATATTAAATACAAAATGAACTGAAATGTTGGCATAAAATAAAGTTAACAATATTAACAATTGCACTTCTGGACTGATCCTTATTAAATTCTACACATCTGACAAAAAGAGTAATATTTTTGTAAAAAATAAAAATAAAATAAACAACTTAAATAAATAAATAAATTTCTGTAAATATGTTGCAAATTTGTGTATTTCTTGTAAAATAAAGTTGCAAATTTCAAAAATTTTAAAATACTTCACTAATACTTACATTAATTGGAGATTTTCTAGAAGAATTAGGAGGAAGATCAACAATCCACTGAAGTACGAACATACATGATGAAAAAAAGTAATAAGCTATGCAAATTATGGCATTGGCACCATTCTGTAAAAATAGAGTGGTTAGAGATGTTTTAAAGTAAGTAAAGCTCAACAGTTTTAATCGAGGAATACCACACATTTAAAAGCAGCTTATCAACTGAAGTGAAGAACCGTGGAAATTCAAATATGATGACAAGGAACCAAAATATGAACATCAGCCCTGATGATCTTTGTCCAAACTTTTGATGAAGAGTTGTTAATGTACAACATAATACCTGGAATACATACATATATGATGTATAAAGATTAACAGAAACAAAAATAAACAATCAAAATGTTTTGGGACTTACCAAGGAAATGATTTTAATCAATGGGGTGAATATATCTACAGGAAAAACTTCATTTGTTTTTAAAATATTGAAGAGAAAGTCGAACAAACATGTAGCAATCAATAAAGATAAAAACACCTGGAAATGTAAAGATATGTTAATCACGAGTTGTAAAAACAAATACCAAGGCATCAAAAAAAAATTTATAGATAAAAAAAGTACTAACTAATTTTGTTTTGACTCTCCAATTCCAGGGGATGTCTCTTGCTTTACTCGTTAGGATAAAATAAATGTCAACACTGGCAAAGATCCAAAGAAATATACAAGGTATATAAGCAAGAGCAGTCTTTTGAAAGCATTGAGTAAATTTAGGAATTTCAGTATTCCAAGTAACATTATCGTCCTTAAAAAAAAAAAAGTTAAAATAAAATAAGTTTAGGCTTTTTATATTTATATAAGTTGATAGAAATATCAATATGTAACATAAATATGATATGTAACATAGCGTCAGTGTATTATAATAATGTTGAAAATGGTTCAAGTATGAGTTCCATGTATACTGTTAAAACCTTTGCTAACATTATTTCATAATTACCAGTTAATAATCATCCATTTGATTAAATTAATTTTGTTAATTCCTGTTTTATTCAAACAAATTTATTTATTAATGTATTCAATGAAATATACAATTGCAAATGTTCTCTGTGGTGGATATTTTGTTGATCCTTTGATATCTTGAAATAATTATTCTTTTAATAAATTTGTTGCAATAATGTAGATGAAAATCAAAATAAAATGGGACTAAAATAAAATACAATTTAATTTTAAATGAGATATCTTTCAAATGTTATCAGTTAACAGGGTAGAAGAAATATTCACTATAAGTGAATTAGGAAGTTAAATAGAAAATTGTTCTATTCAATCTTTATGTAATTTTTATAAATATTATAAGTAAATTATTGCTTTACCAAGAAGATAGTTGGGGTGTGTTCATGACAAAAACATATCAAAAAGAATCAATTTATTGTGCTGATGTTCTGGGTTGTAATCCTTCATTAGGGGAACAGAATAATTAAACAAAAACTGAATGGAAAGAAATAAGATGAATCAAAACAGAAATTATTTAATAAAATAAAATAATTTTAAAAAAATAATAATTTTTTTTTTGTATACTTTATCATAATTCTAGTAATAAATGTCTGCACAATAAGTTTCTTTAACAGATTTTTTTGTAAAATTCTCACACCCCAACCATACTCTTCTTAATTGAATTTTGATTAATCAATCTACATCATTATAAAATGTAAAAGAGTGTACAGTCAGAGTCAAAAGTATTCGTACACTAGTATAAGTTTTATTTTCTTTTGTTTAATTCTATATTTATTACATATTTATTTAATTTAAGCAAATATAATAATGCATTCATCATTATAGAATAGTTTATATTTATATTTATATTCATGAGAAAATTGATTGAATTTAGCTTAATATTTCATACGTTACAGCAAGATGCCTCATTGCTATGAGTCAAAAGTATTTGTACACTAGACTTTAGCTGTTTATTCTATCCCGTGTCTTAATATTTTGAGGATAACCTGCAATCAGTCTTTAACTTGACGTCATTTGTAAAGGTGTAGCGATTTTTAATGCTTATTATTGCTGTTCATTAATTGAAAATGGGGCGCAAAACCAGGGAGACGACTGAAGAGGAAACAAAAATTATTGTGCGCCTACATAATGAGTTACGGTCGCTTAGAGAAGTGACCAGCCCTCACTCAACAGTACAAGATGCTATTAAAAGGTGTGGAACGAGAAAAACATTGGAATGTACAGAGGGAACAGAATGAAAGAGGAAGATTTAGTCCAAATATGAAAGACATATCACTAGAAAAAATAAAATAAAACCAAGAAATAGTGCCCCTAACTTAGTGGATGAACATTTGTCTGAAAGAGGAGAAAAAGGGGAGTGTTTTAACAATGCGCTAATGCTTGTGATGGTACGAACTTCACCATGGACAGCTATGACAAAACCATCAATAAGCAAATTAAGATGTCAATGTGCCAAAGACCATAATAAATATGATTGTGACCTTGGGAATAGGATAATATTTACTGACGAGGGTAAAATTGAAATGTTTAATCTTCAGAGGGGCCAAAAAGTATGGAGAAACAAATATAGTTTTAACTGTTAGGAATACAGGAAAATGACTCTTGGTCTGAGGTTGTTTGAATGATACTAGGGTGGGGTGTCTTGAATTTATTGATAGCATAATGAATCATATAAAATACATCGACGTAACAAAAAGGAAATTTCCTAATCAGTGCTGAAAAATTTGAGATAGGAGAAAATTACATTTTTCAGCAGGATAATGATCCCGAGCATACAGCTTGGAAATCCAAAATGTGGATCCTGTACAACACATCAAAGTGGAGGCCACACCCCATCAATCACAGGATATTAACCCTATAGCGCATTTGTGGAAATAACTAAAGGATCAAGTACCGAAAAGGTGTGTTTCTAACAATTAAAATTTAAGCGGCGTTATTATTATGAAATTATAGTTTGATTATAGTTTACTTTGACACAAAAATTAGTGAATTTAATGCCAAAAAGCATATGGAACATATTAAAAGCAAAAGTTGGCCCCTACTAAATGTTAATTGTTCTCGAATGTCAATATTAAATAGAAATATTATCAAGTGTACGAATACTTTTGACTCGTGATGTTATTGTTGTTTTTCAGTTATTCTTTATGTATTATTTTGTGAAATGTTATATAAATACAAAAATATATTTATTAATAAACGTGTTGATGTCTACATCAAATGGATTTATTGTTTTTAATAAATCCTATTAAATAGTGCTACTATTTGTAATTTCTAATGATTTACAGCAGGTGTATGAATACTTTTGACTCTGACTGTATGTAAAATCATATTTTATACTAAGTATTTTTGTCTTTACAGTTTGTATTTTATGGATACTTTTCTAAAGGAAAGGGTTATCATTTCATTGGCAACCTCTTTAAAATGACTAGCTGAAGAGCATAAATGACTAAAGAGACAGCAGTATTGAGATTGTCATCAATTTGTTATACACATTCAACGTACTTAAATTTAATAACTTACCTCAGCAACTTCCTTACATCAAATATTTTCTTTTTTTATATATCTGTGATAAGAAAATAAATAATAATTTCTTAACCAAATTCTTTCCTTAATTTAGAATTAATTTTTCAAATATTTCATTTCTTATTTGTACAATAAATATTTCTCTTGTATTAACTTAATTACATAAAATTTATTTCTAGTACTTAAGTGTAAATTCAATTAAATGTTAATTTTAAACTTTCATGTTACATGTTTTTTCCACAAATTCTAAACTGTACTGAAACTATATGAATGCCAGATGTAACATGCTGTATATATTAGAATTTGACTATTATATCACGAGCTGCAACTAAGATGACAAGTTGAAAACATTATGAGTAACCAAAATAAAAAAAATTGATCTTGTGAAATAAAGAAAACGGACAAGCTAACATCAAAGCTAATTTTCTCATTTTCACTGATCACTTAACAAGTTCATTTACTAAGTTTTTCAATTATCATAAAAAATAGCTATTACATTCATTGTTGACATATCATTGAATATACTTCACAATTAAAAAAATAATACTGAATATATTTCTTTTCAAACCTTCTTTGATTTGTGAATAATCAATTTAATAAAAAATCCTTAATAAAATTAAATAACATTATTAATAGATATATAAAAATATGACTCAATAAAGCAAGGATAGTATGTTGTTTTAAAAAAAGTGACATACCCAAAATGGTGACCCACAGAAACTATATAAAGTTTCTTCAAACATTATAGTAGAGATTATGTCTTCATGAATCTCAAAATTAAAGTTTCTCTCTTAAAAGTTTATTGCATATTCAAGTTTTTCTGATTTCTAAAAATTTGAAATTGAGAGAAAATTAAAAACATAATCATACTTAAAAATTAAAATGATTCAAAACCTAAATACTATCAACACATAATATATATGTGATTTAATCAGTAATAAGTTCAATGATTTAAAATATCATATGCACTGAGAATATTGAAGAAGTATAATACATTAAATTTAGGTTGTTTTAAAATATTTATTGCACTAATCATCAACCTAAATTTTGAGGAGGGATAGAACGAAAAGGAATACAGTTTTCTGGATTCCTCAAAAGCTGTAGCAATACAAGATAAGAGAAAGGCGATAAGAATTGAATTTTAATTTGGCAGGAAAGTTCATCAGAGAATACTTTTTCTGCATAATTTTTCTTAGATAGTAACAATTTCTAATAGATTTCATAGGATATATTGTTTTGGCTTTATCTCAAAATAATAATGGTCTGCTGGACAGTAGGTTTTGAAAAAATGAGAGATAAGAGGAAAAAAAATAGTTTTCTCATATAGTCAAGAAGCTTATATGTATGATAGTAAATTACTTCAAAGTAGACATGAATGAAAACTATTAGAACATAGCAGCTTAAGCTGTGGGAAACATATTATTAATAGTAATGTGTTAGGAAAACATTTAGAAAAATAAACAAAACAGCTGGGAGTAGAAGAGGATAGTCAGGTATACAGAAAGAAAAGTTGGAAAACTATATTCAAAGCACATAGTTCAAAAGCATTGATTGATACATGTTCAATATGCAGACAGATATATTTAAAAAGATGAAAATACAAACAAAACAATATCATAAATACCACATAAATTAAGAGGTATAAGGTCACAGACAGCAAGCACAAGATAAATTATTTTAAAAACAAAATAGGTCACTGTAACAACCCTGAGTCAAAATATTCGATTCAAGTGAGAATTATCAAGATAAATTACAATGAATAAAATAACTGATACCAATTTTGATCATAAGAGAGATTGATGCTTGGCTTTTATGTAATCAAAAACTGTTCTGCATGTAGAGAAGCTACACCACATATTATTAAGAACACATGTAGGATAAATAAAAATGTGTCTACAACTAAAATGTCATTTATTTTCTTATAAAATTTTTTTGCTTAAACATAAAGAGTAAAAAAATTAAACTAAATTTAAAATACTACATGCATCAGTCAAAATGAAAGCCATGATTACCAGTGATTGTGGAATGGATTTAAATTAGTTCTTAATAGTATTTATTTAAAATTTCTTATCATATTCCAAGAGTGGGCACATAAGTACTAAAGTTGGGACACAGTGTGCTATTAGTCTCCTGATGATTGTTGAGAGCAGATTTTGCTCCATGTGATGTTTAACTGCGACGAGCATTTTTAATTTTTCATAATTTAAGAAATTAATTCTTATGTTATTAATAAAGTAACAAACATTATAAATAATATTAATCATTTAAAAAACAAATTATTTGTTTAAAATATAGAAATATTATAAATTATGGATAAATGTAACAGAAAGCTAATTTCAATGTCTTTAATTTTTCACTGTTAAAATTCATTAAGATAAATACAATAATAATAATTTAATAATTATAAATTAAATAATAATTTAAAATCATTAGGGGTTTAATTCAAAAAGTTTCATACATAAAATTCAAATTGACACAAGAAATTTGTAAATTTATGGGCTTTTCCCTTAGTCAAGTTTTAATGCAGCTTTACATTTAGGCTTTGTATAAACAAATAATGATTTAACATCATTTTCAGTTTCATTTTAAAGAGCATTGGTTGATATGGATATATATTTTTTAAGGTAAACCCATGTGAATCGATTAAGATCAAATAAATATTAAAAATTTATATAAATTTATTAAATTATTAAAGTTAAAATATCTCTAATCACTATATCACTAATCTTAAGATGAATTAAAATAAAATATAATAAATAAAAGAATAATGACAGTTATAAATTTGAATGAAATACCGTTTGTGGTACAAGTGGAAGCTACCAGATAAACTAATTTTTTTTTCATATATCAAAGATAGGCTAGTTAACATCACTCTTTGATAAACTGCCGAAAACAATGGCCAGAATAAATGCTATCTCTGACTATCTTTTCCTTATCAGTAAGAAACTACCGTTAGATTTTTTTAAAATAAATAATGGTGAAGAGTAAATATGAATTGATGATTATTTTCTACATAAGTTTATGTTGTAGCTCAATTTATGGGTACAAGAACACAAATCTACTATCATGAAGTAATGATTTAGCAAGTCATCACTACCTAGTTAATCCGAATAAACGACTAAAAATTCATATAATATTTTTAGTATAAGTCTATTCTAATTTTACAAATTATTTTGACCATGAATATCGAAATATAGGTAATTTCATAAATAAGCCAAAAAAAAGTAATATAATTAATTCCTACTACAGTTAATAAAAAACCAAGCTAGCTGTTATCTTCTACATAGAACAAAAGAACACATAATATTTACGTTAAATTCAGCTGTGTCTAATTTTGAATGAGTTTGAAACTCAAAATTTAGTTAAGGCTATCTCAAAGGAAGTTTCTAGCGCTCAATGCAAAGAGTTAATATTACTATACAATTTACCTTGTGGCCGTCATGAGTGAATTAATTTTATTTAAAAATGTTTGTTTTTTTTGTTATTGTAAATTTTTTTTATTTTTGTAACCCGTCACAATTTCTTATTCAGTATATTGTTGATTATTTAATTTGTTCACATCAGATTTAGTACCTGCTGCTATAACATATGGTAATTGGATTAAAATATGAGAAGATTATTGAGAAGTTTTGTACGTGTCGGGTTAATTATCTCTGTATTTATTTTCTTAATTACTAAATTTCTTATGTAATAAGCTGCAGTGTAATACTGACTCTAACTACCAGAACATTGGTGACCCCGACGTGATTTCAGTCGTGCTACCAGAATTTACAAATTGAGACTCTATATGCTAAAACCAAACTTTCGGTTTATTCCTAAAGAAAGAAGGAATTTTAACAGCAACTCTAGCCACTTCTTTATTTTCCCGAATGGTTACATCTAAATCCCTCTGTTCGTTGATAGTATGTATAATAAATACATAGTCGTGAGTATTTATAATACATACTATCAACGAACAGAGGGATTTAGCCTCTGTCATCGAGCCCTTGAGTCGATGGGGAAAGAATAGTTGGAGGCAATGTCTCCTAAAAATAGGCGACATTTAAGCTTCGAGTCACATCCTGCCGCATCTAATGGGACTCGTTGGCGTTTCCTGAATGTTTTGGTGAAGCGAAATCGCAAGGCTTGTCACATTTTCGTGCTCAGTCACCATATTTATAGTGGTACCAGAAAAACTGGAAATTTTTTACCGGACCGAGAACGTCGTCGAGGATGCGGAGAAGTTGTTCGAAATCCAGATCTGCCACGGGTGGACAGTTGGGAAGTTTGTACAAACAAATTAGGAATAAGGGATTCCAATTGAGCGAGACGGTTATCAAGAGACTTGTCTGTATTTACTAGCTGTGAAATATTAGAGATAGAACAGACAGAATAAGTTGAAGTACCCTCTAAAATTCGATCTGCCATGAGGTTGTCTAAGGTCTCTTGACTTGCCACCAGAATGGATTTTGCAGAGTGCGGTAAACGATCTAAAAATATGGAACGAAGAAATTCGTCATTTAGATTTGTTCTCGCCAATGACCTCATCTACCGCATGTTATGATATTAGGTAACATTGATTGCGTAAAAACCTCCCAGCAGTGTTATAATAGTCATACTGTAATATTCCTGTGATTTATATCAATTAATATATGTTCTTATCTCATAACCTGTTTATTAAATGTGTTGCATTAGTTTACACCTTATTCAAAATATACAACAGTATTTTGGCGACGAGGTAAAAACGTAAAATGGATCAGAAACAATTTAGCTCGCTTCTTAATGCCTTTAACGAGGCCCAAAAAAACTTGGTTGAACAAGTTATCTCCAAGTTGAACAAGCCAGCAGAGTCGGTAAGTCAAAATTTACCTTTTTCTATACCGCTATTTGAAAGTTTTGACAGCAAACAAGAGATTTTCAAAAACTACATCGAACGGTTTGAAACTTACCTAGGGGCACGGAATGTCGTCGATGAAAAAAAGGCCCAACTATTGTCAGTATCAATTGGGCTTGCTCATTACAATAATTTGTCATCATTCTTAGGACAAGACAACCCTATCAACGAATTAAAATATGAAGACCTAAAAAAACATTTCACTCAAATGTTAACACCCCCACGTAACGTTGTAATCTCTCAGCACTATTTTTTCAATACCTACCAGAAAGAAAACCAATCTATAGCAGAGTATGTAGCATCACTAAAAAGAGATCTTCCAGACTGTCAGGTTTCTGTTACATGTGAATGTAACAAAATAGTCTCAGTAAATGATTTATTTTTACGTACACAGTTCATACGGGGTTTAAAAGATGACAGGATTAGAGAGCAACTACTACAATCAGATGGAGATCAATTCACCCAAATTCTAAAAAAGGCCACAGCCTTGGAAGCTGCCAGACTTGATTCGGCAATTTTAAAATCTAATACAACTGGGGTGAATAAACTTGCTAAACAAGGATACATGCCACATAGAAATGTGCGTTCTACATCATCTCACAACGATTATGCCTCTCCAAAACTGAGAAGTAGCCTTGACTACAAATACCTAGGAATCGACAAGTTATGCATTCGCTGTTCAAGTAAATCTCACAAAGCCAGTCAGTGCCCAGTGGAATATTCAAAACTATTCTGCTCAGCTTGCAGCAAACCTGGCCATGTAAGTAAAGTATGCATCACCACTCTCATGCAACAGAAGCGAACTAAAGCAGTCCATCATACAGATCTCAGCGATCCTGAAACTGAACCGTACGAGTGCCCAACCAATTGCATCTCACAAGATGATTTCTTCTTCAACTCTGTTGTTGATATCTACTTAGGAGGAACGCCACATTCAAAGGACTCTCAAAAGTATTTTGTGACATTAAAGATCGAGAACAAATATCAAACATTTGAAGTTGATTCAGGAGCGGGTTATACCCTCTTACCTGAGCAATGTTTTCAAAGACTAAGTATACCTAAGGCACTCAAACCTACTGAAATTCAATTCCGCTCATACACCGGATCAATTTTTCGTCCCATCGGAACTGCCCAAGTGAATGTGGAGTACCAAGGTAAACAATTTTGTGAAAATATTTTCATTGTCAGTAATGATTTTACACCTCTCATTGGTAGAACCTGGATCAGGCACCTCAACATAGTTCTTCAAGATCTTGACAGTCATGATGCCACCATTTAATCTGTAAACCTGATTGATTCTACTGTTGATGGCATACTGCTTGAATACAAAGATATTTTCGAACCCAAGATAGGATGTATTCCAAACTTCTGCTGTTCCCTAAAGCTAAGAAAAAATTCTAAACCTACTTTCCTGAAACCAAGGGACATTCCGCTGGCGCTTCGAGATAAAGTTAACCTAGAGCTTGATTTACTAGAAAAGCAAGGGGTTATTTCCAAAGTCGAATGTTCAGACTGGGGATCACCATTGGTTGTGATACCAAAAAGCGATAACACAGTTAGGCTATGTGTTGATTACAAAATTGCTGTAAACCCTCAACTCCAAGGTTCTCATTACGTTATCTCAAGAATTGAGGATGTTTTAAACACCCTCCGTAACTCTGAATATTTTTGTTGCATTGATCTATATAAGGCATTCCTGCATGTTGCAGTCGACAAAGAGAGCCAAATTATACAAACAATTTCAACGCATAGGGGAACCTACAGAATGAACCGTCTTAGTTTTGGCATAAAGACAGCACCCAGCGAATTTAATCGCATCATCGAGAGCATTTTATCTGGCCTAGATGGTGTTGCGACATATTTTGATGATATTGTCATTCATGGGCCCTCCTATGAGCTCTGTAGACAGCGCCTTGTCGCCTGTCTGGATCGCCTCCGGGCCTACAACTTACATGTCAATAAAACTAAATGCACATTTTTCCAGACTGAGGTATCGTACCTTGGATACATCATAAGTAAAAACAAGATTTCAAAATCTCCAGAAAAAGTTAAGGCAGTCATGGGAGCACCAAGCCCTGAAAATACTGATGAGGTACGACGTTTTTTGGGTATGATTACTTATTACTCCCCGATTTATACCCAACTTATCAACAAAAACTGCTCCACTTAGAGAACTTCTTACAAAAAACCAAAAGTTTCATTGGACGCCAAGCTGCGAATCATCATTTCGACAATTGAAACATGAAATTGCCAGTGAAAGAGTACTCGTACCTTTCGATCCTACCTTACCGCTTGTGCTCGCCTGTGACGCTGGGCCTGTGGGTATCGCTGCAGTCCTCTCACATCTTAAAGACGGTGTAGAACAGCCGATCAGCTTTATATCTCGTTCATTGACATCTGCTGAGCAAAATTACAGCCAACTAGACCGCGAAGCCTTATCAATATTTTGGAGTTTTCAAAATTTTTTTATGTACTTGTATGGGCGCAAATTTACATTAATCACTGACAATAAACCCATCATGCACATTTTTAATCAAACTTCAAAACTTCCCCCCATAACATCAGCACGGTTGCTTAGATATGCCACCTACCTAAGTGGGTTCGATTACAATATCATACACAGATCGGCAGATAAACATCTTAACGTTGACTATTTCTCTCGAGCACCTCTTGCCAACACACCTAACCACCCTGATGAAGAAGACGTCATTCAAGAATACGTCATCAACCAAATATCATCAACGACGATCAATAGCAAAACCATCGCCACCGAGACTTCAAAAGATTCAGAACTCTCGAAACTTAGGGCTGCACTACACTCCGGTGCAAACACGGATCCAATGTACTGCTTACACTCTGGAATAGTGTTCCGTGGCCTTCGCGTTTATATTCCCATATCATTAAGACCAGAGATTCTAAATGAATTACATTTTACACACTTGGGAATATCTAAAATGAAATCCCTGGCTCGCCGATATTCCTACTGGCCAAATATTGACCAGGATATCGACAGACATGTTAGATCGTGTGCAGCATGTTCCCAGATCAAAAACAATCCACCCAAAGAAGTTGTCCATCCATGGGGAAGAGCCAGATAAGAACTTCCAACGCATCCACATTGACTATGCCGGTGTTTTTCTAAACCATTATTACCTTATAGTAGTCGATGCAAAATCTAAATGGCCAGAAGTTAGAATCACAAAAGAAGCTCCTACCTCTTCCAAGACAATTAAATTTTTGAATGACATATTCAGTTATCACGGTCTGCCAGACATATTGGTTTCAGACAACGCGAGTATCTTCACTAGCACGGAATTCTCCAATTTTTGTGTTTCAAATGGAATCTATCAAAAAACTATCCCCCCCCCCGACACCCCGCTACAAATGGATTGGCAGAGCGCTATGTACAAATTCTCAAAAACAAGTTAAAATGCATGAGCGACAGCAAGATTCCAGTTAAACATCTAGTGCGTGACATCTTAGCTCGTTTTCGGGCGACCCCGCTCCAGTCTGGGAAGTCACCTGCTGAAAACTATTTAAATAGACAACCCAAAATTAAATTAGACTTACTCCGACTACCCACTCCACATATCCGCACTTCAACTCAAGCTGCAAAGCGAAATTTTTGTGTGGGAGACCGAGTGTTGTCGAAAAGTTATATGGGAAGCAAGACATGGGAGTTCGGTACTATCACACGAGTCCTAGGAAAGCTGACGTACCTTGTCAAGCTCGACAAGGGACCCAACATCAAACGTCACACGAATCAACTACGAAAATCGGAGGTGGAGATACCACATGGTAGGAGTGACATAACATCTGATGTCCGGCAACCGCCATTTGTTACAGTGTCTGAAGGACCTGCTTTATCACCCAGTACCACTGAACAGACAGATTTTCCTGCTTCAAGACCTACACCACCGTCTTCAAGATCTAGTAATGGACCTGGTTTATGGTGCAGTACCACAGAACAGGAGGATCCTCCTGCTTCAATACCTTCGCCACCTTATTCAAGAGCTACCCGAGTGAGAAAGCCGCCTTCATACTTAAAGGACTTCGTTCGAAATTAAAACTCTTACTTTCCTTCAAATTAAGTGTGGGAGAATGTTATGATATTAGGTAACACTGATTGCGTAAAAACCTCCCAGCAGTGTTATAATAGTCATACTGTAATATTCCTTTGATTTATATCAATTAATGTATGTTCTTATCTCATAACCTGTTTATTAAATGTGTTGCATTAGTTTACACCTTATTCAAAATATACAACACCGCAGAAGATGTGAGGGATTCTTGTCACCTAAGACGAGTTCTGTTAGTCATTTTTTTACTTTGCGTCCTTCCGTCTCTTTAAACTTCATTAAAAGTCTCTTTTTTAGATCGGTATAGGGAGTGCCAGAAAGCTGCCGGTCCATAAAATCCGAAAATTGGGTCTAAAGACCCGACTACGTGGTAGTATTTCGTGATTTCCTAGACTACAGAGTCTCTGCATTTGGTAGATCGCCTCTTCTAGAACGCGTGAGAGTCATTCAGGAGTATCCATTGCCTGAAACGGTCAACGATCTTCGGCGATTTCTAGGAATGATCAATTTTTACAGAAGAGCTCTTCCCAACACGGCTGCAACTCAACAACCACTTTTCAACCTCTGTGGGACAGTCAAGAAAAGTGATCGTCGCAAAATTCATTGACTCCAGAAGCAGAGGCATCGTTTCATAAGCTTAAAGAAGAACTCGCCAATGCTACATTGCTTGCTCCCATCTCCTGAAGCTCAGCTTATTCTGTATGTGGACGCGTCTGATTTTGCCGTAGGTGCATCTCTACACCAACTATTTAATAATGGGTCACATCCATTGGGATTCTTTTCTAGAAAATTCACAAACGCACAGAAAAACTACAGTACCTACGACCATAATTTACTTGCTCCTCTTTTGTAACTTGTGTTACAACCTTGTTACTGGGCGATTTTCTGATATAAATGTGGATATAATTGGTCCTTTGCCACCTTTCCATGAATTTCGTTATTTATTAACCATAATAGACAGATTTTCACGTTGGACTGAAGCCATTCCCATTACAGATATCACGGCCGAAACTGTTGCAACTGCACTTCTGCTCCACTGGATCACACGTTATGGAGTACCTGATAAACTTACTACTGACAGAGGTAAACAATTTGAATCCCAACTTTTCTCTGAGTAGGCCAAATCTCTGGGCATAGAACACATCAAGACGACATCATACCATCCTCAAGCGAATGGTAAAATTGAGAGGTGGCATCGACTTCTGAAGACATCCATGAAAGCACTCCTTACCGGTTATTGGGTTTCGATCCTCCCATTTATACTTATGGGAATACGTTTTTATATCATCCCAGAAATCAACGCTTCATCGCCCGAACTAATTTTTGGAACACCCATGAAATTGCCAGCTAATTTTTTCCAGGAAGTTCAATCCAACAACTTAAACACCCACACCATTTTTCTTATTTTTTGTAACCCGTCACAATTTTTTTATCAGTATATTGTTAATTATTTAATTTGTTCACATCAGATTAAGTAACCTGCTGCTATAACATATGGTAATTGGATTAAAATATGAGAAGGTTATTGAGAAGTTTTGTACGTGTCGGGTTAATTATCTCAGTGTATTTGTTTTCTTAATTAATACATTTCATTAATAAATACTGACTCTATCTACCAGAACAACCTCTATTGAAAGATATTGAGACTTGTAAGAAAAACGTAAATAAGGAGTAGTGGAGAACTATTTAAATTCAACAAGCAATAAACAATTACATACACACACATATACACATATATTGCTTTTTTCTTCAAATGAATGTTATTAGCGTGTAGATTATATTGTTTCGAAAGTTTAGTTTTTTAATGTATATTTAACGACGAGAAAAGTTATAGTGGGTTAGTTTTGTTCAGAGAGGGCTGAATAATTAGAACTGTCATCCATTGAAAAGGCTTTTTTTATTATGGACATGGGTTTGTGTAAATCAAGAAGTTGCTGTAAACTTGTTAAGAACACTTGTTGCAGTGATCCAAGTCAAAGGTTGAATTACCCCATACTAAAACGTATTTGTTTGATTAAAAAAAAAAACCAACTATATATTTCTATATTATGTTTTGTGCTTTTCCTTCATATTTATATGCCATTATTTATATTTAATTTAATTGAAAGCCAAAATAACCTTTTTGGGTAGAAAATTTGAATTTTCAAACTGTGCCACTTTATTTTGTGGTGAAGTGTAATTATACATACAGAGAAAAACAGGAATATACATAAAACAAAACTAATTATTTTTTATTAACAACATTTTTACTATTTTTAACAGTTTTTTTGTCAACTTCTACTCTGAGAACGAATCTTCATAATATCAAGAATTTCAATATTTCTTTTTCTGAAATAAAAGAACCTAATTTGAAAATATTAAGGGGTAGGTATTTAAACAAAATTCATAATCTTACACATCTTTTTCTTGTTTCGTATAGGTAAGGACCACGGCATTCAACTATTGCGTTTGGGTCGGGCTTCCACTTCTTTATTTTATTTATTTATTTAAATTTTATTCTATAAATTACTTCGTCGATACAAATGCAAAGCATCGAATGTAAAAAAAAAAAAAAAAAAAAAAAAAAGGTTTTTTTCTTTCTTTTCATCTTTAACGATTCGTTATTGCTTTAAGACATTATCAGAAAGTTTCCATAACTTAGTTATTCGTCCCCTTTACAGAGTGAATTCAAATTAGAGATTTCGCTATAACGTATATCAATCTAAGTAAGCTATTTCTTAAATAAAGCCAAGAATCATTTTTTTACATTCGATGCGTTTTACTTGGAACGAAAGATAAAGAACTTAAAAAAAAGATTATTGGTAAGTAACACAGTTACAATTTACTACACTAAAACTATGAATCTAATTACTAGTCTGAAACGAGAATAATAATGTACTGATCCGTCTATCCTCCTGACAATGGTTTGTATATATATATAACAATAGAAAGGGGATAGAACTGACTCAGATATCTGGGATTATACACCTTAACTGATGTTATGTGTACGTATATTCATGCCACATTTATAATCACCACATTTGTCATAAAAAAATATGAAAATATTGGTGGAATGTTTATTTATCTATTAAATACAAAACTATGGTTAGAAACGATTAAACATAAATATAATATAGATTAAAAAATAATCCAATGGTATCTAGAACAGAATGGATATTTTATTTAGTTAGTTGTAATAGATCAAACAAATATTAATTAACAAAGAAAAAGGTGTATGTAAATCCAAAACGAAACAAACAGACCAGAACTAATATTTAGCTAAGATTAAAAATGAAACCATCACATTTACTTTTTCATCACTACAAGTCACAAACTATACTATTGGATAACTTTCGTAATGCACTCGTGCCACTATATTAGATACATGTTGCTCAGCAACGAGATTAAATTATCTAATTTCATTTTGATTGTCTTGTGTGTCAGTTGGGTCTCCATTATGCCCTCATATCATACGCATGTTATCATATTACTGTTTATCTTCTTTCTATTTGTATTCCACTACATTTGCTGATTTCCACTATTTTAAGAGCTAGTATGGATTCATGACATGAAGTTTAAAAAAATAAAAATACATAAAGATCTTATTATTCTGCATGTTATTATTACTTGAATATGTAAATAACCGCTAAGCACCGTCAGAACTTACCGTTTCAACAAGTTAGTTATATTTTTAAGGACCTGGAAGGCATTGGATACCATGTACAGATGGTTGCTCACCAATCCACGGTCGACTATGTAATATCATTTTACATCGAATCATTTTTCCGGAGTTAACTCCTTTACTAGCATAGGTTATTGTATAAATGTTTCCAGAGGTAACCTGATAAATCACGGAACAAACATAGTTTTAGTTCTAATTTTAATGTTTCATAAAGAACCATATAGTATTAGGAATGTCTATATAAATAAAATTATTCTTGTTAAATTGCATAGATAATGGAAAATAAATAACCTTGTCAGCGGCCTTAAGAACATGCACACTTTTAATCCGCACTGTTTCCTGTGGTTCACCGAATGATCCTTTTGCGTTTTCAGAAGCGATTGCTTTCTGTAGTAAGTTGTGGATACTTTCATCATGTGGGTCAACATCAAACTCTTTACCAACCTTTAAAAAAATAATAATAATAGTAATACGCTTTACGAATAATGAATAATAATAGAAGTGCCAATACAAAATTTCAAATTTCTGTTACAAGTCAATTACTTATTCAAAGTATTGAAATACAACTGATAGCAGTTAAGTATTTTTCCATCTTTATCAATCAGTTAAAGGATTACTCATTATTATTACTAAATTCTTCCCAGAAATGGAAGTCGTAAAGCAAAAAACTCAAAGAAATTTTACTCTGGGTTCTTCTTGTTCTTCCAATAGGCTTTCGTTCTTTTCGAAAAGTGTTTTTTACGTCCTTACGACAACTTTGATCTGTATTACTTTTGTTTTGGTTGCCCTGCTGCAAGTTCCCATATGTCTATTTTGTGTCCGAAAGCGTCTCTTTCTTATTTTCTGAAGGTGTCTAATTCTTTCGGTTGGTCTTATGTTTGCATTTTTGCTGTCCTTTTGAATTTAATCTAGCCAAGGTGTGGAATTCGAGGTTATATAATCTGTTATCCTTTTTGTCAATCGATTTCTTTCGATTACTTATCATTAATTATAAATTGTTTGCCGTGGATGTAGATTAACTCAGAGGGTGACAATAAACTACCAGCTCCAGTGCCTGAGTTGTGATTTCAGCCGAGGATGATCTGAATACACCTGGGATACACCTATTTGGTATAAAGTGGGTACCTTTGAAATGTGCAGGCTGACCATGTAAATTTGTATCATATTCGGTTTCGAAACAGTATTTCCTTACCAAGTACCACAGATCCAGGAAAAATCAATGGAATGCTGATTTCTCTCTATTAAGTGTCATAACAATTCAGAAATAATGAATTAGTAAGCTGTAATTGTGTATTATTTTGAGTAGAGGATCTGAATAAGATAAATGTACGATGATAAAAAAAAAATGTCTATACTATGAAATGACGTTGATGTTATCAATTCCTGAACATCCCCGTTTCCATAACGTTGTATCATTGTTGAGATGGTGGAAAAACGTACGTTGCACTCAGAGGTTCATTTAGGTACCACAGCAATTCTATATTAATTTTTTTCTGATCTTTTGTAAAGTTTTATATAATAAATAATATTATATAATTGACATATTTAAGATGAAAAAACATATATCATTATATATTTAAACTTTTACTTATATACCAGCAATACAGCATTGGTGAAGCACACGCCAACAATGCACAGGATGATTGCTTTAGTGAGCATTGTGAAACCAAACTGCAACTGATAATTACTGGGATGTTCGGTCGGGTTCTATTAAACCTGGTGTATGCGCAGGTAGTAAAAGTATTAGTCATCCCATTGTGCTTTAATGTGCATCGTTATGCTTCAAAAGACGTCCACTCTACCAAATCATTACCAATAAATTTATTCCTATTTTTCTTTTCTATTTTTTTTTTACTTTCATAATAAAAATTAATTTATTGATTTATTGGTACTTATACAAGGCTCTTCAATTAGAGCTATCAAATCCGTCCAGAATTATATGTACACGCAAAAATAACTAATTTACAAGAATTGGATGGCTGAGTAGAAGAAGGTAATAGTAAACCAAAACTTATGCGTGAAAACGCTTGAAACCGATTTGTTCTTTTCATAGCAAATTAAAACGAACAATTCATATTTTAATTGAAAACTTATGTGATAACAAACACTTGGCATTCAGGCAGGAGGAGGGAGGAAAATATAAAAAAGGTTTCCTTTTTCCAGTAGGTGGAAATTGACAGAATTGTATGAAATAAAATGTGTTATAATTTATTCATAAAATAATTTGTGAGGTAAGAAATAAAAAGTGTTAATTGTTAGACAGAAAATAAACTCTTTTTGAATTAAATGTAAAAAAAAAAAAATTAAGGACATCCTACAAAAAACAAAACCGAAAAAAGATTTAGCTAAATCTTTTTCATCATAAAGGTCTCTAGTTGTGGTAGGCCGGGCAATTATATTATTATAAAACAGTCTGTCATCAGGAATGTACAGGAGCAGCTTGCGGATGCCTGTATAAATTCGAAAAGGATGTCACCTCACTGATTTTGTTGTAACTTTTTTTGGTGGGGATTATTGGTTCTGCTGCATCCACATATTTTAGTTCTATCCTTTAAAGTTTTCGATTTTAGTTCTGTGTCAAGTTCATTACATTGATGTTTTTATTTTATTTTATGTTTTTTTTTACCGTTTTCTGCTCAACGAAAATTTGTCTTACTTTCTTGAAGTCTTTAGTGGACTGTTTGCAATTCTTCTCAATAAATGTAAATATGGATAGGGAACTTCTTTTTTTTCAGAATAAAACACAATAGAGAAACTTTTTTTTTTCAGATTTCAATAAAAATGGCCAAGGAAAATAGGGGGTCCATTAAAATGAAAAACAGTTGAGGAGAGCGCTGAAATACATTCTTCAATTAAATCTTCAACTAGGTTTAAAATCCCAAAATCAAGCTTATCCTTCGGAAAGCTTCACCCTTTTTCAACAAAGGGACCTCCTACTGTTTTAACTACTGAAGAAGTAACCAAACCCACTTATTGCGTTACTAGGAAAGATATTGTTAAGTCGTTCAATTCCATTTTCTTGATTATAAATTTCCCAACTATTGCGCTCTCACTCAAACTACTTTTTATTTCTATATTTCATTTATATGTTGTAGAATTTATATTATTTATGTGTAGTATAGTTCTTTTCCGTTATCTTTTATCTTTAATTTTTTTTTTCATTTATTTCTTATAGTACATAATGTGTGAATGTAATCAGAAAGCCACCCATATTACTTATTGCCCGAATTTGTGGCATATTGTAATATTACTCAATTGAAGTTTTTATTCTAAAAAAATAAAAATAAAACACAGGAGAAATTTCTCCCAAGTTCCTCCAATAACTTCCATTTCCAATAACTTATTTAGTGAGCAATTTTTTAAGAGAACCAATAAAGACTGAAAATGAAAACGCTTCAATCATGAAATCGATGTGAAACTTTTTAATGATTGCCATAATTAATCATTTGGGTGATAACTATTATTCATTTCTAAGAGAATTCAACAATAGGCAGCAGGTTCCCTAAAAGGGACATCGTTTGAGTTAACAAAGAACTCTGGAAGCCTAAATTTGTTAATTTAATTAACAATTTATGAATTTAAAATCTGAAGAAAAGTAATGTCCAACTACTGGTCCACCAATGCCCAAGATTAGGAACAACTGTCCAACTATTAGGCCGAAGTAAGTTTTGGCTTTGATAATTATTTTAAAATCCCATACTAAACGAATCTAAAAAAAAATAATACCTTCATATTCTAATAGACTTTGAGAGGATAAAAAAAAAAAAGAAGTTAAAAGATATGACAAAAAGCTGATTCTATAGCCAGAATTTTAGTGGGAGAGCCAACGTAAGTGTCCAACTATTGGGCCCGTTTTCCTACACACAGACACACATATAATATATATATATATTTTTTTATATAAATGGACATTACTAGCGTGTAGTTTAGACTGCTTTGACAATTTAGTTTTTTAAATTATATTTTATGGCAAAAAAGTTGATAATGTTGTTTATTTCAAAGTCCGGTACGATTTGAAAATATTGGATACAAATTTGGATAGTAGGAGAATAATGAGATAGTGGGACCACGTTAACCTTCCAATAACAAGCAATATTGTCTTACGTTGACCAACAGGGTTAGACGTTGAACTGAACCATTTCTTTCGAAGATGCAGGCAGGGGCTGTAGTTGAAACTTTTAAACAGAATGGACATTAAAGGAATTTTATCTCACAATCAGTCTATCACTGTAGCACCTCCTAATTGAGCTCTTCCAGTGACATTACACTCACCAATTCACGTGACTTATTTTACGACATCTTCCAAGCAAATCCCAAATCGTCTCTACGATGTCCTCTAATCTGCAGTGGCCATTATCTTTGTATTTAAATTCACTCTAGCAAGTCTTCTTTTAATGTTTCTCGCATTTCTTGTTCCTTCATTAGTTGTTCGAATAAGTTAAACAGTCTTAGAGGATCTTTAAAACCAATTCCGAATAGTGTGTTGAATAATAAACCTTTCATTTCTTGGATCTGTCATATATTGAAAATTATGGAATTGGGATTGTTTAAATTAAGAAATTACAATAACCTTGATAACAACTCTTCAAGCTAATGGTGGAACTATTCCATACTAAGACGTATTTCTTTGATAAAAAACAAAACAAACTATTTACACATTATGTTTTGGTCTTTTCCTTCATATTGATAGGTCATTATTTATATTTAATTTTAATTGAATTACTTATTCCACATTTGTGGAAGATTCTTGTGGTGCTGTTATACATACATTTATAATTAAGAAAAACAGGAATTTAAATAAAACAAAACTAATTATATAAACAGCATTTTTATTATTTATTTTTACCAATGACGTGTTTTTTTGTTTTTTTCAAATTCTTCGCTGAGAGCGATTTTTCTTAATATGGAGGATTTCATTTTCTTTTTTCATTTTTTTCCTGAAACGAAAAACCTCATAAATATACTTGAAAATATTAAGGTGTATTTAAACGAAATTCATAATCTTACACTAAGATTTAAAAAAAAATGTGATTACATGTTGGTGTAATGTTTATGTACCAAATCAATACAAATCTATAGGTAGAAAAACAATAAAACAACAAAACAATACAAACAGAACTAGTATTAAGCTAATATTGAAATCAACAATCTCATTTACTTTTTCGTTATTCCAAGTCACAAACTGTACTCCTGGGCAACTTTCGGAATGCACTCGTGCCACTTTATTAGATACATGTTGCTCAGCAACGAGATTGAAATATCTAATTTTATTATTCACTTTAGTTCCTTTTCAACAGTCCTAAATAATAATTCCATTTCCTAGATCTGATACTGTGCAATATAATTGCATGATATAATTCAATATTTTTATAGATAAATAAAACTTCTATTATAATTAGTAAAAATTATTAAAGTTTTTTAAGTATAGGTGCGGGCGAAGCCGCGACGGGGGTTGCTAGTATATATAATTATTATTAGTCAAAATATTTTTTTACATTGCTTCAAATATTTTAACTACTATTTCAGAATGACAAAGTAACAATTGCCAAACAGCAACAAGTTTCATATTTCTTGGTCTAGCTTCAAGATTCATCCAATCTAAGCTGGAATTCCCCGCCTTGCTCCTATCATCTAAATCATCTTCATTATTGATATTCTAATCACTCCAGACATGTTTCAGGTAACGTTTGTGGGCGATACAGTAGACATATTGTTCCACCCATATCCTATAACAACCTCTTCAGATCTCCTAAGACACCCAGATCGGGCTAAGGTCTGAGCGATGACGAATAGAAATTAGTGAACTTATATATTCTTACTAAAATGAACGCACATGACTATTATCATTCGGTTTAGTTCCTGCCCCCCGGTTCCGATCCTATTTCCCAGATTTGGTACAGTACTATATCTGGAAAACAACAATCCTGGAAAACCGTGGTGCTATGCGACCCATTTAAATCAAGTCACTACTCCCTTTATTTACATCGTGTAGCAGCTGAACAACACATACAGACTTTAATATTTGGATATTTGAAATTTTAAAATACTATATTGTATATGAATATACTTATAAAGTACATAAGACAAAGATTTTAAGAACACGCAATAAAGGTTAAAAGTTGGATGAGGGTTCTCCATTAAAAAGAAACAAGAAAAACCTTGAATTAGTCTAAAGCAGATATTAGATCTCTATTATGCCTTCTATCATATTACTGTTTATCTTCTTTCTATTAGGATATCACTACATTGTATTGCTGATTGCCATTATTGTTAGATCTGGTAAGAATCAATTAAATGAAGTTTTAAAAAAGTTTTTGGTTTTTTTGAACTGTAAGGTTCCACATAGTATTATCTGAACTTACCGTACTAACAAGTGGTTCATTAGATATTGATAAAATTGAAGAGCATGATTTGGAACGCATAGCTGGTGGAGAATCGGTCTCTGGCTCCTCAAGTAATGCGACTGTACATTTAATTTCACGCCCGGTTTGAAGTCCTTGAGTAACATAGCTTACTGTGTAAATGGTTCCAGGGGTATCCTGATAAATCACGGAACAATACATAGTTTTAGTATTAATTTAAATGATTAGTTTAGAACCATATAATAGTATTAGGAATACAATTGTAACATATATTATTCTTGTCAAATCTTATAGATAATGGAAAACAAAAAACCTTTTCAGTGTCCTTAAAAGCTTTAAGAATCATCTTTATTGCGTGTGGTTCACCGAATTCTGTTGGGCTTAAAGCATTGATTGATTTCTGCAGTAAATTGCGGACAGTTTGATCGTTTGGGTCAACCTCAGTCTCTCCAGCAACCTTTAAAAAAAAAAAAATAATAATAATAATAGTAATACGCTCTACGAATAATGAATACTAATTTAAGTGTTAATACAAAATTTAAAATTTTTGTTACAAGACTGTTCTAGTGTTGAATTACAAATGACAGCAGTAAAATATTTTTGTCCTCTTTATTAATATGTTAAATAACTAATTATTATTATCATATTAGGAAATTATCCACAGAAATAAAAGTCGTTAAGCAAATAACAAAATAATCGCTTTGATCCTCTGTCCAACGAAATTTTGCAGCGATCTGATTTTTTTTTTTGCTCTAGATCTCTATCCACGTTGGGCTGGTGAATGATCAAGTTTTAAGAGCCTTACAGTTATTAGTTTATCAGAAAATTAAATTTCTAAATACATAATGAAAGCAGGATTAAATTGCAAATAAAAGAGTCCTGGTAAAATGTTTTGACAGTCTTTTACCCAGCAAAAGAAAAAAACCGTTTGATACCATTTTGACTTGTGAGGCCTGGCGTAAAAACGTAAATGTTAAAAACATTAATCGAATAGGTGGTGGGGATAGCGTTGCATGTTGGATTTCATAATTGGTTTCTTTTTCCGTGGTATGAAATTTTGGGATTTCATAAGAATGGTAATTTAGAACGGTTCTCCCAGCTGCTAACTTATGATATTTATCTTGAATCTGTTACCTTTACTGTGGATTAACGTTGTATGTTATCTGTGATTCCTAACCACCTTCGTTTTCGTAGTCTTGTGTCATGGTTGAGGCGGTAGAAAAACGTACGTTGCACTAAGAGGTTCATTTAGGTATCGCAATATTGCTATATTAGTTGCCTAAAGTAAGATACAACGTCATTCCCGCCACCCATTCAATTTTGTAAATATTGATAAATTAGTTCATACCTGAAATAATGAATCATCTTATCAGTTAAATGCAATTATTTAGCTTCGTTCTACTCTCTCACCAACATAAGTAAATTTTTTTTTTATTAATCCCACAATGTAAGATTATTAAACAACAAACATATTGAAGATTTTTGTTTATATTCAACGCTTAAAAAAAACAACAAATTATATAAATTTAATATGGAGTGCAGAGAACCAGTGACCTAGAACTGACCAATCAAAAGAGACTGTATATCGCTGCTTTCCGACATAAACCAAAAACAAATAATTTTGATTTGGCATCGATCCCACAGTAATTGAGGTATATGAACAGACATGGATTTACGCATGGGTAGAATAGGCATTTGCCGAGGGCGGAAAAAAATAAATGCATTTTTCGGTTCTGTCCAGAACTAAAAACGCAAACGAATTCATTGATTACGATGTGCACTGAAAGAGACTTTACGCAAAACTATACTCGTACTTTGAAAAACTGGTGCATGATTTAGTAGTAAAGAAATCGCGGGGTAAGTCATTATGTGGGTGAAATGTTGGTTAGCTTAAGTAAAGATGATTACTTACAATTACTTTAATTGTAACATCCTTCTACTCTCTCACCAACATATGTAAATTTTTTTTTTTGTTAATCCCACAATGTAAGATTATTAAACAACAAACATATTGAAGATTTTTGTTTATATTCAACGCTTAAAAAAGCAACAAATCATATAAATTTGGTATGGGGTGCAGAGAACCAGTGACCTAGAACTGACCAATCAAAAGAGACTGTATATCGCTGCTTTCCGACGTTTTATTTATTACTTTAACTTCAATTACTTTAACAGTTACTTTAACTTAAATATTATTCAATCCATAATTTCAGTCAAGTTAAACTCATTATAGGTTAGGTGCTTTTTATAATTGACAATGTGTTGAACCACTGAAGACAGGATTTAATGTCCCGAAACATTTAATTAGTTGTACATTTGTTAATTGAAGAGGGGTTATGCCGAATCGAATAAAAAGATTTTTACGTTCAAGAACGTCTTTGTTTCCCAAAACATGCTGTGTTTTTTTTTTCAATCAAATGTACTTTTTTTGTATTAAACTGAATTTGACTCCACTAAAACAAGCATCTGACAAAGTGACAGGAATATAGTAAGCTAAAGCCTTGCTAATCCGATATAGGCCTAATGTAAGGTAGAGCCATTTTCTTATCCTCACAGAGCAGGCAAAGGTCCACTACTTGATTAAAGTGACCATCTAATAATAACAGTAATATATTTGCCAAATTGTTTTATGATTAATATTTCTTCAAATATTATATAATTAACGTATCTAAGATAAAAAAAAATATATTATTAGCAATATTTTTAAACTTTCACTTATATACAAACCAATACAACATTGGCGAAGCACACGCCAATAATGCACAGAATTGCCGTAGTGGACATTTTGAAACCAAACTGCAACGAATAATTGCTGTAATGTTCAGTCGGCTTTTATTAAGCCTTGTGTATGCGCAGGTAGTAACATTATTCATCATCCCATTGTTCTTTAATGACCATCTTTATGCTTCAAAAACCTCCACTCAACCTAATCATTACCAATATTTATATCGATTTTTCTTTCTTTCTTTTTTTTTCTTTCATTATAGCAATTAATTTACTATAATTTTTTTTTCAGCTGTAGATAGATGCTTGCGTTGGGATACTCAAATTCTTTGTATTTGTTTGATAAAAAAACAAAAAAAAAAATTATTTTTTGTTGTTTTAGCCCTGATGGAGACCTGCAAGGCACGTCGAAACGTCGGCACGCCAAATATAAAGTTTTTTATTTAAAAACTTGGACGTGTTTATTTACTGGACTGCATCCTTGACCATTTCTTCACTTACATTACATCCTACAGTCAACAATAGAATCATCATCATAAAAAATATTTACACATTATGTTTTGGGCCTTGCCTTCATATTTATAGGCCATTATTTATATTTAATTTTAATTGAAAGGTGAAATAGCCTTTTAGGGAGCAAAACTTTTAATTTTTTAAAAATTTTTATACTGTGCCAATTGTTTGTGGTGAAGTGTAATTATATATTTACAATTAGAGAAAAAAAGGGATATAAATAAAAAAAAAACTAATTATATCACAAGCATTTTTATTATTTTTTTTTATGTCGTTTTTTGTCAACTTCTTCTAATCAGAGAGCGAATCTTCGTAATATCAAGGATTTCAATTTTTTTTTTTCTGAAACCAAAACCCTCATATATTTGAAAATATTGAGGTGTATTCAAAAGAAATTCATTATCTTAAACATTTTTTAAAAAAATTTTATTTAATAACTTACTTCGTATCGTCGATACAAATGGATATCCAATGTAAAAAAATGATTCGTTGTTGCTATTGGACATTATCAAAAAGTCTACATAAACGACCGTTTAACATATTTATTCCGCTCCTTTACCGAGTGAATTCGAATTCTAGAGTTCGCTATAACGTACACCTGCCTTGCTATCGCTTAAATAAAACAAACATTTTTTCACATTCGATACATTGCATTTGGATCGACGATATGTGGCACATTTGTAAATAAAAAATATGAAAATATTTTATATTAGAAATGTTTATGTACCTATTAAATACAAAACTATGGGTAGAAAAAACAATACAACAACAAAACAATACAAACAGACCAGAACTAGTATTTAGCTAAGATTAAAAATTACTCTATTACATTTTATTTTTCATATGCCATATCACAAACAATACTCATGGGCAAGTTTTGCAACGTACTCCTGTCACTCTATCAGATACAGGTTGCTCCTTAACGAGATCTAATTTCACTTCACTATTTTAGATTTTTTCAATCTATACTTATATATAATAGGATAAGCCATTTTCTTCTGTGGTGGCTAACCACAAAAATTACTAAACCGATCTGTACCAAATTTTAACCACATCCTCTTTATAGTTCCAGGAAGGTTTATCATAATAAAATCTAATGATTTTCAATTAATTTTTTATTAGGAAAGCTGTAAATAACAGTGAAGTTTTAAAACGAACTGATAAGTGGCGAACGCTATTCTATATGATAGGTTACAAACCTACAGAACTTGGTAAACTATAAAAATTGGTAATAAAATGTACTTAGGTATATTCAATTAAATTATTAAAAAAGATTTAATTATGTGTTGCGACATTTAGATCCTAGTCAAGTTTGAAAATCTATCAATATGTGGTTAGTACCGTTCTGCAATAGTGTTTACAATAGTAAAACAACTGAAACCAACGGTAACAAATTTAAATATCGTCTTCATCGTTCTAGGAAGGTTTAGTAATAATCAAATTTACTCTTTACTATTTAATAATCAAAAATTTGAATGAACAATATTGAGTGGCAGAAACGAGGTTCGCTACACTGTCATAAACTTTTATGGTTAGTAATTAAAATCTAAACTAATAAAATCGATAAAGTTATTGCCGAATAAAAATTATTACCAAATAAAAACATCGGTCCTTTGCTTTTTGATATTGTGTGCAAAATTATGATCATGGGCCTTCAGTTGTAAGTACGGATAAAGCAGTCCATTGTCTGCAAGTTTCTTAATTGTCTCTGTCCATCTGGATTAGCAACTTATAGATCAAAATTAAAAATTGGATTTTTAATTATGCTTTTACGTAATATTCAACGACCTAGTGCACCTATTCATGATAATATAATTGAGGAAATATTGTTTATTAATTGCATGATATAATACTAGATTTTTATCGATAAATAAATAAAACTTCTATTATTAGTTAAAATTATCCAAGTTATTTAACAATAAGTTTTTATAATAAGTTATTTAACTATGACTTTTTATAAGAAGGTTATAAGTAATAGGTTATAATAACAGGGGATGCTAGTATAATAAATATATAATATTATTAGTAATCAAAATATTTTTAACACACATATTTTAACTATAATTTTAATTCTGTTTGTTTCAGAATGACATGTCCTAGTAACAATTGCCCAACAGCACCAAGTTTCAAATTTCTTGGTCTTGCTTCAAGATTCATCCAATCCAAGCTGGAGTTCCCCACCTTGGTACTATCATCTATATCATCTTCATTATTGATATTCTAATCACTCCAGGCATGTTTCTGCTAACCTTAATGGAAGATACGGTCGA
Organism: Euschistus heros; assembly: GCA_003667255.2. Lineage (NCBI taxonomy): Eukaryota > Metazoa > Arthropoda > Insecta > Hemiptera > Pentatomidae > Euschistus > Euschistus heros. The sequence goes on along the minus strand of RCWM02000287.1, from coordinate 819,860 downwards.
AATATTGTTCCAACCTTATCCTATTCCAACCTCTTCAGATCTCCTAAGACACCCAGATTGGGCTAAGGTCTGAGCGATGGCGAATACAAATTAGTGAACTTATATATTCTTACCAAAATTAACGCACATGGCTTTTATCATTTGCTTTAGTTCCTGCCCCAACAGTTCTGATACTATTTCCCAGATTTAATACTTTGCGATATTTGACAATATTGGCTTTTTAGTGAACATTATCATGTGAAGAGGTGGTAGTGGGTGGTTTCGTGTAGCCTATTTTAAGTCTAGTCTCTACAATTTCCTTCATTTACATTGTGTAGTAACTGAACAACACACACAGACTTTAATATTCTGATATTTCAGATTTTAAAAGTTTATATTCTATAACAATATACTAATAAAGTGAATAAGACAAAGATTCTAAGAACACGCATTAAAAGCTAAAAGTTAGATGAGGGTTATCTGTAAGAAATAAACAAAAAAAACAAAACATGAAATAGTGTAAAGGTACCAGATATTGGGTCTCCATTATGCCTCATTTCATATGTTACCACAGCGGTCTCCAAATCAGGCCAGTGTCACCAATCCGGCCCGCGACACACCCTTAAGATGCGTATTCACTTAAGCATTCGCCCTGAATGAGCATGTGAACGTCCTTCTTTTGTTCAGATACGTACAATCGAGCCGTATGGATCAGGCCGATCCAATAGTTGTTGGTAATTCAAAGTGAGCGCGCAGTCGAGTGTTGTGCCTCACATAGCTCATTGTTGTCATTGGGGCGTGGCAGTGTGTTTGCGCATATAATGTTGTCATGCTTGTTGTTATGATAAGTTGAAAAAGTAAATGCAAATAAAGCTAGGTAAAGCTTATCAACAAGTATAATGCGCAAAAACATTTAAATTAAGCACAATAACTAACAAATAATTGAAATAAACCAACTAACATTACAAAGACATAAAAAAAAAAAAAAAAAAAAAAAAAAAAAAAAAAAATATAATAAACTAATGAGATTTATGTAGTTGGGATTTTCTAATGACAATAGTTTGTAGTTGTGGACTAATCTTACTTGTACGAATTATTAAAAGAGATATACGATGCTCATCGGTTAACTTAGATCTGTAAACATTCTTTACGTGCTTCATTTTAGAGAATGTTTTCTCACACAAGTAGGTAGAACCAAAAACAGAATAGAGCCCACGAGCAAATTTATGCAAACTACCAAATTTTGCCAGTGGAAGACTCTTATAAAATTTCAACAAAGATAAGTTTTGATAATTGTTCTTAAATATATCACTACACTGCAGACCCATGATATGAGGTTAAAAATAATACATAACTATTTTATTATTCTGCATCTTATATTTGCTAAAACATTTAAGGTTCTACTGAGTATTATCTGAACTTACCGTTTCAACAAGTTAGATATATTTAGCACCTGGCACGCATTGAATGCCAAGTACAGATGGTTGATCACTGATCCATGGTCGACTATGTAATGAGATTTCACATTGAATCCTATTTCCAGAGTAAATTCCTTGACTAGCATAGCTTATTTTATAAATGTTTCCAGAGGTAACCTGATAAATCACGAAACATAGTTTTAGTGCTATTTTAAATGAATAATATAGAACTATGATTAAAATTAATATTGTATGGAATGACATTATAACTAAAATTATTCTAGTCAAATTGTATAGGTAATAGGAAATAATTAACCTTTCTGGTGGCCTTAAAAACTTGCACTATTTCCTGTGGTTCCGACAATTTTCCTTTTGCGTTTTCAGCAGCAATTGCTTTCTGCAGTAGGTTGTTGATAGTTTCATCATTGGGGTCAACATCAACTTCTCCACCAACCTTTAAAAAAATATATATATATATATAGTTTAAAAAACTAAAAAAACAGGTTTTAATAGCCAACCGAATCTTAGACAAAATCTAATGATCCACAACTATTAGTATATAACATTTTTTAATTGGATTAGCCATTTTTGTGTTATATACCCTTCAACATGACCAAAACTAACTTTTTGAGAATGTTGGCGAAATTCGTCGATTTTCGACAGTCGATTTTGGCTAAAGGCCTAAATCAAATTCAGCTTAAGAGATGTCTTTAGACGCACAATTTAATAAACTTAAGTTTTGTAACTGATACATTTTTCGATTTAAAGCATTTTTGTATTTGCTTTTTGCAAAATCTGTAAAAAGTACAAAAATTTGGGGGTTTTTTGTCCACCAAAAATTTTCAGCTTATCAAATGTAGTCACATTTTTGATATTTTATTCTCAGGACCCATCTGGACCATACCGAATCATAAAACCTACTTCTCCACATTTGGCAACGCACGTCCCTTTTTTGGGGGTATTTCGACTATATTAAGTAAGATTATTAAAACAAAGTTGTGCAATTATTGTATTGTCATCGGTCCTTGACACGTGTGCGAATTTTCAAGATAATCAGATAGCTGGAATTTGGTGAAAATTATGATGCACAATTCCGTTACATACAGGTGAAGTTAATAAAAGCGTATTAAAAAAATAATAATAATAGTGTGTAATACACTTTTGCAAATAATGAATAATAATAGAAGTGTTAATTCAAAATTTTAAATTTCTGCCTCAAGACAGTTATATTATTGAATTACAACTGACAGCAGTTAAATATTTTTTCCCTCTTCATTTATCTGTTAAAGGATTAAGATGTGAAGGCTAAATTTATTTTTTCTGTCAAGTGTTTATGAATGTTTTGGACATTCCTAAGGTTCGTTTGAACTCCAGGCTTCCTCAGCGATTGTCATTACCATTTTACAAAAGTTAGATGCATATTACGTTTTTCTTGTAATGGCAAACCTGGAGGGCCTCATTTGAGCGGTGGGTTCCATATGTCTTCCGTGCCTTATAAATTTCGCAACTGATGAAAAACCCCGTTTGATGCGGCGTGCAATCTCCCTAGATCTCATCCCATCCTCATTAGTGAAGAAATCAAACGGCGCTTTTCTTATAAAAAAAAAAAAAAAAATTAATTTTTCTCTATAATTGACGTGTTTAGTTGTGTCTCTTTCAAATTTTAACACAGCTCTAAAGTAGAAATGGTATTCATTGGTATCAACCTCAAGAAGATTAAGAAAGTCGTAAAAAACGACAGCGTGTCTATCATTCTGACGCACATAAAACGTAAATTTGTACTAATATAGGATTTAACTATTCAACAAGGTATGATAATTCTGTCTCCTTTTCAAATATCTTAACTTTTACTGCAAGCTGTGTTAGAAAACTAATATCAATCGAAAATAGAGAAAGTAAAAAGTTTTTCTAATTTACAAGGATGTGTCTGAGTGTAGGGGTGTAAACCACTTAGCAATATAGTAAGGAGTCTTTAGAATATGCAGGGCCGTTTGTATAAAAAGTTCTGTTTTACAGATGACAGCAATTTAGTAAGCTAAAGACTGACCACTTCGATATGTGGCTTATGTTCGACAGATTTTTTTTTTTATTTTCTTGCCCGAATAGAACGGGTCTAAATCCAACAATTACTTAAAGTTTCCAATAAATAGTTATAATATATACGTCAATTTGTTTAATGTTCAACATATTTCTTTATCGTTAGTATAAGGGTCTCAAATCTGCATACATTTCCTTACAATATTTAAATATATATATATATATATATATATATATATATATATATATATATATATATATATATTTAGACTGCTTTTTACATGTAATAGTTAATATTTTGATACTTGCAGCTCAGTTTTAAGCTCGTCTGTTGACTTTTTCTGAGGCATTTGTAAGGGTTGTTTCATGAAAGATGTGCACATGTATATGCACTTCACCAATTTAGTATAATATATTCAATAAATTAATTAAGAAATAAAGTTTTTGAAAAAGACAGTTTGAAGTATAAATTATATCTCAATTTTTATGAATAAACGCCATATCAAATGAACTTTAATTGAAAAAAAAATATAACATTTTATTAAAAAAGAGAACATTGGAGGTAAAATTAAGAAACGGAATATAAGGTAATTTAAACATCAAAATGGCTAATAACTTTAAATCCAATCAGTTAAATTCCAGTGTATCAGTAAAATTTCATTTCCTCGCAGTTTTAGGGGTGAAGGAATGAAAAGCGAGGAAATGAAATAATTGCAGTTTTTTAAAATTAACATTATTTTTTAGGCACCATCAAGAATTTTTAGTTACAGAGCTATAGCTATCTCTAGGTTATAACAAGTTATAATTCACATAACTTGTTAAACTCGAGCAAGGGAATGAATCAAAATAAAAATTCGGAGCCGTATCAAAACGAATGCAAACAGGTGTCACTTCTAGACCGCACTTAATTCGTTCAAACATTCCTGTCCTCCATTCTTTTGGAATTAGCGAAACTTAGGGACGTCTTTAGTTATCATAGATACATTTTATGCCTCCGCTAGAGTTCAAAACAAGATCTGGTGAGGGAATGAAACGAAACTCTGGGACATTTTGCGAATCAATTTAATTCTCGGTTTAAGGGTTTTTGGAATCTCCTAACCTTCCCATATTAGCCTAAAAAATACTGAAACCAAAACATTATTCATTTAAAATTAGAAATGTTTAACAGTTTCAAAACATAGACTGGGACACAGTGAGAAAATGAAAATTTGATGTTTGAAACTTCTTTTTCTAAAAAACTTATAATAATATCATATTTATAGTCAACGATTACTCTTCTAAACCTCTCCTTACCCATGAAAAAAAGTAGACATATTCAATTGTCAGAAAGCCTTAAAACTGATAGGACAAAGTATACGCCCCTTCTGGGGGAACGACCCATATTTAAGTTAAAAAAAAAAAAAAAAAAAAAAAGGGATATGTTAACACTCTGTACAAACCTTTATAGCATTGGCGAAGCACACGCCAACAATGCACAGGAGAATTGTCTTAGTGAGCATTGTGAAACTAAACTGTAACTGATAATTACTGGAATGTTCAGTCGGGTTTTATTTAAGCTAATGTATGCACAGGTGTTAACAGTATTCGTCATCCTATTGTACTTAAATCATTGTGCTTCAAAAGACGTCTACTCTACCCAATCATTACAAACTACTTCATATATATATATATTTTTAGTTTCATAATAACAATTAATTTACTGATTTATCTATTTACACAAGGCTCTCCAATTACTACTATTAAATCCGTCCAGTATTATAAGTATAAGCAAAAGTAACAAATTTATTAACGAAATTTTACAAGTCAGAACTGAGCGTTCCACTAAAAGAGAGGTTATTTCACAAACATGTAACTATTTTTAAATCTTCAGCCATTTTCAAACCATGTATGTCAGCATAAAGAGAAAAATCGACCGAAAAATGGTTTATAAATCGCCAGGTGTTTCGATTGACGCTCGGGATTCTATCCAGCGACACACCCTAAAAATCGAGTGTGGTTCTCCTAGAAAAATCACCACATTGTACAACCTTTGGTCAATAGTATAGAATCACAAAGAACTAAATTGAAGACGTTTTAATTTACTTAATGTGCTAAACGTTTTCATCACTATTACCTTTTGTACATGAGTTAGGCAGATAGTAAAAATTTTTAAATAAAATTTTATTTAATAATAACATATTTATAAATTATCGTTGCGACATAATGTTTTTATAAATAAACATACAGATTTCCAAAAAAATACATAGATTTTTGTTATCATAAAGTTTTAATATCGTGTTTAAACAGTTTAAAAATTCTTTCACAAAATAAACAAATATTAAATAAATGATAACTAATTACACAACAAATAACATATTATTTGATTATTTACATAGGTTCACCTTATCATTTATTAAAATCAGACTTTTTTAATGTCTGTATTGTTTCAATATTTGTATCATTGGCTCGTAAACGAGTCTCCATACGTCTATCGCCCACATGAAGTCCATATGGTTGAAACTAGACCAAGAAACTTCAAATTTGGTGCAATTGGGCAATTGTTTGTACAAAGTTATGACATCCTGAAACATAACACCATAATGATAGATAGAATTAAAAAGTTCTAAAAATTATTTTGAGTATTAATAATATTTGAAATGTTTATAATATTTTGGGTAGTACTAATAACCTTTTATCTCAATAAATAAAAAGGAAATGCTTAAAATTTTAACTTTGTTAAATATCTTGGACCTTGACATCAAACTTTTTATCTTGGACAATATTGTTGGAATAGCTTTCAAAAGTGTATGACATTTCTTTAATGAAACGGGAATGGAAATGGTTTCAAAGGTAGAAAATCAGGTCAAATACACAGAAATCACCTGAATTTTAAGGCCTGGGCACACAAGGCGCGGTCTGACGCGGTGGTCAGCGTTAATGTATCTCGGCGGTAAGATCACTGACTTTTATTGCACAGCACAGTATTATCCACTCACATAGAAGGCTGTATACTGCGGTGTCAAGCAGGAGTTCCTCTAAATCGGAACTACTCATTTTCCTCGAACTATCTCGAAAACACTATCATAACCAGCGGAAACCCTTACTATGGAGTGTAGCGGAAAACTATCTCAGCATTGGAAAAATTCATGCTATTATAATCGGTTCAAATCCCCTTCTTAGATCCATTACCGATTTTCCTACCCTAAACCTGAATAATCAACCTATCACCTTCTGTTCCTCCGCTAAAAACTTAGGAATCATTATTGACCAAAACCTTTCCTGGAAGCTTCAAATCACCCGAAAATCAATAGGAACACTCAAATTATTTCATCGTTTCCGCCATAACCTTCCTCAATCCACACGAAAACTTCTAGTTTCCTCATTCATTTTTCCTCAGTTTGATTATGGGTGCGTGGTGTATGGGGACTCTCGATGGGTCTCTGGGACAGATTACAACGAATCGTGAGCAGTTTTATCAGATTTGTTTTCGGAACTCCGAGACGTTCCCATGTTTCGCACCTCTACACGGCCACTGCCTTGGAGTGGCTCTATCCATCCTTCCGTAGACAATATTTCCTGGGCACTTTCCTGTACCATGTCATTAATAACCATTGCGCATCCTACATTTATAACTTATTGAAATTCAAGTCTTCCGTCCACTTTTAACTCACGACAAGATCACGTTCCTCTGACCTATATACTCCCCTCCACCGAACAGCATTATACCAACACTCCTTCCAAGCTCGATCCACTACCCTCTGGAACTCGATCCCTTCTGAAATTAGACGTGCTCTTTCCTTAAACTTATTCAAATTTCTTCTATTCCAATATCTCCTTAATTTCCAGTTAGATGCCGCTAATATGAGTGATAATTAAAAGTCAAGTTAATTATCGGATATGCTATCGCCAATGAATTTGCCTCAGTAAGTATATCATTGTATAAATTTAAATTCTTTTTTGTTTCTCTAACAATTGTTTTTTTTTCTCATATAAGTATTTGTATAGATTAATAGGTGTGCACAGATGTATATGAACACCTATATGTACACAATTTGGAATCAGATGTGTGAATATATGTTTTATGCATCTGTAAATATTTTGTCTTATCAATATTTAAGTAGTTCTTGAATTTTGTCAATATATTTTTCGTTGCTATTCATTATTTGTACTTTATTTGATTAATTTATTTTATATATTTCTTTATTTTTCTCGAACACATTGTAATTATACAGGGTGAGTATCTCTTAGTGTAAAAAAAAAAAAAAAAAAAAAAAAAAAAAACAATAAAAATAAAAAAAATAAAAAAAAATTGGGTGAAACTAGATAAAAAATGTATCAAAATGCCTCAGACCTCACTTTTCTATTCCAATCCATTGCAGATATACGATAAATCAAAGACTTTTTTGAGGAAAATACTTTTTTTTTTCATAAAAACCATTTGGTTTGAATATTTTTCAAATTTTGACCACATATTCGGATTTAGCATTAAATTTTCTATAATAGATGAGTACCTGTAACATTGAATTTTACAAACTTAGTGTCTAAAGAACAGCTTGATTCACCTTATTTGGGGAAGTCACAATGTATTATATTATTTCAATGCATATTAAACATATCATTCAAAAGCATATTAAATTTGAAAGTTTTTGAGAGATTTGCAGTTTTGTGGATAGTTTTTTCAAAAAACGGTGAGCATTGAAGTAATATAATACATTATGACTTCCCCAAATAAGGTGAATATCAAGCTGTTCTTTAGATACCAAGTTTGTAAAATTCAATGTTACAGGTACTAATCTATTATAGAAAATGTAATACTAAATCCGAAAATGTGGTCAAAATTTGAAAAATATTTAAACAAAATGGATATGTTACAGCTTTTATGGGGAAAAACGTGGTTTCCTCAAAAAAGTCTTTGATCTATCGTATATCTACAACGGATTGGAATAGAATGGTGAGGTCTGCGGCATTTTGCTGCATTTTTGATCTAGTTTCACCGATTTTTTTTAGTCTACACTAAGAGATACTCACCCTGTATAAGCATGTAATTATTATATCATCATATTGTTATTATTATTATTTCTTTCCTCTATCTTCGTTTTCTTATTTATATATTTATACCAAAAATGATATTTTTAATTGTATATGCATATAGTACCTTTTATACATATTATTATCTTCGTTTGAAATTAAAATAACCAGATTATTATACAACCTTATTATAGGGTGTCCCGAATTTAAATGGCAAAACTTCAGGAACTTATACCATAGAGGACCGAAAAACTAAGACAAAAAGTCCTTTAGAGACTTGCTCGTTTTTGTTTAGTTTTAGAGAAAATTGCAAAAAAAGAAACAAAACAAAAATGTTACAGGTAGCGATTATCACCTTTCAAAGTTCGTCAGGCTAGGCAGTGAGATATGTAAACACTTAATGTAATCCTTTACATTCTTTTATTTGTTTACATTTTGGCTTCCGTCTAGGATTATAATTCCTAAATCAGTCTTCAGTCAGTTACTCAGATATTTTTGTGTGAATAGCATCAGCCACAATGCCGCGTACATATTCTAATGTTGAATACGCTGATATGGTTTCTTTCTGTAACAGTAATGCTTTAGAAGCGGTGCGGGAGTATGCGCACCGATTTCCAAATAGAAGAGTGCCTAATCGACGAGTCTTTTCGTTAACTTTCGTTAACCCATACCATCTTCAAAAAGTTCAAAATTTATTACCTCAAGATTATGTCAAGAGATTGAATTTTAGTAACTGGTTTCTTGACAAAATTCTCGATGATAATTTATTTCCATTAAAAATTATATGGACCGATGATGCTACCTTTACAAGAGGAGGAATTGTTATTCAAAGAAATTATCATGTGTGGGCTCTTAAAAATCCCAGAGCTATTAGAGAGAATAGGTTTCAGCATGAATTTGCTATTAACATTTGGCTTGGAATTTGGAACGGATTACTGGTGGGACATTTTTTACCTGGAAGATTGAATGGTATCACATTTACACATTTTTTGGAGATACGACTTTTCTAATTATTTAGACGACATTCCCTTACAGCAGCGGATTGAAATGTGGTTCCAACTCGATGGATGTCCAGCTCATTACAGCAAGTTGCTCGAGCTTGGCTGGATATAAATTATCCACAACGATAGATTGGACGAGGAGGAGTAGTACCTTGGCCACCCAGATCACCTGATATGACACCCATGGATTTCTTCGTATGGGGAACCTTGAAGCAGAAAGTTTATTCGGAGTCAATCAACTCAAGAGAGCAATTAAGAGACCGAATCATAGATGCAGTCGACCAAATATAAATATCATCAGAACAATGTTTAGCTGCAATTTATCAAGTGAGTGCTAGATATAATGCTTGCATTGGTGCAAGAGGACAACATTTTGAGCAATATTTACATTAAAAAGAACATAACATAAATAAAATGTAAATAAATAAGTATAAAAATGAAAACTTGTTTTGTTTCTCTAAAACTAAGCGAAAACGAGCAAATCTCTAAAGGATTTTTTGTCTTACAATTAGTTTTTCAGTCCCCTATAAGTTCCTGAAGTTTTGCCATTTAAATTCTGGACACCCTGTACATGCTTGTTATTCTTAGGGGATAATATGTCCCAGAATAAAGATAATTTTTTCATTACATACCTCGGGATCAGATATCCAGTCATTAATCGAGTGGTAAAGTGCTACGGGCACGGTGACTTTGCTGAGGTCGTATTCCGGAGGTTCTTCTTGCCGGTAAACTATCTTGTTGAGTGACTTTCCATAGTCGTACTGCGTAAACTTGTTTCCTAAAAGATGGACAATTTTTAATAAAACATTAACAATAAAATGTTTTATAGTTATAAAATAAATGATAAAAAAGCTAAATAAGAATATTTAAAATCAAGACTGTATTCTAATGAATGGTCATATTTGCATGACAATTTTTCTGTAATAAAAAATTAGAAGAATAGCAGGTTTTCCGTCTCATTGTCAATTGCTATATCATATCACGTAAATTATGTTAGCTTACATGATTTTCAACAATATTACATACGAACAACAACAAATATGGCGGTATTTATATCGGTCATCGAGGTCCTCCTAAACGTCAACTGTTTGGCGAAATCTGGACCTTCCTCTCCTCTCCCCAGCGAGATGTCCATTCATCATTTTTGGCATTCTGTGGGATTCCATCCATCCAACATGAATCAGCCATCTTATTTTTCGCTACTTGAATGTTGCAACTAAATCTGAGCTCTATAATATATAGCTATATAATCTATGAATAGGTAGGAACAGTTTTATATTCCACTCATAGCATTTAATCATAAATACATAATTTTGAAAAAAAAAAAATGTTTACTTAACGAACTTATAAGCTTGGAACGGTGTCTAGAATCGTAATTGGAGACTTCAGTACTCAAACAGGAAAGGAGCCACAATGTAAGACAACGGCTTGCACAATATCCTTGATATAAGGATCATTAGGATCGGCATATCGTGATGTATATGACGTATTTATCGGAAGCCAATCGATTATATATTAAATAAAATAATGGGAGATAGGATCCACACTAAAATACGGATAGGCAGACCTACAGGAAATCTAACAGAAAGCCAGCGTTACTTTCCGCTGAGTTCAAAACCATTACGTCATTCAGGGAAACGATGTTTAGCCATTTAATCGGCTAGGATTGGTAATGATGGCCGATTCAAAATCTTTAACCTTATATTTAGAGAAGACTTGGCATAGCATATGATGTTTTTAATTCTAGCATAATGGAATGTAAGTTGGAAAACCAGCCAACCCAAACTACAGGATAAAAGACCAAACTGCGTAAAACAATGGTAAACAAGAGAGCAGATTAAAAACAACTAAAAAATATGAAGTAGTCTCATGTCGTTTCTCAGTCAATCTGAATTATCTCAGACATCTTCGGGTCGTTTTTGAATTCTTAATCTTTTACTAGACAAACGTTCAAACTTTCTGTTTAATTGCAAGAGACTCATTTAGATAGCAGTAGTTAGACATATTAGGACATATAGAGTTGTGCTTTGGTGCTCCACTAAACCATCTAATTCTTACAATCCAAAACCCTTTGAAAAATTTTAAATGTTCCTTAGTTTGTCACAAACAAACTTATTCATAATGATCTTAGTGTTCCATATGTTGGTGATTTGGTCCAAACCAAATACCTATCCTTTTATAGTGCAATCCATAACCATTCTAATCCACTATTATCTTATCTTGTTTCCCATTATATTCCAGATAATCCTCCAGATGGACCTTCTAACATCGAAATTTTATTGTCGTGCTAGGACTGGGGCGGTTGTTTTATAAGCAATTGACCTGTCATGAGCTTTGTCTTCTATTTTATTGTTTAAAGTTGTAAATTTGAATAAATCACTAAAACAAATTAGCTAAAAAATCTCGGAAATTAAAATATATCATGTGATTTAAGAAATAGGTACATATATATTTAAAGAAATATGAACCATTGTGAGCCAATTGTGCAAAGTGGACGAGTTGCTTAACGGATATTCCAGCAGGGACAAAACTGGTGATTATTGGTACTAAAGTCTGAAACAAATCATATTGTAAATTAAAATAAATAAAAAATTATAAAAATATTAGTAAAGAAATGCTATCTATTTCTTACTACATTCAGTTGCTTAGGATCTTGTCCTGATGTCATGTAGATAACGTGACTGCAAAGTCTTGCTGCTGATAAGTTAAAGTTACAAAGCAACTTAACAAACATTTGCACCAATGACCCAGAGAAAACACTATAAGAGTGGAAGTACTTCGAAAGTTTCTAAAAACAGTTTATTAAGATTATATAAAATCTTTAATAAAGTAAACAAAACAGATACATATTATATAGATAAGTATATAGAGCGGTAAAATGAATGCAATGATAAATCAATAACATGTTGGTAACTACTTGAAGTACTTCAATAAATGTTCTACATTAAAAAATCCCTAGACCATCTTTTTTTCCAAATTTTCGGGAATCGAATGAGAAACAAGTTGGGAGACTAGTGGATTCGAGTGGGTATGTAGCTTGTCATAGAAAGGTGTTTGGGCCAAATCTACAACGTAAGGGACATTTAGATAATTATGGATAAATTTATTTGTGACTTAATATGGATCATTGGGAATTTTACGAAGGATTTTGGACAGTAAGTATTGGATATAAGAAGAATGGGAAGGTTTAATGGAGTCCTATAGCTCAAATCCGTATGTTCAAATGGGTTTAATTATTGTCATGTTACAATCTTACTCTAATAGTGAACCTAAATGAATATTCAAAACATTTGAAAACATTCAGAACTCACATCCAGTGCTGGAACAAACCACGTGTTGATTTTCTCCGGACCCTTGATATTATCCAGGAAAGCGACAGGTGCAAGTGCGGACATCTGAATCACCTTCTGGTTGAACGTAGGCTGGGTTGACATCAATACGAAGAATTGTGTGGTTCCTTCCGAATGGCCGATGAAATAGAGAGATTCGTATCCGGTCGTTTTGAGGATGTAGTCTATGCTAGCTGACAGATCGTAGTAACCCAGTTCATGGAAGCTAAAATGAATAAATGAATAATAATTACCAATAATAGTCATTAAATATGGAAACATTGTCTATAATACAAACTCCATATTAAATTGTATACTTTTCTGAATTAATTGTATGTAATACAAATCATTACGTTAAAAAAGCTAAATTTTCGTAGAACCACAAAACCAGCTTCTTTAATTGAGTAACCTTAATAGGAAATAGGATACCTTAAGTGTGATTCTGGCCTAATTGGTTATAAACAATAGATATTAATCATGTTTTTCCTCAAAGATTAGTTTAGTTTGTTACATTTTCTAAGAATGATATCCTCTGAAATTCACCATGTCAAAACAAGAATTTAGTAAAATTTATTTTTAAGAGATTACAATTACAATAACGAGTTAAAATTGGTCGAATAGCAGCCCAAACCGCGCGTAACTTCCATGTTGTTTGGGGTGAAGGAAGCTTCAATGAATGTACAATGGAGCGATGTTTCCAATCATTTCGTCTAGGATATTTTGACCTCGTAAACAAGGAAGGTCGCGGTAGGCCTTCTGTTGTTGATCACAACCATTTGAAGGCTTTGAGAGAATAACCACGCAAAAATACTCGGGAAGTACCAACGTTGTTTATAACATTGACCACCAGGCCCGGGTTTAGGGTGAATAGCGCCCTGGGCTGCAAACAGCTTTAACGCCCGCCCCCCACCACCTCCCAGCCCAGGGTTCTTGGGGTATGGAACAGGAAAAGCAAATTTCAGTAATAAAACCACCAAAGGTGTGAGCTATAAAGGTTTATTCGACACCAATAAAAATTGATTTTCTTTAGAGTGGAACATTACAACAAAACTTATCGAAACAATATCGTAAAAAAAATTGTTTGGGAAATTTGGCGCCCCTAAATATTTGGCTCTGTGGGCTATAGCCCAGTCAGCGCATGTATAAAATGGGGCCTATTGACCACTCAACATTATAAACAACACAAAATTATAATAAATTGTTTTGCCACATATAAAAACCTGCATTATTTTTGCACCAACCCAATATATATATATATATATGTAGCAGAGCAAGGTTGATAACAATGCCGTCATAACCTCCTTGCTTAGAGTGTTACAAGTACGGACACAGAGAACAGAACACATGGTGAGAAGGCTATGATATAGTTGCAACGGTGTTGTCTTATGATGTGACTGATGGAGTGTCGGCTCTGGGGTGTGCACACCAATAGCGCTCAATTAGTGACTGTAAGTCTGCTATGGAAAGAAATAAGAATTGTTTATATATTTTTTAATAGTGTTGTACGTAATTTTTAATATTCATTTATTTTCTTTTTTATTATTAGTTATAGTTCCTTATAAATTAAAACTTGTAATTGTTTGTTCAGTTTAAATGTAAATATAACAAAGTGTTTTCCTTAGTTGTAATAATTGTAAAAAGACAATGGTTAATTACACCACGTGTTCTAAGTAACCTTCACTTCAATCGATTACCTACCAAAGAGGTGATAAGTGGTGACCCCGACGTGATTATAAAGTTAATTAGATAATCCATATGACGTAATTTAGATTTACCGTAAATTGCATTGTAGTGACGGTTGCTTAGTAACACATACTTATAATTTGTTTTTATATTGATATAAAGTCTCTACTAATCACAATGCCCGATTCTAACGAATATATTTCTGCACAAAACACGGAAATTTACTCTTCCTTTACGGCTGCAGATAAGATTCCACCTTTTATCAAGCAGGATCCGGAACTCTGGTTTTGCCAGGTTGAGGCAGTTTTTGCGCGTGCTAACATCACGAACAGTGTCACAAAGTTCCAAACTGTTATTCCTAAGATAAAACAGCAGACATTGTGAAAAGGCCCGGTGAAACCCCGTATGAAAATCTCAAAGACAGATTGGTCAGTGCCTACACGGATTCGGAGACGAAACGGATCCATGAACTATTAGAAGGCAGACAACTGGGAGATGAAAAGCCTACCAGATTTTTAAGACAGATGAAACAATTAGCAGGAGATGTTGTTCCTTTAAGTGTGATTAAAACACTATTTATGCGTTCCTTACCACAGAGTATGCAAGCTATCCTGATAAGTATGGGGCAGACTGATGTGGACAAGTTAGCCGAAGTAGCTGATAAAATACAGGAGGTTGTTCAACCAGTAGATATCGCTACAGTCGCAGGCAATAACGCGGAAGAATCTCATAAAGCACAATCCTCCATAGCTAACTTAGAAGCAAAGTTGAATTACTTACGAGGCAGATCGCTGAACTCTCCTCCAGAGACAGACCAAGTCGGAGAGAAAGAAGCAGAACTCCACGACGATTCTGGCGAGGATCCCGCAGTAAGTCAAGAAACCCCAACGACCCAGATTGGATTTGTTTTTATCATTACAGATTTAAAGAAAAAGCAAATAAATGTGAACATCCATGCGCTTGGAATAAGAATCAGCAGGGAAACTCCTCAGCGGATCGGAAGTAGCGGCTACCGACTCCGCAGATGTCCAAAGCCGCCTTTTCATAACAGATCGGCGGAAGGGTCAATCTTTCCTAATCGATACAGGTGCTGCTATCTCAGTCCTACCTCCAGTCAGAAAATCTATGACCGCCACGGAATTTAATCTGTATGCTGCGAACGGTAGTCGAATAAGAACATTTGGATAACTCCAACTTAAACTTGATGTAGGACTTAGACGCGAGTTTAAATGGACGTTCGTTTTGGCTGAAGTTCCTAAGCCTATAATTGGTGCAGATTTTATGTACCACTACAATCTTTTAGTAGACTTGAAAGGTAGACAGCTGATATATCGATCTACTGGATTAACTTCAAGAGGAAAAATAGTCAGAGAAATCCCAGCTACAATTTCAGCTGTTCCGGAAGGTCACCCCTATGCTGACCTACTGAAAGAATTTCCAGGACTTACGCGACCATCATCTACCAAAGGACCTGTGAAGCATAACACTGAACACATTATCGAGACAACAGGTCGTCCTGTGTATGCCAAGGCTAGAAGACTTCCAGTGGAAAAGTACCGGCAAGTATAAGACGAGTTTCGACTTATGGTAGAGCAAGGTATTTGCAGGCCTTCCAACAGCCAATGGGCCAGTGCACTTCATGTTGTAGACAAACATGACGGTAGAGTGCGACCTTGCGGAGATTACAGACAACTTAACGCCCAAACTGTGCCAGACAGATACGGTGTTCCGCATATAATGGATTTCAGGAACAATTTGTTTGGTAAGTGCGTTTTCTCAAGGTTAGACCTAGTGCGTGCCTACTATCACATACCCATACGCGAGGAAGATATTCCGAAGACCGCAGTCAACACACCTTTCGGGTTATTTGAATTCTTAAAAATGTGTTTCGGTCTGCGTAATGCAGCGCAAACCTTTCAACGATTCATGGACAATGTCTAGAGATTTAGACTACGTTTGGATACTTATCGATGACATGCCGATCGCTTCTTCGACCCATGAAGAGCATCTAGAACATCTTCGTGAAGTGTTTAAACGCCTAAAAGAGAATGAATTAACGCTGAATCCCGAGAAATGCGAATTTGGTGTAAAGCACCTAAAGTTCTTAGGTTACTACGTAAGTAAAGATGGAATTAAGCCTCAAGAAGAAAAAGTACGAGCCATCAAGAAGTACCCCAAACCAAAAGATGTAAGTTCTCTTCGTCGCTTCCTCGGAATGATAAACTTTTACAGGCAAGCAATTCCTTATGCTGCAGCGGTTATGAAACCTTTAAATAAATATCTCCATGGTGCCAGGAAAAACGATAGGACAATCATTCAATGGAACGAAGAAAGTGATAAATCATTCGAGCTATGCAAGTCGAGTCTTGAAAAAGCAGCACTTCTGGCGCATCCCAAACTATCAGCAGAACTTTCCCTTGCTTGTGATGCCTCAAATCAATGTATGGGAGCAGTTCTCCAACAAAAAGTGGAAGGTAATTGGTTTCCTCTAGGTTTCTTCTCGAAAGCTCTTTCGGAAGCTCAACAGAACTATTCCACCTATGATCGAGAACTATTAGCAATTTTTTCTTCCAATAGACATTTCCGTCCAGTTATCGAGGGTAGAGAATTTTATATTCTTACAGGCCACAAACCTATCGTATTTTCAATGCATCAAAAGCCTACATCAGCATCTCCTATTAGGATACGGTGGCTGAACTTTATTAGCCAGTTCACCACCGATATTCGGCATATAGATGGAACTGACAATGCAGTAGCTGATGCACTCTCAAGAATGGAGGAACTTTCATTGGGAGCGGACTTCGACTCCATTGCAAATCTACAATATAACGATGCAGAGTTGGAAGCCATCAAAGGTAACCAAAATCTTACAATGAAGCTTCTTAATATCCCTGGAACCAGCCAACCCATATGGTGCGAGACTTCTACAAGACAAGTGCGAATTTATCTCCCGGAACCAATGAGAAAAGTTATATTTGATTCAGTGCACGGACTAAGCCACCCTGGAATAAGAGCGTCGCGGAAACTAATGGCGCAGAAATACTTCTGGCCGAACATGAATCAAGATGTGACGACGTGGGCTAGAAGTTGTATAGCCTGTCAGAGATCGAAAGTAACACGGCATACGGTCACGCCAATCGGAAAGTTCCCCGAAGTTAGTCGTTTCGATCATGTGCATCTGGACATTATAGGTCCTCTCCCTACATCAAATAATAAACGATACTGCGTAACCATGATAGACCGTTATACGCGATGGCCAGAGGCTATACCAGTAGAAGAGATTACGGCTGAAGCTGTTGCTTCAGTATTTTATGAGGGATGGATTTGCAGATTCGGCGTACCCAGCAAAGTGACAACAGACCAAGGACGCCAATTTGAGAGCGATCTTTTTGTGAAGCTTACCAACTTTTTGGGGACACAGAAGATCCGGACATCACCACACCATCCGCAAGCTAATGGTATTGTAGAACGATGGCACCGCTCTCTTAAATCAGCCCTTATGTCACATTTGAATTGCGAACGATGTACAAAGGTTCTTCCCACAGCAATGTTGGGACTTCGGTCCACAATTCGCGAGGACACAGACTACAGCGTAGCGGAAGCAGTTTACGGACAGACGATCAGACTACCCGGAGATTTCTTTGTTCCGTCAACAATTCGTGCAAATTCCACTAGTCTTATTTATGAGCTCCGAGAGGTTTTCGAACACCTGAAATCGGCTACTTTTAGAACAAGCTCAAGAACTCTATTTGTTCCGCAGTCACTGTCTACATGCAGCCACGTCTTTCTACGAGATGACAGATTGAGGAATCCTGTCATTCGTCGAACCGACAAATTGTGCACCCTTAAACTTCCCAACAGAGAAGTAACAGTCTCATTAGATCGAGTAAAACCAGCCTTTTTACTCGAATATCGTGAAGGAGAAACTCCGACATCCGAGCTGGTAAGAAGCAAATTTGGAAGGATTAAAACAAATGTCAGGTTCATGGACGCCATTGTTGAAGGGAGCACTGTAGCATAGCAAGGTTGATAACAATGCCGTCATAACCTCCTTGCTTAGAGTGTTACAAGTACGGACACAGAAAACAGAACACATGGTGAGAAGGCTATGATATAGTTGCAACGGTGTTGTCTTATGATGTGACTGGTGGAGTGTCGGCTCTGGCGCTCAATAAAAAAAACCTAAACTAAGGGGGATCTTCTCCCCTTTCCCATCGTAAACAGGGGAATTTTGTTCCCCCAGGGTCTGGGAATTTTAGTATCTTTACCTTTTAACTACTCCTGACAAAGCTGTGAAGTGAAAAATAGTCGCATATTTCATGCACTATACACCCCTCATTTCAACACCCTGGGATCGCATTTCGCCGCGAAAACACGTTTGTCAATAGCGCTCAATTAGTGACTGTAAGTCTGCTATGGAAAGAAATAAGCATTGTTGAAATTTGGCGCCCCTAAATATTTGGCGCTGTGGGCTATAGCCCAGTCAGCGCATGTATAAAATGGGGCCTATTGACCACTCAACATTATAAACAACACAAAATTATAATAAATTGTTTTGCCACATATAAAAACCTGCATTATTTTTGCACCAACCCAATATATATATATATGTAGCAGAGCAAGGTTGATAACAATGCCGTCATAACCTCCTTGCTTAGAGTGTTACAAGTACGGACACAGAGAACAGAACACATGGTGAGAAGGCTATGATATAGTTGCAACGGTGTTGTCTTATGATGTGACTGGTGGAGTGTCGGCTCTGGGGTGTGCACACCAATAGCGCTCAATTAGTGACTGTAAGTCTGCTATGGAAAGAAATAAGAATTGTTTATATATTTTTTAATAGTGTTGTACGTAATTTTTAATATTCATTTATTTTCTTTTTTATTATTAGTTATAGTTCCTTATAAATTAAAACTTGTAATTGTTTGTTCAGTTTAAATGTAAATATAACAAAGTGTTTTCCTTAGTTGTAATAATTGTAAAAAGACAATGGTTAATTATACCACGTGTTCTAAGTAACCTTCACTTCAATCGATTACCTACCAAAGAGGTAATATATATATATATATATATATATATATATATATATATATATATATATATATATATATATATATATATGCTTGTATTGAGCAATACGTATTGAGGAAGAGTACAAACCAATTGTGTTTGAAAGAAGTGAGAGGGGAAAATTTATGATAGGAGATGGTAAGGAATTAAAAAAACAAAGCATCTCGGATGAGAATACGAGAATTTTTCATAGGAAGAAGTTCAATGAAAGGGACTATAGAAGGTGGTAAGTTGAATTCTGGAAGAGTAGAGATAGATATATTAAAGCAGGGCGAGAATGTCTAAAATTTAGGAAGAGTTTTTGGATTTTAAAAATTGGAATAAAAACGTATTACCATAAGAAATACAAGATAGTGAGGATTAATCCACCTTAACTTGTTTAATAATATTAAATTGAGTATCAGAACGGTGATTGATTCAATTTTACCTGAAGTCCCAATATTTTTCTTTATCAGACCATGAATCTGGATCCAAATTTCGATGCTTCTTGCTGTACCTGGTTCCTCTGTTGTTTGGCATCCAGACATCGTAACCTTGATCGGCCATGATGAAACCTGAACAGTACAAAAGAAGATAATAAAATTCTATCAATGCCCTTAAAACAGCTTATTAAAAACATACCCAATCCTTTGTCTGGTTCGGAGACCACCCAACACGCAGCGCTGCATTGTAGTCCATGCTGGAGGATGACCGGAGGGCCCAGTCGACTCACTGATTTCTGGCCGAATGGTATTCTGAAGAGAGACAAGACATAACCGTCTTCTGTGGTCACCTCGTGTTCGTCAAATGGATATCCGTGTCTAAGGACAAGATTAGCCTGAAAATTTATTATAGTTGTAATATATAAATGGCCAGAGAGAGAGAAAAAAAAGAAAAGTTTAACCTAGACAATTTTGAGAAAAATGAAATTCAAAGTTTAACTCACCGTGATCCATTTAGTGAAAAATTATTTTATCAAAAATTATTATCTTGAACTAGAAATTGTTTCCATCTACACATAATTTAAAAACTAAAAAATAATTTTTAATGCCCCACAAATAACAAGGCATCAACACACTGCTTATTGTTAGCGAAAAAACACTGTGGTCCAGTGCTTATATGTTTGTGACCAGTATAGAGTCATGGGGAAAACCCTTAGTAGGCCAACCAAGTCCATTTTGAGAAAAATTAATTTTAAAGTTCACAGTTTTAAAAGTGAACATTAGTTTTGCAAAACATATTCCTCAGATAATAAAAAAAAAAATAATTAGAAATATACTTATTAAAGACTTTTGGTAAAATGTTGAAATAAGTCAAAATAATGCAAACATCCAAGTTTTCGTTTTTGTTTCAACCTGGTATTGCGAAAAACTAAAATGAAACAAAAACAATTTTACATTAAACCAGTTCAAATGCCAACATTTAGTGAATAATAAATCTTTAATTTGTGTACCTATAAAAACAAATTGATCTTTTGGCCCATTCGTCAAGATAGTCACAAGTACAGATCTTCATTTCCTTCGACATTACACATCAGAAGATTCTAGTAAAATTGTTTTGCCTCTGTAATGATCAGACATTTTGTAAGATGTTGATCATTATATTTTTGGCATGGATATGTCTTTTGGCTAGAGATCTATATTTTTCATGTATAACCTTTTTTTTCACATTCAAAAATGTTACATTTTGACACGCTCTAGCTCAGTCGATGCTGCCCGGTTCGAAAATTTGACTACAGTTTCCGAGTCTGAAATTTAATGGAGATTAGTTTTGTAAAACATTTGTCGTAATGAACTACCGCTTAGGAGGTATATTGGTTTAAATGGAAAAAGTCACGTTTTCCGTACAATTTTTGAGTTGGGGATTTTTAGACATGGTCTAGCTCCGTCGGCGTTGCTCAGATCTAAAATTTGTCCACAGTTTCCTTACCGCAAACAGTTGATATAAAACAGTAGATTATTGATAAACATATCCATGATCTATTGCTTTTCCTAATCAGGGAGAAATTAAGTTTTTTTTTCTTGGTATTGGGAATGGCCCATTGTATTAATTTTTCAATTTTGTTTGTAGAAGTTGTGATCTTGCCACAGAAATTGACCTATGTTAACCTTTCCCCAACGCTTAGGACTTCAGCTGTCCATGTCTCCTGTATCGATTTTATGGGGACTATCTTTTTTTCTCTGATTGTATTATGTACAAAAATAAAGTACACTTGCTAGACTATCTCCATCTGTTTAAAATCAACAATTAGTGACCACAGCGGTTTTTCACCATGGCCCTTTATACACTGTTTATTTTTTATGTAAGATTTCAAAGTAGTAGTAATACAATTAATCTTAATACATGTTTTTTCCGTATGTAGTTTTCCCCTGAACTGATGCTTTTAACCTATGACACCAATTGATATTTGTACTATTGACGCGATAAATAAATTAATAAAACATAACTATAGAACTCATAATAAATCGCACATATTAAAACACAGTAATCTCACGACTATCCGCAGTGTATTTGACCGTAATATGTCAGCCTCGAATGTAAATTACAACAGTAGCCTTTTTTATTATTATTATTATTACAATACCATTTTTTTTTTTACCTACATTAGAATATGTTAAGCAATTAAGTTTATAATTAAACGTACAGTGAAATATAGAATATACTAAATGTACAATAAACTACTACTTTGTAAGGAAATGATATGTAAATACAATGTTTGTAAAATGAAAAGTTTATTTATACCCATTAATTGCAGTTCACACTAACTATATTGTTGTCGATATATCGATAAGCAGGATCAAGTCAGTGGGAGATATATCGCCAAGACGCGGTTGATAAAATCATGATGGGAAAACAATACTCCTACCTCATTAACAAACATGAGCTCAAGTAAGAAAGACATAATAAGTCTTATTAGTAAAGGCGTAAGATAAGAAGGGAAAAAAAATAATGCGTAAATTCGCTCTAATTTTACAAACGTTCACCTTAGCTCGGCTGTTGTTTCCCAAGAGCTGTTTCAACATTAATCAAAGTTCAGATGGTTTTATCGAATGAACAGTGAACATTTTCACTAACTGAAAAGCCTAAATTAATGAAAAGCATTACATTATTTTCTCTTATAGTCAAAGTATTATTTTCAGCTCAAAATATCGTAATAATATTTTTTACTTTTTAGAATATTGTACTTCGAGAGATATTCAATTTGCGATATTTGAACTTTTTTTATCACCACCCTTCAGATTTCAAGTATTCTGCCTGTGCTTATTGCGTATCGTATATCGTTAAGGATTTATCACTTATCTTATATCGCCTTAGTGTGAATGAGGTCTTACAGCAAATAAAAATGATACTATTTACGTCCTTTTCTGTCATATGGCCATTCGTTGCAGTAGCGCCACCTAAATAAGCAGATAATCAGGAGTTCAATGGATTTCTCGAACGTTATATGACTCGTCTGTAACTGGAAATAGAGACAGTCACGTTATTCAAGTGAGTATTTAACGTACGCCGTTCACAGTAAGGCGATATTTTGGGGATATAAGATGAGCAGTATAATTCAACGATATATCCCTAGAAAGGTTTATGTCAGTGGGTGATAAATCGGCTAGGTTCGTGTGATAAAAAATGTGAGAACACATTTCATCATACTTCAGTTACAAACATGAGCTCAAGTGAGGAAGACGGTATACAGACTTATTGGTACAGGCCTAGGATGAGAAAAAGAAATACTGGGTACATCCCAACAATTTCATAGCTCGAATGCCGTTTACTGAGAGCTGTCTCAACAGGAATCGCCTCAGCGTGAACACGGCATAAAACTTTAATATAGTTGTTTTAAAGTATTGGTAATTTTTTTGGTAAGTCAAAGGTTGATTAATAAAAAATACTGTAACCACTATTTACTGATGTCTTTTTCCCTATCACAGAATCCTATTTTTTAGATATCCTTCACCAAAAGATTTTCCAAGGATCATTCCTGGTAATCTTTAAACATTTTGAAATAAACGAACAGTATTATATATAATATAAATTTTAATCCATGTCTGCAATATAGACCTTTTTTAAAAATTAGATATGTAAATAAATTTATAATGATAGATAAAATGATTATCATAACATATTATAAATATACGTTTAAATATATATACCACAGATAAATCTTCAGCAGACAAACGTTGAACGGTAGTCAATAAATACAGAACAAGAAGTTGGAACATAGCTCTTCAGGTTGTCAATCTATCTCACCACTTGTTCAGAATGGATCCGTTATCAATGTGGACTAGGTGTTTTGTTGCAACCACTTAACTTCAATGGACAATCTTCACATATTTTTCATATCACTGATTTCATAACACAGCCTCTTCATAAAGGGAAAAAAAGGAACGAACGAGCATTTGTGAACGTTGGGCATTCATTTTTTTTGTTTTATACTGAAGTACTGGTTATAATTAAGCTATATTATTTTATTTATTAGTATAGTTATCTATCCTCATAGTTAGTAAACTAGATGTTGCCATTTATATTGATCTTGTACTTTATATAGAGCTTCATAATACTGATTAGAACAAGAAAAGATCAAGCACAATGAGTATCTTAAAAAACGGGAGAGGGGCGCAGTGGGTCAGGGTGGGAAACCCGGGGCAAATGAAAAATCTATAATGTTGGTCTTATTAAATTTTTAAGGACTATTTCCGTATTCGAGATATAGCGGGTAGAAGGTAAAGCGGGAAATGCTTCGAACAAACATTTGCTTCTAGTGCCTTCCACAATTGCTTCTCATAAAAAATGCAGAATCAAAGTTGTAGATCATTAAATTTCCTTTAATTTCATATATACATTTCTGGCACTTGAAGCAAATATTTGACAAAAAGTGAGGTAACAATTTTTTTCTCTCGATAATTTTCGATTTTTAATAATGTATATCTCGAAAACCGTTGAGAGTTGGACAAATATGTATAGAAACAATTTTATAATCTTTAATTTTTATCGGTAGCATATTTTTCTAGAGTCCACCGTTTTCGAGATAAAATAAAAAAAACCTAAACTAAGGGGGATCTTCTCCCCTTCCCCATCGCAAACAGGGGAATTTCGTTCCCCCAGGGTCTGGGAATTTTAGTATCTTTACCTTTTAACTACTCCTGACAAAGCTGTGAAGTGAAAAATAGTCGCATATTTCATGCACTATACACCCCTCATTTCAACACCCTGGGATCGCATTTCGCCGCGAAAACACGTTTGTCGGCACTATTTGGAATATAACTCCGAAACTAATAGTTCGATCCAAAATTAATTTTTTCCATCTGAAAGCTCATTAAATTTAGTATAAGAATCTGTATATTAAATTTTGATCAAGTCTCGTAAAATATCCCTGCCAGCACCCTAAAAACCGCTTCCTGTTTTGAAATCCAATTTTTTTTTGGCACATTTTTCACTATAACTCCCTCCTAAACTACTTGTCCGATCTGAAACTTCTTTTTTTAAACTTAAATCTGGTTAAATTTACTATCTGGCCATAAATATGAATTTTTGATTTAGTCCCGTAATACACTTATGTCAACACGCTAAATATGTAAACGCAAAGTATGACGATTTTGATAAATCGAGATATTTGATCCTTTATCGTAAGGAAATCGAGATATTTGAAAAAAAAACAAACGATTTTTGTGACTTTTGTCATTGAATATCTAATTATGTTAACATGCTGAGGTCGGTGATTTTTCACCGCTTATTTAGAAGGCCAAAACAAAGCCATATACAAAAATTCAGCTTCATTGGTTAATTTCTGAGGTGAAATCTTTATTTGACTAGGCTAATAGTATTAGACAAAAATAAAGCATGAAAAACTTCAACAGGCTAATTTTTGACACTTCCAATCAAATGCTGAAAAATGTTTTTATGTGAGTCAAACTTTTTATTATGTTGAAGGGAGGCGCCATTATATATATTAGCATAATAATATACATTATATGTATGTACTGTATATTATTATATATATATATATATATATATATATATATATATGATGATACAAATACAAATAAAAACGTTATCCTATAATAAAAGAAAATACCATCAGAACTATGAGTTTGGTCAGTGGGCCCACTCTCAACAGTAGTTTTTTTTCAATATTCAGTTTTTTGATTATGTAATGATTTCGAATAAAAAAAGTAAATTCAAGCAGGTTTATATAATTTCAAATGCAGAATTAAGAAAAAAAATGGGTGTTTAAATAATTGTATCCATATTTCAGCTAAATTTTATTTCCAACTTAAGTATTTGAAACACTATGAAAATACTTACATTGATTCTCTGGTCTAAAAAACTGTATTGGGGATCAAGGAGAGTAAAATCTAAAATTTAACATTTTGATCAGATTTCCCAATTTAATGGGAAAATCACATTTAGGTGAAGAAGATATCAATTTCTTAAATTAAAAGATATAGGCATTGATTTTAAATTTTAGTGATTCTTTTCTCATTACTTAACCTTTTACCTTTCTATGTCTTTCATCGTAATTTTTTTTTTCTAACACTAATTCATATATCAAGTTGTTAAAGATTACATCCAGATAATTTAATTTCTGGAACTCTCTTTCATCAAAGATATGTCATTCAACACTCAAATCCTTTGAATCCTGACTCATCTTGTTAAAGGTTACATAATAGGTAACTATTATGAATTCATATTTAAGTGGTCATATAATAATATCCATTTTTTAAATGTTGTTCCTACTCTGCCCGTTCATTTCATGTTTGTTAATTTCATTTTTGCCCCCCCCCCTTTTTTTTATTCTTCATTTTTTCTCTTACTTTTATTTAAATTTGAAGGTTTTATTTATTTTTTTTTACTTTGTAAATATTGTCTAATTTTTGTTATCATAATTATATCTTTATTACATTGTTACATAATTATTCTTAAGTGGCAATGGACACATAATAAAAATATTTCATTTCATTCCAATTACCATAGTAACTCAGACATATTTTTCTTTTGATACTACATTTTTATGTTTTAGGTGTTAACGCTATTTATTTTGATATTTTCAATTTTTATAATTAATGTCATTATTTTATCCCTTCTTTCCTATTCTATTATTTTTACCTCAAGTATCCTGCCTGAGGATAAATTCTTAAAACACATCTAAAATTAGCAAAAAAAAAAAGTCTGCAATTTGCACACTTTTGTTTCTATGAGGGAAGAAAAAAAAAAATGTTTTTGGGCACAAGTGTAATAGAATACCATTTAATAAATTGAAGTAAATTAAGAAAGGATTTCCATTTGCTTTTGATCTTAGTAGGAAGAAATGTTCTACTTACAAATTATATTCATAATTTTATTTTAATTGTAAATATAAAAAATATATAATATAAATATAACAAAAGTAATCATTAAAATTTTAAAAAATATAAAATCAATACAGCTTTGATTTAAATAACTTAAGAAAAACATTTGAAATCAGTAAGTATAAAATAATTACAATATTTGTATCTTGTTAAGATATTTTATAATACTTATACTTTATATTTATATCGGCTGAGCTGGGCTGGGCATGTTGTCAGAATGGAGGAAAACCAGGTACCGCGAAGAATCATGGAAGCCAAATTGGGTACCCATAGAAGAGTTGGTAGACCAAAGCTCAGATGGATGGATGCTGTTTCCAGCGATGCAAAGAACATCCTGGGTGTTCGTAACTGGACGGCGGCCGCAGAGGACAGAGAAACATGGAGAGTTCTCCTTGAGGAGGCCAGGACCCATCTAGGGTTGTAGAGCCATGAAGATAGATAGAT
This sequence comes from Euschistus heros, assembly GCA_003667255.2. NCBI lineage: Eukaryota > Metazoa > Arthropoda > Insecta > Hemiptera > Pentatomidae > Euschistus > Euschistus heros. The sequence goes on along the minus strand of RCWM02000287.1, from coordinate 792,567 downwards.
AGATAGATACTTTATAAAAAAGTAACAATAGAGGATAAATTTTGCACTGCAAATAGTATGAAAGAAAAATAGAACACATTTGCTTTAAATAATTAACTTTTTTTTGTTATGAATAAAATTAAATTATCTGAAAACTTTAATAAAAAAGAAGTAGAAGAAAGTACACAGGCCACTCTAACAAAACTTTTCAGTAAACTTCCAGTAAAAAAAAAGTATTTAAAAGGACAATTTCAATACCAGAAGATTAAATACTTCAATTTAAGTATAAAGTTTAGCAAAGAATTAATAAACATTATCAACAATATATTGAAAGATATTTTTGTTTTTTTAATTTTGGTTTAGACTGGTTTGAGGCTATATTAAAAAGACATAACTATCTTTAATGATGGAGATTTTATTTCATTAAAGACCTGTTTTAAATGTATTAGGATGAATTTTCAGCTATGTCACTATACAAATTTTAATAAAAAACAGATTATAATAAATTATCAAAGCATTTCTAAAACTGAATGCATTACTGAAGAAATGAAAAAAAAATTATGAAAACTTGAGGAATCATAATTCACCATTATACTCTGACATTGGTATTTTACCCTATTTGACATTATATAACAAAATGTAGTTTTGTTTTTTCTTCAGTAATATACAATTCGTTTTTTTAATGATAATCAATTTGTAAACTTTGATATGTAAATAAAGAGAGAAGATAGGTCCTTTACGAGTAAAACTATTTGACAGAATTGAAAACGCATGTTATAAGAACTTTTCAACAAATTGAAGAAGATCTGGTCCAATCTTCTCAATCAGTCTTTTATCTTTGTAGACGTCAATGGAGTACCCACCTTCAGTGGAAGCATCCATAACACCACTAATATCGTACCCATCCATTAGGTCAGTAACGAGAGCCGGATATTCCGAGAAGAGAAGACAATAACCCAAAAATGTCAATCTTTCAAATTCCACTGTCAATTCATCAAATGTAGGTCTTTTTCCAGTATAGTTGAATTTGTCCATTGATTGAATAAGTGTGTCATGATAGAATTTGAGGAGGGCTTTTAGGTTCGAACGTCTAATTGAAGGCACAAGAGAATAAAACAAATAGAACACAAGGTCGAAACAGCATGAATTATAATGACACAACTGCCAGTCCAATATCCTAAAATGAAATTGACGTATTAATACTTTAAATTATAGTTATAAATTAATGGTATTATATGTTCCAAAAAATTTATAATCTACAATAAAAATATATAAATACTGATAACATGTTCACAAGGGGTTAGTTCAAATATAGAATTAATTATCAGTATTGAACTTTAAACCATAACTTATTAAAGATTAAACTTAAGACTATAAAAATTAATCCTTAGATTTATAAAAGTGTCAGATATCTCTGCTTAAGACCATCTAATATTATTGATAGAAGGGAGCAGACAGTATAACAGTTGAGTGGTACAACATAATGATTATGTTTTATTTAAAAAGATTTGATACAAAAAGAAAGATTACACAAAAACAAAATAATAATAACACACCTATTATTTATAACAATAAAACTGACACAATTAAAAGGACCATGCTAGATCAAAGTTACATGAATGTAAGTAAAATGAAGAAATAAAATATCACAATGAAAATCATTCCTGATAAGAAAAAATAAATGAGAATTAATAGGATGCTTCTGCCATAAAAGATTAAAGGATTTATCGTAATAGATACGCCAACGGAACAGGTTAGAAATTATAAATGAAAAATGCTAATTTTAAATGACAACAAAATTCTCGAAAATGAGAAGTCAACAGAAACTTCATGAACAAATATCCTAAGCATACAAAAATCTAAAGTCAACATATATACCATCTTTTGAATAAAGACCAATTCCTCTGAATTTTAAAAGATAACTAACTAAATAATAAACAAGATTCTTCAGAAATAAGATCAAGTATGGATCAGTGTAACAAAAAAGTCATTTTTATTTTCAGAAAAATAAAAAAAAATATTATTTTGTCTTTTACTTATTTATAATAAAATATAGAGTCTTCAACCTTCATATTAGGCTTGAAATAATATCAAAATTATGCTAAGAAACTACTTATATTTTAGTTATCCGAAATCACAAATTTGTGTGCCCCAAGGGTGAGGTACAGTGTAACAGCCATAGGGTTACATAATATTAACATAGGGAACACTATAAATACATTAAACAAAACAGAATATATAAAAAAAGAAAAATTTTAACGTTTAAAGTTCAATTATGTTCTATAGCAATGTTTTGGTAATTAAAATCAAGCAAAAACAAATTTATAATATGAAAATATTATCTTTTATTCTTTAATGTTATCAACATTGTGTAGACCAATGCCCATCTTCCTTTTCCTATTCTAAACTATTTTCAATGTAACACACCTAGAAAAAATATATACAATCAAAGGAGGCGCAGTGTAAGGAGTTTTTGTAAGGAGTGTAAGGAATTCACTGACAGGTATCTATATATCTATAAATTTTATCTTTCTATTTTGTTTATTTTAGCCAATTTGTATTTTACTTTTTAATATTTTATATATTTTTTTAAAATTAAATTTAATTAAATATAAACCACTCTAAAAATTAAAGGCAAGAAGTTTTGAATTCTGGTTAATGGATTAAAAAGTTAAATATATTTGACATAAAGGATGATGCATTTCAGAATACTTACTAAGATTGGATTAACAATAGAAACATTCTATTTAGAATAAAGAGGAAAAACAAACCAAAAAAAACAACACAGTTTCCATTATAATTGTATAAAATACTCACTTAAGCGCAACAGGTTCATTCTTCCAGTTATACTTCATCATGACATTATTCGGCCAAACGTCACCGTGGTTCAATACATTAAATCTGGTTTCATCTACTTTAGCTAGCTCCTGGAATCTTTCGAATAAAGTTTCGAATGGTATATTTATTTTATCAGCAACATGCTGCCTTTAAGAAGATGTTATAAAAATAGATTTTAATAATTATGAACTTCTAAATAAATTATTATTTATTAGTACTTTTTTTAGGGCATATTTCAATGTTTTTTGTTGCACATAAATCACAGCGTCAATCTTAATTGTTAATAATTATAATCGATTATAATTGCATTAGAAAATATATTTTCTAATATAGCTTCTAATAAAAAGAAAAAGTTAAAACTCACCATGAAGGGCCCCAAGCTTCCTTAATTGCTTTGCTACAAGTAACCAATCCAGAGTGCACTATCCCCTTGGCAAAATCTCTGTTATTCAAAACAATATATGGTTTCACAGTATCCTTGGTGATCAACCCTCTCGTCTCAAGCACCTTTGCCATAGCATGGTACCTGGCTATGTGGTAGAGGATGTATTTTCCATCATCCAATCCTAAACCTTTCTTGCTATCAGCGAGAATAAATCCACTCGCCTAAAATAATAATGCACTTCATATTGAAAAAATATTAATTATATAGAAAAATTCACACAAACATTTACAGAAAACTCTCAAATAGCAATATCAGATTTAATATATTCTGACTACAGCAAGTATATTCTATAAAACGGTTAATATTCTTAGAGAAAGTGGATAACAGTTATGTTTCCTCTAGTCCTCTAGGAAGAGCTTCTAAACTTGTAGGGAAACAGATCCATTGACTAAAAATATATATGAGACAAAACAACAATGTCGTTTCTGAAATAAAACAATAGGAAAACTCCCATTCTCTCTCTTTGAAGCCCTTACTTTTAAGTAAGTAATACCTACTCATTCCATACATAAATAAATCATTCACAACAAAGAACATCTTCCTTGAACTTGCTTTGCAGTAAAAGCATACTCTCAAGTCAATAAATGTTAAAAATGTCTTTGTGTAAATGAAAAGTCAAAGCTAATTCTTGGTTTAGGCAGACTTCATTTGAAATTAAATTTTAGGAAACATTATGTTAATTTAAAAAAAAAAAAAATTATATTATTTTTTGGGGTTTAACATCCTTATGTACTCCAAATAGGGCAGGAAGGACAGGTTATCCTACAGGCTACCAACCTATTTTAGCCAGTGGAATGGTATAGTTCATTTCATGGGTTTGCCACAAAATAAATTTTAACACCCAGGTGGGATTAGAACAACTACCTTCAATTCATTCAACCATAAAAAATCATAGAAAATATAGTTCAATCAGCAAGTACTCTTATCTGACAAAGACATTGATTAAATGAAAGTAAATGAAGGAAGTTGTAAATATATGTCCAATAGGTTTAAATAAATATCCTAGGTTTTCAACCATGAAAGCCTAGTGGAAACTTGGGGAGGGAAAAAGAACTATTAAATGTTTGCCCTTTCTTCAGTTTTTAGTATATAACTTAATTAAAGTTCAATGGAAAAATGAGTATTATTATTTTTAGTAGAATGCTGAATTTCCTAAAATTTTTATTGACTGAAATTCTTTTGTTGTTTCACAATTATCAAGATACAAAACTTAAAAAAAAACAGTAATAATACTTGGAGGCTGAAAGGGGGAAAAATATAGATTTTTATGTTTTCATACTGCTGAATTCGAACTTCAACTTAAACACCTTGAAAAGGTGTAGTTCTGAAAAAAAAAAAAAAAATCTACAAGCAATTTCCTATTTGTTTTTTTAGTCAAATGATTTAGGTGCTAGAGTGGGTTGAAGTCAAATAAACCAATCAAATGTAATGGTTAGTGAACATTGTCCCATTCTCAGTCCATTTTTGCACTATTGACGACTAAATATAAGTAATAATATTTTAATTACATAAACAAAGGCATTCTATTTGACCTTTTATAGATTTCTATAAAAAGTGAAAAGCAAAAATGTATTAATTTTTTTTAAAAATCAATTCCTACTGATATTAAAAAATAATTAATCATAAGGAATCAGAAATTAAATCATATAAAAGGCTAAAACATTCTAAAAACAGGCTTACCTTTAAATCTTCCATTAAAAGATAAGTTGAACTATGATCAAACAGTTGACACCAAACAACTTCTTCAGTATCATCAAATTCCTTCATAAGATATTCCATTTCTTTAAGAATAACATTGTACATCTAAAATAATCATAATAATTAATAATACATTTAATACTTCTTTTTTTTTTAATGAAACAATAATGTAATATTTTTACACAATAAGAGCTATATTATTTTTAAAAGATACAATATGCGGCATCAAATAAAAATGTTGGTGCAACATTAAAATATAGAGGGATTGTATGTTTTGAGCAACCATGAACCATTTTGGAGAAATTCAATACAAATAGTAACAAAATTTTGTTGATTTATTTATGATTGTGATTTAGGTATTTATTCAAATAAATAATGAAATGAAGTATTTTCAAATGTTTCTTAAATTTCAGAATTTTTTTTTTTAATTTAGTGATCATTCAGATTTTTAATAAGATAAGCATCCAAATGAACTAGTCATAAGCACTCCTAGATGGGTTTAAATCAATTATTATTATTTTTGTTACAGGCCAGCTAGGGACCAAATTTAAGCCACCAAGTTAGCTTTACGCTTTCTCCAATACTCCTTCATCTGGTTAAATGAATAATAAAAAATAAGATTTTTTCATTTTCAAAATACATCACATTTCCCTGATGACAGGATCTTTTCTTTTCTTAAAATTTCTCTTGTAATATAAAGGATCAACATATATTTTGGGTAGACTTTACGTTTAACCAAACTTCTGAAATTTTAGTAATTTTTTAGTTTATTTTTATTTCTCTTTTTGTCATGAATGACTTAATACAATTTATATTTACAGTATCTGATACATTGCTCACTTATTGTTATAAAAATAACTTAGATAAAGATTCATCATTATAAAAATAACTTAGATAAGTATTCATTATTATAAAAATAACTTAGATAAGGATTCAATATTTTTATAAAGAAATCAAAATACAATTTTTTTTTTCTCCATTTGAACATAGGTAATTAAACGTAAATTTACAGAACTATTTTTATAACTTTTTAAGAAAATAATTGAGAATATTTTATATTCTAATAATTTTTTAAACGGTGGAAAGATTTAAGCCAAAAGAAAAATAAAGAATTGAAATGAAAACTAATTTGGTTAATTTTTTTTGGATAGTTTCTGAGTTCCTATTGAAGTAAGTAAGAATTTTCACAGAGATTCCCTCTATCTAGGAGATACTTTCTTTGCAGATTTATGCTTTAGCTTAAGGCATTATACATGTACCAAATATGTCAGTTATTCTTCTATTTGAGTAAACTCTCTGTCGAAACATGCTATCACCCTTGAACATTCATATTTTTCTTGTTAAATATATATTTTCTTAAATCTTCCCTTCCCTGACTGCTTCAAAGGATGCAATGAAAAATAAATTTCATTTACTTATAAAGTGAACTACAGAGATGTTTATACTTACCATATAAAAATTACAATCACAATAAAATTACAATAAATAAATTATTATATATATATTTATATATATATATATATATATTTTTTTTTTTTTTTTTTTTTTTTTTTTTTTTTTTTTTTTTTTTAATTTGAACTCAAGCAGAATTGTGTTTAAGCATCAATTCACATAATAGGATTCAAGATAATCTATACTTTTAAAATGTAACAGACATATATTCTTAATCTTAATCAGAATATTAGTAAACAAAAAAGTATAAAATTATTAGTACTTCAGGCCATGGCCAGAAATGGGTTAATCAAGACAATACATAGTGGACAAATCATATTTATCACAAGATTTCTAGCTCTAAATAGATTATTTACTTATAAACATCTTTATCCTATTCATAAACTAAAAAATATAGATACCATTCCTTCAAGTTTGAAGATATCGAGGTCCTTTGATACATCATTCATAACATAACCTTCAATCTGCTTCTTGATGATGAAACTTCTCTTAACTGTACGTCCATTGCCGAGTAGGACATTTACTTTGACCCTAATGATGTCTGACATATAGTTTTCTCCTTTTTTAAGTGCTGGTTCCAAAGAGATATCTAGTATTTTTGTTACAGATTCTTCCCTGTCACACTTCTTAAGCACTGTTTCCAAGATTTCTTTCTCCATTATAGCGGTGTCAAATGTAAGTTATTATAGCTGGAAAAATAAATATACGCTATTTTAATATTGAAATGTAATAAATTCTAAATTAATTATAACATAAAGGCCATACTATTTCATGGCTAACGGTTGTGGTAGGAAGTAAGATTTGGTCAAAATCCCACTGTTGGTTTTTCAAATTAAGGGAACAGACATAGAAGCTTACACATTCACAGAGGCTTGGTGTACCTCAGGAGCACCTTCTGACCTCTGAGTCGAACCTCTGCTGATATTACAGAATAAATAATTATCTGTTCAAGCTGGAATCGAAATTTAATCCAAGAGTTAGTAGTCCTGTGCCTTGCCCACAGAACCTCCAGTAAACACTATACTGCTTAGAATACATTATTGCAACTTTAGAAAAAGGCGTAAATGATTCTAGTGATTCTTCTAACATATGGGACATTATTACAAAACCTAAAATCATGTCTTGAAAACATAACAGGGATTCTCACCTTCCTTCAGCCAATTTTTGGAACACATACATTGAACAATATTTATATTTTAATTTCTCCTATTCTCATCATTCCTGGGTTATTGTTTCAATGATGAAATAGAAAGTTAATAACAATATTAGAAAACAACTTAAAAATGAAGAAGTTATCCACAAAATGATTCAAAGATAAAAGGTGATTATATAGATTTACATTTTAATATGTACACATCTTTGATTAATAATAAAAAAATGTAGCAGAGGATTAACATTTCTGTAAAAAAAAAAAAATAATAAAAATAAAAATAAATAATAATTGATTTCATTGTATTCCAAACTCTTTTAAATGTAATCATTTGGTTTATTTGACTACAGAATAATGATGATATTGATAGTTGGGATGTGCAGCAGTTAAGGGAAAACAATTAAAAATATTAATTTTTTGCACCGATGTTTCGGCTTACAAAGTCTTCATCAGGGTTTCTATGTTATGGCACTTTCTTTAAAATAATTTTTTTCTGGAATAAATAATTATTTTTTTAGATATATATTATGATATTTATGGTTTTACAAACCATCAAAGCTAGAGAAACAGGATGAGTTTTTTTTGTAAAATTCTTCCAGAATTGATCACAATTTTTTTATTATTTTAATTTTTTATGTATCAATAATAAATTTTATTATTTTATTTATTTAGTTTTATCCATTTGAGGACATTAATAATTTTTTAATACGAAAAAAAAAAAAAAAATGTTTAAAGAAAGAGTAATGGTCAAGAGCATTTTTATGAAAAACTCTATAAATTACTCCAAAACAGTGGTAAATAGAAGAAAAAAAATTGGCTCCACCTGTGAATTTAATAAATAGAAGGTATATCATAATAGAAAACTCAGAAATAATAAAAATTTAATCAACTTTAAAAATCCATTTTTTTTTTTAATTTTAGCTGAGGCTATGAGAATGACCAAGGTATTGGTTGAAGTGATGACTGAGTGGTGCCACTTAAAAATATACATAGTTTAAAAATACGCTATAATAGAAAATTGAGCTAAAAATAATAAAATAATTTTTATTTCATGAAAGATTGTGTTATGGTGGTAGAAAACCAGATAATTAATTATGATTTATTACTTTAGAATAAAATTAAAGTAAAACTTAATTTACTTACAATATAATTGAATGGGTCCGCCGAAAAACGTTCTAAGCGACAAAACAAATCTTGAGTAATCAGTGAAAGAAAATCATAATCTAAAGTTATTGTTAGTTTTGTAAGTTAGATTTTTTTTTCACCTTTTAATTTGTTATATTTACATGTATAATAACATAATGGATTACTATATCATACTATGACGTACAATTTATTATACATTTAAAAACCTTTAAAATCGCCACTTCGGAAATTTTGTCGCTTGGAACGTTTTTCGGCGGACCCATTTAATTCACCTTATAGCAAAAAAAGCAAAGGTTGCAAAAAACTTTTGTTATGGAGGGATAGGACATCATTGTGATTTTATTATTAATTATATTATTTTCATAAAATCTCTAGTTTTATAAGTAGTTACCAATAAAATTTTTAATTTTTAACATTACCCCACGTCTTGTTAATTTTTTAATAACATAAGTTTTACTTTAATTTTATTCAAAATTAATTAATCATAATTGATTATCTGGTTTTCTATCGCCATAACAATCTTTCATGAAATAAAAATTATTTTATTCTTTTTAGTTTGATTTGCTATTACAGTGTGTTTTTTAAACTGTAATTTATTTTCTTAATTTAGATAGTCTCTAAATGATATCAACAGGATTTTTATATTTATTCTTATCTCTATTCAATATAATACCAATGTTCAATGACTTGGTTAAGTTATTGTCAACAGCTGTACTAATATATATTTCAAATACTTTGAAATGCAAAGAAAAACTATAGTTGAAAATCCAAATAATTATTAGTGTAATCTAAATATCAACTACCAACATTGTTTTTCAGATTAATAATGGTCTTCCAAAAATCCAATTATAATTAAACAACATATTTTCCAATTCTACACAAATATCCCTTGATGAAATTGGGATCCCAAACTTAAGATGATAAATATTATTTATATTGTTATTATAAATATAATGTAATGGAATATTATACTTCAAACTATACTATAAAATTGTAGATTAAGTTAAAATGGACAAATGTATAAGTCATTTTCAGATGTTACAAAATTTTTATTCGCTAATCAAATAGGGCATTTTTAAAATTTAATACATATTCAGATGAATATCTTCATTTTTAAGCATAAATCGGGTTGTAAAATAATCCCCATAAAAATGATTCAATGAATTATCATGTGAGATAAGATCTCACTGATTATTTCTAATCAAAATGATTATTACAGATTTTAAAAAAGCTAACAGAAGGAAGATATTTAAACAAATATTTATAATAGCAGGAAAGTTACATTTGCTTGTATAATTACAAAGATTGTTTAGTTTTATTTATCTTATATTTTTTTTTTGTCCTTTGTTTTCTTTTATATAGATATCTTGTTTGTAAAGAGATCTAGATAAGATGAATAAATATTAAATAGGATTATTAAAGGTATGTATAGTCTTTATATAGATATTAAAAATACTAGATACTAGTGTGATTGTATAAATACATATAAAAATTATTTAAAATATATTATAATTTTATGGAATTAAAAATAAAAAAGTAATCACTAAAGAAGTGGGGGATATAGATATCCAGGAGAACAATTTTCAACCATATAGTAAAAATTCTTCGGTATGCTGATGATGTGGACCCCATAAAAAAATCACACAATACAGTTAGATAGACCATCAAAGTGGGAAGGATGGGACTTGACAATTTGGTAAAATGAAGGAGTATGTCCACCAATCTTAGAGAGAGGACAATTGTAATGACGAATTTTAATATCAATAACCTTAATGGGCCTTAATCTCAAGATGAAATTGAAGAGGAGAATGTGAATGGGTATTGGCATAAAACAGATATTGTTTCTTTCTACAGTATTAACGGAATTAGTTTGCATCATGATGAATAAAACTCTGTAAAAGCCAAAACCAAGTAGTAGTTTTATGGTTTCATGTCATCGATATTAATAAAAAGCATTAATCAGTCTCTTCCTCAGGTTTGAGAGAGACAAGAGTTTTCATTACATAGTTTGCACAGTATTCAATAAACAGTGGAGAAGAATACATACAAATATAAAATAAATAATAACTACAAGATCTATTTAATGACATGATTGTCTAATACCCTAGGAAGATTATGAAAGAAGAAAAAACAAAGATTAGGTTTGATTAAAACTTCCTCACAAATTATATGCATGTACTTGATAGAGGCATCTTTAAAGGCTATAAAAAAATGAAGCTATAGCCACTAGAACACTTCCATATCTAAATGGTCAATTATTATTTAAAATGATTTATGTTCTGAGATGAAATCGGTTTTAAAAGGAAACCACGAAAGGTATATTTTTCTCAATTTGTTTACTGCTGTACCTTACAATTCCTATAAAGAATGATGATAAATTCAAAATTACACAATAAATAATAAAAATAAAGTTATGACTCACTTAAATAGTTTAAGTTGGCTATTAAAAACAGTATTGTTTGTATCCAATTAGCAGTAAATATATTAGGCATATATTTAAGAAATATTCAAAACTGTATTAGATGTGTAAAATTAAAAACTTATTCATGAGGTTTGTGTTAATCAAGATAGTACATTTAAAAAGAGAGGGGTAGCCTAGTTTGATTTATGGAAATTAAGAGTGTTCAACAAATTCTAACAAGATCTAAATAAAACAATCTTAAAATTCATTGATAGCAAACTCAAAAGAAAATTGACAATTTGAGATAGTCATTTGACTATAAACATCACTAAGCTGGCAGTTAGCGATAACGGTATCAACAGCAAAGAGATACGACCAAAGAGACTGACATTTCATATCATATATAAATTTAGGAAAGTGTTATTACGTGTTAGACGATCAATATGTTTTGTCTATCTGATAAGTAGCTATCAACATAAAACCTTTCCAATTGGTTGTTCATGAATTGTGAAAACTGATTAAAATTTGAAACCGTGGACCAATAATCCTAATAACTTACATTTTCCAACCTTCTGAATAGAACCATACAATAAAATGAAATCGCAAATCTTTATACTAATCCTATTTTGTTTAGCTTTATCAATCGTCATTTTAATTTGAGTCTCATAATAAATAAAGTTCTACTGATGTTCAAAATAAACTCAACAAAATGCATAATTTATTTTACGTCTACCACAATAAATTAACATTCCAACCATCTTTATCACCGTTGAATTAAAAAAATATTCTAAAAAAATTAAAGGTTGTTAGGTTGTTTTTTATATTTATAAAAAAATATAAATCTTATATTTATTTCAATAATCTACGACTTTTATTCCCATAAAAGTTTTAGTATGTTACACGACATGTAACCTTTGATGCAATCCATTGGAAATCTGTATCATTTTCGTTGTGATGCCTTTTATCAAGGTTTCGTTAAAAAAAAAAAAAAAAAAAAATTGTAAAGTTTCAACATCATTAATGTATGAAATGCCTTGTGAAGATTTCATCAGCTTCTGAGAGAGTTAACGAAAATCAATTTTTTTCAGATAAGATTATCATTTAGTTCACAATTAGTTTTAATTTTAAGTCAATGACAATGAACATGCCCAGCTAAAGATTTAATTGTCCAAACGTATGAACTTATATTTAGACATCAATGAGGTTTTAGATGATTTCCCAGGAAAACACTACCCAGATATATTTCCAATACTTTTTTTTCGTAAATTTTCAGGCTAATAGAAAAAAAAAAATGCGTCAAGGGGTTAAGAATATAAAAGAGCAAGCCAAATAGCATTTTATACAAATAAAATAAATACACTCAGCGATATAGCAAAATTAAAATATACATGGAAATATGCATATTAATTTGATTTTGAAATATTTACCTGTCTGAATATGAAATACTTTAAAAACAAAATCAATTTAACATTATTTGAAAGAAGCTTCTGTTTCGTTTGCCGCGTATTGACAACTGAAGAGCGGAACTGATTAGTTGAGTGGTGGGGAATTGATCTCGTATTATCGCGGTTTACGTGTCTTAAGTTGGGATATGGAACGTAACACGATATTGAACGAGGTTTCGATGTTTTGAAACGAAATACATCGATATTTTCAAGTAATAATATTTATTGTGTGATTTCTCGATTTGTTCTGAATTTTGTAAATATATATTTCATAACAATAGATTAAACTTTTGCATGTTTAGTTCCTCAACTCAGTAAAAAGGTTTTTGATAATTGATCATTTTATTTTATTTTATGTAATTCATATGTAATTACTAGATACAATAATAGATTATTCAAATGATTTATGACTAAGTTTCTTTTTCTAATTCATTATCCATGAAACCTGCAGTGATGGGAATTAAAAGCAAACATTCTAAAACTACTCGGCTTCATTGCATCTTATTAACTTGAAATAGAAGTATATAATATCAATAATGAATTCTAAATTTTTAAAAACGATTAAAATATTACGTCATCAATGGAAGATTCCATCATAAAGTGTCTCAAATATCAGCCAATAATTATTCTTTCCCGACCTTCTTGCCCTTGTTGGATTACATAAGGACGTTAAGCTCCCAAAAACAACATCAACAACAACTATTACTATTCTTTAGAGATAGTTCGTCTGCAGTCTAAACATATGTTTTTTTAAATTCTGATTTATTCAGTACCGTGAAATTTAATACAACAGTCATTTCTGATTGCCTTCAGAAGGGATCGGTCTACCATTATCTAAACATAGAAAAACGCCATCGTTTGGAACAACTATTTTGGAATATAAAGGACCTCTTGGTGACGAATACACTTACGAGCTGCATGCTAAATAAACCATTTGCCACTGCTGATATAATAGTAAAACACAGTGGATGCAATGAACCTTTTGAGCAGAAGAGTAATAGATGCTTGAGGGACTAAAAGTTTTGTAATGTAACGTTTAAGAAATAACATGATCGCATTTAATAATTTTTTAGTATTGATTCATTTTCGGAATAACAAATAAATGTACTATCCTAATACAGGAAACTATGCTTACATAATTTTAAAATACGGAAGAAAGGACAGCTTTATTGAATATTTTATATTCCTACTTGCAAGAAGAGTTTAATATTAAAAATTCTATTTAAAGTACCAATACTAAAATTATAGCTATTAGAATGTATTAAGATTATGAGATTCGTTAAAATGATAAGTATTATCTAAAATGACAATTCAGTTTAGTCATATTGGATTATGAAATGATGAGAGAATCCATACAAATTTGAGACGGACTTATAAACAACAACAAAAAGAAACCACATAGAGTATATAGTCCAGTAATGTTAGATGTTTTAAACCCCAATCTGTGAAAAAATTCCTAGTGAGCTGAATTTTTGTATACACCTTTATTACGGCATTTTAACGAATATGTGAAAAATCGTTATTGATATCGTGCCGTCTAAAAATGTTATAAATGTCAAAAGGTCAAGAAAATCAGTTTTCCGTGAATATCTCGCGACCTATTGCACGGGGGTCAATCAGAGGTTATAACAAAAATTGTTCATCGTACAATTATATACAAAAATGCCAGAGACATTTTTCTGTATGATCAACCATTTCTTGGGCAGAGCGTTGAGAAACCAACTAACTTGCGTTAAGTCGCACTTTTTTGTGAAAACACGTTTATTGGTACTCATCTGTTGATAACAACAAAACTATTTGTCTGACCCTAAATATGTTTTTATTTTTCATCTGAGAGCTCGTTAAATTTACTGTCAGACCCTATATATTGTTGACCCCAATATAAGGATTGGATACTAGAAAAATTGGAAGGTTTATGGAGCCCCAAAACTCAACACCGTGTGTCGAATGATTCTAACTAATGTCAAGTAAATAAGTCTTTTGTAATTAATTGGGAGCTTCAAACGCTTGTCTAGTGGATGTTGGAGCAGTAGAAAAAGACGAGCAGTTTCTTGTCAAGTCTCATATGTAGATTCTAAGTAAGTCATTTGTCCAGATGGAGTCTTAGGTAGCGGATCTGTTCAACGGAGATCAGTGGAATATTATTTAAGGATACTCAAGGACAGGAAGTAGTAGATTTACGACGAAGCGTAAAGATTATTTTATTAAATTCAATTGGATATATTTTGATTCTTTATTTCTAACACCATCCATGAAGGTTTGTGATATGAAATTGGAGTGATTGAAATACAACGAATGGATGATTATTTACTGATAACACACAAGTGCCATCAGCTTAAGTGATGAGTACAGTGGTATGATGATTTGGAATAAATATTTCTCTTGAGTTAGTTTTATTCATAGATACTTAAAACCCGTAAATTAAAAGCAATCTTAAAAAAAAACAAAAAAACTTTTCATGAAGGTCTATTGGTACCACGAATGAATTTATAAATATCATATTAAATTTCAAAAACATAGGGATACCTTATAAATTACCAAATTAAACGAGCATACCCCATTATAAGCGATTTCATGACAGACTTTATCAACATAACTCATGCAAGACATAACCGGAGATACTTTCAGAAGTCTGAAAAGAATCTGGATGAGATGTCTGCTCCAATATTTTTTTATTTTAAATCATGCCAGGAGGAGGTGCCGTTGAGTGCTACTCTTTCTCATGCCTATCAGCGCAAGTACAACTTGTCAGCTGATCCACATAGTCTTGCACTTGTGACAAGTTTTGATAAAAAAATAAAAGGTAATGAAAAAATGTAAATAGGTAGTTTTGAAAATGTTTAATGGTTAATAAAAAATTTAGGATTCTATTGGTACTATCAGCGATTGTTTGAAAAATTGCTTAAATAATCAGAAGTGGTAAGAGAAAACGACCTATACTATAAATGATAAATTAAAAAAAAAAAAAAGTATATGCTGTATATATAAAAAAAAAATAAAAAATAATATTTATAGGTAACATTCTCATTTACTAATTAAAAGGTTTTGTAACCCAATTTACTGTGTTCTTTAAATTTATCAGTCCATGAACGAAAAAAAAACACATGTATTCTACAACCTTCTATTTATCTTCTTTTGAATAATCAGCTACTTGTTACTTTGCAATAATTTCACAGCTGTAATTCACTTCATTATTAATTTTCAAATGATTCTTTCTTAACGTTGTCCAAGAGATGTTCTTAGAATGGATCCACAATACCAAGTGCCTCTCTCATCTTCTTCACTGACTTCTTAATCAGCACCACCTTTGTCAAATCAGTACTAAGTTTTAATTAACCATATAATGTTTTAAAATATATTTTAGTTCGTTTCATATTTAATAGATACGTATTTTAATTTTACTAAAAAGTTAAATAATTATTTATGGAAAGATTTTCATAATTATATTTAGGATGTGTACAGTATTTGTTATTAAGCCAGTCTATCAAAAACGTTAAAATATTTTAACTATAACTCTGCCTTTTTTAAATAATGTTAGAGAAACATAATTATTAATTTCAAAATTAAATGTTAATTTTCATTTCTTTGACAAAATAATATGTTAATAAACTCAAGGTTTTCTAAAAGAATATTGATTAATGAAATAATAAAATATTAAGTGTAAAAATTAGGAATATTTAATTTTTATAATTATATTTGTTTTATTAAGATATATTTTTCCATTTAAACAAATAAAATAAACATGTAACTGTTTTGATATGTTATAACATATTCCAGGCCATACCCAGAGAAGGAGTTGGATGAGAGACCTAGACTAAAATATAAATCATGACATTAGGAACTGCTGCTTAGTTGTGCTCACTATCATGCCTTTCGCGCCATGTATTATGTTTCTATTATAATATGATTTATGGGCCTTTTGCTGTTAGATCTGATAATGCAGTCCATTATCCGCAAGAGTTTCTTAATAGTATCTGTTTATTTGGATTATCCAATCATCAATTAAAATTAAAAATAGGATGTCTAATTATGCTTATACGTAATCTTCAACTCCCTTATCCAAGTAGTTTTAACCTGGTTAAAAATTACGGCTATGTGTGATAAGATCATTGAAGAAATAATGCTCAATTGCATACTTCAATACAAGATTTTTATGGATAAACAATAAAAAGTTTAATTATTAGTTAAGTTCTGTACTTATAAAAGTGGGCGAAGCCGCGATTCATTAGATAAAAATAAATATTTAACCGTGACTGATTTTTTTCTGTGTGTTCTTTTCTTATTCAATGTTCTTCCTTTAATCTTATGTACTGATGATTAAGAAACAAAAGAAACCACACTCCAATGCCTCATGAAATATTTATAATGAAATATTACCTTATAATTGATAAAAAAAACTATCAAGTTCTGATTAAACAAGAAAAAAGATGTGAACGTGAGAAAAAAAATATGCAAACAATGTTTCCACACTACATTGAATAAAATTAACCTATTTAAGACGTAGTGGGGTGATTTGTTTTTATAATTGATCTTGTACTTCTTGTTGAAACAATTCAATTCTTGAAGTGACCGGCAAAAGATATGTTTGCATTCAATAGTATAGGTAAGCTTGAACCATGTGTGTGAATTCTTACTGACTAATAGATGGTTTTAGAAGTATCTTAAATAGTGAATTTACGGAATTATAAAGTATTTGACGGTAATTTAAGTAAACCAAAGCCGGTGTTTGGGGATATTTGTGCTTTTATAAGTTTTTTTTTAAATTTAGATAGAATGCTTATTTGAATCAACCATATCCCCCTAATCTCCAGAAAATCCAATTTAATTCTCAGATCTAAAAATTTCGTGACACTTATACCAAGAGTTCCCGTCAAGATTTGTTTCCTCTTTAATTTTCTCTCATTTTCGAATACGGTTGCTTGGCAAATGGAGGCTGTCAGTTAAACTCGATATGAGATTGAAGAGATTAACTGTTTCATTAGATTCATCTTCGGGATCCCCAGGCGGTCACACATTTCGTGCCTATATTTTGAACTCGAGTGGCTTTTTCCTGATACGGCACTCCTTTATAACTACTTTCGTATTCGATCACTAAAACTAAAACAAAAAAATTCCTATACTTTTGACCTAATTACTGTGCGTTCTTCTATCCACCTTCTGAATAAAAGATCCTAGCCTTTCAAATTGCAGACCCCCTATCATAGAATTTCTACTATGAAAAATCTTTTGACATTCATACTACCTCCTTTTGGATTTCCTTATCTATTCCTATTCATAAAGTTTCTAAATTTCTTTTAAATATCATTTATTTTTCCTTCTCCCAGATTATCAACCATCCGCAAATACATACAGGAATAGTACGTATGTATATAATATATAAATATTAACTATTTATTGATATTTACAACTGTATACATTATATAAAACTAGTAAATTTGAGGAAAATGTTTACAATAACATGTGAAGAACTACGCACTTGTTCTTTGTTCAATAAAAGTTGTACATTAGAAGGTCTCTTGGTCATCTTCTTTTCAGACGCCTCGGAGGAATATCAAGAATCGAGTTTGACTGGACGATTCCTTTGGAAATAAGGACAGGTATCTGGTTCGGACCAGATCAGCAACATATGAAACATTAGAATCTTTATGGATAAGTTAGTTTGTGACATAATAAGGAGCATTGAAGATTTTACGAAGGATTTTAGATTGTAAGGATTTGAAACGAGAAGAATTGGAAGGTTTAGTGGAGTCCCAAAGCTCAACTCCGTATGCCTAAATGAGTCTAGTTATTGTCATGCAAATTATTTTTTTGTAATTTCTTGATAACTTTGAACACTTGGCTAATAAATGCTTGAGTGGTGGGAAAAGTCCAGCAGTTTCTTGTTTTTAAAGTCTGGAATGCTATTTTCCAATTTAGTTTCGTAATTCATATTGAGTTAGAACAGTGAGACTTCTATAATTACGATTCTTTTGGAATCATAAGGAAGCTTAGGACATTAGAAAACCATCCAAGGTGTCTGGAAATAAGATGGCTTAGGGACCTTCTAATGTGGCATTTTTATTTAAAAGGTTCTTGTAATCAGTTTCTTTACACGTTATTTTTATAATTTTCCCCATATTTACTTGATGTATATATTCTATACTGTTGTAAATACTAATAACTAAAATAAATGTAATGGTTATCTGTTTTCAGACACATATTCTTCAAAAAGCGTGTTAGCGAGTTACTATGCTGCTTTACCTCTGACGGTAGCCTACCTTTACTTGGTAAAAAAATGGATACCTCTGAAACTGAGAGACAGAAATGCACTAAATCTCAAAAAAACCATTTTGATATACAATGTGGTTCAAATTCTAACAAATGTGTTCATAGTGAAAAAGGTGAATATGTTTTAACATTATATTTATCATATTTTTTTTAATATCGCTTGAAGGGTTATTACTTTCACAACATTTTATATAAAAGATTTTTCTAATGCGGTATGCTTGCTACCTGTAGATCCATGAATGCAAAGTATACAAGAGAAAGGAATAAAATATATGTAGAGAATAAGCATCATATTGTCTCCCAAAAGATAAAGTTCTCTAGCTTTTCTTTAATTCAATTTTAATAATTCAATATAATAGCCCTAGTGAGATCTTGGGCACACTTAAAATTGATTGCTATTGTTATCTAGTTTAACCCCTTTTAGCCAACCTCTCACTCCCAGTCGCCACCTAGCCGGCTAACACCATCTTTTCCCATACAGCCAGCCATTCATTCTTTTGTTTTGGTAGACTATAAGAGTCCGACCCATTTCGGTCTTCATTCTTTTAGTTTCTTTGGCTTTCAAAGTAAAATTAATTCGAAAGGACCTATCGCATATTTGTTTTTCATCCACTGACTGAACTCAATTATCTTATTCAGACAGATGTAGAATTATCAATATGACCTTCTATCCACTTAAACACTGAAGTGTGAGAGGACGTACATGACACCCAACGACATCATTATTTTATTGTTTGATCTCGTAACCTTTTTTTTTTAAATACAATTAAAAACCCTGAACATAACAATTAAGAAGTGATAACAGTTTTGGAAGGGAAATTTAGAAAATTTTTTTTGAATATTACTTAACATTTAACTTATGACATAATTTTAAATGGGTTAGTTGATTTTATATTGACATGAAACGATTCTTACATAGTGTTTTAAATTTAATAAGGAAAAAAAAAATCGCGTTTTTATTAAAAACTGGTGAGAAGAGCGAACATGATAAAAGTACCTTAGATTATTGTCAACGGCGCCACCTACTAGGATTATTGTCTATTTATTTACTTTTTATTTTTTTATTAACAATTTATTGAAATTTACAACTGTACAAAATTTATACATCAAGTACCTAAATGTGCTGTTAACTATTACAATAACGTGACAAAACATGAAAAGTACTACCCATCAGTAGCACTTTAATAAAAATTCTACACTAGAAGGTCTCTGGGCCATATTCTTTTCAGACACCTCGGAGGATTATCAGGAATAGTGTGGGAAGCAAGTTGAGCGATTAAGGGATTTGAGTGGTTATAGAGCTATATACCGTGTAGAGGATGGGACCTAGGAAACTACCTTGAGGAACGCCGGCAGATTGCTTTTTAGTCTTATATAGTTGACTGTATATTAGACTGAATCTTATGCTATGTTCTTACCTTTTAAGTCTAGTATGTGGGTTCCATCAAATATGGATTCCATCAGAATAAGGGTGGTGGGATCGTATTAAGTAGTACTGTTGGGCAGGTGTACTCAAAACCATTTTTTCAGTTTGGTTCTAAAAAAACTCTATTAAATTAACGGTATTTAAATATATAGGAAAGGGAACTCGATGGCCGAGTAAGTTGAGGCGAGGGCCTCAGTGGTACTGAAGGTCGTGGGTTATTAAAATTAAAATTAAAATTTATTTTAATGAATTGACCTTCCCACCCTGGCTGGAATAGTTTGGTAACCTGTAGGATAATCCGTCCTTCCTGCCCTTTGTTGGAGTTCATAATGACGTTAAGCCCCAAGAAACAACAACAAATGTACGAAAATGGTAAGAAAACCGCATCAAATAAAGGACGCTTCTAAATAAATTTGAGAAAGACAAGTTGTTTCTGCGTTTTATTTACAAGGGGAGGTTTTGTAACTCACAGATTTGAATGATGATTTGTGTGTGGGTAGTAGGGACCTATAATAGTGTAAAACTATGAGCATTGGAAGCCGAGAAAAAAAATGAAATATTAAAATCAAGTTATATTTTATTTCTCAGCTCTCAGTCAAGATAGAGAAATGATTCTTTGACGTTTAATTGCAGTTATGTATGCTATTTGATATAAAAATACCAATGTTATGTACATGGACAAAAAGCAGAATGTATGCTGATTCTAGTGATGCTATTACTATAGTAATCAGTTGAACGTAGCAGTTGTTATGGCCGTTAGAAATTGTTGATGAAATCTCAACTTCAAAATTTTAAACTCCTCGAAAGGTGTAAAAAATCAATATTTTTTATTTTGATACAATTTCACATATAAGGGTTTCATGGTGCGTTAAATCAAGATTTGAGGTCAGTTGTTCATGAAAAAAAAATTCCACTGATTACAGCGGATTTACTTGGAATTTTGTCATTGTTTTAGAGTTTTTGAGCACCCTAAAGCCGGGTGGTGTCTTAAGTATAACGGAAATATTTTTATATCAAATTGCATACATAACTATAATTAAACGTCAAAGAATCATTTCCCTATCTTCACTGAGAGCTAAGAAAAAAAAAAAAAAACTTGATTTTGATATTTTATTTTTTTTCTCGGCTTCCAATGCTCATAGTTTTGTACTATTATAGGTCCCTACTATCCACACACAAATCGGCATTCAAATCTGAGAGTTACAACTCCAAACGTCCTCTTGTTAGTAATAATTTTGATAGCCTTGCCGAATTCAATCGACATCGCATGTTCGACCGTAGAAATGGTCTTTTTTCAATGTTCAATTCAAGAGCAATATAAAATTAGAGGATTTATTAGGGGAGTTAAATGCAGTTAGTTATCAAGAAGTTTCGTTCATTTAATTAGAACAAGAAGAGATGTAATTGTCCAACAAGATAACGCAACAATACAGAGCAAGGATTATAAAACAATGGTATGAGGATTTTTAGCTCCACTTTTTGAACTCTGCAGCTCCACTGAAAACTTGGCTGGGAATTTTTTTGATCTTCAGAAGATCTCAAAATACTAAGGAACATAATGAAAGAATCACATAAGCTCGGAAAGAAAAAAAAACAGAGGACTTATTCAAAATTGGAAAAAAAGATTCCTAGTTGTATTTGGAGCTGATTATTTTAGAGTTTTAGAAGCATTCATATTTTAAAATTTTAAAAAGTACTTTTCCACTTTTCCTTTTCTTAGTTTTTAGCAATTCCAGGCAAATGTTATTAATGTACTCAAAATAAAACTCATTTTGTTAAACAGAAGAACTCCCTTCCGTACGTCCTAATAGGTCTATTTATGGTCATGTAATTAACTAAATCCTGAAAAAAAGCTTTTTTTTATATCAATTTATTGAAATTTACAATCATACAAATATATACATCAAGTAAATGAGCTGATAACGATTATAATAACATGCCAAAACTTGTAGTTCTTTTCAAAGTGCCAACTTCCCAAGTGCCAACGCATTCCAAAGTAACACCTGTTGGCCGATGTTATTCGCCTCTTTATTTCTGCCGAAACATCATTAATGGCACTGACTTGAGACCCAAGGTACGTAAATTCCTCAACTCGTTCGAAAGAGTAATTACCAATTTCGACCAAACTTTCGTTGGTACCTCCTTTTTTGCCAGCAATCATATATTTGTTTTTTTAAAATTAACAAGTCCTAGCTTCTTGGCAGCATCATCAAGGGCAAGAAAGGCTTCTTCCATATAATGTCCAGGTACCAAGATGAATTATTTTGTGGGGAAACAAACTGCTACCAACTACAAGGTTGTTAGATGCACAAAAATTAATCAGTTTACAGCCATTATCATTGCAAACATCGTGCAGGCTATGTTTACCAATAGTCGAGAAGTAGATTGCTTCCTTACCGATCTTCGCATTAAAATCACCTGCGATTACTATTATGTCTGAACGAGGACATGCCTTAACAGTCTGTTCTAGCAGGTCATAATAATCTTCCTTGGCTTGCTCATCTGAAGTTTCAGTCGGAGCATGGCAGCTGAGCAATGTATAATTAACGAATTTCCCTTTTACCCTGATAGAGCTCATTCGGGGACTTATAGGCTTGAAGTCAATGATGAGTTGTCTGTTTCTTCCCTACAACAAACCCAGTTCCAAAGAGGTGTAACCTATTGTCACAGCTGTAGTATATAGTGTGACTTTTCTTTTCGAAAGATCCCTAACTAAAACTGTTTAGTTGCTCCGGGTCTATATAAAGTTAAAATATAAAGTCTTGTATGTGGATTAAAACAACAAAAATAAAAAGATTATTTTTGTGATAAAGCATTTTTGTGATGATTTCATATTTTTTTTTTAAAGAAATGTTCTGCTATTTTTTTTTTTTTTTTTTTTTAGTGCTTTTCACTGATGGGAGTGACCCTGTTGCATTTATGGAGTAATTTATGCAGCCCTGTATCCTCTGTGTATACAGGCACAGATATACGTAAACAGGTTATATTTTATTATTTTTCTTTAAATTTCTTTACACGATAATATTAAAATAATCAGATAATAATAAAAATATTAGGATTTTTAGGTTTCTCATAAAATCTTTTAAATAATTTTTATTTTGCAATACCATAAATTTATCTTTTTCATAGTTACTGTTATAGAAGGTAATTTTCATACCAATAATAAAATGACAAAAGATATATAATGAATTCTATTAATAAGTTTCAATTTTTGTTTTAAATTTCAGATTTTTGATATAGCGTTTTATTATTATTTAAACAAAATTATGGATCTTTTAGACACTGTAAGTAACACCTCCATAAACGTTCTATAATGATTTTTTCAATAAAATTGTTCAAAATTTTGTGTTTTATTTTTTTTAGATATTTTACTCATTAAGAAAGAAAAAATCGCAAATAACTTTCCTCCATGTAATACATCATGTAAATGCCCTCTGGTTGGGCTGGGCGAATGTGTTTTATACAACGGGTAAGTAATTTTGTGTATCATGTTGTAGCCTGGCAGGCTTCAGAATCATTCAATCCTAATCATATTGATCCTACAATATCATTAAGCGTACCTCAAGGAATTCTGAAGACAGTCAACGCATACTTCATCAATAAAGTTCTCAAAACTCAGCACATCACAGTTGACGGCTCTAGAGGAAAAATTGTGTGTACCAAGTCGGTTAAAAAATCCTATAAAATAGCTTTATTCGTTTAAAAATCTCCATTACAATTAGTAATTTTATCCCACCGTGATGTAAGATCCCAAATACGGTTTTTAAAAAATGGTTGATCTTTGCTGGTAAAAACCAATTTAGTTCCATTTCTAAGCTCTGCTGGATATCAAGACTGCCGGAGACAAAAGTCCTGAAAATCTGAAAAGATCATCAGTGGACGAAAGGTCGGGAAAATATGGTGGGTGGGGCAATGTTTTCCATCCGATTTCCATTAATTTATCTCTAGTCAACTTTGCAGTATGTGGCCTCCTATTCGCGTCTGATAACTTGTGAGAGACCCATTTATCCATTTTTTTTTTATTTTTCCCATTCGATGTAGGTTTCTCCAGGCTGTTGCTAGTGAAATATTCAGTCGCTTACCTTCCGAACATATACAAAATGGATCCAAATCGATTATGTATTTCCTGTTCGTTGGCAACTTTAGGTCTTCCAGAACGAGCATTATCTTCAAGCCAAGTTTAAACTCATATAATAAAATAGACCATATATATTTCTGTAAACGTATAGCAGTTACTGGATTAAAAGGTAATCCCTATTTCAAAGCCAGCTAACAATATTGTTTACGTTGGAAAAGGTCGGATTGAAAATAACATCATAACAAAGACGGTGCAGATCAAGTAGATTTTAATTAATGAAAAAACAACAGTACTTTTGAAACGGCTTGGTATTTTGTGAAAGCAACAAAGTGAAGTTTGCCGTTGAATGGCTAAGTGTAGGGACATGAAAACTTCAATCACCCACCATTGTATGCGATGGTAATATGCGATCTCAAGTTTAGTCGGAAATGGGATGAATGCCACCATTAACTCAAATCCGATAAAACATAGACATAAACGTTTTTTCCCTTAGCCCCCCGAGTTCTAAGTTGAAGTTACAACAGAGCTCAAGACAGTAAATCACAGAGATGCTACATCTTTGTTTTCAAAACTAATTTTGAAATATTCCATTGCCAAAAAAAACATCTCTATTAAACTATATCTATTAATAGAGTGAGGACCTCATTCCAAGATATGAAAGAAGTGGGAAATAATTCATTATTCTTAGCTATAAATACTTTAAATTTGAATTTATTTAAATATTGGAAGACAAATATTTATATTGATTGAGTTATTGAATTAATTATACCTATCGATCAAGTGAGCAGCCTGTATTGTTTTTTTCAGAGGAACTCGCCACACGCTTCATTGCCATAAACACATCTGTACATGTGATAATGTATGTTTATTACTTCCTTGCCGGACTAGGCATTTCACAGAAGTACCTTTGGTGGAAAATGGAAAAAGAATGACAAGAAACTGCTCGTTTCCGACTACTCCAAAATTCACCAGAAAAGCTCTCAATAAATAACAAAAGTCATATTTATATGATAGTAATTGGATCCTTTTGGACATACGGAGTTGAGCTTTGGGCTCCATTGAACCTTCCAATTCTTCTCGTATCCAATCCATACAATCCACAATCCTTGGTAAAATCATCAATGTTCCTTATTATGTTACGAACAAACTTATCCATAAAGATCTTAATTTTCCTTCCATGACAAGCTACATACCTACTCGAATCGACTAGTCTCTCAATTTGCCTCAGACTCAATTTCGAATAATCCTCCGAGGTGCCTAAAAGAAGATGGTCAAGAGACCTAATGTTGAACTTTAATTGAAGAGCTTCTATTGAGTTGTTCTTTACATGTTATTGACAAGTCATTCATATTTACTTATTGTATATATATATATATATATATATATATATATATATATATATATATATATATATATATACACACACACACACACACACACACACACACACACACACACACATATATGTATGCAAAATTTTAGACAGCAATATTTAGCCAAGCACAACAAAAGACACTTAACATATCTGCCTAAAAACAAAATATATATGCAAAATGGCCGATGTCAAAATATGTTGAAAACATGAGTAACAATTCAACAGAAAAAAAAAATCAAATGTACGTTGTAGTCCCTTAATTTTTTTTGTCTAACCTTGTATTAACATAATTATACCAAACAATAAGTAAATTAAAATAAGGTATATATGAATATGTATATACTCATGAAAATTTATATGCTTAATTACTAACTAATAAGAATACTACAGCTGACTGTTAGTGTTAGGAAACTCAAGAAGAGGATGATCTGGGAGACAGTCGGGAGAAAGAAAAAACACTTCCCTGTAAAAAGAAGGTTAATTTTTTTAGTTCAGGGTTAATGTTAAAAAAAAAAAATAAACGAACGAGTCAAGAGACTCCCAAATGATCTAAATTATTTATGTGTATTTGTTAACACTATTTATTAATCGATTCTCATTTTTCAGTTACAGTTCCTTACAGGCCTCTCAATGCTTGCCAAAATGATGTCAGAATGCGAGCCGAGCCTTTTGTTCTGTGTAAGTTGGGGATTCCCAGGGGTATTCTTCTTAATATTATTCCTTGACTTCTACAAACAAACTTATTCTAAGGAAAATAAAAAGAACTAAGTAAATATCATTTAACAATTAAAATAAAATAATAAAATAAACATAATTTTAACTTTATTAAATGTGCAGACTGTTTTCTTTTTTTATATTCCACGATTTATGGGATTTTGAACTGCTATTCCTTCTATGAGTGGTGAAGATTTCTTTGATGTGGAAGATGAAATCGGTGTCCACGATTCTCAACAATCGGCTTTTTTATTTTGAGAACGAAAAAGATTATGAAGAAAAACAAAATTGAACTTCAGTGCTTTTAAGTTCATCTCTAGGAACAATATTCTACTAAAACCTCAGATCGAAAAAAATAATGTTCATTTTATCCCAGCTCCCATTTTCGCATGAAATTCTTTAAATTTTGCAAATCATTCAAAATAAAGGCAGTGTTTTCTGTTACATAGACATTTATCATAACAGTGTATTTTTATATGTTCTAAAATAAAGATATGTTTAGTTGAGGTACATATACTAGTATAGAAGGATTCAATATAATTAGGAATTGATGAATTATTTTCCACTTCTACAATATTTAAGAGGTGACTATAATATGGATAGAAAAAAAAATAAAAGAAATAGAATTGGTAAATAATTAATTAATTACTGATTGTAATGATATATGTTTTTCTAGAAATGCCAATCCGAATGAATGAAATAAAAAATTTACTGTGGGACAACTTGCCTCCTAAGATAACACAAAGGCACAATGACATGTTATTGTTGTTGTTATTATACTTCATTATGAGCAGGGACATAAATTAATTTAATAAAAGATACTTAAATGTAGAAAAAATTACAACATAAAAACAGGTTTGGAGTATGTATAAAAGAAAAAAAAATTACCACTACAAACTCTGTAGTATGCAAACAGGTATCGTATACATAAAAAAGGCAGATAAATATTAATTCCTTTTTTTTTTATCAATCTTAAAGTGATTCCGAGCCTCACATATACTAATCAGTTTCTGTTCTGTCACAAACATAGGAATTATTATTGACTAGGTCCTCTTTTGGAAGCACCACATTGCACAAATAAACCGAAAATTTATAAGAACCATTTAATTATTCCATTGTTCCTTCCTCAAACTAGGCATAGATTTCTAGTTTCCTCTTTCATTTTCCTTACGTTGATTATAGAAACGCCTGTATGGAGGCGTGTCTCAATAGCGTTTTGTCGTTTCACAACTTTTCACCAAAATTGGCTGCTTCTTCCTCTGACCGAAGATATTGTTTCCTTGGTTCATTTATTTTCCATTTCATTACCAACCATCGTCCGAACTATATTCAAAATCTCCTGCAATTTAAGAGCACCATCGACCCCAACCCACAAGTATT
This sequence comes from Euschistus heros, assembly GCA_003667255.2. Classification (NCBI taxonomy): domain Eukaryota; kingdom Metazoa; phylum Arthropoda; class Insecta; order Hemiptera; family Pentatomidae; genus Euschistus; species Euschistus heros. Next base: position 764,773 of record RCWM02000287.1, on the reverse strand, counting down.
TTCTGACCTTTATACGCATTAAGATTGAAACAATTAGATTGCTAAATCACCCCGGCACGTTAGTAACAAAACATAAGACTGACTTACACACGGTTCATGAGGAGATACAGATTTCATTCAAATGACTTTACATAACAACAAACGTATCGAGTAACATGTCAGAAAATAACCAAAAAGGATTTAAATAGAAAGGAAAAACTGTAATTGAGGCTCAGAAGAGTGTGATCAAATCATGGATAGTAAGCACTAGTAGTCTTTACTATTTATTTATTTATTTTTTTAAATTACAATTTATTGAAATTTACAACTGTACAATATTATACATCAAGTAAATGTGCTGTTAACTATTACAATAACGTGACTAAACTTGAAAAGAACTATTCATCAGCAGCACTTTAATAATTATATTATTATTATTATTGACTAAGTCCTGTTTTGGGAGCACCACATTGCACAAATAAATCGAAAATAAACAATGCACAATTAAACCACAATGCACCAATAAACAATGCACAAATAAACAGAAAACTGAGCCACAAAGCTCACCTCCGTACGTCCAGATAGGTCTAATCACAGTCATGTATATTAGTCTTTTGTAATTAATTGGGAGCTTTGAACGTTTGTCTAGTAAATGTTGAAGTAGTCTCTTTACTTTTTAAATTTCGAAACAGAGAGTACTGTTGGTACTTATAATTTCATAAAATTAGTTAGGTTCCACATTAATTTTTAACACAAGAATACCTAGACAAGCTTAGAACAAAGACAAACAGATGATTCAAACTCGCTAGCTAGTTGGAAGTAGTAGTATGAGTTGGAAGTTTCGTGTTCCATCATTACTATCTTACTATCTGACTCGCCAGCTTGCTAACAGATAGTTAACTAGCTCAGTGTAATCGACCATTAAGTAAAGTTTTGGATAAATGAGTACATTAACATGCTAATAACTTAACTAAAGAACAATAAGTGAGCTTGCTGAAAATGTAATATTCAGGCCTTATATAAGATAGGAAGAATAGCGATCAACAGTAAACCTCCTGAAATGAATTAAAAAAAAAAAAAAAAAAAAAAAAAAAAAAGGATTTATTTGAGCAAAGTTCTCATACAACATTTTTACAGTCTTCTGAAAGTATTTCCGGGGTATGTCAGTCGTGGCCATGTCATTAATCAGTATGTTATTGAGTCAATGAAGTCTGCCGTGATATCTTTTATAAAGGTTATGTATATGTTCTTTTATTATGGGTACCTGTAAATCCAAATGAAGTGTGTGGTTTGAAATTTACTTAACTATAATCATCAACATCGAAAATTCCATTTCATATTGCGCTACATCAATTTATAAGTAAATTGGTTAGATTTTCACTTATGTCACTGTACGAATGGGATCAGTAATGAAAAACTAAATAACGATGAAATAACTGAATACATATTTTATTAGATCAGAACGAAAAAAATCAAGAAACATGAGAAATCTTAATAATTGACGCTTATGCACTGATTGAATACTAATTATGAGTTAATGCACCGCTTCGCCAAAAAATTGAAGCATGAGGTACCCATTTATAAATTCTCGGTGTATTCCTCTACGTTCTCATGATCCTGGAATCGATTTAAGATCCATAAAACATAAGATGTATTCTTTACAGGTTTAGTATGGAACCTTGTTCGGGAGTTGGAATTCCAATGCATTGAGATAATTCACTTCGTTTTATGTTCATGTCGTTTTTTCTTCGTTTTTTTTTTTTTTTTTTTTTTTTTTCATAAAGGGAACTTAAAATGATAACTATTGTTATCAGTAAATAGATATTTCTGTTTCATCACGCCTACACAGATAACTGCACAGATTAGCTTTCTCATATTTTTCATTAGGAGCTTACAGAATGAAATAGAGTTAAAATATAAGTGACTTACATGGTTCTTGAAACTTGAAATTTAATGAAGTTTGTAATATAAATTATTTAAATAATTTATGATCATATGACATGGTGAAATGAAATAAAAATAATCTTAGGATAAAAAACAAAACCGACTTTAAGATTAAACCTACATATACAAACTTGAACTAAAAAATAAAAAACAAGATTTTAATTGCTTCGAAACAAAAAGCATTAACTGAAAATCTACGAAATTATCTATACTTACACATCTATTCACAATTTTTGATCAGTTATTTTTGGAGTCGGTGCCAGCGAAGAATCCTGCCTTTGCAACCAACTTTGGAATGACAGGAGACAGCGGTGCGGCGATGATGAAACAGTGATTTGTTTTGGTTGGCACTGACTCCAAAAATAACTGATCATAAATTGTGAATAGGTAAACAGTATCGATTGTCATTCAATGATTTTTGTTTCTAAGCAATTAAAATATTATTGTTTATTTTTTTAGTTCAAGTTTGCATATGGTTTAATCTTGAAGTCATTTTTTTTTTTTTTCTAAAAATTATTTTTATTTTTCTCTTTTTAGTGGTGAGTGTATATTTGTTGATACAGTCAATTCTCGATAAGTCGATCTTCAAGCCACCCTGAAAAATAGTTCGACTTACTGAAAAACAACTTATCGAGGTTATCATTCGACTTATCTTCATGTAAATGGGAAATTTGAACACAAAATTGAAGTTGAAATCATTACGTATATATTTCACTAATGGGTATATGTATGTTGTTTGTACATACATATAATGTCTGCTTTGTAGAGAAGATCATTGATCAAATGCTGCACAGTAGCTTGCGCATAAGGAGTACGAAGTTTCGCACTTTTCTAGCAACTAGCTCACCAAATATATCAAAATCATCGGGTTGTACAGATGTTCCTTGCTGATTTTTTTTATATACTTCTTGTAGCATTCCATAAACTTCTGCATTTTGCTTCTCACTAGTGGTTAGAACTCTTTTCTTTGGTTGTGGTAGATTTTGCTTTTAAGCTTTTGGTGTTTTTATCAGTAATTTCCTTTGAGCCTGCAAATCTTCGTAGCTTTCTTGTAATTCTCCCATATTACTTGTACTCTGGCTGACGCTAGCGGTATCATCGTCATTTGTTTCGGATTCTTTTGCCTCTTCATCACTGTCTGAATCATCACTTTCCTGTAAAGTAAAGAATGTATGTTATTAAAAACTGCATAAAAATATATTAAAAAAATGTATATTAAAAAAAATATATAATAAGAACTTTCAATTAAATTTAACATTGATACAGAAAATTAAATATCCGGTACCACATAATTATATAACGTTCAACTGAACTGCGTTTTTTTCTGACGGTACATAAAAGTAGGCTTACCGCCTTCCACCAGTGGCGATGTTTTCTTTATTTTTTAGAACGGCTGAAAAAGAACTACACGGCATTCGGAATTCACTTGCAACAAACGCCCAACTTCTTTCTTCTTTCTGCACATTGTAAATCAGTTTTTACTTTTCATTAATTGAAAGAATTTTCAATAGCCATTGTAAAACCACTGAAGTGAATAACCAATAAGTGACTGGTGAAACTATGAACTGGAAAGGTAAACAAAAATCCATGAAATTCTTTTAATTTGAGTTCTAGAGGAGATGACTTCTAATAGTTCGTTTCATAGAGGTGGTCCTAGAAGTCCCCTCTTTTGACCCCTATTTTCAGTTCGACTTATTTACACAATTTTTCACGTTTTTTTCTTGAAGTCGTCTCATTGAAGTGAAATTTACGCGTAATAAATATACTTCAGACTGTAGAGTTTATTCGACTCATTTAAGGATTCAGCTATTCGAAGTACGACACATCAAGAGTTGGTTGACTGAATATGTATGTAAATTATTTTTTGAGTTGATTTCAAAATATTTTTTATGGGACAGTAAAAACTGGGACTGGGAAGTATGCCCTACCGATTTAAAAAAGAATAATCAAAATTGATTCGGAATTGACGGAGTAATCGCTTAAATAAACCAAAAAAACAAAAAAAAAACACCAAAAAAAAACAGAAAAAAAAAACAGACGAGTTGTATATATACGGTATAGAGAATATTTTTGACATATAACATTTGTCACTGGGATCTACCGTTTAGGAGATATACTGGTATGAATGAAAAAATACCACGAATTGCCTAAATTTTTTGAGCGTTGGAGCTTTTTTTGACACGCTCTAGATTTGTTGAAGATGCTCAAATCGAAAATTTGCCTAGAATTTCATGATTAGAAATTTAATGGAGAATAGTTTTTATTTTATAATATTTAACTCTAAAACTACCTTTCATATATACATTTTTTTTTTTTTACCACAATTTTACGGTAAGCAACAACAACAAGCGTGGATATTGAAAAAATACTATTAATATATTTTTTTATATAAGTAGTAAAGTCAAAAAGCAATGTAATGAATATTGTTTCCATGAATGTCTGCCAAAAACCTTGAAAAGGATCATTTGGCCCGTTATGGCAGTTTTAGTGATTAAGTTGACACTTTTTGTTCTAAAATGCAAATTGGGAAAGCAATAGATTATAGAAAGAAATATCCATGATCTATTGCTTTCCTTAGTCAGGGAGAAATTGAGAATATTATTAAACTTTGAACTACACTACGTTTTTGCAAAATAAGTTTTGAAAATAATTAATTAATCAATGCAGATAAAATCATACAACGATGGGGATACAGAAAGAAGCAATAGATTTTTCGTTCTGTCGTTTTCATCATCCGTACCTACCTCCAACAACCAATCATTATTTTATTTTTATAATGGAAGAACGTTGTCCTACTCTGATAAGAACTACAAGGTGACGCAAAAGAAGAATCTTTATAAAATATTTAACGGTAGCTTCGATTAAAATATTTTTTCACACCAAGCTAAAGGTCGTGAATCTTAATTATTCATCCGATAATCGAACTGGTCCAATGAAAAATCATTATCGATTCTAAATTACAATTTTACTGACTTAGAAATAAGCCTGTCATAATTACAGAGTTACTCTGTTTACAGTTTGTAATAAAGGTCCCAATCGTTAGGAAACCGCAGAAGGACAGTTTTCTCATACCAGATATTTCTTCATTCAAGGTATAATTCTATTCCTTCAGTTCGTGTCGTTCATAATATATTTTTTTATAATCTTAAAATGAAGAAACGTTTTGATGAATAATGCCTGCTTGATAATGTTGATTATATACTCGTATATAAAATATCAGACATGAAAACGTAGCCAGTATTGCATAATCCTTTTTATTTGCGTATGAAGGACTTTCATGTTATTCAATTAATTTCTCAACCTAAAATAGAATATTTAAATTTTCTCATAATAGTTCTCCTTTATATTTAGAAACATCAATGAAATTATGAATTAAATAATCTTCTATTCTGTATATATTTTCTTCCATAGAAATCCTTTATAAGAATTATTTCTATATTTTTTCAAATCAATTTCAGTGCAATATTATCACTACATTATCATCGTAGTGTACCCATTAAATATGTTTACTGTTTTCTTACAAATATAGGCATTTACAACAAACTGATAAGAAAACTAATTTTACATTTTCTTCAAATGATCATTAGTACCAGTGTGAAATTTTTTATCTTTCACTGAAAGAAATATCATTTAGCCAAGAAAAATGAAGGCTTTTTAGTTCCTTTTATTTAAAGAAATACAGGTAGAAGTTGAAAAGTTAAGGCACAATCAAAGAACTGACGCCGTGATGATTTTTGATGGTATGAATAGCAAAGATTATCTGCCATTAATAGAAAGAACTCTTACAAAAGTATTTTGAAACAGAACCCAAATATAACGTTATTTTCGAACTAGATAAGGCCCTAGTAAACACATCGAAATCGGTAAACAGTTTTTAAGCTAGAAAACATATATGTATAGAGTGGTAGCCGACACATTTTAGGTGCCGAGGAATTATAAAAAGAAACAATAATAAGGAGTGGACCGAAATTTCTGAAGACCTCATTCGCCATCATTTCGATTCACTTCCTAATAGGATAAAACAGGCTGGTGCATTCAAAGGATTCTAATTGTATTATAAATGCTATTACACTGTTCTGCATCAAAATACTCCATTTAACAAAATTGTAATTTTATTATGTTTTGAAGTGTGCTTAACGCGAATCCGGAGTCAGAAAATCTCAATCAGGCAATAATTTCTGTCGAATTTGTGATTTAGGTGGAAAAATTATGTGTTTTTCGACATTTCGAGTATTTTTTTTATCATTTAAAGCTTTAACAAAAAAAAAAAAAAAAAAAAAAAACGCGAAAAAAACTTATTTGATATAGTAGTGATATACTTTTATAATCTATCACAAAATTGGAGAGCATATGTATTAGGATTTGTTGTATAAATGACATAGTTGAAGAACTACTTTTATCATATTGGGCCATGGATTGCAACATGTCCTCAAAAGTTCAGTTTTTGCATTCTCATTTGAACTTCTTCCTTCCCGACTTGGGAGCAGTTTCACCTGAACACGGAGAATGATTTCATCAAGAGATAGGCCAAATGGAAAAAAGATATAGCGGTAAATGAGAAGATGCTTGCTGATTACTGTTGGACGCAACAACGGGTGACACGCGATGTAGATTACAAAAGGAAAAAATATACACATTAACGACGCACAGTACTAAATATTATTATTTTATATATTACTGATGTTCACCAAAAAAAGTGTTATAACAATATATGAAAAAAAGTGCAATTTCAGTTGTGGGCGTGGGTCTCAGCGCACTCGTAAGCAGAATGTCGTAGGTTTGAATCCCACCCGGGCGGGTTCAAATTTATTTCGTGCCTAACCCACGAATAAATCTTGACCTTCCCACCCTGGCTAGAATAGGTAGGTAACCTGTTGGATGACCCGTCCTTACTGCCCTAGTTGAAGTACATAAGGACATAAGGACGTTAAGCCCCAAAAAACAACAACAAAAAATGTTCATCGGAATTTCAGATTTTTCAAACATGACTTCAAATATCTCAAAAATGGTCCTAGAAAGAATATTTATGCCTTCAGATTCGAATTCAGCACACATAGAAATATAAAAAATTAGGAACAATTTTTCAAGAGAGAGAATTTTTTATTTTTTTTTACAGAACTGTGTTATCAAAGCTATTATAGTATTAGAACAATATTTTTAACATTGTGTTAACATTCTGTAGCACCTAAAGTACACTATTATCTGTTTCATCCAAGAAATTATTTTTATTTTTAACTATTTGGACTGTTCAATTATATTTTTAAAAAATAAGCTAATATGTACTTCCACGTAAAAAAACATAAACAAAACAATTAGTGTAAGTAAAATTGAAGGTCGATAAACGAAAAAAATTCAAGCCTACTATTTTTTATCTCGGACCTTATAAGGTGGATATAGTGACACCTATAACCCAAAATTCACTAACCAAGTGACACATAAATGATAAGATTGAAGATTATGTTTGCTCATATTAATAGCTTTCTAAGACAGCCATTTATATTATGACAAATTGTCTAGGAAAATGAGAGCTTTTAAATAATTAATAAATAAAATGCTCTTCTATTGCTTTTGTTTCAGTGACACTATGGCTAAAATAATGTACGAAAATATAAAATTTGAAACTGAGAAGATGTTGCTATTGTTCGCCCTATCTGGTTTTTACGTGAGTCCAAGTTACCCCCTGCTTCATGAAACATTTATTTTCATGAACGGTTTTACAGCAACAAGCCTGTTGGCATACTCCATACATTACTACTGGGGCCGAATCGAGAAGTTGGGAGCTGATGCCTACTACCTTATTCTGTGCGCAGACCTTTGTTTGAGTTCCTCGATGGGTTATTTTTTGGATAGGAGCATTAAGTCAATGATTTCAGGTAAGTTATTAAGTAGATTATTGTTACTATTATTAGTGAGTTGTCTGCAAAAAGTTTTCTTACATTTTTTAAATTTCCCCTCTATGTAATAAACTGTTCAATATATTCAATAGATTGTTTTTATTTATTATTATAATTTTTATTATGTATGGAAATATCTACTATTCCTGTCCTGAACAAAATTTTTTTTTTTTTTACTTCTTTAGCATTTCACTAATAATTCAGTCTTTCCTCACAAGTTAGTAGATTGTAAACCTTATTCGATAAAAGCAGTTTAACTAAAAAAAAAAATATGCTATCTATACGCGAAGCAACAACCTTAATATATCTAATTAATTAATGATGTTTGTGTTTCAGATACCTTTTGGAGTTATGATTATGAAAGCTCGGTCATGGCCAGGAAAAAGATAGAAATAGACGTAGATAGAGTGCAAAAAATACGAATGCTACATAAAATTTTGGTTTGGGGAATCTGTTACATGATGTTGGATGTCACGTTATTAGCTTATGTCGAAACAAGAATCAACAACGACTTTATTCTTTTGTTCCCGTGCTGGGTACCTTTCGATATGAACCTAATATGGGTACATATATCAGTCGCCATTTGGGAAATCCTTCTGGTTACAATGGTGGCGTATTGTATGTTTGGGGCAATGGGAATAATCTGCCTGTTTTACAGCCATATATCCACTGAGTTCCGTCTTCTTGAGCACGCCATAAACAAACTGGATGTAAGGGCGAGAGAGATGGCTTTCAGTTTGACAAGCGAAGAACCGAGTGCCGAAATTATAAAGCAATGCTATAGAAGGTGCCTGGGGATGTGCGTGGACCACCATTCAGAAATAATTAGGTAGACCAAATATGACAAAATTTATGTGTGATATTATTCTCGATGGTGTTCCCATCGGGGGGGGGGGGATTTGACGATTGTTTCCTTATCATAAATAAAATAGAGATTATTAAATAAAATTAAATAAGTACTTACCGTTAAGGAGCTATATCGAATAAAAAAAAAAGTCACTTTGAAACCGCTATTTGCTGTCAACCTTATTTCAAATAATCATTGATTGTTAATTTAATTACATTATTAATTTAAGTAATTTCATCCTTTTAATTCGCAAATCTATCTTGAGAAAAGCAGTAGGTTATAGATAGGCATATCCATGATCTATTGTTTTCCCTATCAGTGAGAAATTGATTTTTTTTTTTTTTAAATAACTTGTAAGGAAAAAATAGGGGGAGGAAAATCAATAATAATAATAAGAAGAAGAAGAAGAAGAAAAGGACTCCATATTTGAATGGGTGATTGGAAGAACAATATAATACATCATTTTATCTATTACTATTTTTTTTGCAGAAATCGATTAGTTTGGGATAGACACACATTGGGAAGAAAAATCACACATGTCAGACAAACAACGGGCGTTATTAGGGTTGGAACTTCAGCAGTGAGTTGAGAAACAACTCAAGTCAGTGACTAGTGTTGTTTCTCATCTCAGACAGTACTACATTAAATCAACAGGCCAATACAATGGAAGCGGTGCTGTGTTCTGTACGCAGTGATGGCGAGCATTCATGCTTTTTTCAGACTTTTAGGGGATTACGACAGGTTGGTGGTCTAATGTGCCTTCTCTTTAATTTTGCTCTGGAGGGCGCAGAAAGGGGGTCCGTTCAGCTCAATTACTGGGGTATGCTGAAGACGTGGATATCATAAGACGAAATTTTAATGCTATGGACGAAGCATTCACAAGCCTACGAGGGTCAGCTGCGAGGATGGGGATTAAAGTCAACCAAGCAAAAACAAAATATATGGTGACAAACTCACGAGGGATTCTTCCTCTATAATGTACAAATTGATTGCTGTACAATTGAGAAAGTCGAGGAGTTTTTATATCTTGGTTCCTTGATGACGTACGATAACAATGCTAGAAAAGAAATCCAAACAAGAATCTTAACAACTACTAAATGTTATTTCGAGCTAGTGCGACAGATGATAAGTTGTACATAGTCTCGCACTACCAAATTGCGTCTATAAAAAGCCCTAATAGGAAAAATAAAATACGTTACTTCAAAGAAAATAATAATTAAGAGATTGTTTAAATATGTTGGCTTACTTTACAATTGTTGGTGGTTAAATTCTTTTGAAAAATCTAAAACAAGATTGTGATTTTGTTTTCTATATTTTTAAGAACAGGAAACTATTTTATTTTCATAACAAGTAATCAAAACTAGCTCCTTTTGATAATAAATGAACGAGTTATTTCTTATTATTATCAACTGTATAAAGTCACCAATCACGGATTGAGTAGCAATGAAAATAAAAAAAATAATTTTTTTTTTTTAGATATTTCAGAAGAGCTAATTTGTTTTTAAAACTTAGCTACTTTGCGGCTTTTGCTACTGGTGTTATAATAACAACTTTTGCTGGATTTTTCGTCATTTCTGTAAGTATTAATTTCATGTTTTTGGATCATGAAAACTTATGTAACTTATTTTAAATAATTATTATTTATGATTATCCTTTACTAATCTAGGCTTTCAATATTTAAATAACAGATTAAAGGTTTAAACTTTTTTTTTTTTTTTTTTTTTTTTTACATGACCCAATAAAAATATTGGTATTGAGAACATTAGGAAAAAAAAAATACATGTCTATATATGTTTATGGATAAGTGAACCTGCATAAAAGGTGCAAATTTTGTTAAATACATAAAATAAAATAAAAAATCTTTAACAAGCTCTCGTTCCCTTATAAGGTATTATTGTCTGGCTGCGTACATATCAGGTAGCAACTTATATAGAATATAAATTATATACTTATAAATATATCAGGTAGAATTTTAGAATTTTAAAATTAAAAACTAATCTTCGTGTTTATATAAAAAATAAAACGAAAAAATAAAAATAAACATTCTTACACTAATATATTATAACATAATTTCGGAAGATTGATAATTGAGGAGGTGGATGAATAAATGATGTTAAAAGGAATAGAGAGAAGGATCATTGCGGATAGAAATGGGTATATAATTCCAAAATAAAACTGAACGATTAATAAAGGATTTTGGATGGAAGACTAAATCAAACCACAGTCACTACAATGAGATTTTTTAGGGTGCCTCAGTCATGGCATGGGATGGAAATTCATTTCATGGAAAAACTGAGCTGTACATTTTAGAGGGATGCAATTTGAACGCTAATTCATGCATAAACGACATATTCTAGGGCTTTGTTGTCCAATTTGCACCATTCATTGGGGAGAACTTTATTTTGAAGCACGGTAATGCAAGATCTCACGTTGACAGGTGTGTTCTAAGAATCGAAGTTATGGTATGGTCTGCTTGAAGCCCTGACATGAATCCAATCGAACACGCTTGGGACGAAATAGAAACTCAGATCGAGAGTTGCTGTTCTTGAGATTCCCAATTACCTCATAACTGCTTTATGAGAATAATTAGAGAATTTTGTCAATGTCATCAGCTATTTAATCTTAGCGCATAACCAGGTGGATAGAAGCTTTATTATCTGCAAGTGGAGAAAATACACGCTACTGATAAACTGGCCGGTAAAAAAAAATAAAAATAAAAAACAATAAATTTTTTTTTAAAAGTAGTTAATTTTCTAAATAAAACAATATTTTTTTATCTAGAAATTTTACTAATTACGACAGCGAGAGAAAACTTACATACTTATAAAACTTACATACTGCCATTTAGAGACAAATTTAAAATAAATAAGAAAAATAAAAAAATAAAAAATAAATAAAAAGAGCATAAGAGCTCTTGAAACTATTCTTTTCAAATAGTTTCACTATGGTAATTTCAAATATAAAGTTAACTATGCTTTTCTTAAAAATATAAAGTATAATGTCTTAGAAAATATACATTTTTAAATGGAATATTAAAATGCTATTTCTAGAGTTACACTAGTTCTAGAGAGACTAGTTTACTGGTTAATTTTGTCGTAATAATTTGAAAAGCCAATGATATTCCATTCCGCCTTGCCCTTTACCTACGTTTCACTGCACTCTCTTAAATTATCCCATTATTATAAGGGTATCAACCTTGTTTACTGCCATCATGATACAACATCGAAACAATCTGAAAAATATGCGCTAACGATAAGAATAATTCAGCTGTTCAACGATGTTTGGCTACATCATGAAATAGCTGTGTTAAAATCATATTCGTAAAGCGATGTCATATGATATTACTAATTAAAAATTATAATTGAAAATATAATTATGTTTAGATAGAGATTTAAAAAAATATATATATTGTTATGTTGGAACATAAAATTATTTAAGGGATTTTTTTTTTTTTAAACGTATTACATATATGTAATATATGTACATATATCTTCTTTCCCTCCAACCCGACGCTCTCCAATTATAAGGATGTATGTACTATTTATGTAATCGTCTAATTTAATTACTAAGACCTTCAGACATGAAACATTAGCAAAAATTATAGTTTGACTATGATAATGTTTTGATTTCTTGTAATGATAATTTTTGATTTTCTATCTTTTATTTTCCTTTAAGTGTCTGTTTGTTTGTTTTCTCTTCTGCAATTTTGTTTACAATATTAACCTCTATTTTGTATATTTATTTTTTCACTCTATTTTTATTAGTAGTTGTTTCTTTTTCTAGTTTTCACTGTATTTTCTTTTTTCATACATATTTTTATTTAAATTTACCTATGTTATTTTATTTTTAACAGCCTCTCGGCCAGTTATGATCTTACTTTGTATTATTTAATGTTATTCTTAAGGGACTTTGTCCCAGAATAAAGTTTTCTTTCTATTCCATTCCATTCTATATTAATGATAAAAAAAATAAAATAAAATAAATAACTTCTATAAGCATAAAACAAAATATTTTAAAATTATTTGAGTATACTATATAGATAAGCACTAATTAAATATATTATATAAAATTATATTAAAAAGATTATACATTCATTTAATAAATTTTTTTTATTGAGTAATTATTACAACCTGTCACAAATGTGGGCAATAAGTAATTCAGATGGCTTAATGATTACATTCACACATTATGTACAGTAAAAAAAGTAGAAGAAAATAATAATAAAAGAAATAATAAAAAGAAAAGAACTATGCTATACATAAGTAATATAAAATATAGAATATATATCTAGGCGAAATATATAAATTTAAAAATAATAATAATAATAAATAACCGTAAGTGAAAATAAGACAAAATTAAATTAAAGGTTAAAAATACAATTATACTTTATTTAAAATTCACATTCATCCTAGAGATCCCCCGACCAGACCAGTCCCTCCACTTATGGAAGGACAAGCCAGGCACAGGGAATTCCCAGCTCTTCCCTCTCAGCTACTTCACTGACATAAAAAAAAACTCAGCGGAGGCTGTGATTGAATGAGCCAGGGGGTTAGGATGAAAGGAAAGGTTGCGATGGCATTTCGAAAATTTAAGAGGTACGAGGTCGAGGACGTATGGTATATTGAGATCATTATGTAGAGTTTTGTTGCAGACATAGTAAGGAGCATTTACAATAGTTCGGAGGATTTTGGTTTGTAAGGATTGAATGCGTTTGATATTCGACATTTTTGCTGTCCCCTACAGTTCAAGTCCATAAGTCCAAATAGGTTTGATGATGGTTTTGCTTATGAGAAGTTTGTTTTCAATAGAAATATGAGATGTCCTATTTAGTAGTCAATACAATCGGCTAAAGCGACTGTTAAGTTCTTGCGTTTTGAGTCGAGTATGAGGGTTCTATGGAATGAATTTTATTCTGGGGCCTTTGCCCCTTAAGAATAATTACAATGAACAGTTAATGGCTACCTAGCCTACCGTAAAGATAATTAGGAAATATGATAAAAGCAAGGAAAATATAATTAAAATTAAATTAAGAAATTTAAAAGAAATTCAAATTACAATATAAAAGTAATGTTACATATTTTAAAATATTACACAAAAAAACAATTATATCTTGAGGTTAGAATCTGATATAAGTTGCTAAAACAAATATAGAGAAAATTAAACAAAAACTCAATGAAATCAAATACAAAAATCAAAGCTGAGAAACATAAATTATCTGGAAAGGTAATGTATCTTACCTGATAAATAATATAAATTATGCTAAAACAAATTTAGTGCAATAGTACTAGACTTATACTGTACAAAATCAATATTTTATTCTGAATGTTCATATCTCATTTTAAGAGATATTTTCTACATCTATATGACTATTACATTGAATATCTAACAGGTAAATAAAAAGTCGGGATTTGAAGCTGTTATGAGTGGAGGAGTGGCGAATGATGGAAGAGAGGGAATTCCAGAAGTTGGAAGCTCTGGATATAAAGGAACGTTTGAAGGATGTTGTGTTGAAAGGAGTTTGGTAGAGGTTTGAGGAACGGGATCTGGTTTTGCGGGAACTCACTGATGATTTTAATGTTAAAGCTTCCAGGATATAGGAAGGTGACTGAGATGAAAGAGATTTGTAAAGGAACGAACCAAGAAAGTACTGTCGACGGAAGGAAGGAAATAACCATTTTAATTTGGTGCAGTGGTGGGAAATATGTTCATGGCGTGGTATTCTCAGGACGAATCCCAGACAGCGGTTCATTATCTTCTTTTATCTTGCATCCTGAGACCTCCATACACCACACTACCATAATCAAAATGGGGGAATATGAGGGAAGTAATTAACAGTTGGCGGATTGACTGTGGAAGGAAATTACGGGATCGGTTTAGGAGTCAAAGGGAGGAGATTGTTCGTCGGGTAATAAGGGAAATATGGTCTTTGCAAGAAAGGATTTGGTCTAGGACAATGCCAAGGTTTGTAACGGACGGATAGAAGTTTATGGGATAGGAATCTATGGAAAAGTTAGGAATTGTGGGCAGGAAGTTAAGAAGGACTTTAGAACCCGACACAATAGCCTTTGATTTGTCTGCGTTTAATTTCAATTTATTATCAGTGGCCCAAGAGGCTATCGTGTCTGCTTGGATATTTGTGATGGCGGTTTGTAGTTCATTGGGGGAAAAAAGAAAGGTAAATTTGGGAATCATCGGCGTAGAATTTAGAGGAACAATGTTTAATGAGGGGATAAAGGACATTAATGTATGCAATAAATAGTGAGGGTGATATTGAGGAGCCCTAAACTACACCAGAGTTGATTGGAATAGGAAGGCGGAAGATTAGGGATTTGGACTACCTGAGTGCGGTCAGAAATAAATGATTAGATCCATCTAATCGCACTATTGGAAAAGGAAAAGTTAAATAGTTTTGATAGGAGTAGATTGTGATGCCACTATCTTTTAAAGTGATATTTGACTAATAAAATTATTAATATCAAAATTTAGTGCAAATTTTCTTTTCTTTAACAAAATAAAATATTAAGTGTAAGAATTGGGTAGGTGTATTGAAATTTTTTATTATTATAATTATCTCCTCAAATCATACCTATCTATTCAAACAAATAAAATAAACATGTAACTGTTTTGATTCTTTAAATTATTCTTTAAATGATCCCTTCCTTGCCTCCCAAACACTCCAATCTCATATCCTTATCATTCAAGAATGGTGTCAAAAATGGAGAATCAAAATAAACCCAAACAAATCACACCAAATAACCTTTACCCTTCGTCGTAAACCTACGACTTCCTGTCCTATAATATCCTTTAATGACATTCCACTTATCCCTGTTGAACAGATCCGCTACCTAGGACTCCACTTGGACAAACTTCTTACTTGGAATCCACATACAAGACTAAAACGACAAGAAACTGCTCGTCGTTACAGACTACTTCAACATTTACTTGACAAACGTTCAAAGCTCCCAATTAATTACAAAAGACTTATTTACTTGACTGTGATTAGACCAATATGGACGTACGGAGTTGAGATTGGGGCTCTACTAAACCATCCAATTCATCCCGTATCCAACCTTTACAATCCAAAATCCTTCGAAAAATCCTCAATGCTCCTTACTTTGTCACCAATAAACTTATCCATAAAGATCTTAATGTTCCATATGTTGCTGATTTAGCCCAAACCAGATACCAATCCTTTCATAGTAAGCTCCATAACCACTCAAATCCCCTAGTTTCTCAACTTGCTTCCCACTCAATACCCGATAATCCTCCGAGGCGTCTGAAAAGAAGATGGCCCAGAGATCTTCTTGTGTAGATTCTTTTATTTTTTACTGCATTGCTACTGATGAGTAGTTCTTCTCAAGTTTTGGTATGTTATTGCAAACTTTTTTTTAAACACATTTACTTGATGTATACTTGTACAGTTGTAAATTTCAATAAATTGATAAAAAAAAAAAAAAAAATATATATGTTTTTAATTATGGAATCTTTAGTTAGAACATGTCATTACTTATTAATATAACAATTTGCTCAAGCAAATTTGTGGTATGGTCAAAGAACATCTCATGAAATATTAGATAGACTACTTCATGATAAGATCCATACTACAACTTGCCCGCAACAAATTGTTAAAGGTTTACCAATTAGGTATTGTGTTATTTAAAGAATTAAATATTTCTGTTAATGATTAATATAAAATGATATTAAAATCATGAATGTCCAATGTACATGTTATAATGATTTACAATAATGTACTAAAAAAAAATGTATATAAACATTTTGATATTTTCATTTACATTTCGCTTATATGCAGGACAACTATGCAGTTAAAATCAAGTTCATCTTGATAATTATGGCTCAGCTTTTTTTCCTATACATAATCAGTTTGATCGCAGAAATCATACACAAAAAAGTAAGTATTTTATTTCCAGAAATATTTTTAAAATTGTACTTTAAAGGTGATTCACAGATATCCGTAACTTTCGCACAGTTCCTTTTTTGTACATATCATGCTAAATGTGAGCTATGATTTCATATTTCAAATTTAAACCAATACCAAATTTCCAAATATGTCTAAACTCTTTCACGAAACATTGAAAAGTAGAGCTAAACTCCTTTTTGCAGAAAACACTTCAATTTTTTAAAACTTCAAGGAATTTTAAATAAACTTTAAACTACAAGACATGTTATGGAACAATAGACTGCACTTTGCCAAACCAACTAACGAGACGAAAGTGGCAATGAAGGTATTTTTCTAATTTGTCAAGGCCAGAACGATACAAAAAATGGCAGGAAATCAGTTCGTCGGACGTGTTTGAACTAAATGCATGGTTTACCATTTGTTTACGTAATCTTATGCTATGCAGAATTTTCATTGTTTTTTTTTTTTTTCTGCCAGTACTGGCATTAATGTTACGTCACGGAAATTTGTGAATGTTTTCTTAACTTTTGGTTCCGTTTAAGTGATTTATTTTTAATATATATGTCAGTAAATTTTCTATGGTCGTACATATATAAATCGTTTATGCGTGTTAACACAAACAAAATCTTTTACTAAATAATGATTTTTTTATTTTTTTATTTAGAGTATGAATATACGTGAAACAACTTTTTACATTAATTGGTACGAGTTACCCATGGAATGTCGGAAGATATTGATAGTGATGAGAACTGTGTCAGATATCCCTTTAGAAACGAAACTTCTAAGCGGGCAGGTTGTTGACTTGGCCGGCTTCATGTCTGTGAGTAAATATTCATGTATTTAAAACTGAAAAGTTTTGTTATTAAAAAAAATAGTGATATAGCACAATCATTTATTGAACTTTAGAGGAAAATAGATAAGTTTAGTATATATTTAACTTTAATCTTATTTATTAAAATTATTTCAAGTTTAATTAATAAAGATTAAAGACAATAATATGGTAAAGCATCGTTTTCTAATAAGAAAAAAAAAGATGGTAAAATTAAAATTTTTAAAAATACAGTGAAATCCTGATATATCGTTTATCCCGTTGAAACGTATAAAAGTGCTAGCCCCTTGCAAATATCTGGTTAATTTATAAAAAACAATGCAGTGTAGTCCCCTCGGTATAATGTATACAGTGAAACTCCGTTAATCCGGATTCAATGGGACTGAAATCGTACCGGATAACCAAAAATCCGGATAATCATACATGCTATTGAAAGTACATGATTGAAATTAGAGAATGCTGGCCATTGCCAACTCCAATAATAAATAATTCAAAAATCTGGGGCTGTTGCCGTTTTAATCTATGTAACGACAAAGCTGGAGTTATAAGGTTGCGGAACGGAAATCTTGGATGTTTCGACACAGAACTTATCCGTTAAATTTCTCCCAGATTAGCTCTTTCTAAGACGTTCTACAATGGACAGTTTTTCCGACAGTTAACACAATCATTTTCTTTTAGGTGCTATAACTCTTTAAGTTTATAAAGGCACCACTCGCGACGGCAATAGAGCCCAGGCTGGGCAGAACCCGATTAGGATGGATGTGGTATGCTTCTAGAAATTCTCTATATTTACCGATATTTCGGATGACCACTGAGTTGGAGGTTTAGAGAGTAGGGGAGCAACTTTGCCGGATCTACGTTACTGTAGCCGCCCCATCACACTGCCAGCTCCTTTTAGGCGTCACATAATTGACAAACAAAAATGATAGGCCTTTCTTTTTTTAAATCCTTTCTTGAACTCTTTCAATGCAGATGTTATTTGTTTGTTACTTCTCAAGTAAAGGATAATTGCCTAATTTTTGGAACAAAATGGGGTCTTTTTTCCATTAAGGCTGCTAGTTACTTTTTATCATCAAATAATTACTTTAAAATTAATCGCTTTATCCCTCAAGTACGCAGGCCTATTGGATTAAAATAAGGCCGCGCCTTGGTATTTTATTCCAATGTAGGTTTGCTCCACATTTTTAATGCAAAAATCGGTTATAGTACTATATTAATCTTGCAAATGATGGAACTTACTATATTTATTGTTTATTTAAAATTCCAACTACAGTATTTAAATACAATATTGTTAATGTTACACTTGCCTTTTTGAAGTCGCTACGTTCTGAGGGTTCCACAACAGTAAGTCTTCGATCTTGTGCTCTAGGTCCATTCCTGAACCCATTCTTGGCCTAAGACAGGGTGATCCTCTATCTCCAATTCTGTTTAATAAAGCCCTGGAAGCAGCTATTCGTGGCATTAGGACAAATATAACTGCCTGTCACAACACCTAGCATATGCCGATGATGTGGTTAGATTTTCTGGAACCTAAACAGCGTTATCAGGTACCTCAAAGAATTCGAAGAGGCAGCTATGAAAATGGGTCTTACAGTGAACGAAAATAAATTGAATAGATAATATAAATTGAAAATAATAAAGAGTACATATGTACGTTATATATATATAAAATCATAAAAGCTTTCGGTATATAGTATTTTTAATTTTTACACCTAATATATAATATCCTCGTTACAGTGAACATGTCGAGAAATTGTAATTATTACTGGTCCCCTTGAAGATACGATATATAAGTATTCTACTGGATTTTGTCTATAAAAATAATGTGAAGAAAAAAAATGATTAAACATATTTCAATTTAAATAACCTATATATATATATATATATATATATATATATATATATATTGATATATATATAGATCTGAATATACGATGGGGTCACCTGTGGTGTGGTGGTTAGCGTAGCAACCTACTAAACCCATGATCACGGATTCGCAACCCAGCAGATGACCTTAGGATTTTTTAAAGGGAGTAAAAAATCCTTAACTATTCCGTCCTTCGGAAGGGACGTAAAATGGGGGTCCCAAGCCTGTGCGATGTCAGGGACTCGTTAAAGATCCCTATTCTAATTATACCTGGATAGGCAAAATTTAGGGCTCCCACCGTAGCATCGTCCTAACTAGTAATTATAACATAAAACACTTTAAACAAGATAACATTAAACTAATGAAAGTTATTAACACTCTGTCTCTTACATATGTTTTAATTCAAAGCCTCTCACCATGGAGTTATAGACAAGTGGAGGGGGCTTACCTCTCAATAGCCAGCAGGTAGCGAACCATTTGAAAGGATAGATATAGCTTGTTTCTTCCCTAGAGAGTAAGTAGGATTGGAGCAAATTTCGTTGAGCTATGAATTGTGTCATTATACTCGTTGACACATTCCTTTGCGAGAATCGGCCAGGCTTTATTTGTCTCACTGTTTATTTTGAACCTTAAACGATTCACTAGCGTCTGATTTAATCAGATTCAGGATGATCAATGCAGGTAAAAACAATCTGAATTCCTTTTTTATCCAAATAATTTTGAAAATGAGTAGAATTTATAGAAGTATATTGGTCTGCTAATAAGATCGAAATATTTTTAGTTTTGGCTATTGGATGGATGGGTTTTTCGAGGAAGGTCGAAAAATCGGCACTTCATATAATTTTTTTTTTAAACTTGTACGTATAGTTTATTAAACCTGACTGAATTCCAGATCTTCTTCAAACATAAATGTATATCATTTTGATAACCACTTTGATTATTATGTTGTTTTAAGGCAGCAAGACTTTTAGTTTGCATTAAACTTACAGTAAATATAGGTGTCACCATAATGCTGTAGTTTATGGATATTTGGCTTCTTTAGGTTACTCAATTAATGCAGTATCATTTTTTTTTTTTAGGTGATGAAGGTATCATATTCGTACATTAACATGCTTCTGGCCATCACACGCTAGATAAGAACGAAGATCATCGTATTTATCGATGGGGTTTCCAGAATCTAATATGTATATAGACCTAATGGTTATCTGTCCCTAATTATGAATTTTGTATTGATCCTGTAATTTTATTTATTTATTTTTAATAATCCATTTAACAATGGCATATTTGCAGTATAAAAAAACAACAACAACATATTACCAGAACAAAAAACGCATATACTGTAAATAATATAAAAGAGTTGTTAAAGGATTTTATTTTGACAGTATGTTACAATCAGCTATAGTTAAGTAAAACCGCTATAAGTTCAGTTTCTTTCCTTATTTTACTAGAAAATAAAATAAAATAAAAATATGGTAAAAAAATAAATGCATAAATTAAAAAAAAGTAATAAAAATAAAGATATAATCAAATATACTATTCATTATGAAAAAAAAAGACATTGATACATATTTACTCTCAGGCTAAGGAACCCCTACCATGTGAGTAATAAAGCAGGTTCCAAGGAGATCCTAACGCTTCCCTCCCGCCAATAGAGGTAAAAAATGAAAATTGACCGGTCGATCAACTACCAATGCACAGTCCAAGAGATATTTGTGGGTTTTTATAGATGTCAACCAACATTTTGTAAAGGTCAGGCATGAATAAAAAACATCCTAAAATCTACCTAAACCTAAAATCTTGAATACTAGAATAAATACCCGTTACGTCCACTTTTTAAAATTTTAAAGGAAGGCAAACAATTACGAAATACTAATTTTTGATGATGGATGTTTAACTTTCTAAAATAGTTTTAAGACGAAAAGAATTCCAATAGCAATGGCAATTAATTCATCAATCCTAACTGTATTGATCCTTCTATACCATCACATAACCTAAGCAGTTTGTAAAAAAAAACTGTGATCTAGTTGTTTTTGATCTATTGCCTTTAAGCCATAGATAAAGGCGCTGATAATCTTATATTTAAAAAAGTGGACTTATAATTCTAATATTATTATATTATATATTATTAATTATTTTTATTATATTAATTAATCATTTTTATTATATAATTATTAATTATTATATTAAAATAATATTACGGGTTTTGACTGAAATGGAACATAATGTTGAATATTTTACTGTAGATTAATGCAATGTGTTGGATTTACGAGAGGTATGTTAACAGTATGAAAAAGAAAACGGTTGCTTTGACAATACTATATTTTATAAGTACGATTAGTCCATAATCATGATGGCCATCATCATCAGAGCTTCAAAAATAATAAAAAATATACCAGAAAGATTGTAGTAATTAATGATAAACTTTAAACATTTATATTCTAATTATTTGATTTGTCTAACAAAGATTTTTATAATTTTCATTTTTCAAATTTTTTTTTTTTAAATACCACTGGTATGTTTTTTTGTTTTTTTTTGTTTTTTTTTGTTTTTTTTTAAACTTGACTATTGTTTTACTTAAGAAATTACATGATCGATTCCACCCAGCAGAGCGTCCTCTAGCAGCATTGCCAGGTGGAATGGAGAATCTAAAGAAGAATTAGAGAATTAAAAAAGAAAAATAGTGATATAATTTAATTTGATGTCTCAGGGAATGTTAAGCCTCAAGATAACGGAAGTAGATTTAACTGACGTAACTCCTGCCAAACGTCATGCTTATTTTGTAATTATATTGCTTGAAGATGTTATATTTTGAAACATAATAAGTTAAAACAAAGCACTTTTGTCGCTACAAAAATCACATGAATTATTTCGCAAAATTGAAGAGTATTATTTGTTTCCTTAGGTATTTATAATCAATAATCGTGGCGTAAATAATTTTATTGAATGCCAATATATTTCTTTGAAATTCACTTAATTTTGAAACAGTGTAACACTTGTTGAGTTTTCCACTTATCTTCAAGGCAATGGCTCTTCATGGGCCCCCTATCTTTATCATTCTTATTATAACAATTCGATTATCAATATACATATATACAGGGTGTACCGAATTTAAATGGCAAAAATTCAGGAACTTATAGGGGACCGAAAAACTAAGACAAGTCCTTTAGAGATTTGCTCGTTTTTGCTTAGTTTTAGAGAAAATGACAAAAAAAGAAACAAAACGAGTTTTCATTTTTATACTTATTTATTTACATTTATATTTATGTTATGTTCTTTTTAATGTAAATATTACTCAAAATGTTGTCCTCTTGCACCAATTCAAGCATTACATCTAGCACTCACTTGATAAATTGCAGCTAAACATTGTTCTGATGATATTTGATGCACTGCATCTAAGATTCGGACTCTTAATTGCTCTCTTGAGTTGATTGACACCGAAAAAACTTTCTGCTTTAAGGTTCCCCATACGAAGAAATCCATGGGTGTCATATCAGGTGATCTGGGTAGCCAAGGTACTACTCCTCCACGTCCAATCCATCATTATGGATAATTTATATCCAGCCAAACTCTGATATAATGAGCTGGACATCCATCGAGTTGGAACCACATTTCAATCCGCTGCTGTCAGGGAATGTCATCTAAATAATTAGAAAAGTCGTTCTCCAAAAAATGTGTTAATGTGATACCATTCAATCTTCCAGGTAAAAAATATGGTTCCACCAGTAATCCGTTCCAAATTCCAAGCGAAACGTTAATAGCAAATTCATGCTGAAACCTATTCTCTCTAATAGCTCTGGGATTCTCAAGAGCTCATACATGATAATTTCTTTGATTAACAATTCCTCCTCTTGTAAAGGTAGCCTCATCGGTCCATATAATTTTTAATGGAAATTAATTACCATCGCGAATTTTGTCAAGAAACCAGTTACTAAAATTCAATCTCTTGACATAATCTTGAGGTAATAAATTTTGAACTTTTTGAAGATGGTCTGGGTAGCGATTATCACCTTTCAAAGTTCGCCATATTGCTTGCGGCGATATTGCTAATGCAGCATGCTCTTCGGATGCTAGTCTCAGGATTGTTATCGAAGTGGCGTTGGACACAGTTTCTTCTCCGATAATCTCCTCTTAATGCTGCCTGGAATTGGTCGCCTTCATTACGTATTAAGAATGACCTAGTCTATCGTAGTCTATTAAAAGTTAACGAAAAGACTCGTCGATTAGGCACTCTTCTATTTGGAAATCGGTACACATACTCCCGCACCACTTCTAAAGCATTACCGTTACAGCAACCATACACAAAAATCATATCAGCGTATTCAACATTAGTATATGTATGCGCCATTGTGGCTGATGCTATTCACTCAGAAATATGTGAGTAACTGACTGAAGACTGATTTAGGAGTTATAACCCTAGAAGGAAGCCAAAATGTAAACAAATAAAAGAATGTAAAGGAAAACATTATGTGTTTACATATCTCACTGCCTAGCCTGGCGAACTTTGAAAGATGATGATCGCTACCTGCAACATTTTTGTTTTGTTTCTTTTTTTGCGATTTTCTCTAAAACTAAGCAAAAAAGAGCATATCTCTAAAGGATTTTTCGTCTTAGTTTACGATCCCCTATAAGTTCCTGAAGTTTTACCATTTAAATTCGGGACACCCTGTATAATATATACATATATGTACTAATTAAACAATCACTTTCCGTTCTTCTGTCAAAAACCTTATTTTGATTATAGCTGTATTGAGGCGTCTCTCAATGGGCGCTCCCTCGTTTCACGACTTTTCGCCAAAATTGGCTGCTACTTTCCTCTTACCGAAGATATTGTTTCCTTGGTTCATTTCTTTCATTACCAATCATCTTCCGAACTATATTAAAAATCTCCTGAAATTTAAGAGCACCATCTCCCCAACCCACACGTATTTTCTGAACTTTATAACGCATTAAGACTGAAACAATTAGATTGCAAAATCACCCCGGTACGTTAGTAGCAAAACATAAGAGTGACTTACACATACACACGGTTCATAAGCGCATCCATATTTCGTTCCAATGACTCGACATAACAACAAACGTATCGAGTAACATCTTTCAGACCCAAAGAAGTGTAATCGGGAATCTTATGGGAAGTACTGAAAAATAGGTGTGCATATTGAGCTTAACATCAAGGATCTATGTATAACTGTATATTTATACCATTAAGCGTAGTTTATTTGAGAAATAACAAACAGAATTGAGGATTTTACAAAGGTTTTTATTTTTCTTTCTTTCAGTTTTCCGGGGTAACAGTGTGGCCATGCTTTAATCAGTATGTTATTGAGTCCATGAGGTCTGCCATGATATCTTTTTAAAGGTTATGTATATGCTCGTTTATTATGGGCATCTGTAAATCTAAGTGAAGTGTGTTGATTGAAATTTACTTAGCTATAACATTCAAATTCGAAAATTCCATTTCATAGAACTTTCCCTTCTAATCTTGATATCTTTCAGAAGTCCATGTTAGTGCCAATATATTTCGTTTCTTGTCTTAAATTTTTGAAAACTTTAGTAAATGTGATCTATGTAATAGACATTATCCCGGAAATATCAACATACTTTTAGTGATGTCGATATTCCTGGGATAATGTTTGAACTCATTGAGCAATTTAAATATCCAGGGTCTGTTATATCAAGGAAAAATGGAATTCAAGAGAAATTAAGAGCTAGGTTAAAAACTGATAATATTTGTTATTTTTCGGTCGCAAAAATACTCAGTTCGCGCTTACTCACCTGAAACTCGAAAATTAGAATAAAAAGAATAAATTAAGAGTAAATTAGAATAGAGTAAAAATACAAGACTATTATACAACAAACAGTTCTCTATGGAAGCGAAACATGGCCGTTTACGTTAAGGGAGGAACAACGCCTTAATGTTTTTGAAAATAAAGTACTGCGTAGAATATTTGGCCCAAAAAAAAGGATACAGAAACAGGAGAATTTTACAATTCACCATGCGGAACTGTGAGAGTTATATCCGGTAAATATAGTTCAAGTGATAGCAGCGCGACGCTTAAAATGGGCATGTAAAGTCGCTGTGTTTAGTAATGACCGAGTGTTTTAAGTAAAATTAAAACTCCTTGCGGTCAGCAATGGGACAACAAACGTTGACAGACCTGGGAGTATAATCAATTGTTTCAGAACTAGTAGTCCAGTAAAATAAGATTTTGCCGAAAAAAAAAACTGCTGAACTTTTATTCTCAACAGATCATTATGTTTCTTGGGGAATTGAATTCGAATCTAAAGTTTCCTACTACGGCTTTAGACCCAAAATCGCAAAAAACCGTCTAATATAACGGTTATTTTTTGTATTTTCTCTATAACACAAAAAAGGAGTTTTTTTCGAAGAAAGTGTTTAACATTAACTATAGCTGGAATTATTACCTACGAAATAAAAAAAAGTACTTCGAAATCAGATCATTTATCGCGAAGCTATGGTATTTGGAAAAGTGTAGAAATTGGTCAACTGGCGGTCAGTCCCACTTCTCCACGAAAACAAGTTTGTCGTACTTTTTTGTCTATAACTCCGAAACTCTTTGTCCAATTCAAAATTACTTTTTTCTACTTAAAGCTAATTAAATTTACTATTGGACTATTGAAATGAAAAAATAAACTTTATTCTGGAACCCACTGTCCCCTAAGAATAAAAATAATGCACAGTTAAAAGTACAATAGTCTGGTATGTTATTTACAAATTAAATGCATCAGTAATTACTGCATACACTTTTTATAGGGAAAAAAAATTAAATTAAATTAAAAAAAATAAACATATGAAATAATAATTAAAGCTTAAAATACCATCGTGTATATATACAAATACACACACATACAAACATATATATATATATATATATATATATATATATATATATATATATATGTACATACATACAAACAAAAGATGATGTATGTATCTATTTTAAAATAAAACCATATTATGAAGATATACATGAGAAAGATACTAATAAATACTACTATTATGCTAATATAATAATCACAATGCATTCAAAAAGATAAAAAATATAAAAAAGAAATCAATGAAATAAAACAAATATAGTGAATAGAAAGGAAAAGATATATAGAGAAAAAAAAAAATTAACTATTTGAAAGTTAATAAGACAAAATATTTACAAATACCTGAAAATATATATTTACACATCTACTTACTGCCTCTTATATTATATAGCTATATGAGACAAAAATAAAAAGTAATTTTTTTAGACAGGCAAATAATTAAAATTGGCAAATTTACCTACAATAATATAATTATTGAAGTAATTCATTGATATCGGATAAAGGTGAGATTGACTGACTGGATTTTTAATTATTACACATATTGGCGGCGTCTAACTGGGATTTAAGGAGATATTGGAATAGGAGAGTTTTATATGAGTTTAAGGAAGGAGCATATCTAATTTCTAATTAAATATGAAGTTTTAATAGTGCCCCTTAAAAGCACGCTAAAAACCCCGTATTGCTGTGAAATCTACGTTTTTTTGGCACATTTTTTGCTATAACTCCATAGCTGTTTGTCCGTTCCGAAATTTCATTTTTTCATCTCATAGCTGGTTAAATTTGCTATTAGATCGTACATATGAATGTAATTTATATTAAATCCCGTGAAATACCCACGCCAGCCCACTGAACATGTCAGAATTGTCATATTTTGCCAAAATATATACATTTAGCATGCTAGCGTGGGTATTTTACGGGATTTAATATAAATTACATTCATATGTATGATCTAATAGCAAATTTAACCATCTTTTAGCTGAAAGGAAGAAATTTTAAATCCGACGAATGGTTTCGGAGTTATAGCGAAAAATGTCCAAAAAAACGAGGATTTCATAAAATTACAGGATATTTAGCATTCTGGTATGTGTGTTTCAAGCGACCCAATTAAATCTTCATATATAGAGTCTAATAGTATATTTGACCAGCTTTTAGATAAAAAGAAGAAATTTTGAGTCAGACGAACAGTTTAGGAGTTATAGTGAAAAATTTCGGAGTATTTTCTTTATTTCGTAGGTAAAAATTCCAGCTATAATTACTATTTCAAGACTTTCTTCGAGAAAAGCTTCTTTTTCTGTTATAGATAAAAATAAGAAAATAACCAATATTTTGGACGGTTTTTTGCGATTTTGGGTATTAAGCCGACGTCTGCCGTAGTAGCAAACTTTAGAATTGGATTCAGCACACCAAGAAACATAATGATCCGTTGAGAATAAACGTTCAGCAGTTTTTTATAAATGCATTTATAATTAATAATATAGATATAATTATAATTTTTCGTAATTAGTTATATGAATATATTTATAAATATTTTAGGAAAAAAGGCCTAAATTCACAGGCTGAACAACTGTATCATAAGTAAATTAATCTTACTACTTCTTTATAAATTTGCCTTTGTTCACGCTTTTTTCTATAACAATATTCTATAATAAATGTTCTATAATATTTAATTATAACATTCTATTATTGTTCAATTGTATTTTTTTTTTTTTTTTTTTTTTTTTCCAACTATAAACTACTAACCTTCTTATTTCCTTTTTATTCCTATTCTAATCATTGAACTTTTTATTCAATGTAAATTTTTGAATGCATAATTAAAAAAAAAAAAAGTTCAATTTCAGGATTATTTTAATTTTAATACTTAGCCACTAACTTTTTGAATTTCTAATTAAGTTTTTATTTGTCACGCCTTAAGTTGACATCAAAAAAAGTCTTATTTGATATAAACAATTGTATGACAATTTATCGTTGCAGGATATTAATCAAACATTGTAGTTTATTAGTAGAAAAGAAATTGTATTTCTTTGGATGATGATGGTGGGGGGGGGGGGGGGAGAGTTAGGGGGCCCAGCAAATATATTCGCCGGTTTGGCTCTTGGGGGCCCAGTTTATCTCACTGTATGAATGGGATCAGTAATGAAAAACTAAACAACGATGAAATAACTGAATACATACTTTATTAGATCAGAACTAAAGAAATTTAGAAACATGAGAAATCTTCATAATTGAACGCTTACTTCATTTTTATGATTGAATACTAATATCTTCTTTATGAGTTAATGCACAGCTTCGCCAACAAATCGCAGCATCAGGTACCCATTTTATAAAAGCTCTGAGTATCCCTCTACGTTCTCATGGTCCTGGAATCGAATTAAGATCCATAAAACATATGATGTATTCTTTACACATTTAGCATGGAACCTTGTTCGGGAGTTAGAATTCCAATGCATTGAGATAATTCATTTCGTTTTATGTTCATGTTTTATGTTGTTTCGTTTGTTGTTTTTTTATAGAGGAAACTTAAAATGATAACTATTGTTATCAGTAAATAGATATTTCTGTTTCATCATACCTACACAGATTACTGCACAGATTAGCTTACTCATGTTTTTCAATACTAGCTTTCAGAATGAAACAGTGTTAAAATATAAGTGATTTACATGGTTCTTGAAACTTGAAATTCAATGAAGTTTATGATATAAATCATTTAAATAATTTATGATCATATCACATGGTGAAATGAAATTATTTTATTACAATAAATAAAACTTTAAATTTATAAAAATGATGTTTCCAAGGTTTATTAATCATATGTATTGTAAGCTTCTACAGTATTGTGATTTAAACGTGTTGAGAAATGATGTTTTTGTTATTAACTCCAAATATTAGTAACGATTGCTATTTTGACTTTAATTACATTTTTAAAGAAATTCTGAGTTTAAGTTAATTAAAATCTAATCATTAAATTAAAATTAATCGGTTTTTAATGTTGGTGGTTCTGTTAAATACAATTTTGGGAAAAATTCAGCAAATGTATGTTCTCAAATATCCAATTTTATATTTTCTCCAAATCTTCTCAGTTTTCAAATTATTGAGGGTGGTGACACTCTATTATAAAATAATAGCTATTAATTTTATTTATAATCTTTTTTATCCATACCAGTTCAACAATGGTAACTTTAAGCGGGTAGTAGGGTTGGGCGATAGTCGATAGTTACTATCGATATATCGATATGTCATGCATATCGATGGTCACTATCGATAGTGTCGACTATCGATAGTGTCGACTACCTTGATAGATCTGCTTTTGTCTACCTCAAGTTTTTGAAACTCTAGGAATCATGCTGATCTGTCTCTGTCCAAAGATGTAGAGTTCTTTTGAAATTGAATTCGGAATTCCAAGAGCTCAAGGGTTCCAAGAAGGGAGAAGAGAGGCAAAGACTGGAATGCCATGAGGGCGCTGGCTCGGGATAGGGAGGATTGGTTTGCCTGGACAGAGGCACCTCCACGCTGAAAGGCCCTAAGGAGGAAGAGAAAGAAAAAAACCAAATTCAAATAAATTATTTTATTTTTATTTTTTTTTATCATCTTTATGATATAATCTTATAATTTATAATCCTGCAAATTTCAAATAGTAAGTAGATAATTGAATTTAATTAGGTTAGTTGAAATTTTTAATTCAATACCTTTAGAAAAAAAGGAAGCAACTATCGAAAAACTATCGATAGCAATCGATAGTTCTCAACCGATAGTATCGGCCTATCGATAGTGCTAACTATCGACTATCGCCCCACCCTAGCGAGAAGCAGAGACTCAATTTACTAACTATAATAACTGTACTATTTGAGAGAACTAGGCAAGTCCAAAATCACAGGTGTTCAGGGTAGAAGTCTTCAATTCTGGTTTATAATGTTAACTGAATCAGAAATACCGCGAGAGACATCTCAAAGGCGCTGGGAAACGATATAAAAATGATTGAAAAAGTGATAGCCCTCCAATATAGAGAAAAACTGTATTTTAAAATATAGATGAATAATATTAACTTCCTATTAAGAACAGAGGAGCATTGATGAGCATTAGGTTTTACGCTAAAAAATCTCAAATAAAGAGATAATAAAATAACATTTAATTAATCATCCATTAGTAATTTTTGGAATACTTAAAAAAAATCAAATTTCCAATTGAAGAAAATATTGAAATGGATATGTTTTTTTTGGATTGGGAAAGGGGGGGGAAGGGTCTATACTTTTTTGGTGTAACGTTTTCTTCAGGTTCATTTTGACACGCCCTAGCTCCGTCGGTAATGCTCGGATCGAAAATTTGATGACAGCTTTTGCCGACATTTTATAAGTGTTTGGCCTTTTTTGACACGCTATAGCTATGTTGAAGATGGTCGGATCGAAAATTTTCCTAGTTTCTTGATCAGAATTTTATGGACAGTATTTTAAGTTCTATAACTTTAGCACTAAAACTACCGACATTTCATATATACTTTTTTCTCCCGAAATTTCTCCCTAAGCAACAACAATAAGAGAGGAGTGAATATTTAAAAATCCCTTTTGATATATTTTTTTATAAAAGTAGTAAAGTCTAAAACCAAATTATTGAATATTGTGTCCAACAAAGTGCTGTGTTGCTCTTGGTGTTTATTGAAAATACTCTGTTACTATATCAATTGAGCCCCATTTATTAATTTCTTATTTCTTACCTTTATTGGAATCTAATCCAATTCGTGCAAACCAATTCAATATTAGTAAGTGGAAAATAGAAAGATACATGGGTACTTATCTTACATAGTTACAGTCTAAGGCGACTTCTTGAGGTTGGTCTGGGCCAGGTCTGGTTTGTCTTAATCAGGTTCCATCTTCTTCCATCAAAGGAACTCTTCCTCGATTGCCTCCCGGTGTCTCATCCTCAGCCGAGTATCAAACGGTCTCTCCCCTCTGTCTTCAAAAGACTCCTCCACCAACTCTCCTTCGATCAAAACTCTCCAACAAAACTATCCTTCTTCCTTTTTTTTTGTTTTTTTTTTCCAATCCCCATTTTTATAAGGAAAAATTATATAATGGTTGTTTTAGGTTGAGAAAGGTTAAAAAATGTTGGTCTTTTGCTGTATTTGAAAATACACTGTAAGGCCTGGTTACAATATTTGTTATTCTGGATTTAGTGATGCTGAATGTTTATTTTAGGTGCTGGGGCACACCTAATTCTGGATTCACCTAATCTAAAAATATTAAGAACTACACTTACACTAGAGATGATGTCTTAGAGGGTCACATCACTAACCCGAGTCCTGACTGGCTTTTGATGGTTGTTAGTCTCAGCTACAGTCTGGTTGGAGCCGAGCGGTTGTCATTGAGGTAGAGTTTGTTGCCATCGCACGGGACGTGGCGCTGGTATCATAGTGCTGAAGAGGGGGTTAGTGAGAAACTTGATGTGTCTTCTTCGGATGAATTCGGGAACCGTCGGGAGGTCGAAGAAATCGTGCAGATCTGGAGGGTTCATCTTCTTTAAGGATGTCGTCTTGACGATTTTTCGTAGCATCGAATCCTGGAGTCGCTGCAGATGCCTCATCGTTCCATCAGTTAGTCCTGTAAACAGAGGTGTTCCGTATAGGAGAGCCGGTCTTAATATGCTTTTATAAAGACATTGTTTGAGCCGGAGGGAAAGGGCGGGAGAGGAAAGGAGATGGTGGAGGCGATAGGATCTTTTTCTGACCTTGCATACGATGGAGTTGGAGGGGGCAATGGTGGTGTTTGCTACTCTCAGGGACTTAGGCAGTCATGATTTCTTACCACGCTGATGTGAGAACACTATACAGTTTGTTTTTGCTGAATTCGCCTGGATGTTAAGTAAATCCAGCCGTTGAACAACCTCTGTACAAACTGTTTCGGCCTGGCGTAGTGCTCGAGTGGGGTTCATATTACTGCTGGTGATGGCTATATCGTCAGCAAAAGCAGCTACAGTCGCCTAACTGTAGTTCTTGCCAACTACATCAGCAGTGTACATACTCGTATTATCCTTCTTAGTTTCCAGGGTCGTGAAATATACACACTTCCCCTTCCCTTTACTTTTTAGAATTCTTTATTTAAATTTTTCATCTCTTTGTCACAACGTTCTTTGTCTCTAGTAAACTTTTGTAGACAAAATATTTTCAGGTACCCCGCGACATTCTTGCGAAGGTTTGGCCTAATTTTGCCTGACCCAGATCGCCTTTGAAAGGTTTTATGGCTTAACACTCATATTCCAGACTTCAAAGAAGTGCCGGCCCTCTTCTCGTCGTCACATTATTAATTATTATTAAACATTATATTCCGTCCCCATAATACATTGCAAAAATCTGCCTAAAATTCTGAAAAGGGTCTTTTGGCCCATTATGGCAATTTTAGTGATAAGTAATTTGATCCTAAAATGTAAATTGGGAAAAGCAGTAGATTACAGAAAGAAATGTCCATGATCTGTTGTTTTTCTTAGTCAGGGAGAAATTTAGAATATTATTGAACTTTGAATTACGCTACGTTTTTCAAAATAAGTTTTGAAAATAATTAATTAATCAATGCAGATAAAATCATACAACGATGGGGATACAGAAAGAAGCAATAGATTTTTCGTATTGTCGTTTTCATCATTCGTACCTAACTCCAACAACCAATCATTATTTCATTTTTATAATGGAAGGACGTTGTCCTATTCTGATAAGAACTACAAGGTGACGCAAAAGAAGAATCTTTATAAAATATTTAACGGTAGCTTCGATTAAAATATTTTTTTCGCACCAAAATAAAGGTTGTGAATCTTAATTATTCATTCGATAATCCGAGAACTGGTCCAATGAACATTCATTATCGATAACTTACAATTTTACTGACTTAGAAATAGGTCTGTCATAATTACAGAGTTACTCTGTTTAGGGTTTGTAAGGAAGGTCTCAATCGTTAAGAAACCGCTGAAGAACAGTTTTCTCATACCAGATATTTCTACAAGGTATATTTATATTTCTTCATTCAAGGTATATTTATATTTCTTCAGTTCTTGTCATTCATGATATTTTTTTTTATAATCTTAAAATGAAGAAAAGTTTTGATGAATAATGGCTGCTTGATAATGTAAGATATATATATATCAGAGACTATATTGTTCTTATAATCATGCCCTACAGTGAAAAAACAGGCTACAATAAAATTATATAAGTTATACAAGTTATTTCAAAACATAAAGTTAGCTACTATACGAGTATATAACAACATGTGTTAGAATAATAAAAAAAATATATAATTGCAGAATATAGAGGAGTATGAAACTACTAACAATGTTACTGGTGGATTTAGTATCGACTAACTGAATTCTAACAATTCTAGTACACAACTGACCTTGGGGAATTTTGAAAAAAAAAAACAGATAAAAATTTGCATTATTGTAAATTTCATTATTGCTTTAACTTTCTAAAACTATGTAAATGAGCTTGTTAAAATTCTGTACAAATGGGTGCAATAGTTTAGTGGAACTGTGCTAACCACATAACGGTTAATTTTCAAACTTCCCTGGTATCCACAA
The DNA here is from genome assembly GCA_003667255.2 of Euschistus heros. Taxonomy (NCBI): domain Eukaryota; kingdom Metazoa; phylum Arthropoda; class Insecta; order Hemiptera; family Pentatomidae; genus Euschistus; species Euschistus heros. The sequence goes on along the minus strand of RCWM02000287.1, from coordinate 731,110 downwards.
GTCACCCCACATATTTGTAGCTTTTTTAATAACAATTTAACTGAAAATAAGTATATTCTATTATAAATTAATAGCTTTACACAACACCGTACCTTTGTAACCTCTCTCAAATAGTGCTCGTCATTATTATCAAACTTCACAGCGCACTAAACATTTATCGCTTTTTTTTAAGACAATTTAATGGTAGATCTGTAAATTTTATTATTGCTAAACCTTCCTTGATCTATGAAGATGATGTAGTTATTTTGGTACAGATTGGTTCAGTAGTTTTCACGAATAGTGATCACAAAAGAAAAATGGCTTTCCCTTTTATATTAGAGTACTAGCATCCCACGTCGTGGCTTCGCCCGCTATCATAAGTGAAGAACTTAAATTTTAACTAATATGTAATTGAATCTTCAATTTTTTAACAATAAAAATCTTGTATTGAATGACAAAATTTCGAAAATGTGACAAAAAAAAACTAAGATATCACAACAGTAAGCGTTTTTTTATCGTGTCGACTATGGTCCCCTTACAGTAAATTTAATCAGGTTTAAGATGGAGAAATGAAATTTTGGATCGAAAGAGTAGTTTCGGAGTTATAGTGTGTAGTATGTGGCAAAAACTTGGAATTCACAACACTACGCGTTTTTTAGCTTCCTAGCATGTGTATTTTACGGGCTCGATCAAAATTTCGTGTGTGCGGTCTAGTAGCAAATTTAACCAGCTTTCAGATAAAAAAAAAAATATTATGGATCGAACTAGTTGTTTCGGAGTTGTACGTGTTTTCGCGGAGAAATGCTCAATGAAGGGTTTGAGCGCGCCAGTTTTGAAAACGCACCCGATTACGTCATTTTCCGCTAAGGCTTATCACCTACTGAGTGTAATTTAGCATTAATATAAATTTCTGCTGTTTATGTTTCCATTGAATGGAACATCAAAATTTAATTGGGAAATCAAGATTTTTAATTTTTCAATTGTAAGCTGTGACGTGTTCAATATAAACGAACATATGATATATATTTTTATAGGTAATTTGATGCTGTACAAGTTTTGTTTGTTTGTTTCGTTTAACGTCACTTTATGCTGCTATGGCTAATCGGACGATGCTACGGTGGGAGTCCTAAATTTTGCCTATCCAGGTATAATTAGGATAGGGATCTTTAACGAGTACCTGACATCGCACAGGCTCGGGACCCCCATTTTACGTCCCTTCCGAAGGACGGCATAGCTGAGGATTTTTTACTCCCTTTAAAAAATCCTAAGGTCATCTGGCTGTACAAGTTTTATCCTAACGACTAAAATGAACGAGTAAGGATCTAGAAGACAAATATATACAAAAAACATGAGTAAAAAACAATTTTTTTGAAAATTGCAACTTTTCCGGAGCCGGTAGCACGAAAACGGTCCCGAAAATGTATACAACCAAACTTGTAGCATATTTAATAAGCTTTAATTTAAAAAAAAAAAAAAAAAAAAAAAAAAAAAAAAAAAAAACCAAAACAAACAAAAAAAAAAAAAAAACAAACAAAAAAAAAAACAAAAAAAAAAAAAAAAAAAAAACAACAAAAAAAAAAAAAAAACAAAAAAAAAAAACCACAAAAAAAACAAAAAAAAAAAAAAAACAACAAAAAAAAAAAAACAAAAGAAAAAACACAAAAAAACAAAAAAAAAACAAAAAACAAAACAAAAAAACAAAAAAAAACAAATAAAAAAAAAAAAAAAAAAAAAAAAACCTTTCCAACGCAACGCACCGTTTTGAGTTATAAGTGGAAAATCAAAAATGGGACATTTAAATCCCCCCCCCACAGCGGCAACGGGATTTGGAGGGACTTTATTTGTTCTTGTTGACCATCCCCTACACATTCCTGAAAAATTGGAACTAGTATTTTTAGTTCCTCTGATTGCCCATTTTTGGTCTAGATTGACTGGACTATTTTGCTTTCACGTACTCTTCAAACACCTAATCAATGCAATTTTAACCAGCTTAAAAAATGACTGCCATGCGTAAAAATATTATTAAAGAAATAATGCTAAATTCCATACTTATCGATAAACAAATGAAACTCATTTATTAGTCGGGTGTAGCCGCGGTGGGGCATGCTAGCTAGTATTTGTTTAATGCTTAAATATTGACAAACGAAAAAAATCCGAGTGGGCTATTTTTGTCTCGGACTTTGACTGGTATCTAATGATAACTATAACCCAAAATTCACTCAACAGGTGTCACATAAATCTGTGGTAAGGTTGAATTAAGATTATGTTTGCTCATATAAGTAGCTTTCTAAGACAACCATTTATATTACGAAAAATCGTCTTGGAAAATGAGAGCTTTTAAATGATTCAGAAATAAAATGCTCTTCTATTTCTTTTGTTCTAGTGACACTATGGCTAAAATAATGTACGAAAATATAAAATTTGAAACTGAGAAGATGTTGCTATTGTTCGTTCTATCTGGTTTTTACTTGAGTCCAAGTTACCCCCTGCTTCATGAAACATTTATTTTCATGAACAGTTTCACAGCAATAAGCCTGTTGGCATACTCAATACATTACTACAGGGGCCGAATCGAGAAGTTGGGAGCAGATGCCTACTACCTTGCTGTATTCGTAGACCTTTGTTTGAGTGCCTCGATGGGTTATTTTTTGAATAAAAGCATTAAATCAATGATTTCAGGTATGTTATTAACTAGATTATTGTTATTATTATTACTGAGCAGTCCGGAAAATGTTTTCTTGTATTCTTTAAATTGCCCCCTATGTGTAATAAACTGTTTATATTCAATAGACTGTTTTTATTTGTTATTATTATTATTTTATTTTATTTTATATTTTTTTTTGTATCGATGACAAAATCTAGTGTTCCTCTCCAAAACCGAAATGTTTTTTACTTCTTTAATATTTTATTAATAATCCAATATTTCTTCACAAGTTATGTTATGGTAAACCATATTCGATAAAAGCAGTTTAACTAAAAAAATATAAATAATAAAAAAGCTATATATACGCAAATTCTAATCCTGAGTAGGCGAAACGTTTACCTGTTTAAACTAGTATTGGGGAGGCCTTTATTGGATTTAGCAACAAGCTTAATATATATAATTAATTAATAATTTTTGTATTTCAGATACCTTTTGGAGTTATGATTATGAAAGCTCGGTCATGGCCAAGATAAAGAAAGAAATGGACATAGACAGAATGAAAAAAATACGAATGCTACATAAACTTTTGGTTTGGGGAACCTGTTACGTGATGTTGGATGTCACGTTATCAGCTTATGTCGAAACAAGAATCAACAACGACTTTATTCTATTGTTCCCTTGCTGGGTACCTTTCGATATGAACCTAATATGGGTACATATATCAGTCGCCATTTGGGAAATCCTTCTGGTTACAATGGTGGCACTTTGTATGTTTGGGGCACTGGGAATATTCTGCCTGTTTTACAGCCACATATCCAGTGAGTTCAGTCTTCTTGAGCACGCCATAAACAAACTGGATGTAAGGGCGAGAGAGATGGCTTTCAGTTTGACAAGCGAAGAACCGAGTGCCGAAATTATGAAGCAATGCTATAGGAGGTGCCTGGGGATGTGCGTGGACCACCATTCAGAAATAATTAGGTAGACCAAATATGACAAAATTTATGTATGATATTATTCTCGAGGGATTCTGTTGCATACTTGTATAATCCACCCTATACGAGAACCTCTCGTAATCATTTAAAATATCAAGTCATGATTACTTGCTTTCATAAGTGAAATGTTGAAAAATTTTGTTTTGACATAGATTTTAGATGGGAATCTATTCTTGTCTTCCGTTACGTTTTTGTTACACTAGTTTGAAACGCTCTAGCGATGTTAGTGTTGCTAGCATCGAAAATCTAACGACAGTTTCCTATTCAGAAATTTAATGAAGAGTATATTTTGTTTGATAACGTTAGTGGCTAGGGCCTACCGTTTAGGAGCTATATTGGTTTGAATGAAAAAAAAAAGTCACGTTTGAAACCGCTATTTACTCAACCTTATTTCAAATAACCATTTATTGTTAATTTAATTAAAGTAATTTGATCCTTTATATTCTAAAGAGGGCTGGGCCAGATGGGATTGCACCCGAATTTATAAAGTATGGGGGAAATGTCCTTGTCAAGTGTCTCCAAACATTGTTCCAAAAGGTTTGGGATCTCAAAAGGATACCAATAGAATGGGAAAACAACATCATTATCCCAATCCATAAGAAGGGAAGCCAGAGTGTATGTGATAATTACCGCCCCATATGTCTGTCATCGGTGGTATACAAACTATACACTCGGATCTTGGAACAAAGATTAAGGAAATTGGTGGAAAAGGATTTGGAAGAGGAACATGCAGGTTTTAGGTCCGGTAGGCAGACACAGGATCATATCTTCTCCCTGCGAATGATTGTAGAGAAGGCATGGGATAGAGGAAAAGTAGTATACCTCGCTTTCTTGGATTTACGGTCGGCTTTCGACCACGTTCCTAGACAGGAAATATGGGCTGCATTGGAAGATAGAAGAATCCCACAAAAGCTTATAAGTTACATCAAATCAGTTTACTCCAAAGGGAGTAATAAGGCTAGTCGGCACTGAGTCCAGGTCATTCCATTTCTATAAGGGAGTCAAACAGGGTGATAGCCTGAGCCCCCTACTGCTCATAATTTTTATGGATTCAATTTGGAAATTCTGTAAAAGAAGGACACCCAGAGCAATAGTGGGATATTGGAATATGACTCCAGTGTTGGTGCAGGCATTGTTGTATGCAGATGATGTGGTATTGGTTGCGGATACTGCTGAATCTCTCCAGGTCACTGTGGATGAGTGGCAAGAAGAACTACAACTAAGGAGCATGCAGATCAATGCCTCCAAAAGCAAGGTGATGTGTGTTAAGCGAAGGAACGATGATCTAAGAATCACTTGTAATGGAGAGACCCTTGAGCAAACCGATACCTACTGCTACCTGGGAACAATGATCTATAAGGATGGAAGAATAGACCAGGAGGTTATGAATAGAGTCCAAAAGGCCAACGGAATATTCTACCAAATATCCATGACTCTTATTGGAAAACAGAAGTTGAGCAGGAAAGCAAAGATTCTGCTTTTCAAATCAGTTTTTCTCCCAGTACTACTGTATGGATCGGAAAGCTGGACATTCTTGGACCGCCATGCTAGCAGAATAGTATCTGCGGAAATGAGATTCCTACGGAAAAATATTAGGAAAAACCAGGCGAGACCGAATAAGGAATGAAAGGGTCCGAGATGAACTAGGAGTTAGATCCGTTCTGGATACGATCAAGGAAAGACAATGGAAGTGGTTTGGTCATGTTAACAAAATGGGAGATGACCGTAAGGCCAAATGGCTATTAGAAGCAAGACCGGGAGGAAGGCGTTCTCAAGGCAGACCAAGGCTCATGTATGCAGACTTAATTGAAAGAATTGGCACAAAAAGAGGAAGCATCAAGCCGGAGATAAGAAGGCTTACACAGGACAGGGACCGTTAGACAAGATGATCAGATGATGCTACTCCACGCTTAACAGCACTCAGGAGATAGTGAGAGAAGAAGAAGAAGAATATTCTAAAGAGTATATTGAGAAAATCAGTAGATTATAGATAGGCATATCTATGATCTATTGTTTGTTGAGAAATTGAGTGTATCTATATCTACTGCTTCTGTTGAGGATACTGTCGGCAAATTTTAGATCCGAACAACATCAACATAAAGAAGAGGCAAGAGCCCGTAAAAAAATCCCTAATACTTCAAAATGTAGGGAAAACGTTACTTTTTTCATTTAAACCAATATAGCTCCTAAACCGTTGTTCCCAGCGACAAATGTTACACAACAAAAAATGTTTTCCATTAAATTTTTGAGAGGTTAACTATCATCAAATATTCGATGCGAACAATATCAACAGAGCTAGAGTTTGTCAAAATGTTACATTTTTGGGAGTGAAAAACACGTTACACCTTTTTAGGGTGAAAAAAACCGTACTAAAAAACTATAGATTCCAGCCAAATGACATAGACATGTAAAACAAAAAAAAATCAAAAAATCTTTAAAGATAGAATAATAATTAAGAGATTGTTTAAAAGTGTTGCCTTACTTTACAATTGTTAGTGGTTAAATTCTTTGAAAAAAACAATAACAAGATTGCGATTTTGTTTTCTAGATTTTTAAATACATAAAAAATATTTTCTTTTAATAAGAAGTAATCATAACCAGACCATCTTAATAATGAGTGAACGAGTTATTACATATTATTATTATGAAATGTATAAAGTCACTCATCACGGATTGAGTAGCAATGGAAATAAACGATGAAATAAATAGGTTACTTTAAAACCTTAGTTTACGAGACCTAATTTTAGACTTAAACCTAAACCTAATTTCAAACAAATATTGGAAATAATAACGGTTATAACTAGAGCTCGGATTCTCGTGCAATTGCATCTTTTTATTGCAAGCTCGTAATTAGTCAGGGACAAATTATTGATATGAATTAGGATGTTTAGGCCAAATTTACCTAGTTTAATATTGCACAAAATTGCACATATTGCAGTTTGAATGCATAAAATTGCACATTCTGCAGTTTAAATGCACAAAATTCCTGGATTCAAATCGTGAATGCGCACAACACTTTCTTACTCGTATTTTTGAAAAAGTAGCAACTTTTAGAAGAATAAATAATTTTATTTTTATATAGGTAATAATTTTTCTTTTTTAAGAGATATAAACTATTCTTAGTACAAAAATCTAAAAAATCCAAGCGTGTTAAAATGAATACGCTTCTATAGTGTTCTTAGAAATGTTTAGATTGACTTGAGCTAGGGAACCCACCCTCCAAGAAATTTTTGACTCTCCCTCATAACTTTTCTCATCGGAAGCAATAATTTTTTAGTTCCGACTTCCCTCTAAGGAGTAACGTTGTCTCCGTTAAAATACTTAAAATTTCAGCTAGTGTTAGTTCAAAGATACTAGGATGGATAGAAAAATATCCGGAACTAAAATCCGGTGGCAAAATAATATATTGTGGGCCCTGTGACAAAGCTATCGGCAGCGAAAGAAAGTCACAAGTTGATGCACACTGTAATTCGAGTAAGTTTTTAACTTGAATTTTTATCCCTATTTAATGATTTAGAGCATAAATGTACGGTTAATTTTATTAGTAATTGCAATATACATATTTATATTCCTAAGTAATATGCCACATATATCTTATGTATAGCATGTACAATAAACAGATGCGATTTGTTCTTATTGCGTTTTAGACAAGGACTATTTAACTACTCTCTTACTAAGGACCGTATCAATAAATTTTAAGATAAAAACCACTTTTTGAAAAGAAATGTAACTAGAGAATTGTTTGTTCAACATTTTTTATCATTTGCATTTTATTTTGCATGATTTTAAGTTTTTATTGCACGATTTCAAGTTTTTACTGCACATTTCAGAATTTTTCTTGCACGAAAATCCGGGCTTTAGTTATAACTTTTGTAGAATATATATTTAAGAAAGTTAATATTTTTTTCTAGATATTTCAGAAGAGCTAATTTGTTTTTAAAAATTAGCTACTTTGGGTCTTTTGGCATTGGTGTTGTCATATTAACTCTTGCTGGATTTTGCTTCATTTCTGTAAGTATAAACTTCATGTTTCTGGATCATGAAAAGTTATGTAACTTATTTTAGATAGTTATTTTTTTAATTATCCACTACTAATCTGGACTTTCAATATTTAAATGACATATTGAGAACTCAATCATCACAGAGAAATCAATATTAAAAATTGTATTGAGAACTTTGGGAAAAAAACTTTGAACCAAAAAAAAAAAAAGACATGTCTATATATATTTATAAATTAGTGAATCTGCATAACAGGTACACATTTTTTTAAATAGATTTAAAACAAAAAAAAAGAAAAAACTAAATAATCTTTTTTCAGGGAGACTCTGTCCCCTAAGAATGACATGAAAGTACAATCAAGGTATTATAGTCTGGCTGCGTACATATCAAACAGCAACTTATGTAGAATATAAATTATATACATATAAATATATAAGGAAAAATTTCAAAATTAAAAACTAATCTTCGGGTTTATATCAAAAAAATAACTAATGAATAAAACGAAACATTCTTGCACTAACGCATTATCACATAATTTCGGATGATTGATAACTGAAGAGGTGACAAAATATCTTACAAAAATCTTATATTATTATGACTGTGTATTTATTATAACCTGTGCAATGGATAGTAAGGTACTTAATTTAATTACTTAAATAGTACATATATAAAGTAGATAGTTAAATTGTAAATAGTAAAACTGTAAATATGTTTTCTTAGTTAATCAAATATTTGTAATCTGTGTTAATATTATATGGATTACACCAATTAGTAAATTTTATTCATTTAATTTAATGTAAATTGGAGCATAATTAATAATAAATAAACCCATAAGACCATGTCATTACTTATTAATAAAATAATTTGGTCAAGCCAATTAATGGTATGGTCAAAGAACATTTCATCTAAGTTCACTATTTCATCAATTCTACAACCTGCCCGCAACAAATAGTTAAAGGTTTGACGGTTATGTTTTATTTAAAGAATTGAATATTTCTGTTAATGATTAATATAAAATAATATTAAAATCATGGACGTCCATTGTATATGATATAATGATTTAAAATAATGTAATAAATAAAAAAAAATAAAATAAACATTTTGATATTTTCATTTACATTTTTCTTATATGCAGGACAACTATGCAGTTAAAATCAAGTTCATCTTGATAACTATGGCTCAGCTTTTTTTCCTATACATAATCAGTTTGATCGCAGAAATCATACACGAAAAAGTGAGTATTTTATTTCCAGAAATTTTTGTACATTAAAGGTGATTCACAAATATCCGTAACTTTCGCATAGTTCCTTTTTTGGACATATCAATTTTGTCGCATACAAAATGGTGAGCTATGATTTCAGATTTAAAAATAAAAAAGCTCAAACCAAACTTAAAAGACAAAAAACTGCTCGTCGTTTCCTAATACTCCAACACTTACTAGACAAGCGTTCAAAGCTCTCAATAAATTACAAAAGACTTATTTACACGACAGTTCAGCTTTGGCTTTTGAGCTGCAATAAACCTTCCAATTTTTCTCGTAATCCATCCTTACAATCCAAAATCCTTCGAAAAATGCGCAATTTTCCTTATTAAGTCACAAACAAACTTATTCATAAAGATCATAATTTTCCAAATGTAAACTTCATACACACTCGAATTCACTAGTCTCCTAACTTTTCTCACATTCAACTCCCGATAATCCTCCAAGGCGTCAAAAAAGAAGATGGTCAAGAGACCTTCTAATGTAGAATTTTTATTATTCACTATATATTCTTATTCATGTCGTTATAATCATATTCCTCACATTTACTTATTGTATATGTTGTATACAGCTGTAAATGTTATTAAATAATAAAAACAACAACTAATAATTGTATCATAGAATATCTAACTGCAGTTGGATTGCTAGTGGACGAAAATATTCCTCGAATTTCGAAATAGGCGATCAGTTTATAATAACATCTAATACATGTAGCTATTGTTTGGAGCACACGACTAAACAGCCATAAATAACGGCAGCTTTATTTATTTCAATAGTTTTAACCTTGATAAAAGAAGTGATGTTTGCGCCATCAGAAGCATGGAACAGAAGAGAACAGAAATTAAAGGACGTCTATAATTGTTCAAACTGCATGGCATGGTGTTGTAAATGGAAAATATGAATTATAAATCAAGACACCACCAAATAGTGGTTCTTCCTCGGGAACAGAACAATCATAAAAGCATATTTAGTTATCGTCATGGTCGTTCTAGAATGGTCTCCTAGAATGGATTTGGCATTACTTACTCATAAATCATTCATGAAAACACGATTCAAGGGTTTGCTGCAAAAAGGAGGTAAAATAAGGCTTATGTAGAATCTTGTGCAAACAAAAGAATATAAATAAATATTAGCTCCAACTATTAGTTATCATGTGAATTATAAGATAGGAATGCCTTTTATGTTAGTTTGTAGCAAGTTTGTTCAATTTTCAAACATGTTTAACCCTTCAATTTTTGAAAACTTCAAGGAATTTTAAATAAACTTTAAACTATAAGACAGTGTTGTGATGCGATTGAACAATAAACTGCACTTTGCCAGACAAACTATGCTATTTAGAATTCCCTTTGCTTTTTTTTGCTGCCAGTACTGGCACTAATGTTGCGTCACGGAAATTTGTTAATGTTTTCTTAACTTTTGGTTCCGTTTAAGTGATTTAGTTTTAATATATTTGTCAGTAAATTTTCTATGGAGGTGCATATAGAAATTGTTTATACGTGTAAATAAAAGCAAAATCATGTATTACATTATAATATATTATTATTTCTTTTTTAATTTAGAGTATGAATATACGTGAAACAACCTTCTACATTAATTGGTACGAGTTACCCATGGAATGTCGGAAGATATTGATAGTGATGAGAACTATGTCAAATAACCCTTTAGAAACGAAACTTCTTACCGGGCGGGTTGTTGACTTGGCCGGCTTCATGTCTGTGAGTAAATATTCATGTATATAAAATTAAAAGGTTTTGCTAATTAAAAAAACAAAACAATATAGCACAACAATTTATTGACCTGTAGAGGAAAATTAATAAGTTTAGCACATATTTAACTTTAACCTTATTTATTTAAAGTATTACATGTTTAATTAATAAAGCTTAAAAACAATAATATGGTAAAGCATCGTTTGCTAATAAAAAAGAAAGAAAGTTTGGATTCCACTATATTTTTAAAAATTTCAATTTTACTTTCTTTCTTTCCTTATCAGCAAACGATGCTTTACCATATTATTGTCTTTAATCTTTAAAAGTTAAACATGTAATACTTTTTACTTTGTAAACTTATTATCTTTAGCGATCCGCAGCATTTTGTTTTTTTTCGGTAGCAGTCAATTTCGATTTGGGACGAGCCATTTTGTCGTTGTGTACCTAGGTTAAAGAAAAAAGAACTAAAAATTAATTAAAATGTTCATTACTGTAAAGTTTATGTCATTACCGGGCTAATAATTCGGGCAGGGGAATGACATGGGTTTTTAACTTAGTAATGACATTTGCGTGCATTTTGTTCGGTACAAACCGCTACGATTAAAATTATAATAAAAAATTTGCTTCTTCGTGCAACAAATGAGTCAAAATTAAAATAAAGCCAATGAAATAATTTGAAAAGCAAGAGTGATAATACTAGCCGTAGTATTGACAACAACCAAGGTACATGACTTACCTCTCAGGTTGTAAACACGTGTGAGGGAACTATTAAACCGACTATCGCTTCGCCGCTATGGCTGGTCTACAACAAAAGGTGTTACCACTACATTTTGAAAAAAAATCCTCCACTGTTTCATTTCTTAAAGTTCATTTCCCTACAAATTTATTTATTGCTTGGTAATGATATCATAGTGATGGGACCAAGTTTGGAGCAAAATAAACATACTATATTATTACCAAAAACACAAAAATGAACAAATTTAGGATCTTTTATCCTTAATGCGAGGAAATAAATTTCACTACTATTCGCCATAGTTAACAAAACCAAACTGGCGAATGTTTAGTAAAAAACTATGAATGGGACACTCCGAGGTAATGACATTTCCGTGGTTTATAAGCAATTTTCAAATCAAATTACTCGTTTTTATTTCATGTTTAATAGTTTATTATGAAAAAAACTTTTCACCACCCTAATATCATTGGGTAAAAATTAAGGTGAGACTTAGTTAATTGATTAGTAATCTTAAGGGACTAAAAATTGCCCGTAATCTGAGAATCACCCATATCATATATATATATATATATATATATATATATATATATATATATATATATATATATATAAAAAAAAAAAAAAAAAAAAATGATGAAATACAAATTAATGTTCAAAATCATACTACAGTACTTAAATACAATATTGTTCATTTGTACAAGTATTAATTAAAATAAATTTAATAAGTAATATAAATTGAAAATAATAATGAGTGCATATGTACGTTTTAAAAAAAAATCAAAATCAAAAAAACTTTTGGAATATCGTATTTCTGTTCACACACGATATATTATAATCTCGTTACAGTGAACATGTCGATATATCGTACTTATTCTTGATCTTCTAGAAAATACGATATATCTGTATTCTACTGTATTTCATCTATAAGAACAATGTAAAAAAAAAAAAAAAAAAAAAAAAAAAAAAAAAAAATAAAAAAATAATAAGATGAAATATATTTCTGGTTAAATAATCTATTTAATAAATACATTTCTAATCCTAAGTTGATTTATTATAATTTCGTATATCTCATCATATTCCTCAACCTTTCATTTCGTTTATTATTGAAGCCATACTTAATTTCCTCTCTTAGCTTTTTATTTTATCCTTCTCCTTCTCATATATTTCATTATATTTATTTAAATCATTTTATATATTTTTTTTAATCTAAACAGAATAGTTATTAAAAATTCTATCATTCAATTAGTTCACTCAATAAAATATTGTATCATTCAACTAAAAATACTTTAATTAAAATTTTTATCATTCAACTAGATCTTTATATTTTGTTTATACTTAACTAATTTACACTTTTAATATTCGTTTTATTAGATAACTTACTTTATTTGTTAATTTTTTGTTATCATTTGATCACGTCCAGTTTTTGTTATTTTTAACCCTGAAGAGGACCTGCAAGGCAGGTTGAAACATAAACACATCATGAAACTTTCTTTAAACTTGGACGTATAGTTTATTAAACCTGACTATCTTCGTCAAACATAAATATATATCATTTTGATGACTACTTTGATCAGTAAATGTTTATAAATCTGCAAGGCATTTAGTTTGCTTTAAACCTACATTAAATATAGGTACCACCATAATGCTGCAGTGTATGGATATTAGGCTTCTCTAGGTTATTCAATTAGTACTCTATTAATTCTTTTTTTCAGGTGATGAAGGTATCATATTCGTACATTAACATGCTTCTGGCCATCACACGCTAGAGAAGAACGAAGTTCATCGTATTTATTGATGGGGTTACCAAAATCTAATATTTAGATAGATCTAATCTTCATCTGTCTCTAATTATGAATTTTTAATTGATCCTGTAATTTTCTTTACTTATTTTACAATAGTTTAATAATCATAACAGATAAATGCAGAAAAAAAAAAAAAAAATAATAACCCATTTTTTGAAGGTTTAAGAAAGACATATTTACAGTATAATCAAAAAAACAACATATTTACATAATAAAAAGCGTATACACTGTTTGATAAACAATATATTACAGTTGTTAAATTAAACTTTTATTCTGACAGTATGTTACAATCTGCAATAGTTAAGTTGAAGTGCTATAAGTTCAGTTTTATTCCTTATTTTTTAAGCAAATAAAATAAATAAAAAATATGGTAAAAAAATAAATGCATACATAAAATAAAAGTAATAAACATAAAGATATAATAAAATAAAAAATACTATTCAATGTGAAAAAAAAAAAAACAAAAAAATATTGATACATATTTACTCTCAGGCTAAGGAACCCCCACCTATCTTTATCCTCCACCATGTGAGAAATAAAGCAGGTTTCAAGGAGATCCTAACGGTTCTCTCCCGCCAATGGAGGTAAAAGATTAATAGTGGGCTATCGAACAACTATCAATGCACAGTCCAAGGGACAATTGTGGGTTTTTATTTTATATTTAAACATTAATAATGCCAGTTATTCATTCCATAATTTTAATTTACACGCAATGAAAATAAAAAGAATTTTATTACTGATTTTTCCTCCTGACTGACAAGCTAGTTGTATTATATTGTTATCTCATCTGCTTACTGTCACGTGTTGAACGTCAGGTGTGGATAAAAAAAAAAAAAAAAAAAAAAGAGAGAGAGAGATAAGAAAAAAGAATGTTTTATCCACACTCAGGTTTTGACGTCACCGATTATCGGCATATTCTATGTTTTCATGGATATCAAACTAGAGATGTCAACCAACGTTTTGTAAAGGCCAGTCAACCTTCTTGAATACTACACCTCCAAAAATCTACAAAAAACCTAAAATCTTGAATACTAGAATCAACACCAATACCCGTTATGTCCACTTTTAAAAATTTTAAAAAAAGACAAACAATTAAAAAATACTAATTTTTGATAATGGGTGTTTAACATTCGAAAATAGTTTTAAAACAAAAAGAATATCAGTGACAATTAATTCATCAATCCTAATTGTATTGATCCTTTCATAGCATCACATAATAAGTTTGTAAAAAAAAAAAAAACTATTAACACTAGTATATTACTAGTGTACTTTGATCTATTGCCTTTAAGCCATAGGTAAAGGAACTTTTAATCTTATATTTAACAAAGCGGAGATATTAATATTAATCTAATGTAATTATATAATATCATTATGTTATATAATATTAATATAATATAAAATAATATTATGGGTTTTGATCCTGAACGACTTTGATGTTGAATATTCCACTGTAGATTAATATAATATGTTGGATTTACGAGAGATATGTAAACAGTATGAAAAAGAAAACGGTTGCTTTAACAATACTATATTTTATAAGGATGGTTAATTCATAATCCATCATCAGAGCTTCAAAAATAATAAAAATTAGCCAAGAAAAAAACTGTTGTAAATAAAGAAAAAACAAAAACTTTTCTAATCTAATTAGGTATTCAATTTGTCTAACAAAGATTTTTATTTATTTATTTTTTTTTTAAAGTTAACGATTTTATTGCCTTCAGAAACCACGTGATGGAATCCACTCCAGCAGCATTGCCAGGTGTGGGGATTTTTAGGGAATTTCCGGGCTTCGTGGGAAAATGTGGAATCCAAAGAAAAGTTAGGGAATTTTTAAAAATCAGAGTTAAAAACAATAGTGATAAAATTTATATGTTAAATATAATTTTTTTATAAAATTTTACCTCTCTTATACTAGCTAGCGTTTGATTTTCGATTGCTTATGTAGAATATATCGATGGTTTGATTATTCGATGTCTCAGGGAATGTTAAGTCTCAAGATAACGGAACTAGCTTTAACTGACGTAACTCCTACCAAACGTCCAAGCTTATTTTGTAATTATTTCATTCAGAAATATAACAATGGACGACTAACACTAATAAATTTATATTTGAGAAACCTCTAAGCTTAAGTTTTTTTATTAACAAGAGAATACGTTAAGTGACTGAGATGTTAAAATGATAAAGCTGTTAAAAAAAGAAAAAGAAAAAAAAAGAATTTAATAATATTTTTACATAATATAAGTTTGGTTCAAATGTGAATTCTGACTGGAGAATATCAGGGGGAAAGGGTGATGGAGATTTGGGGAAAATATTTTATGTCTCCTGGCAACACTGTCCTCCATTTGTAATTTGTGAACGTTATAAAATAAAAAAAATAAATGCAGATCATTAATTTATATTGTTCCTGGACCAATTTGCGTTTCCATTGTGTTTTTTTATCATTTTTAAAAATCACAACAGTTAATTTATTTAATAAAAAGTATAATCAGACATAAAATAAAAGTTACTTTAAATGTTTATTTTCAAAATTTACATAAACCACTGATTATTCAACAATAATCTCAGAAAAGTCCATCGACGAGAAGGGATCAATACAAGAGACGAAAATCGATCTGTGTTGCGTCTAAACTGTTCAAAAATAAAATATACTAGCAACAACTTAAATGTAAGAAACTCATGGCGTAACCTTTTAATAAATTACGATATTGAACTAAGAAGCAACTCTATAATCGATTTGGGAACTGGTTAGTTATCTGCTGAATAATGAAACCTGGACGAATGATTTATGAATTCTATCGTTTTGATGGTTAATAATCGTTGGGACATCCTAATTTTTATCTCAAATACAAATAGTCACGTAAAAATGTAATCAATTCATGTTTCATATTCTTTTTTTATACTTATTTGCTTGTTCACTGCCTCTTAAATAGGAGTAATCAGCCTTTCTCGTAGAAAATGTTTTTGACGGGCCTTTCTTTCAAAAATATAATGCTGTAGTGCAATGATACTAATGCTATGCGATGTATCAGGACTAATTTGTGATAGTGGGAGGAGGAAAATAAGGAAGGAGTCATTTCATAATTGATTAACTAAGTTTGATTCCGTTCAGAAGTAAGAATGAAAACTTTTTCCTCTGTTCAAAAAAACAAACATTAGGTAATGGAAGTATTTTTAATGTTGGTCGGTTCTATAAGCGAAAATAAGTTCCTTCATCTGTCTGTGAGAAATCGTGGGAATAATTTGAGTATGATACGTAAAATACGGTCTATTACAAGAATAAATAAATAGACAACCAAGGAATTTTACATGATTTGCAGTAATTTGTTGGTGCTTTACGTTCCATTACTGCTCTGGTCCGTCAGGAAATAAATTTTAACCTGGCTAGGTGAGATTCCAACCCACAACCTTATAAACTAGGTGCACTGAGAGCCTTGCTTGCAGTAGCTGCCTAACAGGAATTAAATTCAATTAAAGCATGTACAGGAATCAATGGAAATGTTACAAAAAAAAAAAAAAACTCTTTAAGGGAAATAACAAAAATTACAGTGAGTGTAATGACAATAGTGAGAATAAAGATGAGGTCTCTTAAACAAAACTTTTTGCTATACTAATTAAAAAAAAAGGTATTTGCTTGTTTATCGACGGCATTTGATTAAACATTGAATATGAATAAAAAGTTATCATTGCAGACCATTTATATCCATTACTATTAGGTTTAAAAATCTATTTCAACATAATATATGATAAAAAAACAAAACAAGATTGACATTTTTATACATTGAATATATTTATATCATAGTTTTTTATAAAAACTTTTGGAGAGTGAAACCCATGACACCTTTCATAACACTAAAAGATTTTATTTCAAGTTCTAGTCAGATCAAAGAGACTGTTGAATTTTCCATCCATATAAGCTTTTTTGTTTTTAAATTTACATACTGATGAAGAATTGTTTTTTACTATTAGCACTTAGTATTTTAACAAAGGTATAAGTTGTTCTATTGTGTAACATAAAAATGTAGTAAGTTTATTTATTTATTTATTTTTTTTTTATGGAATTAGCTAAATAAAAAAAGAAATAAAAATTAACACAATTATTTTTATTTTTATGTATTCATCATTAAAAAAACTTCAACTGGTCACAGAAACTCTTCATATTGTAGCAAATAGCAAGCGAATAAAGTTTAACATTTTTCAAAGCAATATTATACTTTTAGTAGAAGATGAATTTATAATTGAATAATAGGTAAACTAGGAGAGATAATAAAGAGACTTTTCAATATTATTTTTCAATGTGATAGGATTATTTATATATAAAATCAGAAAAAAGGGAGGAGTGCAGAAAAACATTTTGATGACAAAACAATAAAACCGAGGTGACATGCTGACATATCTAATTGTCATACTGTCCATATTGTCAAACTGGCCACTTTAGATCCTCCTTAAGTCTTACATGTATGACAGTTATAAATGGATAAAGCTATTTTCTCGGATCATTTCTCGTATTAAAATTATAAGTCGCATTTTCTTAGTTGTTAAACCAGAATATATCTAGATGTTCACAGATTATGGAACAGAAACAAAATATTGTGTTCTCACAAGTAATGTGAATTAAAACATATTTGACAAAAGTTATAACTAATCAAATCAGTATCCTGTTTTCTTTTTTGGTTTTTAAATGAATAGAAGTTATAACTTTATATATATATATATATATATATATATATATATATATATATATATATATATATATATATATATATATACACATATATAAATATATATATAAGGATAAATTTCTTGACTTATTTTTTAAACTTAATTTTTAAGAAACAGGGATTTCCCCACAACCTTTGTAACAGTCTGTTCAAAATTCCCCAAGCTTAGTTGTGCACTAGAATTGTCAGTCCATTCCAGATCCACTAGTAACATTGCAAGTAGTAAGTTGTATAAATTATATATTTTTATTGTAAACTGTTTTTTCACAGTAGGGCATGATTTTGAGAACAATATAGTCTCGAAACGTCGCCACAATAATTGTTTTTTATTTATTGACTGAACCTCAAGAACCTTACTAAACATATATATATATATATATATATATATATATATATATATATATATATATATATATATATATGTATATATGTATTCTCCCTGATTTGATTACCCAATATCGTAAAATTATGTATTAAATAACTTACAATAAAATAAATGGTTACCTATAGTTTATTTTATTTAAGAAAAGAAAATTTACATTACAATTTGAAAGTAATATGTTCACTAATGTAATAATATTTTACTAAGGAGGCATTGTTATGGTTAAAATATTTCCAAGTTTTCATAACAACAGAAAATGTTAACATAATTAATCAAGTAGAAATTGGTTACAGAAGTAACTGGCCAAATTTGTAGTAAAATAAATAAATATCTATTAAAAGAACCAAAATATATTTTAAGATGTTATGTAATTAATTTTAATTTATAAAAGGTATTAGTCAGGCAAAAGAAGAATTATACTGAATAGACATTTGTGATCAAGAAGGCACGGAAGAATAGAGATGGAATTGTTTTTAAAAAAAAGCTTCACTGTGAGTAAGATGTGGTTAGAAAGGTCAAAGAAAAACTAAAATCTTGGGCTGAAGTTAATTAGTATAAGTGAAAATAGGAATTATTGAAGACAGGAAAATTCTTGTGTGTACAAAAATTGATGTGAAAACTAATCTATTTGCTGAAAGGAAGAAATTCATTTAAAAAATAATTTATACAAACCAGGGGCTGGGAGAGGTACAAAGTGGATAATTCAATAAAAAATAAATAAATACTAGCTCTTACTAATACTTTATTTGTAGATGAAGACATTTACTTTTGTTAATAATAATTGACTAACAATATTATTTATATGGTTATAATAGCTTATTAATTATTATTCTCTTTTATTTTACAATACTATTAAAACATATCAACACTTACCCAAACCAGCTACTATAATAAATTTTTTGACATAAATATTTGGTAATTACTTAAAACATTAAAACTTAACATATAAAATAAATTATCTAATTAACATCACAAATATAAAAAAAAAGGCAATGTTTCTGTACCTTATATAGGCTTATAAAGCAATGTAGTAACATATTTTTTTCTGTAGCGATGAGTAGCGCTTAGCACCATGACTCCATCTTTAATTGATAAAGCATAGAGATGGTTTAACATTACATGATTTGGCTCAGGTAAGAGAGTGGGCTCACACTGAAAACAAAAACAAATTAAATAAATACACCCCAAAATTTATAAAGAATATTAAGATATTTCTTTAATTTTAGTTATCTCGTAGATTTTACTCACTGAAATGGGCGTGTCCTTGTTCAATATAACCTGCAAAAGATGTGGCGGCAAAATGGGGGGACCAGCTGGTTTCTCCCAAGGCTTCATTGGAGGTATTTCTTGACAATATTCACCTAAATAATGGAGTAAAGATAAAGATTCTATTTGAACCATCTTTGTGGAGAAAAAATTAAAGTTATATAATCTATAATATAATTACATCGGATTATAAGCTATAATTAAAATTTATCTGTATATATAATACAATCTAAAACTAAATTATTGATTTGTAAAAACATTTATATCAATATAATAAATTAATTAGAGCCTTTTCCATAATATAAATATTGCTGCTTACTCCTTATGACAACTGAGAACAGATCACATAATTATTTAAAGGCTAGAAACTTTTCCAGACCTAATTCCCAGAATATAAAAAAAAACTAAATTAAAACTCGTTTGTTCCATTTTTTTTTTTGAAAAGTTGGATATTTATTATCTTTTAGAAAGATAATATATATAAAGATATTTACAGATAAAGATGTAAAGATATATTTATTATTGGATTAGAAAGATAATATATATCAGGGTTTGAAATCGATAATTAAAAAAATAATAATAAAAATCAAATCCGATCAAGATTTTTATCTGGAATTTTTGATGATTTTTATTATGATCGATTTTTATTTTTGATCATAAGTGATAAAAATCAAGTTCTGGTCATTATTTTTGAACAAAATTTTTACAATTAATAATAATAATAATTTTTGAGTAATTTCTTTCTAAATCAAAAAGTTAATTTTTTTGAATTATCTTCAAGATGTATATTGAGTGTTTTGTATACAAACATATTGATCAATTGTGTAAAATGTGATTTTTATTTTCTGATCAATATTTTTTTGATCGCAATTTAATCATTACTATTTATGCAAACCATATCACTCAGTGAGTGATCATAATTTTTAATCAAATCAATAAACATCAAAATAAATAAATAACTTTATAAATCCGGAATGATTTTTAAATTAAAAATCAATTATAATAATTATTATATGATTTTTTGGAAAAAAATAATTATTGATTTCAAACCCTGATATATATATATAAAGATATTTATTGATAAATATATAAAGATAGTTAATATCTTTTAGAATCCACTGACATCTCAATTAAAAAAAAAAAAATGGAACAAACGAGTTTTGCATCTCACCTCCTGAATTAAAAATATAAAGTCTTAGTAAACCCGAAGACTAGGTGGCAAACATCAATATAATAAATTAATTAGAGCCACTTCCATAATATAAATATTACTGCTTACTCATTATGACAATCGAGAACAAATCACACAATCATTAAAAGTAATCACCAAATGACCAAAAAAAAAATTAAATAATTATGAATATAAAGTTGTAGCAAACCCGAAGACTAGATGGCAACATCAACCTCTGACTACAGATCTTCCTCGATCAAAACTAAAATACCCAAGTTTGGCCTTACACAATGTTCTCATCTGCATCTCAGTTAACCTCTCAGATGCTTACCTTATAGCTCAATACTGAGTATCTTTATTGGGATTCAGTTATCAAATAATCTAATGCCTTTACATGCCTATTGTAACTTTCATGTCGCTATTTCCTGAACTATACCCACCCGATAAATATCCACCAACACCAAATAATGGGACCTTCTAAATTTTCCCCTATGTTCATCTTTTTTACAGTTAAATATTCAATACTTAATTTTCGAAAACTTTGACATTGTCTTTTACTTAATGTAAGTGATTACATTTCACATATGGAAAGAAATGTATTTAAGATAACAGTTTTCTTCTTCTTCTTCTTTCTCTATCTCCTTTGTGTCATAAGGCATGGAGTAGCCTCATACCATCTTCTGTATTGCAAGCCATTTTCTTCATTTCTGTCAGAGAGCAGCGCCTTTTGACTCCGAGCCTCTCCATATAACAATTGTATGTAAACCTCGGTCTGCCTACTGGTCGAGCTTCCAATAGCCACCTACCTGGCTCTTCGTTCGTCGCCCATTCTGCAGACATGACCAAACCACTTGAGCTGCCTTTCTAAAAGAATGTATTTTGTGGATCTCACCTTTAACGTTTCCCGAATGGTCTCATTCAGCACTCGGTCTCACCTGGTTTTACCAACGATTCTGCATAGAAACCTCATTTCGGCACCAGTTATTTTACTAATATGCTTATCTAGGATTGTACAGCTTTATTATAAAATATTAATATAAAAGTAATGGGAGAAACATTGACTTGAAGAGTCTCAATTTGGCTTCTTTGCTTACTTCTTGCTTGGCTAGTAAAACTTTTGATATCTGGTAGAACACACCATTGGCCTTACTCACACGATTCAGGACCTCCTGGTCAATTCTTCCATCATTAGTGACAATTGTTCCTAGATACTCAAAATGATCCACTTCTTCCAATTTCACGCTGTTGCATAAAATATTGAGCTCCTGCACCTCTCTCCTAATGCGCATTATCTTGCTCCTAGCTGGATTAATCTCCAATCCTATCCTTTTTAGTTTCTCAAACCATTTCTCTACAACTATCTGCACTCTTTCAGGGCTATAAACAACAATGACAATGTTGTCAGCATATATAAAGCTCTGAACCAGAACAGGAAGTATATTCCAGAACCCTACAGTAGCCCTAGCAGTCCTCCTTTTACATATTTTCCACACTTCATCTATTACAATAATGAAAAGTAGTGGGGTCAGGCAGTCTCCCTGTTTAACACCCTTGCCTAGCTCAAAGGAAGCAGATTTCATACCATTTAGGCGAATCCTTTTGCATCTTTATATATAGATTTTATGACATTAATTAAATTTTGAGGAATCCATTTTTGCATTTGAGTGTCCCATATTTCTTGCCTGGGAATCTAGTCAAAAGCTGATTTCAGATCTAGAAAACCAAGATAAACGTTACGATCGCGATCCTAAGCTTTCTCTACCACCAATCGAAGGGAAAAGATGTCTTGAGTTTGCCTACCTGATTGAAACGCAGCCTGTTCTTTCTCCATATCTTTATCAACGTAGATTCTGAGTTATATTATATATATTATGGTAGAGAGGCAGACAAGATGTCTGGTTTCCCTTCTTATGAATAGGAATTAAAATGTTTTCTTCCCATTCAGTAGGGATCTCCTCATTCCACATCTTCTGGAAGGTTTTGTAGTACTCTAGTCAACTCCATACCACCAAATTTGATCAGTTCAGGCGGTATGTAGTCAACTCCAGCAGCTTTTCCTAACTTGATCTTTTCAACAAACTTCAACCTCCTGCGAAATACCATCTTCTATGTTAAGTAGTTGGATAGCTTCTAATCCAGGTCTTTTTCTCCTCTCCTCTGATGGTATATCTCTGTGTTCCTCCTGGGAAAACTTGGTTTGATAATATTTTCTCTAGACTTCAAACACTTCCTTTTTATCACTATTTAGGTTTCCATCTATGCTCTTTATGGATCTTACTTGTAGATAGTCCATATCTACCTCGTATTCCCTTGACCGTACTTCAGAATCTTCTTATATTCTGCTCATAGTTCTTCTGGATTTCCGCTCCAAATTCCTCCCATGATCTGTTCTTAGCCTGTTTTATGATCCTGCTGGATTCATTCCTTTTTGCAACATAATCTTCCCATGCCCTGGCATCCTACATCCTCATATATACATTCCAGGCAGTCTTTTTCTCCTTCACTGCCTTGGCAACATCTGAATTCCAACAATTGGTTTTCTTAGTAGTCGGATCAATCTTTATCTTTCCACATACTTTTTCGTCAGCCCAGAGCAGACTCTTTTTGATGGAGAGCCACAGACTATTTAGATCTTGATCTACATCAATTTATATCAGGTTTCTTCTCAAGATCTCTTCATATAGCTCTCTCTTTTCATATATCTTGTACACTTCCACTGAAAGTCTTTGATAGGTCTTCTGCTTTTTCTTTCTCTTGGTATTCTCTTGGTATATTCTTGGTGTCAGCAACGACTAATCTATGATCAGTGTTCAGTTCTGCTCCTCTTATTGCCTTTATGTCAGTGAAAAACCGCTTCTTCCTCCTCTTCCACCTCATATGTTATTTTATGGATATTCTTATGCTGATAGAATGAGTTACGTATGAGTAGGTCATTTTTCACACAAAATTCAATAAGCCTTTGACCGTAGTCATTGTTTATTGATTCACCTCCCCAGAGACCCAATGAACCATGCGCACGGCCATGCCAGTCGCATTAAGATCTCCACAGATGAGAATCTTTCTATTCTTATTACCAGCAGAATCTACCAATCTCTGGAGGTCCTTAAAGAATTGCTCCATATATCTTACTGAACTATCTTCAGTTGGAGCATATACTTGAATAATTGTAACCTTTCCCATGGTAAGGGTAATATCCCCAAATATGATCCGGGATGACACAGCTTCCCAATTTTCCACTAGGTCAAATAACTCATTCCTAAAGACCATATCTACTCCTTCTTTTGCTCTACCATCATTTACTCTTGAGTATATCATTGAGAATCCAGATGGTAAGTTACATACGTGATATGTCTTTCATATTTGGAGTAAATAGAAATTACTTTATAATTTCATCCAATGTAATACTACACCGAAAGGTATAGTGAGAAAGAGGAAGAAGAAGTAATTTACTATACTGCAACGACATAAAAAAAAGAGACAATTCAAAAACTACAATTCATCATTAGAATTTTTGCAATTCATAATAGAATTCATTTTGTTTTTTAACAGAAAACAAAATAAGCCAGAAGGAACCCAACTGATTGAATCTATATGCAAAATTTAAAGCACCCAAAGCGAAACTATAAATGCAATAGTAAAACTTTTAATCCTGGGAACTTGATGCCGAGTGATTTGGGGAAAGGGTCTTCCGTGGGTTTCAATTCCACCCGGATGGGTTAAAATTTATTTCATGGCAGACCCACGAATGAATCTTGATCTTTCCACCATGGGTAGAAAAGGTTGGTAACCTCTAGGAAAACCCATCCTTCCTGCCCTAGGAGTACATAAGGATGTTGAGCCCTAATAAAAATGAACTATTAATCCCACTTTAGAATAAAAAATAAAGAATATATTACATATAAAATCAAATATTACTTTGCTGGTTTGAAGATCCACCTTCACTGTCCATTGCAAGAGCTTGAAAAACTTCAAAATCAGTATTCTTGACAGCTATCAAGTTATTTTTCGATCCCATGCCATTTTCAACCACTTTCTGGAATCCAACAAGGTAAATTTAAGTATCCATATTACGGTAATTTGGATCCATATATGGTAATATAAGTATCCATATAACACTCTTAATTATAGATATAAATAAGATCATTTTATTAATTCTACAAACAAGATCAGAAAAAAAAATTTACTTAATCAATTTACAGTTTGCTTAGAATTAATTACTTTCAATAATAAGAGATACATAAAAGATTACACAATATGATATTGTTGTAAGCAAGTTGTAACCCATAGATAGATATGAAAAATACAGGAGGTTAAACCACAAATACAGAATTAAATAACCATGATGTTTTTAAAAGTTTTGATATTTTATTAATTCAGAATAATAGCAAATGAATAACCATATTACAGACATAAGCGACACACATACATACTTTACCAAACTCCTTGTGCGTGAAGGAAAGCGCGTGAGTAAAACCATTGCACAATCCTGCAGGAAAGACTCAGAAGCCAAAAATGTGAGGCCGAGCTTTCTGCCAGGAATGGGTGTCGACTTAATTGCATAAAGGAAAGAACAAATGTCTGAAGTGTAATTCCTAGTGCTTGAAGTGGTCGTTAGATCATCAGTTTTGGGGGCGTTCCTGGTTCTGTTCAGAGTTGCTAGAGATGAGAACTAACCTGCTCAGTTTGAACTGTGTAATGGATCTCCAAAAATATGAAACAGAAAGAGGAAACACAATCCCCCACTCCAACACTTTCCTATTTGAGACTCTTTCCACACAGAAAGCTAATGTGTAAAGGCCACTATTGACTTTCAATTTTGAAGATTGTGGAATTTTAATTTTTTTATTTTTGGAGTTTCTAATTATAATTTAGCAGGGAGAAAAACTGAACCATCAGACTTTATCAAATAAACTCTAATTTAAAAAAAAAAAATTTTGCTCACCGATGAGGGATCATGCTTCCACTCACCATCAACATAGAACTTATATTGATGTTCTCCTTCTGGTAAATCTATGATGGTTACAAAATCTCCATGGCTGAAATAATTGAGATTTGATATTAAAAATAATAACATCACAATTAATTAATTAAAATTGAAAATAATTTTTTTTCAGCACTTAAAACTTGTTAATCCACAAATTTGGTAATGATAATCAAGACCCTGCATTACTTAAATTATTCTTTCACTAATCAATTCAGGTAACGGTGATCAATCAACCATTCATATTTTTTAATCATTCAAGTTTAGATTTTTACCTAGCTATAGGTTTCATAACATATTATCTAGAACATATATTCAGAGTATATGTTTTGTATGCAATGAAAAAATAACAAATTTAGGTCAAATTAAATAGGTCATATTCAGAGAAGCTTTAGCATTAATATGCCAATTTCGTTACTTTTAACTCAAATTAATCAAAATAAAATCACGATAATAAGCAATATAATATTACCAAATTGTATAATATTTAATTATGATTAGCATTAAAATTTCTTTACAATGAAATCTTGATATTTTTATTACCTTCAAAATATAACCTTCTCAGGCAAAGTTGGACTTAGTGTCGTTACACAAAATAAATAATTTAAATATATTAGGTAAGGTTATGTAAGGAACATATTAATATATCTCGAATAAAAAGTTGTAAAGGTGCTTCAATATGTGTTACAAATTTACCTTGAAAACCATTACCATTATTACTGACCCTACAACAAATTCAACATAAATTTAATACGAAACATACCTTTTGACCATGGGTATAGTTTTCCAATTGGAAAATGTTCCACTAATGAGAACTTGCTTTCCGCCCCCATCCCATTTAAAAACAGTTGGAAAAACTTGGTCAGTAACCTGAGTACCTTCTGACACAGTTGCAGATCTCTGGCGGCGAAGGTTATTGTAATCTTGCTCCTAAAAACATAGAGATACTTATACTAAATATAAATGAATCTATATGAGTTCTGCTGAAACGACTTTATAGTTATTAAAAACTTATTATGAGATAATTATAATGTCTTGTTGCACTATAGAAATGATATTGCATTCTGCACAGCAAAACCAAACCACAGAAATGTTTGAAATCAAAAAGTAATATTAAAAAAATCAAAAGGTACAAATAAATTAATGTTCTTTAAGTTGTTGATCCTTCACAAAAAACATGAAATTTCAAATTTTTATTAAATTAAAAGTTCTAACTAAAAATTCTAGCATTAAGTATTAACATATAAAAAAAAATTAATTTATGTAACAGATTAGGTTATCTCATTCAAAAGTAAAAGTAATAAGGCGTTTAAGTTTAATTATTAGAAGATGCATTAATGTTTAATAAAAAACAGATTAGGAAAACTACTTAATGTCATGTTTATTTAAGTAAGATAGGTTTAAGATGTGATATTAGGAATTAGAAATGTTATAAATCATAGAATGTCTTTAAAAAATAGTAGTGTAAATGAAATTTACATTAACATCGTTTAAAGGAATATTTTTGGGCTATTAAAACTGATAAAAAAAAATACGATATAAAAATTGAATGAAAAATGTAATCCTAATGTAACGTTTGTTATTCTATCATGAATATAAAACTAAATTAAGTTAATTTGGAGGCTATTAAACTCACATTTTGAACACCGTTACTATCTTCACCTTTGGTAAAATATGGTTCTTCATCATCATGAGATGACTGGTACACTAAGTTGGGTTCACGTTTTTTATCAAAAACAAAAGCTTGGTCGTCTTTTGTTGGAGAATGTGGTGCATGATCTCCTGATTTCTGTCGTTCTCTACCTCCAGCACTTCCAGCATTACCCATTGTTGTTATAGAAAATTAAACCATTATTTACTATTCGTCACAAATTAGAACTTCTCAGGTCGCAAGACTGAGAACAGTCAACAAAAAACAGCTGATGAGCCAAAGAGGTCACACGTGCTAGCTGATAAAATTTCGTATTCGTAACCTTGGAGAAATAAATATCAGCTGTTATTATTTACTGGGTTGTCATGACAACCGACATTTAGTTGTGTGTAGATCAGGTCAGTTATGAAAGTGAACGTCAGGCGTGCATTGTGTAAAGCAATTACCATTCCCCCAACTGATAATCTTATCATTACTTCAAACAAAGGCTTTGTTTTACTTAGAAACAGCATATATGTCCAATATGATTCTAGCTTAGTGCTCATAGTTTTATAAAATTCAATTTATGTATTTTTATTATGCTTTAATAACGTTACATTTGTTATTGACCTTGAATTTTTAATTTGTAAATTAAATATTTGCATGGATGGATTTATAATAAAACACTGTATGTCAAATATTTATATTTATGGAATTAGTTTTTTGTTATTTCATTGGTGTTACTTAATGAGTAGCATAGATACTAAGCAAAATCAACTGAGTTGACAGCTTTAGTGTTAAACAAAGGGAGCATCTGACAAGATTGTACCCTCCCACCAATAATCTTCAAAATTGTTTAAGCTTCTTCTCTTATCAAGGTAAACTGCTTCTTTTGCATTTCTATTGTTCTGAAATGTCAAAGATTAATTTGGGGAATGGGTAGAAAGTTGTAGCATCAACAAATTTCAAAAATTGCATGTTTTTAATTATATGTATGTACAATTTTCAATATATGGTTCTTTTTTGAGCAATTTATTATTATTTTGTTAATTTAGATTTCAAATAAAATTAGTAGTCAAATGTAGGCATAATAAAATATAAATAATATATAAAGATATAAAATAGATATAATACTTTATTAATGTTTTTTTTTAATAACTTTTCTACTTGATAGCATAAAATATTTTTTATTTTAATTCACTGATTATTCTTAAATATTCTTTGTTAAATACTCTTCTAGTATATATCCTTATTCAAGTAAAAATAAGATAATTATGTCTACAAATTTGTTTAATTATACTAAGGTTCATTACATTAAAGTTCCATACGAACAAAACTTCTTGAAATTATTTGAATGGTTACCATTGTTTCAATTTATATGTAGTGCTAACTTTTCTTTTAGTGTTATATAATTAATATCAAGGTCACTTATGATATTCATCTAGGTATATTTGTATTGATTATATATTGTAAATTAGATATTTTAAAGGTGCAAATGTTTTTTAATTATATATATTTTTAAATGAAAAGATCTATTTCAGAGATGAAATTATAAATTTGGTTTTCTTTTTGTTAGAATGGTTCCATTTTGAAAAAGCAATGCACTCAATTTGATTATATTCTGTTGCTAATTTGGTGACGATGGCATTTAATATTCGCTATCTCTTAAGTAAACATGACCTGTGACTAATGGATTCCTCTTCACATGTATACGAATAGAATGCTACATTACTCTCTAAATTCCTACATTATTTATGGTGATTTAGATTTTAGACTCTTTCGATAGTGATGAAATTTAATTTTTTTTTTTTATATTCTGAAATTTTGAATTAGAAAAATAACAAATATTTATTTAATACCACATGTTGTTTTGTTTTTTAAAAAAATTATTTGGTATTTTTGAAAAAAAAAAGAAAAAAAAAAAGGAAGTTTGTTGTCTGAATGATTAAAATTAATCAGTTTTGTTATGCAATCTCTGGTCTTTAAGTCTATTAAGTTTGTCTCATCAGTTTCTTTCTTTTTGCTCACAGCCATTGGAGATATTAAGTTAGCTCTAGGCTTTTTCCATCTATTTCTATCATCTTCTATCAAGCTTTCCAGTTTATTATGCGATTTTCAGCTAAATCCCTCTTTATCTCATCCACCATTCATCAGTTTAAGAATTAAAATATTATCAGCTTACTATGTTCTTGTCCAATTTCGAGGGTAAAATAAATGAATTCCTGACGTTAGTTGTGTTGATCATCTCCCTATTTCATTTCTAGAACAATTATTAAACTTCATATGATATGTTATATTCATTTTTGTAAATGAATCAGTAAGCAAAAAACTATTTTCTATTGATCTTTCTGAGAAAACACTTAATCTTTCATTCAATAACATGTCATTCATCATTATTACTAAACAAATTGAACTTATGGTTAATCTCGTGTGTTTTTGTTGAATGTTAAGATAAACAGATGGATGAATGTAGATAGTCTTTTTGCTCTCTCAGGAAATGACTTACTGTTTCCATGACCTTCAACCACCATAAACCATGGATGGAGTTTGATTTGTCACTGTTAAAATAAAGAGTTTGAATGTATGTTGGCTGGATAACAATTTTCAATATACAACAAAAAAATCTATTTTGAAATTATCTATAGTGCATCTGTGTTTCATGTTTCCTTCCCCATGGAGCTGAATAACCACCTCTGTGCTTTTTGAGATACAAGTTATAAAATAGTAGAGCCAGATTACAGGTTCAAAAATTTTAATTATTTCTAGTGCCAACCAGAAAAAAAAGAAGTATGCTGTATTTATATATTTCTAACATAAGTGTAAATGATCTGGTTTATCCAAAGAATTATTTTAATTGAAGAATCGAATAAGGTATTCTTGAAGTTTTATCTGGTTAGTGAATGCTGCTGCTTGAAAGCATGAGAGCTGTTTTATGAAAAAGTTTATCCTTGCATGATAGTAATTTTCGTACTTTTTAGCAATTGTTTCATCCATATATTGCAAAATAAATTATATGTTTTCGAATTTTATATTACAGAAGAAGAATTATATGTAAATGAAAATAATAACAATGTGTGAGAAAAATAGTTTTCAAGATTCATTTAACAATTATCAGGATGAATATTTAATGTTTTTATTTATTTCAAATTATAACTGAAGTGCTTCTAAATTTTTTCCCAATCAATAAATGAATGTCTACAGTGAGCCAGAGAAAAACAAATATATATACTTTTAGTTTGTGACAATAAATGAATTTAAAGTTTAGTGACAGAGATAGTGTTTAAATTATCATTTTTTTTTCTTTTTTGTATTTGTATGTACATACACATATTTGTACATACATATTTGTGTGTGTGTATATATATATATATATATATATATATATATATATATATATATATATATTTATTTATTTTTTTATTTATTTATTTATTTATTTATTTACATTTTTTTATTTATAGGTAAAAAATTAAAAATCATCATGTCTGGTGATTCTCAGCCTTTACCTGATACCGGCTCATCAGAAAGATGCAAAACTTACTGGAAAAAATTCCCTCTAACCGTTGAACCCATAATATTTTTGATATTTTTTTTATTTAGCTTGACAGGTATGAAAAGAAGTAACAATATATTTTTAATTAATTCTAGTTTTGTATTTTTTGGTAAATATGAATATTTAACTGTTATTAACTTATTTCAAATCCTTGCAGATGCTGTAAGCACAAATGTTTTAATTTCAAGAACATGTACTGTCATTTATAATCTATCAGCTGCTGAATGCAATGGAAAACTTGATCCTGATGTGGAAGGAATGGTTCAAAGCTATACCACACAGATCACTATGGTCAAGTTAATATTAGAATCGGTAGTTTCTGGCTTCATAGCTATGTTTGTAGGGTTTTGGAGTGATATGAATGGAAGGAAACCATTCATAATAATGCCAGTAGCAGGTAAAAATCTATTATTAACCATTAGAGCAGAACCTCACTAATTTGACCTATAAGGGACCATGGGACAGGGCAGGACGGCCAAAAGTTCAGGTTAACCAGAGATATCAATGGAACACAATATTTGTAATTATATAAGCATTTAGTTCTTATATCATCATATTGTTATTATTATTTGTAGCAGTAGCTACTAATCATAACAAATATTAGTTTTACTAAATATTTTTTTATTGTCTTTAACGAACTACTTTTATGTGTTGCGAGGGCAAACAGTTTTGTATATAATTATTAATAATGTTTTAATTGAATCCTTCCCAGTTGGGTTGTTCTCATTATAAAATAAAGTGTTTTTTATTTTGTGTTAAATTTTGAACACGTAGTTTTTTATGTTGAGACCTGGTTTACCTTAAAAATAATCATTCTCGACATTATCATTATTTCTTTTCTCTTTCTGCTTTTTCTTATTTATATATTTATACCAAAAGTGCCATTTTCAATTGTATATACATATATTACCTTTTATACACATTATTATCTTTGTTTGAAATTAAGATAGCCAGATTATGATACAACCTTATTATACATATTTGTTATTCTTAGGGGACAATATGTCCCAGAATAAAGATTATTTTTTCATTTTCATTCAAACACATGTTTTTCATAGTTAATTATATCAAAAGTCATTCATTAACATTTTAAATAACTAAAGGAAATATAATATACACTAACAGACTAATATGTTTGCATAAATATGTATTAACCAGCTATTTATAGATAGAAGCACTTGCCCCTAGTAACACTATATTGTATTAGGTTTGTTACAAACTCTCCTTTAAAATCAAACCCAATTGTATTTAAAATGTAATTTTAAGGATGTATAGAGGAAAACCATAAAAAATCACAATTTCCACCTTTTTTTAAAGAGAATTTTGAAAATTTTATAACTTGTATCTCATTCCATGTTTAAGGTACAGAGCTTATTTTCCGCTCAAATTGAAGAAAATTTATTTTAGTTTAATTTTGATTATAAAAAGCTTTCCTTTGGAATCAACGGTGCAGCAGGGATTTTGTGGAATGTAGAAATGGTGGAAAGTTTTAACCTTCAAATTAGTGAGCAGCGGCGCTCCAAGTTCCAAAGTTTGGATTTTAGCACACAAGCACAACACTAACAATTTATAAATAAATTAATCAAAACTACCTGATCTTTTGCACACCAAAATGCAAAATTTTACTGGACTATTATAGATTCTGTGAAAATATTGTTCCTCCTCCCAGATTCTATAGAAGGGTCGGTTTACCTGGAGAGTCAGACTAGGGGGAGGTGGACTAGTGAGGTTCTACTGTATATTGAATTTAATATTATTTTTTTTTAAATTTATGACCAATTATTCATTGTTTTAGGCTATTCATTATACTATATTGGTTGGTATATATTTATTAATTTGCCAACTATATCGCCATATTGGGTATTGGTTCCTTCTATGTGCTCAAGTCTTGCAGGAGGTGTAGCTAGTATATTTATTTGTGTTTTCTGTTATGTCACAGATATTACGCATGAAAATAATAGAGCATTTAGGTCAGTATCATTATCACTTTACAGAATTTCAGAGAAATCAAATACTTTTTATAATATGATATGTCTTATGAATTTGTATAATTTTGTAAATATATTTTTTTATTTTTGTATAATTATTTCATATTTGTATAATTTTGGTTTGAAGGTTTGAAATTCTCAATTCAATCAATTTTTCTTAATTAATCAACTTTTAAATATGAATTTGAATAATTACCCTAATTAATTTATTCTTGATTCCATTGTTTTATAAATATGGTCCTATTTTTATGTGTACAGTTATTTATTCTTTAATGCTGGTTTTTTATTTATGTATATATTTATATATATTTTTATATTTTATAGAATGGCTGCAGTTTATTCCTCTTTGACTTTGGGTATTATCAGTGGTTATCTTACTTCTAGCTATGTATACAACACCTTTGGCCAGTTTGCTGTAAATCTGATTTTTTCCATTGCATCTGGAAGTTCTATTATTGGTCTTTTATATGGAATAATTTTTTTACCCGAAACTAAACAGCCTGAACAGGTATTTATTAGATATTTAGAATAAAACTGTCGAAGAGATGCTAATAAAGCCTAACATATCTAAACTGGCCTATCAATAATTGATGTATATTGCTGGCTGCCGCTATTAATATTTCAGGCTGTCTACTGTAACCCAGACCTCAGAACTGAAAAGAACCATTTTCATGTTTTATCTGACAGAAATAAACAGGTTTGACTTAGTAAGGAATCAAAGTATCTAGAAAAATGGTTTAAAAGCCCGTGACAGAAAGTTGCTATAAATTATGTCCTTATTCCAGCTAAATAATAATTTTTATTTGTCGTATAGCCCACCCTTCTTGCCTTTCTTAGAGTACGGGGTTCCGGGTACCTACAAATTTTTTCATCCCAATAAAATCAGTGTTACTGAATCTGAGTATGGATTTGTTATGGTTTAACAGTACAGTATATATTTGATGATTTTATTTAAATGTGACTTTGTGTTATGTTTAAAAGGTATCTCATTGTGAATTTATTCATTTTTTATTTATATGAAGAATTGTTTGTAGAAAAAAAAAATTGATGAATACAGCGCCTATTATTTTTGTATCAACCCAAAAATATAATAAGAATTATAATATAATCAAAATCAATTGAGTTAATTTATCTTTAATCGAAATAAATTATAAGTGTTTTGCTCAATTTAAGTTTAGAAAGAAAATTAAGATAAAAAATTAACAAAATAAGAATGACAGTGCCTACCACTATGATGAATTTCATATAGTATGCAACAAACTACCTAGGAGTCAGTTCTTGAGTTGTGTTACTACACATAATGCTTAATAATAATTAAGCTTTAATTTACTCATTTTCTGCTCAAGTTTTTAGCAAATTTAGTCTAATTTAATTTTATATACAACTAGTTTTTCTTTTAAACCATTCGTTCAACAGATATTTTGGTGAAACAGAAAATTTAGAAACATATTAATGCTTTGAGACTACCAATAAGTGAGTGCCATCACTACAAGTTATGAAGCTTAGATTTTAGTACAGAAGCACAACAGTAACATTTATCCTAAAAAAAAAAAAAAAATCATAACTATCCGACCTTTTGCTTACCCAAATGTACAATTTTACTGGACTAGTTTTTCACGATTGTAATGTTTTAATACTTTCAGGGTGCCACAGGAATGTTCTTTAACTTACATAGTGTAAAAGCAACTTGGGTAACTGTGTTCATGCCACGTCCTAAGTCGAGGACCCTAATCACCCTAATGGAAGCTCTTATTATTATTATAGCAACCACGATTATCAATGGTATCTATTTTATATAGAAATTTATGCATGATTTTATCAGTCTTAAGTTTTAGGGTTTTATGAATTCATACTGATAAACTATTTAAAATTTGTATTCTTTATTTCTTGGTGCCAGTGACGTGTTGGTACCAACATTTTTCGTTTCTTAATACCAGTACCAATACCAAGAAATTGATTCTCAATTCTCATTACCGATACCTCAGTTTAAAAATAAATTGCTGTTTCAAAATATAATCTAAAAAAGTAAACAAAAAAATAATTAAAAAAACAAGAAATAAATTAGTATACCACTAGTAGCATTTAATATCCATAGCTTATATAATATAAGTTATTAGTTATAATTCAGCCAATGTACAATAATATAATTCAATTCACAAATTCTTATATATGAAAATAAACATTCCAAGGTTTTATTTATTGATTAAGGAATTTAAAATGTTACTAAACTCTTTCTTTATACATTACTGATGCATTGGATTTGTTTTAATTGATCAGCGATCAAAAACTAGAATTTAAGCGTTGTAAAATGAAACATAATCTTTATTCTTGGACATATCATTCCTTAAAAATATCCAAAATATTTTATAAAATGGTATTTTTGTTTGTAGAGCCAACCGAAAAAAAAAAAAAAAAAAAAAAAAAAAAAAAAAATTGTCTGAGTGGCATAATTTTTTTAATTAAATATTGTAATCTGATTTGTTCATTTTCAATAATGAATAAGTATCTTTAACAAACTCAAGTTTAGCTTTTGTTGCATGGGATTTGTTTTTTATTCTGTACAAAGGAGGTTTGGTCCTCAGGAGAAGATTTGATATATAATAATAATATAGATATTACAAAAATATTGTCAATGTCAGCGGTATCAATAGTTCCCTAGGTATCGACTTTGGATCATCGATTTTCTATATCGATTGTTTTATCTAGAATCAATGGAACTGAGAATCAACTTTTGGAGTCAACACATCCCTAATTGATACTTATTAAAGTTAAATTAGCCCATTAAAAATTAATACATTTTTTAATGGATGTAACAAATTAATGAAAGAAATTCAATCGAATTCATTATAAAATAACTATAATTGTTCTTATGACATTTAAAAACAAACTTCTAATTGAAGTCTATGTATTGTGTCGGACAAAGATCTAAATTAATTATGAACTTACATTTTAATTTTAAAACTGACATAATCCGCACTTCACAAATTTTATTAAGAGTGCTAGACTTTGACAAATTGACCAATGGATGACAAGGTGGAAGCATCTTCATGACCATCCAGGAAGTCTTAAGTGCTTAAATCACCCTTAGGTTTGTTTTGTATTTTAATTATCTATTTTTGTTTACAATTTATTTGAAAATGTTTACATAGAGATAACATTTATAATCATACACCATGATATATTATATATTTTTTTTCATATCTGAAATTTTTTTTTCAATTTTAGAAAAACGAAAAACTTATTTTATTTAAAATTGCAATAAATTTATTTTAATGTAGTAAATTAGAAACAATAAATAAATAATAGTGTTTTTAATTTATATGACTTTAATTTTTATGTAGTTCAATAATTCATCATTCTATCATATAAAAATAAAATCTAATATTTTGTCTTATTACTAGTATTTGGTATCCTCTTATTATAAGTTTTTTGGTTGTATCTGGAGTTAGAAAATAGTTTGCTGTTTTCTTGTGATAGTGAGATTATATTACTAATCCCCTTCAATAAATTCTTTCTCTTTCTCAAATATCAACAATCTTTGCTAGGTATTTTAGTTAACATATAACATTTAATATATATTTAGAAAAAAGGAAAAATCAGAAAGTGCGATGAATAAAGATGTAGTGTATGAAAATGGCTGCGACTAACAAGGAGTGGACACACTCAGTCTCTCACGGATCTTGTTTGCAATTTTTTTGGAGGTTCCTGGTCAAAAAATAAAATAGCATTAAACTAATTTATTTTATATCTCGAGTTTAAAAAATGATATTGACATGATTCTTGCACCAAGATGTTTATTTTTGATTGCGAATTCAAGGAAAAATACAGCCACTCCATAGATTTTGGTTTAGATTAATTAAATTTTAAAAAAATGATTAGATTTTCAAGCAAACTACCTCTATAGATTTTTTCACACAAAAATTGATGTCAGATTCTAATTCAGCTTCCTATAAAACATTGAAAAACGCTTATTCAACAAAATAAAAAAATATCATTTTTTTCATGCTGTTCGAGAAAAATGAAATTTTTAAACCAATTATTGGTTACATATCTTTAAATCGCCATTTCTTGGTCACACAATTCACTGGTTGGTATCGCTGGAAAGAGGAGACCCTCAGCTTTCTTTTAATGTATATAAATGTAAATTTCGATGAACATAAACCTATTAAAAAAATTGGAAAATC
This sequence comes from Euschistus heros, assembly GCA_003667255.2. Taxonomy (NCBI): domain Eukaryota; kingdom Metazoa; phylum Arthropoda; class Insecta; order Hemiptera; family Pentatomidae; genus Euschistus; species Euschistus heros. Next base: position 694,121 of record RCWM02000287.1, on the reverse strand, counting down.
CGAAAAACATTTTGATTTTTAGCTTGAGTTTGAAACTAGATAGGATGATGAAACCAAAGACATTTCAAGCATATTACCACCCTATATTTCTTGTTAAAAAATAAAGTTAATAGGTTTAACTGTCTAAACGTAATTCATATTTTTGTCAATTTAAACAAATGTTGCCTACCAAATGGTAATATTTATTAATTGTGGATGGAGAGAGTGGCCAAGGATGTCCTTCGGCCTCAAAAAATCGTCAGATCCTGGCAGATCTGTAAAACAGTGTCCTTAAAAACAGTTAAAACAGCAATCCTTAAGGACGAAAAAGCTAATTCTAATTGTGGATGGAGAGAGTGGCCAAGGATGTCCTTCCTCGGCCTATAAAAAACGTCAGATCCTGGCAGATCTGTAAAACAGTGTCCTTAAAAACCGTTAAAACAGCAATCCTTAAGGACGAAAAAGCTAATTCGATAATAAGAGATGGCAGCTATTGACAAAAGGTAAGGTGACATCACCTAGGAAAAGTTCTAGTGGTTGAGGTATCTTTTTTCTTCTACCAAAGTGCATACATTTAGATTTTTCCGGAGAAAAGATAGATATAGGTATATAGATATATAGATATAGATATAGCAATCCTTAAGGACGAAAAAGCTAATTCAAATTGTGGATGGAGAGAGTGGCCAAGGATGTCTTTCCTCGGCCTCGAAAAATCGTCAGATCCTGGCTGATCTGTAAAACAGTGTCCTTAAAAACAGTTAAAACAGCAATCCTTAAGGACGAAAAAGCTAATTCTAATTGTGGATGGAGAGAGTGGCCTAGGATGTCCTTCGGCCTCAAAAAATCGTCAGATCCTGGCAGATCTGTAAAACAGTGTAATAATAAATAATAAATAAATAATAAATATTAGGTCAGGCAAATTTTGAAGCTTACAAATTTTTATTTTTCTATTTGGATGAAATTTCGTATTTAAGGGTTCTTTGGAATGCTGAATTCGAATCCAATGTCGATTTTTTGAAAAAAAATATATTGAAAGTACTTTACTTGAAAAATTTTAGCTTTAACACTGTAAAATGTGATAGAAAACATGAATTACGTTTAGATGGTTAAATTTATCAACTTTATTTTTTTACAAGAATTATAGGGTGGTAATACGCTTGAAATGTCTTTGGTTTCATCATCCTATCTGGTTTCAAACTCAAGCTATGATGTTAATAAATAACTCAATGATATTTTTTGATTTTGTTGAATAAGCGTTTTTCAATGTTTTTTAGGATGCTGAATTAGAATCTGGCATCAATTTTTGTGTGAAAACATCTATAGAGGTAGTTTGCTTGAAAATCTAATAATTTTTTTAGAATTTAATAAACCTAAACCAAAATCTATGGAGTGGCTGTATTTTTCCTTAAATTCGCAATCAAAACTAAACATCTTGGTGCAAGAATCATGTCGATATAGTTTTTTAAACTCGAGATATAAAAAAAATTAGTTTAATGCTATTTTATTTTATTTTTTTCTCGGCTTCTAGGGTCCATTGGTCGGAGCGGCAAAATACGTGTCTAATATTTTTTGACCAGGAACCTCCAAAAAAATTGCCAACAAGATCCCTGAAAGACTGAGTGTGTCCTCCCCTTGTAAGTGTAGTTATATTTATTAATAAGTTTATAAAGTTTTATTCATTATGACAACTCTAATTTTCTTCTCTTTTAATGTTCTTAGTATTAATTTTTAAACTTTTTTTTTTTTTTAATTTTCTCATTATGAAGTTAATATGTTTTAGGCGAAATGGCTTTTAAATACTATGCCCTTCGTAAAAGTTTTGATTGGGCTTTGGAACAGTATAATTTATATTCTGGAATACTTGCTGGAGTTTCTGGTAATTATCTAGTATTTCTAATTGATTTATTTATTTATTTTTAATGGATTTCACTGTTTTTCTTACTGCATGTTCACTATTTTCTAGAAAATCCCTACTAAGTGCTATTATATCAAATTAAAAATCAAAAAGTTATTTAAATAAAACTAAAGTAAGTCATAACAAGTGATATGCTCCTCAATTTATGCTTATAAGTGGATATGATTAAAATAAAAAAATTGTTTGTACTGATATATATGATATATCAGTTTCATCTGCAAGATCGTAATTTTTTGTTTTAATTTTGTGATTTAATAATATCTTTGCATAGCTAAATATTCTGTAGTAATTGTTGTTATTATCATATATTTTTTATTTTATGTTTCAGTTTTAATAAAAAAAAAAAAAAATTTTAATTAATTTTAAAAATATTTAGTTTGCTTAATTGAGTCAAGTGTAGTTAATATATATATATATATATATATATATATATATATATATATATATATATATATATATATATATATATACATATATATATATACCTATATGTAAAGATAATATGGTTGGCTGAAGATTATAGTAGGCGTAGGGATGTGGCGACCCCCATCGCCCAGTCGTTAGACTGCAATCAGCCGCTGACCCTCCAGGTTGGGGGAACACTTACACTGACATTCACACACAGTACACTGTATACAGCACACTACAATCATCCACACAATACAGACAAAGGTCATATACAATACACACTCTAGGGTCACCTCCCCTAGAAAGCCGCCCCGGATGGGGGAGCATGCTAGGATGCTCCAAGGAGGCAGCCCCTCCACCTGGCTCGGGGGCAGTGGGCTGATAACCCACTCCCTCTAAACTTTATTTATCAAAAAATCTCCAAAACGTAAAGAAGCCGGACTGTCTATTTGGAAACGACCCAGGAACCGTCACTATGACTTAAAATTAGCTTTTTGGAACGTTCTATCCCTGAACAGATTGGGAGCTCTTCGGGCGCTGCTCTCGCAGGTAGATAAGTACCAGATTGATATTGCAGCAATTCAGGAAATCCGATGGCTGGGGAAGGGAATCATGGAAAGGAAAAACCACACACTGTATTATAGCTGCCATGACACCCAGCACTCCTTTGGGACAGGGTTTATTGTGTGTGGACTTGCACGCCAACTTGTTATTGATTTTACTCCCGTAAACCAAAGGATATGCAGAATAAGAATTAAGGGTAAATTCTTCAACTATAGCCTAATTAGCTGTCATGCACCCACTGAAGTGTCCAACGAAGATGACAAGGATTTGTTTTATGACGATCTGGATAAAGCCCTAGATGAATGTCCAAGAAATGATGTAAAGATCCTCCTTGGTGATTTGAATGCACAAGTAGGTCGGGAGCAGGCATATAAACCAACCATAGGGTCCTTCAGCATGCATGAGTTGTCCAATGACAATGGCCATAGACTGGTTAATTTTGCAGCCTCGAAGGGACTAGTAATTGGCGGCACGTTTTTCAAGAAGAAAAGGATCCATAAGGCCACGTGGGTATCACCCGGTGGAAGGACCACGAGCCAAATTGACCACCTACTAATAAGCGCGAGTCACAAGTCAGATTTGATTGACTTACGCACCTACAGAGGAGCGAATGCTGACTCAGATCATTATATGAGTGTGGCAAAGATCAGAGCCAGGATTTCGACAGTAAAAATGACAAGAACAAAGGACCGAGGACTTTACAACACCGATAAGTTAAAGGAATCTGAGATACGAGATGCATATCAAGTCAAGCTGGATACGAACCTGATGAATGCACTCAGTAATGGCGGTGACAGCATAGACGACAGGTGGGAAGCATGCTCGCATGCTATAAACAACACCGCTCAAGAAATACTAGGCCTTGAACCAAGAGAACCCAATAAGGGCTGGTTTGATGAAGAATGCTATCAAGTAACATCTGTGAAAAATGAATCATATAGAAAGATGATCCAGAGACGCACCAGACAGTCTTGTGAAACATACAAAGAGTGCAGAAGGACTGAAAGGAGGATTCTTCAAAGAAAAAAGAGGGCCTGGGAGAGCAAGAAGATGGAGAATATAGAGCATCTTAGAGCATCTAATGATACACGCTTCTTCTTCCAGCGAGTAAATGAAGGAAGAGCAGCCTTTAAACCGAGAACAAGATCGTGTAAAGGGGAAGATGGTATGCTCTTAACTGAAAAGAATGCTGTCCTACACAGATGGAAGCAGCACTTCGGGGAACTCCTCAACAAAGGAACCAATAATGAACGTAATTATGAAGATGAGAGTGAGCGTGGGAGAGATGATGAAAGGGATGAAGAGCCACCTGACGATGAAGAGGTGGATGAGGCAATAATGAAATTAAAAAATCATAAAGCCCCGGGATTTGACCGAATTCAGGCAGAACTCCTTAAGTACAGTGGTGAAGGTCTAAAAAAAGCCCTCCACGAAATAATACTTTCAATATGGGAGGAAGAGGACCTACCGAAAGCATGGAAACGAGGAGTAATAGTCCCCATCCACAAAAAAGGAGACCAGGCTGATTGTAATAATTACAGGGGCATCACGCTACTGCCCTGTGCTTATAAGGTCCTTTCTAATATCATCTTTTGCAGACTTGTCCCTCATGCAGAAAGAGTACTCGGGAAATACCAGGCTGGCTTCAGGAAAGGACGATCCACCACTGACCAGATCTTCTCTCTAAGATTGATCCTTGAAAAGGCACGCGAGTATGGAATCACGACTCATCATCTGTTTATTGACTTCAAGTCGGCCTATGACAGTGTTGATCGACAAGAACTGTATCAAGCTTTATATGACCTAAATATACCCACCAAACTAATCCGGCTTGCCAAAATAACGATGGAAAAGACAAAATGTATGGTGCAGATTGGATCAGACATGTCAGAAGAATTTGATTCCAGTACTGGAGTAAGGCAAGGAGATGCGCTTGCCTGCCTGCTTTTTAATCTGGCCGAAGAAAGAGCAGTAAGGGAATCTGGGATACAAACATCGGGCACAATTTTTAATAGAAGTGTGCAGATATTAGGATACGCTGACGATCTCGACATCGTTGCCAGATCTCAATCAGCATTGAAAGACGCATTCCTCCAGCTAGAAAAGGCAGCTAAGAAGTTTGGTTTGGTAATTAATGAAGGAAAAACTAAATATATGATAGCTGGACCGGAGCGTTTTCCGGGAAGAACATATTGAGCTTGAAAAATACAAGTTTGAGAGGGTTCAACATTTTATATACTTGGGGTCAGAGATTAATTCAGAAAACAATGTGACTAAGGATGTTATACGTCGGATCGCAGCAGCAAACAGGTGTTATTTTGGCCTCGCTAAGCAATTTAAAAGTAGGTTTTTAACAAACAAGACCAAAGTAAGGCTATACAAGGTCCTTGTACGTCCGGTCCTGACATATGGATCTGAAGCATGGGCATGGACTAAGGCTGATGAAAATACGCTGCTTACCTTTGAGAGAAAGATCCTGAGAAGAATTTTTGGTCCGATCCGGGAGGGTGATGTCTGGAGAAGAAGAAAAAACCAAGAGATCTACGCACTCTACAAAGACACAGACATCGCTAGGTGGATTAGTGTGAGGAGGCTCAGGTGGGCGGGGCACATCGCCAGGATGGATCCGAACGAAATTCCAAAAAAAATTAATTATTGAGACTATTCATCAAACTAGAAGAGTCGGACGACCCAAAATGAGATGGATGGATAGCGTCCGTGCAGATGCCAGGAATATCCTTGGAACACCAGACTGGATGGCTGCTGCACAGAATAGAGATGAATGGCGAAAACTTTTGGAGAGGGCCCTGATTCAGCTATGAATTGTTGCGCCGCCTATGTATGTATGTATGAAGATTATTAGAATATTTTATGGAAGGAATAGTCTGGAATGCAGTGGATTATAAAAAGAAACACATCAAAGTTTAAAACATTGGAAGTGTATAATCCAAAACTCAATTTTTCCCTAACTTTGAAAAACCATAGATCGTGGATAGGTCTATCTATAATCTACTGCTTCTGATAAGGAAACTGTCGTCAATGTTTTTAGTCGAGCAACACCAATAGAGCTAGAGGGTGTCAAAATGTATATAAATAAACGTGTAGACTCTCAGCCAAGAGACATATCAATGTTAAAAAGCAATAAAGCTTAAGTAGCTTATGTTTTGAAAGTTATAAATTTAAATGTTAAAAAAAAAAAAAAAAAAAAAAAAAAAAAAAAAAAAAAAAAAAAAAAAAAAAAAAAAAAAAAAAAAAAAAAATTCTTGATTATAAAAGAATAAGTTGAAAAAAAATTATTAGAAAATCAATTAAAAACTAAAACACTTTCAATGTCAATAAAACATGAAATATAGTCTTTGCACCAATTTCATATCAGTTTTACCTTGTTGAAGTGTTTTATCAATTGCTATTTTAGTTAATATTTACTATGTAGTAGGTTCTTTTATTAGTTGAATATCTACTCTACAGAAATGAAAAAAAAAAATGTTTAATTTGGTATGCATTCATAACTTAGTATGTTAGAGATTAATTTATTCTACTAGTCTACTCAAGCTTTATTAGCAACATTTAGTAATACTAATTTAAGTAAGTATGGCTTTAAAAAAAATTGATCAACTAACTTGAGGCATTGTTCACTTCTTTATTTAAAGAATCAAAATATTTCCATCTTGACATAAAGAGAAGAAAATAATGACTGTTGGTTTTTTTCAATTATGAATCACTTTTGAGCTCTTATCAGTAATATCATTGCAAATGTGAGTATGATTAGTGTTGCTTCATAAACTGTTCATTTTCCTTGATTGTAAAAACTTGAGATAAGAAGCATAAAGGAGGAGCTAAAGCCTGCCAATTAGAGCATTATACAATTATAATCTTGATTAAACATTAAAGATTAAATTTTGCTATTAACCAAAGTTATGGCATCACAAAATATTTTTTAATAAATTATTCGTTGGGGTAAAAATGTACTTTTATGTTTCTATGTAGTTTTAAAAAAATGTTTTTTTTTTTTTTTTTTTTTAAAATTTATTAATGTGCTCTATTAATAATAAGAAAGATTTTAAAATTTTTACTGAGTTGGTCATTTTATAATTGTTTTATTTATATTTAATTATATCCTTTTGACGAATGTAATGTATATTGCGCAAAAATGAATATGGATATCGCTAATTTTGTGATATTTACTTTGCCAAGCAATTATATATATATATATTTTTAATATTTTAATAATAAACTGCTCTGACATTTATATATATATATATATATATATATATATATATATATATATATATATATATATATATATATATATATATATATAAAGTGTCTGGCAAAGTAAAAATATCACAAAATTAGCAATATCCCTTTTCATTTTTGGGCAGTTTATATTAAAATAATACTATTTAAAAGCTAGCAATATAGTAAGTAAAATTAATTAAATGTTGATTTATACCATAAAGTAAACTTAAAGAAAATTGACAACTATTGACAACTGAAACAAAAGAAAAATAATGTGACTATATATCAATTACGAAAGTATAAATAGAATTTTATCATTTTCTTCTTTAGGCATCATGTTGATTACATACAATTGTAATGAAAAAAAGGATTTTGATAAATATGTATTACTAACTTTAGAACTTAATAAAATTAAAACTAATTAAATTGGCCCAATATATTTCTGTTATTACAGAATTTATATAAGAGGTACACTATCAGTACAATTAAGAGACAGCTGAAGACTGGATAGGAGAAAATAATAAGTTGTTTAATTCATATATAATTTAAACAAAAATAAAATAACATGTGGAGATTAAACTTCAACAAGCAGATTAGACAACAACTAAAATAAAATTTAAATAAGAACAAAATAGGAAAATAAAGAATTGATGATACAATGTTTTAATAAAATGCATAGATGCAAATGAAATTTGAATTTAACTTTAGAAGAAAATATTTACTACAAATGACTCATATAAATAAATAATTTCATATAAATAAATGTACTTAAGTTCGAGCAGATAAACCCTTACATAAATTTAAGCCACTTTAAGTTTTATAACTTGTTTTCAATTATTTCCTTCAATCAATAGGAAGGATAGAAATTCTAGTTTTTGCTTTTATGACATAAAGTCCTAATTTATTGTGATTGTTTTATGCATTCATTTTTGTTTCTCCTAAAAACTAAGCCAAATTATTTATTAAGTTCAAATTTATTTATCCAAGTTCATTCATGCTTGACTTTATTATGCTAGTTTCCATTTTCAGGTTAAGGAACTAAGTCAATTGAGGACTAAATATATTTTTTAATTTTAATAATATGTTTAATGAATATTGTTGTGATTTAATTAAAAAAACAATCTAGCTGGTTACCTATTATGGAACTTCAATTTTTTAAAAATAATATTTATATAATATTATTTAAAATGTAATATTAATAAAAATATGCTCCTTGGCTTCTGTAGATTTCTTACTAAGTTTATTGATTTCCTCTTATAAAAAGCAAGGGCCCTGAAAAAAGTTAAATTCCTGTACAATATTTTGTATTGTATAGCCAGATCTCTATAATTATATGCTAAGATTTTGAAAATAATCGGTTGCTTATTGTTCTGTTTGTTACTCTAGCCATCTAAATTTTGATGAAAAACAAAATCAAGAAGGATAATCATTGATGGTTAAGTATTATTGGTCCACACAAATGTTTTAAAATTTTATTACTTATTACTTACATTGCATGTGATTAACAAGATAATATAAGTCTCTATTTATTTTTTCTTTTTAATATGTTATAGTCGTGGCTACAACTGTTGGATCATATATTTCATGCAGTGTATTGCAAGTTCATGATTTGTACATAGCATTATTTGTTGCTCTTACATCTTCTGTATCATGTGTTCTGTTGGCTCTTTCCAGAACTTCCATCGAATTTTACTTATTTTCAATCGTAGGATGTTTGGGTTTACTTCTTAATCCCATGTTGAAAACTCAGATTTCAAGGAATGTTGAGAAATCTAATATAGGTACGTATATGAATTATACTATAATGGAAGTTATTTAGACTTAAAAAAAAAAATTATATATATATATATATAATATATATATGTATATATATATATATATATATATATATATATATATATATATATATATATATATATATATATATATATATAATTAACCCAATCGAATTAAGAGCTTATTGATGGTATTTATCAGACAGTAGAATGAAGATTTTGTATTACATGGTACTCAATATATAACAAGCCCCTTGCTCTGTTGTGTATTTAGTCTTCATTCTTTAGTGGCTTCATTCTGTAAATTGAATTATTTAGTACTATGGAGACTAAGATTTATATCTAAGGATTTTTTCCCTTAAGGATTTGTTTAATAGCTGGGTTCACCGAGGTTAACAGGTTAACTATATACTTAAAAAAAAGTTGAAATAAATGTTGTGAATTTTATAAATGATCCACTTATTTTGTTTTGAGCGATGTTTAAATAATTTAATTTTTTAAGTCATGCAATTTATTTGTTGGGTTTGCTTTTTTAGTTTTTAGAGATATTTTTCTAATAAATTTATATACTGTCGACTTACTGATGAAATGTCTTTCATTGATTTCCTTGTAAAATATACATCTCTAGTCCACTGGAAGGAGGATTAGTTACTCAGTTTTATTTTTGTTTGTTTTTGTTGGGCATAACTTCCTTTTGTACTCCAACTTTGGCAGGAAGGATGGGTTATCCTATAGGTTATCAACCTATTCTAGCTATGGTGGGAAAGTTAAAAATCATTCTGTGGGTTTGTCACAAAATAAATTTCAACCCACCCAAGTGGGATTCAAACCCATGACCTTCTGTACCAGGCCTACTGAGACTCTTACCCCATTGGGCTTGACCGTTGAGCCCACAGTTTTATTTTCTTTTTTTAAGAGTACTAGCTGTGATAAATGAAAAATTTCTTCCTAGAACATTGCTAAAACAATATTAGAAATTGGAACCCTTATACATCTATATCAATAACTTTATAAAACTACAGTAAGTAGTTAAGTAGTTGAATTATAGATTAAATAAATAAAATAGAATGCCTTTTATCTTAGAAATTTATTTATAAGATAATCTACTATATATTTGTCAAATACCACTCACTCATTTAACACGAAATCTCAGAAACCACCGAACGGATTGGAATGAAATTCGATATGTAGCTTCCTCTAGGGCTACATTGGGTGAATAATAATAATAGATTAATACTCATATGGTATTTGGAGATAAGCTAAGTTAAAAAATAGGTTAGATGTTTAAACCGCACACTTTTACCACTAATTAAGTTCCTTTTAGTTGTAAACAAACAAAAATACGATCGATGTCGAAACCTTATAATATTGGTACTTTCTGTGAACTGTGATGGTGGCTACAGAGGTGGACTCTTACAAGTTTGAGTTGTTTCGTGACGAAAAGTTATTAAAAAACTTATGTTAAAAGAGGAGGTTAAAAGACTAATGTTCTCTGGTGATGACATGTAAGGCCAGATCGATGTAGGGACAAAAAACTGATAAGAATCAGTGAGTTCTATCAAGTGTATGATTCTCTTCAGTATCGTCTCATGTTTTACCATGGGTACAGTATTAACATCCCTCAGCGTGACTCAAACACTAATACACCACTTTAGAAAACCGTATCTGAAGCTGATTTTTATGCCTAAATGTTATGAGGTGAAGAACCTTATTTACTTTAACTTCGTAATCTCCTCAACCAATTTATGCTTGATGTATAAGCAAAAATAGAAACAGAAAGACTAAACTTTATTTGAAAAAATCAAAAAAGGTGAGAAGTTGAGACTATATTCACTTAAACTATGCCATAAGAAAAGCTGATAGTCTGGTATCAGAGCTGGGTAAGATGGCAGTGCTGCCTCGAAGCTTCACTGGAGGACTATCAAAATAAGATAAAATTAACTTTTGCAAATTGTCAAATTTACTTATTGAAATTATTCTAAGAATGGAATTCTTTAGGTTTATTTAAGTAATAATTATTACCAATGTTAACCTTAACTTTTACTAATTTAAGTTGTCCTTCATCCTATTGATATTAAACCGTAGCGGAGCAGGGTCCTTTCAGCTAGTTCTTTATATATAAGAAGAATTTTATAGTTGAAATAAATTTCAGGCTAAAAAAAAAAATCATAAAATTTTGTTTGTTTTCTAGGAAAGTACTTTGCATTTGTTTCTACTATAGAAGCTTTTGTACCTCTGATTACTTCACCTATGTACAGAAGTGTATACAATTATGTCCTTGATACTCAACCGTTGTATTACATGTTCCTCTCTGCAGGACTTTGGTTTGTTTCATCTTGGCTTATTATGTAAGTACATATGGATAATAAATTTTGTTTCATGGCATATATGTTTAAAATATTGACTTCAACTTAAAATTTTACTGCATAAAATCCAGTTTAAGATAATTAAAACCCCTCGAGGGTACTTAAGGTACTTTTTAACTTACTTTGACTTGTTTTAAGTACTATATAATATATATTTGCTATTGATCGATATCCCCCATTATGAAAATTTTTTACAGAAGAAAATGATAGTGAGAAAAAAATAAAATAAAATGTCGTTTTGAAGGACAACTGTAGCTTACAGGTGTTCTTTTGGTCTATGAAAGACTCTAAGCAGCCATAATGGAAATAGAAATACAGTGAAACTCCAATTATCCAGATTATTTGGGACCAAAATTGATCCGGATACCCAAAAATCCAGATAATCAGATTTACTATTGAATTAGGGCATTGAAATAGAAAATGCAGACATATGTTTAACTATGTAGTTTATTGAATTATTATAAATGGAGCTGTTTATAAAATTATATTTATGTAGCAACAAAGCTTTGTTAACATGTCGGAAATCGTGGATGTTCCGAAACAGACATCATGCACCAATTTTCCCCCAGATTCACCTTTCTATGACCTTATACAATGGACAGTTTTTCGGACACAGTTAATACAACACGTTTTATTTTAGGTGCCATAAATCTTTAAGTTTATAAAGAAACCATTCTCAACAGGAATAGAGCCCTAACTGGGCAAAACCTGAAGTTGTTTACTCAGAACTTGATTGTTTTGAGGTCTGTGGGCTCGGCCCCTAATTCTGAGATGTTCTTGTAGCTGCCGTTTGGTCTATTTAGTTTTATGTCTTTTATTGTGTCATATTGTAAGTGGACTATGAACCACGGCCTATAATGTCTGTTAATAACTTAAAAAAAAAAAAAATTATGTCATTTTTAATTATGTCACAAAATATATTGTGGTGATGACTACGGTTTGTAAATTTATAAATAGAAAGGGTCGATTAAATGATCGATGAATCGATCATAAGCCGTCGAGGGCACGCCATGGGCATCCCTAAAATTACTAAAAATCTCCATAATAAATATCTATCTATCTATCTATCTATATATATATATCCTGATTGATTAGAAGAAATATATATATATTTCTTCAAATCAATCAGGATATTCTGATAATTGGAGTTTCACTGTACTAATAAACCATGATGTTATATATAATTCAAGTTAAATTAAACTCAAATCTTCTTTAACAGACTTTGAAATTTTTCATTAATGGTAGCAACATTAACCCATTAACTGCCAGCTTTTTTTTTAAACAATGACAGCTAGTCACAAAAGAACCCATGATCCATGGCAGGGAATGGGTTTAGAAAAAAAAATCTCAACCTATATTCTGTAAAATATGGTAATTGAATCAATATTTATTCAACTATTTTTTAAAGATTATCCATTTTCTTAACTAAAATTAACATGTAATTTAAATATGACAATTAAACTTCGACTGATTAATTTTTTATCTTTAGGATTCTTGATCTATAGAAATTTGTAAAAATATCTATCTATGTTGAATTTGTTTTCTTACTTGATAATGACTTGTAATATAGCTTTGTTAACATGCACATGCACACTCACACCCAGACCTATATAAATAAATGAATACATAAATACATGTTGTACTTATATTGATACAATAGAACTAAGGATTATATTGATGTTTCTTTTATATAACTGCAGGATTACTGTTTAATAAAGTAAAATATGAATTTATTTTTAATCATACACAAATCTGTGGCACCTGTGAATAGTGTTTTAAGTGCAAAACTCGTATTTTAGGGAAGATGCAATTTTTTTCCACTGTAATTCACAAATGAATATTCATCTCTGTATTCTTGTCGTCTCTCCTAATAACAAAGTCCATTAGACACATATAAAGAGAAATTTTTTTTTTTATTTTATGGTGTTACCCATAACCTTAAATTCGCAAATACACTTAGCATCCAAAATTCACTTAACTGACTATTCATTACTGCCTCAGAAATATCATATGACAATTCTTTCTTTTTTTTCATCAGCATAAAATAAAGAAAATAGACAAAAAATACCATAGTTTTTAAATACCATTGGATATTATTTTTCAGAGCTGTATTGATTCTTAAATCAATTACTGATAGAGAGCTCTTCGATGATTTGCTAATAAATGATGAAAGTAATGAAAGCGGTCCAAGTAATCGAGTCGTAGAAGTGCCTGAAGAATAATCAAATATCAACATATTTTATATACACAACATATCATGAATGCTCATCTCAGACTGTTGAAACTTTGTGATAAAACAATGCATTTGTAATTAGCATTTAGCACGTGAAGTATAAAAGGAATGCATTTAAAGCAATAACTTAACTGAAATGATTTTTCAACAGTTTTCCAATGTTTTCAGATATTATATTTTTAATTTTTATATTGTGATCTATATATTTCTTCTATATATATTGGGGAAATATTTTTTAATTCCATTTTGTCTATTCTCATTTTAATGAATATTATTTAAATCTACCTCAGGCAAATCAAATTAGATGCAATGAATTTATTTTTAAGTTATTAACATCATAAAATAAATTTGTTAAAACAATTTTTTATTCTTTATAACTTTATTTACATTTGTTAAGAATGTCATTTCAATGCCTGTTAATGAAACTTCTTGCATGATTGTAGATATATGGAGAATTATGTATATTATATGCATCGATGGTTAATGGTTGATAAACATTCTTTTATATTCTTGCCATGTCACTATATTGTTATTTATTTTTTTATTTATACATTCATTAATTAAAAATTTTTGTTTATATGTATTAAATACATAATTGTTAGGTATTATTACTTGTTTTAATTTTTAATCTAAAGTGGCTTTAAAAACTTTTATACTTCCTCATTTATATTATATTCTTAATAATTTGAGGTAATAGGGAATCAAACTATGTTTAAATTTGTAAACAAACTGAATAAAATTAAAAAAAAAAAAAAAACCTTTTTATCTTGTATTTTATCTTCATCCAACTCATTTCTATTAAAAACAATAAAAAAATAAATATAAATATATTTATTAAAAAAATAATCTTGAGACTTTATTTTGTAATTTATTAAATATATCATGGATGTAGCACCTCAGTAGATCTGATTTCTGGACTTTTAAATTCAGTTGGAGTTTGACTGTTGATGAAAATTTATTTTCTATGATTTGACTGTAGGTTGACTTTGATTGAATATTGATGCTGATTACAGTACCTCGTACTGTTGAAAAAGGAACACCACTTTCTTATCATGTATTGAACCCAAAAATCTTCTTCAGTTGCATTTTTTCCTTCTATATAAATGAAGTGTTTCTTTACTCCTAATTTGAAATAAATGTCCTTGCTTTTGCTGAACTAATATTACATTGGGACTAAATATTACATTTAGTTATTAATGAGTAACAATAATATTTGTTACGAGGGTAACAGACGGTTACACTCTTTTTTTATATTGGCTAATAAAAAAAATATCTGACTTAGAATCAGATAATCTGACTTATGTTAAAAAAACAACAAAATTGTCTATTTGTTGTACAAACAGGAAATCTTGAAGTTTTCTTAACAATTTTCATGTTTTCTCTTTATCTATTCAATAAATTTGGGGTAATCTCCTTTAAAAAAATCCTAAAATCTTTTTTTTTTTTTCTGGTAATTTTCTGAATCATTTAATTTTTTTTATTTATATTTTTGTTTTTATTAAAACTTTTCAAAACTGTTGATAATAGTTCACAAAATAAAGTTTAATAATATTACTTTATACATTACATAAAAATTTAAATAAATAATCTGTAGTTAATAATAATTAAGTTTGTGCATATTCTGAATTTATTTAAATTTTGCTTCTTAGTGTCTGTCAAAAGATTACATATCCCAAATAAACTAGAAGACCTTGTTATTATCATTTTAGGATTAATTATTTCTATTAGAGTCAATTCTTGAAAATAAATAACTATCAGTTTATTAAATTCGAAATTTTATTTTATTCAGTTTGTCAATTTCTCTAACATAAGTTGTGTTTGATATCATGTTTTGTTTTTAATTCAATGGCAAAATGTACTTTAAATTCATGTCACCTGTCACTTGTTTCAATCATTTCTTTATAACCAATGAGCTATTGTTTATGAAATGTTACTTTTGAACTTATTTAAGATCAAATCTAGTTAAAATTTTGCTTTTGTCTTTTAAAAATCAAGACATTAATTATTGATTTTATATTTTCTGTTTTACTATCTTTTGTTGTTTGTTATTCAATTTTGATATTTTCTTTTTAATGTATCTTAGACAAATTATGTAATCATAACAAGTTTATTGTATTTACTTTGTTGCAATTGAATATTACCAATACTAATGTAAATTAAAGTAAATCTAGTAGATGATGATCAGGGTAGTTAAAAAAAAAAATAAAATATGCTGGAAAATTTAGACTTAACCTACACTACCAGTCAATGAATAGCCTTAATCTGCTTTTAAAAACACATCTTTCTTCCCCGATTTTTTTTTTTTTTTTTTTAATTTTTTTTTACAGTACGTATATAGATTGAAAGATGATCTTTCTTTTTTTTTTTTTTTTTTTCTCCATAGAAAACTATTTAAAACTTTATTAGACTTTAACAATCATATTTATTTATTAATTTTTTTTTTACAAAGATATTAAATTAGTATCTTTACTAATTTTTGCTGTGGATGGGCAATAACCATTTATTGCTGGTATATGTGTTTATATTAGTGTAATCATTATCTTTTTTTATTGCTTGTTTTGCCCTGTTGATCACACATCATAATGCTGTTGACTTTGATTTCCTTTGACCACTTTGTTTCTGATCATCATCTTGATTAATACTCTGCCACCTCATGCACTTTATTCATTAATGTTATTTTTCCAAGTTTTATAATTTCTTGCACATGCTCATGTTCTTTTGTAATATTGGTATTTATGTTTATTGGTGGTATGCTTCATATATATATTTTTTTTTTGTTCTTTTTAATGTTACCTTAAATTAATTTGTTAGTTGTTAGCATTTCTATTGTGATATAGAAAATAAAATTAATTTAATTAAGTTTAATTGTTTTCTAATGTTTAGAGAAGTAAACCCTAGAGCCATCAGCATCTGTATCGTTTTAAATTTAGAGATGAATTGGAGACTGTTACTTTATCACTGATAGTGATAAGTAACAGTTATACTCAAATTTAACTCGTTAATGTCTTCAGTCACTACTTTTTAACACTGTCTCTTCCTCTGACCTTGTCACTGAGTAATTTTTTCACGTTGATCTTATTTGTTTTTCTGGGAATAGTTCAGCTATACAAATATTGAACCTGTTCTCTTCTTATCAACTATCTGGTATTCCTGTATTGCTGTTTCTGAATATTAATGTTGTTAGTATTCAACATCTCTTATTTATCATTTAACTTCAAAAAGTCTTAAATAAGATTAATATAATACAGGGTGAGTACCTCTTAGTGTAAAAAAAAAAAAATTGGGTGAAACTAGATGAAAAATGTAGAAAAATGCCGCATATCTCACCATTCTATTCCATACGATAAATCAAAGACTTTTTTGAGGAAACCACGGTTTTTACCATAAAAGCTGTAATATCTCTATTTTATATTTCTCATATTTTGACCACATTTTCGGATTTAGCATTAAATTTCCTGTTAGAGCCGATTACATGTATCCTTGAATTTTACAAACTTATGACCTAAAGAACAGCTTGATCTGCACCTTATTTAGGGAAGTTACAATGTCTTGTATTACTTTAACGCTCACCGTTTTTGGAAAAAACTATCCACAATACGGCAAATCACACAAAACCTTACAAATTTAATCAGCTTTCGATTGATATGCAAAAAGTAATGATAATGAACGTAGACTTCAATTTTGCCGTTAGCTTCTGAATGCAGATTGTGTTGAAGAATGCCACTTTTTGAGGTGAATTCTATGGGCAGAAGAGTCTGTTTTTACAGGGGAAAGAATTTCTATCTATCCATGTAAATCGTTGGTTTATAATTATACTACTTTTGAATAATGTGGAGGAGCACCATGGTGTTGAAAAATCATAGTTTACCAAACTTCAGATGGAATATCGTGATGAAGTTGTAGAATATTTTGTAAAAAATCTTAGTAATTCTCATCATTCAATCTGTTAGGCGAACTTTGATTTTTCAACACTATTCGACAGCAATACAATGATGATTTTCCCCCTGTAAAAACAGACTCTTCTGCCCATAGAATTCACCTCAAAAAGTGGTATTATTCAATACCATCTGCATTCAGAAGCTAACAGCAATAACATAAGATCCTTTGATCTTGTGTTGCTTTATTGACAGTTTTCCTTTATTTTCTATTAAACAATATTTTATTTTATTTTTTTTTTGCTTTTTATTCCAATAAAGAGTTTATTATGTTTAAAATGCACATTTCCATTAAAGGACTGTCAATATTTTATTTACACCAGTAACTGAATTGCATGCCAAATGCTCCACATTTTTTCAGTTTTAAAAGTAAATTTCTCCATGAAATCAAAACGGAATCATTACTTTTTACATATCATTCGAAAGCTGATTAAATTTGCAAGTTTTTGTGAGATTTGCAGTTTTGTGGATAGTTTTTTTACAAAAACGGCGAGCGTTGAAGTAATATAAGACATTGTAACTTCCCTAATTAAGGTGAAGATCAAGCTGCTCTTTAGGTCAAAAGTTTGTAAAATTCAAGGTTACTTGAAAAGTTTTAAAAACTTTTATACTTCCTCATTTATATTATATTCTTAATAATTTGAGGTAATAGGGAATCAAACTATGTTTTAATTTGTGAACAAACTGAATAAAATTTTAAAAAACACCTTTTAAAAACCTTTTTATATTGTATTATATCTTCATCCAACTCATTACTATTAAAAATAATAAAAACATAAATAAAAAAATATTTATTAAAAAAATAATCTCGAGACTTTATTTTGTAATTAATTAAAAATATGATGGATGTAGCAAGATCCTTTGATCTTGTGTTGCTTTATTGACAGTTTTCCTTTATTTTCTATTAAACAATATTTTATTTTATTTTTTTTTTTTGCTTTTTATTCCAAGTTTATTGTTTAAAATGCACATTTCCATTAAAGGACTGTCAATATTTTATTTACACCAGTAACTGAATTGCATGCCAAATGCTCCACATTTTTTCAGTTTTAAAAGTAAATTTCTCCATGAAATCAAAACGGAATCATTACTTTTTACATATCATTCGAAAGCTGATTAAATTTGCAAGTTTTTGTGAGATTTGCAGTTTTGTGGATAGTTTTTTTACAAAAACGGCGAGCGTTGAAGTAATATAAGACATTGTAACTTCCCTAATTAAGGTGAAGATCAAGCTGCTCTTTAGGTCAAAAGTTTGTGAAATTCAAGGTTACTTGTACTCTGCTCTTATAGGAAATTTAATGCTAAATCCGAAAATATGGACAAAATTTGAGAAATATTTATAAAAATGGAGATATTACAGCTTTTATGGTAAAAACCGTGGTTTCCTCAAAAATGTCTTTGATTTATCATATATCTGTAACAGATTGGAATAGAAAGGTGACATATGCGGCATTTCTCTACATTTTTCATCTAATTTCACCCATTTTTTTTTTTACACTAAGAGGTACTCACCCTGTATAATAAATAAATACTGACCCCCTGTAAGGAAAATCTCAAATTGGTCTTTTTGAAAAGGACACCGCCCTCTGAGGCTCTAGCCTCTTTCTTGCTATATAACATTTGTCACTAGGACCTACTGTTTAGGTTTCAAATAAAGGTTTGAACGAAAAAAGTCATGTTTTGCCTTTTTGTGTCAGGGCTTTTTTGACTTGTTCTAACTTTTTATTTCATTTTTTATAATCTATACCTTTTAGAAAATTAACTTTTGTCATGATGAGGAAGAGATATACTTCAGGTATTTCTTCAAAGAATGTATGATAGTATACATAAATGTTATATAAAAAAACAAAACAATATATATATATATATATATATTCCCATCAATAAACATATTATTAGGATTGATGAATTAAGTGCCACTTCTATTGAGATTATTTTATTTGAAAACTAGTTTCGAATGTTTAACATTCATCTTCAGTTCTAAAACATACAAAATTTTTTTCAACACCTCAGTACTATGTTACATAGATTATATATACTTAAGTTTTTTAAAAAGATAAAACAAGAAATCAAGTATAGGCACTCACCTTCGAGGTAACTAAAACACTGAATTTGTGAGAAGTTAAAGGAGGCAGGTAGGTTAACTTTTAAATTTACAACGGGGTTTCCCTTATGACTCATTGGGTTTTTCCGTTCCTATGGGAAACAAATTTTAAATGGGCCTATTGGATCTGATCATTTAAACAAAAATCTGGATCGGTTTTATTTTATTATTTCTAGTGATTCAAAAGTATTTAATTTTAGACTATTTTCTACTTGATGTAATATTTTTACTTCCGAGTTTTTATTAAATTTGTGGTTATTTTCATTTAGATGGATCGCTATCCTGGAAACATATTTTTCCAGTCAACCGTTTTCGATATATAATCGAAAAACCTAAAAATGGAACCTTCTACATTCCCTCCCACTGTTAGCTCACCCCCTAGGGGCGGGGACTTTTATTATGTTTATCTTTAAAATATGAGCATAATAAGAATCAATAAACATAATTTATTATTATTTTTTTTTTTCTGTATGCCAAATGAGAACTCAATAACATAAGATCCTTTGATCTGGTGTTGCTTTATTGGCAGTTTTCCTTTATTTTTTATTAAACTATCATTTTTTTTTGTTTTTTATTCCAATGAAGAGTTTATTATGTTTAAAATGCACATTTCCATTAAAAGACTGTTATAATGTTTTATTTACATGAGTAACTGTTTTGTATGCCAAATGAGAACTCCACATTCTTTCAGTTTTAGAAGTAAATGTCTGCATGAAACCGAAACAAAATCATTACTTTTTACATATCATTCGAAAGCTGATTAAATTTGCAAGTTTTTGTGAGATTCGCCGTTTTATGGATAGTTTTTTCCAAAAACGGTGAGCGTTGAAGTAATATAAGACATTGTAACTTCTCTAAATAAGGTGAAGATCAAGCTGTACTCTAGGTCATTCATAAATTACGTTTTTCTGCCGGAAAATGTTTCAAGTTGAAAACATCCGGGACTGGTATAGTTAATACATAAATTTAGTTTAATTAGACTTCAACCGTTTCCCTTTTATTTAATTTATTTTTTTATAAACTTTTCTGAAATAAATATTACAATCTGCCTTACTTAAAGGCGATAAGTAATATGGGAGGCCATGAATCCAATTTTTCGCATACCAGCGCCCAGCGGTACTTACTCCTAACATGAAGTTTAATTTACTAACTTTAACCGAGTTGATGACAGATGTTAAAAGGGAAATATAAGAAGAAAATAACTATTTTTTTAAAAAGCTTTTCATTAAAATCTAAGCTACCCTTATATACAAAATACTAGCATCTCCCATCGCGCCAGCTCTTATAAGTAAAGAAATTAGATAAGTTTAAATAATAATTAAAGTTTTATTCTTTTTATAACTATAAAAATCTTGTAATATATCATGCAGTTGAGAATTATTTCCAAAATGATGTTTAACGCAAAGCTGTAATTTTTAACCTGGTGCTATTGCACTGAGCTGGTGTTGAAATTTACGAAAAATAATAATTGGATATTCCATTATTAATTTTAATCTATGAGTTGGTAATTCAGATAGACAGACTATTGTGGATAATTGACTGCATTATCAGTGTTTGCAAACCTATCAATTGAGATATTCACTGCTTTCAAAATTTTCTTTTCCTATAATAATGTTATTTATTTTCTCTGACACAGTACTGGTAGGTGAAATTACTGCTCTTTCACATAACCAATGTTACGTTTATGAACCTGAAATATCAGAATAAATATCGAATCATTAAAATTTCAGTCTTCTAAAATCATCCAGCTAAAACTAAGGTCAGGCCGCCTATTATTTACACATTATATATATATATATATATATATATATATATATATATTTTTTTTTTTTTTTTTTTTGATAAGGCAATAATTTTTAGAGCGGCAGAAATAGTTTTATCGATTTCATCTTCTTGGATTTTAATTTCTAATTATAAAAGATAATGACAGTGTGAAAAAACCTCTGTCATTCAACACTCTACATTTAAATTATTATTATAGTAAACTTTACTTAGTTAAAATTTGGTTAAAATTGGTTCAGTAGGTTTCGTGGTTAGTGATCAAACGAAAAATGGCTTGTCCTTTTATATAATAGTATAGATATACATATTTATTGTAATTTAGGTTACAATTGAGATAAATATTTAATCATATCTATCAAGCACTTAATCAACTTTTTCTATAGAATAGATTAAATCCCTGTCTATCCTGAAGAAGTGGATATGTGTACTTCTCAGTAGTGCATTTTCGATCGTTTTCCTAACTCCTGTAATTATTCTAAGCGTAGAATATTGGTAGAATATTTTCATCAAAATAGATACTTTAAGGCCGTATTCAGAAGCGCTACTTAATCAATTTTTTAAAAAGGAAATATTCAAAATCCTGATTTAAAATTTAATAGATAACTCGCTTTCAAGTTAATTTGACTTATCCTCTTATCTATAAACGAAAAAAAAGTATATATATGAAATTTTTAAGAAATCGAATGAAACACAAGAAAGCTGCGTCAGGTATCTGAATCGTAGTTGTGAATTTAAATTATTAAATAAAAATCCTTTATTAAACAAAAAAAAAAAACTTACTATAGCTGGCTGTTTAAATTTTGTGTTCTTCTTGTGAAATTAATAAGATATACGTTAGGTAATTGACATTATAATTTAAGCTTTTTTAAAATGTTTTTATTAAACAATATATTTTCATTTCTTAAAAATCTTTTTAATAAACAGTAGGGCTCCACTAAACCTTCCCATCCTTTTCGTATCCAATTCTTACAATCCTCGATCCTTCGTAAAATACTTAATGCTCCTTATTATGTTAGAAATAAACTTATTCACACTGATCTAAATGTCTTATATGTTTCGAATTTGTCCCAAACGAAATACCTATCCCATCGAATCCACTAGGCTCCCTACTTTCTTCTCTCTCGATGTTTGATAACCCTTTGAGGCGTCTGAAAAGAAGAGGGTCTATGGACTATCTATAATTTTGTATTTTTTATGTCAATAAATTTATTTAAATATTGTATGGTTCAAATAACTGTTTAAAAATTACACTATTATAATCACGTCAAGGATATACAACGAGGCCATCTTTAAGTTGAAAACACCTGTTCTTCAACTATTGACGTATTGAGCGGTAGTGACGAATGCTGTTTCATTTTGTTTTATATAGCGCGCTCACTGAGGCAGTATATTTCAAAATTATGGTTCTATATTTTCAATAATAAAAATGTGTGTTAATAAAATTGGTTAAAATTATTATTTATAATAAAAGTAGTTTAATTTTATAAAATATAAGTATAATGTTGGGTGTCAGAATGTTTACGTATTATTTGACTTAATATGGTGTATGAAACTAAAATATGTAAATGAAAGTAAAATGTATAAAACATTATTATATATACACACATATATGTATATATATATATATATATATATATATATATATATATATATATATATATATATTTTTTTTTTTTTTATTGTTTCCCTTCCATAGTAACCATATAGAAAGGTGGTTTATTTTGATATTTCTACAGGTTCCATGCATATTACCTGTAATTAAAAGGTGTAATATTATTTTTAATTATGATGAATTAAAAATTGTAAAAGTTATGTATAGAAATTAGAACAAACGGGGAAAAATAAGAAAAGAAATAAAAAATTGATGAAAAAAAAAATCATGAACAAAAAATAACTAGTTATAGGCAGAATTAAAAAATAAATAACTAAATATAAGACAATAGAAAAAAAAAGAAAAGAAAAGAAAAAAGGAAGTATAACGAGGAGACATGTTGATATTCTGGTGTATGTCCTTAAGTGTTTTTCTGAGTTTTTGATGAGTGGTGGTCTTCTTTCTTCGAATATAATATATATATATATATATATATATATATATATATATATATATTTTTTTTTTTTTTTTTTTCATTTTTTCTTTTTAAATACCTCTGTGACATATTGGGGTATTTGTTTTACACTTTTAACTTTTGTGATGATAAAGTTGTTAAATAAATTATCACTTAAGAGATGTGTAAATAGGAATAAATTAGGAATCGATGCAATGCAAAATTAGAAAAAAAAAAAAAAAAACTCACTACACTCTTCCGTATATATTTGTATATAATTAGAGAAAGCATTTTTTTTTTTTTAACCAAAATATTTTGAATGTATTTTAAACATACATCATACCTGTTTGCTTACTCTCTATTCTTACTCTCGCCTACTTGAAATTGCCACTTTTCAACAGATTTAACAATCCTTTAAATGGCTTTAAAATAACCTTTAACAAATGGCAAACACCTCTTTCTTTAAAAACAATCAATTTAATTGCCTAGACCAAGATTGAACACTTTACCAACTTACTGAATGGTATTTTGACATACATCAAAAATGTATGTACAGCTAGTAAGATCAACAAATATATATTAACTAATATCCATATTTTTTTATGGTTAGCAACATAACTATACGCACTGACCTCCGCATATCCGTTAACGAAAAAATATTTTATGCGAAATACAAAAAATATGGCCACAATATATGTAACTCCCGAAGAAGGTGAAAAGGAGATGGATGAGGGACCCCTGGGATAAATTACATAGGTTAACTTTAAAACAGAAGGTGCGGCTTGTCGCATCTCTAACCCCTTCTTAACGTAAAAGACGCAAAGGGGTTCCCCAGGGTGCTATGTGGCCGCTCTACCGCTCCTCGACGTCACATCTAATTCCCGCATCTATGCTCTAAGACTGGTATTGTCGAATTATCGGCCACTGTCTGAGACTATCCTGTCCAGCACTCTGTAAAATATGAACCAAGTTCAAAGGGCTACAATTACCGACTCGGCCGCTCTGTCATGAACAGGTTATTGCCATTATTTTGGTATTGCCAAATTTTGATAAAATTTGATAAAAAATTTTATTATTATTATTATTCATTGTTCAAAAACATTATTTATTTATTGTATTGAAGTGTAATTATTTTAATAATTACTTCTAACGTTCTTATCATCGGGCATCTGCTTAAACGCAATAATCCGTCGGATTGTGAAGAAATTTAACTGTGTGTTCAGTATATATCGCATTTTGTGGAATACTGTAACTGGTTTTATATATATATATATATATATATATATATATATATATATATATATATATTTATATATAACCCATAGATATACGTATACATATATACTATTATATAAAAGAACAAGCTTTTTTTCGTTTGTTATCACTAACCAAGAAAACTACTGAACCAATACGTACCAAATTTTATCAAAATTTGGCAATACCAAAATAACGGCAATACCCTGTTCATGGCAGAGCGGCCGAGTCGGTAATTGTAGCCCTTTGAATTTGGTTCATATTTTACAGAGTGCTGGACAGGATAGTCTCAGATAGTGGCCGATAATTCGACAATACCAGTCTTAGAGCATAGATGCGGGAATTAGATGTGACGTCGAGGAGCGGTAGAGCGGCCACATAGCACCCTGGGGAACCCCTTCGCGTCTTTTACGTTGAGAAGGGGTTAGAGATGCTGTTTTAAAGTTAACCTATGTAATTTATCCCAGGGGTCCCTCATCCATCTCCTTTTCACCTTCTTCGGGAGTTACATATATTGTGGCCATATTTTTTGTATTTCGCATAAAATATTTTTTCGTTAACGGATATGCGGAGGTCAGTGCGTATAGTTATGTTGCTAACCATAAAAAAATATGGATATTAGTTAATATATATTTGTTGATCTTACTAGCTGTACATACATTTTTGATGTATGTTAAAATACCATTCAGTAAGTTGGTAAACTGTTCAATCTTGGTCTAAGCAATTAAATTGATTGTTTTTAAAGAAAGAGGTGTTTGCCATTTGTTGAAGGTTATTTTAAAGCCATTTAAAGGATTGTTAAATCTGTTGAAAAGTGGCAATTTCAAGTAGGCGAGAGTAAGAATAGAGAGTAAGTAAACAGGTATGATGTATATTTAAAATACATTCAAAATATTTTGGTAAAAAAAAAAATGCTTTCTCTAATTATATACAAATATATACGGAAGAGTGTAGTGAGTTTTTTTTTTTTTTTTTTTTTCTAATTTTGCATTGCATCGATTCCTAATTTATTCCTATTTACACATCTCTTAAGTGATAATTTATTTAACAACTTTTTCATCACAAAAGTTAAAAGTGTAAAACAAATACCCCAATATGTCACAGAGGTATTTAAAAAGAAAAAATGAAAAAAAAAAAAATATATATATATTATATTCAAAGAAAGAAGACCACCACTCATCAAAAACTCAGAAAAACACTTAAGGACATACACCAGAATATCAACATGTCTCCTCGTTATACTTCCTTTTTTCTTTTCTTTTCTTTTTTTTTCTATTGTCTTATATTTAGTTATTTATTTTTTAATTCTGCCTATAACTAGTTATTTTTTGTTCATGATTTTTTTTTTTTTTTTTCATCAATTTTTTATTTCTTTTCTTATTTTTCCCCGTTTGTTCTAATTTCTATACATAACTTTTACAATTTATAACTCATCATAATTAAAAATAATATTGCACCTTTTAATTACAGGTAATATGCAAATATGCATGGAACCTGTAGAAACATCAAAATAAACCACCTTTCTATATGGTTACTATGGAAGGGAAACTTTGGGTTGAGATTTCTGGAATGTAATTGTTTTATATGTAAATATATATATATATATATATATATATATATATATATATATATATATATATATATATATATATATATATGTCTTTATGTATTTATTAAATATTATATGTCGCCCAAATAAGGTCCTTCCGCTATCTTAAAACAGCATCCTTAAGGACGAAAACTAATTCTAATTGTGGAAGGAGAGTGGCCTAGGATGTCCTTCGGCCTAAAAAAAAATCGTCGGATCCTGGAAGATCTGTAAAACAAGTACATGTCGTAGCGACGCAAAGGAAAATGTACGCGAGTTACACCGCTCCCAGAGTGTTGTTAAAACATTTTTGTATTTAGGACTAGAACACAACGGTAAGAATAAAATAAGTGGAAGGTCTCCAGGATTTTCTAAGCATGTGAAACGCGTTATTTTAAGAGAATCATAAAAAAACTGGTGCTTCTTCTGCCCAGATTGTGAAGCCATTTAATCTGGGATGTGATGCTAGTTTAGTACGGAAATGAATAGCTGATACCAGGTATTTAAAATATCGTAAACTTACAAGAACACCACCTCAGAAATTGACTTCAGAGACATTTATTTTTTTTAAAATATCGTGTCAGTAATAATGAAACCGTCTGGGCTATCGATATTAAAATTTTTTCGTCATTAAAAATCACCTTGGACCAAATGTGGCTTTCCTGAATGATAATATTTTTCATCAAACTGTACGCGCCGTTTACAGTGAATTTTTTTGCAGTGGTTTTCTTTCTTACACTGCCGAACTCATCCAACTTAAATCTTCAGTTCTTACCCGCCAAACCCGTCAATCAGGTTTGATTACTACCGTTCATTGCTCCGCTGCATTCAATTACCCTTTTCATTTTCAAATGCCACTTCTTTAAACACCTACCATCCATCCAGATCCACGAAAACTAAGACAATGGCTGTATAAAAAATGAACAATTTATATTCATGACGTTTTATTGTTTTTGTAAAAAATTGATCTTAATTTTTTTTTATTTTTACTTTTTATTAATATGTATTTTTTTTGTTTTTGTTTTATTATTATTATCTGTTATTTTGTTCTAAAAATATAATTTCATTTCAAGGCTCTGGAGGCCCTTGGCTGTACATTATATTGTATTCTTAAGGGACTTAAAGTCTCAGAGTAAATAAAGAACTTTATTATATATATATATATATATATATATATATATATATATATATATATATATATAATTGTTTTTTTTTATCCACGAAAGGTCTGAGAAGCTGGGATTGGAGACCTCAAGGACGATATTGCCAAGACCGTCCTTACACCGCGAAGAATCGCATCCTGCCAGAGCTGGGCCCCTGCTTTCGTCATAACACTGTAAGAGTTCAAAGAAAGAAGATATGCCACAAATTTTACACACAAAAACTTAATTATTTTTTATGATAAATAAATTACTTATTTAATTAATATTAAAAAAAGGATATTACACAAAAAGCCTAACAATACAGCAATAAATTTTCCCAAAAGTAAACAAGAAATTTATCTAATACTAAACACGCTCATGACAGAAATCAGAAGATTATAACTCGATTTTATCGTTCCGTTAAAATTAATTTTTGTAGCATAATTCATTTGCTTAAATTGAAAAAAATCTTTCGAGGTTTACGGAAGGTTTTTATTTTGTGAAAGTAGGCGTAACCGTGACTGCCACGAATGTTCAAAATTAACTGTTCCGTAAATCTAACTTATCTGTACTGTGAATCCTGTAGGGGCTGGGAGACTCCTACGGCACACCCTGTCTCAATAAAATTAGCAACCTTGGGACTTTCCTGCTTGGTCGTGATTTCAGCCAAATATCCAACAGTTTTTATTTCTCATTTATTTTTTAATGATTAACAATTGATGAAAATATATATATATATATATATATATATATATATATATATATGTTTAAAAATGTGATAAACATTCTTCTTTATTATAAAAATTTATTGATTTACATTTATAAAATTTTTTTATGAATGTATGTAATTATTTTTACAATCACTTCTAACACTTATCGGCGGACGTCCGCTTACAACGGAATAATCCGCCAAACTAGTGGAAACATCGGACTGCGTGTGTAGTACATATAATCAAGCTCACCATGATAATAAAATTAAATCATTAAATTAAATTATATAGTTACATTATTAAACATAAATAATAATTACATTTAAAAAAAACAAAATAAACTTAAAAAAGTTCATTTAAATTTTTTAGAACGGCATCCCCTAAGATGATATAGATAAAGATTATATATATATATATATATATATATATATATATATATATATATATATATATATATATATATATATATATATATATATATTATATATTATATATATATATATATATATATATATATATATATATATATTTTTAAATAATAAATATGGCATTCAGAGATTTTTTATGTATATTTTTTTTTTTTCAGAACCCCTTAATTTCTCATTTTGTTTCCTTTATGCAATTTTTTTTTCGTACTTTATTTTTAAAGAAAATTGAAGCAAAAACGTTATTTTGGATTTGAAATAATTATGGCCTCCGTGGTTTACTAAATTGGGAATTTTTTTTTTAAACAAACTGACAATCAGTATAAAGCGATATGTACATAAAAGAAAAAAAAAATATTATTGTGCTTCTTTATTCATAAAATTTACTTATTGCATTGATGTGTAATTGTTTTAGTAATTACTTTCTAATTTTAATAATTCTAACATTCTTATCAGCGGACATCTGCTTAAAACGCAATAATCCGTCGAACTTGTGGAGAAATTTGATTGTGTGTTTAGCTTATATCGCACCTATTTTGGAGTACCGTAACTGGTTACATATTTATATTATTTTCGTATTTATATACACTATTTAAAAAAACCTGTACCTCTAGAACCCATGGAGGGGGTTCAATAATTTGGTAAGTATATAATACGACATATGCATCTGAGACATGGGTAATCAATGTAAGGCAACGGAAAAGACTACTAGCAGCTGAGATGGACTTCTGGAGAAGAGCAGCGAGGAAATCCAGACGAGAAAGAATTAGAAACGAAGATATCCGAGAAATGATGGGGATAAATAGGAATATCCTATCGACCATTGAGGAAAAAAGACTCAGCTGGTTCGGGCATGTGAGAAGAATGCCTCCAGGAAGATTACCGAAGAAGATAATGGACATGGAAGTGGATGGAAGACGGAGAAGGGGAAGACCCAGAGTGAGGTGGAGAGAGAGGAGTTGAAGAAAGCCTGATGGGACATGGCATAACAGAGGAACAGGCCTTGGACAGGGAAGGTTGGAGAAGGATCCTGAGGGATATTTAGGGGAAGGAAAACCACAATAGTGGAAAACCCCTATTAAAAAAAAAATATATATATATAATAAATTCTAATATATATAATATATATTCTAGAGTAACATATATGAAAGGTTCGTGTATTTTTAAAATATTTTTTTACATGTTCCAAGCACATTTTCAAACTACTATTAATAATAGTATTATTATTTTAGTATTTGTAATTAACAGGTGTTATTCTTTTTTAAATTAAGATAAATTACTAATGATAAATTTCAATATATAAATTATACAATATAATAAATTATGAATGATGAATTACAAACGAAAAGATTTATTTAGGAAGGCACGGTAGCTCAGTGGGTAAAGCTCTTGACTACCAAGGGCCCGTGTTCGAGACCGGCGGAAGGCAGAAAATAATTTTCTGCTATTTCGGCCGTGAATCAACTTCTATGACGTTATAATTGAAACTATTTATCTATTCAAAAGCATCTGTAAATATATATACAGCATCCACTCGCTAGTTCACCCGCTCTGATAATTAAAGAACTTTTAGAACTATTGAAGGTAATTTAAACTAATAATGGAAGTTTTACTTTTTTTTTCTTGTATTTTTCGAATGCAAATAATTTTTTCACGTGCATAGCAATTAAAACTAAAGGCCCGAGAATTATATTTTTATATACTATATCAAAAAGTAAAGGATCGACATTTTAATATGGTAATGATTTTTATTCTGCAGAAATAATTTAATTGATAAATCTCATACCATAGAAGTATATGACAATGTGGAAAACAACATGTCTGCCTCTCAACATTGTACCTTTAAATTAATATTATTTCTAAGCCTTTCTAGAACTATGAATGTGATATAAGTAATTAGAATTTGTAGCAGATGGTTTCAGTAGTTTTACCATTGTAAACTCTATTGCTGAATAGCACTAACTAAACATTGGTTAATCATTAAACTTCACTGGGATCCACATGTCGTACCACATATTTAAATCGTTTTTATAATTCATGTAGATATAAGTAAATTTTATTATGGATTTCAAGCTCTATATAACACCGTAGTTTTTTAACCTCTCATGTAGAATGGTACTCATCACCTATCGGTCAATGTTCTATCTTCAGTTATCCGCTTGTTAATGCATTTATAATTACAAATTAATTGAAATCAGTAGATTTTAGTATTGCTAAACATTTCCTGAACTATAAATATAATGTGGTTAAAAATTTGTGCAGATTGGCTCACTAGTTTTCGTGGTTAGTGATCACAATAAAAAAAAAAAAAAAAAAAAATCTCCTTTTATTCAAAATTTTATTTATTAGCTTAGCAAAAGTATAAATTTAAAGTTGTGTAGTACTGCATAGTTTTTTATTTCTTTATTATTTTTATTAGAATGTAACCTCTGTATGTAGCAACTAATATATTCTGAACCTCTGTGCTTTAAAAATGTAAGATAAAAATATTAAATTAAATTAAAAAAAAAAAATTGAAAATATCGCTTCCTGGCAGATTTTTTTTTTTAATAGAAACATATTTTTTAAGTGACTTAGTGCCCCCTTGTGACCTACAATATCTTTACCTATCCGTAATAGCTACTTATAGAGATTTGAGTTAGTCATAGAAGGGTTTATTGTTGTGAATCAAGTACTAAGCAACCGAACCCTCAGAGCCGACTTATTGATCTAGGCCCAGGACTATTTGTTATGCTAGCGAGTGCAAGTTTCATTAGAACGTTCTTTTATCTGAGTCAATTTATATGCTTCATACTAATTGGATATTTGAATAATTAAAGCAATTAGCTTTCATTTGAGAATAATCGATAGTCCTTGGGGCTTTATTATCCCCCATTTAATATTTAGTAACAACAACGTCTTCTAGTCTGCTTTAATAAAAAATTCATTTTATCATGCGAAGTGAACTTAAATCGAGAAAAATATTTCCTTCTTATCTACAACTCAATTTGATGAAAAAACAGTCACGCAAATATCATTCTCATGTCCACTCCCGGGATGGTTCGTTTCATTTTATTTATGTATACTGTTGATTTTTTTTTTTTTAACAAAAAAAACAAAATAAAAACAGGTAGAGCAATTCGTAACAATAATACAACTTATGTTTTAAAATTTAATAGAAGCTTAAGTTATTTTTTTTTTTAACTAGAATAAAAAATAACTATTTGGCGAGATAAATCGGAAAAAATAAGAAAGTAATTGTACTTCGCGATGTGTAATGTATAATGAATAATGTAACCGATGCATCGGTGAGAAGTCTAACTGTCACAATTTATATTCTTAAATTAAGTATAGAAGAATGGAATGTTCGGTGAAATAGAGGAAGATAAGAATATTATATATATAAATAAAATTACAATATGGTATGAAGAAGTATGTCCTATAATGTTTCTAAATATAATTTAGCGACATTGATCAATTAAATGGCATTTTCTAAATAACACAGATATGTAAAATTTGGAATATATATATATGTCCTTCCTATCGTAGAATATATATATATGAAGACAAATGATAAAAAGTTAAAAAAAAATTAAACTATATAAAATGAGAGAGATAGGTAGATAGATAGAGGTAGAGAGAGAGATAGAGAGAGACAGAGAGAGACAGAGAGAGAGAGAGAGAGAGAGAGAGAGAGAGAGAGAGAGAGAGAGAGAGAGAGAGAGAGAGAGAGAGAGAGAGAGAGAGAGAGAGAGAGAGAGAGAGAGAGAGAGAGAGAGAGAGAGAGAGAGAGAGAGAGAGAGAGAGAGAGAGAGAGAGAGAGAGAGAGAGAGAGAGAGAGAGAGAGAGAGAGAGAGAGAGAGAGAGAGAGAGAGAGAGAGAGAGAGAGAGAGAGAGAGAGAGAGAGAGAGAGAGAGAGAGAGAGAGAGAGAGAGAGAGAGAGAGAGAGAGAGAGAGAGAGAGAGAGAGAGAGAGAGAGAGAGAGAGAGAGAGAGAGAGAGAGAGAGAGAGAGAGAGAGAGAGAGAGAGAGAGAGAGAGAGAGAGAGAGAGAGAGAGAGAGAGAGAGAGAGAGAGAGAGAGAGAGAGAGAGAGAGAGAGAGAGAGAGAGAGAGAGAGAGAGAGAGAGAGAGAGAGAGAGAGAGAGAGAGAGAGAGAGAGAGAGAGAGAGAGAGAGAGAGAGAGAGAGAGAGAGAGAGAGAGAGAGAGAGAGAGAGAGAGAGAGAGAGAGAGAGAGAGAGAGAGAGAGAGAGAGAGAGAGATTGATTATAACCATTAAATTCATATTTCTCTAAAATTTAAATTAATATTTATATACATTATACCAAAGATATTATTTTTAATAGTCTAAATAATTAACATTGTTCAACAATACGCGTTGCTGCCAAACATTGTTGGCACTACTGGGCTTGCGGAGATACCGTACATGCTAGGTATTTTTATTTTTCATCCAATGCATTAATTATCAGTACTGTTATTGGCCGGTATGAGTAAAATTATAAGATTATAAAAAAAAATATAAAGATTATAAAAAAATAAGAAAATTATAATAAATAAGAAAATAATTATACATCGGTGAGAAGTCTAACAGTAACAATTAATATTCGCAAATTAAATATAGAAGAATGGAATGTTCGGTGAAATAGAGGACGATAAGAATATTATATATATATATTCAGTTGTGTACTAGAATTGTTAGTCTATTCATATCCTCTAGTAACATTGGCATGATTATGAGAACAATATGGTCTCGAAACGTCGCCGAAATAGTTGTTTTATTTATTGACTGAACCTCAATAACCTTACTAAACATTTAATAGTAACAGTCAAGAATTTATCCATATATATATATATATATATATATATATATATATATATATATATATATATATATATATACACACGCATAAAATTATAATATGGTATGAAGAAGTATGTCCTATAATGTTTCCAAATATAATTTAGTGACATAATTTACATTGATCAATTAAATGGTATTTTGTCTTAAATGAAATTGACATATTATGTATTAAGTTTTTGCTAAAAAGCGATAAATATGTAGCATTCAGTGAAGTTTAAAAATTGACCGATAGATGGCGAGAGCCATTTAAGAGAGGTTATAAATGTTATATAAAGCTAGAAATTGATAATAAAATTTGCTTATATAAATAGAATGTTATAAAAAATTATAAATATTTAGTGTGACGTGTGGATCCCTGGGATATTCAGTAATCAGGCAATATGAGGTTAGCGTCATTCTGCAACAGAGTTTGTAATACTAAAACTATTAAACCCATGTGCACCAAATTTTAACTAGATTATATTCATTGTTCTAGGAAGGTTTAAAATAGTAAACATTACTATAATAATAATTAAATGTACATCCATCTTCATAACAAAAAATTTGGACACAGCTGTAAATTTCAAAACAGATACACAAAAAATAGGAGCCCACTATGCACTACTAATAAACAAACTGAATATATAAATGTTAACCTTTGCACCTATTGCAGTAATGGACAGTGATAATGTAGGTGGAAATATGAGCAAAAATTTTAGTTCAAATAGAGTTTTTATTTTTTCGTTATTTTAAGGTAATTATATCAATTAACAATAGCTATACGATAATAGTAAATTTTGCAAAATCATAGATGTGCAGTTGAACATTGTGCTTTTTTCATATTTTTATTTATTACGATTTTTTATATTTATATTGTTTTTATTTGTTATTCATTAAGTTTTAATGTATGCAGATATTGACATGATACCAGTGACAAGACTTTTAGTCGATTAAAGATTATATTGGAAATGGACCTTGTATTTTTGGACATTTGTAAGGTAATTCATTAGTTATATAAA
Organism: Euschistus heros; assembly: GCA_003667255.2. Taxonomy (NCBI): domain Eukaryota; kingdom Metazoa; phylum Arthropoda; class Insecta; order Hemiptera; family Pentatomidae; genus Euschistus; species Euschistus heros. Next base: position 659,821 of record RCWM02000287.1, on the reverse strand, counting down.
GTACATGGTCGAGTATAGATGCACATAATATACCTTATTCGCAATTTGCCATGCATGTGTGTTTTTTTGCATGTTTCAGAGCTTGATAATGTGGCAATGACCATGAAACGTCGCAAAAAATGAAATAAAAAATTATTTTTGGACAATCATGTAACATTATATGATTTTTAATAAATAAATATGGGAGAATCATTGCTTTTGTAATTACACCTTAATATTAATTTCTCCTTGGTAATTAATACATTGTATAGTATAATTAAATGTACAGTTTTATGTGGCAGAGGTTTGTCACACTGTTATTAACTTTTATAGTTAGAAATTGAAAACCAACTAGATGTAATCGATAAAATTATTCCTGCGGCACTAAAAACTATTGCCTTATCAAAATATCTATTTTTTATTTTTTCATATTGTATGTAAAAAAAATGGGTGACCTAATCTTATTTTTTTCTGGAGGTTTTTAAAAGACTAAATTTCCGTGATTTGAAATTTATTCTGATATTTCAGGTTTATTAAATAAATCTTACCGTTGGTTGTGTCAAAGAGCAGTAATTTTTCCATCTGAATTACCAACGTGAAAATATTAATATTAATAATTGAATATCCAATTATCCTTTTACGTAAATTTCGAACACTTAATCATTGCAATAGTGCAGGGTTAAAAATTACAGCTTTGCTTGAAATTTCAAGAAATATTGTGAGAAAGTAATTCTCCACTGCATGATACAGTACAAGTGAAAAAATCTTTAAAAATAATATAATAAATCCGTATTTTCTTATTTCCATGATCAAAAAAAAGTTTCTACCAGTGAAATATATAGTACAAATCATTGCTCATATGATTACTTATTTATAAACTTATTTGTATTGTCTAATTGAAATTTTGTATTGTAAGAAATTCCACCCGGTAGAAAAATTCAAAACATTATAATTTTGAATAGATCGTTTTACTAGTAATTCCATTATATAATTTAATTTTACATGTCGTTTTTTAAACATGGTTGAACATTTTTGTATTTGATATTTTATTTTAATAGTTATGTTAAAATTAATTATATAACGGTATTAAAGAAATAAATTTATAAGTTACTAATGTAGCGCTGCTCCTTCATTCCTGAAGCCGACAGACCCGCCGGCTTTTACGGCAATGTACTACTGTGTTTAAAATTATTGCAGGCGCAGTTTAAAATGAAAATGTATATTATTTTTGTTATAAGAGCCTTATATTTATGGTTATATATGTTTATTTAGTAATGTATAAAATAACAATATTGGAAAATAAATCTATTAATATAAATTGATATTAATAAATATAAATATATGCTTTATCACTTAACATTCTAATTAACTTCAAAATAACAAAAAATAACAACAATGGTAGTAATTAATTATTACTTTACATTAAATTAATTATTAATTATATACATATACGCGTATAGTAAATTAACAACAATAATTGTATTTACTTTTACTTTTATATTTGTATTTTTTTAACTATATATATATATATATATATATATATATATATATATATATATATATATATATATATATATATATATATATATATATATATATATATATAGAGCTATATATATATATATATATATATATATATATATATATATATTTAGTAAGGTTCTTGAGGTTCAGTTAATAAATAAAAACAACTCTTTTGGCGACGTTTCAATATGGGATTCCATATCCACTAGTAACATTGGCATGATAATCAGAACAATATAGTCTCAAAACGTTGGCAAAATAGTTGTTTTTATTTATTGACTGGACCTCAAGAACCTTACTAAACATTTAATAGTAACAGTCAAGAAATTTATCCATATATATATATATATATACATATATGTGGATAAATTTCATGACTGTTACTATTCGATGTTTAGTAAGGTTCTTGAGGTCCAGTCAATAAATAAAAACAACTATTTTGCCAACGTTTCGAGACTGTATATAATGTTTAATCTATATATAGTTACAGTTATTTAATTGTTATATTATATGTCTGTTTCTAAAATTTGTAATATTAGAATTATGAGTGTCATTAAGAACAAAAACTGATTAACTTAATATAAAAACTTAGTTCATAACTGATTATCCTTATAGAAAATGAATTAATTTAGGTTTTAAATAGTTTTAAAGTGGATTATGGTTTTAATAATATATAGTCCTTTCATTGACATTACTTTAATAATTCTCTCTCTCTCTCTCTCTCTCTCTCTCTCTCTCTCTCTCTCTCTCTCTCTCTCTCTCCCTCTCTCTCTCTCTCTCTCTCTCTCTCTCTCTCTCTCTCTCTCTCTCTCTCTCTCTCTCTCTCTCTCTCTCTCTCTCTCTCTCTCTCTCTCTCTCTCTCTCTCTCTCTCTCTCTCTCTCTCTCTCTCTCTCTCTCTCTCTCTCTCTCTCTCTCTCTCTCTCTCTCTCTCTCTCTCTCTCTCTCTCTCTCTCTCTCTCTCTCTCTCTCTCTCTCTCTCTCTCTCTCTCTCTCTCTCTCTCTCTCTCTCTCTCTCTCTCTCTCTCTCTCTCTCTCTCTCTCTCTCTCTCTCTCTCTCTCTCTCTCTCTCTCTCTCTCTCTCTCTCTTATTGACTTACGAATTCAACAGCGTTTGTCAATGTAAATATATTTTAAATATTAATTTAACGGAATCTTTAAATTAAAAATGGTTTACCGAAATCGTTTACTTATTTGAATCATTAGAAATCATACAATATTGATTTTCGTATTTGCAGAATTATAGCAATTAGAAAAATTAAAAATAATCAACAATTGGGAATAGAATTTAAATAATTTTTTTATCTTCATATCTTGTAAAAAATAGATTGTAGTAGTAGGTTTTTGCATTTTGCAAAAATGTACAGGAAGGTCTCTAGATTCGAAAATCAAACTATTACTAACATAACAAAAAAATATTGAGTTTAATTTTAAACTCTGGTCAAACAGCTAAAAGCCGTATGCCCACACTATTAAACTATCACAATTAAATAATAATAACATAGGAAAAGAAAAAAAAATTATATACATGAGTAAAATAATAACAAATGTTATTTTGATTGTGGTAATTAGATAATGCATAAAAAATAAATAAATGAAACTAAAATAAATATTCCTTCATCATATTTCATTACACTATGAAACAATACTATATAGGTATATAATTTATATACTTTTTAGAATCTATATATATACAATAGTCTACGATTTATAATTTCCTAATATTAAGTATAATGGATGATATTATTTGAATTAAGGTAAAAATTATTCTTGTCCAAAATATTATATATTGGCCAAGAATAATTCTCTTCTTCAGCCGCATCAAGCGGCCATTCTACTGAACTAGTGTATTGATTTCATTCCTTTGAGTGGTACGATACGCATTACACAATGATTAGATATGTACGTGACTCATAATACAATGTAAACTACTGTTCAATCCAATGGTTTTAATTGAAAAAAAAATTAACATTGATATAAATTAAATTTTTTTTTTCACCTGCTACGAAGTTTATATTTGAGTTTGAGTTTCAATACAGAATACTATAATAACTTACACACACATGCATATATGTATTCATACATACATATATGTGTATATATATATATATATGTATATATATATATATATATATATATATATATATATATATATATATATATATATATAAAAGTTTAAAAAAAGTTAATTAAAAAAAATATATGAATATTTTAATACAAATTGCTCATTTAAGTAATTTTAATCTTTCATACTTAATTATACAAACCTATTGATTACTTTTAAGTCTTTATTCATATTTTTAAATTCAGTATTGTTCTATCAATTCACGAAAACATATATATATATATAAAGGTTTTAGGCGGAACTTATAAAAGTACCGACCTATGAGTACAAACGTACCAGTAAAAAAACATTTATATTTTTGTATTTACATACGATATCTTTTAAATTATTCAGTTTTTTATTTTCCTTGCACGAACTGATTTTGTATCGCATTAATTGTTTATTTCATCCTGTTTTTTTGTTTTTTTTTTAGATTTATATTTTTCTTTATCTATCATATTTTTTTCTTTTAAATATGTTACTTCATAGATAATTACTACTCCATAAACAATATAATATATTTGTACTACGAAAAATTTATGGAGGCACTATGGAAGGGGAAAGAAAAAAAAGCTTTTAAAAGAGAGCAGTTTGATATCATAAGAGCCGACATGTGTTGAGACTTGACATTCCAAAAGTAAATAGAGGACGTAGGGAAGGAGAATAACAATTTAAATAATTTTTTTTTAATGAAATGTTATAAATGTAAAGTTACCAAGAGAAAATTGCAGAGGAGGTACTGACATAAAAAAAAAATCTGGTTTTCACTCAAACTGGGGCCTATTTTTCGAGGAACACCTCATTGCTGTTTTTCACGACTTAAATTAGTTGCGAAGTTTTGTCTTCAGGACTGTCTACATCGGGAATATATTGATTGGCACGTGCCTGCTAAACAGTGCTGGGCAAAATTTAATTATCATTAATCTCTGTGATCTAAATAGTTATGAAAATGATTGAAAACTATTGACAACTATAATTCAGTCAATGTATAGAGATTTAAACGAAATTTGATAATCGAATTTATTACATATTTAATAACATTTTAAAAGGTTGCTAACAGTTGAAATATAGGTTTTTAATAAAAGGGGGTAAGAGGCGTTTATGTGGCACATATAAATTCTGCGTTCGAGATTCCTGAAATTCATTTTACGAGAGCGCCGCCTTGATACGATATCGCTTTCCACAAAATCTGGGAAATTTTTGTTCAAGGTTCTCTTTGAATTGAATAACGCCTCAGTAATTATTTTGACAGGGGGTTAAAACTTCTAATAAGTAAAAAATAAAATAGTAAAAATAATTAAGACTTCTTCATAGTTACAGGGAAACTTCGATTATCCAAATCAATTGGGGGCGAAATTGATCCCGATGCCCAAAAAATCAAGACAATCATATTTACTATTGAATTAGGGTATTGTATTGACTATTTATTTTAGTAAATAAATAAAAATGTGGTTGTTTATAAAATCCTTTTTATGTAACATCAAAGTTTAGTTAACATGCTGGAAATCGTGGATGTTCCGACACAGATCTCATCCGTATATTTTTTCTCAGATTCGCGTTTCCTAAGACATTCCACAATGGACGGTTTTCCGCACACAGTTCAATCAACACGTTTTCTTTTAGGGGCTATAGGTCTCTGAGTTTATAAAGACACCACTCGCGAGGGTAATAGGGTCCAAACTGGGCAAAACCCGCGTAGGATGGGTGGGTGTGCTTCGCTTCTGTAAATTCTTTAAGTACGTTTCCTCAGAACTCTATTGTTATGAGGTGTCTGGGATCCGTCCATAATTTTGATACGCAGTTCCAGTAGCTACCGCTTAGTCTATTTAGTTTAACACCTTTTATTGTGTCATGAAAACTAATAAGACAGGTTCTATCGTATTATTCGTGAGCTCCGAACCACGGTCTACAATGTCTGTTAATAAACAGTTTAAAAAAAATTGTATGTAATAAAAATAAAATATATATATTTTTCAATGTATATAGATGGTATATTGAAACTTTTATAGACAGAAAAAACATATAAATCGCATCTTTTGCAAGAACTAAAAAATTAAGGTTACAGTATGGAAGTGTAGGTACGCAGCTAATCTCGCAGGTATAAACAGGTATCTCGCACATCTTATTGAAACACAAAGTATCAGCACCAGAGTCGTACTCAAATAAATATTAAGCCCACTCTTTTTCCACCCTCATAATTAAAACTGTATATTTTAACTGTTAATTTTTTTTAAGATGTTAATATGTATGACAGAAGCTAGACTATCAAATTTCATTGAAATATCTACAAAATATATTAAAAGAATTATAGTTACCAATCAGTTTTACAACTAATTTAATCACAGTGATTAATTATGTTTAAATTTTTCCCAACACACTGTCGCTAACCTTTAACAACCATAACCCGTGGATATAGACCGATTCGTATCCTACCCATGAACCCGATTGTTTGAAGTACCTTGGTTAGGCCTGGCGAAATGGCAACGATGGGACCGTTCACCGTGGTATATATAGCCTACCGCTGCACCATGGAAACCATGGTTGGACGCAACCTGAGTTTACCCCCTCCAGGCTTCCTGTCCTTCGCTGTAAGGTCATGTCAATAAAGGGCAGTTTTACCAACCTAAAGTAAATCAAATACAAAAAATATATAGTTTTAAAAACCTTAAAAACGCGCTTGAATTCGAAACCGAGCTTCAATGTAAAAAAAAACAAAAAAACTTCAAGAATAGTTTATGTTACGACTATAAAAAGCCCGACAGTAAATTATAATTAATTAAACTGGAATAATCTGCTGGGAATGCAGAATAATTTGCACTAGTTGGAGTACATAAAGACACTAAGCCCCCAAAAAACAGCAAATTGAAATAAAATTTAAGTAAAACTTAATTTATAGTAAATAACTTGGGGAGCAACAAACTTTTTACGGACGGACAAACGGACCGATACCAATGAGATTATATATTTTTTTGGTTCTACTCCCTAGGAAACGTCAAGAAACATTACAATATCGAATTTGAGTTCCTTGGTGATTTCAATACTTTCTTCATCCGAAGAAAGTATTATTATTGTTTTTTTTTAATAACTCTACTTTTAGAAAATGTTACGAGTTAGGATTGATGAATTTATTGCCACTTCTTTGGGCAAGTGGCCACTTCTTTATTTTATTAGAATACTAGTTTCGAATGCTAAACATTCATCTTCAGTTCTAAAAAAATATGAAATTATCAACATATCAGCACTATGTTACATGGATTATATATACTAAAGTTTTCAAAAATATAAGAGAACAAATCAAACATTGGTACTCACCTGAGGACTCTTTACTTACAATTAATCAAAGAATAAAAGAACATATAAGAGCATACAATAATAAGACACAAAATCCAATCTCGCTATCTATCTAAATAAAAATAACGATTAATTAAACACTCGGGAGTAAAAATAATACATTAAGTAGAAAAAAGCCTAAAATTAAATATTTATGAATCATTAGAAATAATAAAATCGTTAAAAACCGACCCAGATTTTAGTTTAAATGACCAGATAAACATTTCGAATTGCCCAATTTTAAATTTGTTTCCAATAGGAGCGGAAAAATCCAAATAGTCTTAGGGGAATTCCATAGTAAACCCCCAAAATTTAACCTACCTGCCCTCTTCCTCTTTCCACAATGGATATATTTCAGATATCTGTTAAATCTCCTGAGATGAGTACCAATGTTTGATTTCTTGTCTTACATTTCCCAAACCTTTAGTATATATAATCCATGCAACATAATGCTGAAAATGTAGTATGTTTTAGAACTGAAGATGAATGTTTATCATTCGAAACTAGTTTTCTAATAAAATAATTCCAATAGAAGTAGCAATTGATTCATAAAGTCTAATTGTATTGATCCTTCTATACCATCATGCGTACCTCAACTGAAAGTCAATTTACTTAACATTTAATCAAAAGAACCTTTGATTAATTTTTTTTAGTTTTTTTACTAGGGAATGAATTGTTTTGGTAATAACTTAAGTTTATTTTTACATGTACTGATCATGCTTGATCGTCGGGCTTTCTATTGCCGTGATACAAACTGTTCATGAAATAAAAATGATTTTCTATTTTAAGTCGGTTTAACATTTAAGTGTATATTATTAGTTTTATGTAAAATATAATTTAGTTTCCTAATTTTTACTCCCGAATGATATAAATAGTATTTATAATCAAGAATCTTGATTATATTCATGTTTACTTAACCTTTCCATTACATCTAACGCATCACTATTATATGAAACTTTCCCTGTTAAATTCGAGAAATCAAGTTCGAAGCGACATTTGTGGTACCACAATCATTACCATCTTACATTCTTCAAATATTTTCTAGTAGTAAAAACTTTTCTATCCAAAAGAAGAATGGCATTATGGTGTAGAATTGACCTGCGACTTATCTAAATTCTATTCTATTCTGACCAATCTAGAAAGTACATTAGAATAAAGTTGAATATAGCATATTGAAGCTTTATAAAACAAAACCTTACAGCCATCAACGTTTCTGCGTTGACCGGGTACATCCGGATGGCTGTGAGGGTCTCACCCTGCTTTGCCCTGATCATCATTATTTGAGCTGTCTTCTTAAACTTCGTGTCGGCATTGTACCAGTCACTGCTGTAGGCGGCGAACTGCAAGTCCGAACTCTAATTGTGAAAAGAAAATTAGAAAGAGCGTTTGCGAAATTGAAATATGAGATGTAGTACTTAGATGTAAGCATGACATGCACAAATAAACGTAGATGGATCTCTAGTAAGGAACAAAATTGAACCACAACAAATATTAAAAAAAAAAAAAAATAAATAAGTGACATAGTAATGGAGTCACATTAGTTAAAGCCTCTATAATGCTTAATAATTATATATAATATAAAATATTTAAAATGGTAAATATTAATTAGATAAGAGAATCTATAAAAAATATATTATTATGTTGGTATAAAAAATATCTGAGAGATGTTTTTTGAACTATTACATATATGCACTCTGCTAAAAATGTTGGACATACCCTTGCTAATTAGACTTTTTTTTTTTTTTTATGATTTCTTTATTTTTGATTGATATTAGTTTTTAACACTGTTTGAAAAATAAGTTAAGATATTTGAAAAGGAGGCAGAATTATCAGACCTGGCTCAATATTTAAATCCAATATGAGTGAATATTCAAATGTTATTTGCGACAAAATGATGTCACGCTGTCGTTTTTTTATTTTTTATTTTATTAAAGGTTGAGACAAAAAAAATTCTACTTTAGAGCTGTTTTAAATTTAAACGAAAGTAGACACAACTAGACACGTCAATTATGGTAAATAATTATTTCTTTTCAAAAGAAGAGAATCTTTTGATTTTTTAACTAATGAGGATAGGATGTGTTCTAGAGACATCGCAAACCGCATTAAATGATGTTTTTCATCAGTTTCTATCTTTATAAGGCCCAGAGACACACATGGAACCCACCTCTCAACTGAGGGCCCCCTGGTTTAAAAAAATCAACAGACCCATCCAGATTAAATATATTTTCATCACTAAAGAAACTTTTCCTTCCCTTCTCAGTCCATAATGTTATATTTCGAGCAAAGGCCATACTAGATAATTTGTAATTCTCTATGCAGCATATAAAATATAAATATTTCAAAATTATAAATTATATTATATTATAAATTATATTATAAATTACATTAACCAAACTGAAACTTTTTCCAAAATAGGAAATTTTTCTATGGAGGTGTATCCGCAAACCATTTGTTTACGAGATATTCACACCTAACGACTTTCATTGTTATGAATTATTTAAGTGAAGTAAATAAATAAAACTTATTATATTTGTTCTGACTACTTTATTCATTAAATGTAAACATTAACATTCATATTGGAATTAGCATTGGGAACTCTCAATAATATTTTTCAGTTTGTTTGAGGCTTTCGGAAGGTACTCATAATTGTGCCTTCCATTTATGAATGTGCCTGAATATGCCGATAAGGTGTTTGTGTACGGTTTTTTTTTTATGGTAATGCTGCCCACCATGAATATTCCAGGCAATTTCAAAATAGAAGATTACCAATAAGTCTTTAGCTTAGATAGTCCATCCGGCAGTGTGCGAAGAGCTGGAGCAGAATTAAATCTCATTGGTGATGGAATGATGGAATCATTATCAACAATAATTCTGAAAAACAAGAATGTGAACCTTAAAGCACAATTAATTATTAGTGATTAGTTATAACACTTGTTAGTGGCAGGCTGTAATTTTTTGTCTGAGTAAAAGTTAAAAAATATATCATTATTTTATATATTGAAAATTAAAAGCCGTTAGAAATATATATTTTTTATTATTCCAGATGCTGCAGTTCACATACTCGGTCACTACCTTGTTGTCCAGAATGACAGAATAGATGGATCATGAAATATGTTAACTTCAATCAGAATTAATGTGGATATTAATGCTTTAAAAAATATACATATTTAAATATACATTCAATATGGTTTAAATTATGTTTATTTTAAAGTTTTATTTAGTAATATTTGTTAATTAGTTAATGCAATAATCAATTTTACTAGATCATGAAATTTATGAAATTGTAGCACCAATTTATTTATGATTGAAAAATGTTTAAACATATACTTTTCTTCTTTTTGCTGCTTGGCTCTATAAAACTTTTTGGTATCATATGAATCTGAGATACTATTACCCAACTAAATATTCATTAATTATTTTTTTAACGAAATAAGTAAACTGGAATAAAAATATTTGTAGATATTTAATAATATATCCCTGGATATTACTTAAGTTACAAAATATGGATAATTGTATAATTATGTATGTTACAATTATTTTAATAATGTATTTTATGTAAGATTATTATGTAGGGCGTCCAGAAAGATTGTATTCTTCTCTTACTTTATTCAGAAATAACATTATTAAAATTGTAATCTCCTGTGATTGTTCCATATTTAACTCTCTCTCTCTCTCTCTCTCTCTCTCTCTCTCTCTCTCTCTCTCTCTCTCTCTCTCTCTCTCTCTCTCTCTCTCTCTCTCTCTCTCTCTCTCTCTCTCTCTCTCTCTCTCTCTCTCTCTCTCTCTCTCTCATAGTAAAATATCGAAAAATTATTATTTAGTGAGCTAGGATTTCAATTTTTGAAGGTGACCTTTTCACGTCCTTTTGCTATATCATCATGCCAAATATATTTTGTTTAAAAAAATAAAGAATATAAAATAATTAAATTACATGCTTAGAGAACAGGAAGGTTCGATTCAGACACCTCTATACTTCGACCATATCATCTATTATTCAAGAGACGATACTCGGTGCACTGTTATGTATCTAATTCTTACCTATTGTTAATCTTTTGGAATCCTGATTTGCTAAAAACAAAGGCCTCCACTACAATTCCCTTCATTTATACCCATCATAAGCTGCCCTTATCCATCCTCTCATACCCAGAGTCCAATGATTGTCCTCCACATCTTCGAGTCATCGAAGTCGAGGATATCCTCTCTTTTCCTTCCACTCGGGTGTCCATTCAACATCATCTAAGGAGAGCCTAGCCATCTTATTCTGCCACTTTTTATCTTGGCTTCTCCTGTAAGTCGTAAAAACCGGCTATAAGGGGACGCAGTGTAGGGCCAGCAACCCTACCTGTGTATACCAATAAGCTAAAACATCTCAACTAAGCCACGGATCCGGATTGATAAATTAAACCTCAGTATCTCAAAATATTCCAAAGAAAAAACAAAACCAGAAGAATATAGAGAACTTTTCGACAAAATATTTTCTTCATAACTTAAACATTTTTTTATACTTACCGATGGATCCAGATTGAATTACTCAAAACTATTTGTCGTTTTAATTCCCGCAAAAAACCTATAAATCCAAACTACACCAACTTTGCAGTGACTGGGACAACGGTTGTGAAAGGAGGAGATTTGACCAGAATGCTCGCTCAATCACCAGGGTTCTCAACCTATTAAGGGTACCCACTTTAGCGAGGATGTCCCAGAAAGGTGTCCGACCTCGAAGTCGATCCACGGCCGGAAAAAGAAAATATTCTGCCTTTAGTCGGTCCCGAATTCATACTATGCCGAACCAGGGCATAGTAGTCAAGCGCCCTACCCTCTGAGCTACCGCGCCTCCCGTCAGATTCACGTAGATACTTAAAATCCATGAATAACATGTATTCTGACCAATCAGGAATACATAGCATCCTAGATTTTGCGAAGACGCTATAAGAAGAAAGAACATCGGTGCACTTCATTCGCTCCGTCATATTGTCATAAGAGGAAATGAAATGGCTGATAACGCAGCTGCTATGTATCAAACCTATAGGGTTTAATTTAACAAAAATAATATTCACGTGATACGCAATAAGCTAAACCCTTCATGGCTCCCCATGGGAGGTCCGAGAATTTACATCCTTTTTTTGGTAGGACCAAAGGACCTTTTCTCTACCTGCCTATCCCTTGCCGTGTAATATTGGGGAAAACACGATATTTTAGTTTTTCTAAAATTCAAGAAACTGGGAAGTCGGTGGGCGTGTCCAAGTACAAGGGGCGGAGCCTATACTTTAAAAAAGGCCGGAAAAATATTTTTGAGATCAGTCTTTTCGATCAGTCTGTCTGGCCAGTCTTTGGTCCGAGCTTGTTCCTCCGGAGCTGGTTCCTTGAGGTCTTCGGAGCTTGACCCTGGAGCTCCCAACTTAACATGATGAAGTCACTTCCATCCACAACATAGCATCGCCCTCGTATTAAAGATAAGTCTAAGTTAAGTTTTTTATGTTACATTTAAGATACTATTATTTCCTGTCTTTGATTTTATGTGTCAACCTATAATTGAATACATGTTGTTTTTAGTTTAACCGTCATTCATTTACCATTTGCCACTCATTTAATTAATATATTAGATTATTCTTCTTTATAAATAACATATCTGAATTATCTGGCCCCACGATCACCTTGTGGAGAAGACATTATATAAATTTATTAATTAATTATTAAATAATACTAATATATAATTTGTCAGTTAATAAAGTAATGATTGGCATCCCTATATTTAGATTAATGCTGATTCGGACTTCACACAGAGACGGACATAGCACAGCAATTGAGGCTCTGTCCCTTCTAGGACATGGCAAAACCTTTATAACAACGTAGGAACCTCCACGCACAGTAAGAGACGGTGTTTTAGGAGGGGCAAACATTGTGGGATCATTGCTCAGCAAGTAAACTATCATAAAGATAATTGTGGAGCAGTTCTTGTCCTACCAGCCAAAGAGACAAAGTCAGCCTTAAGCGACTAAGAATTGGCCATAGAAGATTTTCACTTCACTCAATAACCAAAGAGGTTCCTCCTGAATGTAAAATGTGCAAAATTAGTTTTTTAATAGCCCACATTCTTAACGAATTAACAAATGAAATTGGCGCCCGTGATTTGTGTTTATCATGGTATATTATATATATATATATATATATATATATATATATATATATATATATATATATATATATATATATATATATATATATATATATGTTATACTTATATAATTATATAAGTATATATGTCTTATATGTGTTCTGGAGAACCCAGAACACATAGACCTGGTCTATCTCAGTTTAGATCAAGGATCAAAGCAAGGATTTTATAGGATATTATATGTAATATTTAATAATATATAATATACATTTAATAATAATAGTGATAATATATAATAATTGATATTAATATACATTAGACTCTAGTGTGACCTTGAAACGGGAATATAATATTAGAAAGATTAATATTAATTTTTATTTTTTCTAAGCCCCGTTTTTTTCTTGTATTAATCTTATATAAATTTTTAAACATTCTCATCTTACTGCTTTCTAGCATTAATTTTTTATCAATTAATACAGTTAATAATATTACTCTTTTTTATTAATGAGTAACAATAAAAATAAAACGAGTATTCCGTCTGAGTAACGGACGGACGGTTACACTCCAGAAACCGAGTTAGTCCCCGTAAAAAACATGTACCATCTTAAAAATTTCGACAAAGTAACGATTTTTCTGTAGAAAGAATAACTCCTTGGCAAAGAAGGACAGCAACAATGGTGGACTCAAAAGAAAATACAAAAATGGCGGAATATCCATCGGGACAAATAAAACATAAATTAAACAAAAATCGTTAAATCTAAGCAGATCTCTAATATAGTGTTCTTCACTGTCCTGTAAATAGAATTTCTTAATGAAGAAAATTCATTGCATTTTTTAAGTCTTTAAAAGGACACTCTCTTCCTGTTTAATCCTTTTTACAGGACACTAAAGGATACTATTTTGAGATCTGCCAGAAGTAAACGGATTTTAAAGGTCAAAGGACAGTGTGCCACTGAAAATTGAAGTAATTTCTACATAGAGGATCCTGGTTTTTTATATGCCAGGATCTGACGATAAATGAAGGCCGAATGATATATACTTGGCCACTCCTTGCCGACGAATTTGTTTTCGTCCTTCAGTAGGTTATTACTAAATTTAGTTATAAAGTGTGACAGATAATCCTTCACAAATTTTTACGAATAGAAACTAGCACAAAAATAGCTATAACATGGATTTTGCCTACTGAAAAGATTTAATTGCTGGTTAATTGGTAATTTCTTTCATATGGTATTGGGCGGAAGGTGTCCATTACTGGACTGGGTGCAAATGTGCTTTTAGTCTAGATTACAATAGGAAAACTAGCGGCTCTGAGGATAGATCATAGATAGCAGGTAGAATAATATTCAATGAGACAATGACCAAAATCCATTCTAGAGTTATCGATTCATTTCAATGATTATATATTTATAAAGGTAATTTAATTTAAACAACTTAAATATTTTAAGTAATTGATTTTAAGAAAAAAATATTGAAATAATGATACTAATACAAAAAAACAAAACAAAAAAAAAACATTAAACTACAAATGTTATAAATAACATGGTTAAAAACAGTATGTAACTTTTTTTGCATATACGTGGGGATGCGACGAACTATCACGCTGAATTGTGAGCAGATCTGCTAAGATATCAGCTTCTACCCGTGGTAGGCATGGCTAATAAAAAAACAGTCAACACAATAAATGTCTGTTTTGTCTCAGAAATGAAACCGTACTGAGGATAAGTGAGGATAGGGTTGAGATAGACTGGTATGTGTTGACAAGAATTTTACTTTGAAACACGAACGATTGTTGGTTCGAGTAAACAAATACAATAAATCTTATAAACGTGATTCGGAAGTGGGGTTCACTTCGACATATCGAGTTTCGACCGTAGTTTCAGTTTTTAAAAATTCATCAGATTTAAAAAAATACAGAAATTTCAAAACTGCAAAGCTTATATATATATATATATGTTCAGATCAGAAAAAAATGATCAGAAGAAAGATTTTTATTTCTTACAGAGCTTGAAACTGATCAAAATAGTTACATATTTATTTTATTTGTGTAAATGTATAAAAATAACTTAAAAATATATATTTTTTAAAATTTAAATATTTAATTATTCAATTTCTTTTATTTTATTTTTTTAAAAGTGGAATGATTCATTTAATTTTATTATATAAAAGCAATAAGGATTTAAATTTCATTTTGTAATTAATAATTTTATTTTTCAAATATTATGTACAAAGGCAGTGATGTAGTCAAAGTATCTAAATGTAATCGATAAATTGGTTTAGTATTAGATCCTGTTTGTACGTATCCTTCATATAATTATGAAAAAAAAATCATACTTAATTATGAAAATTGTATTAAAAATTTAATTTATTTGTAATAGAATCAATTTTTTTTTTTTTTAATTTTTATAAAAATAAAATGATATAGTAAATATTTAAATAGTAATAGTAACCGTTAAATATTTTAAAACAGTATTCTGGAGGGCAACACTGGCGGAAGTTATCCTTCAAATAACTTAAAAAACCGTTAACAACATATCATTCTTAAGGCTAAACATCCCGATTTTTAATAAAAATTTTTTCAAGAGATGGCAGCACTTTTGGGGCGAATTTATTTTTGCTCTCATTTGTGAACAGAATCATCAATATTAAATCTGTGAACGGATTTGGTAATAAATACTCCATTGAATTCACGCTACGTTTTCCGAATTTTTTTTCGTCAATTATTTTAGAATTTAAAAAAAATTATCTGGCGAACTATTGATTTAAAAAAAAAACTGGTTATAGCCACTTAGTCATAAGTCAATTGAACACAATTATGCAAACGGTTTCATTTTCGGTTGCATAGGTTGATCGTAATTTGAAAAATACGATTTGTAAGGAAGCGGGGTGATTAGATTAGTAAGCTACCTGCTGTTGTAGTAGTGGGGCAAGTGCTGTGCGGGCCCAGCTCCCAGTCAGCTACCGATCCAACGTCTCTACAATAGTGAAAAAACCGACAGAATAGAGGCCAACAAAATTTGATATACTTTTAAGAATATATCAATATAATATTTTAAAAAACGAACCTGTGTGCAAATTTCAAAATAACTATATATGTTCTTCGGTAGTTAATAAAAAGAAAAAAAAAACTAAAACAAACTCTTTTAAAGCATAGTTAGAATATTTATGAAATTTATAAACACTTATAAACCCTGAAGATATTAAAAGTAATAAACCGACAAAAAAATGATATTTGGAACAAATCACGAGTTAACATATGAATACTTTATGTAATTAAAAATACCCTAAACAAATATTTTGGCACTGTTCAAGAGGAATTTATTTCACTGATTATTATACTCGAACAACGCAATTCAAAGTGTAAAGTAATCATTAGGACCAAAAAATGTGTTTAGTTTTCCACATTTAGTTGAAATTTTCAGCTACTGAACCAACTGCATATAATTCGGTATTATACTTTCTTACTGATTTCCAATATCACAAATGCCCTGGATTCTTATATTCTCTGGAACCTGATTAATTACGGTTCGGTAGGAATTGAGAAAAACTTTGTTTACAGTAAGGTTGAAAGCTTTTTTCTTCCTTATGATTTATCGAACATCATATCACTTTGTATTGTTTTTATATGTTTTAAGTTATAAATGTTGGTCTTAATTTTATAAGAATATTTCAACGAATAAAAAATTAAAAAAAAAAAAAATGTTTTGTTTTTTAAAATTATCTAATACGTCGCCAAGAAAATGTATTAAAAAATTCCGAAGTGTAAGCTTTATACTTACTAAAAACCTTGTGTTTTTTTTACTGCTACATTCATCAAACCGTTGCCTGGTAACAACTGCATTTTATCCAATAGATGTTCTACATAGCCTACTTCAAAATTCAATTAAAACCCCAAATATTATTTATATATCATAGAACAGGGTGGTCCTTTTTAGTTTATCACTGCATTCATTTCGTACATCTCCGGTGGGAAATTTCACCGCAGCGCCCCTTTTGAAGTTTCGTTTTTATTTTATTATATGTTTTGTTGTACTCCATATACCTGTCACCAATTGAGGGAAAATTTGGCCTCTTTAGACCTAAGACCTCTGTACTATAAAAATCAATAGCACCCCAGTAGTGGAATTTCCCACCTGCAGTATATGAAATGAGTGTAGTTACAATAAGGACCACTGAAATTTGAAAATCACAAAATGAACCAACTAGTTATTAAAAAATATAAATTTCATGTTCTCATGTTAATTATGTTTAATACAATCTGTTAACTTATTTATTTTTATTTTTTTTAAAGCAAAACTGAGCTTCTTTACTTTTCACCGAAATAACAGTTTTAATGACAAATAAGTGGATCTATTTAAAATTACCTTAATTATTCATTAGAACTTCTTAATGTAAATAGAAATTATCAGGAATATAAGAGTCCTGCAAATACTTTCGTTTTGGAATATTAAATAAGTGGTGAAAAGTGACCGACCTCAGCATGTTAGCATAATGATATTCATGGTCAAAGGTCACAAAATCAGTTTTTTTTTTTTTTTTTCAAATATCTCGATGTCGTTAATCGACTTTGCCTCGGACGTTAATCAAGAAGGTTACAAAACTTGTAGATAATAATATTTTCTATGATTTTTTTGGATTCCATTCATTTTTTTTTTTATTTTTAGGATTAACCGTTTTCAAGATATAGTGTGGAAAAGCAGTTGCCACCGGTTCGGACAAACATTTGCTTCTAGTGCCTTCATCAAACATTTCTCAGAAAAAATGTCGGAATCAAAGTTGTAAAACATTAAATTTTCTTTAATTTTGTATATACATTTCGACAAAATTAAAAATATTTGACAAAAAGTGAGGTAACAATTTGTTTTTCTCGATTATTATCGATTTTTAATAACATATATCTCGAAAACCGTTGAGCGTTAGACAAATGTTTATAGGAACAATTTTATAGAAAATTTTATTAGCTTTAATTCTATCTGTATCATATTTTTCCAGAGTCCACCGTTTTTGAGATATTATCGAAAAACTGAAACATGAGATCTTCTCCACTTCCCCCATTGTAAACTGGGGAAACTCGTTCCCCTTAGGGTCGGGGACTTTTAGTATTTTTACTTTCCAACTACTCCTAACGAAGATGTGAAGTCAAAAATAGTCGAATATTTCAAGCACTCTACTTCCCTCGTTTCAGCACTCTCACTGGGATCGCACTTCTCCGCGAAAACACGTTTGTCGGCACTCTTTTAGCTATAGCTCCAAAACTAATAGTTCGATCCAAAATTATTTTTTCCATCTGAAAGCTGGTTAAATTTACTATAAGAACGTGTATATTAAATTTCGAAGTCCCGTAAAATGCCCACGCCAGCACGCTAAAACCCGCTTACTGTTATGAAATCCAAGTTTTTTTGCACATTTTTCGCTATAACTCCAAAACTGTTTGTCCGATCTGAAATTTCGTTTTTTAAAAGAAAAATCAATAAATAAGTAAATTAAATTTATAAAATAAAATTTTAGAAAAACTTGATTTCGCGGAGAAGTTCGACCCCAGTCTGAGTGCTGAAATGAGGGGGTAGAGTATGCCCTCTACAAATAAAATATGCGACTATTTTTGACTTCACAGCTTTGTTAGGAGTCTTTGGAAGGTAAAGGTGACTTTTCACCCCTTATTTAGAATGCCCAAACATAGGTATATGCAAAAATTTAGTTTAATTTCTTCCTTTCCGAGGTGAAATCCTTATTTTACTGGTGTTTTGGTGGAATTTCTCACTGGCAGTTCTATAATAATTTATGATTACGACAAAACGTACATTACAATTTAAAAATTATTGTAGATATTAGAATTCATCAGATTTCTAATCTGTACAATATAATCAAATCATTATGGTCTTTTATCAAATTTTATAATTTTTTGAATTCAACAATTTTTTATGAAATCAGCAAAAGTACAAAAGCTTTTTTATTTTAGAATTAATAAAGTAAGTAATTTTACAATATAGCCCGAACGTTAGTAGTAGGAACTAAAACTTTTATGCAAACCCTCTTTTAAATTAAATGTTCACTCAATACGTACATTTGAGCTCTTTGGAAAAAAATTAATAAATAATTCAACACCTTGCAATAAATAATATTCATTATTGTTCATTAAATAGTAAAAAAAAAAAAAAGTATAGATATTCTATGAATTAGAGTTAGAAAAGAATTAGAGTGTCAGGATTCCAGGGTATGGTTCTTGAAAACAGATAGACAAAACAGAGAATACTTCCAATTCAAAAATAAGCACATTTAATAAAAAAAATATTTAAAACAAAAGTTGTTGCAAATTAGATTTGCTTTATTAATGCATAGAACGAAAATGTGCTAAGAGTAGCGGTTTTCGAGTTATTTGATCAAACAGCTAAGAACGTACGATATTCAACCCTTTCAAAAATGTTCTAATAACAATGATTGTATAGGAATTATTATTGTTTGACTTTGATTCATGTTGACTACCGCTATAGTCCCGGCACACAGTGAGACAAATGGCCCAAATTTCCAGACATGCACTAAAAATTTATAAAAAAATCCAGACCACTTTGCACCATCTTCTAACATCTTAGGAATAAGAAAATGAGGAAATTTTTCAGAAATACGTAGTGAAAATGCTGTTTTTAATATAAAAAGGTAATGAAAATTGACTTAAAAATACACGAAATCTTATTTAGTGATTATGGTTGTCCCAGTAACTTTTTAAATTTTACTGATAATTATACCTCATAATCTCAAATAAAAAATTACTTTCTATTTCGTACTAGTTTATTCAAACTAAAAAAAAAAAAAAAAAATAGTAATGATGGTTTTATCATTAGAAAGAATCAGGATTTTATAAAACAATGACATTTAGAGTAATTTTCAGGGTGATTCGTGTACATTATTGCGTGTTAAAGAAATCGTCCAAATTTGTCCAAAAAATGGACTTCGTAGACTTTTACATTAGGTATTTAATTAGATAAATACGTTCCATTATTTTCCGAATATGGCCGAATTAACCCGCGGTTAAGCATAGTTTATATATTTCTAATGTTGTAATTCGACCTAATTAAACCATCAACCTTTATTTTTATTTGTACCTTTCCCAGTTATGAAAAACAAAACAATATTTATAATTTTTAGTTTAGAATTGTATTTTGTTGATTTCAAAATGTTTAGTCTTAGTTATTTTCTTTTCTTAAGTTTTCCCACTAATGGTAATAGGCGCCCTGCAATAGGTGCATATATTTCTACGCATTCTCATGCATATATTTCTCGACGTAACGCATATTTAAATAAATATTTATACAAACTTTTTTTATAACAATAAATAAAATATTTTTAGAATAATATTAAAATAATTTAACTTTAATTTAAAATAATTGAGTTCAGATGAAATTTTATATATATCCATTTATTGAAATTTACAACTGCATAAAATATATACATCTAGTAAATGAGTTGATTATGATTACAATAACATGTGAAACTTGAAGAGAACTACTCATCAGTAGCCCTCAAGTCATACGCTAATTGATGAATAGAATAAAGATTGGAGAAGCAAAATGACTAAGCAAAAACAGACTTCAGATTCGAATTCTACACCCTTGAAAACATCCCCATATGAAATTTGAAGTCCATGCAAACATTTTTAGAGGCTCAAATTGCGATGTCTAGAAAAAACACCGTTTTGTCCCACTGTGCGGCATCTGTAATAATGTCAACTCATGAGCTTTTTTTACCGATTTCATACAAATTATTGATCTATTTTTTATATTTTGCTAAGAAAAAATAACGAACCCCACAATGTGATGTGGCCGTGAGGAATCAGAAAAAAATCACGTTCTTTAATTGATTTCCACTACTTGTAATTACAACCAAATAAATCTAATCATACAAATATAAATAATATATAAGGATAAACCGTTTTGTAGGTATCTATATCCAACCAATAGTTGGAAATTACTTTTCCCGGTTATGTTTTTAAAAATATGTTTTAATTATGGTATACGCTATGGAAAAATTACATATCCACGAGACGTGGGAACAATGAAATTACCTTACATTACGGTAATTCTAAAATATTTCCAAGGAGCTAGTTATAAAACTGATTTTATTTATCAGTCATTGTTTAATTTTATTTACGATTTTTACAGTTTACTAATGTAAAATTATTGATTTTCAAAGATTAATTTGAACAACAGCGAAACAACACTGTGTTTTCAAATTACATCATAGTAAATATTATATGGGTACGTACTCTTTTTCATTATCAGCTCTTCTTTTTAGTTCAGGTTTTCTTCGTCTAGCAGATACGCAGAGATTCTATTTGGATTTAGAACTATTTATATAAAAATCTCTACGTCCAATAGACTGTTTTTCTTTGTTATGCTATATCTTTACAACGATAGAAATTGAACAGAAATACGATTTGTTCTGAACAGGAAATATTTTCAATTGATAATGGGTTTTCCGGAACATCTTTTACCTGGTTTCTGTACTATCGGATTGACTTCATATACCGACATGCTACCTACATTTATATTAGGTACAAGGTAATAAATTTACATATGTAAGTTTATATATAATTACATAGGTATCTATCAGCTAGGTAACTTATGGAATTTATTTGGAATATTTTTTATTATTTGTCCCTAATACATTACCGATGAAAAGGGTCAGATAGCGTTAGACTTACCTGCAGTAAGTAAACAAAACTTTTTCTCTATTTGAAAATAAATAGACAATAACTCCTTTGTTGACTTTATAAAAAGACATATTTATCACAACTATAAATAAACTATGCAGCTATTATCAATTCATGATTTTTCAGATTTTCGGATCTTCCAAGTTGTGTACAACACATTATAGTAAAAGATTTTTGTTTGTTTTTTTAAAAATATTTTAATTACTATGGTTGACATGCAACTTGTTGGACCGTCAAACGCTTCAAGTGAAAATAAAAGTTTACAAATTATTGTAGGTAGGTCTGTTTGTTCCTAATAATTAGTCAGTGAAAGGAGCCAATGTTTGCTATAGATACCGCAATAAAATAAGGATTGCATGAACAAAATGTAGTTTTTTTTATTTAAAAAAAAGTATATATACTTCAGAAAAATATACTTTAAAATATATCAAAAATATACTTTAATTCAGCTTTTGTCAGTTCGAAAAATTTATTTTAATTGCCTTATTCTTACTTACTTTCTTACTTAAAATGAGAAATTGTTAAATAGACTGAATCTAACGACACATAAAAAATAATAATAACAAGAAAACAAAATCATACGATTTTTCTTTGGCTCTTCACAAATCCAGGAATACCTATGTGAGAGACATTTCGGTAAGGAAGAGACCGTTTCAGCCGGTGAAGCAATTCCATCCGGTTGTTAACAAAATTCGTATTTTTCACATTACGATCGCAATGTGCATGCTATGATTAGTTGGAATGTGCCATTCCTTTCAGAAAACGTTTCTACAACTGGCTATAACCTCATATTTTTAAAAATATATATTTAACACCTATTTTTAAGTTCTATTTTCCTAATTATTGAATTTATAGAAAAAAAAAAACGCTTCGTAGCGTGAATTCTGTGTTTACCAAATACAAAAAGAATTTTTCAGATTGAAAATCGGACATTCCGTTCCAGAGAAATTCCGGAAATAAATTCTACTGTTTCCAACGCTTGATTGAAAGGGGTACATTTAGCCTTAAGGGCGAAAACTAATATCTAATTGTGAAAGGAGAGAGTGGACAAGGATGTCCTTCGGCCTCGAAAAATCGTCAGATCCTGGCAGATCTGTAAAATTAAATCGTTAAACATTTTTAAAAAGTGTCCTTTTAAGGTCCACCATCTTAAAACCGTTAAATATTTTGAAACAGTATCCTAGGGGACAACAAGGACTATAAGGACGCTGTTTTACAGATCTGCTAGGATCTGACGATTTTTTGAGGTCAAAGGACATCCTTGGCCACTCTCTCCATCCACAATTAGAATTAGTTTCGTCCTTAAGGATGCTGTTTTAACGGTTTTTAAGTTATCCGTCATTGTTGTCCTCCAGGATACTGTTTTAAAATATTTAACGGTTTTAATATGGCGGACTTCCGCCATTATTGTCCTTAAAAGGACACTTTTTTGAAATATTAGACTACTTAACTGTTTTAAGATGGTGGAAGGATATTCATTCGTTGCTAACGCATTCTTAAAGAATCATCCACATATAAAGAAAAAAAGTAAAACGCTTAACCAAAGACTGAGACTTTTATATTCACTCCTCTCCAAACGTTTAACTCTACAACTTAAACAAAACTTAACACTTACACTTACTTACTGAAACCTATTCGGACATACGCTTCTCAGATATACGGGACAGCTAAAAAGACAACAAACTCCAAATCTTCCAGGCAAAAACATTCAGAACAATTACAAAAGCCCCATGGTATGTAAGCAACACAACTTTACATACTGACCTACGCATAGCAACAGTTAAAGAACAAATACAAACCTACTACAAACGATTCCACAAAAAACTACATGGGCATCCTAATACAATAATAAACAACATGGCCACAACACATATTCCCGACAACACACAGAGAAGACTAAAAAGGTGCTGGATGAGAGACCTCCTTGACTAAAATAATAAAATAAAATTTATTTTATAGAAATTTTTATCAACCCACTAAAATAGAATCAAATATATAATTATTGGATTTTCACTGTTCAGAATAAAATGCATTTAATGAGATTGTATATTTTACCAGTAGTGAGTAGTGATTCAACACAAGATTAAGAAGGCAGTGAAGGTAAAGTGGGAGAACTTAGCTTAGAATTTTTCACTTATAGTTGATGTGAAGCATCATTTTGGGCCCAAGGCAACATTATGAAGATGCTGTTTGAAGTAAAGTTACAAAAACATTTTAATTTTTTGTAACTTTGAAGTTTCGGTTTAATCATTTAAATGTCATCATTTTGTGCAGTTGTAATATTTTTTTTATATTCTTTGTAATTTGAATTTTTTTTTATACACAGCTTTTATAAACTTTTTTAGTTATAAATATATGTAATTGCTTCATAAGCATCCCTAAGATGTTTCATATGAAATAATAATATTTTATTTCATATTTAATGTATCCTAATTTTTTTTTTTTTGTTTACTGATCATTCGTTGTATTTTGAATTTAATTGAGCTACTTCTATCGAAAAAATAGTAATTAACTAATTGAGATCAATTGGGGGAACCTCAACAACAGTAAATTATTAACTTTCTCATTAGCGATTGTTGATTGGTACATCAATAAAGCATAAGTTCCCGAGACTTGCTTATATAACAAAGCCATGATTGAGGAGAGGCAGTCGAAGCCTAGATTCCAGCGAGTAATGAGGTACCAAGCAATCTCTGATTCAGATTTAGTAGATGGTCTTAGTGTGAGGTATCTCAAGAACCTCGGCCTATGGAAGGTCATCAACGACTACAGAACTTCTGGGAAGAAGAATTCTATCATAAAATGGGAATTAGCAATTAATTTCTTGCTTTTAGCACCATTTACTATCTTTCAGTATCTGAGTTATTTTTACATTGATGTGGACATACAGAAAGCGACGTATCTGTACTTGAATTCAACAGCAGCGATTCAGATGTTATGTAAGATGCTCGTGTTTTGGTTTCGAATAGAGAGCCAGTGTAGGTTGAACAATCTGTTAAGGAAAGACTTCTTGAATATACCCCCCCATAAGCAGGCTCTTGCTGATGAAATTTACAAAAATATTGCAAAGAAATCGAATATGTTCTGCAATACTGCATTCTTCATAAACGGCTGTGTCGTGGTTTTTTCTATCGTTTGCCCTGTTATACCAGTCGATTACATCCTCTACCACACGGGAAGCATGGACGCAGTGACTACTGGAAGGAAGAAGATCTTGGGAGGCTGGTATCCCGTTCCTATGGCCGAGACTCCTTACTTTGAAGCTATATTCATCTACGAAGCTGTGATTCTTTTCTTAGGCGCATTATTTTTGGGTGTTTACTCATGTATGTTTTTCCAAGTTTTAATGTGCCTCTATGCGCAATTTACAGTGCTCTGCTATCACCTATCTACTCTGAAGACTAGACCTAATAATAATGAAAATAGTGTAGAAGATGAAATAAATGATTCGAAAATTTACGAAGAATTATATGGAATTTCAAAAAAACACCAGGAGTTACTAAATTACGCTAATGAACTGAGGAGTGTTTATAATCCCTTAGTGACAATTATCCTGGGGATAGGTATTCTTTACTTGATTATTTCCGTATTTCAGTTTTTATTCGTAAGTAATGGTGTTTTAAATAAAGATATGAAGTATAAAAATCAATAAAGTACTGACTATTTTTTTAAAAATATATTTTTGTTAACAGGACAGTTCTGGAAATCCAACGTTTATCATCAGAGCATTGCTGTTTATTGTATACCAAGGAATTGAAGTGTGCATGTTCTGCTTTGGTTCTTCGTTCGTCAAAAATGCGGTAAGTTTTAACAGGGCCTCCACTTTTCTGTGTTTACATTTTTTTTTTTTTTTTTTTAATTTTGCACTAATCAACAAAGTTCTTCAAATATAATTTTTTTTATTTATTATTTAAAGCAAGGATGCCATTCCAAAAATAATTTAGCTGAAGTTTTTAATACCAACGTGATAGTCAAGATATATTTTAAACCTTTCCATCGAAAAAGATATTTAAAAATATCGCTTTTGAGTAAATATTTACATAAATAATAATAAATATCAAATGACTATTGTTCTAAATATAAAATTTTCTATTTCTTTTATTATATGTTTGCAATAGTTTATTTTTTTAAATTACAAACTGTCCATTGGCTATTCGTAAATTTTATTTTTTGAAAATATAGATTCTAGCTTGAAAATAAATATTTCTCTTTGAAATTAATATGTTTCTTTCCAAAATTTTATGATTTCTTTGGGGAAATTGGAGGTAATTTTAAATGTAACTGTCCTGTAAGAAAAAGAAAAAAGCTTTTTTTCAAAGATTTCTAGAATCAACAAATTTAGTAACAACATAATTAATATCAGAAATTAAAGTATTAAAAATAATGTTCATTGTTCAATAGATCCAATAAATTGAGAGGTAAATCGAGGTGTTGGTGGAATATTAATAGTACATAATGAATTTTAAAGATTATTAGGTGAAACAGGTTGAATTTCAGATTGTTGTGTAATATGTAAATATATAAATGGTTTATTATGATGTATATATTATACATAAATGTATTAACATATATTATTAATTAATTAATGTATGTATTAGTCTTAATGTTTTAAATTGGAATAACGTGTTGTGATTAAGGACGTCTGATTTTTTTTTTTTTTTTTTTTTATTGTGCGATTTTTAAAGTTTTTTAATTTTTTTCGCAGTATTTTTTATAAAAGACACGCAATAAACACATCTCAACACGTGTTGTTCCAATTTAATACATTTATAATATATAGATATGTAATATATACATCATAGTAAACCATTTATCTATTTACATAATATATTGTGTGAATGTATCCATTAAGTCATCCATATTACTTATTGCCTGCCCTTCTTGAGGCAGATATTCTCTCAATAAAAGATTTTAATTTCATATTATACAATATACTAAATTTCGATGTTATCCACCATCGATACATATCCACCAGTAACATTTTAAGAAGTTATAAATTCTTGCGCATGTTTTTATATACTTATATTGTTGCTAGCTTTAATTTTTAAATAAGCAGTATAACTTAAATAATTTTAATTATTAAACACAAACAGACATATATATATATATATATATATATATATATATATATATATATATATATATATTCACACTCTAAAGTGTAACATTATGAATAACATCTGTAAGTGTTGCTCGGATCTAACATTCAATCGTTTTCTTATAAGACATTATAAAAGGAGAACATTTTTTGTTATATAACATTTGTCGCTGGTTTGATTGAAAAAAGTAACGTTTCGTCAATATATATATATATATATATATATATATATATATATATATATATATATATATATATATATATATATATATATATATATGTATATATATATATATATATCCTTGATCTGTTGCATAACTCAGACAGAGAGAATCTTAATTGAGTAATTTAATTTTTTTTTTTTGAATAAAAACAATAGAAAAAGAACTATAAAATATATAAATAATGTGAAGAACTATACAACGTATTAGGTAAGGTGAAATATATAAATAAAATAAAAATAAAATAATAAAAAATAATAGTAAAAAATAAATTATATTAAATTAAATACGGTCAAGGATACGCTGACCAAACCTGTCCCTCAAAACAAATATTTAAATTTTAAAAAATTCAATTAAACTTAGAAAGCAGTCTTTCTAATTTTATTTTCACAGGCAGAGCTCGGATCTGCAGTTCGCCGTGTACAGCAGTGACTGGTACAAGGCTGACGTAAAGTTCAGGAAGATGGCCCAGATGATGATGATAGGGGCCAGGAAAGGAGTCACCCTCACTGCCATCAGGATGTACCCAGTCAACCTGGAGACCTTGATGGCTGTAAGACATATATAATTGTTACAGAGTTTTATTTTAAGCAATTGAATACATGAGACCCAGTTGTAATATGCTTTTTAAAAATGTTTACATTTTCGCTGGATCTTCTCAAAAAGTTAGTAATGTAAACTTTAAGTATCTGTACTAGCAAATACTTGTTACAAAAGGTCGGTGGGCCTACAGGCCTGGAGAATAGAAGTAGTACATCATTTATACATTCCTTATAAAAATAATAAATACATTTAAAGATTTGTTTTTTTCATTTTTTTTTTTTTTTGGAAATATTGCCTCGTATTTGGGTTCCAA
Organism: Euschistus heros; assembly: GCA_003667255.2. Classification (NCBI taxonomy): domain Eukaryota; kingdom Metazoa; phylum Arthropoda; class Insecta; order Hemiptera; family Pentatomidae; genus Euschistus; species Euschistus heros. The sequence continues at coordinate 631,892 of RCWM02000287.1, read as the reverse complement.
CTCATAAGTTTGTCCAAATTATCCTAGTTCAACGCATCTGTAGATATTACCGGAAAATCATTAATTTCAATTTTTTTATTTAATTTACTAAAATAATTCAGTATATAACATATTTGTTATGTTTAAATATATATATATATATATATATATATATATATATATATATATATATACACATATGTTTTTTTTAATTTCAGATACTGCAATTCACCTACTCGGTAACTACTTTGCTATCTAGAATGATATAATAGAATGTGCAACACAATAATTGTTACGTAGTCTTTCTGCATTGAATATTATTTAAGAAAATATAGATTATTAAAATATATATTCCTTATAAATGTCATGGTTTGTTTTTGACTTGAAAGTTTTACTGGAATTATTTTATTTTAAATAAAATATACTATTAGTACTTTGTTGTTTTTTTGTTATTTTTGTCCTTTTAATTACATACATATTATATTTAGTTACTTTTTAAATAAAAAAATTCAACGTTTTTTTCGAATGAATAAAAATTAAAACTTCAATAATAATAAAGAAGAAGAAGGTCTCGATTATCACAAACTATCATATATGAGGAGTAAAACATGGCTTCAGAAGATCTCAGCTCTTCATGTGTCGATAGCTTGAACAACACCATAAATCCGCAGGCACATAGGACAAGTGAGGAGATACTGACAGTGACAGTTGGTTTTTTAGAACTGGTCAACAAAGTACCACGCAGATATATTCAGTTTCTTATATCATACTCATTCATTCTTCTCCTCCAATAATCCCTCATCCTCTTTGACTGCTCCTCTGTTAATGATCTTGAAAAACAAAATACATTAAATCAGTAATTTAGTTTGAAATAGGGAATATTATTTTGTACTGATTTAAATATTTCTGTAAAGAGATCATAGACACAGAGCTGGGGGGAGGGGATAACAATTTAATTTTTGTAACCTCTCCTACCTCGTAATAAATTAATCATCTCTCACTCTGAACTAAAATATATATAAAATCTCTTTAGGATCTTAGCATTGAAAAAGAATTGAATAAAGACTGGAATTTTCGTAAATTACTATAGACAATAAAAACACTTACTTTTTAATTAGTTCTTAATTTTTCAATCCTTTTACCAAGAATATTTCTTGAAACATTCCTCGTTTTTATCCCTTTCTTTTCAGTGCTCGGGAGTACATCAAAGAAGATCCATTTTCTGAATTACCTTTACATCTCTTATATCTGTCAGTAATCTTGTACCACTTTCTACATCATCACAGATCACATATTACTTCTCTTAGGCGATCAAAGATTTTTAAGAATTTTCTAGGAAAATTGTTTTAAAATAATTTCGCTAATATTCAAAATCCCACCTTCAAACCGATGAAATCCAACTCTTAAACACTACTATTCATTTTCTTTGGAAAATCTTTGGAGTAACTTTTGATAATTAGCTTTCTTAGAATGATAACAATTCTAAAATCACAAGAAAGTCTATAACTATCCTTTTATAGTCTACGATTCGTAACCACAAATTACTAGATAACTTTTGGTATTTTCTCTTGTTTTTCTGTAATTGGAAAACTCCTGAATAGCGGATACTCCTGAAAAAGGAGCTGCTTCCTTAAAAAAATCCTGTGCCATCCGTACTTACTCTTTATGGAATGCCTTGTTCATCTCAATTCAAAAATTCTTCTCTTTCTTTTTCTTTTTAATCCTATCCTATCTCCTGTATTATCAGTCTTTCAAATGGAAGCAAAAAAAAAAAAAAAAAAAAAAAAAAAAAAAGACCTAAATGTGTTTAGATCAATCTTTTTTTCCATACATAATTTAATGGGGTTGTTGAGGACTACCCTTAAACAATTACAATTGTTGCAATATTAGAAATTTAATAATTGAATCTTTCAGAGGAAATGTTGAGGGTTAAAAAAACCTTTCATCATGACTTTCTTCATACAGACCAACATGGCTTCTATTGGGTAGCTTCTAGTGATGAGTTTTATATAACAAGAAATATTTTCCTTTTAATTATAATTTATAATTTTTGATAAGAGAACCGCCATCAAATTTTCAGTAACACCAAAAGATATAGAGCTTGGGTGCGAAAAAAAAGCTTACACAACTACTATACTATAGATCCCTCAGCTTTGAGTCATATCTATGAAAAAAATATAAATTGATCATAATGATATGTATTTTTAGATTTCTCTTTCGGGGTATTGTCTTATTTTTATTTTTATTTATTTTTTTTACTTTTTATTAAGAAAGCATAACAATCTGCTTCAAAGAGGGTAATAAGTAACATGAATGGCATTATGGATCCATCCTCACAATATGTACACTAAGAAATAAAAAATGAGAAGAGAGAAAAAAATATAGAATATCATAATATATAGAATGGAGAAGAAGGTAATCAGGGATATAGTCAAACAGAAACACCCTGTTCAAGAAGAAGACCTGCAAGGCAGGTCGAAACATTGGCACACAATTAAAGTAGTTATACTTAAATGTTTCTGTTTGATCATTATACATAATACGATATTTTCAATGAAAACATATATAAATAAAGAACTACAAGCTATACTGGTATATAAAGTGTAAAAACGTGATTAAAAAAAAAATAGTAAAAAAATATAATATGATTAAATTTAAGTTTAAAACACAGTCATTATCTACATTATATCTACACACATTATTATCATACATACATTATTATCTACACACTCAGCCAGGGAACTTGATAGCCGAGTGAGTTGGGGCGAGGGTCTCAGCGAGCTCGGTACTGAAGGTCGTGGGGGTTCGATTCCCACGAATTAAATCTTGGCCTTCCCACCTTGATTAGAATAAAGTTGGTAACCTGTAGGATAACCCATCCTTCCTGCTCTAGTTGGAGTACATAAGGACGCTAAGCCCAAACAAACAAACAACAACACTCAGCCAATGGATCCCCGAACCAAACCAGTTCTCCCACTTATCGAGGTATGGACCAATGTCCTTTCAACGTGAATAATAATTTCTTGTATTTTAATTTTTGTAAATTAATTTTTATTATACTTTCATTTTATTTTTGATTATTGTAAGTAATTATTAGTTTTATTTTTATAATGATTACTTGTTTTATTTTAATCTTTTTTTATTATTATTAATTGTATGTGCATGTGAATTTGTATATACAGCCTTGGCCAAAAGTATAATAAAACGATTTAATACTTCGTCATCAAACCATTTGCTTTCATTACCCCAATTATTCTTTTTGGCATGGAATTAACAAGTTGTGTACAATCTTCTTCAACTATTTTTTCCCACTCTTCTTTTAACAATTTAAACAAATTGTCTTTGTTTGTAGGATTACGTTTACCAACTCTGATTTTTAATTAAGCCCACATGTATTCAATGGGATTGAGGTCTGGGGACTGAGGAAGCCAGTCAAGAACATTGATATTGTTTTTTTTTTAACCATTCTCTACTTTTGCGTAAAACATAGCATGAAGCATTATCCTGTTGAAAAATAATATTGGCACTGTCATCAGGTTCAAATATTTTTTCAAATGAAGGCTTCAAAATTTGATTAAATATTGATTTGTAGGTATCGCTGTTCATCCTACCTTCGCATAAAAACATGTTTCCTACTCCCGAAGCCCCATACAACCCCAAATCATTATGTTTCCTCCACCACGTTTTACAGTAGGGGCAACAGAATCTGGATTCGCCTTCCCTCCTTCGTACAAAAACTGCTCCAGGAGTTCCAGAAATCTGAACAAAATTAGATATTTTAATGAATTCGAAAAAATAATTATATTCTTGCAGTTGAAACTTATTTTAGGGATTTTTCACAACTTTTAATTTCAATTTACAATAATTTAATTACCTCAAAGTTGCTCGTGTCAGACCAAATTACCTTTGCCCAATCTTTAGCAGTCCAGTTTCGGTGAAGTTTTGCCCAGGCAAGCCTCTTCTTGCGATCGGCTTCACTAAGCCACGGTTTCTTCCTGGCTTTACATCCCTTCAGACCTTTCTCTCCTAGTCTTCTTCTTACTGTCCGAGCAGAAATATTGACAGAACACAAGGTTTTCATCTCTTCAGCCAGTTCTTTTGATGTTTTCTTGCGATTTTGAAGAGATGTTATCACAAAAAATCTCTCCTCAAGTGCACCTGTTATTTATTTTCTTCCTGCTCTAGGTAGCGAGGAAAATGTGTTAAAGATCTACTGTTTCATAAGCTTTTATTGAACAGCACATCGGGAGCACTTCATAGTTTTAACAATCTTAGATTGATTATACCCTTACGACGACATAAAATCTTTGCACGTTCAATCTCACTCAGTTCTTTGAATTAAAAAAAAAACAAAATGTAATTTATTTGTAATATTCACAATTAAATACAACAAAATTTTTCTCAAGTTGAAGTAAAGAGAGCTGTGACTCCTTTATTTTACATTACATTATTGTTTCCCCTGGTGTATCGTATGAAGTAGTGGGCAATGGTTGAAAATAATTTATTTAAAGGAAGTATTTTTGTCAACAAAACGAGTTTTGGGTGTAACATTGATTGAAAAATTACTTATTAAAATTAAAAAGAGAATTTTTCATGGTGCCTAATACTTTTGGCCAAGGTTGTATCGTACGAATGAATACATCATTAGCACTGTTACCTATTGCCCTGCAAAAAAAAATTTAAAAAGGAAAAAAAATTATCTGACCAGATGTACCTAACTATATTTATCTCTGTACTTATTTGTAATTCTTAAGGGACTTGGTCCCGGAATAAAATATTTTTTCTGTTCTTTTCCATTCTTAGCGGGGGTCAACTTTACTTCTATACTTATTAACGAAGTTCTTTTCTATTTGTATTACTAAATTAGAAAGGTTTTTACTCAATATTCAATGACCCCAAATCTTAAAATTGTTAGTTATTCCAGTACCCTTCATATTTATCAGTGAAAAATGACTTTCCTGCTCTACAATCTTTGGTAAACTTTTACCTTCCTATCAATCTCTTTCCAGCCATTTCTATTCAGAGTATTTCTTCTCCAGTTTGTCACCCCAATTTTTTTCAGGTCCTCTTTCAAGTCACCGATCTAACTTTTACGGGGACGTACTCTTCCTCTCTTTCCAGGGAAGGAGGTCTGGAAAGCTTTTTTAGCCATTCATTTCTGACATTTTCCCAAGATGTCCTCATCAGCTTTTCCTTGTGTTCTTTTTCTTTTAATTTTATTCTTTTTTTATTATTAATTTTTTTTAATAAACCTTACATTATTTTAATATTGTATTAGGCCACCCAATTCTCGGTCAGTCCTCCATTCACTCCTTGAGCGTTCACGGGGTCGATGATGCTTATCAAAATCTTTCGTTTATAATTACAAGACTATATCTAAAAAATATAAGAAAATATGTTTTTTTTGTTTTTTATTAAATTATTTATTGAAATTTACAACTGTATATACAAAAAATAATATACATCAAGTAAATGTGATGAAATAGATAAAAATGACAACTACCCATTGGTAGCACTTATTAAGGTTCTACATGATAAAGCACTATATTAGAAGGTCCCGAGGCCATCTTCTTTTCAGGCGCCTTGGAGGGTTATCTGGAATGGAATGAGATGCAAGTTGTGATACTAATGGATTTGAATGGTTGTGGAGTTTGCTGTGAAAGGATTGATATCTGGTTTGAGCTAAGTCAGAAACGTAAGGTATATTAAGATCTTTGTGGATAAGTTTATTTGTGACGAAGTAAGGAGCATTTAGGATTTTTCTAAGGATTTTGGATTGTAAGGATTGGATACGAGATGAATTGGATGGTTTAGTGGAGCCCCAAAGCTCAACTCCGTATGTCCAAATTGGTCTAATTATTGTCATGTAAATGAGTCTTTTGTAATTAATGGGAAGATTGGAGCGTTTGTCAAGTAAATGTTGAAGTAGTCGATAGCGACGGGCAGTTTCTTGTCGTTTTAGTCTTGTATGTGGATTCCAAGTAAGACGTTTGTCCAGATGGAGTCCTAGGTAGCGGATCTGATAAGAAAATATGAAATAATAATTGTACCAAAAGAAATTTAACGATTTCTAGAAGTGTACTGTTCGAATAGTCTGTTATCATTTGTGCGAAACCGCGTATGTCTTCTGAAATATGTGTGTGAAAAATGGTGTATAGCATAAGTAAAAGAATAAATTAAAAATTTAATGGTTTTCTCAAAATCAGCTTTTTTTTTACTATCGAGGTTTTTCCTCTATGCCCTTTAAGTATGCACATTAATTTATGAATACATAGTTTTAAGTTGTTAAGGATCACGAGTTCTAAGCTCCCAATTATCACAAAATATTCATTTTGACTGTCATTAGACCTATTTGGACTTATGGAGTTAAGCTTTGGGGCTCCACTAAACCATACAATTTATCTCGTATCATTGCAATCCAAAATCCTTCGAAAAATCCTCAATGCGTTCAACAAACTTAAGCATAAAGATCTTAATGTTCCATATGTTGCTGATTTGGCCCAAACCAGATACCAATCGTTTCATAGTAACCTCCATAACCACTCCAATCCACTAGTCTCCCAACTTGCTTCCCACTCCATTCCCGAAGATCCTCCGAGGCGACTGAAAAGAAGATGGCCTGGAGAGACCTTTTAGTGTGGATTTTTATTGAAATGCTACTACTCAGTAGTTATTCACATGTCATTGATGTGTATTATTTTGTACAGTTGTATATATCAATAAATTAAAAAAAAAAAAAAAAAAAGTGGTGTTTTTTTTCATAAATGACAGATCCTTCCCAGTGATATTAAATATATTTTAAATTTTTAATAAAAAGAGTCTTAGGTTTGATTTAGTGCAAAGTATCAGTTGAAATTCAACTAACATCCTCTTTATTTAAATGCAAATTTGGTTTTAAACTTTTTGAATAGTAATAATAACAATAATAAGTAAATGCTTAGCAAATCCGACTAGTCATTATACCTGCAGATGTGTACTCGGATTCACGTGTCATTCTAACCGAGCGACATCTGATGTACCACAACCACGATTTTTGTCAATCGATTATTGCTAAACGCCTGAAAAAAAATCGGCTTAAAGGATATCTTTAGACGCTCAATTAAACAAACTTAAATTTTGTAAAACAAAAACTAATTTTTTGATTGACAGCTTTTGTATATGGTATTTGCTAAAACCTGCAAAAAGTCAAAAGAGTTTTTTGCCCCCAAAAAAGTTCCCCCTTATCAAATGAAGTCAAAATTTTAATTTTTTATTCTCAGGGCCAATCTGTACTATATAAAAATATAAAGTCTACTACTCTACCCTTTGCTAGGCAAACCCCTTTTTTGAGGGTAATCTGACTTGACTAAGTAGGAACATTAGAACAAATTTGTGCAATTATAATATTGTCATAGGTCCTTGACACGTCTGCAAATTTTCAAGTTAATCAGGTTGCTGGAAAATGGTGAATATTATGTTGAAATATTTCGGTACATACAGGTCACGTTAATAAAAGTGAATTGAAAATTGTTAAGTTTCAAGATAAGAGTAAACCTATCATATTTTTAAAGCTTCTAGCTTTCTGTATCACCAGAACGTATCCAAAAGGGTTAGATATGATTTAGTTAGTGGTGGTTGGAGCTCATATTATAACAAATTCTTTTCATCTAACTAGGATATTTTATTCAAAAATAATACTTCAAATATTTGGTTTTGGCTCTTATGAAAAATTAGAATATAGAATAGTTTCGCAAACATTTGACGTTGTTAAAGTTCATTCTAGAAACGACATCTTACATGAACAACTGTGCATGAAGACGTTATGATTCTGTAATAGTACAGTTGAAACAATATCCAAAATTAAAAATTGGCACTGTACGTAAAAATATTAATACTGAATAAATTATGTATTGATTGGAATAAATATTGTAGAGGATATAATATTTTTTTATATAATTAAATCTTGTTGTTTTAAATTTATTGTTGGATTTCCCTTTGACAAAAATGTAATTGACTAATTGAGATTAATTGGGGGAACCTCAACAACAATAAATTATTACCATTCTCATTAGGGGTAGCTGATTGGTACATCAATAAAGCAGCAAAGTCACTGAGGCTAGTTTATATAACAAAGTCATGTTTGAGATGAGGCAGTCGAAGCCTGGATTCCAGCGAGTCATGAGGTACCAAGCGATCTCTGATTCTGATCTAGTAGACGGTCTTAGTGTGAGGTATCTCAAGATCTTCGGCCTATGGAAGGTCATCAACGACTACAGAACTTCTGGGAAGAGGAACCTTATTGTAAAATTGGAACTAGCCGTAACATCCCTTCTTGTTGTACCGTATATATTCTTTCAGTATCTGAGTTACTTTCACATCGATGTCGATATACAGAAAGCTACATATTTGAATTTGCATTCTATTACTGGTGTTCAGATGTTCTGCAAGATGCTTGTGTTCTGGTTTCGGATAGAGAGTCAGTGTAGGCTGTACAATTTGGTGAAAAAGGACTTCTTAAATATCCCTGTTCATAAAGAGTCTATTGTGAAAGAAATTTACAAAAACATTTCAAATAGGTCGAACATGTTCTGCAACGCAGCTTTTTCTGTAAATGCCAGTATTGTGATATTCTCAATTGTCCGCCCCGGTATACCTGTCGACTATATTCTCTACTATACGGGAAACATGGATGAAGTGACGGCGGGAAAAAAGAAGATCCTGGGAGGCTGGTATCCCTTCCCAATGGCTGAATCCCCATATTACGAAGCAATATTCATCTACGAAGCTGTGATTCTTTTATTAGGAGGGATATTTTTGGGTAGTTATGTTTGTATGTTTTTTCAAGTTTTGATGTGTCTTTATTCGCAATTTACCGTTCTTGGACATCACTTAACCACCCTTAAGGTTAATAGTAACAGTAAAAACAATATAAATAATAATCAAAACGATTCAGAAATATACAAAGAACTATATAAAATAGTAAAAGAACATCAGAAACTTCTGAGCTACGCTAACGAACTGAGAAGTGTTTACAACCCTTTAATAACAATGATTTTAGGAATGGGACTTCTTGTCTTGATAATATCCGTTTTTCAGTTTTTATTTGTAAGTATTAATTTATATACCATTTTTTATGTTATAGTATATAGTTAAAACATGTTTTTTTTTTTGTTATTAGGGAAGCACAGGGAACCCAATGTTTATATTTAAATCGTTGCAGTTTCTTGCTTATCAAGGTATAGAAGCATGCATGTTCTGCTTCGGTTCTTCTTATGTCCAAACAGCGGTAAGTGTATATTTATCTTTCAGAATTTTGATTATAATCGATACAATTATGTTTAGTCACATATTTTAAAAGTTCGTTTCATTACTTTTACTTTTAGTTTTTATAAAATGTAAAATATTTAATTTATTAATTAAGTAATTGTCAGATCTTATTTTCATATTCAGAATCATAGGGCTTCCTATATTCTGCGAACGTTAGCAGAACATTCTCCTTTTTTATTTCTTCAGTATAAAAAAGAATAACTAGAACAAGAAATATTTAATATCAAACATACTGTTTATTGATTAAAATTTTTTTTTTTTTAAATCCTTTTGTGAGGATTTCTTATTTATACATAAATAATATGTAAAGACGAACAGCTATCAACAGCAACATCGTCAAAAATCATTGAATAACAAAATATATAAATAACAGAGTAATTATTTTAATATAAATATTTACATCCCAATGATAATATGAATGAAATTATTTGATTGAATAAGCGTAACGCTTGTTACAATAGAGGTTGACCAATCTAGTTACACTTATACACATGTACAGGTACATATTTACAAAATAATAAAATAAAGATCTATTTGATTTTAGACATATAAAACAAAATCTAAAACCAAAATTCTTACTTAATAAGGGGGTTTTATTATGTACAAATAAACAATTTAAATTGAACAAACAAATCGAAACTAAAACGTAAGTAAAAATTATATTTTGTTTTTGCTGTTGATCTTGGGTATTACGTCATTGTTCATTCAAAAGGAACGAACTAAGCTAAATGACGTAATGAAATTATACAGTACGTTAATTTTTACCTCATCTTCAATTGCTAATATCGTAGCAATATTCTGGTAGAATGATTTTTGCAATCATTTTTTATTTTTTTATTTGAGGCTTGCCTGAGATCAATAGTAATCTAAAATTAAATAAACACACCATAAACATTATATAAATTATGTATGTTGTGTACAGGAATAAATAAAATCCCTTCGAAAAAGATAACTGCAGGAAGTAAGAAAAAAAAAAATGAAATAAGAATATCAAGAATAACTATCTATTATAAATTATTATACGTTAAATAACTATTATATATTATTATTAAGTACACTATTTCAAGATCTTCATTTCTGTTGCCTCAGAGCCCTTTACGTCGACTTAAACGTACCTGATCTAAAAACTGTTGTTAGATTAACTTTTATTCTTCTTTTCTTTTTTTTAACATCCAGTTTCATAATAATATTATGAATATTAATACATATTTATTTTTTAGTTATGTATTTACATTTAATGATTTAGGGTTTATTTTGAAACACAGAATAGAACTTAATTAAAATTTCCTAGCTAAACCAGTTGTTCCTAATATTATTTTAGTTAGACGGGTTTTTAGTTATAGAACACTCATTTTCTATATTTTCAGGGTGTTCAATCCGAATTTAAACTTTAAACCTTCCGAATAAATTCATAATTTTACAGTTTCATCCTCGTCCATGTGAAAAACTATACTAAATACAGATTCATACAACTAATAGGGGAATAAGTGAGGGAGAAAGGGTGGATAGACTAAAATGGAAGCAACTTATTCTGGTGAAGATATATAACATATATAACATATTGTCTTGAAGATTATTATATTATTGTCTTGAAAAAAAAATACAAATAATAAACTTTGTTTGTTTTTTATAGTTTCTTAGACAAACGTTCTTTATATAAAGTTATTTATTATTAATTTCACTACCGAAAAACATCAACTGAAATAAAACTTCACTAATTTTTTTTTTCTATAGCCTGGACTACTAAGTCTAGAATATTTAACTATGAAAGTATTAGGGCCTACAATCTGAGTTATCTATAATTTTTTTTAAAAAATGTGGTAATTAAAGAAACAGTGATTGTTCAAATCATAATTATGGTAAGGTTTTTGCATGAAGAAACCAGATGGATCGTGGTTATACTCAAGTTTGTATAATTTAAGAGAAACTTTAATGCCTTCTAACTTAATATCGTCGACTCATACTTTAGCCCCTGTTTCATTAAAGTGCTTCTTCATTATTTTTCTACTTTGCAAACACTCTTTCTAATTTTCTTTTCGCAGATAGAGCTCAGACCTCCAGTTCGCCATCTACAGCAGTGACTGGTATAAGGCTGATTTAAAGTTCAGGAAGGCCGCCCAGATGGTGATGATGAGATCTAAGAAGGGTGTAACTCTCACAGCAATAAGGATGTACCCAGTCAACGTGGAAACGTTAATGGCTGTAAGATATTTTGTAAAAGGAAAAAGAAAAAATCAGTCATGTTTCATATGATTTATGATCAATTCGAGACGTATTCCAGTGTGGTGCACTATTCCAGTGTCTTATTAGAAAACTAGTTTCGATTGCTAAATATTTATCATCTGTTCTAAAACATACACAATTTTCAAAATATCAGCACATTGTTAGATAGATTATATATACTAAAATTTTCAAAAGTGTAAGACAAGAAATAAAATATTGGTACTCACCTGAGCAGATCTAACAGATATCTGAAGTATATCCATTGTGGATTGGGAAGATATGTTAATTTTTTTTCGGTTTTACCAGGGGATTTTCCTAATTTTCCTTTGTGATATCAAAGGATATTAATTTGACATTGTCTTGAATTTTTACGTTCATTTCAGTGACTAATTCTATTTATTTTTTTATTGCGTGCTCGGAGGAAAAAGAAATTTTATTTTTTAATATGTTGTTTAAATAATAGGCAAGTTTGTAGATAGAGCAATTAATGTAGGTAAATACTGGTCTTACTGGAATTTTTACTTTATGCATTTTGGGTAGGCGGTAGGGGTTTAATACCGTAAATTAGATTTAAATTTTGCATTTAAAATAAATAAACCATTGTCATATTATTTTCCTTCACCTATAGAAAAAAATTAACCCTTTTCAAAAAAAAAAAAAAAAAAAAAAAAAAAAAGGGGGTTTATGCGAAATAAAATTTAATGGCTGTGATGCTAAACAAACGGGATAAACTGGACGATCGGTAAATCAAAGAGTGAAAGAACATATAAGAGCATAATAAGACCCGAAATTCCAACTTTGCTATCCATCTTAAAGAAAATAACCATATATTAAATAAAGATTCTGGAGTATAAATAAAACATCAAACAAAAGATTAAATGCCTAAAATTAAATGTTTATGAATCATTAGAAATAATAAAATCGTTCAAAATCAATCTATACTTTGTTTTAATTGACCAGCTAAACATTTCTAATAGCCCATTTTAAATTTTTTCCTTTTAAATTGGAATGGGAAAATAAAATTAGACATTGGGAAAATCCCATGGTGAAACCCCAAAAAATTAACTTTTTTTGACTTAAATTTTTGGAAACTTAAGTATATATAATCTATGAAACAATGTGCTGATATTTTGAAAATTGTGTTTTGCAACTGAAGATGAATGTTTAGCAATGGAAACTAGTTTTCTAATAAAATAATTCCAATAGAATGGGCAATTAATTCATCAATCCTAATTGTATTGATCCTTTTATACCATCATGCGTAACCCAAGTAAATGGATATTGATAAATTATTTGCAACTTCTGTGATGTTAAGTTCAAAAACATCAGCTATTTGATATGAAATTTTGATTTATTAGTCCTTGTCTTATAAAAAAATATAATCTTGGTGTTTTTTTTGATGTTTTGAATTGAGGCATGGATATTCCTTTTGGCTAGGGGTTTATAGTTTTCTTGTATAATTTATTTCACCCTCAAAGTGTAAAACGTTTTTTTCACACTAAAAAATGTAACACTTTGACACGCTATAGCTCTGTTAGTTTTTCACGGATCGAAAATTTGACTACAGTTTTCTGTTTAATAGAAAAGACTTGTATAACATATATATATGTTACATGTTATACATGATTGTATAACATTTGTCACTTGAACCTACTATTTAGAAAAAATGCATGCTTTGCCTGCATTTTTATGTGATGTGGCTTTTTTGACACGCTCTAGCTCTGTTGGTGATACTCGATGTAAAATTCTAAAATAATTTTCAAATAAAACATCATAGAAGTAGCAATTATACATAATTTCTGATTTTATATTTTATTCTTCTATTTGTTGAAGAAATCTTTGCCGTTTAGTGGATAATTAATTTTTGAAAGATTAATTCCAGTGATGATCTAGTTGTGTTCATTTCCGAGCCTCAACTCAAATATTTTCTTTTTAAATCATTAGTTTAAAAATGTAATACTTTGATATTATGAAAAAAAAAAAAAAATCATTAAATTATGGAAAAGATCAGTTCCAGAAACTTTTTATTAAAATTTAACTTGTTCAAGTAACGATTCATTTTGTTATCTCTATACAAACTATATACATTTATTTTTTTTATTTCAGATGCTGCAATTCACTTACTCGGTCGCAGCTTTGCTGTCAAGAATGACTGAATAGAACTCTCACAGATAAAGGGGTATTTTCAGTAATTCATTGGGCGTTGCATCTGGAAACATAAATATAAATGTTACTTTATACTATTATACTGAGATGCATTATATAGTTCTGCCTCAATACCTGATTATTTTAATTTTTTCTTATAAAATATAAAATTTATTTTATTTTTTTAGTTTAATACCTGTCTCCTGTTCGAATTACAGTGACTCACGTATTTGACGAAAATTTTTGTAGTTATATCAAACATATATTCTAATCCGATAATTTGTTTGTCAAAACCTATTTTATTACTTTGTTTACATAAAATATTGGTTACTCTTTTATTGTAATCCTCTTTCCTATCTGTATTGTAAACATTAATCACTCAATCGTTTTCATAAGACCTTCGAGACCACTTGATTAATTTTGTTAGTTTTAATCGTCCATTACTAATTATTAAAAATTCCTGTTTCTATGAAATAGTTAGTACGAAGCAATTTAACTTTTTTTTTTTCAATTCTAAACGCAATACAAAATATTACACAAAAATTAAAGTGTTCGGAAAGCAATTATAAATCAGCTTTTAAGTGGAGTTTCTCAACGTTCTTTAAGTATCAAATACGGATGCTCAGTAGGGATAAGTAACATTCGAAAAATGAATGTAACTCAATTGAAAATGATTGAAAAAAATAAAGCATTTCATATGCCTTTACTCTTAGATACTGTAAAACGCGGTAATATTTGCTCAATTCGGTCAGGCGAAGTAGATAATGCCTTTCAAATACTATGAAGATTAGGCGGTTTGATAATATTGACATCAGCGCTGAAGGAGTGCGCTGTGTCTTGAGACAAACTGGTTTGTGAGGAAGGGCAAAAGTTAAAAAGCCATTGCTAATAAATAGGCATAAAAAACTAAGGTTAGCATTCGCCAAAAAATATGTCTACTATACTGAAAATGATTGGTCAAATATCATACGGTCTGATGAGACTAAAATTAATATATTTGAATCTGATGGGAAATAATGGATATGGAAAGGACGAAATGAACAATCTATCTCCAATTATATGCGATTTTATAAATTCCTTGAGTCACTGGTTTGCATTATACTAGAAAAAAATTATTAAAAAATTTAAAACTGCATAATGTGAAATCATAGGATATTAATTTAGTATATAATGTATATATACATTTAATGGTCAACCCTTCATCAATTGGAAGATGGATGCATAAGATAGAAATATATTATGGAATCTCTTATAGTAAAGTAAGACCCAAGAAAGATAAATTCATACATATGCGATTGCTAGAGCGCATCAAAATATTGGCGAAATAGCTATATTTTGATAGCAAAACGGTAACTTCTAAAAAAAAAAAAAAAAAAAAAAAAAAAAAAAATACAAGTCAAAGATGTAGAACATATTGTCTACTTTAATTGTATAAATAGCAATTTAAGTATAAAGGAAAAAAACACGAAAAAACGCTTAGTTTTTGAGATATAGTCGAATAAAGAAGTGCCAAAATTCGATCAAAAAGTGCCCCAAAAAACAATGTTTTGGGTAACATTTTTGCCCCCATACTTCAAATTCGTGTTCAGCGACTCATAAAAATCATAAAGGATGAAAAAATCAAAATTGTAGCAACAATGGCTTCTGAGCCCCCCCATGTATTTGCTAATATGCCTGGCCTATAATTGTTCTAGCCAACTCAACAGCCAGTAGAAAAAAAAAAAAACATTCTTATAGAATCAATAAAGAATGTCGAATTAAAGGTTGTGTTCACGTACAAGGGCTTTTTTAATAACCTTTAGTTTTTAATTCTATATTTCATATTGTTTTAATTTATATCTTGTATAGTTATTCCCATTCTATTCATTGTACAAATGGGTTAATTATCATCATACCTATTGCCCTTAAGTGAGGCAGATTGTAATATTGATTCAATAACAAAAATTAATAAGACTAATTTTATAATGAAAAATTTAGGTTTCGTTCTGCACACTCAGATATCAGATTGTTGTTTTATTTCTTCTTAATCTACGTTTAATTTTCGAAATTGTGGATCTCATGGAAACCCTAATAAAGCGTATTTACATAAACAATCTTTATATATTAATACCGATATTGTAGTTTGAAAATGATTCAAAGCCTATAGAATCCTATGTATGACAAGTTAACAATCCAAGTGACAATTTTTTTTTTTTTTAATGAATTTTTAGATATCTGTTATGCTCATTTCCTTTTTGTGGACACCGTTACATTATCTGTTTTAATGTCTTGATTTAAAAGCAAAGTATCAACATTATAATAAATTATATAAAAACATTATTAATGTGAGATTTGAATTTTAAACAGAAACGAAAAGAATAATTATAAGTTATTATCTAAATAGTTAAGTTTATCTTATCTGTACTATTATAAAAAAGGAATAACCATTTTGTTTTGTGATCACTCACCGCTAGAACTATTGGACCAATCTGTAAACAATTTTAACTACATCATTTTCATAGTTCTAGAAAGATTTAGCAATAATAAAATTTACTGTTTTTTAATTGACTTGCTATTAAAAAGCGATAATATGTAGATAAAATTAAAGTTTGGAAACTGGCCTATAGTTGGCGAGTGCAACTCTACATGAGAGGTTAGAAAGGTGCGGTGTTATACAAATCCCTTAATTAATAATAAAATTTACTGGTATTCAATTAAATTACTGAAGATGATTTTTTATATATGGTGCGACATGTGGATAATAATATATTTACCGATCGAAAATGGTTACCAAATAAAAATGTCTGTCCTTTAGTACTTAATATTGTGTGTAAGAATATGATTCATGGGCCTTCAATTATAAGCACTGATAATGCAGTCCATTGTCCATAAGAGTTTCTTAATAGTCTTTGTCCATCTGTTTTATCAACTCAATAATTAAAATTAAAAATTGGATGCCCAATTATGGTTCTACGTAATCTTCAAACACCTAATCAGGGTAATTTTAAACAGATTAAATTTTTCTGCTTTACGTAAAATTATCATTGGAATAATAATGATCAATTGCTTATCAAGTTCAATCATTAGTTAAAATTATCAAAGTTCTTTACTTATGAGAGAACGTGAAGCTGTGATGGTGGATGCTAGTAAGTAAATAAAATAGTAAATATAGATGAGAAATTGATTGATATTAGTTTTACTCGTTTTATACCATCCATATCTATGATTTTCATTCGTAATTAAAGTATGAAAAATTTAAAATAAAGAAACAGGATTATAAAATATCCAGATTTAGGACACGATTTATTATTGTTGTGAGAGCGTTGATAAACAGAAGTTTGATAAACTTCCAGGGATTGGCCATTTAAATATTTTTGAATAAAAAAAAACGATTTGTTTTGAAAAATGACTAATTGTTAATTTAATTTAATTTTTTTCTCTTTATTTGTTATTTCCACACCTGTCACTCAATTCAATTCAAAAGTAAGGGAAGTTTAGTTGTCCTGAGTACTGCGTTGAAGATAGTTGTTATGGTGACTATAGCTTTTCTGGGTAAGTGCTGGAGTAGTTCGGCGGTGATCAAGTCATGTCCAGGAGCTTTCCTTTTAGGTCGTTTTTTAATCTCTGTGAGAACTTCAGAAGGCTTAAAGGCTGTTGGTGGCATTGTCAAAATTTTATCATTTTACTTCTAAAATGTAAATTCGGAAAAACAAAAATAGACATATTATTATCTTTTACTTTTTTTTCGTCAGGGATAAATTGAGTATGTTTGTTTTTGTTTGTACAGTTAATTAATTAATTAATAACGTAGGACTTCTATCTCTATGAATCTAAGTAATGAAAGTCATTACCTATTTAACTCGAAATCAAATACAAAGAACTTCATCGTTAATTTGTTTCCCTCTTTTTTTTTTTTTTTTAATTTTTTTTTCTTTTCACCTCTAGTACTGTACTAGGAGGCGCGTTAGCTACTGTAGTAGGTAAGGCGCTTGAATACTATGCTCCCGGGCCTGAGTTTGATTCCGACTAAAGGCAGAAAATTAATTTTCTTTTATTTCAGGCATGGCTCGGCTTAGGGGTCGGGGGACTCTCCTGGGGCGCATTCAGCCTTGTTTAAGTGGATACCATTAATCGTGGAAAAAAACCTGGCGGTTGAGCAGGTATTCAGGCCAAAGCTCCTCCTTTCACAACCGTTGGCTTAGAAACAGTACAAACTTACCTTAGTACTGAGCCTAATTTTTTTTTTTTTAAACTGATGTACCATTTTACTATACTAAAATCAGCAAATGTGAAATCATGTAAACAATAATAATGTCACGGATTGGTAAGAGGGATATAGCACCCATAAAAGAATACGCTTGAACTTCAGCTGACTTTAAATGTACTCCAGATGATCTTTCATTCAGCTCTTCTTTAGCCTTCGTTATGACAATTAGAGATTTCTATTATCGCATATTTTGTGATCTTTTGTTAACATCATTTGACATGTCATCAAATCGTTTGATACGCAATTAATAATTCTACGTAATTCTGTAAGCAAGGTGTCGTTAGAAACGTAGGGAGGTGAGTCCATTATTAGTCTTAACAATTGGAATTGTTAGGTATTTTCCAAGTAGGTGTCTTTCTAGCCTCTCTATAAACACGGCGTGCGAAATTTAAAGTAATTTAGTGTATATGTTACGGTTCTTTTTTGGTGGGTAATTTTAAAAATCTGTCCAATATGGAATATTGTAGTATCAATCGGAAGTTTAGCGTCTTACATTTTTTCTGACATGCGACTCCCATATCAGCCTTCTATCAAGAATTCTCAGCTATGTCTCTGTGTTTTTCTGTGTTCTAGATTATGGTGTATATAAACAGGTGTGTTTTTATGTAAATGTAACATGCGACGTAGTTAATTCTGAGTGTGACCAATATGTCACACTAGTGTCAGTGATTCCAGCATTAGGTTCTGTAACAATATTATTTTAATTTTTTTCCTTCTTAGAATCAGTTGAGATACAACAACCAGTAAAAATAACAGATTATTTTGCAATTTATTTCATAATATGTACTTATCATAACTTCAGATATATATATTTTTTTAACTTTAAATTTTATTTTCTCCTGTAATACAGTATTAAAATCAGCAAATGCGAAGTAATGTAAATAACAATAATGACATGGTTTGACATGCGTAGTTAATTTTTCTGTTGCTTTTATTCTTAACTTATTTACTATCACTGACTCAAAATATATTATAGAGTTAATTTTAAAAAAAATATATTTCTGATTAAAAAAAGTATTAGTCGAAAATTATTATTATTGCTAATCTTAACTATTAAATTAAAAAATAATGATAAAGATATGTTTTTTTTTCACTTTTAAAAAATAAATTCACTCTCAATAAATATCATCAAATGATTTTTAAAAATCGCTGATAAAAATTATGATCGAATTTTATTTTTATTTTTATTTTTTTTTATTATCGTTTTTATACCCTGATCTAGATATTAAATATTAAGAAATTATGTTTTCAGATGACAATGAGATCCTTGATAAAGTAAGACTTGTTGCTGTTATTCACTTTATTAGTAAAAACGTGAAGAATTGAAAACTAGATAAATTATTTTAACAATTGTCTAAATGAAATATCTTACTATTAATATCGATTTTTGATTTTAATAAGATAATAAATATTTTTAAAAATTATTCACTAATATCTATGAAGGTCTTTAAATTTTTTTTTTTTTAAAAAAGGAAAAAATTAAGCAGTATCCTTTGACAAAAAGGTAATTATTCAATTAAGAATAATTGGGAGAACCTCAACAACAAGAAATTATTAACATTCTCATTAGGGACTGCTGATTGGTACATAAATAAAGCAGCAAGTCACTGGGGCTAGTTTATATAACAAAGTCATGTTTGAGGAGAGGCAGTCGCAGCCTGGAGTCCAGCGAGTCATGAGGTACCAAGCGATCTCTGATTCGGATCTAGTAGACGGTCTTAGTGTGAGGTATCTCAAG
The DNA here is from genome assembly GCA_003667255.2 of Euschistus heros. Taxonomy (NCBI): domain Eukaryota; kingdom Metazoa; phylum Arthropoda; class Insecta; order Hemiptera; family Pentatomidae; genus Euschistus; species Euschistus heros. Next base: position 612,255 of record RCWM02000287.1, on the reverse strand, counting down.
ATCATCGGTCTATGGAAGGTTATCAACGACTACAGAACTTCTGGGAAGAGGAATTCTATAATAAAATGGGAACTAGCGATATTATTCTTGCTTGTACAGCCGTATATTATCTGTCAGTATATGAGCTATTTTCACATCGATGTCGACATACAGAAGCTACACTGTTGAATTTGAGTTCCATCACCGGTGCCCAGATGTTTTGTAAAATGCTCGTATTTTGGTTTCGGATAGAGAGTCAGTGCAGACTGTACAATTTGGTGAGAAAAGACTTTCTATATATACCCCTTCATAAACAGGCTCTTGCAAAAAAAATTTATAAAATCATTTCCAACAAATCGAATATATTTTGTAATATTGCTTTTATTATAAATGCCAGTTTAGTGACACTGTATATAGTTTGTCCTGGTATACCTGTTGATTACATCCTCTATCACACGGGTAACATGAACGAAGTCACTACAGGGAGAAAAAAATCTTGGGTGGCTGGTATCCTGTGCCTATGGACGAGACTCCTTATTTCGAAGCTATTTTCGTCTATGAAGCAGTCATTCATATATTGGGTGGAATATTTCTGGGTAGTTATGTCTGTATGTTTTTTCAACTTTTGATGTGCCTTTATTCGCAATTCACTGTTCTTGGATTTCACCTATCCACATTGAAGTTCAACCCTGAAAGTGATAAGAAGAATATAGGTAATAAACAAAAGGATTCAGAAATATACAAAGAACTATATGGGATCGTAAAAGAACATCAAAAACTTTTAAACTACGCTAATGAACTGAGGAGTGTGTACAATCCCCTAGTAACAATGGTTCTAGGAATGGGTCTGCTTGTCTTGATAATTTCTGTTTTTCAGTTTTTATTCGTAAGTACAGTTTTCATATTTTCATATTATATAATATGTAATGGATAAATGAATATTGGATTTATATTATATTTTTTTATTAGGGAAGTACAGGAAATCCATTGTTTATATTTAAATCGTTGCAGTTTGTTGCTTATCAAGGTATAGAAGTCTGTATGTTCTGCTTTGGTTCTTCATTTGTAGAAACAGCGGTAAGTGTTATTCCCTCAATATTTTGTTAACAATAATCTGAATTACATTAAAGAACATGATTCAAAAATAAGTTATATAAATATAAGCTTAAATTAATATTTAAAAAAAAAAATCGATGATTTCACAAATTCTACCTTTAATAATTTAATAATTATGTTTGTGAAATTTTTATTGATTACTCTGTTTTCTAAAGAATAACGACTAGTAAAAAATACTCAAAAATATGATGTTTGTAAAGTATTTAATACCTAAAATCTACAACTTGTGGTCAATTCCATATTCATCAACCTATCAAAGGGGGACGATCAATTTCTATAATATCTAATATAGATAAATATATTTTTAAAATGCATATATATACTTTTTTGTTATAATGTTTTTTCATTAACATTTCGACACGCTCTAGCTCTGTTGATGTTGGCGGATAACAAATTTGTTGACAATATCCTTATCAGAAATTAAATGAAAAATATTTTTTGTTACATAAAATTTTTAGGAACACTAGGACCTATCGTTTAGGAGCTATATCGGTCTGATATAGCCTGACGAAAATGTCAGGTTTTAACGTTTTTTTTTTTTTTTTTTACTTTCAAAAAGTGCAACGCTTTTTCAGATTGGAAAACATTTGGACACACTCTTTCGTATTTCGTATTTATGAAAAAATATTTTCTTCGTCTATTGGACCCTAGCAGATGTGGAAAAATTTATATCTATACAATTTATTATTAAAACAATTAAATTTTAATGAAGCTAAATACAAAGAAACAAAAAACTCCTTATTAACTGAATCAGATTTCAACTTCCTGAATTGATATTAAATTAATATGAAACTTTATAAAACTTAAATAAATTAATAGACTTGAAAGTAAAACTAATGCATGCAGAAAATAGTCTAAAACTGAATATGAACGAATCAATAGAAATCTTTTTATTCAGACTGTTCTCAAATATAATTAGACTATTTTATGGTCTGGATGAATCAATTTATGCCTTTCCTATTCATATTAGAAAAATCACTTTTTTTTTTCACCAGCCTTGACTAAGCATTACAATATTTTTATTTTAATAATTTTTTAAACTTATCTCATCCAGAAAGTATTACATTCTTCCACGAAGAGGTCAAAAAGGAATATAGATTGACTCCTTGATCCATTTAATCAATATGCCCCCTCAAAAAAAAAAAAATAAATAAGAAAAAAAAATGAATAAAGAACCTCATATTATATAATAAAATAAAAAAAGTAAAGAACCTCAAATAATAAAATATATAAATTGAAAAAAAATACAATAAAATAGATTAAATTAAAATATATAAACAATAATTTTCATGCCTTCAAAATATTGATTAAAAAAAAATTGTTTACAATGATAACATAAATATTTTAAAATTGGAACTTGAAGAAAAATCTGGAATTAATTTTGTACAAAAAAAAAAAAAAAAAAAAAAATCTTTTTTTTTATTTAACCAGACTAAAACGATGGGCATTTTTCTGTCGTTTTGTAACAGACAAACGTTTAAACCATCCGATTAATTACAAGAGACTCATTTACATGAGGTAATTAGACCTTGGACAAACAAAGTTGAGCTTTGGAGCTCCACTAAAATATCCATCATCTCGAGAAAAAACATATTATTAAATTAAAAAAAAAAAAAAAAAAAAAAAATACTTCTTAGACTGATAAAAGGAGGAGTTAACATTACCTTACTACAATGGATAATGCTTGTTGATGCCATTGCCTTTGAACCTCCGGTTCTCTTGTCTAATAGTCCTAAATTATTTAGAGTTATGTCGTTCAATTAGAGGATTCTTAATTTAACTGAGACTTTTTATTTAAAATCATTGATTTTTTTTGGAAAATTGAGTCCAAGAGCCTCATTTAATTTTTCAGCATTGCAAACACTCTTTCTAATCTTCTTTTCGCAGACAGAGCTCAGACCTTCAGTTCTCCATCTACAGCAGTGACTGGTACAAGGCTGATTTCAAGTTCAGGAAGGCCGCCCAGATGGTGATGATGAGAGCAAAAAGAGGGTTCACTCTTACTGCGATCCAGATGTATCCGGTCAACGTGGAAACGTTGATGGCAGTAAGAAATTTTGTAAAACAGAATTTATCAGTTGGAATTAAAAGTAATTTTGTATAGATATATTAATATATATTTCTCATCATTTTCTTATCAACATTAATAAAACTGAATTCGTTTTAATTGGATGATTTTGATAACAAATCCTTACGAAATTATATTACAAGTAAATGATAAAAATAAATTAAAGAAGCTCCGCAAAATTTATTATTTTTTTTACAGAAAATTAAAAAACAAATTCAGGATATTTTCTTAATTTTTCAAACTCCCTATATTTTTAATCAATTAATTATTGGCAGTGATTATACTGAATTAATATTATTTTGATAGATAAAACTGGTTATAACTCTATATGCATTTATACTACCAGTGGATGATTAAAATAAATCAATAAAGCTTGGCAAAATCTATTCTTTTTAATATACTTATAACAAATCTATGGCATTCAGTCATTTTTTTAAAATCTTAAAATAAATAAAATAATACGGCAATAAAGTTATATAGTAACAGGATTAGTCAATAAACACGAAGATAAGACACTACAATACGGTCGTCAAACCGGTTCTACTGCACAGAATGGAAACTTCTTCCCTACCCAGCCTAAGGAAAATGTTTTGGATAGAAAGAAGAATGCTTAGAAGAATTTACGTCCCAAAGAAGACACAAGAAGGCTATTGGTTGAGAACTAATAAGGAAATATACAAAGTAATAAATGATTTGGATAAGGACAATAATAAGAAGATTAATGTTCTACAGGCATATGGTAAGGAAGCACCCTAAGAGATTAAATGAAGAAATCTTCTATAAAATGAGAGGATACATTAGAGCTGGGGGTATATCAAACAGATGAAGGAAGAAACGGAGAGACCGAAAATAACAGACGAAGACTGTTTCGATAGGGATGAATTTAGGAAAAGAATAAAAAAAATTATGGTCCTTGTGGGAAAGAGAGATGCGAGAAAAGAAATAGCTTGGACCGTAGAAAGAATGAAGGAGCAGTCTGAAAGAATGGAGAATATGAGGGAGAGAATGGGTATAAAATAATTAAAAATAATGATATTTGCGTGATCACATGGGCCGTTCTTTGAAAAAAAAAAATAGTGTTTAGGAAATTTTATAAACTTTACAAATCCTTTAGGACATATAATGATACTAATGTATCATTATTATTATAATTAAATGTATATTTGAGATTGATTTATTTTTATAAAATCTCATTTTATCTTTTTTCATACTGAATATATGTGACAGAATTTTTTAAACGACAGTATTTCAAAATAATGATAATTACTATTCAATATTTAAACAAATTCAAAAAGACGCACTTAATAATTTATAGCGCATCGATGATAATTACTTCAATTAGCTTACATCAAAATCCGAAATATCGGCGCTCCATGTATAAGGTTTTTAAAAAAATTGGATGTATTGTTTATAAAACCTGACTGCAGTCCTATCATCTTCAACCATTTTACATTATTATAAGAATATGTATATTTTATTCTTAAATTTAACTTACTTTATTTACCATTTAGGTTTTAAGTATATTTATTTATTTTGCTACGGATCACATATTCGGTTGCAGATGCTACGGATCACAAAGTAAGCATTTTAAGAGGAAGATAGGTTGCAGCTTTATGCTTTCAAGGATGACAGAATAGCATCCTCATTTGTTTAATGTACTACATGTTTCAATCTTCAGTTGTGAATTCTCTACACTTTTAAGAGACCAGAGATAGTGTGTAATGGAGCAACATACAAGCGAAAATATTTGTTGTTTCAATATTCTATTATTATACTTAAATATAGCGCATAATTACTTTATTAGAGCTTTATTTTAAAAATATACTAAAATGATTCGACCTCTTTTTTTTGTACCCATTTCCTCAGGGTGTGCATGTTGTAAGAGCTATGCATAGAGGATGTGTGTGAACAGCAACGTACTGAATAACTGGTTTTCTAAGCTTTCTATTAATTTTTAATCAGAATAATAATCATTTGATGAACATATAGAAACAAAAAAGATAATTAAGTATTGTAATCACAAAACTTTTTTAGACTTATACAAAGTCAATGAATACAAAACCCATAAGAATTTAAATAAGGATTACTGATGACATTAACATAAAAATATGAATATACCTTAGTTCTAATATAAGGAAGGTCATCTTCAAAATATTTTTCTTTACTTGAACAAATTATTTATAACATATCCAGATTTATTTTTATTAATACTTTATAGCCAAATTTCATAATATTTAATTCTGGTCATTTAGTAAAAAAATACTAAATAATAAAATAGATATTTTAATTTGAATTGACCAGCCAACTCTCACTCGCAGGTGTACCATAATAGCAGCAGAAACTTTTTTTCAAAAAATAAATTTTTAAGGTTTTATTATTTATCTAACATTAAATAATTTGTAATGTGTAATAACGTTCGCATTAACTAATATATTTTTTTTTTTTTTTAGGGGTGCAGATATTAAACTTTTCTCTTTTCTTTTACTAACTCATCTTTTGACAAAGACATTGCCTTTTGGATAGGAAACTATACATGTTTTGGTGTAACGTTTTTTTCACCCTCAAAAATTAAATACTCTGACACGCTCTAGTTTCTGTTGTTGCTCGAATCAAAATTTTGACGAAATTTTCTTGATCAGAAATTTAATAGTTAATATTTTTGTTTCAATTCAACCCCTATTTTCTCTCAACTTTATTTATTTCGAATAATCATTTATCGTTAATTTTATCATTGAATTAATTAATGTGATAATTTTAATTCTAAAATGTAAATTGGAAAAATCAGTCGATTATAGATAGACATATCCATGATATATTGATTTTTCTAATCAGGGAGAAGTTGAGTTTTTGTACTGAATTACTATATACCAAAACTTTTATGAAATTATATATTTTCTCTTTAATCAATATTTACCACTTTAGTTTTTGACCAGAAAGGAATTCCAAGAGATTAATGGAGTGCATAGGTAATGGTCGACTTTATGCGTTAAAAAATATAAACAAAATCAGTTGTCAAACCTCAAAAATAAATTACTAAGCATACATTCAAATAAAACAGTTTCAAAGTAAAGATTAACTTTAATCATTACCAAGTTATTGGAAATAAGAAATCATAAGATATCTTTAAAAAGAAGATATCATAGCAATGATATGGTATAATAACTGATACAGGAGAAATATATTGAATGACCCATTATCAAGATGAGATAAGAAAAGGTATCGTGGAGTGGAAATGGCTCTTGAATTAATAGCATACCATGGAACGAAACATATGTATGTCCATAAGGTACAGCATATAAGAAAAATATCTTAAAACAGTTAGAATTCAACGTTAAATTACCAGTATACTCGTGCATGAAATACTGACTAAGCGATCAAATAACAACATTTCTGTCTCCTATAGAATGGAAAAAATACTTACTTGAAAACCTTTTAGCAAGTAGACCTAGAAGAAAATCCGAAGAGCATATCGCTGTGAAACATTATTAGATCGCAAAATATTATGATATTAATGGCTAGGAATCTATTCTCGATCTAAAGCGGTTTTTTAATTGGGACAAAGAAATGGAATACGATAGGCTGAAAGAAGGAAAAACGTGAAATAGAAACAAGTAGAAGCCATCAAGTAATTTGTACTTGAGCCGAAAGTAATTTATTAGACTGAATGGAATGTTGTAAAAGGTAATCCAATTATAAAAGGGCGTCAACCAAGGAGATAACCTGAACCTATTGCTTTGTATACCATATATTGTAAAGTTACTTCTATATGTATCACAAATCACAGAGAAAGCATCTCGCCCAAAGGAACTAAGCCCTTATAACATACAGACACTATTATAAGCAAACGACACAATTCTAGTTTTGGATACACATAAAAAAATTACGAAGTGGTTGCAGAATGATATTATGAATAAGCAAAGATAGGGCATATATCTCTGGTTAGCTATAACTAGTTAAGTCGTCTTCTCCTTAAATTGCGTTATGATGATCATTGTTAAACTATTGGGCTCTAACAAAATTGGTAAATGTTTGTAACTTTAGATCCCAATAATTTTCCGTTAGGAGATTATTGTTAATAGAGTATGGATAGGTTTCACCAATAGTGTAGAAGCCCAGCAGTTAAACAATTATTAACTTACCGCAATATTATGTGGATATAACTAATTATGGTTAGACCAGAGATATGATGTAAAATCTGATATAAAATTTTGCAGTTTTACTTAAATGAAAACCTAAGCTAGAATAAACTTATTAAAAAATAAGCTTGTAAGTGAACTTATGAATTTAAATTAAACTCCATGACGAAAAACGACAAGAAACTGCCCATCGTTACAGACTAATTTAACATTTACTTGACAAATGTTTAAAACTCCCAATTAATTACAAAAGACTTATTTACAGGACTATGATTAGACCTAGTTGGATCTACGGATTTGTGCTTTGGGCTTCACTAAAGCATCCAATTAATCTCGTATCTAATATTTACAATGCAAAATCTTACGAAAAATCCTCAATGCTCCTTACTTTGTCACCAATAAACTTATCCATAATGATCTTAATGTTCCATATGTTGCTATTTTAGCCCAAACCAGATAGCTATCCTTTCATAGTAAGCTCAATAACAATTTTTTTATATCAAAAATAATAGTTCATTATCATCGTTTTTATTATTATTTTTTTTTTTTTTGATTTATTGTTACATTAATAATTATTCGAATTTATCATCATTAAGTACATTTTATTTCAAATCCTGTTTAGTTAGATGCTGTTTATTATTTTATTTCATTCGTAGTACGTATTGCTATGAAAATTCCATTAAAAATCTGGTAGTTATTATTGTTCAACACCTATCTTGTTATAATCTTATTATAACAATTATTATAATCAATAACAATCATTATTATTATTATTATATTACTCAGCAACTTTTACATTACTGTGATTCATTACTCGACAACTTTTGGTATCATCTCTCGTTTTTTTTTTTCCCAATTACCGATGCATAGTACGTATATGGAGAAATGGTGAGCTCGAAATGAGATGTAAAGGACTAATGAACTGTTTTATTAGATTTATTTTCGGAATCCCCTGATGTTCTCACATATCTCACAAGTGTCCTGAAATCGGGCGGCTTTACCACTATTTCCGACGTCAATAATTCCCAGGTGCACTCATATATCAATTCTTGAAAACAAAAACCCATCTATATTCATGAACTACTTACTCTGCGTTTCTCCATCCACCTCTTAAATACTAGAACACAACCCATCAACCTGTAGACTCCTGCGCATCGAACTGCATCCTTCAAAAAATCCTTTATTATCCGCGCATCCTCTTCATGAAATTCATTGTCCGTCTCAATTCAAAAATACTCCTCTGTAACTTCCTTTAAACACCACCTATTTCTTTATCTCCTGAATTTTCAATCTCCCAAGTAAATGTAAAACATGAATATTTATGTTATATACATTATAATATTATACATAAGAAGTATAATTATATTATACATTAGATATTACATTAGATTATATATATTATAATTATTTTTCGACATGTTTTGGGTTTGAGCAATTGCTCAGTTGAGGGTCAGTAAGGACATGCACAAATGACTACGTGAAAGAAATCAGAGCTATCCTGAAGATGGAGCAATGCACTCCGAAACATGTCAAAGATAATTAAAGATTAATAGGAGTTATGCCTTTAAAAGAAATAAAAATTAAATCTCCTTCAATAAAATAGTTGATAGATTAAAGTATTGACTTTGATCTATAACTTTTGGTCAGCTCCACATTCATTAAACATTCATTCACCAAAGGGTCTCTAGAAATTTCTACATTATCTGGCTTACTATCTTACAAATATAGCGACTTTTTTGGACAGCTCATTACAAGTCAGAATGATATTTTTAGACTGACTTTGGTGCGATATGTCTTATGGTTGGGGATCTATACATTTTTGGTATAACGTTTATTTAACTCTTATTTTGACTCGCTCTAGCTATGTTAGAGTCGTTCGGATCGAAAGTTAGCCCATAGTTTCCATATTGAAAATTAATTAGAGAATATTTTTTGTTATATAACATTTGTTGCTAGGAACTGCTGTTTAGGATTCATATTGGTTAGAATGAAAAATGTAACATTATTCGTTTACGTAAGGGTTAGTTTGAAACGTTTTATAGCTTTGTTGCTGTGTGTTAAAATCGAAAATTTGCGGATATTTTTCCTAATCATAAGCAGTAGATATTAGATGCAGATATCCATGATCTATCTTTTTTTTTCAGTCAGGGAGAAATTGAGTTTCAGCATTACAATTTTAAGGGAGTCTGGACCAATTTTCCTTTTTCACAGGCAACCCCTTTTTTTCCTCTATCTTGGACTTCTTTCTCTCGAATTTTTGGGTCTTTGTCTTAGCATCATGTTTCTATTTTGAGTTTCACATAAGAATACATTGAGAAATCAATGTTATTTTATCTTAAAAATAATAAAATTAATGATATTGCTTCAAATCAAGGGGGTTTTATAAAAAGTCTTCAATGTATTATTATTTTGCGTTTTCGATACTTTTTTTATTTTTTTATTTTATGAAGTATAAACCATATTCATAAAATAATTAATAACTCATTTCCATGTTCAAGGTCTCGTTTACCTTGACCTTTAATTGAATAGAAATTACCTTGAGATAAGACCAATTTATCATCTCTCAATTGATAAGAGTATCCTTATTGGCTATCTATTATTTCTTCCCTCATCTTTCCGGTAATTGAAACATCAATTAACCATACAGGTCCTTATTGACAGTTTATATTTGATAATCAGGGAGGCCGTGGGCTATCAGTGCAGCGCTTGCAGTCAGCCATGAGCTACCAACCAGTCATAACGGACTCCAACATCATCGAAGGTCTCAGTGTAGGCTACCTCAAGTTCTTCGGAATATGGAGCGTCATCAAAGACAACAGGGCCTCTGGGAAGAGGAACGCGATAATAAAAATCAAAGTATTTATAACCCTCTTGCTAGCTTTGCCTTATATCTTCTGCCAGTACCTCAGCTATTTCATGATAAAAGTTGATATTCAAAAAGCAACATTTCTTAATTTACATACTTTTCCCGCCTTGCAAATGTGCTGTAGAATCCTTTTGTTCTGGTTCCGTTTGGACAGCCAGAGCAAATTATATGATTTGATAAGAAAAGATTTTCTTTGTATCCCAGAGAGTATACGTGATGAAGCCAATAAAATTTATATAAGAATTGCCAAGAGGTCAAATTTGTTGTGTATGGCTGCTTTCCTGGTGAATTCCAGTATCGTGATCCTTTCTATTGCTGATCCTGGAATCTCTGTGGACTATATACTTTATTATACCGGGAATATGGGTGCGGTGACAACTGGGAAGAAGAAGATCATGGGAGGTTGGTATCCTATCCCCATCGACAAGTCTCCTTTCTATGAAGTCATTTTCGCTTATGAAGTCATTGTTATGACCTGGGGAGGATTATTTCTTGCTGTGTATGTTTGTTTGTTTTATCAAGTTCTGATGTGCCTGTATGCCCAGTTTACTGTTCTTGGCCTCCACTTTTCATCTTTGAAGTATGGTCCTGGTTGTAAGTTTAATTCCAAAAACCAAAAGAAGAATTCATTGATTTACAAAGAACTCCGTAACATTATAAACGCTCACCAGAAGCTGTTAAGGTATTTATCAAAGTGCAATTTATCAATAAATATTATAATTTATTTTACATAAATCAATCTACTGGTAGTAGGCACAAAGATAATTAATGTAATTTTACTGAACCAAGATTTCCCTTCGTATTTATTTAAATTATTTTTATCAAGTGCATGTAGCCCAAAATATAAATGAATTTAAAAGAAATTAAATTAGATTTAATTTGAGACCTGCACTGTGCCTGCAGTATATATTTCTAAATGATACTGGAGATCGTTCTCAATTATTGTTTCTCATTTTTTGTAAACTCTATTACTATATTTCAGGGAGAGTAACAAAAACAAGATAGAAATAATAATATAAAATAATTAATAGACAACTTCAAAATATCAATTAATAGCTAGAAACAGAATAAATATACGTAAAATTAAACTATACATTTGTATTTAAAATGGTGTGCATTTTTTTTGTATTTGAATTGAAGTATACAAGCAAAAAAAAAAAATATTTAGTAATATTTTTTTTTATTCTACATTTTTTATTCAATAGTTAATATGTCATCTACTTCAAAGATAAGAAATAAATCTATTTTTATGTTTATAACATAAGAAATAGATCTACTTCAAAGGTTATGGCATAAGAAATTGATTGATCTGACAAAAGGTAAAATATAGACCTATTTTGAATTATATTTTAAAACTTACACTGGTCTTCAATTTCAATTTGGGACAACGTTTCCTACATATTTAAAACCATGTTTCTTTATTACTATGCGTGTGATTGGCTTCTGGCATATTTAATTTAAATAAAAAAATATATTGTGTTTTAATAATTGTTTACAAGTAAAAAATCTCTTTTCAATATTAGTATTTATTGAACTTTTAAATTGAATAAAATAGTAGATTACGTTTAATTTTTAATGGAAAGAAATCGTATAACTTTTTATTTCAAGAGGGTTCCGATTATGCTCGGAAACCATACTATGGATATCTGTACTATGTGTACTAATTTATAAATTTTATGACCTCCCATATTAATTTACTCAATGAAATTTATGTTGTAATAATTTATATTTTAATATAATATTTAATATTTTTAGTTATGCAAACGAGCTGAGAAGCGTGTACAATCCCTTAGTGACAGTGATTTTAGGAATGGGAATTTTCGTGTTGGTTATTGCAGTTTTCCAGTTCTTGTTTGTAAGTATATATATATATATATATATATATATATATATATATATATATATATATATATATTAAACTCTAAATTATGGCTACACCCCACTTTATATGTACATATACAATACCAAAAGATAATTAACAACAAAATCAATACAGACATAAACATGGACGGTGGCAAGGATGAAGATAACGTAGGCTGTACTTAGTTCAGGAGTGACAGGCAAGGGAACGTTATAGAACAGCAATACAAACTTGCTCCATGTTGTTCTAACAATCAAGCCAAGAAACTAGCTTTATTAAAATCGCTGGAATATCTTTTTGCAAACCCCTTACATTCTCTTTCTAACATTTACATTCACACTGACATCATGAACGTTACATACACCCTTAAGTAACATAAACATCCATGACCCACTGACGGGGGAAATCAGGAATAATATGATCAAACTAAAGATATTAAAAGAATCTGTCAGGTTAAAATAGGTGAAAGGGCATGCTGGGGACGAGGGCAACGAAAGACAGCAAGGAGTGAGCTACCTACTTCTTTCAGCAAGGCTCCGATCTCACACCTCAGGGCATTAATTACAAAGAATTTAGTGAATAGATGGAACACATAATGGCGAACCACAAGCAAATCACCTAGTAAATACAAATACATTCCGAAAATAACACTACATAATCAGAAACAGATACACAGTAGCGATTATAAATTGACACAATTTCTAACAGAACACGGCAACACCAAATCCTACCTAAAACGGTTTAATATTATACTAGCTGACACATGTGACGATGACGGTTAAATCCAAAGTTTTACACATTCTTTACGATTGCAAATTATTTGACAGACAAAGGCATAAATTAATTCAAAGTGTAATTTAAAAAAATGGTACCAGACCTGAGAAAGAACATATACTTTTTACCAAATTCAGAACTAATTTAGTTAAACTCACCAAAAATATCAATTTTGATTTGATTAGCTGACGATGTGCTTATCAAGTTTTTATTTTTTTTTCGATATTTTTTTTTTGTTTAAATATTAATTGTTTTATAGTTCTTTAGATTATTTTGTATTAAATTTTATTTTATTTTTTCTAACCAATAATTAAATATTTACATACAAAATTTTTTTTTACAACCACACAAAAGCACATATAATACAAAATTCATTTCATTATTGTAATATCACATAAATTGTATTGTTGGCTGAATATAATCATTCATATGCGAAATAATACAATGTAACAGATATCATACATGTAGTATAGGTATATACAATACAGGTGTAACGGCATGGAACATGTAAAACATTAATAAACGGTTCTTTTATGGGGTTACCATAAAAGAAAAAAAAAATATTATCTATTTATTTTAAGTACAAGAATGTTTATAAAAGGATTGATAATATAAATAGTTAAGGACAATTATAAAACCATTATAATTATTATGAAATTTTCGATCATTTGATGTTTTTTTTAATATTAATAATACCACCTAATTAACAGGTTAATTTATATAATTGTAAGCAATATTTATTTTATTTTGCAGGGAAAAACAGGAAACCCAATGTTCATTTTTAAGTTTTTTCAGTTTCTTACATATCAGGCTATCGAAGTCACAATGTTCTGTTTCGGTTCTTCGTATCTTGAGACTGCCGTAAGTATAAAAAACATATGTTAGATATATAGAATCTGAAAATGGATTACAAAAAATATTTAGAATTAATTAATTATTATAATGAAATATTATTTATACCAAATAAATATGTTAATTAAATATAACAACATTTATATTATTTTGCAAAATACTAAATCCGATACACTTCATGGGCTGTTGGGTTTGTATAATGGGACTTTTTTGCTTAGGCAGGACGGGTTATCCTACAGGTTGCCAACTTATTCTAAACAGGGTGGGAAGGTCAAGTTTCATTCCATGGCTCCGCCACAAAATAAATTTTAACCCACCCATATAGGGTTCGAACCCACGACCTGCTCTTTGATACCCTCTCCCCAACTCTCTCAGTCATCAAGTCCCCTTTTATGTTCAGTGTCTTGGTTAAACTTATCCTCTCCTAAATAACTCCGCTCAAATCCCTATTTTTTGATTTATTGGCATTTTGACTATTGTTTGTGACTAAAATAAAGTAAATAATTTGACAAATCAACTATTAAACAATACGTACTCCAGTTTATTTATATTCAAAATTTATTATTGAATTCGTTTCAAGTCACGGGTTTTCAGTTAGATGCAACGCATTTCACAACGTGAAAATTTTTTTTCTCAAAAGCTTTTATATTTTCAGTCACTCTATGTGGTTTTCAAGTTCTGAAATTTAATGTAAAATATTAATAAATAGAATCTAAAGAATGAAATTAAAAAGGCGGAGGGATAATTAGGGAGAGGTAAGTAGGTGATAGAGACGGTAGGTTCTGGCCATGTCCTGCTTGATCCTGCTTTTGTGAGATGCCTGTCAAAGTTGTTCCCAAGATATAAGGTGGAGTAGGAGATGGGCTGTTCCTCATTGTCCACAGTGAAGTGCTTTGGCAGTCTCTGGGATTTTCTGTGTTTGGCAAAAGACATCACTATGGCGTCAGTCTTTTTGGGTTAACCTTGATTCTGCAGGTCTTTCAGTCTTTAACCTCACCGATGTTAGAGGTTGCTCTCTGAACCATGTTGAGGGCTCGGCCAGGATGCTTAATGGATAAGACTGGTGCCGTAAAGATGTTGAAGAGGATTGGTCCCAGTACTGACCTCTGAGGAACACCACTTCGTAGAATATGTTAGACAATTAACAAAAGTACCAAAATACTGGATTAAACGGGAAGAGAGCATGTCCTATTATTTTTTTTTTTAACTTAATAATTAATTCAATATGCACTAGGACCTACCGTTTTAAATATATAATGATGAAAATTAAAAAACTGACGATTGAAACACCTATATTTTCCCAACTTCGTTTACTTCGATTAATAATTAATTGTTACTTCAATTTAAATAATACAGGTAGGCGGGAAAAGTTAATAACAAGGGCATAGACGGTCAGGATTAAGTCATTTAATTTGAAAATTTATCTAATACAAAAAAAAAAAAAAAAAAAATAGGCATTGACGATCAAGGGGGCAACACCTAAAACCTGTTCCAGTTTATTCTTGCTAAATTTTGTATTCTTTGTTATAATCCATGTAGTATGCATTTAAAGCATTTCATCTAGCTTATTTCTAAAAAAACTGTTTAAGGAACTGTCATTTGATATTTTTAAAATACAAGTGGTTTTTTTAGGAGTAAAAGCTAACACTTCCATTAAAAAAAAAAAAAAAAAAAAAAATCTATAACACATAGTACTATGCAACATAACATTCTATAAACAGGTCTAGTTTTAAAATTTATAATTTATAAACTTTGACAATGCAACGTTCTCTCAAATTTACTTTTCACAGACAGAGCTCAGATCTCCAGCTCGCCGTGTACAGCAGTGACTGGTACAAGGCTGATGTTAAGTTCAGGAAGGCGGCCCAGATGATGATGTTAAGGGCTAACAAAGGTGAGACCTTGACAGCCATCAGGATGTACCCGGTCAACATGCAGACCATCATGTCGGTAAGAAGAGTTTGTATTGGGTAGCAAATGTTTGGACTGAATGTCATCAACTAAATATAATCAGTGAATCAATTGTCACATAGTTCTAAAACATACTGAAGTTTCAAAACATCAGCACTTTGCTGCAGAGATTATACTTACTCGTATTAAAGTTTTTAAAAATTTAATACTAAACAAAGTCGAAAAGAAATTAAGAAAATTAGATTTAAATCCTGCACTTAAAATAGATATATCACTGTTATCATGATTCCCTTAAAAAAAAAAAAAAAAAAAAAAAAAAAAAAAAAAAAAAAACACTCTTTAAAAAACGATGTATACGAACTAAAACTTAATGACTGTAAATCTAAATACACGGGAAAAACTAAATGATCAGCCAAATAAGTATTTTTTTTTTTTATATATATTTATTTACACCTGTTCATTAAAATTTGACCACCAGTGAATGTGTTGTAAGAATGTAAACCGCTTGAAAGGCATGAGGCGGAGCAGAACCCAGCTTTATTTTCATTTTATTTTAGTCTTGGAGGTCTCTCATCCAGCTTCTTTTTAGTCTTCTCAGTGTGCTTTCGAGAATATGTGTTGCTTTTGGCCTTGTCGTATATAAGTCTATTAGGATGTCTATGTAATTATTCGTGGAATCGTTTGTAATAAGTAGGTTTATATTTGTTCTTTAACTGTTGGTATGCGTAGGTCAGTAGGTAAAGTTATGTTGCTTACGTACCATGGTGCTTTTGTGATTTTACTGAATGTTTTTGCCTGGAAGGTTTGGAGTTTGTTAATATGTGTCTTTTTAGCTGTCCCGTATATCGGAGAAGTGTATGTCCAAATAGGTTGCAGTAAGAATAAGAGTTAATTTTTTGTATGAAGTATAAAGAATAAGTAGTAGAGTTAAACGTTTGGGAAGGATTGAATATAAAAGTCTTAGTCTTTGGTTGAGCGTTATAATTTTTTTTCTTTATATGTGGACCCCATGTCATTCTTCGGTCAAACATTTGACCCAGGTAGTGTAGAGTGTCTGTTTGAGAAATTGGTGTGCTGTCAAGAAAAATGGGTGAGCATGTTTCACGTCGAAGTATTGACGTAAAATAAGGATTAAAACAATATATAAGATAATATAATAGTAAGACCCAGAATTTAAACTTATCTATCCAGTTAAATGAAAATAACTATAAATTCTATAAAGACTGAGAGTGAAACTCATACATCAAGTAGAAAACAGCCTAAAATTAAATATGTATGAATCATTAGAATCCAGTTTTTTTAAATAAAATATTTCCAATAGTCCAATTTTAAATTTCAGTGCCAACGGGAAAACCAATTAGACGTAAGAAATACCTAAAAAAAACCTAAGGTTTTAACCTACCTGGCCCTTTTATTTTCCCCCTTCCACTCTTGATGTCTTTCAGAAGTCTGTTTTGTCTCTTGAAGTGATTACCAATATAATAGATTTATAGTATTTCATATATAAAAAACTTTGATAAGTATAATCTATTTAACAAAGTGTTGATGATTTGAAAATTTTGTATGTTTTAGAACTGATCATGAATGGTTATATTCGAAACTAGTTTTCAAATAAAACTATTCCAATAGAAGTGGCAATTATTTCATCAATCTTAATTCTATTGATCCATCTAAACCATCATGCGTACCTCAAGTTTTAACTAAGCTACTCATCTGTCATTACTTTTGAAGATTGAAGGGGTATCCATTACTACTTGGATTAATGATACTTTTTTTTCACTTGAGATCTCAATTAGCAAATAAATGTTTTTTTTCTCCTCCACAGTTATGTCGTTTCCCACTAAGATAAACAATAGAATACCCTCAAGAAGAAAAAAAAACTCAATAAATATGAAAATCAAGCAAAAGGAAAATACGGGGAATGCGAAAAAGCCACGATAATCGTGAATATTTTACAAAGGTTCAATATTAGTGTAAAGCATTTAATACCAATTGGGTACAGCCGTTTTATTGATTAAGAAACGAAAATCAGGTGGAAAAAGTTAGCTTTTTTTTTACGTATGAAT
The DNA here is from genome assembly GCA_003667255.2 of Euschistus heros. Lineage (NCBI taxonomy): Eukaryota > Metazoa > Arthropoda > Insecta > Hemiptera > Pentatomidae > Euschistus > Euschistus heros. The sequence goes on along the minus strand of RCWM02000287.1, from coordinate 594,626 downwards.
GTAAACAGATTACATCTGGTATTGTTTCAATTCGAAGAAACTATTCATATTTTTGATTTATGGTCCTATAATTTTACAAATAAAAAAAAATAAAAATATTTCACGCAAAGCCACCGAAGGATACTACTTTCAGATCTGCAATATATATATATAATTTTAAATGAAATAATTTTTTTTTCATATATGAATTTTTTTTAAATAATTACTATTATTTATTATTTTTTTTTAATAATAGTATTTTTTTTTGTTTATAGATTCTGCACTTCACCTACTCTATGGCGACTTTGATGTCTAGAATGACTGAGTAGGAAATCACCATATAAACAGAAAATAATCTCTTTTTTTTTTTTTTTCTTTTTTTTTTAAATACTAAACTTGTGTACCATATAATAATGTTATATGGATAAATTTAGAATGTAAATAAAAGAAATTCTATTTTAATTCCGCTATAACATTCACACATAAAAATTGTAATTTCAATAAATGGAAATGGTGGAAGATGCCTGATTGTAATAAGTTAACTACGTGTTAAGAACCATTGAATTATACTAGTTTAATGATTATATATATATATATATATATATATATATATATATATATATATATATATATATATATATATATATAATTAGTTGCATATATTAGAATAAATATTAGCTTGTTTTTTTTTTTTAAATTTTTATTATTTATTTAATTTTTTTTAATTTATTTAATTTAATTTTTTTTTTTTTTTTTGTTTTGTGCTGAATAGTAGTGGTATTGATGAAAACATGATTGTTATAATTTCGAAACGTATAAAACTAGTTTACAGTTAGTAAATTAAAAATTTGATTGAGCGGAGTAAGGGGTTATCACTTTTGTTTTTTGTTTGTTGTTTTTTTTTTTTTAAATACAATCTAGTTCATAGTATGAAGGATTTATGTGCAGAAGTTTTAGATAGCAAAATCTAAATATTTTAAATCAACAAGAAAGATATACATATATAGAAGATTAAGGGCCTATATGACATTTTCGTGTTAAAGGAAAAAAAAAAAAAAAAACTTTTTAACATACATTACTTAAAATTGTGTTTTGTTACAAAGCGATTTTTTTTCTTAAACGAAGAGTTATTAACCGATTTATTTAAAAACATCAAAGTAGGCCTAACTATGTGTCCAAAATAAACAATGAATTATAAATTAAAAAAAAATAATAATAACGTCCAGAAAAGTTTTTAACCCTTTATCGCGAAAATGGGTCTCTCGAACATTTTAATATAATTGAGTTAACAACTTCTACCAGTTGCATCAATTAGAAAATATAGTCCAACTCCACTAAATAACATACACCTATTCTTTGAAATTTGAATAAGGGAAAAAATAAATGCTAATAGATCCTAGATTCCTAATATTAAAAAGCTATAGATTTAATAATTGAATTATAGGAGTATATTATTTGATTTTATTATCCTGAACTGAACTAGATAATAGCTACATATAAGAGCGACTATTATAGAGGGTCTGAGTGGCAAAAACAGTGTTAAAATACAGACATTTTTTGTTATTTGATTTTTAAAATTTATAACTGCACGCAAATAATACATCAAAATAATATAAAGGTAACGATTGTATAACAGGGCAATGGCTTGGAAAGTAACTACCTAGTGGTAAAATTCCATTAAAAGTTTATATAATAACAACCTATTTTTTATAAGTTTCTAACCTAGTGGGTTAGGGTGGTTACGGAGTTTATTTTAAAAGGATTGCTATCTGGATTGGGACAAATAAGCAAAATATGGGACATTAATGCCCGGCTGCTACAGCAAAAGTTATCGGTTGGCTAGCTATAGATTCGCTAATTAGATTCTGCATAAATTCAACAGATAGAGCTAGTGTAGTTGTATACATTTATGGAGTCTCTCCTACGGCTAATATCGTATATTATATTATCGTCTGATGCTTTTCTCAACCATATACTTCCTTTTCTCCGCAAAAGATTCTTCAATTTATTTCAATTATTATTTATTAAAAAAATTATACCTTTTACCTCTGCAGTCTCTCTTGTCTTGTTGATAACTACCTATCCTTCGCTTCAAAAACAAAAATGATCAAAACCAAAATAAAATACAATTAGGATTGATGAGTTTATTGCCACTTCTATTGGAAATAATTTATTAGAAAATTATTTTTGATTGCTAAACATTCATCTTGTTGAGGTAAAGTGGCCCTTGGAGGGAAGTTTCCAGTTTTTCAAGAACTGGAAGTAGCTTGTAAAAAACGCGGTTTCCAAATAAACGAAGAGGAGACTTCTTCTTCTTCTGCGATCTTCCCTTAGATGGCCAGGTCGGGGGTCAAGATGAGGAATTCAGTGGTCCTCTTAAGGTCCTCCTCCAGGTCACCATGGAGCTTGGTTCGCACATCGGTTGGAGAGGGCCATATCAGCTTCCTTTGCTCAGAATAGAGCCTGCAGGTCTGAAGGATGTGCTCAGTATTTTGTTCAACCTCTCCGCACTCGCAAAGGGGGCCGGATCCAATATGAAGCTTTTTGAACAGGTGAGCTCTGGCCTGTTGTGTCCCGTTTTAGAGGAGACTAAATATATGTTAACTTCGCGAACCCGTTCTCAAGTAGAACAAATCCAGTTCAGGGAGTACAGTTTTCCAGCTGTGAACAATTTAAATATTTAGGGCCGCTAGTAACAAATAATAATGCTGTCATTGAGGAAATCAATGGACGAATAGTGGCAGGCAACAGATGCCTGTTGGGAGTTCAAAAACCTCTTAGGTTCAAAGATTTATCGCGTAAGGCTAAAATAACAGCCTATAAAACCATTATTAGACCCGTTATTACATATGAAAGCGAGACATGGGTGCTAACAAAAATAAGTGAAGCGCTACTTTGAGTTTGGGAGAGAAAAATATTTAGAAAGATATTTGGCCCAAAATGTCTAAATGGCGAATGGAGAATAAGAAAAAAAATGAAGAATTAATGGCATTGTTTGGTGAACCATATATATTCGCTCAAATAAAGAAAGCGAGATTAAGGTGCCTGCAGATAGATTTTCTAGTAAATTGCTTAAAGATAAGCCTCCTGGCTTAAGGAGGTTTTAAAATTCGACGGCGGCCACGATTGAGATGGTTGATGACGTAGAACAAGAACTCCGTCAGGCAGGTGTTAGAGGATGGCTAGGTGCAAGTGGTGAGGGCCGAGGTGGATGAAGGAGACTTATTGAGGGGGTCCTGGTCCTGCTCTAAGGACTGTCGCACCGAATAAATAAACATTTATCTTCAGTTCTAAAACATAAAATAATTTCAAAACATCAGCATTTTGTCACACAGATTATATATACTGTGTTCCGGACTTAAAGTGACTCTTCTTCAGAGAACATTCTCTTCTTCTTCACTTCCTTCTTAATCAGCACCTCTTCTGTCAAATCACTGCTTGCTTTTTGTGAACTATATAACCTCATAAAATGTATTTTGATTTTTTACATTGCACATTTAATTGTTGCATATTTTGATTTTACTGCAAATAAATTAAATTATCAATATAAGTTATCTAATTATGTATGTAAAAAATTTCATCCAGTTACTAAAAAACATTGAAATATTTTAACTATGCCACATTTATTATATATAATAATTGAAAAATAAAATTATTAATTTAACAATCAAATATAAATTTTTATTTCTTTAATAAAATAAAATGTAATTAATCCTTATAAATGCCCACCACTGCATATATTTCATAAATAGGGGTTTTGAAATAAAAAACCTTCCACTCTTTTTTAAAAATTGATAAATGAAGTAATAAAATATTAAACGTAAGAATTAGGAATATTGAATTTTTTTTTACGTCAATTTAATTTTTTTTTTAAAGTTATATTTAAATATTTATGTAAACAAATGAAATAAACATGTAACTGTTTTGATCAGTTACAAACTTAGGGCAAAAAACGTGGTGCGTTCCTATATGCCCTCATCATATTGAGATTTTCATTGCAATATCTAACTTTGTGTTGAAATATAAATGAAACTATAAACAAAAATATTTTTTCAATCATAAAACTCTTTTTCTAGCTGGAATCAGAGAGAAACCTTTTTTTTTTTATTGTTATTTTTTTTTTTTTTTAAGAGGTAAAAGTTAAAAACCAAAAAATATTTCAATACTGATTGAACTTCTATTTTTGTGCATAACACGAAAACACGTCAAAATTGTTACAATATTTCTATGTACGATCAATTTATTTTTTTTTTAATTATTTCATTGCACAATTTTAATTTTTAAATATTTAACAAGTAATCAAAATAAATTTCTCTGTGCCTCTAGCATATTTTAATTGATTGCCGTTGAGATTTCTTGAATTGGAACAAAACTAAATTATAATATATATATATATATATATATATATATATATATATTTATGATGAACTCTCATTTCTGGATGAAAAAATAAAATAAATCAATTAAAATGAAAAAACAAAATAAGAATAATTATAATAAGCTTATCTTGTGATAAACTACTAACAACATAAGTTATCTAATAAAGCAAAAGATACCCCTTCAAATTCGATCCTATAACTTTTACAAACCAATAGCCAGCAAACCGTTAGTTAACAAACACTTTTTTTAGGTTAGTGATATTGATAAGATACCTGACGTTTTATTTTCCAACACTCAAGCTGGAATTTTAAATATGGTTGCGAAAAGCATTATACGATAATATAATATACGAAATTAACCTTAGAAGAGACTCAATTTAGACTAAATGTACACTACTAGCTCTATCTGTTTGATTTATGCAGAGTCTATTTAGCGAATCTATAGCTAACCGATAACTTTTGCTCTAGAAGACCTTTATTAATAACTGTTTTTGTGAAAAATTAAGTAATGTGAAGGTTTTAGAAAACTCGAAACTCTATACCGTGGGTTTTAATAGGCCTTATAACGGTCTCGTTGATGAGTCTATAGTAAGTCAGAATACTTAAAAGTTTGTCAAGTCAAAAACGAAAAGCATCTTCTTATCTTCTCAATTTCGTATTAGGGATCCATCTCAGTCTTAAATGTGCATTAAAAAATACAGAAGGAAATTATGAAGCTGTTCGTCATTGTGTAAAAGGTAATCTGTCAAGAATTGTTGGAATGTTTTTAAATCTTCAGTTCACCGAGACTCATCCCTCTACTGTCCCCACGACTTACGCAGATGACACATATGTGCTATCACTAAATAAAGATCCTTTCATTGCATCTTATGTTCTTCAATCTCATATCAAAAAACTTTTCGAAAGGTGTCAGAAATGGAGAATTAAAATAAATTCAAATAAATCTTATTAAATAACGTTTACCCTTTGTCGTAAACCTACGACGTCCTGTCCTACAGTATCCTTTAATGATATTACACCCATCCTCGTTGAGCGAATACTACATAATATATATACTCTATGTTACATAATCCTACCATTGTCAATTCTTAGTTTAGAAACATTCTCAAATATTACACAGTCAACATTATGTTTGAAACTCGAGGTACCGAAGAAGTCAAATTAACAAGTGATCTTAATAAAAATAATTTTGGGTTTTTCGATGGGTTTTGGATTATATTTATCTCGGATCTCATTTTTTAGAGCCCAAAAACTCAGTGTAATGTCGTAAATCTGGTAATTATAAATAATAAATGAATTCTAAATATGGGTATTTAATTAACTATCTATATAATTTAATATGTTGGTGGTATATACGAAGACTGAATACAGTGTTATTCACACATAGGTTTCGAAAATTGTATTTTAAACGGAATCATGGACATGATTTTCTCAATGAAGATATATAACACAACATCAAACTTAGGAGCCAATATGATCCTTATTCCTATATTGTATTGTAGTTTTTATTTCAACCGCTAACATTTTTTAAATTACAAAATATCGCATTCACGATAAAATAAAAATTGTTTCATGGTAAATTGTGTCGAACCAAGAAGAAACTCTGGATACAACCAACATTCATGACCTACACAACTAAGACTCAAATGGAGGATTAGGAATGGCCTTGCCTAACATCAGCAGGAAGAAGAAGACGTGAGCTGCTTTATCGGCCATACCCTATCAACGCCATGTTACTTCTACCACATCTTATTCATTCTTATATCTTTGGTGTGTATGTATATAACTTATAAATAAACAAAACAAATATAAACAAAAGATCTGAATGCTCCATATCTCGCTGATTTGACCCAGACTATTTACCAATATTTTCATAGCAAACTCCATACCCACTCGATACGGTAGTCTCCCAACATGCCCCACACTCAATTCGCGATAATCCTTCGAGACTTCTGAATAGAAGATGGCCAAGAGACCTTCTAATGTAGACTTTTCAAATAATTTCTGCTAGAGAGTAGTTCTTTTCATGTTATTGATAAGTCAGTGGAATTATTTTCATTATACTTGTTATATATAATGTATAGAGTTGTAAACAAAAATAAATAGTTCTAAGAATTCATTAATTTAAAAACTCATAAATTTTTGCTTGATTTGAGGTCTTGAATCAACTATAAACTTGCTTTAACTGTAGGTGCCAGAAAATAAAAGTGTTACGAGAAATTTAGCTTCTTTAGTATACCATGGCAACCAAACTATTTGTAATAGAAACATAATACATCTGGTATGGTTTTGTTATTTTAGATGTTGAGATTAGATTAGGTAGATAAGAATTTTGACGTATATTGAGGATCATCAAGTAAAAACTGTATTCAAGTATGTATAATACATTTTTTCACCCTTAAAGTAACACTTTGACACGCTTTAGCTGCGTTGGTATTGCTTGGATTGAAAATCTGCCAAGAATTGTTCATCAGAAATTTAATTGAAGACAGGTTTGCAATATAATGATTGTCGCTAGGACCTAACGTTTAAGAACTATATTGATTTGAAAGAAAAAAGTTTGAAACTTCTATTTTCTCACAACTTTACTTTGAATGATCATTGATTGGCAATTTAATTTTATTAAAATATTAATTAAAGTAATTTGATCCTTTTTATTCTTAAATGCTAATTGGAAAAAGCAGTATATTATAGATAGACATTTTTACGATCTATTGTTTTCCCCAGTCAGAGAAAAATATATTTTATTTTTTTAAAGATAAAGAAAATTAAATTTTTTTTTTTTTTAAATAATCACTTTCAAAATTCATTTCAATCGGTGGAAGTAATATTTATTGTTATTTTGAAAATAATATAGGATAAATTATCATGTTTCCGATGGTAATAGAAACAAAAAGTTGAGTTGAGATGTCTTTTTTTGTAATTGATGATCACCTTCAATATGAACCTTCTTGGGATGAGCTGACAATTAATTGATTCCCAATTAATGAAAAGGACCTCATTGATGCTCAATTATTACCATTCTCATCTCCCTACGTTAATTGGAACATAAATAAGCGAGAACACCCCTTGGTATCTCTTTATATCTTGTAATTGTGATCCTGCGTCGACCTCAGTCCAGCACAGTTAGTCAGTGAGCTATGTGCTATCAAGAAGCCATAACAGACTCGGATGTCCTCGATGGTCTAAGCATAAGGTACCTCAAGTTCTTCGGGTTATGGAGTGTCATAAACGGACATAGGACCACCGGGAAGAGGAACGGCGTGATCAAATTCAAATTATTTATAACGCTACTGCTCTCTATCCCATACATTTTCTGCCAGTATCTTAGTTATTTCGTTATTGAAGTCGACCTGCAGAAGGCTACATTTTTAAATCTGCACTCTTTGCCGGCGCTGCAAATATGTTCTAAAGTACTGGTGTTTTGGTTCAGGATAGACAACGTATGCAGGCTGTACAACTTGTTAAGGAAAGATTTTCTGAAATTACCGGATCACAAGAGGGATGCAGCGAGGTCTATATACAAGAAGATTACTGGTACCTGCAACATGTTGTGTAAGGCTGCGTTTATTGTAAATACAAGCATAGTGGCTCTTTATATTATACAACCAGGGATATCCGTTGACTACATACTGTATCATACGGGGAACATGGCCGCTGTTAAGGGGGGTAGGAACAAGATAATGCATGGTTGGTACCCCCTTCCTATAGATGAGTCGCCATATTATGAAGCTATTTTCGTTTATGAAACGATGCTAATAATTTGGGATGGGATTCTCCTTGCTGTGTACGACAGCCTGTTTTACCAAATTCTGATGTGCCTGTATGCTCAGTTTACGGTCCTAGGTCTTCACTTGTCTACCTTGAAGACAGCGACAAATGATCACAGGAGATCTAATGATAGTTCTTCAATGTACAAAGAGCTTTATGAAATCATACAAGACCACAAGAAGCTCATAAGGTATTTAGTTATTAAATAGTAATATTTTTAAATCAAAATCAAATTAATTAAACTAATAAAAGCATTTTATTAACCAAATTTCGGAACAATATGAACGATTTCTGAATTTTTAAATCCATTATCAGAATTAAAGGGTTTGGTAGGTGAAAGGGTTATGCAACAAAACACAATTTTTATTAGTTTAAGTTTAAAGTTTTTTTATATTTTCCATTAGCAAGAAAAGGTTACATAGACACTGAATCTTCTTCATATTTGTGTTTCTAGTAGTTTTGAAATATTCAGATTTTGATACCTAAAACGTTTGCGCATAACTTCTTTATTAATTCATAAATTACTCCTAAAAAAAAAAAATAATAAAAAAAATGTAACACAACCACTTAATCCACAAAATCCTACAATTATCAATTTAAAATTCAGAATTTTCATTTTAAGTTCAGACACGGATTGAAAATTTTATGATACTTCCCTCATCAAAAGCAGTAGATAAATGCAGCAGATTATAAGTCATATTCACGATCTATTTTTTTTCCCAGTCAGGGAGAAATTGAGTTTTTTATTCGGTAACAAAAGAATTTTCTCCCTCATTCTTTGATTTTTTATACCTTCTAGACTTAATTTTAGGATAAAAATATCTAATACTACATCTCGATTCATCCAATAGCTTCAGATGAAACACGTAATTTATTACTTTAATGAACCATCAAATGTTTTTTGTATCTAGAGGTAAAACTTTTTTTTTTTTTTTTTTTTTGAAGGCTGGATTTGAAGCTAAATTGGGAATGGGAAATTATGAAATTAGTTTAGACATTATAAACTTTTCTTGCAAATATATGTATATATAATTAATTTAATAAAAATCATAATAATAATTTTCAGTTATGCTAATGAACTTCGAAGTGTATACAATCCATTAGTAACTATCATACTTGGAATGGGAATATTTGTCTTGATTATAGCTGTTTTCCAATTTTTATTCGTAAGTAATTTTACAATATTAATTATTAAAATTACTTTAACAACCCCTAGCTTATTGATGAATATTGTTTTAGGGAGGAACAAGGAGCCCATTATTCATATTTAGATCTTTGCTGTTTCTGTTCTATCAAGGAATTGAAGTCTCTATGTTCTGCTTCGGTTCTTCATCCATTGAGAAGGCGGTAAGTCAAAAGATACTAAATTCCGAGATAATGGTAAATTAATCACATCTTCGGTAAATCCATTAAGTAAGTTTCAACTAGTTCCCGTGAAAAAGAATATTAAATATTAAGAAAATATAAAAGTCACGGGTTAAGCCTAACATTTTAAAGTCTGAAATCAATAATTTTGCATTGTCCTGTTTTGGAGGATTGAGATACACGAATATGACATTAACATAAGTTATAATTTATAATATTGTTTTACTCTTAAAAAAAAATTAATTTTTTTTTACCAATTTATTTTGAAGGAGATTGGTTATATTGATTTAATTTAGTTGCATAACTGCTTATTTATTTTAATATTTTCTCTACATGTTTCGGAATTTAATTGCAATCTTCAGGATTTTAAGACTCTTTACTGTGATTTTTACACATCGTCATTAACTTATAAGTTAATATCAAATTAATAGTAATTAACAATTACCATTTAAATAAAAAGTCAACATAAAACAAATTTTTTTTATTAATGGCAACATGTAAAAATCACAGTATGACATGCAGAGGAATAATCAAAATAAATGATGAGTTATGCCACTCTATTAAATTAATTTAATTTTTTTCTCCTTTATCCTTTTTGTTTTACTTCATTTCACTATTTTTTTTAAAGCAAATAGTTATGTTTGGTTAGATTTGAGATATAAAATTTTAATGTTTTTTTTTCTTTGTAATGACAATTCATCTATTCATACTTATATAAACTCAATTCGCCTTTTGTTTCATAATTTCTATTGAATCCGCGATTCATCAGCCTATCAGTAGCCATCCTTGTCAGTTCACAAAACAACGCTGTACCTTTATTTTAATTACATTAATAAATAACTAGAATAATATGATTTTGGTTTAAAAATTAATAATAATCATAACAATATAACAATTATTGTACCCAGAGTGTAATTATATTTATTTTTTATATATTTTTTAATGTTATGATAAAATGAGTTATACGAATAACTCACAGTTATATTGTCTTTTTGGAATGAATTTTCGTTGAGTAATTATTTTTATCATCACAATTTTGTTTGAACAATTCTAGCAAATAGAAGTATTTTAATCTCACTGACATTATATGCACTGCTGACTAAAATATTTGTGTCTTAAACGCCATTGCTGCAGATTTTTATTTGCAAATTATTTTCATTTAGCTTTATAACTATTATTTTAAAATATCCGTTGATAAAATATCAAGTAATAATATATTTCATAAACCCTAGACTGGGCGTGTCTTCTGGAGTCATGTTTTCGGGCGTTCAGGTGACTTAGTTTACTACTACGGTTTTCTTTACCTTCAGAAAATATAATCAGTCCTGGTCTAATTTATTACGTATTAAATAAGTAATAATCCATTTTTTATTTTACATTAGGAAAAATTGACTTTTAAACTCTAAATAAGAACTAATAGCTGAATGTGCATAACGACTGCAAGAACTTTACAACTATCCTTTAAACCATTTAATAACAACCTTTTTTTTAACAACCTAACAACCTTATTTTTTAACCTGTTATGAGTATTTAACGAAAACTAACAGAACCTTTAGCTAACTCATGTTTCGCAGACAGAGCTCGGATCTGCAATTCGCTATCTACAGCAGTGACTGGTACAAAGCTGATATAAACTTTAGGAAGACCGCGCAGATGATGATGGTTAGATCGAGAAAGGGAGTGACACTGACTGCATTGAGGATGTACCCAGTCAGCGTGGAAACCATAATGTCCGTATGTATGACAGATGACTGTTTTAATAGACTATTGTGAAATATTTTATGAAATAATTTGTGAATCTCTTGTCTACTTGAAATAAGTTTTAAAACTCATTAAGATTTTTTATTTAATACGTTTTCATAAATTATATTTCTGTGCAATCCACCTCGAAGTTATTTAACCATTCACCGGTCGCGCCAATTTCGGAAACACGATCGGTCACGCGTTATAAAAAGTACATCAGGTTTTTAAAAAAAAAACTGATGTTAAATTTTATGTTGCTTTTTATTTATACTAGGTGTCCAATAAGAGAATAGGGTATTTGTTACTTCGATAAAACAAAAACTACTTAAATTATAAAAAAAAGTTTATTGTTAATTATTACAATATAAAGTGGAAAATCATTTGGAAAATATGATGTTATTAAAATGGTGACCGTTATGCTGCTGGCACTCTTCTAATCGGGAACGAAGATTAGCGATCGCATGCTGACACGTAGCTCTCGATATTGCTGCCATTTCTGACCTCATGTTTAATTTAAACGTGGTTTCAACAAGATGGAGGCACTTGCCAAATATCAAATCAAGCCATACATCGAATCTTTCGACGTGACACAGGGGCATAAAAGAGTTAAAAAGAAAAGAAAGAAAAAAAATGAGAACTGTATTTCATATTAACCTTTTATTATTTTTACCATTAACTTGTGTTTTATTTTCTACACCATCTACGTCCTTTATATCCTGGAAGTGGCTTTGCAACTTGAAACGTCGGCATACACATTAATTAAATATTGTTTTTATAAATCAAGTTTAATTCTTTTCCATTCACCAATCACTGACAAAGAGAACAAAAAAAGAATTTTGATAAAAAAAAAAAAAAAGAAGATAAATCATGATTTAACATTATTTCATAATAAAATGATTAACCTTCTACCGGTCGCGCCATTGTATTTTGTACAACACCTGACTTGTTTTTCTTCTCTCTCACTTCCAGTGAGCTTCTCGGAAAATTTGTTATAGCTATTGCTCCAGATGGTAGAAGGACCTCACTTGGGTGACATATATATTATACAAGATTTAACGATTTTTTTTTTTAGTTGTTCGTCTTTAAGGATAATATTTAAATTAATAGACACTTTCCGTTACGACTAATGGGAATTTGAAACCGAGAAAAAAAAAAAATAGATTTTGAAATAGCATTATACTAATTTTACACAAAAAAATCAGATTTTAAATAAGCACCCTCAAAAACATTGAATAACGTTTATTCGATAAAAAAAAAAAAGAAAAAAAATATTCCTTCACCCTCTTCAAGGAAGAATAATTTTTAAACTATTTATTGGTAGTTTTTCATTAAATCGCCATGACTTTGTTGAACTGCACGAAAAATTTAAGTTTATTGGTATCGCTGGAAAGAGGAGAGCCTCAGCTTTCTTTTAATGAATATAAATGCAAAAAGGGGAAGAAAAACCTATTTGAAAAGGTGGAAAATCTGGAATAAATTTAGATTTTAAATTTGAGTTTAAAACCAGATAGGGGCATGAAACGACATTTCAAGCGTATTACTACCATACAATTTTGATAAACATATGAAATTGATACGTTTAACTGCCTAAACTTAATTTAAGTTTTTGTAAATTTAATGGAACATCGCTTAAATTTGGTCAGACAAATTTTGAAGATTACGTTGTTTTTTTTTCCTATTTTAATGAAATTTCGCATTTTAGGATTCTTTTGAATGCCAGATTGGAATCAGATGTCAGTTTTTGTGTAAAAAGAATCTATTGGGATAGTTTATATTCTGCTTTTCAATTACTTTTTTTTTTTAAGGGATTCTAATTCCCTGCACAGTACTAACATGTTTTTGAAATTTTTATTAACGTTTTTCACCATAAAAACACACACATTATAATATATTTAACACAAAAATAAATAATTACTCTTTTATAAATTTTATTTACTTTTCCAGATTTTGCAGTTTACATACTCAGTCACTGCCCTAATGTCACGGAAGGCTGAATAGAATATTACACCTGAATACTGAATATGACATCTTCTGAATATTGAAAATTAGGATATGAATTGAAATAAAATACTTTTATCCCTTTGTTATTTTTTTTCCTATTCCTCCTGATAATATTAGGTATTGCATTATCATAGTCTGTTTACATCGCTGTAGGAATTTTTGAATGGGATTTAACAGTATTTACATCCAATCGAGCCATAATTTTCATTAAATTTAAGAGTGAATCACTTCACTAGATCACTAGATAATACTCTATATATTTGTCCTAACGATGAGATAAAATACATTTTGCCATTTTTTTAAGTTACATCCCAAAAAATTGACATTCCATACATATAAAAAAATAGCATATAAAAAATTACAAAAAAAAAACAACAAAAAACTAAAACTAACCATAAATAAATAATATATAAATATAATAACTAAATGGAAATAAATGAATAAAATATATTCCACAAATAGATGGTTAAAATCGACTCAAGTCAGCTTTTTTCTTTAATAAGCTCCATACTAACTAACAAAGATCACAAAGTTCTAAACATCTAAAAAAAAAACGTCAAAACTTCCAGATTGTCTGGACAAATGATTTATATAAAAACTGGTCGCAAGACGAATTTATATACTTTTATATCACCTCTATTAACTCATAGTAGAAAAAAATATTCAACAAACGAAATTCATTACCTGCAATTTCTCATCCTTCAAAAAATTGTTAATGTAATAAACACCCATTAATTACACTATAATTCACAATTAAAGCCCAAATCATCCCCTTATCCATTTCGTCTGATTTATGTTATCCTCTCTGTTAGACACACAAAGTATAGGATAGAATGCATTATAAAAATATTTCTAATAAATATAAAACAATTTTTTTTTTTTTTTATCAAGCAGTGCATAGAGGCAAAAAAAAAAGTTTTAGTGGAGTGTAAAATTATTTAAAAAATGATGATAACGATGGTAAATGAAAAAAATACAGTTATTTAACAAATAATAGAAACAGTTCCGCCTATCCACAATTTTATTAACTAGGTTACAATCGTTTCCGCTTAAGTTTCCTCATTTGTTAAATAAAAAGTCGAATTATTCCTACATTTAATGGAACTAATGCTTATTTTAGTTTATGTTTTCTCTTTGTGTTCCGAGGAGACGCTTGGGTTTTCAAGGGGAAAGTGTTCTTTCCACCTTATAACATTTATGCCAAGTATTTAGTATTTCTCCAAGTTCACTGATAGTTATCAAGTTCATTTACAGGTTTAAATAAAGATTTAGAGTTAAAAATTATAGGTTAAAAAAACAAGCTTTAAAACTCTAATACACGCGTCCTCTGATCGTTTATTAACACACACAAAAGAAAAGAGGTACAAAATAAATTGTACACTATTAATAATTTGTTTAAAAGATCTTTTATGTAAATATGTGTATGCAGCTGAAATTAACATTTGTGTTAATTAAAAAAGGTAGAAAAATATAAGAAAATAGTAAATCCACTCTTAAAAATTAACTTTCCTTAGAACTATGGAATTTAACATATTTTACTAGGAACTCACCTTGAGAATGGATTATTTATTTTTTTGGAATGTAAATTACTCATTCATTTTGGAATAAAATATTTTGTATAAAATTGACATTAAGTAGTTCTAGTAATGATGATAGTTCCAGTTGTGGTTGTAAAGACACAATGTTTCAGTCAAAAATTAAAACTAGGAATAATGAAAGAGTAACCATAAGGAAGATTAGTGAAATGTAAAACAAGAAAGACTAGAAAAATTAAGTAAGATACAAAAAAAATACTATACAAAAAGAAATAAGACATGTAAAATCAAACATGAACACTTATAGTAAGTCTAACTAAAAAAAAAAAAAAAAAACTGAAGAGTGGAGTAGGTGGACTTGTTCTGTAGAGGTGGTGGGAACGAATTTGGCGCAAACGTCACAATTCTGTCTTATAAAACTCAGCCCATATATCTCCAAATACGTTGCGTGTATTGGAGTGTTAAAAGCCAATCGAACTAAACAGTATAAATTAATTTTTATTTCGCAAATAGTTTGTGTTATGGCAACATAAAGCCAGACAATCGATTATGATTAATTAACTGGAAATACAAATAAAGTAAATCTTAAGTTATTAATACAATAATTCAATTTATAGTGAAAATGCGTTGGGTGCAAGAAAGTTTTGTTACTCAGGGACGGACGGACATAGACCACTGAGGTTATTTATAAAATAACTACTTTTATAAAGAGTTACCAATAAATTTGTGTAATATTTAATATCAAGCATTTTTTTTTTCTTTTTATTTAATATGAATTGAATTGTTTTGCTTATAGCGAATTAGTTTATAAAGAAGAAGAAGATGTAGGAAATGGTTTCTGCTTTAATTTTGTAAATAATAACTTTTCCAAAAAAAAAAAAAAAAAAAAATGCTTACTTTTCAAGAGCAGTTGAAAAGTTCTTTCGATATATTCGAAAAACGGAAAAAAAATGCCAAAATTTGGTCAAAAAGTTCCCAAAAGACTAAGTTCCGGACAAAAATATTGCCTATCAACATTAAATTGCGACCCAGAAAACATAAAGGGTTAGAAAACCAAACTATAAAAAAACAAAAAACTTTCCCCTGAAAATTATAATATGTTTGTTCTTAAATGAGAACTTTTTTTCTTGACTATGGGTGGTATGCATAAACATTCCTTTCTCTCTCGTTAAACGTTCCTTCATAAATGTAGCCTTAAACGGACCTTACTAATCTTACAGACTGACCCACTTATTGTCTGCAACAAATTTAGCTTTACGTTTGAAATTAATCTTATATAAATGTGTAATCCGACCAACCTTGCTGTATGGAGCACCATTATTTTCATCGATTGGAAAAAGTACAAATAACAAACTCCAATCATTACAAAATGGTATAATCAGAAAAATGGTAAAAGGTACTACCATGCAAAGAGTTAAAACGTCGAAAATATATGAGAAATTAAAGGTTAAAAAAATTAAGGAGTTTTTGGCTGATAGAAAAGAAAAGTTTTTCGATACTTCAAAAAATATTTCAAATCCTCTGTATAGCACAATTTCACCCCCAGGAAAACCAAATCGATGGCAAAAATTATTGTAAATTTTATATTATAGATGTAAGTTATTTAGTGTGTAAGGAGTATACACATAAAGAAACGGTGAGCCCCATCACCTAATAATTACTTTCACTATATTAATAATAACAAAATAATAATAAATCATCTATATCTATACTCCTTAAAATGCTAGAAAGCAGTAAGAGGAACATTTGAAAAACGTTATATAAGGTTATTCAAGAAAGGAAAAAAAAAAAAAAAAAAAAAAAAAAAAGGGGCTATGAAAAAAAAAAAAAAAAAAAAAAAAAAAAAAAAAAAAAAAAAGGCTTCCTTTAATCTAAATGTACTACTGGGACGTCCTTTACTCTTACCTTTAACAATGGCGAAAAACGGGTGAAAGGATCGTTTCAGGCTGGTTTGAGTAGAGGAGGTTTCAAGACTGTTCCCATTGAAGTTGTTTGGATTTGTTTACTTAATTGTTTTTATTTATTTAGTTAATGTTTAGTTTGTTTAGTTATTTAAAAGCTTAGTTAAAGGGTAATAGGGTAGTTAGTTAGATAATTTTGTTTAGTTGTTTAAAATTAAATATAAGTGAATTAAGAAAGAAGAGATTTAGTGCTGAGGAAATAAATTTCCTCACTTCCCAAGTTGTTAAAAGAAAATCAGTGTTAGAGAACAAAGAAACAGATGCTGTAACTTTAGCAGCCAAGAAAAGGGCTTGGGATGATGTTTTTGTTGAATTAAATTCAATTGTTATCACAGCCATGTATGTATTTTGATTTATGAGTATTTATAATAAAAATGTGTTAAATATATCATTACAACAGCTTAATTTGTAGAGAACACTGTTCCAACTTCAAAAGGAGATCAACAAACAAGGAAAAAAAAAAGAAAAAACAAAATGTAGTTAATTAGATAATTGAATACAAAATAGTAGTAAAGTCTAGTCCGAGATACAGTTGTAATAAAGTAATTAAATAATTTAAAATAATAATATAAATTTAAATTTTTTTTTAAACTAATAAAATGAAACAATTTTATTAACAGATGTTTTTTATTAGGAATATAAAAAGGTATAAGGGATCTATATGAAAAGGAAAATGGTATGATTGAAAGGTAAGCAAAATAATAAAGTTGGCATAACAATAAACGAAGGAAGAGGTTGGGAAAATATGAAAAATTAAAATAAATGGACTTACTGAAGTAGTCTAGATGAAGGCTTGACTATCAATGACTGTTAAAAATAAAATCAGGAAAAAGGGGGGATAATGACTTGCAGAAAGTAATTAAGGGTGGCAGTGGCTAATATAACATATGAAAGGGGGCGCATGGAGTATACAAATCGAACTATTTTCTTAATTTTAATTTAAAAGGCGTGGAAGATGTTAAATGTGAATTTAACATCTTCCACGCCTTTTAAATAAAAAAGAAAAAAATACAATTTATTACAACTGTATCTCGGACTAGACTTTACGACTATTTTGTATTCAATTATCTATTTAACTACAGATGTTTTTTTTCTTGTTTCTTTTTCATTTTTAAATTATTTTTATTATTATTATTTTTTTCTTAATCTTTATATCATCTTGGTCACATCCAATTTTTGTTATTTTAGCCTTGTTGAAGACCTGCAAGGCAGGTCGAAACGTTGGCTCGCCAAAATATAAGTTTTTCATTTAAAAACTGGCTGTGTTTATTCAACCTTGACTGCACCCCTGACAAATTCATCTCCTTAGTAAAATGTCTTTTAATAAATGATTGCCTTATGCCTTGTCCTCCGCCAGTTATTTGTGAATGGAAGCTTACAATTGTTGTATCTGTTTCGCTTTGCTCTTATACTTTTTGCTAAATTCCATGTCAGAGTATTTCTACAATGGGTTTTTCAGATCACATATGTATCTTTCAGCAACACTTCCCAACTCATTTTCATCACTTAAATAGTTCATAATTTCAATCATATCACCATCCAAAAAGAAAGTAATATTTTTTAAAAGTAATTATATTAAAGAAATTGTTGATAATATGAAGAAACTTCACAATAATAAATGAAATTTTATTAAACTCGTTAGCTCCTACCTTCTAAAACATAAACAAATAGGTTATGCTTCGAGTAAGGTTGGTTTAAGGAAGCTAGGTGGGTACCTTTAACTCTCCTTTAACTGCTCTTACATTGATGGAGGCTGTAAGGAAGGCACGTCTTTGCACAGAAAACAAGTTTTAAGGGAAGTGTAAGGAACGGTAAAGGGAAAGAAAGGTTTAAGGAATGACTCTACATACCACCCTTTATGTCTTTTGGCAGGAGGTCTACACGCTTTTGGTGTCGCGTTCACTTAAGAATTTTCTCTAAATTCTATGCCGAAAAGTCATAATGGTTGTCTTTATGGGTGCGTCAGAGTCATATCTATCAGTGTAGTATTTTTAATAAAATTTTCCTTATTGCTCTCTGTGAAATCAGTGAAGAATAATTTAAAATCCATTAATAATAAAATGAAAGGTATATGACTTCAAAAAAGTCAGAGGAAACCAAATACGGAACAATAAAAGTAACAAACAAATTTAAGTACCTAGGCGAGACTATATGTAGCAACGGTTCGGAAAAAGAAAGTATAAAGGAAAGAAAAACTAAACTACAGAAACTATCTTTTGCAACCACTAACGTTTACAACAAAAAAAAACCCTGTCCACAAAAGCAAAAATAAGACACTACACACACAGTCGTTAAACCTGTGATTTTATACGGGACGGAAACCACTTGCATTCCTAGTCTGGAAGAACTACTAAGGATTGAACGGAGAATTCTAAGAAGGATCTATGGCCCCAAAAAGACTCAAAAAGGATACAGGCTTAAACCCAACCGGGAAATCTATAAAGATACAAAGGACATAGAAACGGAAATCCGGGTCAGAAGACTGAAATTCTATGTACATATAGTAAGAATAGTCCCGGAAAGACTAAATAAACAAATATTTCAGAAAATACGTAGATATAAAAACTCAGGAGGATATATAAAACAGATGAAAGAAGAAACGGAAAGATTTGGTATAACGGACCAGGACTGTGAGGACAGAGAAAGATATAGAAACAGACACAGTGGCGTGGACAGAAGAAAGAAAAAAAAGACACGCAGAAATAATGAAAGAAAAATAGAAGGAAAGAAAAAACAAGAGAGGAGCCAAAAATTGATATTCGCGTGATCTCCAAGGCCGTTTCGTGAAAAAAAAGAAATTAAAGTATAAAATCTTTAGAGTAAGAGATAACAGTATTACACAACTGTTAAGTTGTGTGGTACTGTCTTCTAAGTCCTTTTTTTTTTTTTTTTTTTTTTTTTTTTTTTTTTTTTTTTTTTTCTAACATTGCCTTGCCTATTTATTGTTGTCCTCAATATTGGGAGCTATAGCACCTTCAATACTAAATGAGACAGTACCGCACAGTCTAACAGTAGTGTAATACTGTATGATATTGCGCCTGATGATTTTATATTTTCAGTTTATTTTTAATGTTTTTTGGGTTTTTTTTTTCGTTTTCTGATTGACCAGAGAGCAAGAAGGAAAATTTTATTTAAAATATTATACTGAAAGATACGGGTCTGTATCTAGGGAGTTACCCATACAGACAACCGTTATAACTTTTCAATATGGAATTTAAAGGTGATTCTCAAATTTACGATCCGAGCAATATCATGAGAACCATGTCAAAATGTACCATTTTTGACTAAATGGTGAATAAAATGTTACAACAAAAAAGTATAGACCCCATAGCTAACATATATTAACATTGCGAGCAGTATTTAAACTAAGGTGCATATCGTTCCGTTATTTATATTAGTGATCATAATGGTGAAAAATACTATTTATATTTTTTTACATGAAAAAGTACTATTTGAAAATTTATTGATATAGTATTATAACACCCATGACTAAAAATTTAAATATTTCAATATTTATACTAATTTTATATAATATTAGCGTCCCCCATCTCGGCTTTGCCCGCTCTCACACTTTAAGAGCCTAAACAATTTTCACTAATAATTAAAGTTTTATTTTTTTTAGTGATAAAAAATTTTTAGTGATATTATAAAGTGATTATAATATGAATTATTATAATAAAAAATAATAATAATTCTGTATTGAAGTAAGGGTTTGAGCATTTTTTCTTCAATGATATTTTCACTCATTGAAATAATATTAAATCTGGTAAGTATGCACTGTTTAGGAGTTTGAAGATTACGTAACCACATAATGAGGCATCTAATATTTAATTTTAATGAATGAATTGGTAATCCAGATGGACAGGGACTATTAAGAACCTCTTGCGGATAATATACTATATATCAGTGCTTGTAACTAAATACCCATGAATCATATTTTTAAACACACTATCAAGAAGCAAAGGATCGACATTTTGATTAGGTAATAATATTTATTCGGCATAATTTTAAATTTTATTGATTTAATCTGGTTGGGATTCAATATCGAACCGTAAAAGTATATGTCAGTATGGCGATTCTTGTTCTGACACTCAATATTGTACATAAAATGTTCATTATTGTAAACATTGTTTGTTTGTGTTTAAGGGCAAAAAACTGCTATGGTTAATATTGTCCATATACCCAGACTTATCAAATTTCTAATCAAATTGTATTAATCTCAACCATAAATATGATTTACAAAAAAATAAAAAAATAATAATGAATAAAGTAATTAAAATTAATAAAATTGTATAATCTCATTTTCTTGATAAATTTGATAGTTTAACAAATGCACTGTTTACTACCGCCCAAGGCCATTCAGTGCTGACGAGGTAAGTAGTCATACGTTAAACAACTAAGTCCAATTCTTAACCGTGTGATTACTGACACATTTAATGTTATGATAAGTGACTTCTTCCCTTCTACATTGTCTGGAGGATGAGGCCCAACCATCGATGTTTGGTTTTATTTCTTTCAATTTATTATCTTCCGATGCTGACCAAGCACTCTGCCAGTCACCCAAAATCTTCATATTGTAAATGTAATTAATGCTAAAAATTCCTAGAATAATGAAAAAGTTGTAGTTTAGAATTGTTAAAAGATGGATTTAGTAGTTTTACCATTATTAACTCATGTAGAATATAGAGAAGATATCATTGTTAAAAGACCTAACAATATCCATATATTTACTGTATTACTAGGCAAGAAGAAAAATAATTTGAAGTTGCATTTAATTCGTAGTAATAGTAAACTAATGAGAAATAAAACAGAAACTTGATAATTAATGCTTAAAACTCCAGTAGGCACACCTCTGTATGGAGCATAAGTAGTCACATCTCATCTGTTAGATTCCTTTTTTTTTTTTTTCCCAATGATGTGCATAATATTAGTTTAATCTATACCATTATATAAAAGGACAAGCCATTTTTCATTTGTGATCACTAACCACGAAAGGTACTTAGACAATCTATACCAAAGTTTGACCACATCATATAGTTTTAGGAAGGTTTAGCAATAATAAAAAATACCGATATTCAATTTATTTGTTATTAAAAAAGCGGTAATAATATGTAGCAGTTAAGTTTAAAAATTTACCTATAAGTGGCGAAAGCTGTTTTACATGAGAACATAGCAACAGCGTGTTAAAATGATACATTTTTGAGTGCAAACAAAAGCTAAACATATTAGGGGTGAAAGAAAAAAACAAAAACATTTGACATGAAAACTATATTACATCGAAGTGCGTGCACTATTTACCTACATATTGTTCCCTCGCTAAGGAAAGCAGAATTAATGAAAATATATTTAATTTTAAAATCTAAATACACTTCTTACAAATGCATATAAATAAATAATCAAATATAAAAAAAATAAAACTGTTTTATAACTATGTTTACCGTATAATTAGAGATAAACCTTTTCTTTTTTTTTGTCATGAGAATATTTAATTATAACTTGAAATTGTAAAATGATGAATTAAAAATAGTTGTTGAATTTAGTAAAGCTGTTTTGATTTGTTGGTTTTCCTATATGGAATGACCTTATAATAAAATCGGTAGGTTATTTTCTGCTTGAAACTAAGTCATGTCAGTGTCCAGTGATAGAAATGTTTAAGAAAAAAAAAACTTATTTGGCTGGTTATCTTTTATTAAGTAAATAAAACTATTTTTTTATAACATTTTAAATTTATTTCTTGTGTTATTATATTATTATTATGGATTCAATATTCCTGTAATTTATATCTACTTGTGTTTATTACTTATACCAGATCAAATGAGTTTCTATCTTTCATTGAATTCAAAACTACTGACAAGACGTCAGTTAATTTATCCCGAACAGACAAATTGACAATCAATTATTTGGAAACTCATCTCTGATGAGTAATTGGAACATTAATAAGCCAATATAGTCGTCACGTTAATTTCTTATTCCGACTCCTGGAGGGACATCAGTTCTGGTTTGGGAGACATCGAGCCATGAGCTACCAGAAGATCATAGACTCAGATATCATCGATGGTCTCAGCGTCAAATATCTCAAATTCTTCGGGCTATGGAAGGTCATCAACGACTACAGGACGACAGGGAAGAAGAACGCAGTCATAAAAATGGAACTAGTGGCAACTTTAATCCTCGCTTTGCCCTATATAATTTCTCAGTTGATTAGCTACTTCGTTATCAAAGTTGACATTCAGAAGGCTACAATTTTAAATCTTAATACCTTACCGGCTTTGCAGATGTGCTGTAGGATTCTTGTATTTTGGGTTTGTATGGAAAATCAGTGCAGACTTTACAATTTGTTGAGAAAAGATTTTCTTGGTACATCGGATAAAAATAACGAAGGAGTCAGAGAAATTTACAAAAAGATCAGTAAAATGTCTAATATCGGTTGCACTACGTCCTTGGTTGTGAATGTTAGCATTATAGCATTGTACGTAATTTATCCTGGCATATCTGTGGATTATGTCTTGTACCATACTGGTAGCATGGCGGCGGTCAAGACTGGGAGGAAGAAGATCTTGGGAGGATGGTACCCTGTCCCAATGGCTGAGTCTCCTTATTACGAAGCGATTTTTATTTATGAAGCTGTAGTTCTCATATTTGGTGGATTTTTTTTGTCTGTTTATTTCTGTTTGTTTTATCAAGTTTTGATGTGTCTCTGTGCACAATTTTCAGTACTCAATCTACACTTATCTTCTTTGAAGCTGGAGTCAAAAAACCATAATGATGGTGATGAACATTCTGAGTCCAAGATTTCTGTTGAACTTTATAAAATTCTTAAAGATCATCAAAAGCTTTTAAGGTAACTTTTTATTTTATAAAAAATTAACTTTATATAGTGACATTAAATCAATTTTTTATTTATTTATATTTTTTTTATAAATAAATATATTAAAAATGTTTGTTACAAAACGCTGCAGTATACATATTTTTATATGTGAAAGGTTTTCCCTTATGTTATAGAAGCTTTATAGATTTTCTTTGTTTTTTTGTTTTTTACCCATTTTAAGTTATTTACAGTAGGAGAAATCATAAGAAAAAATAACCTATCTAATAAAAAGAAGATTAAATAAGGAAAAAAAATGTACATACAAATACAAATATATTAATTAAAATACACAATATGGATATTATTTAAAAATAAAATATAATCCTACTATTTTTTATAGAATTTAAAGGGATATACATCATGCTATGTATATTAATATATGTTTAGTGTATGTGTGATTTATAATTTCTGAGTGTATCTTTTTAGTGATGTTTTATCGTAGTCTCCGAGCTTCTGTATTCTTGGAAATTGTAAGGAAAAATAATTTTTTTCTGTAAGTGAGTGTACTGTTTTTTTTTTTTGTGATAATAAAAATTTTTAAAGAATTTCTAATGCAAAAATAGTATCGTAAATAAGCCAATCCTTTTATTTACAAAAAAATAATTTAAAAAATCAATTAATAATAAATTACATAATGTTATGAATAATTTTCGAACCATTACACTCTAAAGTGAGATGATTTACTGGACAATGACCAAGACTAAAAAGAAGAATAACAATTTTCATTTTTTATCACTAATAACAATAAAAACTTGGCAAAAATTAGGTTATCAAATTTTAATTATGAATTACCTATAATAAAAAAAATATATAAAATTGTACGACATAAATAATATATAAAAATAGAGTTATCATAAGAATGTACTTAAATGTGTGTATATATATATATATATATATATATATATATATATATATATATATATATATATATATATATATATATATATATATATATATATATATTTCTTAACACATATAAATTATTTATGAAATAAAAAATATTATAGAATAGTCACTTTTTGTCATTTAATCAATTTACCACAATTGAGTATTTTAATAATAATTTTTTTTTCAATACGTCATTGTAATCATAATCTATTCATTTACATGTTGTATATGAAACGTTAAATTCCAAATCTAGCCAATTCCATTTTTGAAACTTTTTTTACAGCAGGTTGATGAAGGTTTTATTTGATTAAAAAGACATATTATTTTTTATATGGCCGTTTTAACTGTGATTTTTGGGAGGAAACCTTCCACCTAAGTACTTTCCAATAGTAATCTTGTAAAGAAAAAAAAAATCTGGAAGTTGGACTTGCTTGGTTTTGGAATTCTACGTCTCATATATCATAAACAGTTGTAAATATCAATAAATAATTAAGAAATAATATATACAAATTATTTTTTTTTATATTTTAATCAATTGTCATATTAATTAATTGTATTTGCTAAAAATTAATTGTAATTTTTTTGTTTGTTTGTTTAGATATACAGAAGAGCTCAGGAGCGTGTACAATCCATTGGTAACAATGACACTAGGAATGGGAATACTCGTCTTGATTATCGGTGCTTTCCAATTTTTGTTTGTAAGTTAAAGCTAATTGGTCAACTAGATTGTGTGTAAATATTGATTTTATTTCTGTAAAAATATTGTCTCTTTATTTTTTTAAAGAGAAACATTATTTTTCATAATGTATTGTAGATTAATCGTTACAATATAACGTTATATCAGTCAGAAAATTTCAGAAACATTAGTATTAGATTTACACATATAACTTAAACTAATCAATTGATCTGCATAAAAATTCATATGAATATAAATGAACATGAAACAAATTATTTGCATAATTTAAATTACAAATGTATTGCTTATTTAATTAAAAAAATTATCGTAGCCAATTGAAACTCAGTCTACTTAAATTACATATCATTTGTTTTCCTTAAATATTAAAAAAAAAAAATAATTGAAAACTCCAAGCTTCAAAAATACTTTAACTGGAGAATTTCGCTGCAATACATAAAAATTAATAACTAAAATAGGTAACTGGATAAAATTAAAAAAAAAAAAATAACAACATAGAAAAGGTGTAATTATTATTTTATATAGCGACCACTTCTATATTAATAACTTATTATTGTACCTATTCGAAGGGATACTAAAAACATTTAAAATAAACAAATCTGCTAAAAATACCCGAAGACAAGAAAAAATATTCCTATGCATAAGAAATAGCTTGATGCAAGGGAGTGGATATAGAATATCAACGATTCTTAACTAATAAGCTTTAACATTTAATTAAAAATTGAAATTTTTTAAAAGGTTTTGTTGACTAATAATCAAAATATGCATTATAATTTATAAATTAGATCATTTTACAATCATGAAATCATAACAATTGCGTTTATATATTAGATCCCTCAGAAGCTCATATGTATGGTGAGGATGACTATGAGCGAGGTATTGTGCTCAGTATGCATCAACGGAGATCTGTCAGGAGAATTCCGAGCAACGAGAGGGCTACGGCAGGGTGGTGCCCTTGAGTGCCTGTTGTTCAATATTGCCCTGGAGAAGGCCGTGAGGGAGTCGGGTATACAGGTTGGGCACACAATTTTCAATCGAAGTGTGCAACTCTTGGCTTACGAGGACGATGTTGAAATTGTTGGCCGGTCTCAACGCACTGTCGGGGAAGCATTTCAGGCACTGGTGGCTCCCGCAAAGAAACTTGGACTGGAAGTGAACCAGACAAAGACTAAATATTTGGTGACCAAGGAGATGCCTGGACGCAATACAACAGTGACATTTGCTGACTACACATTCGAGCAAGTCACTGACTTCATATATCTTGTTTCGATGGTAACCAAGACAATCGTACAGAAGTCGAGATTAGAAGAAGAATAATGTCTGCCAACAAATGTAATTATAGCCTAAGTAAACAACTTGGTCGCCGCATCCTCTGACGTCAAACGAAGCTGCACTTATATAGAAGCATAATACGCCCAGTTTTAACATACGGCTCAGAGACATGTACTACAACCAAGAGTAGTGAACAAAATCTCCTTGTTTTTGAGCGGAAAATCCTCCGTAGGATATTTGGAGGAGTTTTGGTGGACGGAACCTGGAGGAGACGCCCAAACCAGCAGGTATACGGTTCATTTACGGAACAGAATGTCCTTCAGGTCATCAAACTGGCCCGATTAAGGTGGGCGGGACATGTGGCTCGCATGGGCGAAGAAGAATTACCTGGGAAGCTATTGAAGGAACCGCTTCATGGAACAAGAAGAAGAGGAAGGCCGAGATGCAGGTGGAAGGATAAAGTTGCGACTGACACTTGGAGCATCCTGGGAGTGCGCAACTGGATGGTGGCTGCAAAAAACCGTGACGAATGGCGGAAGTTGCTGGCGGAGGCCCGGACCCGGTAACGGGTTGTAGCACCGAGATAGATAGATAGATAGCTGACTAATAATCAAAATATGCATTATTATTTATAAATTAGATCATTTTACAATCATGAAATCATAACAATTGCATTTATATATTAGCAACTAATTTCCACTTAGATGCACCTTAAAAAAAATAACAGCCTTATTGTAGGCTACAATTAGAGCTAAAAGCAATTAAATTTTTTATCTCTTTAGCTGTAAAGTGGAATATCAAAATTATAAAATTTGTCACATTTCATTTAAGGATACTATATTTTATGTATGATGATTTTTTTTTTTTTATAATAGTTTCATTATTATAAAACATATTAAGCAATCAATATTTAAGTGTTTAGTGCCAAATTTGTATCAAAATTACAAATATGATTTATTTTTCAGGCTAAAACGCAAGATCCCGTCTACTTCTTCAGATTCTTGCAACTTTTGGCATACCAAGGTATTGAAGTCTCTTTGTTCTGCTTCGGTTCTTCGTCGCTTCAGACTGCCGTGAGTGATACGAAAGCTGGAAACTATAAGTTAATCTTTTAATTCTAAAACACTTCTTGGATTAAATAGAGTCATTTGTTTGTAAATAGATTATTTGCGTGTTTCTAGAACAATAAATTCTACAACAGTAGATTTTATTATTATTATTTTTTTTTCATTTCTTTTCATCCCTAAAATATGCTAATTTGATGATAAACGTTTAGGATTAAGTAATAAAAACACAACAAAACTTACAATGCCTTAAATGTGAAACGTATTTTTTTTTTTATTTAGCAATAATTAATCACGATTATTACTAACATATATAAAAAAATGTTTTCCTTTTACTAACAAAAATGTTTAAAATATTTTTTTGTTGATTTATATCTTTTTTCACTGGTTGTGCGAAATATTCTAAATAATCGTGTGGATAATCGAGATTTTGCTGTAAAATTCGAATAATGATTTCCAAATTCCAATGTTGTGCTTAATATTTTTAATGAGTAAAACGTAAAATTCAAGTTAAATGTTTATATCATATAAATAAATTTCTGAGAGATAGCTAGTTTTATTTTTTTTATTATGGTTAGCACTTAGAAATATAGGGTAAACCATACAGTTATTGACACCCCATACAGTTATCAACACCCAAATTAAAAAAAATAAAAAATATTAAACCAAAAATTAATAAAAATATTATTTCATTGCAGCCCCTAAATAAAAAAAAAAAAAAAAAAATTAGTTTCTGAATTATGTATGAAAATAAGTATGACTGGACGGATACTGTCCATCACGTTCCAAGAACTCAATTTCAATTAATAACCATTGATAAATGTATTTTGCTAATAATATAACTTAAGTTCTTTGTATCAACAATATAAGGAGGTACTCATTTTGATTTCGAAATAGTAATGTATTGGTGATTTATTTATTTTATTTTATTAAAATTGAATTATAATGGTAGAAACTTAGTTATGTGATAGTAATAAACAGTGATAAAAATAGGCAAAAACCTTCTAAACCAGTTGTAGCAAGGCTACTCTTAAGTTTGTTAGTTTTTAGCCAAATTTAGTAATAAAATTAAAAAATAGAACGAATAAACTTTGATGAAACATTTTTATTGACTGTGTTACTTATTTATTTAATTACTTTCTCACAAAAAATTATATTATTTTTTTTATTGGATAAAATTAATCTAATGATAAATACATATATTATATATATATATATATATATATATATATATATATATTTTGCACTATAATTATAGGAGTATTTTTCAAAACAAAAAAACAATGTTATTTTCTTCATTATCGGAGGAATATTATTTCTCATTAAAATGAGAATAGTGTTTTATGTTATTTATTTTAACATTTATTTTTACCATATTGACTTGTATTCTATTTAAGTGAGAGCTGAATATGAAAGACAGTTATTTCATAGTATTTTTTGTAAATATAAATTGAAAACTATTTATTTAATGGTACCTGTAAATTTTAAAATCTTTATATCAAGAATAATAACTTTTTATATTCTTCATTAATAATATATATAATTTATAACGATTGTTCTTTGCAAAATTTCTCTTTATTCTTGTTTCCACAGACAGAGCTCTGACCTGCAGTTCGCAGTCTACAGCAGTGACTGGTACAAGGCTGGTACCAAATTCAGGAGAACAGCTCAGATGTTGATGATAAGGGCGAATCGAGGACTATGCCTCACAGCGATCAGAATGTACCCAGTTAATGTGGAGACACTAATGGCGGTGTGTATAAGTGCAAAATCGAGAAATCGATTGAAAAATTTATAAATAATTAAAATTCAAAGTTTATGAATTACTTGTAGTCCAGTAAAAAGGTGTTTTGAACTAGAAAGTTTATGGGTAATTGTTTTTTATGTCTTACTTTATATTTTTGGGGGTGCTGAATACGAATTTCCCAACAAAATTTTCATCGGCAAATAAGAGAAAAATTAGAAAAAAGTAGAAAATCTTTAATTTATTTCATTATTTTGCTTGTAACTTGCAAAGTAATCATTTTAAGCAAAATACTCTTCTATTATAAAATAAAGAGGAGAAAATGACCTACAATTTATGTCCTTAAGTTTTTTTTGTTAGTCGTAAGGTATCCACAAGGAATTTGGTCAACTGGTGCCAGTCCCACTTCTCCACAAAAATATGTTGGTCGTACTTTTTTGTCAATAACTCCGAATCTATTTGTCTGTTTAAAACTTACTTTTTTTTCATCTTAAAGATGGTTAATTTTACTATTAGGCTACTAAATATGAAGTTCTAATAATGTCCCTTAAAAGCACGCTAAAAAGCCCGTATTGATGTAAAATCCACATTTTTTTGCACATTAGTCACTATAACTAGACTATAACTACAACACAGGGGTCACCTGTGGTGTAGTGGTTAGCATAGCAACCTACTAAACCCAAGATCGCGGGTTCGCAGCCCGGCAGATGACCTTAGGATTTTTTAAAGGGAGTAAAAAATCCTTAGCTATGCCGTCCTTCGGAAGGGACGTAAAATGGGGGTCCCGAGCCTGTGCGATGTCAGGTACTCGTTAAAGATCCCTATCCTAATTATACCTGGATAGGCAAAATTTAGGACTCCCACTGTAGCATCGTCCGATTAGCCATAGCAGCATAAAGTGACGTTAAACGAAATAAACAAACAATATAACTACAACAATACAACTATAACATTAGTCACTATATGTCCGACTCAAAATTTCTTTTTTTTTATCTAAAAGGTGGTCAAATTTGCTACTGGACTGTATATATGAATTTAATCGGGTTTCTTGAAATACACATGCCAGGACGCTAAAGATTCCGTGCTTTTATGAAATCCACGTTTTTTGGCACATTTTTCGCAGTAACTCCGAAACTACTTGTTCGACTCAAAATTTCTTTTTTTACATCTGAAAGCTGGCTAAACTTTCTTTTATATAATATATATGTAATTTATATTAAATCCCGTGAAACACCCACGCTAGCATGCTAAATAT
This sequence comes from Euschistus heros, assembly GCA_003667255.2. Lineage (NCBI taxonomy): Eukaryota > Metazoa > Arthropoda > Insecta > Hemiptera > Pentatomidae > Euschistus > Euschistus heros. Next base: position 564,107 of record RCWM02000287.1, on the reverse strand, counting down.
GTATATTTTGGCAAAATATGACAATTATGACATGTTCAGTGGGCTGGCATGGGTGTTTTACGGCATTTAAAAAAAATACATATACACAATCTAGTATTAAATTTACTCAGCTTTGAGATGAAAAAATGAAATTTTGAATCGAACAAATAGTTTCGGAGTTATAGCGAAAAATGTGCCAAAAAACGTGGGTTTCATAAAAGTAAGAGACCTTAAGCGTTCTAGCAAGTGTATTTCAAGGGACCTGATTGGAACTTTATATATAAAGTCCAATAGTAAATTTTACCACCTTTTAGATATTAAAAAGAAATTTTGAATCGAAGAAGTAGTTTCGGAGTTATAGTGAGAAATATGCCAAAAAACCGTGGATTTCATAAAAGTAAGGGATCTTTAGCGTCCTGGCATATGTATTTTAAGGACTCGATTGAAAATTTATATATAGATTCCTATAGTATATTTGACCAGTTTTTAGATAAAAAAAAGAAATAAAGTTTTTGTATTAATAGTTTCGGAGTTATAGTGACAAATGTGCAAAAAAACGTGGATTTTACAACAGGATTGGATTTTTAGCGTTTTGGCAGGTTTATTCAAGAGACTCGATTAAAAGTTCATATAAAGAGACCAATAGTATATTTCATTTAAAGTGAAAAAAATTAATTTTTAATCGGACGATTAGTTTCGGAGTTATTGACAAAAAAAGTATGACAAACATATTTTTGCGGAGAAGTGGGACTTACGTCTGACGAAAAAAACATAAGGACATAAATTGCAGGTCATTTTCTCCTCTTTATTTTAATGAAGAAAGGTATTTTGCTTAAAATGATTACTTTGCAAGTTAAAAGCAAAATAATGAAAACACTTTCTTACTTTTTTCTATTTTTTCTCATATTTGCCGATGGAAATCTTGTTGGAAAACTTCAGATTCGTGTTCAGCCCCCCAAAAAATATAAAGTAAGCCATAAAAAAAAATTACCCATAAACTTTCCACTTCAAGCCTGATTTTAAAACCATTTGACTGGACTATAGGAGAAAAAAAAATGTAACCACCAGACATTTCTTAGCAATTTTTTGATATAATTATTATAAATATTTATATCATCGTGAGTAATATCATTATTTTTGGAGAACATCGCAATAATAATTTTTATTTCATGAAAAATTTTCTTTCATAGAAGAAATATTCAATTATGAATACTTTCATTTAAAAAACCTAAATTTCAAAATTGAAAGTCAATGGAAAAAAAAGAAAAAAAAAACTTTTGTTATAGAGGTTTAATTTAGAGTCCTGGTATCTGTTTTGCTTGACTGAATATTTTCATCATAGAGATTATTTTTATAATTTTAATTAGTATTTAGTGATTCTTTTATTTATTTATTTTTTTAATTTATGTTTTAATTTGTGAATGTATTTGAGTACATTGCATTTTTGAATGCGCTATTATCTCTATCACCTATTGCCTTTGACTGAAGCAAATTTTAATATCTCTACTTTAAAACCTTTTTCAAAATATGTACATGGAAAACTGGCAAAACATAAAATAATTTCAATCATGTTTGAAAAAGGGTCTTTTTATTCTTCTTGGATCTATTCCCTAAACTATAGATTCTCATTTTTCTCTTAAAAATTATCATCTCTAAAATTATATAATGTGAACCATTTTGTGTTTATAACAACGAAACCAACAAATATGTATACTTAGACCTGCAAATCTGAGTGTAATGTATAGTTTATAATGATTAATCTTTGTAATTAATTAATTAATTCGTGATTAATCTTAGAACTATTTATTATAAAAAATATATATTAAAAACTATGTTTTTTCTTTTTCTGCAAACGGAATTTGCTGTGCTGTATATAATATATAATATTATATAATATATAATATTTTTTTCTTTTTCTCTTCTGTAGTAACCCTGCAGAAGAGGCGTTTATTTTATAATTGTGCATACACCATGCAAAAAGCTTATTATATGCATACAATGTTTTAAATAGCGTTTCTTCTGATACAAATTAATATTTTTAAGTTTCAATAACTTTCAACAAAAATAAAATTTAAAAAATAAAACTGAATAAATCAATAGACTGGAAAAGGAACAAGGAAAAATAAAAGAACATTGCGGATGTCAATTGGTTGATGCACTACACAATCATTCATTTAGCCTTTGTGTATTTTCAAAATATTGCAGTATTCCACAATTTCTTTTTTATACTTTCGGTATAAAGCTTCTTGTTGAAGATGCTATGTACCCCTTTTCATTAGAGAAGCCCTAACCAATTTGTGTCTCTCGTCTTCGTATAAGTGGCAGTCATTTAAAATGTGCTAGAATGTTTATGGAGTTAGTCTGTCACATTCACAAGCGTTTGAGTTTCGTACGTGAAATCGTTTCAGATAATGGTTCATTGGCCCGTGTTCTGTAAGTAATTGAGTAAGTTTGTGATGAGTACTTCTGGGTATTTTATAGTTTTGTGGTGTTATATTTGGAATATATTTCTGTAATGGTCTTCCTTTGTTAGATTGTTGCCAATGTCTGTTCCAGTCCTCAATCAAGTCAGTTAGTTTGTATTTCTTTATATACGTGAAAGGAGCTGTATTGTATTCATAAGTTAAGTTTGTATCATTACAACTGTCTTAGCCAATGTGTCCGCTTTTTCATTACCTGAGATGCCACTGGGTCCTTTTATCCATGTCAGAAACGTTCTCATGTCACGGTCCATTAACTTTATTAGATTTTTTCTAAGTTGTACAGTAAGTATGTATTGCATTGTCTATCAACATTCTATTGTCAGTATATATATATATATATATATATATATATATATATATATATATATATATATATATATATATATATATATATATATACCTAAAATATAATCAGTTGGTTTTAGTGCTGCCAGTTTTTCAGTTTGATTATTCGAGCAGTTCTGTCCTAGTTTCTGCAATTCCTCGTGGGAAATTTCGATACGTTCAGTCGTAAAGGCACATCCTACTTTGTCTCCTTCTTTACTTCCGTCTGTGTATATGTCCATTATATCAGTTTCTAAAGTGGGTTTTACTAGTTCGTCCATGTATTGTAAAAGTTTATACATAATAATATATTATATATAATATATATTTGAATATATTAGTGTATTTTTTTAATTGCTATTGGAGTTTTAATTTTGTGATGATTTACCTAAATTAAATTATAAATTTATATAAATAAATTAGATTTATATAAATTATAAATATGATTTATATATTTGATGAACTTTGGGTCTCCAATAAACCTTTTCATATTCAATTATATAATCTAAAGTCAATTTTAAATTGGTTTTATTATTACTATCAGATTATCCTCAGAAAGAATTAAATTTATAAAAGGAATAAAAATGTTATTAGATTTGACTGAATTATAAAAATTAAATTATAATAATAGGAATTATTTAATGTTATTCTTCTCAGATGTATATAAATAGATTTAACTATTTATAAATAAGGCTATTAAGTGACTGAAAGACTAGGAAACAAAAATGTCTATAATTATAATTAATATATTTTTAAAAATGATATATATATTTTTTTTTTTCTGCAGTTCAGTTCACATACTCAGCATCCACTTTGATGTCAAGAATGACAGAATAGAAAGATTTCATCAAGGCACCGATACTTAGAAAATAATTCATTAAGTGTGTTGTAAAGAAAATACTAAAGATATAAAATCTATAATTTTATCATAATGTCATTAAAACACTGAAACTGTTATATAAATTTATGTCTATTGATGTATTTTTGAATAGATTATTCAAAGTTATGTTAGTGTAATAAAAAAAAAAAAAAAAAAAAAAAAAAAAAAAAAAAAAAATCAAAACTACAAATAGCAAATGTAAAATATTATCATTTAATTATTTGAAAAAAAAAAAAAAAACATAGCAACCTCTATAGTTATCATACATAAATTAGCTGAAAACACAAAAGCCATAATTAAGTTTACATTAAATTCTACATATACTGATTTAAATTGATCAAAGACAATCTAAAATCCATTAGAAATTTAGTAAAGTTGAGAATTTACATTTTTAATTTAAAATAGGATCAAATGATGAGTTGGGTCAAGTATGGAACAGTGTGACTAAAAAGTTATTTTCATTAAAATATTAATATATATATATATATATATATATATATATATATATATATATATATATATATATATATATATATATATATATATATATATATTCTAGTTATTATTCTATATAAAATCAGCAGTCTTTGAACTTCATAAAGTCATACTTAGAAACTAGTTTTTTTTTTTTTTAGTTACCTAAAATCAAAAATTTCTTACAGTGTGCCTTAGGGGCAGGATACAGTGTAACAACCGTAAAGGTACAGTCTAACAACATAGAGAGCACTAAACAGAATAAGATATTAAAAAACAGAAAACGTTTAACCATAATTATGCTCCTTAACAATTGTTTGGTAATCAAACTTAAGCATAAACAAATGTTCTAATTAAACACGTTCTGGACAATCACAAAAGCACCCTATTACGTAAGCAGCATAACTTCACATGCTGACCTACGAATAACAACAGCTAACGATCAAATACAAACCTACTACAAACGATTTCACGAAAAATTACCTAACGATAGGACGAAAAGTCCTAGCGATAAACGTTATATGACAAAAAATATTTTTATTTAAATTTCTGATCATGGAACTGTTGTAAAACTTTCAATTCGAGAAACACAAATAGGGCTGGATTGGGTCATAAAAGCCCCAAGCTCAATAAAATGTATAGGAAACGTTAATTTTTTTTTTTTATTCATTTGAAACCAATATGGCTCCTAAACGATTATGGAGTTTTCTGTGCTCTGGGTAGAGTCAGGTCTATAAAAAAATAAATACTGAAACATTTATACTTAAATGTATTTTTTATTGTTAATGTGTAAATAAACCCCTGTGGATGGGGGAATAAAGAATACATCTGCAGCAAACTCTGCTTGTCGTATAAGGTGTTTAAAAGTGTAATGGTGTAGACATAGCCATAGTGAATGTCGTGAGATATTGCATCTATTTCTTGCTGCTATTCTGGCTTGGATTTCAATTTCTATTTTATTATCGGCTGTGGCCAGGTTTCGCAGGTACTTAAGCTGGTTTACAAACCTAAAACTGTGATTTCTTTATTTATCCATCTTAAATTTTTTATGTAAACTGTCTTATTTTCTTTCACTGCAAAACCCAGGTCAGTAGCAGCCTTTTCAAATTCTAAGAAGGTTCCTGATAATGCTGTATGCGTTTTAGAAATTATACCACTTCATATTACTCATATTATTCACTGGTAGAAGCTTTTATGTATTGTAAAGAATACTCCAATGAACTACAAAAAATACCGAAATTCTTAATAAGAATAATTATTAATTATAATTGTATATGTTATAATAATCCGGGGGCTGGGGAAGCCAACTGGAATAACAATAAGACATGTGCAGTAGATATTTTAATTTAAGCACTGTCGAGAGTGGTCAGCATTTGGATAGGTGACCGCCCTCCAGGTAAAACCATAGCGCCTAGGTACTCGTGGGTTCAATTCTCACATGGAGCAGTACTCTGTTATCTTGGAAGTCACAGGGAGGTGAGCGACCCCTGTGTTTGACAGACTCTGGTCCTGGTGGGCATAGGGCTAATAACCCTATCTAGTAAAATCCTTCCTATTAAGAAACCTTCAATCAGCCTCAGAAAATCTGTGATAAAAGCGGACTCCGGCTTTATATAAAGAAGATACCAGAGGAACATGCAACAAAGTGGAAGCGACGGCTTAAGATAAAAAAAGTGTGGTGCAGGCTGGTTAATGCGGCCTAAGATTTACAAGATCTGTAAAGCCAAATAAAAAAAAAAAAGTTGTAATTATTAATACTGACAATAGAATTTTTTTCTTCTTACAAGTTATAATGATTTATGCAAACTGCAAACGAAAAAAGTTATAACTATTAATATTGATTATAATGACAATAATATTCTAGGTCACAGAAGTAGTAGCAGCAATTGTATTAGAATCAAAGCCCGTTATCCTAATAGATTTTTTTTTTTTTTTGCTCTATTTCTTTCTTTGAAATGAAACAATTAATTTTTTTAAGCATTTAAAATAAATATAAAAACGTTGTTTATCTTTTTTACGATACTGTAAGTCAAATATATTTTCTAAAGATAAATATTCATGTTTTTGGACTATTTAATTATTCAAATATTTTTTTCGACTATTTTGTTGATTGTGATGTGTTTTACACTCCAATAACAGATATTTAAAGATGTTTGAGATATATTAGTGGCAATTTTCACATATTTTTATTTGACTTATGTTTCTCAGTTTGTTTATATTAATGTTGTTTAAAAAAATATTCCAGCTGAGGGATGTTAAAAATTGAAATTTTGATATACAACGGATTGTAACTTGTATTTAAGGTGCGACTAATTTCGTTAGAGAATAAATGGTTAGTAACTTTTTCAGTTATGTTATATTTGTTGTATAATGATTTTCGGGGGTTGTAAAAATCAAGAAAGTGTTCTGAAATATTGGCGTTAATGGCTAATTGTTTGATTTAAGATACCCAGTTATAGAGAAGTCAGGCTTATTGTTATGTATTTATAAACGTCTTTCGAGAAAGATACGTGGTAACCGATTATCTGTTGATTCTATAATTTGAATAAAAAACAAATTACAATTTTTTCTAATACCGGAATAAATTGTGAATTCCAGCCTGTAATCTAATCTAAAAATAAGATTTGATGTGTATTTGGGCCAAAAATATTGTGATTTTAGAAATTTAGGTCGGATTATTTCGATGGTTTCTAGGTAGTTCCAACTCCAGTCCTGAGCACAGTGAGATAGGGCGCTAGGTATAGACAACTTCCGCAAAGCAGTTAAGTCTTGAAGCATAACATAACTGCTTATGGACTATAAACGGATTTAGTAGTTGGAGAGCTGGTGACAGAAAACAGATTTGATCCAACTTGTTCTATAGCTCATAAATGTTGTTTACGATAGTTGTATAGGGAATGGCTAGTCTGCCTGGCGATAACTGGTACAGGTACTGCCTATAGTAAATGAAATAATAAAAATTGTATTATATTTTCCATAATTAGCGTAATATATTTGAAATTTAATAGCGGGTCAAATAAATTTTTTAAACAATCCAATTTTTTTTTTAATAAGAAAAATAAAGACCCACGCTATACAAGCACATTTGGGGTGGTCTGGTTCCGTGTACGACCACTGAAATGGTCTGTGATTAATATATTACCCTTATTATTGATACTAGAGTACAATTTGTGTTATTATATTGTGTTACAGCTAAGAAATGTAATTAGTGTGCCATGCTTTTTTTGAAACTGCCTAGAAACTGAGTTGAAAAAGCCAAATCATTTCAGTGGTGGGACACAGAGCCAAACCACCCCTTAGATATTTAAAAAAAAAAAAAAAAAATATTTTATTTAAAAAAAAAAAAAAAAATATTTTCGACCCACGCTGAAATTTTAATAGGGCGCAATTACATTTAAAAAAAAAAAGCAATAATCCCAAAAAACTAGATAATTTTAGTAGAGGAACATGAACAAGTTCACCCCAAAGATATTATTAAAATATATATATATATATATATATATATATATATATATATATATATATATATATATATATATATAAAACCCAGTATATATATATATATATATATAGTTTCGACCCACGTTGAAAATTTATTAGCGTGTCAAGTGCATTTTTTATAATAATAATAACAAAATGCCAGATCATTTTAGCGGTGGGATAGTATAAAAATATTTATACAGCGTGGGACGAAAATTTATTTTTTATTTTTAAAAAAATATTTTTGGGTTGGTCTGGTTCCTGTCCCACCACTCAAATGGACTGGTGTTTTGTAATTATTATTTAAAAAATGTTCTTGACCCGCCAATAAATATTCAGCGTGGGTCGAAAATATTTTTAAAAAAATATAATAGGGTATATAAAAAAAAAAAAATGACCGTTTCTTAAACAAATATTTGTATTATTATTTCTTTGATATAAAATACAATTAATACTCAAAGTCCATTGTTATATACCGTCGTTACCAATCTGCTAGCCAATTGCTGGATGCCACGCTGATACCATTCCTTGGGATGGCTATCCAAGAACTCTTGGACAGCATTTTCAACTGCCGCAAAATTATCAAATTTCTTCTTTTAATTGTTGAGGAGTAAGTTCGTGAGGGACCAGTCTACAGGTCTTTTTCACCTTCCCCACAGAGAGATGATGGCGACAAACAGTACCTTTCGACACACCACGCTCCCTGGCAAGTTCGCGAGTACTTGTGGACAGATTTGACTAAACAGCTTCCTGCAGAACCTCATCAATATCCATTAATGGCCTCCCAGAGCCTTTCTTCCTTATCAACGTCGAATCTCCACTTCTAACTTTTTCAAACCAACTCTTCAAGGGCACCTTCCCCTTCATATTTAATAATTTCACGAATTGCTTCAGCAGCTGTGAAATTTTTTTCCCAGTTATGTCTCAAAATTACGAGAATTTCATAAGACACTGCCATGTTTCTTCTTTGAAATAAATAATGAACTAAGGCTTTTTTTTTTTAAGAAGTCCAGTGTTAGTAAACAAGCCTAGAGAATGCTCTAAAGGGATTATTTAGTATTGGTAAATAATAAATAGCATTAAGATATTTACCGACTTTTGAACTCTGGAATTTGATAAAACGGTCATTTTTTTTTAATACGCCCTACTATTTGGGGTGGTTTAGTTCCGTGTTCCACCACTCAAATGATCTGGGTCTTTATGATTATAATTAAAAAATGTACTTAACACGCTAATGAATTTCCAGCGTGGGATGAAAATATATATTTTTTATTTTTAAAAAAATTTATAAATGTGGAGGTTTGGATTTGTATTCCACCGCTCATGTAATCTGGCTTTTTTGAATTATTATTAAAAAAATGTACTTGACACTCTATTAAATTTTCAGCTATGGTGCAAACTGCATTCTATTATCAAGATTAAGCGTAATATAACAAACGCTGACAATTTGAGTGGTGGCACACGGAACCAGACTATTCTAAATATATTTATATAATGTGGGTCAAATTTATTTTTTTTTTAAGAATATCTTTGGTGTGGTCTGGTCCCACCAGTTAAATGGACTGCGATTAGTATACTATGCTTATTACATTTTTATTACATATATTTAAGCTATCTTTTATCACGCACAGTACATGTCCCACCTACACACCCAAGGCAGACTATCTACTCTTTATAAAACTATCGCAAACGACACTTTTGAGCTATAAAGCAAGTTGGGTCAAATCCGTGCTCTACAGGTGTCACCAGCTAGCTATTGGGCTACAACAACCACCGATGCATCCATACCAGTTAAAAGCCAGAAATCAAAGATAGTAAAAGTCATGCCTTCTAAAAGAAAAAAAAATAATAAAAAGATTTGACTATATATGCAGGGATTATGATATCAATATTAAAAATAAATAAATTGAGTTGGTAATATTTACAAATATGTGTATTAAGCACAGAATGTACAAAACAAAAAAAAAGAATAAAAATAATTTCTATCTCAAAATATAAAATAACATAAGTAATAAAAATTACAAAAGTTTTATTATTTCCCTATATTTTTTTATTTAAAATATAAACATATTTCCCCATATGTTTTTTTTTTTTTTTTTAACTCGGAGTTTATAGTTCTTCTTTTAATAATATATTCATGGTTTTGATTATAACCTCCTTAGTTTGTTGTTTATATATCTTTCCATATTATTATAGCATAGTTTGCTATATTATTTCTTTTTATTACAATGTTTGGTGCTTATGGAATTTACATTTTTAATTATTAAGATTATCATTTTATTAGTTTCAATAATCCTTTTTTTATTTCATACGCACATTGTATATCTTACGTATCTACTAACTTTTTTTCTTTTCAATATTTATTTCAAAACCTAGGTTTATTTGGTCTTTTTATTTTGGTTTTTCTAATGAAGGCTTGAAAAGTGAGCTAAAACGTTGACACAATAAAAATATGATTTACTCACGGATTTCTTATTACAGAATCACAACTATTATTTTATTCACTATTTTAAGATGGAAAAACAATCTACTTCATTATACAGTAATATAAAACGATTAGTGATAACTACTTTTCTTGTTTGTTTTTTTGGAAAACCTTTTATCTAAAAAGAGTGTATTTGAAAAAAAAATTTAGAATAGGACTGGATGGTGGTTCTACGCCTCATATTTGTTAATAATAAAAATTATATTATATCACGAGCTTCAATTCATTTTTTGTTTTATTAAAACGTTTATTGTTTTAAAATCTGCCTTAAACGTGGGCAATATTTAATGATGATGGCTTTACGATTCTGTTCACACAATATGAACAAAAAGAAATGTATAGAAAATACGATAGAAAGGGGAAAAAATAATATATTATTATTAATGGAAGAAGCAGAGCAATAAATATACATATATTATTAGGAGTTTTCCTGCATTTTTATAATGAATGCTAAAAAAAAAAAAAAATAAACGTTTATTCCGCTCATCACATTTTACAACTCAATATTATTAATATTATACATTAACAACTCATGAGCAAAGGCTACAAACTGCTGGTGGATTCCTCGATTTAGCTCAGGTGGAGTCTTAGGAAAAAACCAGAACACTGAACTTTTCTACTTTTATTTTTGTATTTATGTTTTGTAAAGCAAAATTTCCAAAAATAGTGACTACTAAAAAACATTCTGCCTTCTGAACAAAACAATTGTCATTTTATATATAAAATTCAATATTTGCTTTAATTGTAACCATAAAACATCTCATTACCATAAATATAATTTAAAAAAAAAAAACTTTATGAAAGGCATCATTCAGATTCATGACCTGATCCAGCTGTATCGTAACATTTTTCGCATGACATTTTGGCATGCTTCAAACAATTTTTTCAGAAATGAACATTTTTTATTTCCTGACATTTTGTACACCTTTCCCTCTAATCGTCGTGGCATTTAAGTGAAGATTTCTTTTGATATGGGGATGCTGGAATTTATAAAGTATAAGAATAATAATAACAATGAACTAGGTGCATGAAAATAGATATACACAATATTTTATGTAGGATTAATACAAATAACGAAAAATGTTTTAAAAATTTTAAGGCAAATAATACTTATATAATATATAATATACTGGTCCTAATTCATCTAACATATTAAAGTGTACTTCATATAGACCAGTGATGTACCTTTTAAAAATGTAAAAAAAACAAAAAATAAACGGTAAGGAGTCAGGAAAAAACTAGGTGTAGCACTTCCCTACCAATAGATCCGCTCCATTGGCAAAATTATAACATATCACTTCATCTCGCAGACTAATTGCGCCTATCGGAAGGTTAATCACATATTCTAGAGCTATTTTGAATGATACTGAAGAAAGAGAGTCTCTCAGTTTTAAACCAGAACATATCCTAAACTTTTTAAACTTTTAAATTAATTAGAAACAAAGTTTCGATTTGGACTCTATTAGATATTTCGAATATGGTATTCACCTCTTTGTTCGAAAATAACCTTTTAACTCGTTTCTTGGGTATTTCTAGATTAATCAAAATAAAAATCAATGAATAAATAAGGTAATTTGGTATTTAAGGTTTAAATAAAATTAAATTTCTTATACTAGTATGTCCAATAGGTAAAAAATAATACAAATCCATTGTTTAAAACAAGGGAAATTATATATATATATATATATATATATATATATATATATATATATATATATATATATATATATATAACTCACCTTAAATATACTGTTTATTGTCTATGAGTATAAAAATAATAATTGTTTTCATGTCCTTTGGAAAGTTAGACTCAGAAAAATTACATTTCCTAAGATGAGTTTACTATATAAACAAATACATACAAAATACAAATCGAAGTGGGTCACTTAAGGAATTTAAAATATTTTGTAATTTTGTTTACTTTATAGATAAAAAACACAATATCTTTTAGAGTTTGTAAAAATTGAAAGGGTAATTAAAAAAAAAATGGATTTAATTTTAAAAATACATTTTTCTCAAAATTTGGTTCTTTTAATTTTATGTTGCTAAAAAAATACCATTATCAATGCATAAGAAAGGTAAGAAAGCATAAGAAAGAAAACACGAATAAAAAAAAAGAAAAACCAAAAGTATGTTTAAGAAAGAGTGTTACCTAACTTTTGATCAGTGGTCCACTTTAATGTGAGCAGTTTACTTTTCTTAGAGTCCAAAAAATTATAAGATTTTGAATTTTTATGAAGCCTTTTAAAATTATATTCATATTTGAATTTTTTTCCAATTGGTAAAAATATTTTTTTAGAATGCCAAGAAGGTGTTTGTTGAGCTCCTTTTTAAAAAAGAAATTTTCGAGATAAAACGCATCTGATGTTAAATAATTAATTAATAGGTCATGAGTTACTTACAAATCAGGAAAATAAATTAACCTATATCCTCCCTGTGATCCAATGTCATTCATTCCACTTATATCTCAAGTATGTTCGTCCTTTCATGGAATATAAAACAGTTGAGATGAAATGTCAATTAATTTACCGGCATTCTCCTGATAGGTCCTTATTGACAATTAATTATTTCCGATCTCATCTACCAACGGTAATTGGAACATTAATAAGACAACATTGTCGTTAAGGACATTTGATATAAGATAAAGACAGCTGGAAGATTGTTAGTCGAGTACGACCAGCCAACGATGATGCTTGGTTCCATCGCAGACTCAGACATCATAGATGGTCTCAGCGTCAGTTATCTCAAGTTCTTCGGGCTATGGAAGGTCATCAATGACTATAGGACGACAGGGAAGAGGAATGCAATAATTAAATTTACAGTACTTATATCTTTCATCCTTGCGGTACCGTACGTTTTGTTTCAGTATCTGAGCTATTCTTCGATAAAAGTCGACTTACAAAAGGCCACATTTTTGAATTTGTACCCTTTACCAGCCTTACAAATGTGCTGTAGGATACTTGTGTTTTGGTTCAGGATGGAGAAACAGTGTAGGCTCTATAACTTACTGAGAAAAGATTTCCTTGATATTCCAAAACGAAAAACTAGGTTGATTGAAAAGGTTTACAAAAAAATCAGTAAAACTTCGAATATGTGTTGTACGGCTTCGATGATTGTGAATTTCAGTATTATAGGCCTGTATATATTTAACCCTGGTATATCAGTTGATTATATTCTATACCACACTGGTAACATGGATGCTGTCACTACTGGGAGGAAGAAGATTTTAGGAGGTTGGTATCCCCTTCCAATGGCCGAGTCGCCATACTACGAAATTATCTATGTCTATGAAGCTACTTGTGTATCGTGGGCTGGAATACTGTTGGCTGTGTATTTTTGTCTATTTTTTCAAGTTCTGATTTCCCTTTATGCACAATTCACGGCTCTTGGGGTTCATATAGCGACGATAAATGCTGACCAAAACAGAAAGGGTAGTAATTCACAGATGTTTAAAGAACTCAACAAAATTCTCAGAGACCATCAAAAACTACTGAGGTACAATTGTCGTTATTAAAAATAAAAATTAATACAACGAATAATATTGCAATAGGATTTATTTTGTAGGTACACAGACGAATTGAAAAGTGTTTACAATCCATTGGTGACATTGACGCTTGGAATGGGGATCCTGATTTTGATTATAGGTGCAATACAGTTTCTTCTTGTAAGTCATTTTGAAAATATTTATAGTTTATGTTATAACTATGAAATACGAATTTAAATAATAATTACTAAAGTGTTATTAGTGAGTAATTCTTCACAAGTTATTTACATGCTATTGTTATCATTATGATCAAATTTACTTGCTGTATATTGTGTACAGTTGAAAATTTAATAAATAGTTATAAAAAATAAAATAAAAAATAATACTTAAGACATTTCCCAGGGGAAATCGAACAGTCCTGGTTTCATCTTTAAGCTCTTCCAAGTCTTCATTTTTCAAGGAGTTGAAGTTTCGATGTTCTGTTTTGGTTCTTCATTTATTGAAATGGCGGTGAGTAGCAAAATAGTCAAAGAACAGAAAACATGTAGTATGATAATGTTGGTTTTTTAAATATAATCGAAATACAATTCAAAATTGATATATAAAATCAGATGTCGCATAAGGCTAAAATATATTTAACTACTAGATGTTTTAAATATTAATTTGTCGGGCATAGTTAATTTATAAAATTATTAGGATATAAACAGAAATTATTTTCCTAAATTTTATTTATAGATTAAATTAAATTAAAGTACCAGAAGTTATTAATGCACAGAATACAACGCAGGAACTACAATGGGCTAAATCGCGTGCTATATATTAAGTGGAATGCGATAAGTTTAGTCATTGGTTGAAAACAAGAAATTTTGGTAAACCTCGTGGGGATGTGGACTTTTCTATATAGAATAAATGTAAATGGTTTTTACCTACATTCCACAAATGGGCTTTGCATATATTAAAAAAATGGATGTATATACAGATAAGCAAGCCGTGGCGTTTTACCTTCTCGGCGGGTGAGACTCGTCTTTCCTTGGGGCGCGACTCTACCCGCAACACCCATTCCGGGCAAAATTATAAATGGAATTACTTAAAACTACACAGACATCGACGACCTTAGGGTTTTATGCCTATAAGCCCAAAGAAACAAACAAGAATTTTTGGAGTTGTTTGTGATGATGCCTTGCTCGTTTATGAGTAAAAAAAATAGCAAAAACCTTAAAGTCACCTATTTTATGATAAAAAGTTTTTTGTCTGTTAAAGATAACATTATGTATATAATGTTGGTTTTGTAAACAGCTGTTGAAGTTATTTTCCTGTTAGCTTATAATAATGAATACATTATAACAAAAAAATCAATATACACTATATTTATATAATCTTGTTTAAGTTAGAGCAGTATAATGAAAAGTTATTATCATATCTCGTACAAAAAGTGATTTTCGTCCTAGTAATGAATATTTAATGTTTGAATATTGCTAGTTTCAGTGTTTGTTTTATGAGACAATAGTTTATTTTATTTTTTCTTATCATCCTGATAATTCTTATTTAATTTGTTTTGCAAGAACAATAAGTAGAAGTAGTGTTAGTGAAAATATACGTTTTATTAGATTCGATAACATACGTGATAAATTTCCACTAATTTCTATGTATGGTAAAAGTTTTTATTAAATAGCCAAAATTGTTATAACTTTTTGTCGCATGTGGTTATCGATGGGCATCTTTATCTGACAAAGTCAGATGCCGATTTACGATACGCCAAACAAGCCAGATAAGTTTGGGACAAAATCCTAACTGGCATTTTATGCCACCTCCAAGTAAGTTAAAAATGGATTTCCGTGTTTTGAAAATTATAGAATTAGAGTATCTTTCGTTATTTATTCAATTCAATTTTTTCAACAAAGAAATCCCTAGGAAACTTCTGCTACTTCAAGTTCAAAGTAAAATGTGCGAAAAAGCTGTCAATTATCGCAATGCAAAGAAAAAAACAAACATACTAACTTTTTTAAATGCAAAAAATATGTATGTAGAAAATGTGTATCACAAAATCTCATAATTTGATAAAAAAAATAAAAAATACCGATACTTTAAAAAATAAATGCTTTTTTCCTAAACAACTTAGAATACTTAATTTTTTAAACACGAGTCGTTTGAACCGTTGTGGTAGAAATAGGTATACGTGCAATGCCGCTAGATTTTGTCTTGATTAATTTTAATCGGATCAATCAACCAGTTACTTAATGAGGAATTTAAAAGAGGATGGTGATTTGTTCAGTTTCTATTACTTAGCAAATTGGGAATTAAAAAAATCAAAAAATAAGATTTATAAATCATATTTTTTAAGTTAGAACAAATAAATACCGAGTATCAACAAATACAATTTTAGAAACGGCCCATTCATATTAATTCTACAACCATCACTTGATCTGAGGCACTCAGCCCAATGCATTAACCATACACTTTTCATGATTTGTGCAAATATATAACATATTCACAACAATGAAATTTTCAATTTCACAGTTTTAATAACTAGCACATATAGACACTGTGAATATCAATTAAAAAGTCTTTTTTTACGAAAGCTTTGTTGGTGCAGCTCGGATTAAAAATTTAACGACATTTTTTTGATCAGATATTAATTGGAGAATTTTTTTTGTTTTATAAAACCTTTATAGAGCCTACCGTTTAGGGGCCTTGTAGGTTTTGATGAGAAAAACACATGTTTTAAATACTTATTTTCTCTCAAGTTTGTTTATTTCGAATAATCATTAATTGCTAATTTAATTTAATTATAAATTTAAGTTTTAAATTTTGAAATGTAAATTAGGTAAACAGTAGATTGTAGGTAGACAAATTTCATCAGGGAGGGATACAAAACGCATTTTTTAAATAATAATAGAAATAATTCAACACGATTTTGAAATATATGCTTAATGAATCCTTTAGTTAAATAACATTCTGAAAATGTATTATATATTGTCTTTTAGCGATGGTTTATATCGATACTTTTAAATTCTTATTTTCACAGACAGAGCTCGGACTTGCATTTTGCCGTCTACAGCAGTGACTGGTACAAGGCCGATATAAGGTTTAGAACAGCAGCTCAGATGATGATGATAAGGACTAGGAAAGGTGAAACTCTGACAGCCATTGGGATGTATCCAGTGAACCGAGAGACACTGATGACTGTAAGTTAAGAGGTGGTCTAGTAATATTATATAATAAAATATTAATAGAGTTAAAAATATCCAGTTTATATTTAATAGAAGTGTAAATAGAATATACATAAGTATATACAGTGAGTTCAGCAAAGACTGCAGATGATTGAATCAATCTCGATTTTTTTTTTTTACTGTTTCAAGGAGAGACCTTTAAGAAACATGTATTGTGTTCTACATTGTACACCTATATCGTGTTATCATTTTGCCCCTACATATTTTATAACTAAAGTAATCAGACAAAAACCACAATTTTTCTCATGAACCGCATTTTTTAATTAAAAACTTTATATATATATATATATATATATATATATATATATATATATATATATATATATATATATATATATATATATATATTTGTGTGTGTGTGTGTGTGTGTGTCTATAAGTTCATTTTTATTTTATAATATGATATTATCAAACCAATTGTAATTTCTCTATGTATATTTTTTTAGATTATACAATTCACATACACTACCTCAACTGTTTTGTCAAGAATTACAGAGACGAATTGAAATCATCTAAGAAGAAGCAATCGGAACAAAAAATGTATTCCTTTCATATTACATTGATAAACAGTAAAATATTTAACACAATTAATAGTGTATGTTATTTATTTTTTCTTTTTCATTGAAGTATTAATGTCCATAAGCTGAAGTTCTAAATAACAAAAATAAATAATAACCAGAATGAAAAAGTAAATCATATTTTTTTTTTCTTCTAATAACAAGAATGTAAGGTATTATATATCGAAACATTTATATCGTAAAAAAATGGTTGTAATTATAAAATTATTTCATCAATGAAATAGTTTTCTTTAATAATTGTTAAGTAAAATGCACTTATATTATTTATCACTAATATATTTATGTAAAGCAGAGGTTATTAGTCTGCAGCATTCGGCGGATTTCTCTTGAACTCCATCCCTTCTACCATTCGTCACTTAAATACTACTTATTTAACCCACCTACTATCCATCCACAATGTTATTAGTTCATTTTCACACCTGTATCCAAATATTTCTGTTACTTCCATTAATATCTTTATTTTTGTTTTTATTTTATTATTATTGTTTGTTCTTTTATTCTAAATAATATTTTTTTTCATTTTAAGGCTCTGAAGGCTCTTGACTGTAAATTATTTTTTTTTCCTAATGGCCTTACATCCCAGAATATAGAATATTTTGAACGTATCTTCGTTTGTTTGAAGTATCTGCTGCGCGGTTTGTTCTAAGGAAAATATATAGTTTGTCTCCGAAACCCTGGTCCAATAACTAATCCATGCCTCCTTCCACTACTGTTTAATATATATTTTGTGGTGGCTGAGTACAATCGGTAGTTAGTTAGGCACAGGAAACTTATTACAGCATCATCAGCCAATTCATTTTCAGATATTTCAAGATGGCTGGGTACCCAAGTAATGTGTATATGTTTATTTATTGTAGTTAACTGTTGGTGTATTATGTTAGATATTGGATTGTTTGAGTGATGTGAGTTTCGTAACATTTTTTATACCCGAAAAGAGGCTATACAAATTATTATTTTGTTGCTATCTAAAAATTTAACTAAATCAATTGCTAAGTGGATAGCAAATAATTCGCTTAAAAAACTGAGTATAGTATAGGGAGTCAATATCAAACTATTGTTATGGGAAATGTTACCGCGCAAACTGTGCCTTTGTTTCCCTCGGAGGCAACAGTAAAAAGAGAGAGAAAATCTTTGTATTTTCATATAGGTTCAAGAAAAAGATCTTGTATAAAATCTTGCGGATAAGTAATATTCTTGTATGAGAAAAGTGAAAAGTCAAAGGCGGCATTGATTGTTTTCTATGGAGGCATATAATATGGACGAGTTAAGGAGAGATTAGGTCTAATAGAGATGATAAGCAGAAATTCAGGGAGAAATTTTATATCTACCTAATATGAAAAACTCTTTGCTTGACTTAAGGCGTCCTAAGAATTTTAAAAGTAAGTAGTGCCTATGGAGCTTTAAAGGCCATTTTTCAGCATCACACTGCACGCTTGATATGACTAGGTCTAAGTATCGAAAATGATTAACTTTGTCTACTAGTTGGTCATCAAGTAAACGACAATCAAAAAATGAGTAAACTTGCTATAAGGCTACTTCTCAAATAACAGGCAAATTTGTGTCCCCCGCCCAATTAAATTCAATGAAGTAAACTTCGTTAAAAATATTGTTTCCAAATCGATTTGTGTTATGTAAATTAATAACATTAATTGAATTTATCTGCGATTTTAGTGTTTTAGGGTTACATTTTTAGGATATTCTGCGACGATTAACATTGTCGTGGCTTGTCCTCATGCTTGGATTTACAATTATGTAAATAATGATTTCTTGATAGGGTGAAACTAATTTAACTAGTGGTTAGTAATATTAAAATATAATGATGGAAGAAAGTGTAATGTGTTTTCAGGATAATGCCCAAGTAACCAATCCCGGAGTTATTTTATTCTTATACCTGTGACTTCTTAATATTGGCGTACCATAGTTAAAAAAATGATGAAAAAGTGTTCGGAAGGAATTTTTTGAATTTTTATTTGCAGTGGCAGATAACTGTTCCTTCTAGACGCATCAGTTCATAACCATAATACGTCGGAATAACCTAGTGTAAACACCACCTCTGACTGTAAGTACATTCATTGTTCACATTGTCATGTCCACTATAAATCAGTTAAACCAAATATTTATTTGTAACGGGCTTCATGCGTTATATTACTAGGCTACGGTCCTCATAATATACTCCCGAGAAAATGCGAAATAATGAATAGTGTCTTGACGGTAACATTTAACATTTTCATGATATTTTTATATGCCATGCAAATGTTAAGATACCACGAAAATGTTAAAAAATTCATTTCTAAATAATGTTAGGAATTGATATGATATTTGCAATGATATTATTTAAATTATGTGATGAAAAAATACTTTAACGTTAAGTAAAGACTGATATTTGTTTGGAAGCAGGAATGTTTCATGTTTTATTTATTTTTTAGTATGGAACCTTAAACTACTAAGATCCTTTTTTCACATTGTCATGTATAGAGTCACATTGGTGTGGGGGTAAATTCACATTGGTGTGGGTGCATACACATTGTCTTGGGTTAAAATTATAAACTGAATTAAAAAAAAAAAAAATTAAGTGATTCATGTGTTCCTGTATCACCTACAATCTTCACACGTAGCCTCCAGGAATTATCAAATGTTTGCGACAAGATTTATCAACATTTAAATTTAGAATTTCGGTAGCTAGATATTTGCCCGTAGTTTGAGAATCACCCATAAACCGAACAAAATAATGTGTAATTATGGCCTATGTTTTTTTTACACGAATAGCTAACGAAGAGACCTTGGAAATTAGGGGTCGGATTATTGAGGTTCTACTGTAATTCTGTTATTAATCAAGAAGGTACGTGACACAATATTTATTGGAAACTTTATACTATTGCTTTATCAAAAATAAACTTATAATGTAAAATCCATTAGTTTTCTTCCCATCATCATTCTCGCACCTACTTTCAAGTAGAACTAAACCTAAGCAGCTATGCACATTTACGCCTCCTAAGGATGTACCCTAAAAGAAAATGCTTTATCATAATGTTTAATATCGATTTCCGAGCAGCTATTTATTTCTTTTGTAAAGAGAACTGCTCAAATAATAATAGCGATTTGGATGGGCAGTCCTCTTCCTTAAATTTCATTCTTAAAGAACGGCGAAGCTGATTAAAGAAAAAGATAGGCTATCAACAAATTAGGTAATGGCCACTAATTTTTGGGGCTGTATTACTGCTGATAGGTTTTAATACAAGAACCTCAGTAAACTGCAAGTAATATTCAGCCCTACATCACCTCTTCCAGGACGCCATCAAAGAACAAATGCAGGAAATTTTTGCTGAGGTACCACACGCCTTCTTCATAGCAATACCCTTGTCCATACTGCATTGATATCTTACATCGCTGTGAATGAGGTACAAGCAGCTGTACAAAAAGTTTAAAAAAAAAATAAGAGTGTATTATTTGTTGTGCAAAAATTATAATAAGAATATAGTGAAAGGAAATACTAGTTTTGTTCTTTCAACTTTCTTCTTTTAGTCTGAAACTGATAGATCCTACATCAGCGCTTTATATTAAGTTTTTACAACACAAATCCTACGATATCCCGAGGCAATCCCATGTCAACCCGTATTCCCAATTAAATTGACTTTATCTCATTTGCCGTAGATAATATTTCTTTGGAACCTTCCTTTACCCAATTATCAATATCCTCCATTCTTCCAATATTTACAACATGCTTCAGTTCAAATATGCAGTTAATTCAATACAAGATCCTGTATTTCTGACCTGTTAACTCTAAACCATAAAACGCTCCTTTGTTTTCCACTCAACACTCCTCTGAAATTCTATTCGTTCTATTACCAGACATACAACTTCCCTCATTGAAATACCTCTATTTTCAGTACCTCATTCTTATCCATGCTGTATACTCAGTTGAATAATCATGTTCTTGCATTGCTGGAATCCTTTCAATAACTATTTTTGTAATTTAGATTCCACTTAATTTAATTTTTTTTTTTTTTACTCTGAATATAAATAAAATTTATGTACTTAAAATTGAAGCGTTGTATCAAAATAATTCATTTCTCTTCTTATGGTTGCGTTCTCTTATTTTTTTTTCCGTATAATTAATATTAGGGTTAATCCATTTCAAATCACTAAATTTAAATATAATTTGTTGCGCAACATTTTTTATTTTCCAGATTCTCTTATCATGGATTCTGTCTATGAGTCCAATTAAAAAAAATTTACAAGCCATATTTTTTTTTGACAACCATTCTAAAATGATGATTTATTGAATTTTAAGAAAAAACGGGGTTTGCGGAAAATTTAATTGTGAAGTCATTTTTAAAGATATCAGAATGATTTAAAAACTAGTGTATTCAGGATAAAATAACCTTTCAAAGGTCATTATTTTAATTTTCCTACCATGGAAGAAAGTTATTCAAACTCTTTCTCAAAAACTCAGAAAAAATATTTAAAAATCGTTATTTTTATGGCCGTCAATTTTAAGGAAGGAGAAGAGACTCACAAATAATATTTTATTTCTGAGTTTAGTACTTGTAGTACTACCAACAGCATAAGTTTTAGTCTTGAGAGTATACTCTTTTTTTCTCTACGGCTTCTCAAAAATGGCCGATAGCAGGTTTTTCCAATTTTCATAGGTCAATTTCTGAAAAGGGACTGAATGAAATCCAGTGAAAATTTTATAAAATGTTCCTTATACTAATAAAAATGCACCACAAAAAAATTATGACTGAGACTCAACTATGTTTTGAGTTGTAGAGCTGTGAATTTCAATAAAAACGCTACCTTTTTAATACACTCGTGCAATGCTAAATTAGCAACTAGAGGCTTGAAATTATGTTAATTGACAAGTCTAAATTATAGTTAAATTAAATTATTATTTAGAGTTTTGAAATAATGAACTTAAGTTATATTTAAATGAAATACTTGACTTAAAAATGTCTATTAACTAAAAAAATTTAAAAGTATAAGATACCAAGTATGTTTGTGTGTAATTTGTAAATTCATTGTAACATATGACACATCAGTTCTTATGATGCAACAAGTTAATGTGAGTTTTACATGTTTAGATTTGAACTCTTCCATGTGCAACTGCTTCCACAGCCTACATCTTTCCTCATAATTTTATTAATTTTTTTTTTTTTAAATTGGCTTTGTTCTGTGCTAAGCTTTATTATATTTACATAAAGAAGAAAATTCTAAAGTTTCATAAATAGATTCCACTTGATGCAATGGATTCTCCTGTGCTAATTGAAAAGGGCCTGGAAAAGATTCTGGATTATTCTCAACATTATTTGTTATTTTTCTCCGGGTAGTTTTTCTACAAATATTTTTGATGCGCAAGTTGGACATAGAGCCTGTCCACGAATTAGTTTAATATTCACATTTTTACTCTTGAAGATAGCAATAAAGATTAGGGGGAGGGAGTGTTCATGTCACCACTTGCAGAGACCCGTAGGTTCTGGAAAGATGTGGGCTGTGCAAGCAGTTGCACATGGAAGAGTTCAAATCTAAACATGAAAAAACTCACATGACCTTGTTGCATCATAAGAACTGATGTGTCATATTTTACGATGGGTTTTACAATATTTTAAAACTTACAAACTTACTTGGTATCATATACTTATAAAGTTTTTTAATTAATGGAAATTTTTAAGTCAAGTATTTCATTTAAATATAACTTAAGTTCATTATTTTAAAACTCTAAATAATAATAATTTAACTATAATATTTAATATTTAATTATAATATAATTCAACTATAATTTAAACTTGTCAATTAACATAATTTCAAGCCTCTAGTTTCAAATTTAGCATTGCACGAGTATATTAAAAAGGTAGCGTTTCCATTGAAATTCACAGCTCAATAACTCAAAATATAGTTGAGTCTCAGTCATAATTTTTTTGTGGTGCATTTTTATTAGTATAAGGAACATTTATAAAATTATTACTGGATTTCATTCAATCTCTTTTCAGATTTGACCTATGAAAATTGGGAAAAACCTGATTTCAGCCATTTTTGAAAAGCCGTAGAGAAAAAAGGAGTACAATCTCAAGACTAAAACTTATCCCGTTGGTAATACTACGAGTACTCAACACAGAAATAAAATATTATTTGTGAGTCTCTTCTCCTTCCTTAAAATTGATGGCCTTAAAAATAACGATTTTGAAATATTTTTTCCGAGTCTTTGAGAAAGAGTTTGAATAATTTTCTTCTATGGTAGGAAAATTAAAATAATGTCCTTTTGAAGGCCATTTTATGCTGAATACAGTAGTTTTTAAATTATTCTGATATCTTTAAAAATGACTTCACAATTAAATTTTCTTAAAATTCAATAAATCATCATTTTAAAATGGTTGTCAAATAAAAAATATGGCTTGTAATTTTTTTTTAATTGGAGTTTTGTTAATGTCTACTCACAGGAAATCCATGATAAGAGAATCAGGAAAATAAAAAATGTTGAGCAACACGACTGGGTGATTTGAAATAGATTGACCCATTATCATTACTAGGTTATTATTAAATCTTTAATTATTATCATTTTACGTTATATTTCTGACTTGATGGCTATGCATTCTTTTTTAACTTTTTTATTATTCTTAAGGGACTTTGTCACATAATGAAATTATTTTTCAATTCTATTTATTCTTTTTTTTAATTGTTTTATTTATTTTTATGATTAATGTTACTACTTTTTTATTTCAGTTTACTATATTATTTTTTTTATGAGTCTTTATAAGTCAATTAATAATAATTAGGAAAATTTCTAATTTTTTAATAACATGAATATAAATTGTATAATAAATGAGATAGTAAAATGAATAAAACACCTTCATAAATTTAATATGAAAGAAATATATATATAAACACACACACACACACATATATATATATATATATATATATATATATATATATATATATATATATATATAGTTATAACAGTAACCTTTGTAAAAGGTCATCACTCCTTACACAATTCCTTATCTCACTATTTACTTTCACACCGATAGCTAAAACAGCAATCTTTGTAAAAGGTCATCACTCCTTACACAATTCCTTATTTCACTATTTACTTTCACACCGATAGCTAAGACCAATCATTAATATAATCATTAATATAATCTTTGTAAAAGGTCATCACTCCTTACACAATTCCTTTACCCTTCGCTTCCTTATTCACTCCGATAACAACCCCTATATATGACCTCGTCTTTTAGGACGGAATATAGAAGTAAGCTAGGATTGTAGTGGTCAGTTCGACACGTCTTATAGCTATTAGTCAGTCATTGTTAGGCACAAGTGTCATATTTATTGTAATTTGAAATAAACCTTTTTTTAAAAGTCTAAGTTGGAGTAAGCTTATTTAACTGGCGCCCGAACTTAGGGACTTGAGAGCTTATTTTTGAAGAATTAGTAACTTTGCGGAGCTTAGGCTGAGTGTAATACCAGTACCGTAGCAGCATAACCACGTCTCCACGTCAAGAGGAAGATTTGCCACTGAGTCTTGAACAAGATCAAGCATTCTCCACGACTACGAGGATCTTCTTTCCAGTAAGCAGAAATTTCAATTTCTACAATCTCAACCCAACATCTCTTTTGTTAAGAAGCCAACATCAACTGAAGACATCTTAGGGTAATTATTTTTATATAAATTGTAACATTTGTAAGTCATTACTAGACAGACTTAACGCTTTAAGACTAACCGACCAGACAAACGAAAACACAATGGCGTTAGAAATTAAAGAAAGTGAATTTAAAATGATTCCAGATTATGATGGAAATCCAATAGGTCTAGTGAATTTTATTCGTAATACTAAGTTTTTAACAGAATTATACTGTAAAGAAAATAATCCACATAGACATATTAATCACACAAAGATTATTTTAAATTTATTATGTAAATTAAAAGGGAAAGTAGCCGCAGCTGTACATGATAAAGAATTTAATAGCGTAGAAGGAATTTTAATTTTTCTAAAAAATAAATATCAAGATTCTCGAACTCGAGAACAATTAATTGCGGAATTATTAAATGTCAGGCCACATAGTAACGAAAATCCTCATAATTATTTAGAAAGATTAATAGAACGACGTTGTGACTTATATACTCGAGTTTACACCGACGATACGATCTTAGATAAACAAGCAGAAATGAAAAGATATGATAGACAAATATCCCATCACGCGGTGCATAATCTCCACCCTTCTTTAACAGATTTCATTTATCATATAACATGGAATACATTAGAAGATATTGAAGATATCCTTAAAAACAGTGCCGCACACATTGTTCAAAGGTTGTACGGTAAACATCAGTATAATCCACAACAAAAAATTTTTCGAAATCCAAATTATAAAGGGAAACATTTTGATCCCAATTTTCAAAAGAAAAAAAAACTGGGAACATCAGAAACCTCACTATGAAAAACCAAGGTACGAACAAAAACCGTATCAATCATATTATAATCAAAACCCAAATTATAAGCAGTATCAAAAACCAATATACAACAAACCATGGGACCCGCAATCTCAACATCATTTTTTTAACAAACCTCCATCGGGAAACTGGAGAAACCAACAAAATCCAAATCGAGAACAAGTTTCATTACCGCCAACTGAAAAAGATTCCAATACAGTATCCATGAGAACTGTGTCCAATAGAGTTCATTATACAGAAAATGAAAAAGACGAGCAGATTCGAATCCTAACGGAAAGACTGAACGCTATAGAAGCTCGACAGGATAATTTTTTAGGCTCAGGTCCATGCAACAACGACCCCCGCCTATTAAATAATACGAACAATGATCTACCGGAATTGAAAGATGACAAAGGAAACAAATGGCTGATCGATACCGGAGCAACAAAAAATTATATTAATCCGAAAGCATTACCAAAAGACGCCAAAATAATAAATGAACGCTTTGCGATAAAAAAAACACCTACAGGTCGCGCAGAAGGTACAAAAAAGTGCACTAATAAATCTGCTTCCACTGATAGGAATAAATCAAGAAGCAAAATTTCTTATTTTTCCCTTTAGTGATCGATTCGACATACTACTGGGCTATGAGACAATGAAAGATTTACAAATAAGTATCGATTTAAACAAAAAAGAATTAAAGGTCAAGGAAAAACGATATAAATTAGAAAACGAAATATTTTATATCGAGGATAAAAACGAAATAAAAAGGCTAATAAGACTTGACCACATCGACGAAAGTTTAAAAGAAAAATTAATTAATATAATAAGTGAAAACGGAGATATGATAAAAAAGGAAAATGAACAATTAAAAATAACGGGTTTATTAAAACATAAAATTATTACTACCAATGAAAATCCTATTTACACTAGGAATTACAGATACCCGGAACAATTCAAACAACAAATTCACGAGGAAGTGGAAAAATTGCTAAAAAATAATATTATTAGACCGAGTAAGTCGCCATATAACTCTCCACTGTGGATAGTTCCAAAGAAAATGGACGCGTCGGGAATAAAGAAAGTAAGAATGGTGATAGATTACCGAAAGCTAAACCAATCTACGATAAAAGATAAATTTCCTCTCCCTAATATAGAAGACCTCTTGAACAGATTAAAAGGAGCAAAAATATTTTCGACAATAGATCTAACCTCAGGTTTTCATCAGATTGAAATGGATCCGAAAGGCATAGAAAAAACAGCCTTTTCTACGGAAAATGGTCACTATGAATTCACAAGGATGCCATTTGGACTTTGTAACGCACCACCTACGTTTCAAAGAGCCATGACCATGATGATAGAAAATATAGATTTATGTAGATGATATTATAGTTTACTCAAAAACAGAGGAAGAACATTTAAGAAATTTAAAACAGATTTTCGAAGCTTTGAAAAAACATAATTTATCAATTCAGTTAGACAAAACTGATTTTTTTAAACGACAATTAAAATTTTTAGGCTACATTGTAACACCGGAAGGCTTAAGAACCGACCCCAACAAAATAGAAGCGATCCTAAATTTTCCTTTACCACATGATGAAAAAACGACACGTCAATTTCTGGGTATGACAGGTTATTATAGAAAATGTGTAAAAGGGTACGCAAAAATAACTAAACCATTATGTCAATCTTTACAAACGAAAGTTTATAAAACAACAGAAATAAAGAACGCATGTAAAGCCTTAATCGATCTCATGACAAATGCACCAATTCTAAATTATCCGGATTGGAACAAACAATTTATTCTTACTACGGATGCAAGTAATCAAGCTTTAGGATCAGTATTATCACAAAAGGACGGGAATGATGTAGAACACCCTATAGCATTTGCCTCGAGAGTTCTGCAAAAAGCTGAACTTAACTATAGTACAATCGAAAAGGAATTGTTAGCTGTAATATGGGCAACACAACATTTCAAACCCTATTTATATGGTACAATTAATATCTGATTATAAAAATAAAATTAAAACACTAAATAAAAATTTCGAGCTTATCACCAATAATACGATGGCATTCAAAACAAATGAAGACGCTTATAATTTATACATACATATTTCTCAATTACTAAACCAAGTAAAAGAAATAACTCTATCACTAGAATTTTGCAAATTAGGTATAATTCATTCCAGTATTATGACTAACGTTTTGAAAAATCTTCCTAACAAAGTCCATTTAGTATCTAACAATACAGAAATTTTATGGGCAAATAGTAAAATATTTTGTTCAACACACAAGAAGGTAATTCATACTTTTATAAGACTACCAAATCACGAGAAAAAATACCAAGGATACGTAGTTCATACAGTACCTAAACATATTAATGGCACATTTTACGAAATCGAGCTTGACAACGATTTATACATTCAAAACCAAAACAACATTTTTACAGCAGACTGTATATACGAGGAGGAATATTATTGTAAAAATCTTATTAAAGTTAATAACAGTTGTATTTATTCAATAATTCAAAATGGCAATGTAAAAACTTGTAAACTTAAGCATAGATTAAATAAAAATATAAGATATCTGGATGTTACAAAACAATATTTAACTTATAATATAAGTAAGATAACCAATTGTAATAATATTAGCCAATTTTACCTAAAGTAAGTCTGATAAATATAGGCATAAATGATTGTTACCCCACATTAACACAAATTTATTATCACAATTATCACAACATATTACAACCATTTTATGATGTATCAATATCAGAAACATTAACCTTAAATACCACAAATGTAACTATACCAACACTCAACATTCTTAGATTTAGCGAAAATATCGCAGTGTATTATTATTATTTAATTATTATCACTATTATACTGTTAATCATTATTATAACCGTATATGTATACTATTAGAGATATAAGAAAACACAAACAGCATTGACACCCAGTGCTCCATTCACTGAGGACTCTTGTAAAATTATTCTATCTAAAGTGTATGAATCAACATTTTAGCAAAAAATGTTACCAGGAGATAACAAATCTTAAAGAAGGGAAGAGTTATAACAGTAACCTTTGTAAAAGGTCATCACTCCTTACACAATTCCTTATCTCACTATTTACTTTCACACCGATAGCTAAAACAGCAATCTTTGTAAAAGGTCATCACTCCTTACACAATTCCTTATTTCACTATTTACTTTCACACCGATAGCTAAGACCAATCATTAATATAATCATTAATATAATCTTTGTAAAAGGTCATCACTCCTTACACAATTCCTTTACCCTTCGCTTCCTTATTCACTCCGATAACAACCCCTATATATGACCTCGTCTTTTAGGACGGAATATAGAAGTAAGCTAGGATTGTAGTGGTCAGTTCGACACGTCTTATAGCTATTAGTCAGTCATTGTTAGGCACAAGTGTCATATTTATTGTAATTTGAAATAAACCTTTTTTTAAAAGTCTAAGTTGGAGTAAGCTTATTTAACTATATATATATATATATATATATATATATATATTTTTTATTTTTTTGAAGAGAAAAGATTTGACCCCAGTTGGGATTCGAACCCAAGTCTCCACCTCTCTAGCGTGGCGCCTTATCCACTAGGCCACCGGGCTCGTATCCGAACCAGGGAAATCTTTTCTCTTCACTGATCCATAATATATTTAAAAAATATTTATTAAACAAGAACCACTTCATAATTTTATATATATATATATATATATATATATATATATATATATATATATATATATATATATATATATATACATATAAATATATTACCTCTTTGGCAGGTAATCGATTGATGTGATAGCTTACTTGAAACACGTGGTATACTTAACCACTTATTTGCTTTTTCTTTAAATCTGATATGATAAAAACAAAACCAATTTGAATCATTGGGATTGCTCGACTTACTGCGGGATCCTCGCCGGAATCGTCCTATTGTTCTGCTTCTTTCTCTCCGATTTGGTCTGTCTCTGAAGGAGAGTTCAGCGACCTGCTTCGTAAGTAAGTCAATTTTGGCTTTTAACCTATCTATAGAGGAATGTGCGATATGATATTCATTTATGTTATGGCCTACTATTGCTGCGATATCTTGTATAAATATAAAAAATATATAACAAAGGTATGTGTTACCAAGCGACCGTCACTACAACAAAATTTACGGTAAATATAAATTACGTCATATGAATTTATCTAATTAACTTTATAATCACGTCGTAGTTCACCATTTATTACCTCTTTGGCAGGTAATCGATTGATGTGACAGGCTACTTGAAACACGTGGTATACTTAACCCATGGAGTTATAGACAAGTGGAGGGGGCTTACCTCTCAATAGCCAGGGCAGGCAGCCATTTTGGAGTGCACCGTATTATCAGTATATTAGCCGCTTATCAGTTCAAATTTTGGTTTCCTAGGCTTTATACTGCTGTTATTTTATTTTAGTGATTTATTTAATGTACCGATTTACTTATTTGATTTATTACGAACCCTTTCAATTGCCTTAGCCGATATGGAATGCAAGTCGCCAGTTTGGCATAGTGGGCGTGGCCGGTTAGTGTTAAGGTCTCGACCCTCATGGAACAATATACGGTAAGGGCCTCACCATAGTACTATATCTCCATGACAACCATTTTTAAAAAATAATTATTATTAGATGAGAGAAACAATTTGTTGTATTTACAATTAAATCTAATAAACAATTACATATTTTTTCAGAGGGAACTATAACTAATACAAAGAAAGAAAGATAATGAATATTTAAAACTACGTACAAAACTATTAATGGCAATATAAATAACGCTTATTTCAACTTATTATAATCACTAATTGTGCGCTTATTTGGTGTGCACACCCTAGAGCTATCTGACACCCCACCAGTCATATCACAAGTGCAACGCCCCTGCAACTATATCACAGTCTTTTCAGCATGTGCTCTGTTCTATAGCAGGTGTGCTCTCTGTGTCGGTACTTGTTGTAGCACTAAAAGCAAAGAGGTTATGGACGGCGCACAGTGGGACGAATGGCCTATCTAGCAGGAAAAAAGTTATAATTTAAATAAATGAAACTATTGTGATAGGTGTATAGTTAAGTAGTTTATGGGACATTATCACAGGTTCTTTCGTTTTTTGGAGGTGGGTTTCAAGGTAAAAAGAACGATCAAATTTTGTGAAAACTATTGATTCTTTCAATCTAAATTTGTGTATCATCCTATTGATATTTTTTCATTATTCTTTTATAATTAGTGAATATAGACGATCGTTATACCAGTAAGCAATGTTCAAAATAATTTTTTTATAATTTGACCTATTATATAATTTTTTTAAAAGTGTCGTAAACTAAAGTATTTTTTAAACTAAAAAGATCTATTACTAAAAAGTACCTCTCCGAAATTCATGGTAGAGGTACCTTAGAAGTGCTATGAAATAATCATGAAACATTTAGCTGCTTTTATCTGCTTTCTTGTCTGAAAACGAATTTTAAATTCTGCAAAGGGAGTTATTTCGTACTAGGCAAAACCGTAAGGACATTGATTTAATATATATTACTATATTTGAAACACTTAAATTAGAGGATATTATTCCAATATCTTCAGCTGCACTTAAGAGATATTTAAAATTGGTAGTTACGAAAATTAAAAAGAAATAATAAGAGGCTAAAAAACCCCGGAAAGTCATATTACATTTTATTGACTCCAAACATCAAGGAGATTGAGAAAATTACTTTTATAAGAAAAAATCGTTTTACATACATTTATAAAGTTTCAATACTAAAAAATACATAAGAATTAATGTATGTAAGCATGTTTTTTATTTATTTTTTTAACATTTTTTAATTTGTTTATGTTTATTTATTTATTTTGTGACATTTCGATAGTTCCTATTTAAATGGAGTAAATAGTTTTGTTGAGTAGGCTAACAGGTCAGTAATAATATCACAGAAAGATTTGAAAACAGTATCGCTTCATAATATGAATTGGATTAGTACACCGGAAATATCTCATTTATACGATACCAGGTTGACGTGTTTTTTCATTCATTACTTTTTAAAGATAATTAAAAATAATTACTGCATAAAAAATAATGTAACTATAAATAATTACCAATT
Source organism: Euschistus heros (assembly GCA_003667255.2). NCBI lineage: Eukaryota > Metazoa > Arthropoda > Insecta > Hemiptera > Pentatomidae > Euschistus > Euschistus heros. Next base: position 532,148 of record RCWM02000287.1, on the reverse strand, counting down.
ATATATTCGTTAGAAACGATCTAGTTCATTATTTTTATTAAACTAATATGATACATATTAGATAAATAGTGAAAAATTAAACTTAATTTAAAAAAAAAAAAAAATATATATATATATATATATATATATATATATATATACACTGCTATTTTGTTTCTTCCACTTCATCTGCTCCTTCCCAACCCTCCCTGCCCTTACCTCCGCCAGCATTTATCGACAATAATTTTTACTTTTTTTAAATCACTCCCTCCGATCTAATTACTTCCATTATGAAGTCTCAATCCAACTCATCTGGTATAGACTGCATTCCTGTTAAATTATTGAAATTATGCCTTCCTGAAATCCTTCCAGCTCTCCTCTTCATATATAATTTTTCCCTCCAAAACTCTGTATTTCCCACTTCCTGGAAAAAGGCCTTGATTCATCCCATCAACAAGAACCCAAACCCTACATGCCCAAAGTACTACCGCCCTATATCCATACTTTCCAACCTATCTAAGTCCCTAGAAAGATTGGTGCAATCCCAAATTTCCAATTTCCTAGAAGGTTCCAAGGTACTTGATCCCTTCCAATCTGGTTTCCGTCCCGGCTTCTCAACACAATCCGCACTCATTAAAATTATCACTGACATCCAAGCAGCGATGGACAAAAAAGAACTGACCATCCTGATCCTCCTTGATTTCTCTAAAGCATTCGATTCCTTAGACCATAATATCTTTTTTTCCAAATTGAAATCATTGAACTTTTCCCACAGCTCCCTCCTTTGGTTTCAATCTTTCCTTTCCTTTCCCACCGCACCCAAGCAGTTGCCACTCCTAACCAAGGTCTATCCTCTTTCCTCACTCTACAGTCAGGAGTAGCTCAAGGTTCGAGCATTTCCCCTCTACTGTTTAATTCCTACATCAATGATCTTCCCCATTCAATTCACCATTGTTCACATCATCTTTGCGCCGATGACTTCCGAATTTACCTCTCCTTTCCTCCATCCGAAATGTTAGCTGCGTTTTCCAAAATTCAGGAAGACCTAGACGAAACCTGTGCCTGGGCAAATCTGAACAAATTAACATTAAACGCAGCTAAAACTCAAGAAATTGCCATAGGATCACATTCCCTTCTCCATTCAAATGCCAACTTTCCCACATTATTCCTTAATGGTCATCCAATAACCTTCCATTCCTCTGTTAAAAATTTAGGCTTAACCATTGATCAAACCCTCTCCTGGAAATCCCATATTGCACAAATCTCCCGAAGATCAATCGGTATCCTAAAACTATTTCACCGCTCCCGTCACCTCCTTCCCCTACCCACACGCAAACTTCTAGTATCCTCCCTTATCTTCCCCCAATTTGACTATGGTAGCGTGATATATGGTGGGCTCTCGACGGTTCTTGAAGACAGATTAAAACGCATCATGAATTTCTTCATCAGGTTTGTCTTCGGAACATCGAGACGTTCCCATGTTTCGCATCTCTACACTGATTTAAATTGGCTTTTCCCCTCCTTCCGCAGAAAGTACTTCCTAGGCTTCTCCCTATTCCAAGTTATCAACACCCGTCACCCTCCCTTTATTTACAGTAACCTGAAATTCAAGTCTGCTATCAAATCACTGCATACAAGATCTCGTCTTTCCGTTCTCTATACTCCATCCCACAGAACTACTGCATTCCAACGTTCCTTCCTTGTCCGATCCTCTACTCTTTGGAATTCCCTCCCCCCCTCCCCCCCTGTATCCGCAATGCTTCTTCCCTTGGAACATTCAAAACACTAATCTTTCACCACCTTCTTTCCCTCCAACCCGACGCTCTCTAATTATATGGATGTATGTACTATGTATGTAATCGTCTAATCTATTTACTAAGACCGTCAGACATAAAACATTAGCCAAAATTATAGTTTGACTATGATAATGTTTTGGTTTCTTGTAATGCTAATTTTTGATTTTCTATCTTTTATTTTCTTAAAGTTTCTTTTTGTTTTTTTTCTCTTCTGCAATTTTGTTTACAATATTAACCTCTTCATTAGTACATTTATTTTTTCACTCTCTTTTTAATAATAGTTTTTTTCTTTTTCTAGTTTCTCTCTGTATTTTTTTTCATACATATTTTTATTTAATTTTACCTATGTTGTTTTATTTTTAACAGCCTCTTGGCCAGTTATGATCTTACTTTGTATTATTTATTGTTATTCTTAAGGGATTTCGTCCCAGGATAAAGTTTTCTTTCTATTCTATTACATATATAATAGCCATAAAAAATTAGAAAATCCAAAAAACATTTTGATTTTTAACCTGAGTTTGAAACCGGATAGGAAGTTGAAACCAAATATATTTCAAGCGTATCACAACCCTATATTTTCGGTAAAAGAAAGAAATTAATACGTTTAACCGCCCAAGCATAATTCATATTTTGTCAATTTAAACAGAAATTGCCTACCATTTAGGTCAGGCAAATTTTAAAGCTAAAAAATTTTTATTTTTATTTTTAGGTAAAATTTCGTATTTAAGGGTTTGTTTGAATGATGAATTCGAATCTGATGTCAGTTCTTGTAAAAGTGTAATAGTGAACGTACTTCACTTGAAAGAATTTAACTTTGACATCGTAAAATGTGATAGAAAATGATTTTAGCCCAAGAATTTCATTTCAGCACCCTAAAAAATATTGGAAACGTTTTATATTTACAGATATAAATAAAACAAAAAGAAGATATATACTAATTAGGAAAAAATATAATTTGTTAAAATTTAACATTTACACAATACACAAACAGAACCACATATTAGTTTTGATTGTTATGTATTCACATTTTTTTTTTTTTTTTTAATTTTGCAGTTGAACGTGTTAAAATATAATTGTATTAGTTTACATAAAAACATTATAGCAATAACTGCCTCACTTCCCTTGCTGACAGGATTTAGTTGAATATATTGAAAATGAAATTGTAAGGAAATATCCTCAAGTTATTAGAATAGCTCAGTCAACAAGAATTAAACAATAGATTAGAGATGTTGTTTTGGGTTTAAAGAAAAAAAAATAGTAGATATATAATAGTCAAATCTAATATGTGGTTCTGTTTTTATATATTACATATATACATACACACATATATATATATATATATATATATTTTTTTTTTTATTTCATTTAAATCTATAAAAATACATATGTTTCTTAAGTTTTTTAGGGTACTAACATGGAATTCTTGGGCAAAAACATTTTCTATCACATTTTACGGTGTAAAAGCTAAAAATTTTCAAGTGAAGTAAGTTCAATATATTTTTTTTCATAAACACTGACATCAGATTAGAATTTAGCATTCAAAAGAACTATTAAATACAAAATTGTATCTAAAAATAAAAATAAAATTTCGAAAGCTTTAAACTTTGCCTGACTAAATGGTAGGGCAATATCTGTTTAAATATTAATTATGCTTAGGCGGTAAAACATATCAATTACATTTTTTTTTACCCAAAACATAGAGTGGTAATACGCTTGCAATGTCTTTGGTTTCAACATCCTATCCGGTTTCGAACTCAAGTTAAAAATGAAAATGTTTTTCGGATTTTCAAATTTTTTGAAGATGTTTTTGTTAATCGAATTTTGCATTTATATACATCAAAAGAATGCTGAGGCTCCCCTCTTTCCAGCGATACCAATTAATGAATTGCGTAACAAAGTAATGGCGATTTAAAGGAATGTAACCAACAATTAGTTTAAAAATTTCATTCTCCTAGAAGAGTGTGAGAGAATGATTATATTTGTTTTTATTAAATAAACATTTTTCAATCTTTTTTAGGATGCTTATTTAGGATCTGACGTCAATTTTTGTGTGAAAAAATTTATAGAGGTAGTTTTTTTTAAAAATTTAATCATTTTTTTAGAATTTAGTTAATAACCAAAATCTATGGAGCGGCTGTATTTTTTCTTAAATTCACAATAAAAAATATAAATCTTGGTGCGAAAATCATTTCGATATCATTTTTTAAACTCGAGATATAAATTAAATTAGTTTATTGCTATTATTTCAAAATAAACTTCATAATTATTCAAATCCACTAGTAACTTTACTCGCTTCCCACACTATTCCAGATTACCTTCCGAGGCGTCTGAAAAGCAGAGGATCTAATATAGAACTTATTGGATTACACCTATGTGCATCTACTTTACAAGTAATTGAGATCTTATTGCATTAGTATCTCATTTACTAGATTTTTTTTTAAAATTTTATTTCTATACAATTGTAAATTTTACTAAACATCTAAAAAATAAAAAAAAATATCTGGCCAGCTGTTCTCATAGTCCAGTCAATGAGTGTTGAAATGAGTAGTTTAGAGTTCATGAAATATGCCATTTTTTATTTTTTTATTTATAGCTTCAGAAAAAGAATGGGAAGCAGGTTGAGAGACTAGTAGATTAGAATAGTTATGGAGTTCACTATTAAAGGAAAGGGATCTGATTTGGGCTAAATCAGCAATATATGGAATATTAAGATCTTTATGGATAAGTTATTTTATGAAAATGTAAGGAGTATTAAGCATTAAACATTTTGGATTGCAAGAGTTGGATACGAAATGAATTAGATGATTTGTTGGTGTCCAATTAAAAAATTAATAAATCGTTATTTTAAATAAGATGCCTGCACCTTTTTAACAGAAGTGTTATAATTTAAAAATGGGTAAAAAGCTAAGTTTTATAACAATACCATCAAGTCTAAATTGACCTATAAAATTATATAAACTCTCGTTTTAACAATTTTTTTTTAAGTAATGTTAGTTTCGACTTCATAAAAATTTACTAGACAAACGGTCAAACCTTCCGATTAATCTGAAAAGACTCATTTACGTAACAATAATAAGACCTATTTAGACATATTAATTTGAGCTGTGTGGCTCCACTATTCAATTCATTTCGTATACAATCCTTAAAATTCAAAATTCTAAGAATCTTCGGCGTCCCTTACTTTGTCACAAACAAGCATCTACAAAGATTTTAATGTACCATACTTTTCTGACTTAGCTCAAGCAGATATTTATCTTTTCATGGTAAACTACATAACCATTCAAATCCACTAGTATCTCAACTCGCTTCTTCCTCTATTCCCTTCCAACTGCCTAAAAATAAGGTAGAAATTATACTGTTGTCATTATGAGCAGTATCTCCACATTTAATAGCATTTAATAAATGTGTTTTTATTTCATTTTGTATAAATTTGTAAATTTCACTGGATTACTATAAATAAATAAAAATGTCTTAATGTTGGTTATAGGCTCGGTATATAAACATCTGTAGAGCATTTGAGTTCTATGCGGCAGAAAAAAGAAGAAAAAATTGAATATGTAACTTAAGAGCTATGCTTGTTATTATTTTATGAAAACATGGATTTAATTTACAGAATTTGAAGAAAAAAAAAAATGAAATTCTTAGTGTAGTTATTTTTCAATAATTTGTAATAATATTTTTTTTAGAATTTTAAAGGTCACACGGGTTTAAATTAAAAAAAAAAAAAAATTGAATAAAATCGTCAGAGTTACAGACAAATTAAAGTTGTTACTTTGTTATTCAAGTCAAAATCGATATATCGTTAGAATAAACTAATATTTTAAAATCATAATACAGTAATATTGATGAATGTTATTATCAATAATAGTATTGTAGTAGTAACAATTAGTTAGTGTAAACTAGAAGTAAAATAGTAAAAATTCACCAGAGGTATGAAAAAGACTATTAATTAATTGACAACCCTTTTAAACTTCCTTATTGATAATTACTTATTTACAATCTCATTAACTTTCCGTTATTGGAACATTAATAACAAAAAATGTTTTGCCTGGTTATAAAGAGCCAATACGCAACTGCAGGACTTCAGTCGAGGGACGAACAATGAACTACCATGAAGTCATTGAGGATTCAGATATCATCGACGGTCTTAGTGTGAGATATCTCAAGTTTTTTGGTCTTTGGAAGGTCATTAATGACTACAGGAGGACAGGGAAGAAGAACTTTATCATTAAAGCAAAAGTGATAATAACTTTCGTCCTTGCGGTCCCATATGTTTTATTTCAGTGTCTAAGTTTTACATCAATTGAAGTCGATTTACAAAAAGCTACTTGTTTGTATTTGTATTCATTACCAGGGTTTCAAATATGCTGCAGGGTGCTAGTGCTGTGGTTCCGAATGGACCGGCAGTGCAGGCTTTACAACTTATTGAGAAAAGACTTCCTTGATATAGCAGAAACAAAACGGACCATTGTCGAAGAGGTTTACAGAAATATTAGTAAAACATCAAATTTGTGCTGTATGGTTTCCATTATTGCGAATTTAAGTGTTATGAGCCTATATATAGCAAACCCTGGTATATCGGTCGATTATATTCTATACCACAAAGGTAGCATTGATGCAGTCACTACTGGGAGGAAAAAGATCTTGGGGGGTTGGTATCCCCTTCCGATGGCTGAGTCCCCATATTACGAAATCATATTTATTTACGAAGCTGCATACACAGCCTGGACGGCAATATATCTCGCAGTTTATTTTTGTATGTTTTTTCAAATCCTGATTTCCCTTTATGCCCAATTCACTGTTCTTGGGGTTCACATGAAAGCTCTCAATACTAACTATAATAATTCTGGACTCAATACCCATTCGAGTATGTCTAAAGAACTAACCAAAATCATCAGAGAACATCAAAAACTACTAAGGTTTGATTGTTATGCAAATAACTAAATTTTTATAGTTAGAAAAATTATTAATAAAATTTATATTTCAGGTATACAGATGAAATGAAAATTGTTTATAATCCGATGGTAACTTTGATGCTGAGCATTGGAATTCTACTTTTTATTGTTAATGCCTTCCAATTTTTTCTTGTAAGTCACATGCAATATATATAATAAAAGAATATTATGGTGTCTATGAATTTTAAAATGATGTAATTCTTACCTTAGATATTTGTTAGGGAAAATCGTTCAGTCCAATTTACATCTTCAAATTCCTCAGAGTCTTCGTATTTCAAGGAGTGGAAGTCTCAATGTTCTGCTTTGGTTCTTCATTCATTGAAACAGCAGTAAGTAGCAAAAATATTAACAAAATATATCTCATATGATAGTTTATTTACCCTTACCTTGTTTTTTTATATTTTTCTTTACTGTAATAGAATTTCGGGTGAAATGAAATATATATAGATTTTCTATATTTTAAAATCATGGTTTACCTGGAAACCTGGTTTGAGAAGCGTTCCTTAAAAAAAAAAAAAAAAAAAAAAAAAAAAAAATATATATATATATATATATATATATATATATATATACACATACATATATATATATATATATATATATATATATATATATATATATATATATATATATATATATATATATATATAATAGCATTTTATAGCAATAGGAATGCTTCTTCATTGGTATCTCAAAGATAGGCATTATAAAATAGCTTTCTTTAAACTATCACGAATATTCTAATGGTGTTCGTAATAGTGTATTTTAAAAATTAAATAAATATACACAATATATATATTCATTTTATTATTATTTCATTTATTTATTTTTTTGGCATTGCAAGTTTTGAAACTCTTGGTTATGAAATTACAATAAGCAACACAAAATAATATTTCCTTATAATTGTATACTTTTTTGAACTGCCTACGTTTCGTAGGCAAGGAATAATTAAACATAAATAAAAACCGAGATTTTATTATAAACAATAAATATTTAACACTTTCATCATAGTTTTTTCTTTTTTTTATACAGCTGGTAAAATTAATATGTTTATGCGTGGTCTATTAACAAAAAAAAAAAAGTGTTTAGAAATTATAGAAATCCCTCGTTCATTGTCATATTAAACTTTTTTTTTTTTTTTTTTTTTTTTAACGAAACGGCCTTGGAGACCACGCGAATATCAATTTTTGGCTCCTCTCTTGTTTTTTCTTTCCTTCCATTTTTCTTTCATTATTTCTCCGTGTCTCTTTTTTCTTTTTTCTGTCCACGCCACTCCCTTTTTTGAACTTCTTCTGCCCACAACAACCTTCAATTCTTTAAGTCTGTTTCTGTATCTTTCTCTGTCCTGACAGTCCTGGTCCGTTATACCTAATCTTTCCGTTTCTTCTTTCATCTGTTTCAAATATCCTCCTGAGCTTTTATATCCACGGATTTTCTGAAATATTTGCTTATTTAGTCTTTCCGGGACCATTTTTATCCATAGAATTTCAGTCTTCTAACCCGGATTTCCGTTTCTATGTCCTTTGTATCTTTATAGATTTCCCGGTTGGGTCTAAGCCTGTATCCTTCTTGAGTCTTTTTGGGGCCATAGATCCTTCTCAGAATTCTCCGTTCAATCCTTAGTAATTCTTCCAGACTAGGAATGCAAGTGGTTTCTGTCCCGTAAAAAATCACAGGTTTAACGACAGTGTTGTAGTGTCTTATTTTTGCTTTTGTGGACAGGGTTTTTTTGTTGTATGGTAAACGATTGTTGTAACGACGAAAATGGTTGCAAAAGATAGTTTCTGTAGTTTCGTTATTCTTACCTTTATACTTTCTTTTTCCGAACCGTTGCTACATATAGTCTCACCTGGGTACTTAAATTTGTTTGTTACTTTTATTGTTCCGTATTTGGTTTCCACTGATTTTTTTTTTGAAGTCTGGGTCAGTAGTCATCAGTTCTGTTTTTTCGTAAGAGATATGTAGACCTGTTTTTTCTGAAATTTCTGTCAGGATGTTTATTTGTTCGATCGCTTCTTCTTCCGTTTCCGCTAAAAGGGCAAGATCGTCTGCGTAGGCAAGGCATCTTACTTTGACATGGTTGTTCTTGGTCCCTATAATCGCACCCGTATTATTAACTTTCCATAGTTCTTTCATTATTTTATCCAATACAACGTTGAACAATGTTGGGGAGAGGCCGTCTCCTTGTCTAAGTCCTGTTTTTATTTGGAAAGGTTTGCTGCTGATCCCTCTAAATCTTACCATGGATTCGGCGTCTGTTAGTGTAAGTTCTATTAGTTTTCGACTCTTTTGATCTACTCCGTATTCTTTTAGTATTTCCAGTAACGATCTTCTATCCACTGAGTCGTAAGCTTTCTTAAAGTCAACAAACGAAATGTAGAGGTTTTTTTTGGGTTTTGTCTTGTAGTATTTTATCAGCAATTTTATGCTTAGGATTTGTTCTTGGCACGATCTTCCCTTTCTGAAGCCTCCTTGATATTCTCCGATTTTAGGTTCTATTTGAGGGTTCAATCTGTTGAGTAGTGTTTTAGAGAAAATTTTGTAGCTAACAGGTAGTAGGGAAATTCCTCCATAGTTATTAGGGTCTGTTTTGCTCCCTTCTTATGCAATGGATGTATTAGGGCACTTTTCCATTCCCTGGGAATTTTCTCTTTTATCCAGATGTCCATCATTAGCTCTGTGATTTTCTTCCTGAATTCATCACTTGTCAATTTCCACATTTCCGCCAGTACTCCGTCCTCTCCTGATGCTTTGTTATTTTTTAGTGTTGCAATTATATCCTCTATTTCTTCACCGTCAGGTGGGTCCGATTCTACCTCTAAGGGGGTGTTGTCATATGTAATTATTCTTTCTTTGGGTTCATCGCAGTTCAGTAATTTCTCGAAATAGTCTGCCAGTACGTTACAATTTTCTTCATTTGTTTGAGCCAGTGTCCCGTCCTTTCTTTTTAGTACTAGTCCTGGGGGTGTGTAGCCTTTGACATTTTGTTTAAAATCTTTATAAAATAGCCTAGTATCGTTTTTTTTCTAAAACTTTCCCCTATTTCCTCTAGGTGCCTGTTGAAAAATTCTCTTTTTTTTTTTCCTTCTTAGTATTTGATGTGTTATTTTCCTCTCGATGATATACTTTTGAGAGTTTTCGATAGTTTTGTTTTGGTTCCAGTTTTTCCATGCGTCCAATCTTTTCTTTAATGCATCTCCGCAATCCATGTCCCACCATTCCTTTCTCTTATATATTCCCTGTGGTGCTGTTTCTTCCGCAAGATCCGTCATGTTCTTTGTAGCTTTTTCCCAATTTTGTGGGGGTTTTAATCTTTCTCGGTATTCCTGTGTTTTTTCTCTTACTAGGATTTCTCTGTCTATTTTCTTTGTTTTAGGTTTTTCTGTGTGCTGGATCTTTTTTGCTGGTACCAGTATCATCTTTATTTGTGAAGGGAAGTGGTCTGATGTTACATTTATGGCTCTTTTTACTCTGACGTTCTGAATTTCCTTTTGGTATCTCCCGGAAATCGCTACATGGTCTAGTTGCAACTCTCCCAGGAGGGTGTTTGGTGATACCCATGTTTTCTTTTTGCTGGGTTTTGCTCTGTAGCATGTGGACATGAGTTTTAAACCCGCGTTTTGGCAAAGTTGGATCAGTCTTTCTCCGTTCCTATTTGTCCTTTTATGTGCCGGGTAATCTCCCACTATTTTCTTATATTTTTTTTCTTGTCCCATTTGTGCGTTAAAGTCTCCCGGTAGTATTTTTACATTGTTTCTAGGTATTTTATTTATCTCATCCTCCTGACCTTTCCAGAAGTCCTCTACCTTCTCCGGAACCTTTCTGTTATCTTCGTTTATGGGTGCGTTAGCATTTATTAGCGTGTATTTTTTATTTTTTGTTAGTAGCTTTTATCGTGAGGATTGATAACCTGGAGTTGGTGCTCTTGAAGTCTGTTACTGTGTTTAGAAATTTCTTGTCTATTAAGAAGGCTGTCCCTAGGTGCGGTAGGTTTTTCATAATTTTCTTTCCTGGCTTTCCTTTAAGTATTCTGTATCCATCGAAGTCTATTATTTCTGAGTCTGTAAACCTGGTATCTTGTAATGCCATTATGGATATATTCAATCTGCGTATTTCGGTTGTAAGTTGTCTTAGTTTTCCTACTTGTATGAGCGAATTTATGTTGTACGTCCCTATATAATATTTTCGTTTTGACTTGAAATTCTGTTGTTGGTTGTTGTGCTCCGATTCACCACCTCTTCGCTTCTCACTGTCGGACACCCTGGAATCCGATCGCCCGACTTTGTCTTCAGGGTATTGTTTTTCGTGTGAAGCTCTCTTCATGATATTGTTAGAAATTAGTTTTGGGTCGGGTTACCCCGACAAAGTACAACTAGAGTTGTTTGCTCCAGAGGGTTTCGCTTTGGTTCCTCTATCCCTAGCCTTTTATCGGGAGTAGAGTTATCCAGCCGTACCACGTGGAGGCGCGCATTCCTTAGGAGATTTAAGATGAAATAAAAAGGCGCTCCTAAGGATGCCGAAACAGTGACGGCCTATTAAACTTTTTATAGTTAAAAAAGTAATTAATTTTTTTTTCATTAGAACAGATTTATATTTGTTGTGATTAAATGTTTTAACAAAAAGTGTACTACAATTCAATAGATACTATCCACCCTTATCCAAGAATAGAGAATAAAAATGAAATAAACTAAAAAGCTTATAAAAAGTTCTCCTTTTTTCCGTGAAAAAAGGCTTTTCAAATAGGTTTTGAAAAAAAAAAAAAATCTAAAATTGGTTTTATGTATTCTTGATTTTTTTTTTGTCCATAAAAAAATTAAGTATGACATTCGCAGGATAAACCGGGCCAGATAAACTAAAAACCAATAAGATATATAAAATAAAAACACACATATACTTACACGACAAAAAGAGTTTGAAAATACTTGTCAAAATCTTACGTTTATGCTCCTCCTGTCTTAAATAGTCAATTGAAACTACTCTTATTTGACACAAGAAACATTGATATTTAATTTTAACATAATATATCTTTGAATGCATATCAACAGCAGTCCACAGAAAACGTTGAAGTAAAGAGAATATAGCAAAAAAAGTCTGGAAACACTTGTGCATTGAATGAAAACAAAACACTTCAACAATAACAATTGATTATACTCGCTATAGGCTTTAAGAACAAATGTCAGAAATAAAGTCTTATGATTAGAAATCCTTTTGGTTTGTGATTAGCATTCATGATGGAAATGCTTTAAGTCATTCACGAGTTAGTAAAAACGTGGGTACAGTATCTAAAATTATATAAAGAATTAGGCTGTGCATCCAACAGACCACGGAATGAGCCTCCACTAAAAATAAATAAATTGCTAAAACAGGAAATTTTAAAAACTGTCCTTGACACACCGTGCACTAGCGCTCCAAAAATGTCTACAAACTTGTCTCGCGGCTATAGTGAATAAGTTACGAAAAAAGTGGTTTATTTGGTTCCATCGCCAGGAAGAAACCATTCATTAGCAAGTTAATTCGTTAGCACTATCTGGAAATTGTTGAATACTATGTACAAAAGCCTCTATTGCCCTGTGCTTCTCTTATTTTCTCAAAAAGTTTAGTGAAATGGGAAAAAATATTGGAAGCAAAAAACTAGAGGAGCATAAGTGTGAAACTTTGGTAAATGTTTCTATACTTTTTTTCCCAGTGTATTATTTTAATTAAAAAAAAAAAAAAATCTTTTTAATTCTAAAACTCTCGGAATCAATCAAAAGCTAAAATTGAGGAAAAAAAATTGTTACTAATATCAAATAATAATTAACACAAAAGAATTCATTGTTTATCAAGCATAATTTATTTAAATATCCTTTTCTATTTATTTTGTATAGAAGAAAAAATTACATTATATGAGTATTTTTATATTACTATATACTGAAAGGCTATCGTAATCTGTCATGATTAAGAAACTAAAAATGATAATTAGCTAGTAAAAAACAGTTACTCAATTTTTTTGTCTTGATACAGAATGACTGGTATAAGCTTAAAGTTCAGATTTTTATTTATTTTATTTTAATTTTACTGAATGCCAAATTTAAATCTTTATATACTCACAGAGCTCGGATCTGCAATTCGCTATCTACAGCAGTGACTGGTACAAGGCTGATGTTAAGTTCAGGAAGGCGGCCCAGATGATGATGTTAAGGGCGAAGAAAGGTGAAACCCTAACAGCAGTTGTGATGTATCCAGTGAACAGAGAGACACTGATGTCTGTAAGCAAACAGAACATTTTTAGTACTTCAATAAATTTAAAAATTATTAATAATATACTTAATAATAATAATAAATATTTAATAATATACACAATGACCATGACTTCTCACAAAGAAGACGATCCGAAAGATGCACAGATCATATTTTTAATTATGTAAGATATAAAGAAAAAAAAAACAGTAATAAACTTGGTTCAAAGGAGGAAGATTTTTTTTATTATGTCGGACTATATTAACAAATAAAAACTATATTCTTTTATGCTGTTCATTAAATGCATTTAACAACATTTTTAAGTATCTATTTTTTAGATTATTATAATAAATTATTTTGAGATAATAATAGATTATTATAAAAAAATTGATCAAGAAGTATTCCAGACGACTTCAAGAATTTTTTAAATTTAATTTATTGAATTTATTACTAATTTTCTATATCTATATATAATATAAAACCAAATAGTAAAAAAGACCCATACATAGATTAAAACAAACTTATATCATAGCAGAACGAGGAAAATTAATAATTTTTATTTCATTTAAAATTTATTCTTTATCCTCTAAATGGTATTATGAATCAGATTAAACTTCAACATAAAATTAATCCTTAAGATATTATATATATACTTATGATATTTCAGAAACGGTTTTGTAAAAAATAGGCCTTCAATGGCCTTTTCACTGGCTTGCTGACAGATGCATAAATTCATTTTGTTGTACGGTAAACTATATAGTTTTTTTTTATTCCTTTGTTGCCTTAACGAGTGAATTACACTAATTTTTGTTTTGTGCATCTGATATCTAAATAAATCTTACTGCAATACTAAAACTTAAAAAAACTATTCATTAACATATGAAGGCATATCTGTTTTTTTGTTGTTTTTTTCAATAAAATGTCATCCGAAGGCTAAAATAATTGAATTATTTGTTTTTATTGTTTTGAATAATCTATGCATTTATTTTTATCTGCAATCTAAGCTTTTTACATAATACCCTTTAAACAAAAAAAAAATGTAGGGCAATCGATGATTATTTTTAATTATTTTTTTTCTATCGGAAATGAAACGTTCAAATAAAATAAAAAAATATTTTTTTTCTAATTTATACCCTTAAAACGTTATTCATGCTTAAAACACTTTTAAAAAAATGTAGATGAAAATAATTAAAAAAAAAAAATTTTCTAGTCTGTTGAAACAAGATCTGAAATCGTTTTTGTGTTAAAAAAAAAAAAAAAAATCTATAATTTAGTTACAGTTTTTTAAAGCAAAAAAATTTTTATTTTTTTTTACTAGAAAAAATTAATTTGATTTTTTTTGTATTGTTTTATTACACTAAAACAGAAATAATTGCAAATTATTAACTATTATAAATTCAAGCTATAGGCTACAATAGTTCGTTCCATCCGTCGAGAAGGGTGACTTAAAATAGACCACACCAATTCCATCCATTATTATTTAATAACCAAACACCAATAACAAAATGTACTGTAATGAAATAGTCACAGTAAAATATAATTCGCAAAAGCGCTCTTATTATATACCACACCAATATAATTCATGTACACACCTTTTTATAATATTCATGTCAACAAAATGTTTACTAGCAATGAGAGATTTTTAAACTCTCATTCATTTATCTTAAAGTATTAGTCAAATAGTATATCAAATTCTAGATAAAAAATAGATACACTACTTTTATTTTATCTCGTTGCACATTAGAAAAAAAAATTAATAAGATTGTTTCATTTTTTTTTTTTTTTTTTTTTTTTTTTAGTCATTCTAAATTCAAAACCAATTTAGAATGACTAAACAAAAAATTGAAACAATTTCATTGACAGAAAATCAGGAAGTTACTTTAGTCAGTAATCAAGGATGATATAAGATTAATTTTTTAATATAAATACTTAAACTAAATTTAGGTTTATAACTTATTAATATAATTCACCAAATTACTCTAACATGTCTCTATATAATTTTTCAGTTCATGCAAATCACATACACTACCTCAACTGTACTGTCAAGAATTACAGAATAAAATTCAAGTTGCTCAATTGTTGAAGAAGTGAAAGAGAGAGAGAGAGAAAAAAGAAGAGATAAGTATACGTAGTAGTAAACATAATCGATTGATGTATTTGTTTTTTTCATAACAATAAATAGTAATTGTAAAAATAAAATAAACATTTGTTTTTACCTCCTTGATAAACTTAAAGATTCCATAAGTAAGAAAAGGTAAGAAAAAAGTATCAACTGTAAGTATAAACATGTAATACTTGATATCTGCTTTTACAGGTGCTTCAATGTTAAGTTGAGTTATTGTGATTTGTCAGTGTCAGGCATGCAATCAGATTTAGGCCCCCCGCAGACTGCAGACTTTTTATCGGCCGATAGTTTGGTCGGTCTCTTAATTAGTATGGAGATATAGGCATGTGCGCACATTATACCGACTCAGAATCGGCCGATAAAAAAGTTTGATAGGCTTCCCGATTGCCATCAAACTTATTCGTCGGGCAACTATCGGCCGACTGTTTAATTATTGTTGGCTAACTACGAACTACCCACACACAACGATTGTTAATCGGCCGATAGTTCAGTTCGCTCTAGGTTTGGCGTCGTACAGTGCGAATATTTTTATAATGGTATCACCCAATTCACAATCCTTGATTGTTGAAACATCAATCATCAAATTAATTGAAGAAGGCGAACAAGGCCTGCGCTTTATAAAAAAGAGTATAAGAAATAATTTCATTGATTTCATCTTGTTGGATTTTAATATCAAACCATAAAAGTATATGAAATTGTGCCAAACCTCTTTTCTGCTTCTGAACGATGTACATTTAAATTTTTGTTTTAGTAAGTTTTATTATTGTTAAATTTTCCTATAACTACAATATGTAGTAAAATCATTAATTTGATATTACTGGGACTAAGATGAATAAAAATTTTATATTTATTGACATACTCTATCATAAATCCGCAACTGAATGATTTCAAAAACAGTTACGAGGTGAGGGAGCCTAATGGGTTGGTCACCGAAACTCTAATTTCCCGGATCTAAGTTCGACTCCGGCTGGGGTAGATGATTATTTATTCTCATGATTATAACTTAAAAACCGTTAAATATTTCAAAACTGCATCCTTAAGGACGAAAAACTGATGAAAATCCACCATCTTAAAAAAGCACCCTTTAGGAGGAAAACTAATTCTAATTGTGGGAGGAGATTGGCCAAGGATGTCCTTCGGCCTCAAAAAATCGTCAGATCCTGGCAGATCTGTGAAACTATAGCAGGTCCAATTAGCATGACTAGTTCATTGAAGCTGGTTATGCTCATCCGATAAACTTTTAAAAGGTGAAAAACTTTTTCGGGCAATCAATCAATTTGGAATGAATACTGTAGAACTTTTCACTAAATAATCTGTCACTTAGAAGGGATTGCACCCAATATTTTCGGAATCTCTTTTTGATTTTCCTCCTCCGTTGTATTAGAGCTATAATGAATGACATTTCTGGAAAATGTTTTCATTGTGCGACCGCTTACTTCAACAGTCAAACACAAACTATGTAACTAGGTAAATTGTCCGAGAATAGTCGGCCGACTGTTGGCAAGTCTGCGCCCTCTTCACCAATCCGACTGTTTAGTCGGCTTAGTGTGCGCACTAGCAGCCCAACCCGACTAAACTATCGCACGATAAAAAGTCTGCAGTCTGCGGGGGCCCTTAATAAACCACAAATTTAAGTTTTAAAAAACTTTAAAACTGACAAGTGAACAGATCTTGCAGGTCTTCTTTAGGTAAATTGTTGCCAGGTTTAATCCTCCGAGGACAAGCCAAAAATTGTTCTATTAAAATAAGATTTTTTTTTTTTTTCTTTGGTAATGGACATACTGAAATTAATGAATTAAAAAAAAAAATCAGACTCACTGTTTGCTCATAGTTGGCCGTGTTCATATGATCAAGCTAGGCCTTCCCCAAGATGGTTTCTTCAGAACGCAAAGAAGTTTTAAACTAATTTATTAGGAATATCTAATTTCAAACTCATGTAAAAAACTAAATCTATTTTGGATTTTCAAAATTTTTTCTCCCAATCGAATTGCATTTATATGCATCAACAGAAAGCTGAGGCTTTCCCTTTTCCAGCGATACCAATCAAGTTGAATTTTCGTGGAATATAAAAAGTAATGACGATTTAAAAGAAAGTAAGCAATAATTGGTTACAAAACTTCACCTCCTTTGATGAGGGCGAAAAAAATTATTTTTTCGCTTGTATTGAATAAACGTTTTTCATATTTGTATATTTGTGTATTCATATTTGTAATAATATTGAAGATGAATCTGACGTGATTTTTTGGGTTAAAAAAATCTTTAAAGGTAGTTTTCTTGAAGATCTAATATTTTATTTAAAACTTAATTAGGCTTGACGATAATATAAGAAGCATTTGTATTCCTCCCTAAATCTAAAAAATTAAAAAAAAAAAAAAATGGTGCAAGAATCATGTCGAAATTGTTTTTTTAACTCGACATAGGTATAAAATAAAATAAAGTAAGTTATGCTATTTTTTAAATTTTTTTTATTGGCTTTTCTGGCCTATAAGTCGAATTGGCAAAATACGTTTCTATTATATTTTGAAATTGCTAAAAAATCCGTTAGAGGCTGTGTCCTTCCCTTGTAATTAGCAGCAGCATAACATAACTCTCATCTTCCTTGTTGACTTCCTAGCTAATGCTTAGCTGATATACAAAGATTCTATTGCCTTATGCAAAATCGTATTAAGTATGGTTAGCTGTTGTATGAACTTCCCAAAGACAACGAAATTCAAAGTGAAGAGACCTAATTGTCAATATTGTTTAAATTGAGTATTTATTTTCCTTATTTTTATAAAACTCTGAAACAGATCTAGTCTTCTACCTATCCATTGCAACTTGAAGATTGTGGCGAGTCCACGCCAGGTGAGTACGGCATGCTAATTAGCTGATATAGACTCCCCTTTAATTGTACGATGTCGTCTTGTTATCTCCAAACAATGTAACCTACAATACCATAGATTAAAACGAAAACATGAAATAGATGTTAAGATAAAATTTTCAAAATAAAAAATAGTACATTAAATATTGATTAACTCATAATTAAGGCATAGAATTCCTAATCTATCCACGTCTATTTTTGAAAATGTTTCCAACTGAAATTATAAAAGGCTTTTTGCTTTCATTTGTTTTGGCCATTTTAAATGAGATTCAACTACATTTAGGAGAAAATTTTCCATTTATATATAACATAGCAGAAAACTAAAAAAAAAAAATTTCGAAATTAGAGTTGACTCGATTTGAAATTCCACGCCTCAATAACACTTTTACTCAATAACACTGCACTTTTAAGTCGTTTAAAAAGAAAAATACATAAATAAATACAGCTAACTAAATACTAACTCGCGGAAATTGTTTATCTGCGCTTATTCCACGAAAAATCACGAATTTCCTGTAGTAAGTATTGCCGAAAACTAACAAGGTACATGTGTGAATATGAAGATAAATGGGAACCTCATAATAAGGATAAAAGTGAAAGTTAAAACAACTATAAATTCAAAAAAAACTATTGTTACCTGACTGCAGAAAAAATCATTTTCAATTAAAATGTTTGCAATTGATTTTAGATATTAATTTAGCTTATATAATTTTTTTGTAGCATTTTATTCTTAGATAAATTACATTCAATTAATAATTCGGAAACGTTATGCTTGTTATAATAAATATCATTATTAGGTATTTAATATTTTATATATTTATGTTTAATGGTAGAAAACTAAAAAAAAAAAAAAAAAAAAAAAAAAAAAAAAAAAAAAAAAAATTATTTTTTTAATATTTTGTTTCAAATTATTTTTTTCTTGGTGAATAATTTGGAATGTTTTGTTTGTAGACCAAACAACTCTTACTATGATGATAAAAGTATAGTTGACTGGATGATGAATGGAGAAAAAGATAGTCAGGGATGCAGTCACAGAAACACCACGTCAAAGAAGGAATTCTTTAATACGTGCCAACGTTTCGACCTGCAGGTCTTCTTCAGGGCTATAATGAACAAAATACCAGATGTGACAAAAAAAAAAAAAAAAAATTACAGACCGATAAACAGATGACAAATGTTTGTTTGTTTATTTCGTTTAACGTCACTTTATGCTGCTATGGCTAATCGGACGATGCTACGATGGGAGTCCTAAATTATGCCTATCCAGGTATAATTAGGATAGGGATCTTTAACGAGTACCTGACATCGCACAGGCTCGGGACCCCCATTTTACGTCCCTTCCGAAGGACGGCATAGCTAAGGATTTTTTACACCCATTAAAAAATGGGTAATAAAAAGGTCATCTGCCGGGCTGCGAACCCGCGATCTTGGGTTTAGTTGGTTGCTATGCTAACCACTACACCACAGGTGACCCCTGAAACATATGACAAATGGAATACAGAATTGCAATTCTGTACTCCATTTGTCATCTGTTTATCGGTCTGTATTTTTTTTTTTTTTTTCACATCTGGTATTTTGTTCATTATAGCCCTGAAGAAGACCTGCAGGTCGAAACGTTGGCACGTATTAAAGAATTCCTTCTTTGACGTGGTGTTTCTGTGACTGCATCCCTGACTATCTTCTCCATCCAACTCTTACTATGCATTACAGGCAAATGAAATATTCTTTTAAATTTGATTTCCACAAAATTACTAAACATGAACATAATTATTTTAAACGAAATAATCAAGAAATGATAATGATAGAAAAATTTAATAATTAGGCAAGAAACAAAAAATCAGACGTTCTTAATCTCAACATATGTTATTCCAGTTTAATACATTCAGACCAATAATGTACATTTACATTAATATACATCATATAAATTATTTATCCATTTATATATTTCACTGATTATACGTAAATCATTTTTTGTACCTGCATTTGGGAATACCACCAATTTTAGAAAATCCTTTCCACCTTTACCTTTTTTTCTAAAATTCCCAAGTTGATTTGTGTACTACAAGTGTTATAGGTTTGTAGTAGATACCCATTGCATATATACCAGTAACGTAAGTAGTTTCCTATTCCTCTACATTTTGTAATTATATATATTTAATTATTCTAATGCACGTTGTTATATATATTTTATTGTAGCTAACTTTTCGTTTTGAAATGACATGAATAACGTATTTAATTTAATTGCAACCTATTTTTTCACAGTAAAGCATGATTATGAAAACTATAGTCTCGAAAAAACGCCAAAATAGTTGTTTTTATTCATTGTTTGAACCTCAAGAACCTTATTGAACATCTAATATTAACAGTAAAGAAATTACACACGCATATATATATATATATATATATATATATATATATATATATATATATATATATATATATATTTTTTTTTTTTTTTTTTTTTCCTCTTCTGTAGTAACCCTGTAGAAGAGGCGTTTATTTTATAATTGTGCATACACCATGCAAAAAGCATATTATATGCATACAATGTTTTAGGTAGCGTTTCTTCATTAATACAATTCAATATTTTTAAGTTTCACATATATATATATACAGGGTGTTCGGAAGATCGTTGGCCAAAAAATTATCTCGGGTAGGGAGGTTAATTTTGAACCTATTTAAGGTCACTAACCTATATACAAAGTCTTACGGTTTTTTTTTTATGAATTTTTTTGTAAAAATGGCCAAATCCAAACATTTATGCCTTATAACTCCGTTGTTTACTGATATATCAACGCCATTTTTCCCCCTGTAATTACTAATACAGTGTCCATAAAAAATAAAAAAGATATGGTGCAAAAAACAAATACCAAAAAAACGGGAGATCGTTAAATCTTGTCAAAGGCAAAAATAAAAATTATGAACTTCAAGTTTAGGTTCAATAAAAAAAAAAAAGTAAATGCAACAGCCAAATCCAAATTGTTTTAAAAACTTCTCTATTTAATACGCTTTAAAAAAATACCATTTGCAGGCACTCAGCACAGCTAGTTTTTTTTTATTTTTTATAAAGTAACTGACCACCAGCGCACACTGACAATAATAATGAATCGAATTATATTTTTTATGCAAAACGTAACAAATAGTTGTGTTTCTTTATAGCATAGGTTAAACTGCATATTTTCTCTTTCTTTCTCGGAATTTCGATTTTATCAGAGTAAACTTTATATACATTTATGTAAACAATAATCAGGGAACAAAATTAAACTAAATTTAAATTACTCATAAATTTAATTTGTTGAGTATCACAGGTATTGCTCAAAATGATCTCCACTATTTCTAATACAAGTACGATATCTTTTTCTTATTTCTGTGGTGGTTGTTCTTGAAACAAATTCTTCCTTCATTATGGTAAATGCGGCATTGATTTTTTGAATAAGTTGTTGTCTATAATTATATATTATATACCACACCAATATAATTCATGTACACATTTTTTTATAATATTTATGTCAACAAAATGTTTTTGCATGCTGTTGAGTAGTCATTGTGATTATTTCCTCAAGTTTACTTATTATATACACATATGTTGTAAATATCAATAAATAGTTATTTGAAAAATAAAATTTATATGTTTATCGTTTCAAATTCGTAATGTGTAATACTAAGCAATTCGTAAAGCAATAGTCAGCGTACACGTGGCATGAAATATGAAAAAGATAAAAAAGGAATATCTGTTAATTAATTTACTATCCTTTTGTACCTTCTCATTGTCAATTACTTATTAACATTCTTATCAACTCTTTGGATATGGATTATTGGAACATTAATAATGGATGTTGTTTTGACTGGATATAAAGAACCAATTCGCAGCTGTAAGAGTTTACTTCACCCGACGCAGTGGACCTAGCATGAGCTACCAAGAAGTCATCGAGGAATCAGATATCATCGATGGCCTAAGTGTGAAATACCTCAAGTTCTTCGGGTTTTGGAAGATAATCAACGACTATAGGACGACTGGGAACAGAAATAATGTTATCAAAGCCAACGTACTTGTTTCTTTTTCCCTTGCGGCACCATATTTTTTATTTCAATGCATCAGCTATTTTTCAGTCAAAGTTGACCTCCAGAAATCCACGTTTTTACTCCTCCACACATTGCCAGGTATACAAATGTGCTTTAGGGTTTTACTATTCTGGTTCGGAATAGACAAACAGTGCAGGCTGTACAATTTGTTAAGAAAGGATTTTATCTATATTTCAGATGAGAAACGGTTGAGGCTTAAAAAAATTTACAGAAAGATAAGTAAAAGTTCGAATATGTGTTGTACGGTTTCAATGATAGTGAATATCAGTATTATGGGCATTTTTTTATTAAACCCGGACATATCAGTTGATTATATCCTCTACCACACTGGTGACATAGAAGCAGTTACAACAGGGAGAAAGAAGATCTTGTCTGGATGGTATCCTTTTCCAATGAATGATTCCCCTTACTTCGAAATTATATTTGTTTATGAAGCTGTGTACGTAGCTTGGACCTCAATACACCTCTCTGTATATTTTTGCCTCTTTTTTGAAGTTCTCGTTTCTCTTTATGCCCAATTCACTGTTCTTAGACTTCAAATAGCAACCCTAAATGTAGACTATAAGAATTGGTCTGGGCAAAATTATGATACAAGAATTTCAAGAGAACTTAATAAAATTCTGAGGGAACATCAAAAATTACTAAGGTACTATTTTTTTTTGCAGTCAAATATTTGTTTATGATATAAAAATTATTTATGTTTCATATTCCAGGTATACAGATGAAATGAAAATTGTATATAACCCGATAGTGACAATGACTCTTGGCATAGCAATACTCATTTGTGTAATCAATGCTATGGAGATTTTTCTTGTAAATAACTTTAAAATATTATATACATTAAAGAAAGTTATTATCGATAGTATACCAATTTTATTATGTTATAATTAATACTAACATTAAATATTTGTCAGGGAATGTCCATCAGCCCAATGTTCATCTTTCAAGGTTGTGAAGTCACAATGTTTTGTTTGGGTTCTTCATTTCTAGAAATTGCAGTAAGTAGTGAAACTTTCACATACCAGATTGTTGTACTTTAACCTTCCACTGATCGCGCCAATATCCGTTGCACAAGTTGTCGCACGTTATACAATGTGCGACACCCTGTTTTGACATGCGAATGTCTTTTGGCTTTGTCTATACTTTTTTGATGTAACGTTTTTCACATCAAAAAATGTAACATTTTGACAAGCTCTTGCTCAGTTGGTGTTGCTCAAATGAAATTTGCCGACAGTTTCTAATTTAAAATTTAACTGAAAACGCTTTAGTTCAAATAACATTTGTCACTAGGACCTACCGCTCAGGAGCTATTTAGCTTTGAATGAAAAAAAAGTTACGTTAGCCTAGATTTGGTATTACATTATATTATACACTATTTAACTCTAGCTCTGTTGGTATTGCCCGGATCACAAATTTTACGATAGTTTCCTTATTAAAATCTAAATGGAGAATATGTTCAGTTATAGACAATTTGTAGCTAGAACCTACCGTTTAGGAGCTATATTCGTTTGAATTAAAAACTTAAAAAAAGTATAGGAGAAAAACAAAGTCCTAAGGGTCCAATCGGAAAGCTTTGCAGGTTATTTTACATTTAATATTGGCCAGAGAATCTCCGAAAAAATCTGGTCTTCCCATTTATTGAAGATATGTGGTTAATAATAGAGACATGTGTGTTATCGTATAAATATTTGTAAAGATATAGGACAAACAGAACGTAAATTACTGTATATATACATATATATTTATATATTGCGAATCATAGGTAATAACCTCTACTGTACACAGAGCTCGGACTTGCAGTTTGCCATCTACAGTATTGACTGGTACAAGTCAGATGTTAAATTCAGGAGGGATGCACTTATGATGATGATAAGAGCCAGGAAGGGAGAAACGTTTAAATCCATTGCGATGTATCCAGTGAACCGAGAGACATTGATGACTGTGAGTAAAAAATAAGTCATTTATAAAAAAAAAAAGTAGTGGAGATCATCAAAATGTTATTAAAACTTCTCTAACCTTCCCAGCGCTCTGGCTCGTCCATAATCAATTTCCGAGCATCCTTATAACCCTTCTCGTACATTATAACCGTAATGGATTCTAGACTTTTAATACAAATAAAATCTTCTTTTTTTTTTGAGCCCAAGACTTTTGTTGAAGTCCTATATTGGCCTGGGTGGGGAGGTCAAGATTCATTTTGTGGGGCCTCCACGAAATAAATTTTTACCCACCCAGGAGAAAAGTAGTGGATTTGGACCCAAGACCTTCTGGTTATGAGCCTGCTGAGACCCTCGCCCCAACCCTTAAGTCCAGTTAGGTCCCCTTTCTTTTCTATTCCTATTATCGTTTTTTTTTTTGTTTGTTTTTTTAATATTTTCCAGATATTTTCAATATCTGATAGATTTCTCTGTACTACAAGGCTCAGGCATATCTTGTATTTATTCAGTGAAAGCAGGAGTGCCTGTGGGCTCAATACTACCTCCGCTATTATACATTATTTACTGTCACAATAATAGACTTGGTACTGATATATTGATAAAAACATAAGCTGATGAATCAGTAATATCAGCTAAATATAAATGTCTCAACACTGCTTCACTACCTCTACAGCAATACCTAACAATATTACAAGTTTTAAAAAAATGAGTTACATAACATAACCTTTACACTCAGACATGAATTTAGTTTACCTGTTTTCATCGACAGTCAACCCATCACACAGACAAACCTTATTCATTACTCAGGACTTACATTCCATCGAAGAATGACTTAGGGCTCACACATAAAACATAACCGCTTCAATTTAAATAAAAGACTGTAACGTAAAAATACTGTATTGTAAATTTTACAAAAATGGTCGACTTTTAAACAACAGTAACTTTTTTTTTATGCTTTTTTATTGACTTACACTTGTTTTCGAATAACGATAACCAAGGGATGTACTAAAAAAAACATTTAAATGGTCAATAAGTCATGTAAAACATGAAAGAGACTAGTTCCCACCGGTTCCTCTTTCTGGCCTTATTTTAGGTCGTTTTAATAAAAGTAATCTCTCATCCAGATTCTTTCCTATAGTAACTAAACACACACTTATTTACTTTAAGTTATATATTGTTACTTATGTATTTTAAATATTTATATAGTTTTGGACATTTTTATATGAGATTCTTCTAATGTCCATAAGTCCTAAGGTTTTGCTAATAGGGCGGTCACATTCTGTGAGACCATATGTGGTTAAAAGAGTAGCATTTGATTTTATTTAAATTATCCCCACACAATTGGCTCTCCTATTCCGCTCAACGATCCTGTCATATTAATCCCTGAAAACATTTAAATTACTTTATTTCCACTACCCTGCTTATCCAAGGTGACGCTTGCTAACAATCTGCTTTTATAATAAATGACATCAAGCTCTTTCTGGAACACTTTCAATAACTATCTGCACAGATTAGATACCAATCAAAATAATTTTTTTTTCACTTTATAACATATAAACTTTAGGTTCTTATATTGTATATAATAAGCATTGTACCAAAAGAATCTATTTATTACTTCATCTTTATACTGTTTTCTTATTTTTCTGTTTATATTTTTAATTAGTATCTATGGATACATTATTATTGTTATATTATTATTTCTTCTTTATTTTTTTTTTCATTTTATTTATTCATTATGTTTTTCACCAAATGCAACTAATTTTATTTCTTTCTGTATCAAAGTATTATTTTTAAGAGACTTGGTCCCAGAATAAAATTATTTTTCTATTTCTATTTCTATCTTCAATTTTCCAGTTTATGCAATTCACTTACACTACATCAACTGTATTATCAAGATTAACAGGATAGGACTAAACTCACCGAAATACTGAAGAAGTGGAAGCAATAAGAAAAAAAAAACATTGTTATATTAAATTTAAAAATCATTTTTTTTTACTATACATAAAAAAATTAAATATTTACCACATCATTCATTGTTAGTTACTTGTTTTCATGTAGCTGTACTCACTTTGAAATTTCAAATTTAAAAGTAGATAAATAACTACTACAAAAGTAAATAAAGAGATCCTTGTACGTCCTGTTTTTTTTTTGTTGTTTTTTTCCTACATGTAATATAACCATAGAAATGACATAATTCCAATGACATAATTTTTGAATTAGTTATAATTTCTCTGTAATATATTCTAATAATTTTATTTTGTGCGAACGAGTCCAATCGAGACTACTGACTACTGCCCGGTTGCTACACAAAAAGTTATCGGTTTGCTAGCTATAGATTCGCTGAGTAGATTCTGCATATATCCAACAGATAGAGCTAGTGTAGTTGTTTAAATTTATGGAGCTTCTTTGGTTAATATCGTAAATTATATTATCGTCTAATGCTTCTCGCAACTATATTTAACAATTCAAACTTCAGTGTTGGAATTTATTTTTTTTAAAACGTCGGGTATCTTATCAATATCCCTAACCTAAGGAAAGTGTTGCTTGGTTACTAGTTAAATTATTAGTTTGTTAACTTAGCGGTTTTTATAACTTCTTAAAGTTATAGGATCGAATTTAATGAGATATCTCTTGCTGTGTTGTTTGTCGTTTATCGCTAGGTAAGCTTATAATTATTTATATTTTAGTTTTTCATTTTCATTGATTTATTTTATGTTTTCATTCAGAAATGATAGTTCATCATAAATAAATATATTCATGATTTCGTTTTTGTTTCAATCCAAGAAATCGCTAAGGCAATCAATCGCAAAAAATATCAATATTCCTAATTCTTACGTTTAATATTTTACTACTTCATTAAACAATTTTTTAAAAAAAAGTAGATGGATTAATTACATCTTATTTTTATTAAAGAAATAAAAATTCACATTTGATTGTGAAATTAATAATTTTATTTTTCAGATATTATTTATAAAGGCTGTTAAAATATTTCTATGTTTTTGATAAACTGGATGAAAAATATTACATGCATAAATATATAAATTCTATTAATAATTTAATTTATTTGTTGTAAAATCAAAATATTTAACAATTAAATATGCAATGTAGAGAATCATAATACACTTTAAGAGGTTTATGGTTCACTAAAAGCAAGTAGTGATTTGACATGAGAGGTGTTGATTAAGAAGGCAGCCAAGAAGAGGAAGTTTCCTGAGGAAGAGTCACTTTTAGTCCAGAACATATGTGCGTGTGTGTGTGTGTGTATGTGTTTTTTGTGTGTGACGAAATGCTGATGTTTTGAAAATTTTATATATTTTAGAACTGAATATGAATATTTAGATATCGACACTAGTTTTCTAATAAAAAATAATTCCAATTGAAGTGGCAATAAATTCATCAATCCTAAATGTATTTCATTTTGGTTTTGATCACTTTTCTTTTCGAAGCGAAGAATAGGTAGTTGTCAGCAAGACATAAGAGAGTTCAGAAGTATCATTTGTTGTACAAATAATAAATAATATAAATTGTGGTGAAAAGAAAGTTAATTTTGTTTTTGTGAGAAATTCAGTTTGGTGAAAAAAAGGAACAGAGAGAAAAGGATAATTGAGAAATGAAAGAAGTTAAAGAATAGCGGGGAAACAGCGAAGAAATTTTTTTTTTTTATAGGTAATAGTTAAAACAAAAAAAAAATAAAAAATAATATATATATATATATATATATATATATATATATATATATATATATATATGGATAATTTTCTTGACTGTTACTATTAAATGTTTAGTAAGGTTCTTGAGGTTCAGTCAATAAATAAAAAAAAACAACTATTTTGGCGACGTTTCGAGACTATATTGTTCTCATAATCATGCCAATGTTACTTGTGGATATGAATAGACTAATGATAAGTCTATTCATAGTTAGTCTATTCATATCCACTAGTAACATTGGCATGTTTATGAGAACAATATAGTCTCGAAACGTCGCCAAAATAGTTGTTTTATATTTATTGACTGAACCTCAAGAACCTTACTAAACATTTAATAGTAACAGTCAAGAAATTTATCCATATATATATATATATATATATATATATATATATATATATATATATATATATATATAATAATTATTATTAAAATAATAATAATAATTAAAAAATATTTTTTAACAATACCAAAAACAGGTCTTACTATATTTATATGTATTACCATAAGTTTTTTATTTCCATTTTTCAATACATAGTTTCAATTTTTAAATATTTAAATATCCACTAGTCTCCGAACTTGCTTCCTCCTCCATCCCTGATAATCCTCCGAGGCGTCTGAAATGAAGATGGCCTAGAGACCTTTTAGTGTAGATTTTATTGAAGTGCTACTACTGAGTAGTTCTTCACAAGTTATTTACATGCCATTGTATTCGCTGTCAACACATTTACTTGTTGTATATTATTATGTACAGTTGTAAATATCAATAAATGAAAAAGAAAAAAAAAAAATTAAATAAAGCAATTACAATAAATTCCATCTGTGCGCGATGTCCATGTCGCGAATGATCGTCAATGCAATTTATCGTCTTAGATTGAAATAAAAATGAAATTATACAAAAATAAAAAAAAAATTCTCGCTAGTGAACTCTGGCTTCTAGCTGAAAAAAAAAAAAAATCATAAAAATAATTATAAGCTCCTCTTGTGATAAACGAGAAAGATCATAAGTTCATAAGTTAATCTCATCAAATTTGGTCCCTTAACTTTAATAAACCAATAGTTAGCAAAGTGCTAAGTTAACAAAGCAATAAGTCAAGTAACCGCAAATTATCTAACCAGCAAGCTGTCTAATGCTCAAGCAACGTGCTGCAATAAGTTTGCGTGGCTGTTCAGGAGTTTGCTGAAATATTTAAAAATTTATTGAAATAGAAATAATATAAAAGTTAATTATACGAAAAGTTGATTAACTTTAACGTACAAAAAAGTTAACAAATAATGCATTTTAGTTTAGTAAATTTTGTTATGTATTTGTTTTTATCATTTTCTTTTTTTTTTTTTTTCTTATTTTATAGGCTTTTTAGTATTTTTCCTACTGTTAAAATAAGTGCATTCCAAATCATATCCATTTCAGCTAAGCTTACTGTGTAGTGTAAATTGTTTTCTTACCTAAAAATGTAATAATATTTAATATATGCAATTTTAAACTGTTAAATCATTTAAATTAAACTTTTTTTTTAATATTATTTAGTCTCGAAACGTAGCCAAAACAGTTGTTTTATTTATTTGACTGGACCTCAAGAATCTTACTAAACATTTAATTGTAACAATAAAGAGATATATACCCAGATATATATTAAATTTAGGGTGTGAAACTAATACATTAAACAGAAAATAGTCCTAAATAGAATATTTCGAATAATTAAAAAAAAAAAAAAAAAAAAAAAGTAATAGGACAAAACCAATCTATAAATTTGTTTAAATGACACGATAAATATTTTCAATAGTCTCATTTTAAATTTGTATCCAATAGGAAAAAAACCAAGCAGCCATGGTGAAAACTGAAAGGTTATATATTTATACACGGTGAGTCTCTCGTTTAGTGAAAAAAATAATTAAAAAATTGGATGAAACTATATAAAAAAAAAAAAAAAAATGCCGTAGACATTACCTTTCTATTCCAATCGGTTGCAGATATATGACAATGCAACACTTTTTGCTTTCGAATAATAGGAAGGAGCACAATGGTGTTGGAAAATCATATTTTGTCGAACTTCAGGTGGAATATCGTAATGAAGTAGTGGTAGAATATTATGCAACTTGTAAATTGTAAATCCTAGTAATTCTCATCATTAAATCTGTTGGGCAAACTATGATTTTCCAACACTATTCGACAGCAGTACAAATATGAATAAACCAACGATACCCCACATGGTCAGGTAGAAATACCTTTCCGTGTAAAAACAAATTCATCTATCCATAAAATTGACCTCAAAAAGTGGTATTCTTCAATATCATTTGCATTTAGAAGTTCATAGGGATTCAAACCATATACAGAAAATCTAATAAAATAAGTCCTTAATAATAATACTAAACAGATAAATGTAATAACATAAAATCCTTTGATATAATGTCACTTTATGGGCAGTTTTCCTTTATATCCTATCAAACAATAACTTTTTTTTTGGGGGCATTTTATTCCAATGAAGAGTTCATTATGTTTAAAATGCATATTTTCATTAAGCGATTATCATAATGTATTAAACAAGTAACTAATTTGTATGCCAAAATCGATTCGTAATCATTAATTTGATCATGCTAAATGAAAGCTAGTTAAATTTAAAAGGTTTTGTGAGATCTGCAGTTTTGTGGATAGGTTTTTTTTTTGAATACGGTGAGCGTTGAAGAATTATAAGATATTGTAACATCAATGAATAAAGTGAAAATTAAGCTGTTCCTTAGGTCCAAAGTTTGTAAAATACAATGTTACATGTTCTTAAACTAATAAATGGTTATACAGGGTGATTCGCTCTTAGTCTTAAGTGAAACTAGAACAAAAATTAATAAAAAAATACTAATAAAAAAAAGTTTAAAGATCTTTTTTTTTTTTTTTTTTTTTTTTTACAAAAACAATTTTATTTTGCTATAAAATATGTAATAATTCCAATTTACTCAAACATTTTGACTATATTTGTGGTTCATCATTAAATTTCTTTAAAGACCAGAGCACATGTATCCTTGAATTTTACAATCTTAGAACCTAAGGGCTTCATCTTCACCTGTTTTACGAAAGTTACAATTTCTTACAATACTTTAACGCCTAAAGTTTTTGAAAAAAAAAAAAAAAAAATCAGAAAACAATATCAAAAAATATTTCAAATATAACCAGCATTCAAATGGTATGATAAAATTGATGACTTCGTGTCGATTTCATAGGGCAATCACTTTTTTAACCGGGAAAACTTTTTTTTTCTAGGTCCTACCATATAAGCTGCTGTAATTTGGAGATATTACAGCTTTCATGGCAATGGATTGGAATAAAAAAGTGCGGTCAGGTGCATATTTCTTCATTTTTGGTTCAGTTGTTTTCCATTTTTCACGCTAATATTGTGTGATATATTCATGTGTAAATATAATGTCGTGCCCAGCCCCTTATAAACCTTTATTACCCATTATAATTACCTATTACACCGCATTATCCTAGTCACGCCATACTTATTTACGCAGCTCTTCTTCGAATTTCTAATCTTGTTTACTAGCTCCAGTACTGCATCTGCATCCTTATCTTTCATAGTCAGCGCTAGGCAACGTTTCATGCCTCCTTATCATGTTTACTAGCCTCCTATTCAAAGAATACCTTCCTTGCATTGCATCAGCCACCGCCCTACGCCTTTATTCCCTTTAAAACGCCTAAGCCCGAGGCCTACCTCTCTCAGTCTCCAGTAGCAGCTCTGCTTCTTCACTTTCAGTCAGACTCTAGTCACGTGTACCCGTTTTTTTTAGTCATCTTTAAGTGTTAACTTACCTCGTGTGCTCGGTTACTCTTATTATTGCATTGTAATCATTATTTGAGATTTTTTACTTTTTTTACATTTATAATAAACGTTCGGAATAGACCTCATCTATTGCCCTGGTGACAGAAATTAATTATTTAATCCCAGTTGTGCCTACTTATTGTAGTCGCATCAATATACACATCCATATTGGAGAACCGTCTGAGACTACTGGTGGAAAAGGATATAGAAAATGAGCAATCGGCTTTCCGTCCCAATAGACAGACACAAGATCACATCTCCACTTTAAGAAATATAATGGAGAAAAGCTGGGATAGAGATAGAAGAATATATTTGGCTTTCCTTGACCTAAAAGCGGCTTTCGACTCAGTCCCCAGAGAGGAGATATGGGAAGTGCCATGAGCAAGAAATGTTCTTCTAATACAGATCTTCTTCTATGCAGACGACATAGTTCTCATTGCGGACTCCTTAAAGAAATTACCGAATGGCATGAAGAGCTATATAGGAAGGGTATGGCAACAAACACTGAAAAA
Organism: Euschistus heros; assembly: GCA_003667255.2. Lineage (NCBI taxonomy): Eukaryota > Metazoa > Arthropoda > Insecta > Hemiptera > Pentatomidae > Euschistus > Euschistus heros. Next base: position 500,171 of record RCWM02000287.1, on the reverse strand, counting down.
AGTAAAGTTCTCCATATAGGCAGAAACCAAGAAGACATACATATTATGTGCAATGGAGAGGAATCAAGAAGTAGTATCTGATTACAACTGTTTGGGAACAGCCTAACATAGGTCAGTTAAAATAGACTATGAGATATCACATCGAATAGGTCTTGCAAATGCTGAGTCCTACCAGATATGCAATACTGTCATTGGTAAAAGAGAGATAAATAGAGACACTAAACTACTCATCTTCAAAACTGTGTACCTTCCAATCCTTCTGTATGCCTTCAAGTCTGGAGGACTTGGCTGAATGCACCCCCACGCTATGGCACTATGGGGAAAAGCGAAAGAAGAAGAAATTATTATATATTTTGGTACATTTATATATTTATATGTTATCATAAAATCTTTGTTATCATATAGGATAACGATATGATTATTATTATGTACTCTGTAATTATTATTATGTTTTTAGTTAATAACTAATTAATACAAAGATAGAACAAAATATAGTTTTGCCTCATATTTTTTTGTATCGAATATAAGAGATGTCCTTAAAAGTCAAAGTTTTTCAGTAATCTAAATATCAGGAATTGTAATGGCCATATTTTTTTGTTAAAGAGTTTTTTAAAAGTTTTATGGCTGGGTGTCTATACTTGTTTGGTGTAACGTTTTCCTCACGCTCAAAAATGTCACATTCTATCTGTTTGTGTAGCTAGGACGAAGATTTACCGACAGTTTTTTGTCATACCTACGTTAAGAAAAAAGCAAAAAAGCAAAAAAAAAAAAAAAAAAAAAAAAAGAAGGAATAAGATTGAAAAATGTGACATAATAAAAATTTAACTGCATAATGAAATGAAGGTAAGCGTTGTAAAAATTTGGTTTCTTTTTATTTTAACCCTTTTCTTGGCAAGATAATTTTTAAACGAAAAAAAACATTTATTAGTAATATCCCACTAAAAGATAAAAAACATTTGACCAATTTTTAAAAATTGGTTTCTTCTGAGGCACTAAACCAAGAGGCTCTTCATCACTTTGAGTATCTCAGTGAAGGTATAATGTTGGTAATCTACAAATACGTCAGGATATGCCTGAAATTTGTGAAAAACATTTACAAAAGGATGTTATCTCAAGGGAAACTATGCCAAAAAATGGGTTAACCAAAATCAGTTTATTTTTTCGAAGAAAAGCAAGATATAGCAATGTAGTAAAAAGAATAATAATGAACCATCTATTTTTATAATAAAACGAAAAAAAATTAAGTACTCGTACATACTACCTCGGTAAAAAAACAAAAAAATGAAAACGTGTTCAAATAAAAATATATGTACATAATACATAATCACATGAAAGTAAATGTTACAATACAGACCCTTTTTGTTTTAACCGAAATCAGTTTTTGTCCCAAGAAACTCTGTTGGAGCATTGCAATGTAGACAAGAATAATAATAATGAACCACATGCTTTTAGCAACTGGAAAAAAAAAATTAAATTATTCATTCATACATAACCTAGGTAAGAAAAAACATAGATCGAATTTTTTAAAAATAATATATACATTTTCATGATAATAATGAACTGAATATATTGGAAACCAGTTCAGTATTGACTAAGGTGCTGTGGCTCGTGGTACTGAAGTTTCTTTGGGATTATCTGATCAAATTCTGCTTGCCTAGCAGAAGAAGGAGGTTGTGGTGAAGGAGAATTGGAATTTGGTGAAGAGGAAGTATATTGGGAGAAACAAGGATATAGCTGGGAATAGAAATCCTCGTTGGGGGCAGTGGGATAGCGTTGTTGAATGCCGAATGTGTGATCAAGTATTTTCAGTAAAAGTATTTTCAGACTGTGAATCACCTGTGTTGACATCAATATCAGGGTAACCTTCTTTCACATTTTGAGTCCCACTTTAGAACAACAGATTAAATGAATCAACGATTAAACAATACATAGTGTGATCACTAACCACGAAAATTACTGAACCAATCCCACCACAGTTATCTACGTCAAATTTAAACCATATCACTTTTATAGTTTGAGAAAGTTTTAACAATAATAAAATCTATTAATTTGAAATATTTTTTCATTTAAAAAGCACAATATATAGGTGGTGAGTGCCATTATACAAGAGAGGTTATAAAGGTACAGTGTTACATATAGCTTGAAATTTGTAATAACATTTACTTATATTCAATTAAATGATTAAAAAAGCTATAAATTTGTGGTGCAAATAATTTTCATGATTGAAAATTAAAATTAATATTTATATTTTTCAAATATTATTTACAGTGGTAAAGGCATAGTGGAAATATTTTAAGGTCTTTGATAAACTGGTTTAATAACAAATGCTGTAACATCCTTCATATAATTATGAATATCCTTCTATACATAATTATTTAAATTTGTGGTAAAATTAAAATGTGTTACTTGAGGTACGCATGGTGGAATAGAAGGATCAATACAACTAGGATTGATGAATTAATTGCCACTTCAATTGGAATTGTTTTATTATAAAAATAGTTTTGAATACTAAACATACATCTTCAGTATCAGATATTTGTTAGATATTCTTAGAACTGAAAATGAATGTATAGAATTCAAAACTAGTTTTTTGATAAAAATAAATCCAATAGAATTGGGAATTAATTCATCAATCCTAATTAAAATGTGTTAATATTTTATATGTAATATATAGATGAAAACATATTTTTGAAGATTATATAGTTGATGAACATTTAGGAGTGATTAAACAAAAGAGATGGTGTGAAGGCATTAAGGAATGAGAATGAAGTTTTGGCTAGGGGAAATCACTGTGAGTTTGTATTTTTTATAAACTGTTAGTTCAGAATTCTGCTTTTAGTTCTATAGTAAAATTACCCTTAAAGATGTTTTTAATAAGGACCAGTATTTATGCCATCCTATTTTTATCCTTATGTCCAGTTCTTTACTATATTTTTTTTTCCTGTCTAATATGTATTGATTTGTGTATTCTGTTATATGTTCTGCTATTGTTATATGCTGTTCTTTTGTATTTGTAATCATTTTTGATTTTTAGTAATTTATTTTTCAACCATATTTTCTACTCTTATCAATCATCTCAAGAACCTTACTGAACATTTAATAGTAACAGTAAAGAAATTTATCCATATTAACACATCGAGTCAATACTGGAAAATATATATATATATTTATATATATATATATATATATATATATATATATATGTATCTCTTAGTGTAAACATAAACATTGGGTGAAAAATCTTGTCTGCATGTTATTTTTCTATTTCTTTTTATTTATTTTATCAATCTATTGCTTTTTTATTTTATTCTAATTTCTTTTTGTTTAACTATGGAATTACTGCCTTTTGGTATTTAAATTATTGTTATCGTTTTTCTTTTACTTTTCCCTAAGTGTTTATTTTAACTTCAATCAAGAACTTCGTTATTTTTGTAATTTATCTAATTAAAAAAAAAATGTTACACCTGCTAATTACATGTAGTATGCTAATTTGCATGGGACTTGTAAAATTATTAGAAATACACTCCCCTGCCGTAGGGTTACTGTGGAAGGGAAATAAATTTAAAAAAAAAATATATATATATATATATATATATATATATATATATATATATATATATATGTATATATATATATATATATATATATATATATATATATATATATATATATATATATATATATATATATATATATATGTGTGTGTGTGTGTGTGTGTGTGTGTGTGTGTGTGTGTGTGTGTGTGTGTGTGTGTGTGTGTGTGTGTGTGTGTGTGATTTTTTAAATATTTGTTATTTGTGAATTTCGTGGAATTCGTTTATCTGCTCTGATTCTACGAAAAATCACGAATTTCCTGTTGTACGCTTTGCCGAATACTAACAGGCTACACATATAAATAGGAACCACATAATTAGGATAAAAGTGAAAGATAAAAGAAAACTAGTTTTACCTCACCGCAGAAAAAATCATTGTGAATTAAAATGTTTGTAATTGACTTTTAGATATTGATTTGGCTTAAATATATTTTTTTTTGTACCATCTTATTTTAAGATAAATTATATTAAATTAAAGATTCGGATACGTTATGCTTGTTATAATAAATATGATTATTTTTTATTTAATATTTTATATATTAATGTTTGTACTGCTATTATGATATTTTTACTATTACTTATTTTATTACATTATTATTTTTTACCATCGCATGTTGATGGCCTAAACCAGATACCAGCCCTTTCATAGTAAATTCCATACCCACTCGAACCGGAAAGTCTCCCAACTTGCTTTATACTCCATTCCCGATAATCCTCCAAGAGGTCTGGGAACAAGATAGTCAAGAGACCTTCTATATTAATGTAGAACCTTTATAGAAGAGTAACTAGAGAGTAGTTCTTTGCATGCAATTGACTATTCATTGTCATTATTTTCTCAAATTTACGTATTATATACAAATGTGTTGTAAATATCAATAAATAGTTATTTGAAAAATAAAAAAAAATATATATACTAATAAACTCGTAAAGCCATAGTCAACATACACGTCCCAGGAGATATAAAAAAGGAATACCTGTTAATTAATTTACTATCCTTTGGTACTTTCTTTTTGTCAATCACTTATTAACAATCTCATTAACCAACGGCTATTGGAACATTAATAACAGATGTTGTTTCGACTGGATATAAGGAAACGATTCACAGCTGTAAAAGTTTACTTCACCTGAGGCAGTGGACCTAGCATGAGCCACCAAGAAGTCATCGAGGAATCAGATATCATCGATGGTCTAAGTGTGAAATACCTCAAGTTCTTCGGGTTTTGGAAGATAATCAACGACTATAGGACGACTGGGGAGAGAAATAATGTTATCAAAGCCAACGTACTTGTGTCTTTTTCCCTTGCAGCACCATATTTTTTATTTCAATGCATCAGCTATTTTTCAGTCAAAGTTGACCTCCAGAAATCCACGTTTTTACTCCTCCACACATTGCCAGGTATACAATTGTGCTTAAGGGTTTTAGTATTCTGGTACGGAATAGACAAACAGTGCAGGCTGTACAATTTGTTAAGAAAGGATTTTATATATATTTCAGATGAGAAACGGTTGACGGTTAAAGAAATTTATAGAAAGATAAGTAAAAGTTTGAATATGTGTTGTACGATTTCAATGATAGTGAATATAAGTATTATAGGCCTGTTTGTATTAAACCCAGACATTTCAGTTGATTATATCCTCTACCACACTGGTGACATAGAAGCAGTTACAACAGGGAGAAAGAAGATCTTGTCTGGATGGTATCCTTTTCCAATGAATGATTCCCCCTACTACGAAATTATATTTGTTTATGAAGCTGTGTACGTAATTTGGACTTCAATACATCTCTCTGTATATTTTTGCCTCTTTTTTCAAGTTCTAGTTTCTCTTTATGCCCACTTCACTGTTCTTAGACATCACATAGCAGCCCTAAATGTAGATTATAATAGTTGGTCTGAGCAGAATCATGATACAAGTATATCAAAAAAACTTAATAAAATTCTGAGGGAACATCAAAAATTACTAAGGTACTATTTATTATTTTGACAGTTAAATATTTTTTTATGGGATGAAAAATATTTATGTTTCATATTCCAGGTATACAGATGAAATGAAAATTATATATAACCCGGTAGTGACAATGACTCTAGGAATAGCAATACTAATCTGTATAATCAATGCTATGGAGTTTTTTCTTGTAAGTAACATTAAAATATTATATACAATAAATAAAGTTAATATCGATAGTATACCAATTTGAATATGTTATTATTAATACTAACATTAGATATTTGTTAGGGAATGTCCATCAGCCCAATGTTCATCGTTAAAATACTTCGAATCTTCATCTTTCAAGGTTGTGAAGTCACAATGTTTTGTTTTGCCTCTTCATTTCTAGAAATTGCAGTAAGTAGCGAAACTTTCACATACCAGATATTTATACTTTAACCTTCCACTGACAGCGCCAATATCACGTCGTACAAGTTGTCGAGCTTTATACAAAGTGCGACACCCTGTTTTAACAAGCTGAATTTTTGCGTATATCTTTGTTTTGATCTAAATAAGTGGTAAAAAAAGCACCGATCTCAGCATATTAGCATAATTAGATATTTAAGGTCAAAGGTCACAAAAATCAGTTTTTTTCAAATATCCCTATCCTCCGGCTGTCAATCAAGAAAGTTACAAAAATTGTAGATAAAAACATTTTCTATAATTTTCGTTCTATTAATTTTTTTTCTAGGATTAACAGTTTTTGAGATATAGCGCGGAGAAGAAGAAGCGGGCACCGGTTCGGACATACATTTGCTTCTAATTCCTTCGGCAATTGTGTCTCAGAAACATCGTCAGAGACAAAGTTGTAGAGCATTAAATTTACCTTCTTTTCTTTGCTCTATAATTATCGGTTTTTAATAACGTATATATAACACTGTTGAGAGTTGGACAAGTATGTATATAAACAATTAAATAGGAAATTTAATTAGCTTTAATTTCGATCTGTAAATTATTTTTCTAGAGTCCACAGTTTTCAAGATATAATCGAAAAACCTAAACATAGGACCTTCTTCCCTTCCTATAAACTGGGGATTCCTGTACTCCCAGAGACCGGGACTTTTACAATATTTACCTTCTAACAACTCCTAACGAAGCTGCGAAGTAAAAAATAGTCGCATAATGTATGAATTCAACAACCCTCATTTTAACATTTTCACTGGGGTCCCGCTTTTCCGCGAAAACACGTTTTTCGATACTTTTATACTCTTAATAGTTCGATTCAAAATATATTTTTCCTTCTAAAAGCTAGTTAAATTTACTATAAGAACATTTATATTATATTGTAATCAAGTCCCACAAAATATCGATGTCAGACCTCTCAAAACACAGAAGCCAAGGCAGGAGGGCCGTGTTTTGTTCTATGAATAACAAGTCGAATTATATGTAAGAGCTTTGGGAGACCTATCATGGCAGGTTTAGTGTCGTCGGCTACCAGACTATAAGCTTTATAGTTTATTTACCCAGCTTTGAGACAAAACAAAAAAAGTTATATATCGAACAAATAGTTTCGGAGTTAAACCTGTTTTCGAGGAGAAATGCTTTATGAGGTATTTCCGCGCGTCAGTTTTGAAAAAGCACCCGATTACGTCATCTTTCGTTAAGGCTTATGACTTACAGAGCGTAGTTTAGTCGTTGTATAAATTTCAGCCGTACATGTTTCCGTTGAGTAGAAGATCAACATTTAATTGGGATATAAGGCTTTTTCTTTAAAATCTTAAAAAGCACTGTAAGTTATTACAGGTTCATTATAAACTAATGTATAATACATATTCTTGTTTGGAATGTAATGTTGTATAAGTTTTATTCTGACAATGTTTTTCTAAAAAGAACGAGTGAGGATCTAGAATACAAAAATATTTGAAAAACGTGAGTGAAAAACAAATTTTTGTAAAAATACTTCTTTTCCGGAGCCTGTAGCACAAAAACAGTTTAGTTTATTATAAAGCACCGTTTTCGAGTTATACGTGAAAAACGTAAAATTGGAACATTTAAAGCCCCCAGCGGCACCGAAAATCGGAGAGACTTTATTTTTTCTTGTTCAGAGGACCATCCGCTAGAAATTCCTGAAAAAAATGGGGCTGGTGTTTTTAGTTCCTCTGATTGCCCATTTTTGGTCTAGATTGACTGGACTACAAGCATTTTTTTTCTCAGTCAAATGCACAAGATTTTTTTTTTTTATTTTAATCTCTTGGATCATATACATAAGAACTACAATTTGTGCAAGCTTCAGAATTTTATATCCAGTCCTCCCAAGCTATTAGCATAAGGACAAAATGTACGTTTTTTGAAATAAATATGATTTTTTGAAAATGCATAAATATTTAAGGGCTATCATAATACAATTAACATTAGTTGTGAAAAAAAAAATAGATGGTGTAGACTTATTTTCTGCTTAAAAATAATTTACAAAAGATGTAATTTCGATGGATTTTTCGCTCAATATTACGTAGGGTAACACCTAAAAAATATTATCTTCCCATTTATAGAAAACATGGCATGATTATGTGGTTAATGATAAAGACATTTATGTTATCGTTTAAATATTCGAAAGCATATAGGATAAAAACAACTTAAATTACTTTATAGATATTGCGAATCATAGCTAATACCCTTTCCTATACACAGAGCTCGGACTTGCAGTTTGCCATCTACAGCTTTGACTGGTACAAGTCAGATATTAAGTTCAGGAGGAATGCACTTATGATGATGATAAGGACCAAGAAGGGAGAAACTCTTAAATCCATCGCTATGTATCCAGTGAACCGAGAAACATTGATGACGGTGAGTAAAAAAGAAGTCATTTATAAAAAAAAAAAAAGTAGTGGAGATCATATTCACTCCTCTCCAAACGTTCAACTCTACAACTTAAACACAAACCTAACCTTATACTTACTTACTGAAACCTATTTGGACATAGGCTTCTCAGACAAAAAGACACATATTAACAAACTCCAAATCTTCCAGGCAAAAACATTCAGGACAATCACAAAAGCCCCATGGTACCTATGCAACATGACTTTACATACTGACCTACGCATACCAACAGTTAAAGAACAAATATAAACCTACTACAAACAATTCCATGAAAAACTACATGGGCATCCTAATATACTAATAAACGACTAGGCCACAACACACAAAGAGACTAAAAAGAAGCTGGATGAGAGACTTCCTAGACTAAAATAAAATAAAAATAAAGACTGGAGGTGCCGCTGGGTCCTGCTCCCTCTCATGCCTTTCAAGCCATTTAAATTACTACACCAAATTCACTGGTTGTCAAATTATAATTGAGAGGTGTAAATAAATATATTAAGTAAAAAAAAAATTATTGATTCACACTTGTCTTCGAATAAAGATAACCAGGACATGTGCTAAAAAAAAAAATATATATATATATATATATATATATATATATATATATATATATATATATATATATAATGAATAAGTCAGTAGACTAATAAAATTAATAAGGTGACTGGTACCCATTTAGGTCGTTCTAACTGAGGGTGGTCCCTCATCCACACTCTTTCCAGCAGTAACTAAACACACTTTTTTACTTTAACCTAAAAGTTATATATTCCTACTTATGTATTTTAAATATTTATATAGTTGTTGACATTATTGTTTATTTTACCTGTGCAGTTTATATCATTATATATATATATATAAAGTTAAGGTGTATTGGGAATACTATACATCCTAATTCCCAACTTAATCCCAAACAACCACCAAAATGAATATAAAGAGGATTGCTGGACAATAAAGTTAGTATATTACTGGTGCCGTGAGTGTTATTTCGTTCCTTATTTTCCTTTTATTTTTACTGTTTTTATTGGAAGGAACTTAACTGGTGCCGAAACCCGGGAACATTCAAGCATATTTCTGGGTAAGCAGTTTATTTTTTATTTTCCCGCCAAACAGTTCTTATCCGTCTCAATCATCGTAGTTCTGTTTAGAACTTCTAGTATTTTTTGTATTTTCATTTTCGATTTTCGAAAAATACAAAATGGAAGGCAATAACATTTTGAAACCGCCATCGTTTGAAGTGCAGCCAGAAATGCAGCCTCTACGACCGGAGATACTAGCAGCAGCCCACCCGAATTTGGCAGCGGCGAGGGCAAACGCGCTAGAATTACTGAAAATTGACTGATGTCACAGTATCTGAGGAGAGCGATGGTGAAGTCGGGGAGCTTAACCACTTTCTGAAAGGAGGAGACAGAGTAATGGCACGGATAGAAGCGAAAGCGGCCGAAAGTCTGTTGGATCCAGTCGACGCTTGCTCCTTCAGAGCGGCTTTGGTGTGCCGGTATATATATATATATATATATATATATATTACTAATAAAGGAAAAGATGTAAAAACGAGAACTGGTGTAAATATGGGCAGCTATTCATTCAACTAGTGTAAATGAAAATTGAATTATTGTGCAGATTGATGTTCATTTTGAACTGTAAATTTTGAGAGACATGTGAAATCGTTTTCGTTTCACGTTCTTATGTTTATTTAAAAATAATTTCACAATGATATCTCGAAAGCGGATATTTTAAGCTACTTTTTGAAGCCCGCTTTTAGGTTACATGTAATAGGAGCCATCTTCGTTAGGTGAAGTTTAAATATAGGCACCCTTTCATGGAGTAAATATGGGCACCCATTTCTCCGGGAACTTCGACATATCTGTAGTTTGAGATCACAACTTGCATTTTTTTGTGATGGAAAGTTATCTGAAGACTCTCGGGGAGAGGTGTGGGTAACTTAAGGGCTAAAAGAGTTATGATTGTGATTTCTGTCTTTTTTTTTTTTTCCTGAAATAAATAAATACTTAATCGTTTCGAATTGGTTTATCCTGTTTATAACTAGTTTTGGTGACTTTTTTGAAAAGGGCCCTGATTTACACCCCAATTTGTCTCGTGTTATTTAGAAAGCTTTTTGTAAACTGTCATTTTTGAAAATAATTGATGTTAATCATTGTTGAGCCTTCTCGTATTTAAGAAACTTGTTATAGTTGTTATTGAAAAACCAAAAACTAGAATTTTAACATCAAGTTAAAATTAAGTTGAAATAAAAAGAGAGTGCCCATATTTACACTTTTTCCTCGATAAATAATATGAATATATATATATATTAGATTCTTCTAATGTCCATAAGTCCAGAGGGTTTGCTAGTATGGTGGTCTCATTCTGTGAGACCAGATGTGACTGAAAGAGTAACATTTGGTTTTCTTTAAATTACTCCCAAATAACTGGGTTCTTGGTTTAAGATCCCTAAGATAAGTATATGTATATCTTCCATAAACATTATGATTATATTTTCTTATATTTAGTATTTTTTGATAGAGTAATTATTTTATTTTATTTCTAATTCTGTATGGTTGGATTATTTAATAATTTTTATATTACCTATTGTATTTTCGGGTTCATTAGCACTCCATAGGGCTCATTACATTTAAATGGAGCAGTGTAAGTATATATTAAATAAAGACAGTTTAAAAAAAGTTATTTTATAATTCATTAATCATTGCCCTAATATGTATCTGCTATTTTTCAGTTTATGCAATTCACTTACACTACATCAACTGTATTATCAAGATTAACAGAATAGGACTTAATTCACCGAAATATTGAAGAAGTGAAAGCAATAAAAAAACAACAAAAAAAAAACACATTGTTATATTAAATTAAAAAAAAAATGTATACTATTCGTAAATGAAATTTAATATTTATCGCATCATTCATTGTTAATTACTTGTTTTTATGTAACTGTCCTTACTTTGAAATGTCAAATTTAATCAATGTCAAAGTAAATAAACAATGTCAAAGTAAATAAGTAACAACTACAAAAGTAAATAAACAAACTTGAACGTCCCGTGTTTTTTTCCCTATATGTAATACAACAATGAGAATAATCCAATGATGTGTTTTCTGCTCAAAGGTTTGAATTAGTCATCATTTCTTTGTAAAATATGTTAATAACTTTATTTTGTGCGAACGAGCCCAATCGGTACTACGCTAATCACTACATGTGTTTCCTTGCTTTCCTCTGTGCCAATATATCCTTCATTCTCTTACTATGGGCCTCCTTTCTTTCATCTGTCCAAGGTTTCTTTCTTCTTGGTCAACTTTCCAACTGTAGATTTTGAATCTAAAAATTTCTGTTTATAGGATGTGTACTTGAGTAATTCCTGCTAGCTTTAGGTCCTTAATTTCGCACATCCATTTGACATAGTAAAGGCATAGTGAAAATATTTTAATGTTTTTGACAAACAAATGCTTTTTATGGATATCCTCTTGTACATAATTACTTAATTAGTAAGTTTGTAGTAAAATTAAAATACTATACTATACTATTTAAAGGGATACTATTTAATATGTATTGCAAAATGCAAAATATATTTTGGAAGATTATATAGTTAATTAAAATTAAGTAGTGATTAAACAAAAGAGATGGTGTAGATTATGAAGGCATTCAGGAATGAGAATGAAGTTTTGGTTAGAGGAAGCCACTGTGAGTTCAGAATCCAGTCAGGAAACATACTTTTTTCACTAATATTTATTATAAACTGTTAGTTTAGAATTCAGTCAGTCAACGTGCATGCAAGGACATACATAGTCTCCCACGGATCTAGTTGGCAATTTTTTGGAGGTTCTTGGTTACCAAGAAGTAGAAATAAAAGAAACTAAGCATTAAACTAATGCTATTGACATGATTCTTGAAACTTAATATAGTCGCTTCACACTAAAACCTGTGATCTACGCCATCTTCTTTTCAGACGCCTCGGAGGATTATCAGGAATGTAGTGGGAAGCAAGTTGAGAAACTAATGGATTTTAGTGGTTATGGAGCTTACAATGAAATCATAGGTATCTGGTGTGGGCTAACTCAGCAACAAATGGAATATTGAGGTCTTTATGGATAAGTTGATTGGTGATAAAGTAAGGAGAATTGAGGATGATTTTGGATTGTAAGGTTGAATACGAGATGAATTGGATGTTTTAGTAGAGCCATAAAGCTCAACTCCGTAAGTCCAAATAGGTCTAACCACAGTCATGTAAATAAATCTATTGTAATGAATTGGGAGCTTTGATCGTTTGTCTAGTAAATGTTGAAGTAGTCTATAACGACGAGCAGTTTCTTGCCGCTTTAGTCTTGTATTTTTTATTAAATAAAATTTAAGAATTACAATATATGTTGACAAATACAATAAACTAAATATAAAAATATATATATATATTAACTATTTTACAATAATCGGGTTATAGGTCATTTATATTTAACAATATTTTGTTTAAACAATATTATTATTTATCCATTTTATAAATATACACATTTTCTTTCTTCCTTCTCTTCTCTCCTCTCTTTTTGACGTTTCGACCCCTTATTTAATGGGATCCTCTTCAGAACTGGAAAAACAATACCATTCTTAAACATCTTTCCCGACATTGGCACACATCCAGTCATTAATAATACAAAATTTGACAAATACACACCAAAAACCGGGTACCCCGGAACTCCAGGCCAGTAAGCCCACCGACTCCTGCAGCAAGTGCTTGCCAGCTCAGACACCAGGGTACTGAACTGCTGGGCGGACTACCCGGCCAAAGAGTCCGAGATCTAATTACATAATTTTTCCTTTTTCGTAACTAAAATATAAAATCTATAACTAAAGAAAAACAATATATAAACATTCACACACGCACCCATACGACAATACACACAAATATATAGGGGATATTTCCTTTCGTTAAAATCCAATAAAACAATACCCAATCAAACATTTAAAACTTAACAATCGATTTTAAACTTTTAATATAACAATTAATATAACCTAAAAAAAACATTTTTACAATTATATTTATTCACACCTGTCAATTAAAATTTGACAACCAGTGAATTTGCAGTACCAATTTAAATGGCTTGAAAGGCATGAGGGGGAGCAGAACCCAGCGGCACCTCCAGTCTTTATTTTATTTTTTTATAATTTTAGTCAAGGTGGTCTCTCATCCAGCTTCTTTTTAGTCTTATCTGTGTGTTGTCGGGAATATGTGTTGTGACCATCATTCATCCTTAAAATAATAAAAATGTTTGCGGAATTCTCAATATTTTTCTGAATATGAATTATACAACCTATAGAATTGTGTGCTAGTGTATTGGCATGTTTAGGTCTTGTGGCTGGAGGTCTATAATTTTAATATAAAGGGTCGCTACTACAACAAATTTTGCAATGTTTTTTATTTACTCTCAAAAATGTAATATTTTGACACACTCTAGCCCTTTTGGCATTTCTTGGATCTAAAATTTGACGACAGTAATCTAATGGAAAATATTATATTATTATATAATTATATAACATTTACATTTACATACATAATAGTTCTATAACGTTTGCCGGTAGAACCTACTGTTTAGGAGCTATATCGGTTTGAATGAAAAAAGTCACCTTTTACCTTCGTTTTTTAAGCGTTAGGGTTTTTTTTGTCACTCTCTGGCTCTGCTGGTATCGCATCGACGACAGTTACCATATCAGAAGAAGTAGAATAATTAAAGCTTTTTGTAAATCGTCGTTTTTGAAATAAAATGGTTGAAATTAACCATTGTTTTCCCTTCTAGAATGTAAGAAACTTGTTATAATTGTTAACGAAAGAAAGAAATCTTGAGTTTTTCAAGTTGAACGTAACTTTAATAAATAAAACAGTGAGCACAGCTAATAAATACTCTTATAGTAAATACGTAAATTAATATGTAAGCCCCATTGATATTAGGCAGTGGCCGTATTTGCCCTTTAACAGCATTCGATCTTTTATTTATTTATTTTTTAAAAATTATTTTTCTTTTCTTTTCCCCTACTCCTCAATGATATTCGATGAGACATTTCCATATGTTGATGTCGTCTAAAACTAACAAGTCTAAAAGTAGTCGTTCTCTTAAAACGCAACTCTGCTAAACAGCGTCCCCGTCGATCAAAGATTAAAAATCAAAACACATCACAATTAACGAAGCAAGGACTTCAACTCAAGGAGTAAACGAAGAATCACCCTTCTTTACAGCAAATCCATCCAGGTGATAAGTGACACACCCACTGAAAATATGGAATCGACATCTGCTTCACAGTCTCCTAAACCTCCACCCATTTTCTTTCACAACATAAAAAATGTCGGCCTAATGTGTTGCCAATTAAACAATATCGTCAGCTTAGGAAAATATTCATGCGTCAGCTGGACAAATGGTACAAAAATCACATAGATAGAACCTACTCCTGTGGCTCAAGAAATCTACGATGTCACCTATAGTTACTAGACAAAAGTAAAAATAGAGAAACGAAATATTGTGCAATGTCAAAAAAAAAAAAAAAATAAAATAAAAAAAATATCAAGAATTTATATATATATATATATATATATATATATATATATATATATATATATATATATATATATATATATATATATATATATATATAATTAACTGTTTAACAATAATCGGGTTTTTGGTCCTTTATATTTAACAATAAATATTAATTATCCATATACATATTTTATTTCTTCCTTCTCCTCTTTCCTTTCCTTTTGACGTTTCGACCCCTTATTTAATGGGGTCCTCATCAGAACAAAAACTGGGTACCCCGAAACTCCAGGCCAGTAAGCCCACCGACTCCTGCAGCAAGTGCTTGCCAGCTCAGACACCAGGGTACAGGGGTTTTTGTTTTGATGAGGACCCCATTAAATAAGGGGTCGAAACATCAAAAGGAAAGGAAAGAGGAGAAGGAAGAAATAAAATATGTATATGGATAATTAATATTTATTGTTAAATATAAAGGACCAAAAACCCGATTATTGTTAAACAGTTAATTATATAGTTTCTAAGGGTCAACAAAATATAATTTTGATATATATATATTTATATATATATATATATATATATATATATATATATATATATATATATATATATATATATAAAACCAACTTTTTGGGTATATCTTAGATGGCTATCACCAGGGCTAAAAACAAGAAATTGTCAAATACAAAATCTGAAGAGAAAAAAATAACACAAAATAAAATAAAAAATTGGTTTATGAACAATTGGCAAATAGAATATGAACAAAAGAAGGTTTTTTTTTTGGTTTTTTTAAGATGAGAAAACTAAAATTGTATTAACATAGAAAAATAAAAAGATGTACGTAAATTAAGCAATGATAAAGACAATTAGTAAGGACACTAATATATTTAGAGAGGTTAAACATAGAATACAGCAAAAAAGGTTTGAGAAAAGTGATAAAAGTAATAGAAAATATTCTAATATAGTAATCAACTCAGCGATGTGTTCATTAGAATTTTGAAATTATATAAGTAAAAATAAAAAAAACGATTTGGCCACTTTTCAGTATAATTCAAAGATTTATAACAAAACTAAAGTTCAGGATTCAGCTAAAGAAAATTAAGATATATTCTTCATTTATATATAAATGCGCTATTAACATATATAATGTAGCTGTTTGTTAGAGCGTTCAGGTAATTTTTCAGGGAAATTTTCGTAAATTTTATGAATATGGCTTTTTCGAAATACTAAGTCGAATACTACATGTAGAGTATAATTTGACAGTTTTAGAGGAGAGTTTGTTTTAGTCTTACAAATTTGATAGAAACGTTTTCATTTTTTTTAAGTTTTAAGGCATGGCCGAAAATTTATAATGCTTTAGTGTGAGTTTTATTAAAAAATAATAATTCTGAAGTTTTTAAAATAACCATGTGACCATGTTCGTATGATCATGCCCGTCCTTTCTCAAGGCAAAATATTTTAATTGCTGATCGATCAAGAATTGTATTGTTTACTGAAAAAAAGTAAATAAAATTGAGCTTATAGTGATTTTTTTAACTTCTTACAACCAATGTCCTCGACAATACGTCCCGATAGATTCATTCAAATAATGAGGTTCGTGCATGCCGCAGCATCACAATAATCGTTAGGGCATAGTCAGCGAGTACTGACAGATATAAGCTATGGTAGGATCAAACAATTTTTGTAGTTGAAGGAAATCGTCACTGATGTGCCATAAATTCATGCAAAAGGTCTGAGCACACCTAGTGTGAAAAGTGAGATGTAGGTTTGTGAATTTAATATTTTGCGGGGTTTCATAGAACATTATGAATTTTGTATTCGATAATTATTTTTTGTTTGTTCGTGATGTATAATCTTGATGAATATCGTGATTCAAAGCAATAGATTATGATAAAAAAGCGTTTCTATTATAAAATTTAAAAAATCACTTTTTTTGACTGAACAAATCATCTTGGGGAAGGTTTAGCATGTTTATGAACAATTATGGGCAAACAGAGATTATGATTATTTTTTTTTTTTAATTTGGCTGATATTTTAAATAGTTTTTTTCCCCTGATGTTTAATATTCAATCAAGATTATGATGGCATAATAACAATAAACTTGTAAAGCTTCGTCAGCAATGATATATGAAAAAGCCTGAATGAAATACCAACTATTTAATTGGTGATTCTCCGATAGTTCCTTATTGACAATTACTTATTTACCTCTTCATCTACTTCCAGTTATTGGAACATTGATAAAGGAAGTTGTTTTGACTGGTTATAAAGGACCAATACGCAGCTGCACAATTTTACTTCAGTCGAAGCAGGGGACCAGCCATGAGCTACCAAGGTGCTATACACGACTCAGATATCGTCGAAAGTCTTAGTGTAAGATATCTCAAGTTCTTCGGGATATGGAAGTCCATCAACGACTTCAGAACAACTGGGAGGAGGAACAATCTGCTAAAAGTTAAAATATTTGTATCATTCTTTTTTACACTCCCTTATTTTATGTTTCAATGTTTCAGCTACTTTTCAATCGATGTCGACCTTCAAAAGTTTACGTTTTTAAATGAGCACTCATTTCCGGGTGTACAACTTTGCTGTAGGGTTATAGTGTTTTGGTTCCGAATGGACAGTCAGTGTAGGCTTTTCAATTTGTTGAAGAAGGATTTCCTAGATATTCCTGAACATAAACGGCCGATTGTTGAAGAAGTATTAAAAAAGATTAGTAAAATTTCAGATATAAGTTGTACAGTTTCCCTCGTAGTAAATTGCAGTATTTTCGTTCTGTATACATTGTACCCGGGTATATCAGTTGATTATATCCTCCACCACACAGGTGACATGGAAGCAATCACTACTGGAAGAAAGAAGATATTGGGAGGTTGGTATCCTCTTCCGATGGACGAGTCTCCGTACTACGAAATTATATTTTTCTATGAAGCTGCGTACGCGGGCTGGGCAGCAATATTTTTTGCTATGTATTTATGCTTGTTTTATCAAGTTTTGATTTCTCTTTATGCCCAGTTCAAGATTCTTGGGATTTACACATCAACGCTAAATGCTCAATATAGTAAAAATGGTGCGAACCGTGATCCAACGATGGCTGAACATCATCATCATCATAATCTGTCCCTCTCTACCGCTGTGCAGTGTGGGGATTCTCTCTATAGAGCTTGACCCAAGTGTCCCTTTCTTGAACCAATTCTCTCCTCCTGCTCCAGTCCAGCCCTCGCTTCCTGAACGCCTCCCGCACGCCTTCCTCCCAGGTGATCCGTGGTCTTCCTCTTGGTCTTCTTCCTTCTACTCTCGTCTCATACATTATCCTGGTCGTTCTCTCCTTGCTCATCCTCAGGAGGTGCCCAAACCATCTTAATTTATTTTCTTCAAGAGTGGTTTCTACCGCCTGTACCTCGAGGTTCGATCTTATTGTAGAGTTACGGATCCTATCTCTCCTGGTCCTTCCTTCAACCTTTCTTAGGTATCTCATTTCCATTGTCTGGATCTGCCCTTTGTGTTTTGAGGTAAGGGTCCATGATTCAGAGGAGTAAGATAGGATGGGCAGGAACGTAGACTTGTAGACGGATATCTTGGTCTTCTTCGTCACCTCCCTTCTGTTGAGAAAACCTTTCCGGATTGCGTTGAACAGTCTACTAGCTGCTCCCAGCCTTTGCGATACCTCTCCATCGATATAACCGCTTTCGTTGATCTAGGCCCCTAGATATTTGAAGTCCTGCACCTGCTCCTGAATATATCCCTTTAATCTCAATATTCTCATAATACGGTGGAGGACGTCTTCCTATTCTCATACATTTCGTCTTATCTGGATTAATATCAATGTTAATGCTTGTCAACTCTTCTTGTATGATATTTACGTTGTGTTGTAGGTCCCGGTCATCCGCAGCGAACACGACGAGGTCATCAGCAAAAGCGAGAACTGTAAGCAAAGCAGGCTGAAGGTTCCTATGCCCTAGTTGAAAACGCCGCAATCTGGGTTTGGCTCTCTTCAACACCTTATCCAGCACCAATATGAAAAGCAGGGGGCTTAGACCGCACCCTGACGTATTCCCTACGTCGTCTCAAATTCCTTGGAGGTGTGGTTGCCAGTCCTTATAATATTTCTTGTTTTCTGGTAGAGATTCCTGACTGCCAGAATCGTGCCAATATCCACTTGCTTTTCTGACAGAGCTCGCTCTATATCCTCCTTTTTGACTCTGTCGAATGCCTTTCCTAAATCCACGAAGACGAAAGAAAGTTCTTTACCTTTCTCGATGGACTTCTCCATGACCTGCCTCAAAGTAAAAATCAGGTCTTGCGTACTCCTCGAGTTTCTGAATCCATACTGCTCCTCTCCTATCTGGCATTCGACAACTCTTCTTACCCTTGCTTCTAGGATTCTTGAATAAAGCTTGCTTGGCACACTGAGCAGAGATATGCCTCGATGGTTATTGCATACTCTATTGTCTCCCTTCTTGTAAATAGGCACCGCCACAGCGATCTCTCAGTCCTTCGGTATCCTTTTCTTTTCCATACTAAATTTAAGAGATGGAGAAACATTTCCTCACTTTGCTGCCCATGTACCGGATCATTTCGGAAGTTATTTCATCCAGCCCTGCAGATTTACCCAGCTTCATCTTCTAGATAGCCTCCTCCAGTTCCTCCTCGCTGATGAAATCGTCTTCTTCTGCATAATCCAACTCCGCATTATTAGTCTCATCTGGACTAACGTCTCTTCCCTCCAGCAGCTCCCTGAAGTACTCTTCCCATCTCTCCATTATATCTTTTTGCTGCCATAAAATCCTTCCTTCCTTGTCCTTAATTCCTTTGAGCGAATCAGATCTTTTCTTCCTCATTCCTTTGATGACTTTGTAGAAGATCTTTTGGTTCTTTGCATTTTTCTCCATTTTGTGACCAAAATCTTCCCATGATTTTTGTTTGGCTTGAAGAACTGCCATCTTGGAATCCTTCCTTTTTTCCTTGTTCCTTTCATAGGCTGCATTTGTTCTCTGGCTAAGGAAGTCCCTCAATGCTTTCTTCTTTTCTTGAACCTTCTTATTCACATCATCGGTCCACCACGGACTTCCTTTAAAGCAGGATCCTGCTCTTTTCTCTCCACATAGCAGTCTAGAGGCATCAAGAATGATTTTTTTGAATGATGACCAGCTCTGCTCTATGTCATCACTATCCCATGGGTGATCTGAATCTCGTGCCATCCTATCTATTTCTTCTTGGAAGTATCGGGACATTTCTTCTTCTTTTAGCCTGTGGGACTTGATTACTTTCTTTATACATTTCTTATGCCTTTTCCAAGGTGTTTCTTCATTCCACAGTTAGTCCAGTGTTAAGAGGTAGTGATCACTTCCAATCTCATACTCTCTTTTGACTCTTGCATCCATAACTTCACCTACCATTTCTTTTCTTATCAGAAAATAATCTATTACAGATTTTTCACCTCTCTCTGGTGAATCTATGGATTTCTCTATGCGGAAAGAGTGTGTTCACGATTCTTAATGCATTTCCCACACACAAACTGAGAATTCTTTCACCGTTGTTGTTGATTGTGCTTTCTCCAAACTTCCCAATGACTCCATCCCACTTTTCCTTCTCATATCCAACTCTGTTATTCAAATCTCCGAGAATCATTGGGGTGCCTTCACAATCATCAATCTCCTTTTGCAGGTCATCGAAGAACTTTTCTTTTTCATCCTGCCTAGCATTATCATTGGGACCATATGCTACTATAAGTGAGTGTATCATCTCCCCCTCCATGATATCTAGAAACATTAGTCTGTCATTCACATATTTCATCCCTCTGACAGATATGCATAAGTCGTTGTGGTATAGAAATCCTACTCCACAGGCTGGTCTCTCGTTTCCGCCAACACCCGAAAACAGAAGGGTATAATCTTGTATTTTGATTTCACCCTTGCCCTTCCTCTTTGTTTCCGTAATCGCAAGGATATCTACCTTTGGCTTCTTTATTTCTTCCACTAGTTCACAATCTTTTCCGTTCAGACCACGTACGTTCCAGGTTGCAAGTCGAATAAACCGTTTTCCACGCCGTGTCGAATTTCGTAAAATCAGTCCAGCTCTATTTCTTCCATTGTGATGGCTGAACAATTAAAAAAAAAAAAAAATTCTAAATTGAAGCGGTAATAACTTTAGATATTTTATAGGGGAAATCGAGCAGCAAGGGTTTCATTTTTAAACTCTTCCAAGGCTTCATGTTTCAAGGGGTTGAAGTCTCGATGTTCTGTTTTGGCTCTTCCTTTATTGAAAGTGCAGTAAGTAACAAATTGAAAATATTTCTTATGTTGTAATTCGATTAATATGAATTATAAAGAGGACGCGATTTACACATTTTGATAAAAATACTAAAACTGAAACAAGAATCTCCACATCTATATTCAATAATAACCTATTTTATATTATTTAATCATACACTAGAAGCATAAAAAAAAAAGGTTTTGTTAAAGACTTCATTTTTTATTCAATGAAATATTTTATATTACTGATAAAGTAATCGCTTCTAAATTCCATGTTGAAAAGTTATAACGGTTGTCCAAATTGGTGTATGAAACAAAGCCTTATCTATCTTTTTGATATTTCTAATGAACTTTTTTTTCTTACTCTATGGTGAATCAATAAGTAAAAAAAAAAAAAAATAATGAAAACCATTAAAAATAAAATATTTAGGCTCAATATCTTACAGCATTACAATACTGTTAGGTTGTCCAGTACTGTCTCATTTAGTATTGAATAATAAGAAGTATTATTGAGGGAAAAAAAAAATCACATTTTTTTTTTTTTTACATGACATGTCTTTTAGCTGAAGGTCTATACTATTTTGAAGTCACGTTTTTTTCTCTTTAAAAAATGTAACTTTTTGATACCCACTACAATTCAGGAGGAATATTGGTTTCAATAAAAAAATCACTTTTGAAACCCATATTTTCTCTTTTTATTCTTTTATTAATAGAAATTTACAACTGTATTACAAAACACATCAAGTAAATATGCGGTATATATGAGATATAATGACATGAATACAATTTGCAGAGGAACTACCCATTGGTAGTACTCTAATGAATATTTACAAAAGAAGATCACGAGGCCATCTTCTTTTCAGGCGCCTCGGAGGATCGCCAGAAATGGAATGGGAAGCAAGTTGTGCAAAAAATGGATTTGGATAAGCAGTGAGTTTATTATGAAAGGAAAGGTATCAGGTTCGTGCCAAATCAGCAAGATATGGGATATTGAGGTCATTGTGGATCAATTCATTTGTGACAAAGTAAGGAGCATTAAGGATTTTACGAAGGATTTTGGATTGGAGTGATTGGATGCGGGAAGAATTCGATGGTTTGGTGGATCCCCATAACTTTATTCCGTAAGTCCAAATAGGTCTGATAATCGTCATATAGATGAGTTTTTTTGTAGTGAATAGGGAGATTTGAACGTTTGTCACGTAGGTGTTGTAATAGTCAAAATCGACGTGCAGCATCTTGTCTTTGAAATCTTGTCTAAGGGTTCCAGGTAAGTCTCTTGTCCAGATGAAATCCAAGATATCTTATCTGTTCTACATTATTTAATGGTACTCCATTAAAGGATACAGGTGGACAGGATGAGGTAGGTTTTCGACGTAGGGTAAAGGTTATATGCTAGTATATATCTTAACTCTCCATTTATGACACCATTCTTCGAGGGAAATGATATGTGACTAGAGTGTCTGGGATGCAGCAAATGGATCATCATTGACTGATACCTTGTGTCATCAGCATAGGTTGTGAGGATAGTATTAGAATGGGTTGGGATATCAGCTGTATACACTGTATAAAGGATGGGACCCAGGATACTACCTTGAGGAATACCAGCGGTCTGGGGAAAGGTGGATGAGTATTTAGAATTGTGATTAACTTTAAATACTCTATCAAAAAGGTAGGAACGGAGGATGAGGAAATATGTAGATGGAAGGAATTGGCGAAGTTTGTAAAGCAGACCTAGGTGCCATAATCGGTCAAATGCCTGTTCAACGTCAAGAAAGACACCCGTGCAGTACATCTTGCGCTCCAGTGCAGATGAGATAACGTCCACCACACGGTGGCATTGTTGGATAGTGGAATGAGACTGGCGAAATCCAAACTGGTGATCAGGAATAATGTGATTGGAATCAAGGATGGGATAAAGTCGTTTCAAAAGGAGCTTTTCAAGGATTTTGCTCATGATAGGTAGGAGGGAAATAGGTCGGTACGAGGAAGGGTTTTCTGGCGGTTTTTTAGGTTTTGGGATATTGATGATTTCCAGGAATCGGGAAAATATGTTGTACGGAGGACAGCATTAGATTTTCTCTTAACTTTGTTTAATTCAAATAATTAATAATTTTTAATTTAAGTAAAAAGGTCTTTTTAATTTTAAAATGTACATTGGGAAAAGCGGTAGATTATACATATTTCCTACGAACTATTTTCCTTAGGGCGAAATTAACTTGTGCTTTTGTTGCGTTTTTGTCAAAACTATACTATCTATAATTTCACTGAAAATATTATAATATCTTGCAGTATATGTATTACATATACATAACTTCAGTGGAGCAAGTATATTTAAGACAATTCGAATCCGAATATAGTCTATATATATCGAATATATATCGTTGTTTGTTTTGGTTTTTAATACCATTTTAAATTTTCTAGTCACGTTATAATTATATTCCTTTTTATTTTATCGTTTTAGTTTATTAAGGTAACAACATGAAACCACTGCTTCACCTTATTCGTCTAAAACGAATTTTATGCTTTATGCGAATATTGATATTTTGTTATGTCTATATTGGTAATTTAAGAAATTTTCAATCTGCATATTGTGCAAATAGATTTTTTGTCATTTAAATTACTTATTGCCTAATTTACTTATTGGTGAGGGGCTTGTAATGTTAATTCAATAAATTACTGCTATATAAAAAAAAAAATGTGAGAAAGTTTATTAGGATTAAACAACATTACTTTAACCATTGATTTAGTGTTTTCTGTCTTGATATTTAAAGGTAATTTGGTTGGGGGTAGAGGTGGAGCAGTGGTTTTCCATTAAGGGGTTGTTAAAATACTCTATTTACACAAGTTACTGATTTGTACGCCAAATGAGAACACAATGTTTTTACGGTTTTAAAAGTAAATTTATTTATGAAATCGAAACAGAATCAATTCCTCTAACATATCATTCGAAAGCTGAGTAAATTTACATGTAATTGTGAGGTTTGAAGTTTTGTGGATAGTTTTTTTCGAAAAACAGTGTGCGTTGAAGTAATATAAGACATTGTGATTTACCTAAATAAGGTAAAGATCAATTTGTTCTTTAGATCCCAAGTTTAAAAAATTCAAGGTTACATGTACTCTAGATTTTTCTATTATAGAAAATTTAATGCTAAATCCGAAAATGTGGCCAAAGTTTGAAAAATATTTAAACAAAATTGAGATATTACAGCTTTTATGGAACAAAACGTGGTTTCTTCAAAAAAGTCTTTGGTTTATAGTATATCTGCTACGGATTGGAATAGAAAGGTGAGATTTGCGGCATTTTTCATATACTTTCACCCAAAACATTTTTTTTACACTAACAGGTGCTCACTCTGTATATAAAGTCGGAGAGTGGAGGTCCTACCGTATTCCAGACAAACTATGCAGCTTATGGTGGCTTATTTCCAATGATAATTATGATTATTACTAGACATTAATTTCCTTATGTGATACTGATGAACGGTCATATTTTCTCTTTGTAAATTTTGAAGCAATCAGTCAAAAAGTCAAATAAGGAATTATTGATCTTATAATTAATTATTCATTTTATAGATATTGTTCCTCTACTTCTCGTTCGATTTGTCTCTTTTAATCCAAATAATTTCTAGAGATATGTTAACATAACCAGACACCATTGGGGTGACATCCCTCCTCCCTGGGCAGTCGCGATGCAAGCTACACTCCAGACCTTAGCGGAACAGATGACCCTCCTGGTACAAATCATGACGAAAAAGAATCAGCAATGAATTCCTTCTCCGTCATGAACTTCAACTGTAAAGGACTTTGCTCGAAGATAGAAGAAGTTCGAGCACTGTTGGCTCTGAAACAGCCCACCGTGGCCGTACTCACAGACACCAGAGTGCTCGGACCACCACCGTTTCTGCAAGGGTATACCGTAGCAACGGATAGCTCTAAAGACCCTCATGGAGGAGTCCTAATCGCTGTCCGCAATGGAATATCCTGGAAGAAGATGCCCGTACCTCTGGCAATCACGGACAAACGCATAAGCCACTTAACTGTTCAAGTGTTGATGAGGCAGCCAACCCTCATCACAGGGGTATATCGGCGTCCACAGGGCTCTCTTGTGGAGCTGAAAATCCTCCTACAAACCTGCGGGACAAAGTCCAACCACTGGGTGATCGGAGACCTCAACGCTCGGCATAGTCTATGGCACAATTCACGGACAAATGTGGCGGGCAGGGTGTTAGTTAAGACCCCCTTCACAGTGGTCCACCCTGACACTCATACCTACCGCTCTTACTCCAATGGATATACATCTACCATTGATCTCCTTCTGACGAGACAACCTCATCGAATTACTGGTTGCACGGTGACTGAATTCATCACCTCAGACCACCGACCAGTGATTTACGAATTAGAAGGACGAAGTGAACCTGCCCCAGAAAAATTCCTATATCAAGAAGCAGACTGGAGCAAATACAAATCCGAAGTTTGCCATAGACTACCGTCGGTGCAACCACTCCGTTCTCAAGAGGAAGTCGATGATTTCATCAACACCTTCACGAACACCATTCTCGAGGCTGCCCACTCCTCTATGCCTACCTTCCGTCCTTCCCCTCCTCACCTCCAAAAACCCCCTCCTCATATCATGGCACTCATATCAAGCAGGCGAACACTCAAAAATAGGTGGTACAGAAACCGAGACCAAGACGTCAAGATAGCCCTCAACGCCCTTACCACCCAGATCAGAAATCTGCTCCGCAAATGGAAAACTTCCAATTGGCAGGACAAGCTGAGGGCGACCCATGATGACTACCGGAAGTTCTGGAAGTTAACAAAATCGGCTGTAAAGAAAACATCCACTATCCGCCTGCACGATGGAGATCGACTCCTTACCCCTACTGACCAAGCGGAGCTGCTTGCTGAGTACTACGGACAGGATATTACAAACAGAACCATAGATGCCGAGCCTCTCCGGATCATGGCGCAGGAGAAAAACTTCATGTTCATCAGCCCTAAACAGCTGAAAACAATTCTAAGAAGAACAAAAGGAAACAGAGCTCCTGGATATGATGGGATACAGACAGTCCTGCTAAAGCAGCTCCCAAGAAAAGGAATGATGCACCTCACAAGCCTGTACAACTCCTGCTTGAGGTTGCGATACTTCCCCGTTCAATGGAAGCATGCTATACTGTTTCCACTCCTCAAGCCGGCTAAGACAGGAGACAAGCCAGAACACTACCGACCAATCAGCCTGTTGCCCCACCTCGGGAAAGTCTATGAGAAAATTGTTCTCAATTATCTACGTGACTTTTGCGAGGAGAATTCAGTAATTCCGTTTGAACAGACGGGTTTCCAAGCACGTCTCAGTACTGAACACAACCTGATGAAGCTGCAAACTGAGGCATGCACAAACTTCAACAGGAACACTGCAACAGCGCTTATATCCATAGACTGCACGAAGGCGTTTGATTCGGTATCTCACGAGATCCTTTGCAGAAAATTGGAAGATCTTGAATGCCCTGAGCAGCTATACGGAGTCATTGTCTCCTTTCTCAGTGAGAGAAGTCTCGCTGTGAGGATTCGTGATGTCTGTTCAAAGTCAGCACCCCTCACTTGCGGTGTGCCACAAGGAGCAGTATTATCTCCGGTGTTGTTCAACATCTACACTGCTGACGTAGTTGGCAAAAACTATGGTAGGGCAACAGTAGCGGCTTTTGCCGATGATATTGCCATTACCAGCAGCAGCATGAACCCCACAAGAGCACTACGCCAAGCCGAAACTGCCTGCACAGAGATTACTCAACGGCTGAACTCACTTAACATCCAAGTAAACCCAGCTAAAACGGACTGCGTAGTATTCTCACACCAGCGTGGGAAAAAGACCGCACTTCCGAAGACACTGCGAGTGGCAGACACCACCATTGCCCCCTCTAACTGTATCGTTTACTTGGGTGTCACTTTGGATAGAGGGCTGAAATTCTCAGCTCACTGTTACAGGGCGCACCGCAAGGTGAGGAAAAGATCTTACCGTCTCCACCACCTCCTCTCCTCTCCAGCACTTTCCCTGCGACTGAAGTTGTGCATCTACAAAAGCATGTTGAGGCCTGCACTCCTATATGGTGCCCCTTCTTACCCGCCTTTCTGACGGACTAGACGGCATCTGCAGCGATTCCAGGACTCAATGCTTAAGAAGATTGTAAAAACGACTTCCTTGAAGAAAAAGAAGCCAGAAGACTTACACGAGATCTTCAACCTCCCGACGGTCCCGGAATTCATGCAGCGCCGGCATGTCAAGTTTCTGGACTCTCTTCAGTTTCTGACGAACCCCCTGTTTAGAACCTTGACACCAGCGCCACCACCGGTCCGCTGGCAACTAACAACCGGACCGTAACCAAGACATACCAACGGGCAAATCAGAACCCACTGGCCACTGGTCAAAAATGTGACAATAAAGACACTTCTCTTTTAAGTCGTAAGTGTATAGTTTTAAGTTTTCTTTACTACATGATTTAGGTGAGCCCCATCACCTAAACATACTCTTTCTGAAACCCACAGATCAAGATATCATCACAAACTTCCTGTTGGCCTTACAGTGTACCCAGTACAGAAAAAGGCCAAACATCCCTAGAAATTCCTAAATTCCATCCAACTCAAGAAATCACCCAACAGGGGCTAGGAAAAAAAAAAAAAAAAAAAAAAAAAAAAAAAAAAAGTTAACAAAAACATACTTTATTTTTGGAAATAGAATCTGCTTCCTTAGTACAACAGCTCAGTAATCTTTGAACATGGTTAACCTACCGACATTTGATGTATACATATCTCGACCATAATTTCTCGGTAAAAAAACAATTATAATAAGAGAGGAGTGGATATAAAAAAAACACTTTTGATATATTTTTTAATAAAAGTATTAATGTCAAAATGCAAAGTAATGGGTGTTGTTTATAAGAACTCCCATTTCATGAACCTCGATGTTAGATGTGATTTAGCATTTTTTATTAGCACCTTATCTTAAAAAAATAGCAGGTAATTAGAATCACTGAAATTTAAAAGAAAATTACTATTTAACTTTTTTCTGTAGGTGGGTACTAATCTTGGGTTATAATTGCTGATGATTCCTAGAATAATTAGTATAATTAATGTGCAAAATAACGGTGCAAGTTTTTTTTCGAATACTATTATATTATATTATATATTATTATATTATTATATATTATATATAGTATAAAAACTCAGAATGACGAAAAAAATAAACTTTTCTTACTATCGTGTATTATGCTATTTGGAAAATAAATTATGATGTACTAGCTAAATACAAAGGCCTAACGAATTTATAAGTATAAATATATAAAGGCCTCATCAAAATCTAAATTTTGAATTAAAGTAAATTTTTGTAATCGCTAAAGTTTCCGTAGTACGGCCACTAGATCTGGCTACTTTATACATTTCAGGGTTGGCTCATAGTTGGACTGCTGGCACATAGTTTGCCGACTTTACTGTATAAAGTTATTTAAATGGGTAAATTAAAAAGTTTTTAAGTTGATTTTTTAGGAACCATTTTTAAAATTATAGATTTTATAATATGTAAAAACTGTTCATGATTTTTTTAAATATAATATCCATTGAAAATTTACAATTTTATGCCTTTATTAAAAGTTTTGTCTACACACAGAGCTCGGAACTGCATTTCGCCATCTATAGCAGTGACTGGTACAGAGCTGATATTAAGTTCAGGAAGGACGCACAGATGATGATGTTAAGGGCAAAGAGAGGAGAGACCCTTACTGCCGTTGTAATGTATCCAGTAAACAGAGAGACACTGATGACTGTAAGTAAGGAGGAGGTTTTTAAAACACACATGCTTCAATTACCCTAAAAATTATTATTATTATTACTATTATATTAAGCGCTGCAACCAAGTCGGGGCTTGATTTCACAAGGTGCTAAGAACCATTCCTATATATCTTCCGCCTTTCTCTTCCAATCTCTTACCCGCAGTCTTTTTATGTCGTCCTATTCAGCCATTTCAGCCTTAGCTTCTCGTTTATTCTCATTAGCTCAATATCTTCTGGCTTACGGTATATAATTTGTAGTGATCTGTCTTCCGGCATGCTTTGTATTTGGCCATGACACAACAATTTTCCTACTTTGATCATAAAAACAATATTTGACTCACTAAACAGCTGTGAGTAATAATAACATATACTGATTTTCGGTTAATTTGCGATTAAAAAAGCGATACTATGTGAAGTTTGAAAATTGACTGATAACTGGCGAGCACCATTTTACACGAAATTTTTCGAAGAGGTGATACCATATCAAATCAACCAAAGGTTAGGACCTTGACCTCTTCGATTTCTATGACCAGGACTAGTTAAAATGTAAAATATTAAATTTTTCTGACTTTTGGTTTTTTAATTGATAAGCTTTTAAAAATAAAAAAAAACTACTGTCTTTTGTCCTCAATATTCTAAATTAATCCACTATTGCACCAAGAGAGCTCAAATTTGCGGCATTATTTTTTATTTAAAATGTCCATCCATGTATTTGATGCATTACTACGAGTAGATATGATATCTGTACATTTGGAGTATTTTCAGAACGTCTAAAAACGGCTTTTAAAATACCCAAAACACATCACCTTTTGCAAAATTTCAGAAGGGGATATAAATGGTCTATTGATTAAAAAAAATATTTCGTTTTTTTTTTCTTTCTTTTTTTTTTTTTTTTTTTGGTCTGGGCTCCAACATCAAGTTATTTTATTAGCGTCCCGAAAAATATATTGCCACTATCATTTTACTCAATGAAGTATTTACAAGAAGTGAGAATATCAACATATTCTTTATAATCGTTTAATATATTTTTCCAAAGCCATAGAGAGCCTTTTGGATGTAAAGAGAGTACTCTTGTTCTTTTAGCCCCTCAACTTAGCTCAACTACCAAGAGATGAGCTACTGCCACCAAAACTGAAGAACTATGTTCCAAATCCGTTGGTGGATACATCTCTTCATTGTTTATTACAAATAGAAGGGGAAAATTTAGATATCTGCAATATGTCTTTATTTTAGAATGCTTGGAGTACAATATAGTTTCTCTTTTATGCTTTCCAAAAGAAACTTTTTTAAATCTGAAAATAAATATTTTGCTACTTGGATTTCTATATTTTACTCAAAGAATTACTTACAAAAAGAGTCAATATCAACATGTTCTTAATGTATTTTGAAAATTTTCCACTGTTCATAGAAAAAAAAAAATGAATCTCATATATTTTTCGAAACAATTGAAAGACTTATTTTGGAAATTTCAAAAACCGTTTTGAAAAAATTCAATTTTTCAAAATGTACAGAAAATATATTAATCGATGTGTCAACTGAATGGCATTTTAAATGAAAAAGAATGGCCCAAATTGGAACTCTCTAGGTGTTATTGTTTTTTAATGGTGTAATTTTGAATTTATTGAGAGGTAATGTTTTTTCTCTATTTGTCCCTAATTTAAAGCATTATATTTACTCATAAAAGTAATGAACGTTTCTTTATTACTAAGTATATTGTTTTGATGTATCTATTTTACAATATCCATGAGAATATAAAATGTTTAGCTCAAAAAGATAAAAATAATTCAAGCCTATTCACTAAAATCGTCTGTTTTCACAGTGGAACATACTTAGCATAATAACTCATCGGAGTCATCACTTTGAGGAAGATACTCATACCCTTTCGGATGAAAGAATCCACGCTTATCAGCATTAAAACTTCAATTGGGATGTTGCAACACTTGAAATAATTGTTCTTCCTTTCAGACACTTTCAACTTTGAAACCACCCTTTTACATCTCCCTCTAAAATGCATGTACTGGCCACGATGACAACCTCAGAAGTTCGATCAGCTAGCAAAGGAGGATTCCTGCGAAGGAAAGCTTTAAACCAGCCATCACCGATACTATTGTTTTTAAATGGATTTCTTATATTATTCAGAGTTAGGAACTCTTTCACAGAATGTGAAATGTCTCCTTTTCTTTTCGGAAAAAATTTAATTGCACAGCGCTCGAACCATCCTACTAAAGTAGATGAGGAGATGATTGGTCAATCTGCATAATAAATCAGATTGATTAATCTGAAATGAAGTGTTGCTCTGGGGATTCCCAATCTTTTTAAAATAGATTAAATAGACGATCCTTTATTATTTTTATCCCTTCTTCACTGCATTCTCCAAATCTTCTTTGGAATAATTTTGGTTTGTTGGCATAAAATAAATGTATTTCAACCCTACAACAAATCATGACAGTGCCAATAGCTAGTCATTACATACAAGATTCAGTTATTGTCACCCCATGTCAGTAACTAGAAATAAAATTGCTAAAACTAGTTCAGCATTATTGTATTAAAAATGATATTTCTTTGTTGAAGAAATTAATTAATTTTAAGAATGTTCTATTATTGACAATTCAGTTATTGACACGGTGTATCAATAATACATTTATGCAAGATTTGATGACCAGTAATTGACACTCATTAAAAAATGTTAGAATTGGTAATTTTAGTTTGAAATATGCATTAAAATGTTTAATAATCAATCAAGTTTATAATAAATGACTTACCTTAAATGTTTTGGACGGTTAAAAGAAAATTGAAAACGTTTCTTAAGGAATGCAGAAGAAAACCACTTCTAAATTGCTGAATTAGTAGCCTTTTTTTATTAAGGTTACATTACCTTTGTTTGTGTTTATATTTTGGAAAAAAAATTCCCATTTATTTGAAACTGAACGTTATCACAAAAGCTTATTTTTTTTCAAGTAAAGATTAGGGTGTCAATAACTATCTGAGGTTTTAATAACTGTCTGGTTTACTCTAGATTAAAATTAAACATTGGATGTTCAATTATACTTTTACTTAATCTTCAAACACCTAATATTTGCAATGTAAACCAGGTTAAAAATTACTGCTATGCCTGACAATATCAAAGAAAGAATGCTCAATAGCATACTTCAATACAAAATATTTATCTAAAAAAAATAAAACTATATCAATTCTATATGTAAAATTATCTTTACGATCATTTTTAAGATCTTTACGAATGATAATTGGTGAGGTTGCGAAGTGGACCACTTAAGAAATTAATGATAATTTTTAACTTTTTTACACAATTGATAATATGAAGCTAATTGAACATGTTTAGGACAAAACGCCAATCACACATGCGTTCGCCTTGTCCAGATGGCACGGATGATCTTGCTGATGCTTTAATTGAGAAGTAGGCTTCCTTACATCAGCATTACATAATGAGCTAAATAAGGAGTATGAACCCCCGATGTGAAACATTAATTCATAGTAGAGAGGGTCCAACCCCCCACTAATGGAGGTTAAAGTGAAAAAAAAACCACACAATATACATATATATATACGAGTATATATATATATATATATATATATATATATATATATATATATATATATATACATATATATATTTGTAAAAATATAAATGTATATATTGTAAATTGTTTTTAATTAATTTTTATGAATACATTTTTCTCAAATTTTGCTTGGTTTATATTATTTTTTTGGTTAAACTATCTCATTATGCATAAGAAAGGTATTTCTTATGCATAATGATATACAGAAAAAAAATAACAGAAATAAGGTTAAATATTATGTTACCTAACTTTTAATGAGTGGTCCGTTTCAAAGTGTGAGCAATTGATATCGCAAAACTAAATTGCAATAAGTTACTGGCCTTTTTTTTTTTTCTTTTTTTTTAAATTAAAAACAGCAATTTGGCTCTTACATAGCTTATAAATATGATTTTAAATAAATTAAATGATGATGTGACCTGCCTTATTGATATAATATAATATGATATATAATATAAAATTGATGTATACACTAAAATTTTATTTTTCATTACGATTAGGCAATACGAAAGTTTAGTAAACTTCCTTTATTTTTTTAGTTCATGCAAATCACATACACTACCTCAACTGTAATGTCAAGCCTAACGGAATAGGACTGAACTTGAACTGTTGAAGAAGCCGAAGAACAAAAGGAAAAGCTCTTATGATGTATAAATTACATGGAAATTATAATATATTTTTTTATGTTTTTTCAATAAACTATACTTCGTACAAGATGATTCTTTGTAACTTTAGTTTGGTTTTATGCTATTGTTTCAGTATCATGTCACCATTATTTTTCACTATCATCTATTTACTTTATTGTAATAACTGAAAGTTAATAAATAATTATAAGGTTAAAAAAAATAATATAATAAAATAAGCATTGATGAATTTATTGCCACTTCTGTATGAATTATTTTCTTACTATTATCGAATGATGAACATTCATCATATGTTCTAAAACATACAAAATTTTCCCTTTGTGTCATTATGTTTACACTATAATTATATATATATTAAAGTTTTTTTAAAAAGTAAGACAATATATCAAATATATTGGTATTCATCTTAGGAAGCAAATAGACTTCTGAAATATATCAGGAAGAGTGGAGCCCTTCGTTTTTCCCATGGCGGGCTAATTTTCTCCGTTTCTATTAGACCCAATAATAGATTCTTATTTGATTAAATCATAAACCAAGTCCGGCTAGAGTAACCTATCTACGTTAATACGAAATCTACGTTAATACAAAACAGAACTAATCCCATGATATTTAACATAATGAGGTCGGACTTCAATGAGGAAACTAAATGTGCCACGTTCTAAACATACTCCTTGTCTTGAACGTTGTATATTCGAGAGATGGTTGAGGAAAATTAAATACGCCCCTCAGTGGAGCCGCTGACCAATATTTAAGGTCAAAACCTTCAAAATCAAATATATTGAAATAAATTGGAATTAAAATAGTTCACATGAATAAAAAGGCACTTTAAGAGGACTATTTGGTAAACTTAATGTGACAGAAAAATTTGTCCCAAGTTACCGCTTTTTGAAATAACGATATTTTACTGATAATTTTCTCTGGCTTTTTTTAAAAAAAATTTTTGTTATTTTTCTCATTTTATTATAACAATTTTAATTAGTAAGACAAAATCAAATATTGGTACTCACCTAAGGAGAGTTAACAGATATCTGAAATATATCCATCGTGAAAGGGGGGAGGGGGCAGGAAGGTTAAATTTTCGGAGTTTACCTAAGAATTTTCCCTATAACTCATTGGATTTTTCCGTTCCTATTGGAAACTTTAAAATGGGGCTATTGGAACTTTTTTTCATCATAACAAAAATCTTGATTGGTTTATAACGATTTTATAATTTTAAGGCCCAATTCACACAGAAGGGACGTCGGGCAGAGACACAGTGCCTCAGGCTAGAGGAACCATTACATAACATTTTTGATTAGAATTCTACATTATATTAGTTGAAACAAGTTGTTTTCTTTAAGGGGGGTAAAAAGTTTTTTTTTTTTTTTTTTTTTTTTTTTTTTTTTTCAGTTTTCGGGTTTTAAAGCCTCACAGTATCCTTGGAGAAGCAACGAAGTCGTGGAAGGTAAAAGGTGCTCCGTTGTCAGCAGGCAGTTGCAATTGATGCATTCTAGTCGAGGATCACCTCTAAGTAGGTGCCGGTGGGTCAACTTGCTGTGTCCAATTCTAAGACGTGTTACTACTGCATGTTCTTTTCTGTTTATTAGGAGAGGTGTCGCTGGAAGAGAATTATCATATATCATTTACATTTTTTTTGTTTTAGGTACTTTTACCCAGACGTTAATTCATGCTTATCTGTACTGGCTAAATATATATTTATTAAAGCCGTAGAGAATGACATTGGTATTGGGAAAAGGGAACTTGGTTCTTGCTTCCTTAGCGCTTATGCTTGCCAATTCATTTCATTTTATATTAGTGTGACTACGGACCCAAAGAAATTTAATATTTTTATTGTTTAGTGCCTATTTCATAATTTTCATTACAGCGGGTTGTCGGTTAAATAAAAGTTTTGGGTTGCCTAAAGGGCGGAGGAAGAGTCGCTGAAAATTAGAAATTGTCTGCTGTCCTAATTTTAAATTAAATTTAAACACAGGTAGATTGAAAATAGTTCGGCGGCAAAAATGGAAAATGTTTAGGAGAGAGTATTGGAGGGTTTCTGAGAGAAGAATGACTGAACATTCTTATCTTTTGAGCGATCCGTGTAAAGGCAGACATCAATATAACAGTTAGAAAGTAGATTTAATAAACTTTGACTTAGTGCTTTAGAAGGACTGTTTATTATCTTGATCCGGTTCAATGAAAAATCAAAAGATATTTTATGAGTTGTCCATGGTGGTATTAGGTTTGGAGATAACATATAAAATAGTGTTAAATAATATGAGTTGGATGATGGAGGATGGATAGAGAAACGATACGGTAATTTGCAAAGCGAAAATTCAAAGAACTGGGAACTTGCTTTAATACGACCTAATAGTTCTAACAAAAGATAGTGTCTGCGTAGTTCAAGAGGCCACTTATTTGCCTCCCAGAGTAAACTATTCATAGGGCTGGTTATAAACGCTCCAGTAATTAAATGGTGTACTGGGTCTAATCTTTGTAAAATTCTTTTAGAGGAATCTCTGTAAATTTTGCAACCGTAATCAATGACTGGTCTAATCAAACACCTATATACTCTCAATAAGAACGTTCTGTCACAGCCGTAGGTTGCGGAAGAGAGTAGTTTCATTACGTTAGATATTTTGGATAACTTTGACATTAGCTCGTCAATATGGATTTTCCATGATAAACTTGAATCAAAGATGACCCCTAAATATCTAAAAAAAATAAGGTCTATTTATATGATGTGATATCCAAGATGTACAGTGAATGGTTGCGTGCATTTTCGAATTTTGAAAAAGTGAACTGCAGAAGATTTGGAAGGGCTGAAGTTAAACCCGTGACAGACGGCTTATTTTTCTAGATTTTTCTAGATTCTTGATGATGTATTATTTAGCATCCAAAACTAGTTTTCTAATAAAATGATTCCAATAGAAGTAGCAATAAATTCATCAATCCTAGTTGTATTGATCCGTCTGTACTATCATGCGTTCCTCAAGTGACAAAATCTATTTAACTAAAATTTTACTATGGGTTGTTACAAAAGTACGAAGGCGCGGTAGCTTAGTGGGCGGGCAAGGCGCTTGACTACCATGCTCCAAGAATCAAAAGAAATTCGAGTCCGACTGAAGGCAGAAAATTTATATTCTCTCATTTCGGCCTTGTATCGAATTAGAGGTCGGAAGACCCTCCCGAGGCACACGCAGCCTCTTAAAAGTGGGTACACTTAATTGGGGAAAACACCTGGCGTTTGAGGGTTAATTCTGGCCAAATCACCTCATTTCACAACCGCTGGCACATAAAAAGTACAACCTTACCTAAGTACTGACCCAAAGTCCCCCTTTATGGGTTGTAAGTGATACAGGTTATTTTTTTTATTTATTTATTTAATTATTTATTCATTTATTATACAAAAGTCCTTGTGCACCAACACTACCCTCTATCATAATTCTAATAATTATGTACGGCCGAATTCAAATCATCACTGCTGAGGTTACGATAATTCTGATAGTTCCTGACACAGCTAAACAATATTAAATAATAGTAGTTTGTTACAAAACATTTCGCGCATAAGTATAGCTTCATTTCAGATCGTTTCAAACACTTTCTTCCAATAATTGGATCTAAGGCCGTTATTATTTCTTAGGTATTGAACCGGAGAACTCTTCACAACCAGTTTTTACATTCTAGTAATTATTTACATTCGATCATTTAAACAAGAAATTAATCTAGACCATGGGTCTCTAAACTTTTCAGCCTTTGGGCCAAGATGATTACTTCCAATGGTTCCAAGGACCAACACCGTTTTTATTTTCCTGTCGGCATCTATGCTTTTTTGAATGAATTCACTAGTTCAATCTTTATTGTATTATATGTATTGTATTAAATTGAATATTGTAAAATGTCATATTTGGATTGATTAAGTATGCTGTGTTTTTAGCAACCCATTTGAAATGGGCAGCACCACTTAATAAAGTGTTTCTCTCTGTATTATGACAACGACACCTGACGACATCTAGTGGTTACACGCGGATCAATTTTTTTTTTTTTAATGAAAAGCATCATAATCCTTCTCAATAACAAACAGCGAATGGCTGTGGAAGTTAGCATTCTACCTACGTCGATTTAACAAAACATGTGAACAAACTCAGTTTTGATGTGTGAAAAAGCGTTGCATACATCTTAAAGCATTTGAAATATTTAGCCACACTATTGAAACTCAGGCTTCCGTCGATTTTGCAGTTGAAACTTTGGGTGCTTTGAATATAAATTGTAATACTCGTTTCTCAGACTTTGACGTCATTGCGAATAAAATTAATATTTTTCGAAATCCTTTTGATACCGGCATTGAAGAAACTAGCCCCTAAAGGATAGTTTTTTTTTGTTTTTTTTTTCAGATTTGCCAGGATCTTACGATTTTGGGCAGCCGAAGAAAAGTCTTGGCCATTCTCCTGTCCACCTGCCGTCAGTTTTCGTCCCTGAGGATACTATTTTAAGAGGGCCGAAGGACGTTTTTAGTTTTCGTCATTAATGATAATATGTTGAAATTGTCTAGGATTTTACGGTTTTTAACTCATCTGAAGGATATTCAGGCATTGTTGTTTTTAAGGATGCTATTTTGAAATATTCTAGAATTCAACTGTTTTCAAGTTATCGGAAGAATAACTAGATTCAACTGCAACTTAGTTAACTGACGAGCATCTTAAATCTCCTTTAATAATTAGTACAAGAGATTTAAGTTTAAATTGTTCCAAAACTACAAAATATAGTCGCAGACCGGATTATTAACATGGGCCGTATTTGGCTGCGGGCAGTAGTTTGGACACCCTTGATCTAGAAAAACCTTAATCTTATGTTGATCTGTGTTTTTATAGGTTCAGTTACATTTTTAAAACGAACGTTCAATGCTCTAAGTATGTTTTTATACTAATATTTATGCCAATGCCTACTTTGACTTATCAATCAACTTGTTGTGACTTGATTTATGTTTATAAGTTCATTTGTATTCTTCAATGCTAGATGAAATAAAGTAAATATGTCACTTTCCAAATAGCTTTTTGCCTAATGAGAAGTGGCAATTATGCGTCTGAAGGTGTTTTACATTATAAACTTGTTCCTTAGCATTGGTCTCAAACCTTATCTGTAAAGAGCTAGACATTGTTTGCACAGTTTTGTGAGCAAATTTTGGAAACCAAGAAATTTCATGCTCTAGCACGTCATTTTCGTTTGAACAAGAAAAAATTATCAGAAATAAAATGGTTAGACGTTTAGCCTTATCCTCCACCCAGGTTTTGCACCATTAGGCTGTGATTTGTTTAGAGCAATGATTTGTTTCACCCTAGAAAGCTATGTAGATCGCGAGTTTTTATATGTAATTTACAACCTTTGTAAATAAAGGGTAAGAGTTTCTGTTTTTTATAGTCCCAAACAGTTGTTTATTACTGTTAGTTTGTTGTAATTAAGTTCTGAAGTGTAATTAGGTTGATTAAATAACTTAGGTTTTGGGTACAATTGTACCCCAGGTTAGTTTCTGTCTAACTATTTTTTTTTTTTATTAAAATATAATATTTATTTATAAATGCATTGTTGTATTATAACAATTTTAACCAACCGGCCGTATTATAAAGTTGTTTAATATACGTATAGTGAATAAGATAATGTGATTGGGCTTGTTAAAACAAATACGATCCCCAAATCTATTGAGAAAATTCATAAACTTTTATTTGAAGAAAACTTTATTGAAGTAATCTTTCAAACAGTGAAAAACGTGATACTTTTTTCTTTTTTTTTTTTAATCTGGTATGGGAGCTCATTGGGCCACACAATCCAACTTTGCAGTCTCCACTCCGGCTTCTTATAAGTGAAATACTCAAAATCGACCCAGCAGCAAAACCAACGACCAATAGGGAATCTTCAGCAGAAAGATGTAGTTTCTGCCAATAAAGCAAAGACCGGAAAAGCCTAAGTGCGCTGAGAGCGAAAAATTTAAGTCAAGAACACCAAAAGAAAATATTTTCAGAATGTGTTTAAATAATTATTTTTCTCTCTATATTTGTTCTTGTGTATATGATACGTAATCTGTATGTACCTTAGTTTTAATAAAAGTTTTCGTTAGAAAGTAAAATACTTTTTTTTTTCTTGAGTACACCTGAATCCCAGTGTTGCCTTTGTGTAATTATTTTTAAGCGTAGCCTTCCATAGTTAATCTAAAAATAAAGTTATATTTATGTTCAAGAAGTTTTTTAACATCCTAATATTATTACCTAATTTTTAACCGAACAAATTGGATGCCAAGCACACCCTAATGCACATAACCTCAGCAGTGCTGGTTCCAATTCGGCCGTGTTGCGTTTAAATTTTGCAAAATCAATTGTAAGAGTTGGAATGGAGAGTATTGTTCATGAACAAATACTTATGAAAAACCTTTTTTAAAATCTGAATTGAGAAGAATTTTTGAATATTAATACGTAATCAGCAATTATTTACTTGTTTTTATACTAAAAATCTGTCCTTATTATTAAACTTTAGTAGATGTTTTCATAAATAATTGTTACTTAACTTTATTCTAAATGACGAGCAATTTGATTAATTAATTAATAATTTATTTTATATATATATTCTTAATTTTTATAAATTTCGAATTTGTAGATCGATGACTACGAAATAACTTTTTGTTTGTTCAGACTTTTCTTATGTTTCTTCTAGACCGTCCCTATTCATTTACTAGGTTGTACTTTTCGTTCAGCTGTTCAACTCACTCAATCTTCACAAGAAACTTTAGAAGTGGAAAAAGTAATACCGGCTTTATATCCAATTACTGTTGTATTTTTTTTTCGTTGCTTTTTGTTATAATGAAGAGTGTATTTTGTTTAAAATAACGATTGTCATTACGCAATCATCATAACTTTTTATTTATTTGTAGTTGATTTGTGTGCCAAAATTAATACAATATGATTTTTGTTTTTAAAGTGAATTTCTTCATGAAATCGACGATGGATTTATTTGGCTATACCATTTGATAGCTGGTTATCTAATCAAGTAGGTTTTTGTAATGTTAACAGTTTTGTAGATTGTTTTTTTCCAATAATAGTGAGCGTTGAATTTTTTGAAGAAATTGTAACTTTCTTAAATAAATTGAAGATGTCCTGTAGATCCTATCTTTGTAAAATTATAGTTTACATATGCTCATATCTTAAACAAAATTTAATGCTGAATCAGAATATGTAGTCAAAATTTAAAAAGAATTATCAGCAACGGATAAGAATAGAAATGTGCGATCATCGGCATTTTTCTTCATTTTTGGTATAGTTCTGCTTATTTTTGATTTATTTATTTTATTTTCACTTTCTCTTTAAATTTTTCACGCTTGTATTTTATTTAACTAAACTTTTAAATGATTGTTTCCCACAACGTTTTACTATTAAATCAAAATTATAATGGGTTAATAATAATTAACTTGTTAAGCATCATCAGCAATGATATATGAAAAACCTAACTGAAATGTCAACTAATTAATTGGTATTCCTCTGATAGTTCCTTGTTGTCAATTACTTATTTACCTCTTCATCTACTTCCAGTTATTGGGACATTAATAAGATAAGTTGTTTTGACTGGTTATAAAGGACCAATACGCAGATGCACGATTTTACTTCAGTCGAAGCAGGGGACCAGCCATGAGCTACCAAGGTGCTATACAGGACTCAGATATCGTCGAAAGTCTTAGTGTAAGATATCTCAAGTTTTTCGGCTTATGGAAGTCCATCAACTACTTCAGGACAACTGGGAGGAGGAGCAATCTCATAAAAGTTAAAATATTTGTATCATTTTTTTTTACGCTCCCTTATTTTCTGTTTCAGTGTTTCAGCTACTTTTCAATCGATGTCGACCTCCAAAAGTTCACATTTATAAATTTACACTCTTTACCAGGTATACAACTATGCTGTAGGGTTTTAGTGTTTTGGTTCCGAATGGACAGGCAGTGTAGACTTTTCAATTTGTTGAGGAAGGATTTCCTAGATATTCCTGAAAATAAACGGCCAATGGTTGAAGAAGTATTTAAAAAGATTAATAAAATTTCAGATGTAAGCTGCACAGTTTCATTGGTTGTAAATTGCAGTATTTTCGTCCTGTATACACTGAATCCGGGTATATCAGTTGATTATATCCTGTACCACATAGGTGACATGGAAGCAATCACTACTGGAAGAAAGAAGATCTTAGGAGGTTGGTATCCCCTTCCGATGGCCGAGTCTCCGTACTACGAAATAATATTTTTCTTCGAAGCTGCGTACACGGCTTGGGCAGCAATATTTCTCGCTATGTATTTATGCCTGTTTTATCAAGTTTTGATTTCCCTTTATGCTCAGTTTAAGGTTCTTGGAATTCACACATCAACGCTAAATGCCCATTACAATAAAAACGGTGCACACCGTGATCCAACGATGGCTGAACAACTAAAAAAAATTCTCAGCGATCATCAAAAATTGCTAAGGTAAGATGCATATATATATATATATATATATATATATATATATATATATATATATATATACATATATACATTAATGTATTGTTTTTTGTTTTTAGGGCTTAGAATAATTTCAATAAAAAATATTTTTTAGGTACACGGATGAAATGAAAATTGTATATAATCCATTGGTGACGCTAACACTTGGAACCGGTATTCTTCTTTTTATAATAAACGCAATACAGTTTCTTCTTGTAAGTCATTCGAAAAATTCATTCGATTAGTATAAATGCAATAATAGAAGTGGTAATGACATTAGATATTTTTTTAGGGAAAATCGAGCAGCACGGGTTTCATTTTTAAACTCTTTCAAGGCTTCATGTTTCAAGGTGTTGAAGTCTCGATGTTCTGTTTTGGCTCTTCCTTTATTGAAAGTGCAGTAAGTAACACATTGAATATATTTCTTATATTGTAATTGTATTAATATAAATTATAAATAGAACGTTATGTACACATTTAGATAAAAATATTAAAACTCAAAACTAGAGTCTCCACATCTATATTCAATAATAACCTATTTTATATTATTTAAGCATAAATTAAAAGCTTTAAAAAATAAAATAAAAATATGTAAAAGACTTTATTTATTAGTCAATGAATGATTTTATATTTTTGATGAAAAAAACGTCTATGAATTCCATGTTTAAAAGTTAGAACGGTTGTCCGAATAGGTTTATGAAACAAAGCCGTATCCTTCGTTATAATATTGCTAATGAAATTTTCCTTCTTGTTCTATGATTATTCAATAAAAAAAAAATATATAAAAATAAAATGAAAATATAAAATGTTTTAAATAAACATAAACAATAATAAAATTACATAAGAAATTTAATAAACCTTAAGGCGCAATAGCTTACAGTATTACACTACTGTTAGGTTATGCTGTACTGTCTCACTTAGTATTGAAGGCGCCTACACTTTTTACTACAATTTTACTATAGCTCGGGGTCTACACTATTTTGATTTCACGATTTTTTCTCTTTAAAAAATGTAACTTTTTGGCACGCACTAACTTTATTGGTGTTGCTCGGATTGAAAATTGAAGGGAACATATGCAATTTTCAATGCCTCATGGCTATCATCAGGGCTAGAACAAGATGTTAAACACAGAATCACAACAGAAACAGCAAAAGGATTATAGAAATAAGTGAAATATAAATTTAATAAAAAAATTGATTCAAAACTTAATAAAATTAAAAAAAAAATAATATAATGAAAATAAGAAAATGATAATATAATGAAAATAAGAAAATGATAATATAATGAAAATAAGAAAATGATAATATTTGTTATGATAAGAAAATACAATACGTATAAGCACAGAATAATAAAAATGATTTAAGTAAATTATACAATGATAAAGACAACAAGCGACAAATATTATAAAAACTTTATAGTATGTTATGAGAGTTTGAAAATAAAATAAATTAAATAAAGTTGGATAAAACAGATACAAAGAGCAAGTGATCAGATAAAAAAATTTTAACAATAAAAATAAAAAAATAATTGGATACATAAAAAGGGAAATAAAGTGTGTTTAAGTATACTGTAAGAAGAAAATATTAATAACTTTAAAAAAATTAAATAATATATGCAGAATGAAGTCGTAACAAAAAACATACCAGATGGGAAAAAATAAAATAAACTTTAAATGGATGTTTTATTTTTATTTTATTATATTTCGGTTTTTTTGGTGTTTTTTTTTCTCTCTTCTCATTCTGCATTGACCAATATCATGTTTTACCCCCGATGCTATCAATATGTCTGAAATCTTGGCAAATTATTAATAAGTTTTGTTAATTTAACAATGTTTAGGTGACTGAGCTCCCTCAATTAGATATATAGTGACCATACTACAGAAACTGTGTCAATTAAAAGAAAAACCAATTGAGTTCCTGTGATTAGAGGAACAGGTGGGTAAGTACCAGCGATTTGTATTTCTATTCAGTGGACCACAAAAAATCAGCAAACAAACTATTACAAGACATTGCAACCTGACGAAAAGAACACTCGTTGTTTGCTGATTTTTAAAGTCCACTGACAGGAAATATAAATCGCTGGTACGTTCTAGTACGGCCACTAGATCTCGCTACTTTGTACATTTAAGGATCGGCACATATCAGGCCGACTTTACGGTATAAGGTTTTTTAAATGGTTAATTAAAAGGTTTTTTTAGAAACCATTTTTAAAATTATAGATTTTATAATATGTAAAAACTGTTCATGATTTGTTTAAATATAATATCAATTGGAAATTTAAAATTTGATACCGACAATAAAAGTCTTGTCTACACGCAGAGCTCGGATCTGCATTTCGCCATCTACAGCAGTGACTGGTACAAAGCTGATATTAACTTCAGGAAGGCCGCGCAGATGATGATGTTAAGGACTAAGAAAGGAGAGACCCTTACAGCCGTTGTGATGTATCCAGTGAACAGAGAGACACTGATGACTGTGAGTAAGGAGGAGGTTTATAAAACAAACAAAAATACTTTAAATATCCTAAAAATTATTATTATTGTAATTATTATATTCAGCTCTGCAACCAAGTCGGGGCTTGACCTCACAAGGTGTCGATAACCCTTCCTGTATATCTTCCGCCTTCCTTTTCCAATCTCTTACCCCCCCCCCCCCCCCCAGTTTTCTTAGGCCGTCCTATTCAGGCATTTCAGCCTTAGCTTCCCTTTCATTCTCATTAGCTCTCTTTCTTCTGGCCTACGGTACATAATTTGTAGTGGTCTTCCAGCATCCTTTGTATTTGGCCAAAACACCACAATTTTCCTACTTTGATTATAAAAGCAATATTTGACTCACTAAGCAGCTGTGAGTAATAATAAAATCTACTGATTTTAGGTTAATTTTCTATTAGAAAAGCGATACTATGTGGATAACAATGAAGTTTAAAAATTTACCGATAGCTGGTGATTTTACATGAGATTTTCTATGACCAAGACTAGTTAAAATGTAAAATATTAAATTTTTCTGACTTTTGGTTTTTGAATTTACGAGATTTTAAAAATCCAAAA
Source organism: Euschistus heros (assembly GCA_003667255.2). Lineage (NCBI taxonomy): Eukaryota > Metazoa > Arthropoda > Insecta > Hemiptera > Pentatomidae > Euschistus > Euschistus heros. Next base: position 455,435 of record RCWM02000287.1, on the reverse strand, counting down.
TACTACTGTTTTGAGTCATCACTAAATATATTCTAAATTAATCCACTATTGCACCAAGAGGGCTGAAATTTGCGGCATTCTTTTTTATTAAAAATGTCCTTGTATTTGATATATAACTGGATATGATATCTGTGCATTTGGAGTTTTTCAAGAACGCCTAAAAACGGCTTTTAAAATACCCAAAACACATCGTTTTTTTCGAAATTTCAGAAGGGGATATAAATGGCCTCTAGATTAAAAAAAAAATATTTCGCTTTTTTTTCTTTTTTATTATTTTTATTAGCGTCCCGAAAAATATATTGCCACTAGCATTTTACTGAATAAAGCATTTACAAGAAGTGAGAATATCAACATGTTCTTTATAATCGTTTAATATATGTAAAGAGAGTACTCTATCAATGTTGTTCTTTTGTCCTTCAACTTAGCTCAACTACCAAGAGATAAGCTAATGTCACCAAAACTGAAGAATTAGGTTCCAAATCCGTTGGTGTAAAAATTCCTTCATTGTTTATTACAAATAGGAGGGGAAAATTTAGAAATCAGTATGTCTAAGGGGATAGAAATGGTTATTTAATTAAAAAAAAAAATATTTCGCCTTTTTTTTTGTCTCCAACAACTCCAACAACAAGTAATTGTTATTAGCGTTCCGAAAAATATATTGCCACTAGCATTTTACTCAATGAAGTTTTTACAAGAAGTGAGAATATCAACATGTTCTTAATAATCGTTTAATATATTTTCCCAAAGCCAAAGATGATTACTTCATCAAACACTATATACAAGAACATGGTTGTGGATATAAGATAGAACGAGATGTATCGTTTGGATGTAAATATTTTGCTACTAGAATTTATATATTTTATTCAAAAAATTAATTGCAAAAATTGAATTAATTACAAAATTTATGCCTTTTGAATATCATGTACCAATCCCAATCTAAGATTTTGCCCGTATGTAGTCATTTGAAGTATTAATCACATGTATTTTTCCGAAACAATCGAAAAGACTTATTTTGGAAATTTCAAAAACCGTTTTTGGGGGTTTTGAAAAAAATCAAGTTTTCAAAATGTACCAAAAATATTGAGTGATGTATCAAATTAAAGGGCATTTTAAATTAAAAAGAATGCCACAAATTTGAGCTCTCTAGGTGCAATAGTTTTTTAATGCCGTGATTTTGAATGTTTTGAATAAGGACCGAAAGCAGTAGTTTCATTGATTTTTAAAAGCTTATAACTTTAAACTAAAAGTCAGAAAAATTAATTAATGTTTTTACTTTTAATTAGTATTAGTAAGTACATCATCAATACTAAAAATCATAGAAATCGTAGACGCCAAGTTCCAAATCTAATGTAGAATTGGTTGATTTGATAGTGCTTGACATTGATAATTCCTAAAATTTCCTTATATTCAAAAAAATTATTAAAACAGATTCGTATTGCGCACAGATTGTGGTGCGCTCTGGCAGAAATGAAGTTTGTCAGATACATTTATGGTTAGAAATTGAAATCTAACCACATGAAATCAATCAAATCATTTCCACAGAATAAGAATAATTACAAAACCAAAATGTAATAATGTACGATTCTTTTCTTTTTGATATCGTAAGTAAAAATATGATGTATAGCCAGTTAGCTGTAATCACTGATAATGGAGTCCATGATCTGTAATATTTTCTGATTAGCCTCTATCCATATGGATTAGCAACTCTTAGATTAATATAAAAAATTGGATGTTCAATTATACTTTTACTTAATCTTCAAACACCTAATCTTTGCAATTTAAACCATGTTAAAAATTACTGCTATGAGTGAAATTATCAAAGAAATAATGCTAAATAGCATACTTCAATACAAAATATTTATCGATAAACAAAGAAAACTATTTCTATTATTTGTAAAATTATCTAAGTTCTGACGAATAAGAGCTGGAGAAGCTGCGATGGATGAAGCTAGTATAATAATAAGTGTAATTATTATTTATTTTATTGCTATAAGTTAAATGAACTGCTCCCAAATTGAAGTAGACCACTTAAGGAATTTAAGAAATTTTATAATTTCGTTTACATGATTGATATTATGAAGCCAATAGAACATGTTTGATCCAACAAAACGCCGATCACACATGCGTTTGCCTAATGCGGATAACCTGGCTGAACTTGTTTACGCATTAAACACAATATCTATTAAAGTTTGTAATAACTTGTAATATATATATATATATATATATATATATATATATATATATATATATATATATATATATATATATATATATATAACGCAGATAATTTTTCCATTTATAGAAGGAAAAAAAATGGGTCACTAGAATAACGAGGATTAGACAAAAATTCTCACTTTGAGAAAGGAGTGTCAAGAAGAAATCCAGTGCCCTCGCAGAGACACTATATAATAGGAAACTACAGATATGAGTGCATTTAACCTAGGATCGATTATCAACGACTCCTTAGATGAAGAAGAAGAAATAAAATGCAGAATAATGGCTTCTAATCAGTCTTATTTCAGTCTATCTAAACTATTTAGAACTAGACTGCTCAGTAGCACAACCAAACTCAGACTTTATAAGACACTCGTCCGACCCGTCCTGACATACGCTTCTGAAAACTCGACATTGCGTAAAGTATCAGCTGAACGTGTTGACAGGTTCAAAAAGAAGATATTGAGACGCATCTATGGACCTGTAGAGAAGAATGGTTTGTTTTGACTTAGAAAAAACAAAGAGCTGTACGTACTTCATAATAACGTGAGTGTTTCCTAATACGTATGAATACAGCGCATTAAATGGTTGGGACACATGATCAGAATGGGCGAGGAGAGGACAGTCAAAAGACTCTCACGGAAGCCCCGATGGAGTAAGACCTCGGTCTTCACCGAAGGGAAGCTGGAAGGACAGCGTCTTCGAGGATCTGAAGAAAACGGGAATATCCATCAGGCGTGCCACCGACAGGGAAGTCTGGGGAAGAGCCGTTGAGCTGGCTAAATACAACAAATTTTGTTTGTTATATTTTTTTTTTGTTAAACCAATTTCATTATGCATAAGATATATCATTCTTATGCATAGTGATATACAGAAAAACAATAAGAGAAGCATGGTTAAAAATAAGTGTATACCTAACTTTTGGTGAGTGGTCCACTTCAATTTGTGAGCAGCTGATATCGCAAAACAGATTTTCAATAAGTAACTGGCCTTTTTGTAAAACAATTAATAAATTTAAAACAGTAATTTGGCTCTTACATAGTTTATAAATGTGATTTTAATTAAATTAAATTATGATGTGACCTGTCTTATTTATATAATATAATATGATATTTAATATAAAATTGATTTATAAACTAAAATTTTATTTTTCATTACGATTAGGTAACATAAAAGTCTTTTAACCTTTATTTTTTTAGTTCATGCAAATCACCTACACTACCTCAACTGTAATGTCAAGACTTACGGAATAGGACTGAACTTGAATTGCTAAAGAACAAACGCAAAAGCTCTGTTGATGTAGAAATTACATGAAAATTATAATTTCTTTAACAATATTTTTTCAATAAACAATAATTTGTACAAGATTCTTTCTAACTTTAGCTTGGTTTATGATATAATTACTTTATAATGGTATCATTATGTCTCATTAATGTCTACTTACTTTATTGTAATAACTGAAAGTAAAAAAAAATAATTATAATAGTAAAAAAAATAAAACAATATAATTAGGATTAATGAATTTATTGCCACTTCTGTAAGAATTATTTTTTTTGAAAACTAGTATTTAATGCTAAGCATCTATCATACAAAATTTTAACATTGTTACATAGATCATATATATTAAAGTTTTTAATAATACTTGTAGTACACAGTTATTGTTATATCGTAAGTAAATATATGATCTATGGACCGTTAGTTGTAATCACTGACAATGGAGTTCATAATCTGCAAGAGTTTTTTTATTAATCTCTGTCCATCTGGATCACCAACTCATAAATTAAAATTATAAATTGCATGTTCAATTATAATTTTACGGATACTATAAAAACTGATTTTGTAGGTATTTATAGATTTATGTATTCATTTTATACATTATATTATTTAAGAGAAAAATTATGTAATTTTGTAAATAAAGATTATTATTTACCCTGTTTTTCGAAAAACGATCCAAAAAACTGCAAATCTCACAAAAATTTGGAACTTCAGGTAGAATATCGTGATGAAGTTGGGGTAGGATATTTTGTAGCAAATCTTAGTAATTCTCATCATTCTATCTGTTGGGCAAACTATGATTTTTCAACAATAATCGACAGCAATACAAAGATGAATAAACCAACGGTATCCTTCATGGAAAGGTAGACATGCCTTCCCCTGTAAAAACAGACCCATCTATCCATAAATTCACCTCAAAAAGTGGTATTCTTCAATATCATCTGCATTTAGTAGCTAACGACAAAATTGAGGTATATGTTCACTATCATAGGGTTTTAAACTTTATTTTGAAAATCTATTCCAATAATTCCTAAATAATAATAAATAAATGTTGTAACATAAGATCCTCTGATCTGGTATGGCTTTATTGTCAGTTTTCCATTATTTTCTATTAAACAATAATTTTTTTCTTTGATTTTTATTCCAATGAAGAGTTTATTATGTTAAAAATGCACATTTCCACTAATGGATTGTCATAATGTATTATTTAAAAAAAGTAATTGATTTCTATGCCAAATGAGAAAACTAAGTTTTTTTCTACTTTAAAAGTAAATTTCTCCATGAAATCGAAACAGAATCATTACTTTCAACATATGATTCGAAAGCTGGTTGATTTTTTAAGTTTTTGTGAGATTTGCAGTTTTGTGGATAGTTTTTTTTTCAAAAAACGGTGAGCGTTGAAGTAATAGATGACATTGTAACTTCCCTATATTAGGTTAAGATCAAGCTGTTCTTTAGATCCCAAGTTTGCAAAATTCAAGGTTACATGTACTTGCTCTAATAGGAAATTTAATGTTAAATCCAAAAATGTAGTCGAAGTATAAAACTGGAAAAATATAAATAGAAGGATAAAAGGAAAAAAAAATAGAAATAGACTGATAAATAAAAAAGTACTATTTTTTTTTATATAAAAAGGTCACTGGAAAAGTCGAACTTAAAATAAACAAAGGAAGAGACATACGTTCAATTTTGCTTAGGTTTCAATTTTTTAATGGGAATGGGCAGAATTATTAAATTAAAAGAAATGTAAGAGGGGCGATGGTTATAATGTATGTATTAAAGTACTATAGTGAGGGAATATTGTCTATGAATGGAGAAATATAGCAGTGTAACAATGAGATGCATGGGAACACCCCGAGTCCACAAGACAAATCTGATGAAGCTTTTCATAATTATAAATTAGATATTTTAATTAACTGCAGTCTGTCCCTGAGTCTCTTTAAAAGGCTCCTAAATACCACACAACTATAATTAAACTGAAGAAAGCTGAAATAGAAAATTATGAGTTTATGCGTAGTTTGTAGAAGAAAAAAGGGGTCTGTTTGGAGTAGGGAAGGAAGCCAGCGATTTTTGATACAATAATTTGAGACAATAACACTTGGATCGGTTGTTTTATGAAGCCTTAACTTCATGTGCGGCCTTTGTCGCATACCTTCGTACTGTTTAATATTCCTTGGCTCTGTAAAACTCATTAGCAGCTTTCTCGTTCTTGAAAAGCTTAATTAACTAAAACAATTAAAAAAATGGTACAAATGGAAAGGTTAAGCTATAAAATTATCGCATCATATGTTTTAATATTTTATTATGTAACATTTATTTAAATGAAATAATCAGGGAAAAAAAAAAAAAAAAAAAAAAAAAAAACCTGGCTTCCCTATTCCGAAACAGATTCGAAGACGGCAGTAACGATAACAGATTTTCGGGATATTTGGGTTGTTTGGCTTCCAGGTTTTGTCTACAATAATATAAAAGTATTTCGTATAATATCAAAAAGTAATAATTGGAAATATCTGGTCTGCGAAGGGAACTCGAATATGATAGATTTTAATTCATTGAATAGGCCTAGGAACAGGTTGTATAGAGGTATTCTTGAACCTTAGCGATTAAATAAAATGACTTGAAAGAAGAAAAGGATAAATATATTTAGAAGTCATCTGCATGAATGTCGAATTGGGATCTTGAAGTAATTTTGTGAATCCTTTCAAGAAATATTGTGCTTCCAACAAAATCTCACAGTTTTGACACATAGATAAGAATAATTTCACAGTTTCTTCTATTTAGTTAAGGTTCAGACACTAGTGTGTTTTTTTTTTTAGTACCACTAAACAGTGATAAGAATGTGAAGTGTATAAGTGTATACATTCAGTTATTCGGGAGTCCCGGCTGGATTTTTTGATCGATTTTTGAGAATAATAGTGTTATTTTTATTAATGTGAGCAAGAGTTTATGTTATAGTTAATAATTATTTTTACTAAGCTAAACAGAAAATATGATACGTTTTAAATTTAAAGAATAGTTTATATGAAGTTATTTAAAACTTCATTTCTAAATTATGAAATATCGATATTGCGTAATCGCTTCACTTTATTTTGCAAACAGTTTACAATATTGGCAATAAAAAAAAAAATAAATAAGGAGAACAAAATAAAATTATGAATATACCAAATAAATAAATACGAAAATGTATAAATAAAGAATATCGTAAAATTAAGGCAAGATCTTATTTGCTTGCCATCAGTGTTGAATAATGTTGGAAAACATAAAAAAAATTAAATAAAATTAAATTAATGAAAAAAGAACAGTGTACCACTACAACCCATGAAATAGTTATTTTGTAAATTAATTTACCTCCCTTGCTTCCGGTTTGCTTCTAAGAAAAACAGCTTTAGCTATTAGTCGAGATACTTCTATTTTTGCCACCAATAATTTTTCCTTGTGATAGGAAGTGTAGTTTTCAGCATGGAAAATATTTATTCCTCAGTGTTGCACAAAGTACAAGCGACCGCACTCGTTTTGATTTTTTCTCGTCCCTTTCTCGGAAATCAGCTGGATTTGACATGATATAAGCAGGATTCTTTTGCATTTTTACTTTTGTTTATTTTTATGAGTTAGGTATTGACTATTCGGAATGTTTCCATTAGATAGAAACCTGTAAAATTGGAAGAAATTCCACGAATTTAGAAGGAGCTGGACGAGAAAGATTAAAAAAACCGAGCATAGAAATAAAAATTTGCATGAGCCCAGAGGAAACACACTTTACAATATTTATATATGAAATAATTTTTTTTTTTTTTAATTTTAAAACTAAAAAAATAATTTTTGAAATTGGCTGCAGTTACTGTATTCTATTTTATTCTAATTGAATGTGAAATTCATAGCTAGCCTGTAGGAATTCGAAAACATTTGAATACTTGGAATCAATTTGGCCCAAAATTTAACTTATGTCAGAGTAATATGTCAAAACGTTTTAATTGGTCTACCTAAAATTTAATATCAATTCCGTATGAATAGTAAGTATTTAAAATTTAAATAATTGAAGATATATAAACTTTTAAAGGTTATTTGTTTGGTTCTTTGAATTAACGTGATAAAATAATTGAGCCATACTGAAGTGATTGAGATGATCTTCAATAATAAAGAAAGTTAGCTAATGTAATTGTTCCTAAAAATAATTTTTGATTGTGATTGCCTGATTGTTTTTCTTTAAACTGTATTTTATCAAAACATTATAACAATGATATTGTTAAATCTGATTAAACATTAAATAGCCAGGAGATATGAAAAAGACTATGAACCGTCTATTAATTCATTGAGAATCCTCTGGTACTTCCTTATTGACAATAACTTATTTACATTCTCATCTACATTCAGTTATTAGATCATCAATAATATAAGTTGTTTTGGCTGGTTATAAGGAGCAACATGCGGGTGTACGATTTTAGTTCAGTCGAGGCAGGTGACCAGCAATGAGCTTCGAAGGTGCTCTACAGGACTCAGATATTGTCGATGGCCTCAGTGTGAGGTATCTAAAGTTTTTCGGGATATGGAAGGCCATCAACGTCTTCAGGAAAACAGGGAGGAGGAACAATTTGATAAAAGCTAAAATATTTGTATCATTCTTTTTTGCGCTACCTTTTTTTGTATGCCAGTGTATCAGTTACTATTGTTTAGAGCTCGACTTCCAAAAGTTCACATTTACAACTCTACACTCATTGCCCGGTATACAACTTTGCTGTAGGGTTTTAGTATTTTGGTTCCGAATGGAAAAGCAATGTAGGCTTTTCGATTTGCTGAGGAAGGATTTCCTAGATGTTCCAGAAACTAAACGGTCGATGGTTAAAGAAGTATTAAAAAAGATTAGTAAAATTTCTGATGTATGCTGTACAGTTTCATTGATCGCTAATTGCAGTATTATTGTTATTTATACATTAAACCCGGGTATATCAGTTGATTATATCCTCTATCACACAGGTGACATGGAAAAAATCACTACTGGGAGAAAGAAGATCTTGTCTGGATGGTATCCACTTCAGATAGATGAATCCCCATACTACGAAATTGTTTTTCTCTTTGAAGCTGGATATCTAGCTTGGACAGCTGTACATCTAGCAGTGTATTTTTGTCTTTTTTATCATGTTTTGATTTTCCTTTATGCCCAATTTACGGTTCTTGGGATTCACGTAAAAACCTTAAATACTGATTACAATAAAAGTAAATCAGATCGGAATTATTATTCAAAGATCTCTAAAGAGCTGAAAAAAATCCTTATGGATCATCAAAAATTACTAAGGTAAGATTTTGATACCATTGCGTGTATTAACATATTAGATTAATAAAAAAAAAACTTGCTAATTTTATATTTCAGATACACAAATGAAATGAAAATTGTTTATAATCCGTTGGTGACACTGACACTTGGAATGGGAATTCTTATATTTATTGTAAATGCAATACAGTTTCTTCTTGTAAGTTACTACAAAACATTATATATAGGTATAAAGTATTTTATATTTTATATTTTTTTAATATTTTTAGGATATTAATTTTTTATTTTAAGGTGAGATCGAACAGCACTGGGTTCATTATTAAACTCTTCCAAAACTTCTTATTTCAAGGGATTGAAGTCTCGTTATTCTGTTTTGGTTCTTCATTCATCGAAGCAGCGGTAAGTGATATTTGAATGGATCTTATTCTATACTCTTATTGGTAAAAAATGTTCTTATTTTATTTTATTTTAAACATTATTATACATTTTCATAGGTTTAAAGAAGATTGTAATTTTATAAATGTACGTTTAATCGCGACTTCTATGTTAACAAATTATAAAGTTATCTGTTTATTATAAAATTTTAATGAAGTTTATTGAACTGGGTACTCATTTGGGACTTAAGTGAGGGTACCTGAGAAACCATTTAAAGGTTTCGATACTGGATCCCTTCGTATTTGTTTAGTGAAAGAATTTATGTTATATTTCTGTATTGTAAATTATCTTATTGAATAAGATAATCATAAGATGCATAATGATAAAATACATAATAAGATATAGAATATCTAAAAAAAAAAATATTATTATAGTTTATTAGAATAAAAAATATACTATAGTTCAGTTGGTTTATAAATCTTTGAAGGATAAGCTACAAAAGATTGGATAAAAAATAATTATTTGCCAACTAATTTCCTGGAGTCAATCTAATTTAATCATGATTCAATTTTTTAGTTTATTTTTTAGTCAATTAATGATTTAGTTGATTAAAAAAACAGTTAAACAATTCCATAATAGTTAAATCAGATCATTAATTCCTGGAAATAAACTATCAAATTATTTAATCATAATTAAATTTTAGTTAGGGCTTTTTTAACCCGCTCTAGCTTTGTTTGTGTTGCTTGAATCAAAATATTTGATTTTATAGTTATTAGTTACCATTTACGTTAAGTTTAGAATTGAGATTGCTGATATAAACTATTTGATAAATAAAATAATAGAATTATTACTGAAATGAGGAGAAATATTTAAGTTTGATTATTATTTATGTTTATAGTATGCGGGTTCTGGAGGTAGTTTGTTTTGCACGAGACATATTAAGTATCTGTTAGGTTAAGGTCTATAAATTGTGTAGAGTAATAATATTAATTTATTTAAAAGTGTGAGTATGTAACTGTACAATGTTCTGCTGCTATTATGAGTGTAGATTGTAAGGGTAGAATTTGAAAAAAAAAAACATGGGGCTCGATGGCCGAGAAAGTAGGGGCGAGAGTCTCAGCGCGCTCGGTGCTGAAGGTCGTGGGTTCGAATCCCACCTGGGTGCGTTAAAATTTATTTCGTGGCTGACCCACGAATATATCTTGACCTTCCCATCCTAGCTAGAATAACCTGTAGGTTAATCCGTCTTTTCTGCCCAATTTGGTGTACATTAAGCTCAAATAAACAAACGAACAGCATCTTAGAGAAGACGAAGTTCGTAAGTAATTCTATAACATTTGTGATTATAACCCATTTGAACATGTAATTATAAAATATATTAGTATTTGTTATATTTACTATTAATCGGTAAATGATAACAGTCCTTCTATTAAAATAAAACTGACATTCCGTCTTCAGTATTTTTCGTTTCAACATCGTGATTTTAAAATTTGAGATAATCTTTCCAATGTTAAATGAGCAGAATTTATATATTTAAAACAATCAGAAAACGAAGGCTACTGATTCTGATGATCTTTCGATGGGAAAGTGTTTTGAGGCCAGTGAGATTTTACAGTCGGAAGTGTTGGAAATGCTTCGTTAGTTGCTTTGAATTATTTCCGTGGTGCTGCTTTTGTTCTAGGTTTTTTCTTACTTAATTGCAATCCAAGTTTCTACTGTATTTGGTACTGTTCGATAATTTTAAAAATGTTTTTTAGATCAATTAATACATTTAGGTTTAAATCAACTAGGACGTTGGAGTAGTCTTTTGATAAGTGATTTCCTGAACATTTAAGACACTTGAGATTTTTTAAACAATTTCGAAACCAAGTGATTAAATTTCTAGTATACATAGCGTTGAATAATTTTTTTTATTTAACCTGTATTTTTCCCTTTTTATTACTAAATCTTCTTCCATATCGGAAAGTATATCGTAGCAGTTCGCCACGTCAATGTTGTACTGTAAAACATCAATATAGCGTTTTATGTTTTTTAGAGTCCTGAACTCAAATTTTAACGTTGCTACTTCGAATTTATAATGCAATTCTATTAATTTAGAAGCGATAACTTTTATTTTTTTGCGGTATTTTTTTCTGAAACCGGTTTTCAATGTGAAGAAGTTTAAATACGGATAATCATACAATAAAACACTAAAAACGAATTATTTATTACTGGCTTTTCGGCCTAAGAATATTGACTCATTCAGATATTGAGATAAAACTGACAATTGTTTTAATCAATTCAGAACCGAATGAAACTCTCGTTGAACGTGAAATTCCTGAATCTGATGAAACATATCAGCGTTATTTAATTTTTTTTTTTAATTTGTAAACAATTTGCAGCCATTTAGGTCAAAAGTACTACCTAATAGCTAACATTTGTGTAGTTTTTGACTTTTTTGTTTTACTCTAACGGGAAAAATGTACCAGTAAAAAGATTATTTTTTTATTCATCCATATTTATGTATTTAACTATATTTATTTAAATTTAACATTTTAAAACAACTAATTAGATAAATTCTCTCTCTCTCTCTCTCTCTCTCTCTCTCTCTCTCTCTCTCTCTCTCTCAATCTCTCTCTCTCTCTCTCTCTCAATCTCTCTCTCTCTCTCTCTCTCTCTCTCTCTCTCTCTCTCTCTCTCTCTCTCTCTCTCTCTCTCTCTCTCTCTCTCTCTCTCTCTCTCTCTCTCTCTCACAATCTCTCTCTCTCTCTCTCTCTCTCTCTCTCTCTCTTTATGCTAATATATAAAGTCTTATCTACACACAGAGCTCGGATCTGCAGTTTGCCATCTACAACAGTGACTGGTACAAAGCTGATACTAAGTTCAGGAAGGACGCGCAGATGATGATGTTGAGGGCTAATAAAGGAGAAACTCTAACAGCTGTTGTGATGTACCCAGTGAACAGAGAGACACTTATGACTGTAAGTAAAAAGGTGGTATTTATCGTAAAATCTAAATTTAGATAAATCCACACCCACAAACAGAAAAACATTTTTCATTATTCTATTTCGCTTTGAAAATAGACTTTAGAAAGGCAAACAAGCCAGTAATGACACATAGAGATAGACGGATAAACGTTCATCTTACAAGATCCTTAGAGTAGTAATAAGGTGTGTTATGGAAACAAAGCTAAATAAAAGAAGAAAGTAAAAAAAACAGAAAAAAATAATAAACAAATTGATTTTCTCATTTTTGTTGTATTTTTCAATTTTTATTTATTTATTTTAGTTTTCTTATTTTATATTTAAATTTTCAAAAATTATTTTTCATTTAGATATTTATAATGTATACTATTTATATTTATGTTTATTCCAATAATTTAAATTATATTATTGTTAGTTATCATTGGTATTATGTCCCTCATTTTAAATATGGCAGCTGTTCCGCCTTAAAAAATTTTGTAAACTATTTATTATTGTTATTATTGAGGGAAATTTTGCAATAATAAAATATATTTATTTTTTTTTTTTACGTTTGATCTTGAATGTCTAATTATGCTAACACGCTGACGTCGGTCACCTTTCACCCCTTATTTAAAAGGCCAAACGAAGGTATATGCAAAAATTGAGTTTTATTGATTTTATTCCGAGGAAAAATCGTTATTTGAGTGGGCTAAGAAGGTAATTGTTATTGAAATGCGAGATCAGTGAGTATGCTGAGTATTCTTATGTATGTGGGGTTGCTGTTGATGATTCTCATACATAAGTTTTTAATGAATTATGATGGCTTCTGATTATTCCACGAGTACACCAGTTAGATGATGAATAGGTTACAGAGGCATAAAGAATAGGAGTGGTTGGGAAGTCCGCCTCAGACCGCGCTTGACCATAGGCTCCGAAATGTTGGTATTTTCTTTTTAAGAAACAACTAATAAAATTCACAATCCAAGTTTAATTATATAAATTCTCTTAGACATCTATTAAAACTTACACCAATTTGTTAGCAATAGAAAAAACTTATCATAGAGAACGTCAGGCTAAAAATAGTGGGTTCCCAACTTAGTCGGCTGATCTAGTAATCCCTCAAGAGGCCTACCGTGTGTTAGAGGACTAGTTGGTGATACCAATGGCTTCTGAACATAGTCATACAAATTTTAGTGTTTTCTTTACAGACAGCAATGGTTTCTTGGAATGATTAAGAATGAACCAAATAGGTATAATGATAATGATAAATATAAGGACCTTGGCGAGAAGCGCGTAGGAGCGAGGGTCTCAAAGCTCCCAATAAAAAACCAATAAAAATATATATATATATATATATATATATATATATATATATATATATATATATATATATATATATATATATATATATATATATATATATATATAATATATATATATATATATATATATATATATATATATATATAATTTGATTTTACATGATAGATTATTATTACCTTCTGCTGGAAAACCTTTTTTAAATATTTTCTGTATGTTTTTTTCTGGATCCTATATAAATTTATTATATATTATATAAATCATGCAAATTTGTTTATTATTAACTATCATAAATTTGTATTTTATTTCTCACTTTTATTTATTTATTTATTTTATTTTTTAGTTCATGCGAATCACATACACTACCTCAACTGTATTGTCAAGACTAACGGAAGAGGATTAAAGATGTCTAATTGTTGCAGAGATGGAAGGAAAAAAAAAATATATATATATATATATATAGACATCTTCTCATTCATATTATATATATATATATATATATATATATATATATATATATATATATATATATATATATATATATATATATATATATATATATAAATTGTATTTTTTTTATACGATTCATAGAATATTTAGTTTTATTTTATATTATTTCTTTCTTCATAACGATGTTCCTGAATGGTAATTAGGAAATATATATACATATACAATCATAAGGAAGGAAAAAAAAATTCTATATATACATATATAGAACATCATTATTCTCATTTTCATATTCAAATCCTACTGATCTACCCCAAATCGATATATTTTACCGCCCTCCTCATATCATATTTCAGGAGACCTATATATATATCTGATATGGCTTGACTTGTTCATATATATATATATACTCCATGGTAAACATCCTCACCACAAACCTCTTAAATATCCTTAACATCCATGCACCTAAATCCTCCTCCTTTCGTCGTCCTCCTGCTCCTTGGATAAGCCAGAAATCAAACAGCTAACGAAATATGCAGCACGCAGACGATTCAGAACGACTACCAAACTTTCAGGATGCTTCGTAACTTGACACAAGCCTCGATTCGTCGAGCAAAATCAACTAAAAATTTGTTTACTTCCTTTCAATAAATGTATGTATTTTTTTTGTTTCTTCCTTCTCTTCCGATATGATTCATAGAACTTAAATATTTAGTTTTATGTCTTCCCGAAATCACACCAGTCCTCTTATTTTAAAGATATTATTTCTTTCTGTACTTCATAACGATGTTCCTGAATGGTAATTAGGAATTAGTGCCTGGGCAACCTAAATAAATTACAATATATAATAGGATCTAGCTCCCTCCTTAGTGCATACAATCAAATAAGGAGGAAGTTCTCGAAAGATTTGTCTTCGATAAAAATTAAACTGGCCATACCAAATCATCAGCATGGTTGCGGTTTTCTGACACTAACCACACATTCAACTAAATAAAAAAAAAGCGAAATCTTTTTAAATTCCTCTACTTCCAGTGAATCCATTTATCGATTTTTATAATATAATTTTTTCTAAACAAGAATAATACTGCCTATAGAAATACGTACTACTGTATTAATATGGTATGTCTTTTAGGTGTGGCTCTATAGTTTTTTTTTTTTTATAACGTAAAGCACCGCTAATATTTATTATTTGATAAATAATATAATAGAATAATAACAGTAACGATTATTAGTAATTTTTTTTGAACTCTAAATAATGTAACATTTTGACAAATTTGTTTCTAAGATATATTGCTTAGGAGCTATATTGATTAAATATAAAAAGTAACGTTTCGCGTACATTTTTTTTTTTTAAGTTTTAAGGCTTTTTTTGCATGTTCATATATAAAATCAGTAGGTTATATAGGGACATATCTATGATCTATTGTTTTTCCCAGTCAGAGTGAAATAGATTTTTTTTTTCTAAAAGGTTGCATTATACCTTTATAGCTTGGGAGTTGTTAAAAAGTTTATAACTACTGAAATAGATTTTATCTCTAAAGCACCTACAACATGGTATCAGATTTTCTGTATATCTTGGACTTCTTTTCTCAACAGTCGTTCGTTTACCTAATTAATTCCGTTTATAAAGATAGTTTGACGCTACAGCTCATAGGGAGACAAGGCCTGCTGTATCATCAACTGCAAGTCTTCTCGGTGTGATGCTGCTCCTCTCCAGTTCCTCACTCCCAAGATGGATATCGCATCATCAACCAATCCATCGATTAATCTCTGTCTTGTTCTTCCGAATCTCCTCTTGGCGGTTCCAAAAATATTCTAATTGTAATATATCTTAAAATATTTACTGTTTCGGAATAAAATATGCCTGTGTCAGGTTTACATGTTTCGGTATACCTGTTCATATTTACAGGTCCCGATATATCTGTTTAGATTAACCTCTCAGGTATACCTGTTCGGAATACGAGACCGGTACCATGCAAATCCATATTAAATAGAATCGTGGATAGCGCATCACCTTGACGCACTCCAGTCTGCACTTCAAAAGCTTCTCCAACTTTCTTTCCAATAAACACATTTGAGGCAGTATTCTGCATTGTCATTCTGATTAGTTTTATAAGTTTTATTTGGAATACTACTATTCTCTAGGATATTCAACAACCTTTCTCAACCAACACTATCACTTATATTCAATACCAACACTGCCTGCTTATAATATATGAATAAGAGGTTTAAATCAACATCGTATTCATAATAATTTTCCATAGTTTGGCGCAGTGAAAATGTTTGATTCGTGGTATCTCTCCCACATCTAAAACCTCATTGTCTCCTCGGATTTCTTCGATATATTTCCTAAGGCTTCTTGCAATTATATTCGATAATATTTTATTCAAAATTCCAAACAGCGTTACCCCTCCATAATTAGCGCACTCACTTTTACTGTTTTTTTTTTTTCTAAAATTGGGCAAAATAGTACTGTTTTCATCTATTCATCACCGCCTTTTTACCCTCAAGAATCTTACCTGTTTTACTTCTTCAGTCAGTCAATTTCGGTTGATAGCTCTTTCTAAGCCAGTTTACCTCTCTATAGTAGTCTTTATTATTCAAGTTCTTCATGTCTTCCAACCACTTATCAATCACCTTCCTTTCCACTCTACACATCCTCTTTGCTTCTCTTCTCTTATGCTAGAATTATTTGATTTGATAAATTGACACAAGTGATGCAGCGATGGAATATCTTGGGTCGGACTCAACCTCATTATGATTGTATATCAATAATAAATAGCGTAATTCTCCTTCAATTTAAATATTATTTTTTTCGATTTATTATTAATTTATTTTTATTATTATTTATCATAGTTTATTTTTTATTTTGTATAGTCAGGTTTATTATTTTTTTTTTAAATTTTACTTGTTTTCTTCAAGATGCATATTAACTGTTGCCCTAAAGTAAGGCAAATTGTTAAATTAAACCAAAAGTTGAAAACAGATCATGACCAGAAAGCGTGTCCTGTAGACAAGCACTAAAATACAGTAAACCGGTTCATATGTACATACCGAATCTAGTAAACCTGAACAGAGATGCCGGAAAAGGTAAACCTGGAAAGATATACCCGATCAGGTAAACTTGAATAGGTATACCGGGACAGGTAAACCAGAACAGTTATACCGGGACAGGTAAACCTGAAAAGGAGACAGGGGCTGGTTATGTATAGTATGTTTTAGTGTATGTTATAGAAATAGCAACCTATTATATTTATTTTAGTAGTGTTTGTATTGCTATAGATTTTATCATCTGTGAGTAAATATAAATTTTTGTAAGAAGTGTATTTTTCACAACATGCCCCAGGATGTGGCAAGTTATGCCATGCATGTTGTGACATATTATAAGTAACCTTAAAATATTACAATTATTTTCAAAGGATATTTTTATATAAAAAATAGACAATATGTATATATATATATATATATATATATATATATATATATATATTTTTTTTTTTTTTTTTTTTTTTTTTTTTTTTTAATTTTTGTGGTTACCTTGATCCGAAACTAATTAATCTATCTATGAAAGAACTATTAGCCAATATAAAGTAAAAACAAAATAAATGCTTAACGCTATGTATTTATGTTACATAAATTATTATGAATAAAGCATTGTAATAAAAAAAAAGTATTAAGAACAAAATAATTAAGCAATTAACGAAATTCAAAAACAACGATTGTACTTAATTAAAAGGAAAACATGAGAATATAAAAGCAGACAAAATTGTTGATCATTTGGTAATCTAATCAGTTACTACTATCGTCTGCACCAGAATGGAAATTTACACAAACATAAAAAGGCTCATTTTTAGTAAAACTGACTTGAGACAATTTTTTATATGAAAGGCACTGCATCCATTCTTCTCGGTTTTTAGGTGTTCTGTACATCCAACAATATGTTTCCTTGTTTTTCTTTCTTTTTTGGTGGCTGCCAAGCAGAAATGCTCTTTAAAAAATATTTGCAGGAATACCAACATTAGAGGAACGGAATTCCCAATGACATTCTCTCCAAAAACCATTGTTACGTTAACTCCTCTTTCTGACAACGTCATGCTGCCCAATCATTTCTTTTCTTTTTCTGTAATTTTTTTTACCGGCTTTTGAACTGTTCCAGAGTCTGCCTCATCAACATTCATACTGTCTTTGCTGAAAGATTGGTCCTTTTCTAAGATATTTGACAATTTTTTATAAAACAAAAAACATTTACATTTTAAAATACAGGTTCTGGTTGTGATTTCTTCAATACTTAATATAGCTGCCATAAAGTCATATAATATATAAAGAAAACACCAAGAGTATTTTTAAGAAAAGAAGATATCATAGGAAACTTTATGATGAACTTATACAGGAACACGTGCAAAAGTCACAGCAGAAATTAGTAATGAATTATTTTATTAAGTGAGGCTTGTGGAAGAGCGTGTAGAGAAACATGAGGAAGAATTAGGAACTCGGTGGCCGTGCGAGTTGGAGAGAGGGTCTTAGCGTGCTAGGTACTGAAGGTTGTGGGTTCGAATTCCACTTGGATGGGTTAAAATTTATTTTGTGGCGGACCCACGAAATGAATCTTGACCTTCCTACCATGGCTAGAATAGGTTCGTAACCTATAGTCCTTCCTTCTCTAGTTGGAGTTTATATGGACGTTAAGCCCAAATAAACGAACACAAGGAAGAAGATCAAATTAACCTCCTAAAAACGATGAATGCCATGTTTACAAAATAAAATAAAAATGAGAATAACCCGTCTCAAGTGACATATATATACGCAGTTTATTAGTTTGCAGCATTCAAAAAATGTTTGCAGTGATTTTATTTTATCTTCTACGTAACTTTAAGGTAGGGAACGAGCTGGCCGATGGAGCTGCAAGAAAGGCTTTTGCACTAATGGGGTAGGGCAAGGTGATACCAACTCCGAAAATTTGATTTTCGAAAACATCTGGAAAAAGAAATCAATTGTGGATGGTAGTCTGTGTGCGATGGGAGGCCACCGAGTTGACTGAGGGTGATAGAAAAAAAAATGTCAAGCCCTGGAGTAAATCTAGGTACCAGTGTTTTAGGGAAGAGGTTGTACCGACTAGACTCAAAATAGGCCACACGGGGCAGACACACTCTAATCTTTTCACAAATGGAGCTCCACTCAGATATGACAATATTTTCCAGGAATACCCATTCTTTACGTAACGCGACAACAGTTAACTTAAGGATTAAATACTGATCTTAGAATTAGTATTCAACGTTGTAAAATCTAATTATTTGTTTATAAAAATATGACATATATTAATATTGGTTACTAAAACAGAAGTCCATATAAAAAATTAAAGGCTCCTTTAGGCCTGTAGGCTAAAGAAAGTACAATATGAAATGTGTGTCAAAAAAGCTGCTACACGTATGAATAGGGGTTTCAAACATGAATTTTTTCATTCAATCTAATATAGCTCCTAATCGGTAGGCCCTAACAACAAATGTTATGTAACAAAAACCATCCTCCATTTAATTTATATAAGGAAACTATCGGCAACGTTTTGATCCGAGCATAACCAACAGAGCTAGAGCGTTTCAAAAAAGCCCCTACACTTAAAACAGAGGTTTCACGGGTGACGCATTAGGAAAAAAAAATCAAAAGAAGCGCACTCATTAGAACCTGCCTCCTAGTCAAGATAGAGGTTTATTATAAAAAGAGTTGAGCTCTTAACTGCTCGTATTCTCTTAAAAACAAACTATCAAACCTCACGTTCCCCAAAAACGTATCGCTTTTGACCAAATAGGTCACCGGTATAACATGTTTCATGTTATTTTATAAATAAAAATGATCTAGAGAATAGAAAGAATACATATATATTAATGATAAAGGTAAACCATAGATTTTATAATAAAAGAAAAAAATTATTGATTTGATTGAAGGAGATATGTAACTGTGCAAAGCAGTTAACTTTAAGTTAACTATTATTTTGTTGAAGAAAAGAAAAATTGCATCGAATATTAATATTAATATTATTTAAAAATCACTTGAAAAGGCAGTTGTACATTTCAAATATCTCGATGTTTTTGCTAAAATAGCAAGTACTGTTCACACTTTTCAAGTAATTTCGATTAAAATGAAGTAGTGATTTGACAAAAGAGGTAGTGATGATTAAGAAGGCAGTGGAGGGAATGAGTAGAAGAAGAACTATCAAGATATCTTGAATTATATATAGAGATTAGTTGATAAATTAAAATATGTACAGAAATAAAAAAAAAAAAAGGAATAATTGGCGTTAAATGATAAATGAACTTGAACAAAACTCCTGATTGGAGTGTTAGGTTAAAATATAGAAATGTTTTTATTCAAATGATTCCTATCCACGACCAGCTGAAGTAACCATCTGCGACTTTGCAAAACTCTTAACTAATATGACGGCACATGTGATAAGGATATATTGAGTTGGAGCATTCAGGAGAAGGCGAAATGTGTTGTTACAACAGTACTACTTGCTACGAACTTCGAATGCTCTTGAATCGAGAAAGACAACTTCAAATCATAGTGTACAATGATTCTCTTTTTACTTCCTTAACCTTTCACCGTTCACGCAAATTACTGTAACACGAAATAAAAATATGCTTATGTTTAAAAATCATAAAAAAAAACAAATTTACAACTAGATCTATAATATATAATTATTTCATCATCATATGGCGCTTATGGTCCTTGCTGGATCATGGCCTCCTCTACAATTCTCATCCATGCAGAACTACTCTCCTCTGACATTATCCATCCTCTCACACCCAGAGTCCGAAGATCGTCCTTCACACCTTTGAGCCAACGAAGTTGAGGACTCCTTTCCACCACGTGTCCCTCCAACATCATCTTGGGGAGCCTACTAGCTTTCATTATTTGCAAATGCCTTAGCCACCTTATTCTGCCGCTTTTGATGTTGGCTTTATATAGAGTTTTTAGTTCTTCATTCAGCGTGATATCCACGCCCCTCAATGTATCTACTTCCTCTTTCCTCGTTAGTGGTTAGAATGGATTTGGCCTTTTCTTTATTTATTGTGAGTCCTACACTTTCCACTGCTTTTTCCCACTCCTCGAAAGCTCCCAGGAGCGTATTGGTTGTTCTTCCTGTAATCACTACATCATCTGCTAATGCTATCTGCTGGGTTAGTCTCTGGTATATACATCATCCTCATTTATCCTGATCTGGTGCGGATCTGTCTCATGACTACTTCATGCAAGTATAAAGTATGTATACTCGTATATTATGTAAAAATATAATTATTTGCATGGCTTAAATGGTTGATTTTATGAACAATTATTGCAAACAATTTTTTTCGAGGAAAGATTTTAACAAATAAAATGTTGAAATCCCCAGGCTCTTTCCCCTCCAAGTCATCTCCATCTCTACCCTCTGTATTTCTGTATCAGAATCTCAAACATTTTCTACTTCCTTCTCACACCAATCCAAATTCTGATTTGATTTGAGGAGTACCTTGAGGAATAGCTGAAGCCTATTATTAGAAAACTGGTCTTGAATGCTAATCATTCATCTTCAGTTCTAAAACATACAATTTTTTTTTTCTCGAAACATCAGCACTTTGATACATGGATTATATATACTTATATTTTAAGAAATCAAATATATTGGTACTCACATGAGGAAATCAATCAGATATCTGAAAAATATCCATAGTGGAAGAGCCAGGTAGGTTTATTTTTTTTTTTTTTTTACTTTTTCCTTGGCTAATTGGATTTTTCCGTTCCCATTGGAATAAAAAATTGGAAATGTTTATCTGGTCATTTAAACAAAAATATGGATTGGTTTTAAACGATTTTATTATATATAAATCATTAGAAATAACTGGTCCTGCCTCTTCCCTTTCTACTATCGATATATTTCAAATATCTGTTACATCTCCTTAGTTGAGTACCGATATATTTGATTTCTGTGTCTTAAATTTTTTAAAACTTAAGTTTATATAATCCTGGTGACAAAGTGGTGATTTTAAAAAAAAGAAATTTGCATGTTTTAGAACTGAAGATGAATGTTCAGTATTCGAAACTAGTTTTCTAATAAAGTAATTCCTATAGAAGTGGCAATTAGTTCATCAATCCTAATTGTATTGATCCTTCTATACCATCATGCGTACCTTAAGTAAAATCGGCTTGGTTTTTACTATTTTATACTCTTTTCTAATTTAATGTCAAAATTAGAACTAACTGGTAGGATTTCTGAAAATTTTAAGAACGTGACATCAGTTCGAACAAATATCTGTATAGGTCAAGGATTAGTATCAAATATAAATTAGTGTGCAGTTATCAATTAGTATTTATAATACTTTTAAAACATATTTAGTTTTAACGGTTGTATGAATATTAGTTTGATCTAAACTGATTTGAAAAAGGAGCGATAATGAAGTGATTGAAAAGGTAAATTATAATTAAGATATCAGGCTGCTGTAACTGTTGCAAAAATAGTTTTCGAGGAAGTAAATTTTAATTGGCAGATTGCTTAATTTTTTTTCTTCTTTTTACCGGTCCTTTATTAAAACCTAACAATAATGATATTGTTAAGCCTAAATAAATATTCACCGGCCAGGAGATATGGAAAAGGCTTGGAAATGAGTATTAATTAATTGAGAATCTCCTTGTGCTTCCTTATTGACAATTACTTATTTACATTCTCATCTACAGTCAGTTATTAGGTCATCAATAACATAAGTTGTCTTGGCTGGTTATAAGGAGCAACATGCGGCTGCATTTGTTTAGTTCAGTTGAGGCAGGGGACCAGCCATGAGCTATCAAGGAGCTATCGAGGACTCAGATATCATTGGTGGTCTTAGTGTAAGGTATCTCAAGTTCTTCGGATTATGGAAAGCCATCAACGACTACAGGACGACAGGAAAAAGGAACAATGTGATAAAATTAAAAACACTCATACCACTATGTTTTGCAGTTCCCTATTTTATATGTCAGTGTCATAGCTATTTTTCAGTTAAAGTCGACCTCCAGAAGTTAACATTTTTGAATATTCATTCATTACCAGGTATACAACTTTGCTGTAGGGTTTTAGTGCTTTGGTTTCGAATGGACAGGCAGTGTAGGCTTTTTAATTTGTTGAAAAAGGATTTTCTCAATATTCCACAATACAAACAGCCTATGGTTGAAAATATATTAAAAAAAATCAGTAAAATTTCGGATATATGTTGTACAGTTTCTCTCGTAGTAAATTGCAGTATTTTGATTATTTATACATTGAACCCAGGTGTATCAGTTGATTATATCCTCTACCACACAGGTGACATGGAAGCCATCACTACTGGGAGAAAAAAGATCTTAGGGGGCTGGTATCCTCTTCAGTTAGATGAGTCTCCATACTACGAAATTGTTTTTGTTTTTGAAGTCGGTTACCTAGGTTGGACAGCAATATATCTAGCTGTGTATTTTTGTCTTTTTTATCATGTGCTGATTTTCCTTTATGCCCAATTCACGGTTCTTGGGGTTCACGTAAAAACCTTAAATACTGATTATAATAAAAGTAAATCAGATCGGAATTATTATTCAAAGATCTCTAAAGAGCTGAAAAAAATCCTCATCGATCATCAAAAATTACTAAGGTAAGATTTATATATATGTTACAGGAAAAGTCGATTGTTAGGAAGAGTTGACTTTTCCTTGGCAGAGTACACTCTTACTAAAAGCATCAGTAACAGTTGATTGGAAATGGGTAAACACACTTTTCTTAGGAAGATTTAGCTATATCTGCAGTGATTTAGTAATATTTAATTACTTGAAAAATATGTACCTGTATGTTTTGACTATCCCCACCCCCTCACCGCCAAGAGGCAGTTCAGAGACCCAGAGACATGTGTTGTATTGTGATTGATATCTTGCATGCCTTTTTTAGTGCGATAGTGACCAACTATTCATTTAGATTCAAATGATTTTTTTATTTTTGTTTTTTTGTGGTTAAACAAAGACAAATTTACTCGTGAATTAATTTATTCTAAGAGTAATAATTATGTCATTTATGAAAAACTGCAAAAGGGAGGTAAATTTAAAAATTAAAATTATAAGGTAAATTTTTTTATATTGACCAAATTGAAATATCATGGCTAGATTTATTAAGAAGGGGAAAAATATTAAAACTGCACTTGACAGTTAGGATTGATAAATTAATTCCCGCTTCTGTTGGACATATTTTATTTGGAAACTAATTTTGAATATTAAACTTTCATCATCAGTTGTAAAACATACAAAATTTTAAATTATTAGCACTTTATTACATTGATTATATATATATTAAAGTTTTCAAAAATATAAGACAAGAAATGAAATAAATTGGAACTCACCTGAGGAGGCAAAACTGAGTTCTGATTCAAGAGTGGATGGGGAAGTAAAAAGGGCCAGGTAATTTAATTTTTTTCCTTATGAATAATTGTATTATTTCGTTCCTACTGGATACAAATTTAAATTTGACAATTGTAAATGTTATAAAAATATCTGGATTGGTTTTGAACGAGTTTATTATGTCTAATGATTCATTAATATTTAATTTTAGGTTATTTTCTACTTGATGTATTAGTTTCACTCCCAATTCTTCATAGAAATCATGGTTACTTTCATTCAGATGGATAGTGAAGTGGAAATTTTAAGTCTTATTGCATGCTCTTATTTGTTCTTTTAATATTTTATTTACGGATCGTCCAGTTTTTTCCATGTATTTAGCTTCACGGCCATAACATATTAGTTCATACACACCGCTCTTTCGGAAAAGGTATATTTCTTCTTTAGGTGAGAGGAAAGAGGATGACAATGGTTAAAATAATATAATAATAATAATATATTTATATTTTTACAATTTACAATTTATATTTAATGTTCGTGTTCCGACTTACATCCTCTACATGATTAATATTATTTTTTTAATAGTACATAGGCTTTACAATTCAATGTTTATCTCTAAACTGAAGGAAAAATAAGAAAAATATCCACATAAAAAAAAAAAAAAAAATAATAATCAAAAATAAATAATTTATCAGAAATAAATAAATAGCTTATATGTATATATCTTAGCATATATATATATATGTGTGTATAATAACAATTATTAAACATATCTGACAAGAGATGTATAAACTAGATTAAGTAAGGATTACATCTTTCATTGTTTGGTTTTTTTAAGGGCAAAAAGCTGCTATTGTTATTATTGCCCATATACCCTAACTTTACATAATAACAAATTTCTAATCAAATTATATTAATCTCAAAAAAATAAATAAATAAAAAAAAATAATAATAAAAATTAAATAAAAAAAGATAATGAACATTAAATAAAATTATATAATCCAATTTGTTTGATAAATTCTATAGTACAACAAATGTATTGTTTGCTATCGCTCAAGGCCATACAGAGCTGACGAGGTACCTCACATTTATCCATATCCCTCCTGTACTGAGGACACTCCTCGAAGATATGCCTCACTGAAAGATCAATTCTGCAGAGTTGACACTAAGGGGGATCTCTCCTGGCCATCAGGTAGTCATATGTTAAACGGTAGTGTCCAATTCTTAGCCATGTGATTATCACCTCCTCCCTTCTACATTGTTTCGAGGAAGAGGCCCAGCCACCAATGTTCGGTTTGATTTCTTTCAATTTATTATTTTCCGATGTAGACCATGCACTCTGCTATTCACCCAAAATCCTCATGTGGAATGGTCGAAACATGTCTGCCGAGGACAAGAAAGTAGGTGTAATAGTTTCTAATAGGTGGATTTCTCTTGTTGCTCCACCCACCTCTTTATTTCCGGGTATACCGGAATGGCTGGGGATCTAGAAAAAGGTTAGCACTTTTAAAGATTTACTTATCTGCTTTATTATAAAAAGGATTTCTTGGATTAAAAGGTTGTCCGAATAAATTTTAAAAAGGTTTTTAATCGCACTCAAGGAGTCATAGCTGATAATTATCGACTGTTCTTCAAATGTTTGAGCTAGTTGAAGCGCTTTTAGTATCGCCGTCTGTTCCGCTGTGAAAATACCGCAGGCACCATCCTTCATATATACTTCAGCGCCCTTGTCCCAAACTGCACAAGATGTTGAATCATTTGTTTTTGAACCATCAGTGTATATAATTTTGCTACTATTGTAATTATCTACTTTAGAAAGAAATGTTTGAATGACTTCTTGAGGAAAACATTTTTTAATTTTCAAAACTTTTAGCATTTTTACGTTATTATGAGGAGGTGATAATGTCCATGGAGGTAGGGTTCTTCTTATCGGTAGAGACTGATGTTTTTATATAAACCATCTCATCCTGTACCTAAATGGAAAAGAGGAATTTTTCGATCTTTCATATTTATAGGTAGTAACAGTTGATTAAAAATTGAAGGATATGCCGAATTATCTGGTTGTGTATAATTTTTGGTTATATACTTGGCCGCTTGCTTCTGGAGGCGATAAGAGAGGGGTAGGACTCCCGCTTCATATTAAGACTGAGTGCTGGGCTTGTTCTGAATGCTACGGTGGAAAGGCGTATACCGGTATGGTGGACTGAATCCAGCCTTTTAATTTTAGTTTTACTTGCGGAAGCATAGACGAAGCTGGCGTAATCAATTTTGCTAAGTATTAATGCCTAATAAATACGCAGCATGGTTTTCCTGTCCGATCCCCATGTTGTGTTCCCTAATTTTTTCAGTAACTTCAGTCTGCTTGTAGTTAGTCTTCGTTTTTAGCTGGTCTATGTGAATGGACCAGATTAATTTACTATCTAGATGGAGACCCAAGAATCGGATAACATTGGTGTAAAACAGAGGATTGTTATTTAGAACTATTTGAGGTGGAATATCGGGGTTTCTTTTGCGATTGAAATGCACACAACTTGACTTGTCGGTCGAAAACTTGAAGCCTGTTCTTTGTGACCAGGAAGCTAATTTATTTACCGTGCTTTGGAGGCAGGTTCTGATGTACTGCAGGTCAGGTGATTTGCAATGTATAGCAAAATCATCAGCAAATAGGTATCCAGAGAGGCCAGTCATTCACTAATCGGACATTGCACGACTTCCGATAGAAAACAAGGTCGTGCTCAACACAGAACCCTGTTGTATACCATGGCTTAGAGATTTCTTTTCAGAAGAAGTTCCATCAACCATAACCCTATAATCTCTGGTTCCAAAGAATCGCTTGATAAAGTTAGCTAGATTCCCTTCCACTCCCCATTGTTGTAATTGTTTGAGTATGTTAAATTGGGAGACTGTGTCAAAAGTATTTTTGATGTCAGGCGTTCTGTATTTCGGTTGTGACCCTGACAAGATTATCGGTTGTGGAACGCCTCTTGCAAAACTCACACTGTAAGCTGTCTTGTACTTCCACATGATTGAGTGACCAAATGAGTCTTTTGTTCACCATTCTTTCTAGTATGTTACAAATGCAATTAGTGAGTGATATTGGGTGGTAACTGGAAACGTCGGTTTTAGGTTTGCCAGATTTTAATATTGGTATAATTATAGATTCATTCCATTGAATTGGATACACTCCGCTTGTCCATATTTTATTATATAGAAGAAGAGCTTTGTCTAACAATTCACTTAGTAAATTCTTCATCATTTCATAAGTAAGGTCGACAGGGCCCAGCGATTTACCTTTCAGTCCAGAAAGGCAGTTTTTCAGTCCCCACATATTAAAAGGAATATTATATATTTCATGGTTATCTGACATGAAGTCAATTTGGGTAGTAGAAGGTTCATTGTCATTGATTCCTTCTTTTGCGAAAAACTTTGCTAATTCATTTGCCACAATTTCCTCGTAACAGATCATATGTATTCTAATATTAAAATAAATTGATTGGAAAGTACGTTTACCTTCAATCGCTATAACTTTCTTCATGTGTAACTTTTAAGTGATGTCGGATAAGCGATTTTGATAATAGTTTATTTATTTTAAATGCAGGATTTTAACCTAATTTTCTTAATTCCTTTCCGCCTTTGGTAGATATTAGATATATTTCTTCGGGATGGATTTGTTCTCAAGAGGTTTCAATTATTCATAATATTATTAATCGTTTTAGTTTTTTTTTTAAATATTGTCGATAGTGATGGTATTATATTGGTTATTACTGGCTATAGTATCTATTATAATAAGAATTTCTTTATTAAAATTTTGTACATTTAGCGATATGTTTAATAGGCGGTAAATAATGCTATATAAAACTGCGAGTTACTAATACAATCAGACATTTGATTTTTTTTTTTTTTTTCTGATTGATTTATTTTGTTATCAGTTTTTTTTTATTACATAGTGATTATTATTTTTTTAAACCTTTCTATGTACATTTGTAAACCATTTCCGAAGCTACGAACCCAATGCCTGGCACAGAGCTCATATGCCGGGTATGAGCCGGCAATTCTGTTTGTGGCTTTCACTCTGGTGGCTGTGACTATTTTCCTCACCCAGCTACTCAGATCGTTTTGTACACTTTTCTGTAGCATAATACCGTCGAATGCGTTAATGAAATATGATGGCTACATTTTTTCAGAAACGGAAAAATATTAAAACTGTGCCTGACAGTTAGGATTGATAAATTAATTTCCGCTTCTTTTGGAATTATTTTATTAGAAAACTAGTTTTGAATGCTAAACATTCATCTTCAGTTCTAAAACATACAGAAGTTTCAACACATCAGCACTATGCTGCATGGATATATGCTAAAGTTTTCAAAAATATAAGACAAGAAATATTGGTATCCACCTGAGGAGATCTAACAGAGATCTGAAATAGATTCATATGAAGTGCCAATTAATTCATCAGTCCTTATTTTATTGATCCTTCTATACCATCATGCGTACCTCAAGTGAAAAAATGGCGGAATATCCTTTAGATAACTAAAAAAAAACCGTTAAATCCTTGAATGTTTCAACAAAGTTCCCTTAAGGATGAAAACTAAAAGAACAATGTCGGAATATCCTTCGGATATAAAACCGTTGAATCCTGAACTATTTCTATATATTATCCTTAACAGCGAAAATTAATAATATGTGACCCAAAGATGTCCTTCCGCTATATTAAAATAGAATTTAGCTATATTCAATTATTACTAATGCATATTGATCAAATTTCAACACTTTTCAGTTTTAATATACTTTTAAAGGAGAGTCAACTCTTACTGGAGAATTAACTTTTCCTGTAACATTCACACACATACACACATATATATGTTTAGGTTAATAAAAATATTAAATAATTTTTATATTTCAGATACACGGATGAAATGAAAATGGTGTATAATCCGTTGGTGACATTGACACTTGGAATGGGATTCCTCATTTCTATTGTAAATGTAATACAATTTCTTCTTGTAAGTTAAAAAAAAGAAAAAAAAAAGCATTATAGAATAAAAGTAACGGCACGAATAATTGTTTTTAAATCATTTTAATTTTTTAGGGGAAATCGAAAAGCACTGGGTTCATCTTTAAACTCTTCCAACACTTCATATTTGAAGGGATTGAAGTCTCGTTATTATGTTTTGGTTCTTCATTTATCGAAACAGCAGTAAGTAATGATTGAATAAATATATCCTATGAACTTTAATAGATAAAAATTTAATGTTCTAGGGAAAAGGACTATTAAATTTGAATTTTCCAAAAGATTAACATTGGTTATATTAGCGGAATGAAAAGTGAAAAATTGTGATCTGCCGTCCGTAGTACGTCTAGCGTCTAGTGAAATAACAAAATGTTATTTCACTAGGGTTGGAGTTTGTACTCACAAGCTTTTATTTATGGTTATTTTTCTAAGTATCTGTTGATAAAATACAAATGTTCTCGAGTATTTATAATTGTATCGACAAAGAAACCAATAAGCCTTAAATGATTATGGATTATAATAAAGGTGTCGATTCTGTTAAAAAATCATGCTCTAGTTACACAGTAAAAAAGGGTATTTAGAAGATGGCCGATGGTAATTTTTTATCAGGGTTTGAGTGCGGTAAACATTTGACAATATTATGTGAAGATTGCTTACGTTGTTGGTGAAGGTGGTTCATAATATAATAATTTCTTAATAAGTATAAGCAATATTTATGTAAATAATAATATGTTATATTTGGTTATAATATATATATATATATTATATATATATATTTAGTTTAGTAATATAGCATAATTAATTTGAAAAATGTATTAGAAATTGTTTGTGAATTAATTTTTTTTTTTATCCTAAGTAAATCTTTTTTTATTTATACATCTTTTCACTTTGAAATTAATAAACTTATAATTATTGTAAATAAAATAGGTACGTAAATCGATGTCACTACATCGATAAGGCTTTAAGTCTTTAAACCATAACACAAAAGACTTTAAGCCATCCTATTGTATATACATTTTATATTTTAATTTATCAAGTCTATCCTAAATAGCATAAATGTATTTAAATATATTTATATGAATTGAAAATTTCAAAACATATAATTACATTAATTTTTGTCCATCTGTATACATATTCCCTTTTCTTTTTTTTTACAACATTTAAAGTCTTATCTACTCACAGAGTTCGGATCTCCAGTTTGCTATCTACAGCAGTGACTGGTACAAGGCTGATAATAACTTCAGGAAGGACGCACAGATGATGATGTTAAGGGCAAAGAAAGGTGAGACCCTAACAGCTGTTGTGATGTATCCAGTGAACAGAGAGACACTGATGTCTGTAAGTAAAAATCAGGCATTTTTCTCGTAATACACATAAGTGGCCTTTACACATACGCGCTTTTCCTCAATTCTGGAGCGTGAGGAAAGCGCGCGAGTCAAACCGTCCCGCTTTCCTGTGGGAAAGATTGAATAGACAAAATGTGAGGCCGCGCTTTCCGTACGGAAAGCGTGTCGATTTGATATGTAAACTTTATCTTTATACCCGTTAAATTTGATATTCAATTTCCTTACCAATAATTTTATAAGTGTGAAACATCACTAATTTTTCGACGGCCTTAAGTACTGTGCCAACCCTCTCTTCAGGGACATAGCCCCACCTCCCAGGCCTGGTAGGTGGCAAGGTTTGACCCCCTTAGCGGACGTATTCGCTTAGGGAAGGGGTTCAGGCTTTTTAGACTGACCCATTTTCACACCATAGCCAGCAGAGTGATTCCTCCTCACTCGATCAAGACAACAGGAAGACAATAGTCAACTGAAGCGCCAGGATCTACGAAGCAACAAATCTTAAAATGCTGAGAAGGCAACATAAGATCATTCGATTCTAATTGTTATTATTTGTTGTTTGTTTAAATGAATAAATGGAGGATAAGAAAAAAAAAAAAAAAAAAAAAAAAAAATCAGTTGAATTTCGATCGCCTCCCCCCCCCATCATCTACCTCCAAAAAAAAAAAAAAAAACATCACAGAATTGATTTTTTTTTTTTTTTTTTTTTTATTTTTTTGGAGGTAGATGACGGGGGGGAGAGGCGATCGAAATTTAACTGGTTTTCGTAAAATTTGATATTCAAGTTACGTACCCACATACCAATAATTTTATAAGGGTGAAACATCACTGTATTGATTTTCTTGGGGGAGGGGGAGCCGGGCGAGGGTGAGGGGAATAAGAATTTAACTGATTTTTGACAAATTTGATACTCAAGTTACATACCCACATACCGATAATTTTATAAGGGTGAAACTACTGTACTTATTACTATTTTTTTTGGAATGGGGTGACGTGGGGGGAAGGGGGTCATAAATCAACGAGGGCGAGTGGTAGGGAATCAGAATTTAACTAATTTTCGTGTTCAAGGTTTTCTGCGTGAAAGCCCCGGCTTGTCTATAGACAGTACCCGCTTTCCTAACGCCACACACAGGGCAAAATCACCAATTTAGGTGGTCAAAAGTGAAGTCAAAAGTTTGGAATTTCGGAGTGCTTGACCTATTTATTATTAGTTGGTAGGACGCTTCATACTAATATTTCCCACCATACCCTGTTTACAAATAAATAGTAAATGAGTGAATCATTCCTATTTATACAAGTGCCTAATAAGCAACAGTGCGATTATCTTTATTCGATGGCCATTTATTATGTTTAAGGTGTGTGTAGCGCTAAGCCTTTTTGCTTTTATTTAACGATGGACATTACTGAGGCACGTAAGACATGATATTTCCACACTCGTTATTGCATATACATTACAATCTACCTGTAGAGTTAATTTAGAAAATTATAATGTCCCTATTTAATAACGAGAAACTACGAAGTATATAACCCCCAAGTTACCCCAAGGATTCGTTTGTAGGATTTGTTTCATCAATCCTTCTGTTATGTAAATGTTGCAAAGAATTTTTGCGGTTTTTTGCGTTTCGGGTGATACATAATTTTTTTCAGACACAACACTCCAAATCACGAGGGGAAATTTTTGAAAGAGTAGGCTATGTTTCCCAAAAAAAAACCGCTCAGATTACTTGCTGAAATTTATTTTTACTTCCGCTCATAATAATAATCAAGAAGATGTGGAGATAGGGCCTTTGAAAATTAGAATATCCCATCTTTCCGACAAAATTTTGGAAAGGTGGGACGAATGTCACAGAAAATTGACTTGGATTTTAGTATATAAGTTATACCTACCTACTAGTCAACGCTCAGGATGCCCTGAAAAATGTTTTGAATTTCTAGTGAGAAAATAAAAAAAAGAAATGTCAGCGAGCTATTGAATGTAGACTGTGAAAAATTGACTTTCGCTGCACAGCACGCGCTTTATGTTTCTGGTAAGCCTGGTGCTTCCAAAGTTGTGAAAGAGCCATCTTCTTCTACAAGAAAATTTCACGAATAGCGACTATTGTTGCTTCACAACGAAAATCTGTCAAAAAAAAAATAAATACCGTTAGATTCAGATGTGCTATATTTACTAAAGCACACTACTCCGAACCAACAATTATCCTTATCAAACATAAATCTTGAGAAACCAAATGATGACATGTCAGAGCCAGAGTTATCAGATCAATCTGGATCCTCATATTATGATACAAGTGTAAAGGTAATTAGTTGTTTAATATTCATATTTTTTTTATATTTAGCTACCTGTGATTAATTACGTTTATTAATTATTATAAATTACGCCTAATTTTATTTCTGTAATTGATTTAAATTCTATTTAATGTTTTATTGATTGATTATAAAATAAAATAAAAAATAAATATAATTTAAATATATAAGTATGTTATAATTATTATATATTTTATAATACTATTACTAAATGATTTAAAATACATCTATTAGCAGGTTTACGCCACTCCGAGCCGATAATTAGATTTGTTGTATTATTTTTTCCGTATTCTGGGACTTCAAACGTTAAATGTAAGAAAGTTTTAGATTTTAGCAAGTAAATTTTATTTTTGACCACTTTGCGCTCGCCAATCGTGTCAAAAAATATATTAGATTTTTTAAATTATTTTTTTCCGTGATCTGGGACCCCGAAGGTTAAATATAGGCAAGTTTCAGAGTTTTGTCCACCTAAATCGGTCACATTTTCGACTGTGCGCCGCCTTATCTGAAACCTCAAGTTTTATTGATACCATAGATGCTTGACTTTTGTCCATGGAGCTCATTGCCGATTTCATTAATTTGTACAATTGTACAATTTGTACATTAATCTGTTCTAAGAAAACGACACACAGTTCAACCATGAACTTACATAAAAAATTTTCTAATTTTTCTATGTAATTTTCTATTTTCTATTTTGTCAATTACCATTTGGAATCTACTAATAAACCTTCGTAAATAATCTGCTAGGATTATATTAAATTTTCTTTAAAGTCAATTTAATGGGTGAATTGTAGTTGTAAGTTCGAACCTTTCGAAAGAATCGGCGTATTAGTAAGTTTATGTTTCTTAAGGGGAGGAATTGGTTTTTCTATATAATTACAGCTCCAACTATGGTATTTACAGGTCCAGGTATGTATTTGAAATTGCCATATTTTAATTCTGAAAATTATATCATTAGATGATTTTGCTCTCCTACATTTGACTTAATTTTTTTCAATGTAAAGGCTTTAAACATGTTTTAAATATATTATTGAATATCATTTGGTACTTTTTGTGTTTTCTTGTAGCATTGAGTGACATTAATTTTGGATATCGTTATGTGTTTCTTGGTGCCCCTTTATTAAAATTATTTTTTATTTTCAATAAACCGAGTCAAAATAACTCAGACCCTACTGGCAGAAATATTTTTCTATCACAAAAAAGTTGACTGTATATTCTTGATCTTGGTAGAACTGTTGTTGCTAAATGTAAATTCTGATTCTCCAACCCTGGAGAAAAAAAAATAGATCAATTCAGTGATGTTTGATCCTTATAAAATAGTTGATAAGTGAGTAAGTAACTTGAATATAAAATTTTACAAAAATCAGTTAAATTCTTATTCACCCCCAAAAGAAAAAGAAAAAATCGATTCAGTGATGCTTCACCGTTATCAAATTGTTGGTCTGTAATTATATAACTAGAATATCAAATTGTATGAAAGTTGGTTGAATTCCAATTCTCCCTCAAAAAAAAGAAATCAATTCAGTGATGTTTCACCCCTATAAAATTGTTGGTATGTGGGTATGTAACTTGAATATCAAATTTTACAAAATCGGTTGAATACCAATTTACTCGCCCCCTCCAATAAAAAAGGAATCAATAGTGATGCTTCACCATTTTAAAATTGTTGTTCTGCAGTTATGTAACTAGAATATCAAATTACACGAAAGTCGTTTGAATTCCAATTCCCCCTCAAAGTTTACTTCTCCCCCCCCCCAAAAAAAAGAAATCAATTCAGTGATGTTTCACCCTTATAAAATGATTGATTTGTGGGTATATAACTTCAATATCTAATTTTACGAAAATCAGTTAAATTCTTATTCACCCCCCCCCCTAAAAAAAGAAAAGAAATCGATTCAGTGATGCTTCACTGTGATAAAATTGTTGGTAAATAAAATAAATAAACTTGTAGCACTACAACCCATGAAGGGTCTTGGGTTCGGGACTTAGGGTAAGGATGCACTGTTACAAGGCCAACGGTTGTAAAAAGAGGAGATTTGGCCTAAATCTTGCCCAACCGCCAGGTTTTTCCCCATGGAAGAGGCCTCCCGACCTCGAAATCGAACTACAACCGAAATAACAGAAAATAAATTTTCTGCCTTAGCAGGTCATCAAAGTGGTTTTTCCATCATCTCATGACAAGGTCCATGTTAGTGAGAAGAGTTCCATCCGTATCTCTACATGCTGTGGTATGTGGTTTAAATGGTTTTCTCCCACTGTTTATTATCCTGTAGAAATCCCTGCATTCATTTGCATGTCTGAGCTGCTCTACTTCCTCAAGCTGCTTGCGCTCCCAACTCCTTTTCCTTTATCTATGTACCACCTTTTCTTCTCTTCTACTTTTTCGGTAATATTCCACAGATGTCCTTGTGTATCTCCTTTGGATCATTGATCTATAGGCTTGATTCTTCTTGTCTATGACTTTTCGGCATTCCTCGTCAAACCAGTTGTATCTTCTTTCGCCACTCTTTATTCCTATTGTTGTTTTTGCAGCTTTTCCAATGCTATCTTCGATGACCTTCTACATCTGCTCTATGTCGTTATCATTCATAAGGGCAGAGTTAAATTCTCTATCCAACTTTTGTGCTTATCGTTCCGCTTCCTCAGGTTCCTTAAGTTTTTCGATATTGAATTTTCTGCTTCTTTGGCCTCTTCTTTTTTTCACATTGGATATTCTAGACTTAATTTTTGCTATAATCAGATAGTGATCAGAGTCAGCATTTGCACCTCTGTACGTTCGCACGTCTTGAAGGTCTGACTTATGTCTGGTACTTATTAAGACATCGTCTATCTGAATTATAGTATGCCCATCTGGATGTTCTCCATGTAACGCTATGTACCCTTATGAATGTTCTTGTGCGGAAAAGGGTCCTTCCAACAACTAAGTTCTGAGCTTCGCAAAAATTCACTAGTCGTCGCCCATTATCATTGCTTATTTCATGCAAGCCATGTTTTCCAGTTGTATTGCCATAGTTTTCTTTTCCAACTTTAGCATTAAAGTCTCCTGCAATGATAATAATATCGGCTTTTGGGCATGTGCTCATTGTTCTCTCGAGTAGGTCGTAAAAATCCTCTTTATCTTGTTCCTCAGAGGTTTTCGTTGGTGACTGGCAGCTAATCAGGGTATAGTTAGGGGGTAAATAAACATACTTTAAAAAAAATTTTAAACTAAAACTGATATACTTTTTAGATTCCTCACTAAAAAAAACAAAAAAAAACACGTAGAAACCAAATTTTGTCGAAATCAAAAATTAAATTTTTTATCTCTTAAATTGTGTAGGATTTCAGAAGGCAAAGAGGCTGCCAATATTTAAAAAAACAAATATAATTTGCACTATATCTCATATTTCGCCACAGATTGAAACCAAATTTTAAGGTTATCTAGAAACCTTAAGACTGGTAAAAACGTTTAGCCCAAATCCGGAGGTCGCAGGATTTCTTCTTATTGAGATATCTCAAGTTATATTTGACCTCGGAATATTTTATTGTCATCAGTTATTGTCCACTAAAAGCTGGAGTAATGTTTTATGCATGGTTAAAAAGCCAAAAGTACGCTGATTATTGTGATGCTATTACAATTGTAATCGGTTGAACACAGCAGTTGTTATGGACTTCAGAAATTGTTGATGAAATCTCAACTTCAAACCTTTAACCCCTCGAAAGAAGTAAAAATCAATATTATGATTTTGATAAAATTTCACATATAAGGGTTTCTGGTTCGTAAAATCGAAATTTTATGTTAGTTGTTCATGAAACAAAATTTCCACTGATTTACAGCGGATTACCTTGGAGTTTTGTCTTATTTTTTTTTTAAAGTTTTTGAGCACCCTAAAGCCGGGTAGTATCTTGAGCATAACGAAAGTATTTTAATTTAAAATTACTGCAATTAAGCGTGAAAAAAACATTTCTCTATATTGACTAAGAGCTGAGAAACAAAATAAAACGTGATTTTCATTTTTTATTTTTTTTGTCTCGGATCCAATGCTCATTGGTGACTATAACTCTAATTTTGCACGATTATATGTCCCTACTACCTACACAAAAATCGGCTTTCAAATCTGTGAGTTACAAGTCAAAATATTCCCTTGTGAATCAAACATATGCGGAAATTCGGAAGCAGTTAAATATGTCACAAGCAACCGCCAGGAGATACTTAGGTATTGATATTAGTATCAAATAGGAAAAATAAGAAAACTGGATAAATTGGTCCCTCACAAGTTATCAGAGGCGAATAATAAGTTCATACAACAAAGTTGACAAGGGATAATTTAAAAGAATTTAGTTGGGAAGCATTGTCCCACCCACCACGTTCTCACCTTTCAGATCTTTGGATGAATATCTCCGGCAGAAACGTCTTCTCTGACGTGGATATATATTTCGGTTGGGGGTTTGTAATTTTTTTCTTATTTACTTTTGATTTTCCGTAATTTGTTTACAAGTTAATTCAGATTAGGTGATGAATTAGTTATAATCGGACTGGAATTTTGATAAAGATTGGATTGGTTAAGAATTGTAATTCAGTTCTGATAGTAACTGTCTTAATTCATTTTTTTTTTTTTTTTTTAAATTATAAAAAAAAATTATCACGATTCGAAAGAAGAAAAGAATAGGATGTACCAGGTACATCCTATTCATTTTTGTTTTCTTTTTTTCTTTCTTTCTTTTCTATTTTTTTCTATTTCTATGGTACATCCTATTCTTTTCTTCTGCTGGTATAATTAAAATAAATATATTTTATATATTAAATAAGTTAATACGATATATTTTCCTCTTTACACCAAATAAATTTATTAATATTGTGAACTTTCTTTTTTACAATATGATTATATCCAAGACATGTACATGACAGGGTATAGGTAATGTATTGAGAATTACGGAGAGTTATTTGGTTGATAAAAGATGTTTTAGATAATTTATTTCTTTAAACATTATATAAACCTATAAATTTACATTAAGTTTCGAACAACCCATTATTATTAGTTTAATTATACTTTCTTATCCTGGTACATCCTATTCTTTTCTTCTGCTGGTATAACTTAAATAAATATATTCTATATATTAAATAAGTTAATACGATATATTTTTCTCTTTACACCAAATAAATTTATTAATATTGTGAACTTTCTTTTTGTAAAATAACATCAATGGTCTTTATTTGTTTTTTAGTTCATGCAAATTACATACACTACTTCAACTGTACTGTCAAGACTAACGGAAGAGGATTGAAGGTGTCTATTTGTTAAAGGAGTAGAAGCCAAAACAAAATTCAGAAGTTATTATCATTTATATTAAATGAAATTTAAATTTGATAATTTTTTTCAATAAATAAGTTTTTTTACTAGTTATAATTGATAAAAATCTAATTGTTTATATATAACTACTTTCTTCATGTTCATGTACTGACAGTGTAATTTAAGTGTAATCTAAAAATATTAAAATTTATAAAATTGTGTAATGTATTTTTCTACAAAGGTCCTATATATTATAGTATTTTCTAAAAAATATTTAAAATAGCTTTACATAATATTGTCAGATTATATATTTATATATATATTTATATATATAAATAGACTCGCCTCTAAGCGTGTATTTTTTCCTCTAGCAGTTATTTTGGACCCTCACCTGGTTTCTTCCTCGCCACGTGCTCCGCCCATCTTGGTATATCTTTAAATGTTGACATTTTCATAGTTTTGTGCGATTTCTGAATTTGTTTTTAGTGTTCCTATTCGGTCCTAAAAACCGAACCAAAAATTATAGTAAAAATTTTTCTATCAAATCTCATGTTTCTTGTGTTTTCGAAATTGTCCAGTATTCAGAGGTATATATTAGAACAGGTCTTATTAAGTTGCACTTTGGTGTTGTGTGGAAGCTCTCTTGTGATGTGTTATATTTGCAGCATTTACCCTTCAATATATTTCTTGCTGTATGTTGTTGTTGGATGTAATCTGAGTTTTCAAATAAATGAATACATTGACACAATGAAATGTAAAACCTCTGATTTCTATCTGAGTGTCCTGTCGATCCCCCTTGCGGGCCAGCTTTCATATATTTATGTAGCAAGGTGTTACTCGATTCATCGAGTAGTTGAAGCGCAACTGGGCACTTTGAAACAGGAATACTTTTAACATATTTAGCCTCTGAGGCATTGCTGTGCATATTGCATTGATAATGTGAACTGGTCATTATGTAATTTAAACCATTAGGAGCCAAAATTATTTTCTGAGCAAAGCGGAATCCGATGAGGATTTATATTGGGATTGTGTTCTTGAAATGGCTTATCTTTGTTGCAAATACTGGGTGGGCCATTGAGACATTCATCTGATATGAGTCCAGCAGGACTTATTTTACTAGCGTAATTAGGGCTATGAGCCCTTCTTTCAAATGGTGGAGATGAAACAATGGGAGGGGACTCTTTCTCTAATAGGTTTGAATTACAGCCAGAACCAATAGCTAATAGAGATGTATGGGCAAAAGATAACTCAGGAGTGGGATTCATGAAATCTTCATAAATCGCGCAACCTTCATAGTAGGTACGCTTTATTGCTTTCTTAGGTTCCTCATCAAATTCATTTGGGAATACAGATGGACAATTATTGAGAAGTACCAACTCCGAAATCTCATCCCATTTAGACCTAACTAAGCGAAAATGTGGATTAAGCTGAGAGAATGTCCCTTTAAATAATTCAAGCTTACTTTCATCATAGAGACCAGAGCGACCTAGAGGAGTGATCTTATTAACTTCTTCAACCGCCTGATGGAGATCCCGCCTAAGTAAATTAATTGAACTAGTAAAATCCATTCCAGAATTGATATTTACTGCAACTAAACAATGGATTCTAAATGGTGCTGGCCAGAAAATCTAAAACATAAGAAAGGAATGACGAGAGGGGGGCGGAATGTAAGTTACAAACAACGGTTAATAAATGACAATATTTCAAAAACCTTTTAAAATCTGTAAAAATTCGCAGTAAATAACATATGATAACCTTAATACAGAAAAGACGCTATAAATAATTGAAATAATACGTACCAATAAATTTAATTTTGCAATAAATAACTTATAATATAATAATAAACAACGAATGGTACAATTTAATAAATAAGAACTAGTATTAGGTATAATTCCTTATCGCAATAAACAAAACGCTGCCTGCAGACGGCAAGAAGAATTAGGTATTGAAGGAATTAGGAATTAGGTATACTAACAGGAGGACCATGCAATTATTTTTTCTTAACAATATCCGAGGCGGACTGGACCAAATGTAGTGGCGGCTAGGGGTTCTTGTGAACTCAGCCGAAACCGTCCACTTTTGTGAAGCTGGTGGCTCAATATAATAAATATAGTTAAATAAACATTTTACCTATAACTTTATTTCATATTTAACAAGGTTAGTCCTATAAATAAATAAGGCTTATAAATAATTATGATATTCAGCAATTATAAATAATTTAGCATTACATACAATTATAACCTTTCATTTTATAACCAATAAACATTAATAAATTACCAAGTTTAAAGTAAAAATTTTAAAAGTTAGATATTTCATAAGATATAGATACGGATTAAATAACTAGTGAGTTGTAGTTTACTAGTGTTGAACTGATCCACTACATAATACTCTACTTGGAGAAACGTCGAACTTGAAATAGTAACTAGTACAACCATTTATTAACGTGGCTCAACTGGGTTGATGTACTGGTCGATGTGACAGAGAATCAAAAGAAAGTAAGAGAAGTCTTGATAGAAAGTTACGTGCAAGCAGTTCAGATATAATCAAGAGATGCAATGGTACCAAGGAAGGATAGGCCTGAACTTCCATCAAACAGTTAACGTATATTCGTCTTACAGCCTGTTATGACTTATCTTTAAAATATCTGGTACTAAATAAAGAAAAAGAAAGAAACAATGAAACCGGGAACATCCTGTTCCAAAGGAACAGTAAATCGGCAGGAGTTCTCATTGACATGAAGCGCACTCTAGAATCCCTTCACCCGTCCCGCTAGAATCAGAAGAGGAAATTAGAGAATGGGGAGAAGAATGATTAATTGAAACCAGTATCTAGACTTCCGTACAATAGAGGAAGTAGCGGAGACTCTACCAAATTTATTGTCAGAAAAAAGAATGGTTACCTATTCGCCCTATCCATTCAGGATATGGTGGAACACAGATGGCAGATATTTCTGTAAATAAA
This sequence comes from Euschistus heros, assembly GCA_003667255.2. Taxonomy (NCBI): domain Eukaryota; kingdom Metazoa; phylum Arthropoda; class Insecta; order Hemiptera; family Pentatomidae; genus Euschistus; species Euschistus heros. The sequence continues at coordinate 414,348 of RCWM02000287.1, read as the reverse complement.
ATTTTCCTTTCCACGTGGAAAGGAAAAAAGACTAAAGAATAGCTATTGGTGTTGGGTGTTAGGTGAACAAGCGCGGAGGTGTTTGGGTGAGGACAGATCCTCACCTCCAGAGGTGGTTATTTAATATCCACCTGCTCACAGCCTCTTAGATTTACACTAGGTATAATATTCAACCTGTTCATAAGGCATCTTTGAGTTTTCTTCGTGAAATCCATAGAAATAATTAAGATAATTAGGAATATTTTTGAAGTGTATTCTTCTTTGGTACTTTTGGGATGGGGTAAAAAAAGCAATCTTGCGTCGTGTACTGCCCCATACTATTCCCTACCTGAATTCAGCCTACAATTTATCATTTACTAACTATCTTCCCGATGAGCTAGAGACTTGAAAATGGTTCATATCTTAGATGCTAATAACAATGCAATAATAATAAGCGAGTGGGGACCACGCGCGCAGTGTGTAGCCCTTAGGATAATCTTGGAAGTCGACTTTTGACGTCTTCATCCGTCCTGTTTCTTAGGCATACCGTTTTAAACAGCAAGAACCCTGCTGAAACAATTTGTTCGAGCATAGTATAAATCTAGCTAGCACTCTTGATTTTTTTCTAATATTTTAATACGAATTCGGAAATCACCACTTTGAAACGTTTTTTTTTTCTTTTCAAACTGAAACCACTTAATTGAGAAGAGGCCGAAATGAGACCTGTTTTATCCTCATTAAAACGGTATCCCATTGGAAATTGAAGCACATTCCGTCGCAAAGAAGAGTTCTCTCACTCTGATGACGTGAAGAAGAGCGTAGAGAGGGAACAAATTGAATTTTATAGAAGTTGTCCGTTGGCATTATTCGCTCGACTTAAAGTATTGAAATACAACCACTTTAAAACTTTAGGACATTAATGTGCTTGATTGAATGACTTGTCAACCTTTAAGGTCGAATTACTATTTCTGGAGATATTTTATGAAGTATGATCTACGGGCACATAGTATATCACGCCTTTTAATCACACAATCTTCCTTGCACACCGTTGTGTCTGTTCTTTTATCCCAGTCCTGCTGTTGGAGGCCATTATAGCAGCTAAATCGTCGACAAAAGTCGTGGCAGATAAATGCTGTTCCTCGAGCACACCTAGTATTTCATCAAAAACTAGCTTCCATAAGGCTGGGCCATGAACCGATTTTTAGGAGCATCCCCTCTCTATAGAAGCTTCTTTCTCATTAGAACTAGGTAGAGCCACAAGCGTTGGTATCAGAGTATAAGATCACATTCCAGCTATAATATGTAAGTCCTTAAAATGTATTCCAACAATTATTTAATATAGGTCGAAGATTAGTATAAAATAAAATAAAAAGTCAGGTTTAGTTCACGTAAAATTAAAATGCATTCTGAAAGTGTTATATAATTAGGTTAATATGTTAATATGTATATGTTATATTACATATAACATTAATATTTAACATCATTTTAGAAGTTATACAGTTAGGAGGATTTGAGGTTTTTGAGGACGAAGGAACGATAATATAGTGATTAAAAAAGTGTATAAGAACTAAGAAATCAGATGTAATGGTTGCTAAAATAGTCTTCGAGATTATAAATGTTAATAGACTGATTATTTAGTTGTGTTTTTTATTTATTTTTTTTTTACAGGTAGGTACTTTATTAAAATGTAATTGTAATTATATCTTAAAGCCTAAGCAAATATTCACCAGCCAGGAGATATGGAAAAGACTATGAAACGCCTATTAATTAATTCAGAATTCCCTTGTACTTCCTTATTGACAATTACTTATTTACATTCTCATCTACATTCAGTTATTAGGTCATCAATAAAATAAGTTGTCTTGGCCAGTTATAAGAAGGAGCACGCAGCTCTACAATTTTACTTCAGTGAAAGTAGGGGACCAGCCATGAGCAACCAAGAAGCTCTCCAGGACTTAAATATCATTAACAGTCTTAGTGTGAAGTACCTCAAGTTCTTCGGATTATGGAAAGCCATCAACGACTACAGGACGACAGGGAAAATGAACGTGGCGCTAAAATTAAAAACAATCATACCACTATGCTTCGCGGTTCCATATTTTTTATGTCAGTGTCTTAGCTATTTTTCAATTAAAGTCGACCTCCAAAAGTTCACATTTTTAAATATTCATTCATTACCAGGTATACAACTTTGTTGTAGGGTTTTATTGTTTTGGTTCCGAATGGGCAGGCAGTGTAGGCTTTTCAATTTGTTGAGAAAGGATTTTCTTGATATTCCAGAGAGTAAACGGCCGATGGTTGAAGATGTATTGAGAAGAATCAGTAGAATTTCGGATATAAGTTGTACAGTTTCATTGATTGTGAATTTCAGCATTTTGATCTTATATACATTGAATCCTGGTGTATCAGTTGATTATATCCTCTACCACACAGGAGATATGGAAGCTGTAACTACTGGAAGGAAGAAGATCTTGGGAGGTTGGTACCCTCTTCCGATAGATGAGTCTCCATACTACGAAATCATACTTCTCTATGAAGCTGCATATACGGCTTGGACAGCAACACATTTAGCTGTGTATTTTTGTCTATTTTATCAAGTGCTTATTTCCCTTTATGCTCAATTCACGGTTCTTGGGGTTCACGTAAGGACATTAAATGATGATTTCAATAAAATGGAATCCGATTACGATTATTATTCAAGAATATCTAAAGAACTGAAAAAAATATTCAAGAATCATCAGAAATTACTAAGGTATGTTTTAAATTATATATACATTTATGTAAACTTCATTAATTGGGGAAAAACCTGGAGGTTGAACGAGATTTAGGCCATATCTCCTCCTTTGGCCCTGAAACAGTACATCCTTAGCTAAGTACTGATCTCAGGACCTTTCATAGTTTGTTAGTGATACAGGATTTTTTTTTTTTTTAAATGTATCCTTAAGATTAATGAAAAACAAATAATAATATTTATATTACAGATACACGGATGAAATGAAAATTGTTTATAATCCCTTGGTGACTCTCACACTTGGTATGGGAATTCTCCTTTTTATTATAAACGCGATACAGTTTCTCCTAGTAAGTTACATAAAAACATTGTTTCAAACAACACATACCATTTTGATTAAAATATTTTGCATTTTTTCAGGGAAAATCAAGCAGTACAGGGTTCATATTTAAACTTTTCCAAGCATTTATTTTTCAAGGTGTCGAAGTCTCGATGTTCTGTTTTGGTTCTTCGTTTATCGAAACGGCAGTAAGTAATATTTGAATAAATATACCTTATGCAATAATTTGATTAAAACAAATAGGAGTTTCTTATTGTCCGAAATCCTTAATGTTTTAGGAAGAGGGAAAAAAAACTAAGTCAAAGTTAGCAAAACGCATGTAACCAATATTTTTTTTAATTTTTTGTTATGACCCATAAGGGTAGCTCATATCTAATTTTGCAACCCTCATAACCTGTTGAATTTTTAGTAATCGAAAAATCGCGAAATTGTTGCATAATTTTAGTTTTTCACTTATTATTTATAAACTTTGCAATTTTGGCTGGAGGATTATTGACATTATTATAGAACGCTATATTACTATTTAAGCTCAGTTGCAACTTCATAGGGCAACTGGTTGCAGAGAAACAGCTCTCTAAATAACAGTGATTGTAGTATTATTTTAATAATTTTTGAATTATCAAAGTTTTATCATGGTAGTTATTTTATTAAAATACGGTTTACCGAAATCTGCTAGGTAACTGACAGCTGTCTTAAAAAACCTTATTGAACTATTTACTCTGTATAGACTTAAATGGAAGTAAGGCTAACTGAAACCAAATTCTTTAGTTTCGAACAGCCGTATTTGTTTGGTAAAAGAATTTATACATCACGTTTCTGTATTGTATTTTTAAAAAAAATAAAAAATGAGCAAAAATCTAAAAATGGCTAATGATGGATATGATATGAGAAAAAAAAATATATATAACCAATCTGTGCCAAATTTCAACGACAATAACTTCATAGCTCAAGCAAGGTTTAGCAATAATAAATTTTTTATATTTCAATCATATTGTTATCAAAAATGCGATGAATTCCTTTCAATCTTTCAAAAAAGATGGATTCAAGTATTTTTTTTAATCTACCAATAGGTAGTGAGCACCATCCTCAAGAAGAGGTTACAATGTTACTTTTTATCAAAAGCCTTAATTTGATAATAAAATTTTGTTAGCTTCAATTAAATTTTTATTTTAAAAAAGAGATAAAAATCTACCGATATTTCGCAAACTAGAATATTAGTTCACGAACTAAAGTTAATTTTTTTTTTAATTAATCTTCTACCTCCAAAAGGATTTCTTCCCACTCCGCTCACTACTTTCTTGATCACCACCATCTCTTTCGCCAGACCATTATTAGTATTAATTGAACTACGAACTATTTTAAAATATAGTTTAATTCTTATGCTAACTTTTACTACAAATTGAAACAGTCATGAGACATTTTTTAAATTCATTATTATTGTGAACATCATTTTTTCTTAACCCATTTGATCAAAAACTCAATGCCTGTTTAAATATTGTTTGATTAGTAAAATTATTAATTTTAAAATAGAATAAATATCATTCTTTAACTATTATAAATTATTTAAAATCACATTTTGTTAATTGAAGCGGTAAAATAGGTGGTAAACAAATTTTTATTGAGGTTTTTATTACTTCTTATAACTTCTAATGTTATTAAATCCATTAATTTGAAAATTAAAAAAATGTAACTGTTTTCATCAGTTCATGTAAATTTTGACTAAAAGTTATGTAGTAAATTCCTATTATTATATATTACGAATAAAAGATACATATTGGTTTGATATTTATTGATTCATTTATATTTTTTATTATCTATTTATTTTAAATGCAGTGTACTTCATCGCACAGTGGAGCAAATGAAAAAATAAAATAAAATGCAAAATACATTATTCAATGCTGGAGTTCATTTATTTTGTGTTTGAACATTGAAAATTCGAAAATCATAACCTATTTCCTTAACGAAAATAGATTTTTTTTTTTTCAAGTGGAAGGTATTGAAATTTTCCTTTGTAAATTTAATCTACCCTTTTTAATAAATATAATTTCATACTTGCTGTTGTACATTTAAGTGATGAGTATTTTAAAACCTTTATGTACATATCTAGAAGTTACCATTTATTATAGCAGCCACCAAATATAAACCATTAAAAAAAAGAAAACATAATAAACCGAATAACAAAGTTGAAGCGATATTATCGACTCGCCTTAAGTTACCGTTTATTGCATTGATATCAAGATGTATAGGAGAGAATATTGTTATAAATACATCGGCATATTTCTGCAAATTCAGTAGTCATTGTAATTTTCGAAAGTAATTATAAGTAATAGAACATTTTGGTGAAATTTTATTACGTTAAAGAACCTGCCGATCGTATGAGATTATTTCTATAAAATAAAACCTATAAAAATAATTAGTTAATTTGTTATATCATATTATTATATAAATTAATTTTCTATTCAAGTTCATTTTTTATATTATTTGTATTATTCTAAATTTGAATTTTGTTTTTAACAAATGAGTAGTTGTTTGTTGAATATTTTTTTTTATTTTTTTTTTTTTCCCTTTTCATAAGGAAATCGCTGAATAACTAGTTCAAACTGATCTTTGATAACTAAATCAAATCTCTATAAATGATCGAATTTTAGAAATAGCAATAATTTTTTAAGATTTGTTTTAATTTAATTTTTTTTTTTTATGATTTCCAAATTTTTCATGGTCTTTTTTCCCTGAATTAAATTTTTTTCAGGGTAAAATTCCAGTGTAATTTTCCATTGAATGAGACAAACTGTAAGTCAATGAGACAATTAGTTAAAAGATATTGGATGTTTTTCCATTTTTAGCCATTTGACCCCACAGTGCGGCACAACCTGTGTATTTGTTTTTCTTGGAGTTGACATTCAAAACAATAAAGACAATTTTGTATTTAGGTTGAGATTCAAGAAATAGATTCTTTATAAGATTTTGTGGACAAATATATGTACGACAAAAGTTATAATTCCAACGAGGCTTTGTATTCATATATAAATTGTGCACAACGGGAGCTGCAAATATGGATAGACTAGAAATTCGGATTATAAAATATGTCTGATAGAGGTGGATGAAAAAAAAGTTAGATTAAATAAAAAGAAAATAACGTCGTAAAATTACGTCAATTTTTCACAATATGAATATATATATATATATATTTTTTTTTTTTTTTTTACTTTTTTTTTGCCAACATTTAAAGACTTATTTACCCACAGAGCTCGGATCTGCATTTCGCCATCTACAGCAGTGACTGGTACAAAGCTGATATTAAGTTCAGGAAGGACGCACAGATGATGATGTTAAGGGCTCAGAAAGGTGAGACCCTTACAGCCATTGTGATGTACCCAGTGAACAGGGAGACATTGATGACGGTAAGTAAAAATGAGTTATTTATTTTATAACACACATTTACACAAATCCAAAAAAAATATACATACAGTGTTTTAGTCTTTTTGTTGTTTTTTTATGGAAAAGAAATTAGAAAATGGAAAATGAATACATCAGTTATAGTCTGTTAGTAGAATTGTCATTCGGAATAATAATTCTATACAGATATATTGTTCTTTGTCGTGTGACTGGTGTGAGCTTCTTCTTTCTTTAACTATTATGTGCCGTTAAGCTTGGACCCCATGCCGAGCACAGAATCGTTAATGAAGTTTTGAATATGAATATTTCCTGAGTTATAGAGTTTTACGGAAGATAATCTATATTCCGCTATATTCAGATCATGCTCTTACTTTTTACCTATGAGCGTGATCAGAATAGTTTACAATATAGCGGAAAATCTATATACCACTTTTTTGTTTGTTTTTTGTTTGTTTTTTTATTCTGATTCTTTCAATGAAATACAATTTAAAATATATTCAATGTTTCCTCTAAATACAATTCTAAAAGAATCAGATTATATACAGTCAAGGGATATAACCTTGACTGTATATAAATATAAGGTATAAAATAACCAGAAAGAACAATATGTATCAAAATTCTTCAATGAAGGAGCCAACAATTATTGAAATATCACACTTATTATGGCATCACTCCTCTTTATTATTCCTCTATTAAGTTACATGTTTCGGGAAAACTTTGTCCCATCCTCAGACTGAAAACAGTATTTCTTATAATTACACTACTATTCTATTATTAACATCAATCAATACAACTCCTAGATTAATTAGCCCATTACATATCATTATAATTTTACCTTTAACAGTTATTTCTCCATGGTGTTATCACACCGTGTCTGTTCTTTTCATATATCTAAAATAACAATACTTCTACCTAATGGGTACAAGGGTCAATCTCAAAACTATTGTTTATAGTCCATAGTTGGTCAATCTATAATGTTAATTTATTAATTATTCCTGCATACACTGCTCCTATTTTATCTGTGTCTGTTTTGTAGTTAACAATATTATTAATTGTTTTATTGATGTAAATTGCCTCTTTTATTTTTCTACTATGTGTTTTGCTTTCATGTTGAAGTATTTTCCATAGATTGACCAACTATGGACTATAAACAATAGTTTTGAGATTGACCCTTGTACCCATTAGGTAGAAGTATTAATATTTTAGATATGTGAAAGGAACAGACACGGTGTGATAACACCATGGAGAAATAACTGTTAAAGGTAAAATTATAATGATATGTAATGGGCTAATTAATCTAGGAGTTGTATTGATTGATGTTAATAATAGAATAGTAGTGTAATTATAAGAAATACTGTTTTCAGTCTGAGGATGGGACAAAGTTTTCCCGAAACATGTAACTTAATAGAGGAATAATAAAGAGGAGTGATGCCATAATAAGTGTGATATTTCAACAATATGTATGTTGAATACTTTTAAATTAGTAAAGGTTTACTTACAACTACACTTTTCTAAGCTTTGTAGAACTGAAATGAAACTGAAACTGAGACTGAACTGAGAACTGAGAACTGAAATGACCGTGTAAAAGGCCCGTTACACATAGGAAAAACTGACAGTCCGACTGAAACTGAAACAGAACTGAGAACTGAAATGACCGTTAAGCGATAATAGAAATTATAATTACAATTCGAATGGGAATGCATTTTTAGAAAATGATTAGACTCGAACTTCTAATCACAGTGCTAAGAAAAGGTATTGTATAGTTAGAGTTAGGGTTATTTCGGCCATAAAAAAAAAGTTTTATATCATTTATTTCATTTTTATATATTAAAGCCATAAATCTGCATTAATATTTGTGTTATATATTAATGCAGAGTTATGTATATGATTGGGTGCAATCTGATCCTAGGACATCCCATCATTTTCTTCTGCTGTAGACCTTGTGGTAAATATTCCATGTACTAAATGTGCTGAAAATGTAAGATTTCCTCTCAAATAAATTTAATGATCACGAGAAGTTTTCTCTTATAGAATAACATCATTTTTTTAAAATGTTATATTTTTTTTTTTTTTTAGTTCATGCAAGTCACATACACTACCTCAACTGTATTGTCAAGACTAACTGAACAGGATTGAAGGAATCGATGCTGAACAAGAAATCAATTCTGAATTCTCGAAAAAGTCCGAAAATAAAATACAGACTCTTCACATTTATATTAAATGAAATAGACAAATCTGTTAATTTGTCAATAATTAAATAACATGATTGGTAGTGTTTTTAGTTTTATTTTATATTATTTATTTGTTCATGTTGATGTACTGATTCGAAAGTAAATAAATAATTTTAATTATTGTGTAAAATGTATAAATTATAAGTCTTTTATTGAAATTCTTTATATTTGAAAACTATTCACGAATTTTAAACATTTATCATCAGTTCTAAAAAAATACACAAATTTCATAAAATCAGCTCATTTTTACATAGCTACGTCATGTATATAATCGTTAATAAATAAAAGATTTATGAAAACTGAATAATTTAATTTTGGGCTAACATTCAAAACAGAACCCATTATGCCAAACACAAAATAGAAACTTACGGTTTATGCAAACATTCATTGAAATTGAAATTCACAAGTTTAAGATCACTACGAAAACATGTTATTGATATATGTTTAAGATGTGACCAAATTTTACGTCTGTCTAAAGATTAAGATTTTGTATTTTTTTTGTTCTCTTGTAAAATTTTAAAAAATAGATATAATGGGTTATGATTTTAAATAACTCGTATTATCTATAGAGAGTGTAGATATTAATGTTTGTAGATGGTAATGTTAATAATGTTCTTATTGTTTTTACAGCTGCATACAATTTACAAAAATTAAATTTGTGGAAATATGATTACAAATGAAATCCCGTAACCTTTGCAATGTTTATGTACTGAAATAAATATTTGTAAAATTTACACTATTCTTATATACTTTATTGCTTATGTAATATTAGTTATAGATAATAAGTTATATTTCTTTGTTACTAAATTATTTCTTGAATAATTATTGATTGATTGTTATTTTCTTTTTATAGATTGGGTTTGAATATTTTTAGCTCTTTGTTGTTTCAAATTAAAGAGTCAAGTTTATTTTTTATCTATTTTTTTTTCTTATCCTTTCCAGTTATGGAAATCAAACAATCAGGTAATTTTTAGTTTAGAATTTTTTTTTTTTTTGTTAATTTTAGATGTTCAGTTCCATTTATTTCATTAGCAGCCAACAGAAATGACTGGCGGACCTAATTGCAGGAGGCCTTGACTCTCCAAGAGTTGTAGTGTCACAGAAGAAGAAAAATTTAATGTATTCATCAATAATAATAATAATAATAATAAAATTAAAAAAATAGACAGGCTGGGGGATCGCACCTCGGGTTGCCTGTTTACAGATTCTGGACTCTGATCGCTGGAGGATTGGACTTTGTACTACAGTTGCTTGCATAGACAGTTTGGAAATAGATCGCAACCAGTACACACCGCAGTTTAACCGCTCACGTATATTTAGTCTGGATCCAGATCTAGCAAGGTGCGCACCGTCCACTACAGTCAGAGCGAAAACATTGAATAATTGCAATCGTCCCTCGGTTGCATAATCTAAATGGAGGTCACCTGGAAGAAGATGCGGAAATTCGGAGTATTCATTTGTAAAAAATAGAATACTTGAGTTTAGCTGGACTTATATCTATTTATTATTTTTATTAATATAAATATAAATGTTTTATTAATCACCCTTTGTTTAAGTTAATTGATTTTCCTTATCTTGTGGTAAACTTTTTTTAATTTAATAATCTTAAATTAACATCCTTTATAAAGATAAATTTAAATTCAACCGTACCTTTAATTCATAATAAATTATAAATTTATTTTTGTTTAATTAAATATTTTTGATCAAATATGGGTTGTTTGTCTTTTTAATGTGTAAATACATGTCATATAATCGGAAAGATTTATTTTATTTTATTTTTTGTTCAATTTTTTATTTTTTATTTTTTTTTAATAATTATTATACGATGAGGCTGTAGAACCGGCTGGAAAGGGGACAGTGGTAGGCAGCCAATAAAGGTAAGTAAGGCCCAACAGATCCTTCTATACCATCATGCGTACCTCAAGTAATTATATATATTACTGGTCGAAGGTTCTACTGCATTATTCCATAGATTTCGGGAATGGGCTCATGTCTTTCGAGGGTTAGAATAGCATAACAGTGTTTTTTTCTGATCCTGGTGTTAATTACATTTCATTTCAATGATCTTGAATACAGTTAACAGTTAGTTATTAACTTTCAGAAGTTACTTTTTACAGAATTTTTTTTTTTTACTGATAAAAGTATCAATCAATTATACCGAGAGAGCGAACACCTCGTCAGATAATAAAAGCTTTCTTTTTTTCTTTTCAAGTTCTCTTCACTGTCAAAAACTAAGTAAGATATTTAGTTATTTATTTTTTAATAAGGAAATCAGGTCATCTTCCTCAGGAATCAAAGAGGTTTTACTAGGACCCTTCCGGTAGTATCTGTACAATGACCTATGCAGTCACGATTATTCGTAACGCTATGGCTGATTGTGTGGTTGTCACCTGCTTTACTGGTAATCAGGCTGTATCTGCACGATAATATACGCTGCAGAAAGAAAAATTTATAGAACCTAAAATATTCTCAACATAATTTAATTTTTTTATAAATATGGGTAAAGGAAAAGAGGCTACTTGAACATAAATCTGAATAAAAATATAGCTCTGAACTTAAACTTAGCTTTTCTTCTTAGAAAACATATTTGCTGAAATCTGAGTTATTCACTGCATTTACAGTAACAAAAATTCTTTTTAATTTACCATCTTATTACATATCCCTGCAGCAAGTTCCCGCTAGCACGCGCTACTGCCAGTGCCATCAGAAAGCGAGATCTTGCTTCAGGATTCGGTGCGGTGGGCTTACTGGCCTGGAGTTTTATGTTTCTGAAGACGATCCTTTGCGATTAGGGACCGAAACTTCGAAAAAAAACAATAAAACAATAATTTAATCATGAAAAAATTGTTTTAATAAAATACCTTACGCCCAACTATAAAACATAAATAAAAAAATATATATAACATCAAAGTGAACATCAGGAAACTGAAATTCTACGGACACATACGCAGACAACCCGAACACAGACTAAACCATTAGATCCTAAATGCATCAATAAATCTCAAAACAATGGCATTAAGCAAACAAGTGAAGAAAGACCTAGAAAACAAAAATTAAAAAACCCCACGAGAAGCTCTAGACAGAAATGCAAAGGAAAGGTAAAGGCGTAAGAAGACTGAGAGAAAAAATTCAATTTTAAAAATTCTAGATTTTTGTCTTTCATTAACAACTATGAAAAGTTTCTTAAATGTGAGTAGGAGAAAAAATGATTAACATCAATTATTTCATTTAAAAGCAACGATTTACAAAAATCTTTTGAAATATTACCAGAGAAAATGGGGTGTAAATTTAAGCCTTCTCCAAAAAAGTCACTAAAAACATTTTAAAAACAGGTAAACTAATACAAAATGGAATACAATTTATTTATAAAAGGAAAAAAAAATGATTTATAAAAATTGCAAACATAACTCATTTAACCCCGGCACAATCTAAGCGTACCAACATTTGGCTCTTGACATATTTTAACCACATCTCTTCAGAGAACTTTCCATATCAAAAGATGCGATTTGCATCGCTTCAGTCTGGTGTATCCCCACTGTTGACTTCTAGATTGGTATCGCCATTCCTGTCCACAAGGGGAGGGTCATTGTAGTTTGATGAGTCCGATGATGAATCGTATCGCTAACTGGGTCGAATTTCCTTTTTTTTTGTAGCCCTTTCGTCTTGCCACACCTGCACCCTAACCGGTCTCTTACCCCGAGAAAACTTAAGGACGTCTTTTGCCAAGCGGCTTGGTCAACTAATTCTTGTAAAGTGGTCTGGTGATTAGGCTGCACCTAGCTGCTTTTGGTTGACGAGTAGTGGTTCTCTTATTTATGTTAGGGAAGAAGATATGTCTAACGGAGATATTGACCATTTTTTCACCAAGAGAGGATGCCTGTATATACACCAATTCCACCTAAAAAGGATGGCCATTCTCACATGTAACCTAAAAGTCTGAGTGACTATACATATAATATACATAAATACATGTTATGTATGTGTGTATGTTATACTGTATATATCAAATAACCAATCGTATTGTATTATAATGCAAAATTGTTATGACGAAAGTTTCACTGTTACTATACCTATTGTGCTTGTTTACCGAACTGAACTCTACTTAATAAAATGAAAATAAAAGAATAGGTTGTAAGGTGGAGTAAAATCAAATTACAAATTCTACGAATGCTAGTACAAAGAAGACGTTTCTCAACATAAAACCATTTCTTTAACTAACAAGGGGACGTTTGGAGTTGTAACTCACAGATTTGAATACCGATTTTTGTGTGGGTAGTAGGGACCTATAATAGTGCAAAACTAGAGTTATAGCCACCAATGGGCATTAGGAGCCGAGTAAAAAAATAAAATATGAAAATCACGTTTTATTTTTTTTCTCAGCTCTAAGACAAGATAGAGAAATGATTCTTTTACGTTTAATTGTAGTTATGTATGCTATTTTAAATAAAAATATTTTCGTTATGCTCAAAACACTACCTGGCTTTAGAGTGCTCAAAACCTCCAAAAAAATGTCAAAATTCCAAGGATATCCGCTGTAAATCAGTGGAAACTTTTTTTCATGAACAACTGACCTCAAATTTTGAATTAGCGCACCATAAAACCCTTTTATGTGAAATTTTATCAAAATGAAAAAATATTGATTTTTTACCCCTTTCGAGGAGGTTAAAATTTTGAAGTTGAGATTTCATCAACATTTTCTACCGGTCATAACAATCGATTACAACAATAATAGCATCTCTAGAATCTGCATACATTCTGCTTTTTATTCAAGCGTATAAAATTGGATACTCCCGATTTTAGTGGACAAAAACTGATGTGAATGAAAAAATCCAAGGTCAGCTATAACTTGAGATATTTCAATAAGGGGAACTGCGACCTCCGGATTTGGGCTAAACTATGCAGTTTTAGGGCTTCTAGATGACCTTAAAATTTTGTCTTAATCGGTTACGAAATATGTAAGATAGCGCAAATTATATACACTTTTTCAGAAATTGACAGCCACTTGCCTTGGTAAAAAAAAAAAAAAAAATTATTTTTGATTTCTACAAAATTACGTCTCCACTTGTTTTTTGAGATAAGGAATCTGGAAATAATATCAGTTTTTTGTTTAAAAATTTTCCTCACCTATAATATATAAATAAGACGTTTTAAAATGATCTATTTCTATTATTATTTTAGTTTTTACAAAATAAATTTCAAATAAGACCATTTAAAAAAAAAATACATTTTTTTTTAACCAAAACCTGATATTAATTTTAGATTATTCATGAATCTTAGGATTTCTATGCAATTTGAAATAAAAATATGTCATTTTAAAATGCCTTATTTATATAATATAGGTGAGGAAAATTTTTAAACAAAAAACTGATATTATTTCCAGATTCCTGATAACACTGATTTACAGCGGATTTCCTTGGAATTTTGTCATTTTTTTGGAGGTTTTGAGCACTCTAAAGCCGGGTAGTGTTTTGAGCATAACAGAAGTATTTTTATTTAAAATAGCATACATAACTACAATTAAACGTAAAAGAATCATTTCTCTATCTTGACTTAGAGCTGAGAAAAAAATAAAACGTGATTTTCATATTTTATTTTTTTACTCGGCTCCTAATGCCCATTGGCGGCTATAACTCTAGTTTTGCACTATTATAGGTCCCTACTGCCCACACAAAAATCGGCATTCAAATCTGTTACAACTGCAAACGTCCCCTTGTAAGAAGAAATAACTGGAAGCCACGTTTTTTTTTTCTTTCTTAGAAAACTATGTAGGTAAATGTTACAGTTGATAATCTCAAAATAAATCAAAACTTTTCTCGAAATGAAACATAAAAAGGAACTTCAATACTTTTAATGAAATATCAAAAAGTGCGCTTTCGTACGCATAAAACAAAAATGTTTAAATTCTTGCAGTAACCCCCAAAACGTGCAATTTCGTGCAATTGCACGGGAATCCGGTATCTACTTATAACTCCCCAACCTTAAGGCTACGGGTAGTCTGCTCTTCAATACCTTTCCAGGGGGATCTTTAGTTGCTATTTGTTACCCTTTTGAATCGATTAGTTCACTCAATTTGAAGCGACAGAACAATTTACAATTTTTAAGGTAAACAATTTTTATAATTTACCAATTTAAATTATTGTTATTACACATAATTATCTACTTATTTGTTAATAATATTTTTACTAGTTTGTGTTAATTATTTACCTTATTTTCAACCAATTTCGGACCTATTTTGTCTCTATCGAAAGATTTGTTTTATTTCATTAGAAAATAAGTCACAACCCAAAAAAAACATGAGTGGAAGTCTCTTCAGGTCCCAAAGTTTGGAAACAGTGGCTGGGATAAATTAAACGAAACAAGAGACGAAGAAGGTATTGACCCTCATGAATCTGATTTGGGAAAAAATGACTACCTAAGCATAAACGATCACAGGAGGCGGGCTTGTGTCCTCCTTGGTGTTGATGAGAAGCAACCAGAATCAACAGGAAGAGAAGTTGCGGGTTTTCGTTGCCACTATTGTGGACGTAAACTCGACAGAACTACTAGTAAAAAGCAAGGTAGATGTTTTTAAGTGATAACAATTTAAAACTTAATTTTCAATATAGCCTGAAGTTACTGTTTTCGCCTATATTCTAATTGCATGCTAAACTCAGGACTAACTTGTAGGATTTCTAGAAGTCTTGAGTATTTTAAATTGTAGATACACCGATGAAGTGAAACATTCCATGTTAGCAACTAACTAACAATTTGAAGTCTTATTTTATCATGAAATCTTGTAATCCTGTATCTTATATTTATTTGTTTAACCTGTGAACAGAATAATCAGATACCTTAATATAGTTAATAAAATGGTTAAAATAGTTATTAGGATTGTTAATGTATATTTGGTTTATTAAACTTGAATTCTTTCTAAACAATATATGGGTTTTACCTAAAAGTAATTTTATTCATTCAAAATTAAATCACATCTATGATTAATAACCCATAATATCAAGTTGACAATTAATCAATAATTAATAGAGAAATATAAATATAAACATGAAATATATTGAAAAGACATTTATAGAAATATCAAGTATCTGATTCAAATAGAAAAAAAAAAATTGAAAACTTAAATAAATTTAAAAAAAACAATAGATCATGGATATTTCTATCTATAATCTACCTTTTTTCCCAATTGGCATTTTAAAATTTACTCAAAATTAAAATTAAAATTATTTAATTAAATTAAATTACCAATCAATGGTTATTCGAAATAAACATAGTCGACAGGAAATAGTGTTTCAAACGTGACATTTGTCATTGAATATAGCTCTTAAACGACAAATGTTTTAAAACTAAAAATATCTTCTATTAAATTTCAGATCAGTAAATTGTCGTTAAATTTTTGACCCGAGCAGCACGAACAGAGCTACAGTGTGACAAAAAAGTCCCACTTAAAAAATATAGGCAAAACGTGACAAATATTATATAACAAAAAACATTAACAATTAAATTTAAACACAAACAGAGCTAGAATTGTTACAATTTCGATCGGAAAAAGTTACACATTTTATGTTAAAAAAAAATATTACAATGTGTTTTTTTTTCATTTAAACCAATATAACTCCTAAACAGTAGGTCCTAGTGACATATCTTATAAAACAGAAAATATTCTACATCAAATTTCTATTTAGGAAACTGTCATCAAAGTTTCAATCCAAGGAACACGAACAGAGCTAGAGACTGTCAAATGCCGCAACACTTAAAAAACGTAAGCAAAAAGTGATTTTTTTCATTCGAACCAATATAGCTCATAAACAGTGTGCTTTCGCAACAAATTTTATATAACAAAAAATATTCTCCATTGAATTTCTCATACTGACAGGGTTAAATTTACTGAGGGTGCCGAAACAATGTGAAAAAAACGTTACACTAAGGAAGTATAGACCCCCAGCCTAAAGGTACATCAACGACAAAAAATTGTATATTTAGCTTATGCAAAATTGAAATACGTATGTATGTACAGTAATGTATGAGAATTTAAAATAATTTTAAAACATATTCAGTTCTGAAGGTTATTTAGAATAATAAAATATAGGAAACATAACAGAGTGATTAAAATAGTGTTCTGTTAAATTAAGATATAATTGCTATAATCACTTTACTAGGGTAAAGTGATTATAGTAAAAATAGATTTTGGGTTTGCAAAATTTAATTAACTGATTGTGTAGATATTTTTTTTTTATCGATATTTTATGACAACATAATAATAGTATTGTTAAGCCTAAGTAAACATTCACGAGCAGGGATATATGGAAAAAGCCTTCGCAATCCAATAATTAATTGACATCCCTCTTGTACTTCCTTATTGACAATAACTTATTTACATTCTCATCTACATTCCGTTATTAGGTAATCAATAATATAAGTTCACTTGTCTGGTTATATAGTGGGAACCCGGAGCTCCACGATTTTAGTTCAGTCGAGTCAGGGGGCCAGCCATGAGCAACCGAGAAGCAATTGTGGATTCAGATATCATTGGCGGTCTTAGTGTAAGATATCTCAAGTTCTTCGGGATATGGAAGGCCATCAACGACTACAGGACGACAGGAAAAAGGAACAATGCAATCAAATTAATAGTACTAATAACGTTCTTCTTCATCGTCCCATATTTTTTATGCCAGTGTGTCAGCTATTTTTCAGTTAAAATTGACCTTCAAAAAATTACATTTTTGAATATACACTTATTACCAGGTATACAACTTTGCTGTAGAGTTTTAGTTTTTTGGCTCCAAATGGAAAAACAGTGTAGGCTATATAGTTTATTGAAGAAGGATTTTCTCGATATTCCAGAGGCTAAACGGCCGATGGTTGAAGATGTTTTAAAAAATATCAGTAAAATTTCGGATATAGGCTGCACACTTTCGTTGATTGTAACTACCAGTATCTTCATTCAATATATATTCAACCCGGACATATCAATTGATTATATCCTCTACCACACAGGTGACATGGAAGCAATCACTACAGGAAGAAAGAAGCTCTTGGGAGGTTGGTACCCCCTTCCGATGAATGAGTCTCCTTACTATGAAATTATTTATGTATATGAAGCAGCATTCATTTTTTTGACGACATCGCATCTCCCTGTGTATTTTTGCCTTTTTTTTCAAGTGCTTATGTCCCTTTATGCCCAATTCACTGTTCTTGGGATTCATATAAAGACATTAAATACTGATTGCAATCAAATTAACTCTAATGGAAATTATAATTCAAGGACCTCTCAAGAACTGAAAAAAATTTTCAGAGATCATCAAAAATTAATTAGGTGGGATTTATATTATATATATTTATATAAAATTAAAATTAATAAACAAATTATAACAGATTCATGTATTGCAGATACACAGATGAAATGAAAGTTGTATACAATCCGTTAGTGACGCTGACACTTGGAATGGGATTCCTTTTTTATCTTACTGCTGCGATACCGTTTCTTCTAGTAAGGTTCTTTAAAAAGTTTTATTATATAACTGTGTTACCTGTAAATAGTACGTTAAGTGCAAAAATCGCATTAAAAAAAAAATGCAATTGAAAGTTTTGAATCTTTTTCCAAAAACGACTAGTTAAAATCTCAGTTTTAAGACTTCAAACTTTTGATAATTTTTTTAATCTATATGACAGTTCTGTTTTCTTTTGATGGTAGTTAATATCTACCTTTAAAAAAAAAAAAAAAAAATTGAAAAATGTATGTGCTAAACAAAAATTATATTTAATTGTTAGGTGAAAAACATGTTAAGTGGTAATTTATTAAAGGAGACTTGATGGCCGAATAAGTTGGAGAGAGGGTCTCAGCGGTACAGAAGGTGTTTGGTTCGAACCTCACTTGGGCAGGTTAAAATTTATTTTGTGGCGGCCCCACAAATAGTACATATGGTCGTTAAGATGTTAAGTACCAATAAACAAACAACAAACAGCTTTACAAATAATCTACTGCTTGAGCTCACAATGCAATAAGATCAATTAATAGCTTCTCCAGGGAAGTTCCTAACGACAAATGTTATATAAAAAATTATATTTTCTATTGAATTTCTGATAAGGTCACGTAATGATTTACGAGTTACTTTTTTAAGGGTAGAAAAACGTTCCAAAAAAACTATTGAACCCCCAGCCAAAAGAGATATCCATATTATAAAATGAAAAGTAGTTTCTCTAGTAGTGAAAATCGTAGTACTGATTATTAAAAGTTTGTACTAAGTAATTAAAAAAAAACAAAAAAACTTGCTTACATTGCAGTAATTCGCCAAACTGAATGTTTGTGTAAAATGGGGCGTGTGCACTTGACTCATCTTTCACTGGTAGAACTTCAATTTTGAGTTCCAACCGATTATTCACAAAGGAGTATTCATCTTTGTAATAACTTATATATATATATATATATATATATATATATATATATATATATATATGCATATATTTTTTGTATGTATATTGTATATATATGCATATATTTTTTGTATATGTATATATATATATATATATATATATATATATATATATATATATATATATATATATATACAAAAATTAGCTTTCTGGTGATGCCCACAATCCAAAATTACACTTAACATACTATTTCTAAGTGCCACAGATTTAAAAACATGAATTAATGAGATTAAATTATTTTTCATTTTTTAGGGGAAAGCGAACAACGTAAGGTTCATTATAAAATTCTTGCAAGCCCTTTTATTTCAAGGGCTCGAGGTCTCAATGTTCTGTTATGGTTCATCATTTCTGGAAACGGCAGTAAGTGATATTTATATATATATCTTATACAAGTAAGTCACAATTACCAAAAATATCCAAATCTGTTAAGTAAAGAAACATACAAATGAATGCTTTACTTAAATATTTTTGACTATCTAAATACACAGAGTGTAGTTAAGTGGAACGATTTTTGATTTGATTTGACAACATAACATTGAAGTCGATTTTTTTTTCCGGACAATCAGAGGAACTAAAAATACTAGTTCCATTTTTTCAGCAATGTGTAGGAAATGGTCCCCTGAACAAGAACAAATAAAGTCACTCCAAATCACAGTGCCACTTGGGAGGGGGGGGGGGGAGTTTTAAATGTTCCATTTTTAGGTTTTTCTCTTATAACTCGGAAACGGTGCGTTGCAATTGAAAAATATATTTGAAGATTATTGAATTTGCTACAAGTTTGGTCATATACATGTTTACGAAAAAAAGGACCGTTTTCGTGCTACCGGCTCCGGAAAAGTTGTAATTTTCGAAATATTTGTTTTTCACTCCTGTTTTTTGTGTATTTTTGTCTTCTAGATCCTCACTCGTTCATTTTAGGATAAAGTCGCCTAGGTAAAAGTTGAACAACATTAAATTCCATATAAGAATATGTATCATATGTTTATTTATATTAAACACGTTGCAACTTACATAAAGATGTAAATAAAATTAAAGATTCAACGAAAAATCATTATTTCCCAATTAAATTTTGATGATTCTTTCCATGGAAACATAAACTGCTGAAATTTATACAACTGCTAAATTACCTAAATTACGCTCTGCGTGGTGATAATACTTAGCGGAAAATGGCGTAGTCGGGTGCGTTTTTAAAAATCAAACCCTTCATCAAGCATTTCTATGCGAAAACACGTATAACTCCGAAATTATTAGTTCGATCCATAACTTATTTTTTCTATCTAAAAGCTAGTTAAATTTATTATTAGACCCTACATACGAGATTTTGAACAAGTTCCGTATAATACATATGCCTGGCCGCTAAAAAATCTGATCTGTTGTGAAATCCAAGTTTTTGGCCACATTCTTCCCTATATGACGACTTTCCTCTAAAATGAACGAGTGAGGATCTAGAAGTCAAAAATATGCAAAGAACATGAGTGAAATACAATTTGTTCAGGGGACCATCCCCTACACATTCCAGAAAAATTGAAACTAGTATTTTTAGTACCTCTGATTTTCCTATTTTGACTGGACTATATATCTGTTCAGAGCGAGTGATATTTCGAGTGATTATATTTTTTTTTTATTCCCTTGAGGCATATTCATACGAAACATAACCTAATTTGCGTAAGTTTCAGATCTTCCCCGAAGTCCCCTCAGAGCTATTGAATGAAAAACTATGATTTTTTGAAAATTCATAAAACGTTTAGGGTTTTCATAATACAATTAATTTATCATCATTTCGAAAAATAAACTAAATTTTCAAATCTTTGGCATTTTTCTGTTTTGATTACATAAATTTTATTTTTTTTTAATGCAAAAACAATAAATCTAATATCTTGGTACTCACCAAGACGAAATGAAAAGGTCTTTTAAAAAATATCAGAACCTAGAGGAGACTGAATACAAATATGGTAAATGCCTAGGAAAAAAGATTGAATTTAAAGATCTAGTAGGTCGGTTAAAACCTAAAATAATAAAAAATAAAATTTATTGGAAATATTTATCTGTCATTTAAATAAAATAAATTTCATTTATTTTCTTATATATATATTATTGCTACATAGATTATATTTTTTTTTAATTATATATATTTATATACGCGGTTCTCGAGTTTCAGTCAATAAAGTAACAACTAAATTATCATGACGTATCGAGACAATATTGTTATAATCATGCGCTGCGCAGGTTACAATATAATTAGGTATATAGCTTAAACAGGTTATTTAAAGAATAGAGTTACAATCATTGTAAATATATAAAATAAATAAGTGAAATTTTCTAACTTAATATAATTCAAAAGTATGGAGGATATATAACTGTAGGTTTATAACTAAAAATCCTTAAGAAAAAGACCAAACGGTTCTCACCTCGAAATACAGCCAAAGAAAACCTTCTTTCGAATTTGGTTTTCGAAAAATTATTCAACACTAACAAAATAATTTTAAACGAAACATTAAAGAAACGGTAACTATAAAAAAAAAAATATAAAATCGCGCAATAAACGTAAAATCGGACGTCCTATATCTCAATACATGTAACCTTGAACTTTATCGTATATTTGCAAGGGATTAGATACGAAAGGTTAGGTCTGCGGCATTTTTCTTTATATCTGATCTAGTTTCACTTTTTTTTTTTAAATTATTTTATTTATTTTTTTTACGCTGATGCGTACTCACCCTGTATATAATACATTTTGGAAAGAACCATTTATACATTAAAATAATTTTGCAGCAAAAGAAAATTCCTTTACCTGTAAAAACCCGTGAATATCAGGCAAAGTCCATCTAATCATCTAGCCCTCGCAAATCTTTTACCCTTCTACTCCTTACCATTTCCATCCTTGAAGTTTCCATTCCTGTACACTACAGTTACTGTTAGTTAGTTCGGCCTGTACATGTTTATGTGGCTTATGTAGATATATCGTGAGTACCATTGTAAGTAAATTCACCCTCCATATTTTTTAATTATATACAGTAAGATATTTTTAAATATGTATTTTATATATTTATATTGTTAACGTTATTATTTAAATTAAATGTATATTTTATATAATTGTATATTAACATGTTTTGATTACTATAGAGCATGATTATGAAAACAATATAATCTCAAAACGTCACAATATGTATATAGTTGTTACTTTATTGACTGAACGTCAAGAACCGTATTCAGCATCTAATATTAACAGTCAAGAATATATATCCATATATATTATTTTTTTATGACATTTAAAGCCTTTTCTACCTACAGAGCTCAGATCTACAGTTCGCGTTGTATAGCACTGATTGGTACAAGGCTGATACTAAGTTCAGGAAGGACGCGCAGATGATGATGTTAAGGGCTAAGAGAGGAGAGACTCTTACAGCCGTTGTGATGTATCCTGTGAACAGAGAGACATTGATGTCTGTAAGTAAAGAAGTGGTATTATCTTAAAATATTCCCACATAAACATTGATATAAATATAGATTTAAATATTTTTAAAATTGTTATTACATGTTATTTATTGTTAGATTTTTTGCAGGATTAGGGACGGAAGTTCAAGTCCCTTATTTAATTTTTTTTCAGGAAATATAAACCCGTTTTCTCATCTTTCCAGCTGTATTTATAATTAATTTTATATAATAAAGCTTTATTGGCAACATATTTTTGACAAAAGCCTCTCCCTTAGGAGATAAAATGGAGTTCAGCTCCAAAATAATTTTACAGAATAGAAACTGACAATGTAACAATATAAAATAAAATATACAATATTTATTATAAACCACAAAAACAAAACAAAACTTTTTTTTTCTTTTTAAGGATTATTTACGATTTTAAACCAACAGCCCCTGCTCCTGAACACTTTCATCCAGTTAGTTCCCACTCATGGAATATATTTTCATCCCTTCACCTCATGTACTGTCTTCTTCTTCTCAATAGACCGATCGGTGTCCACTATGGACTAGTCTAGGTGTCTAGCTCATCTTGTGCATTTTAAATAAAACGGTTTTATTTGTTTGACTTTATATCTATATTCACACCTGTCAATTATAATTAGACAACCAGTGAATCTGTTGTGAGAAAGAAAATGAAAGGCATGAGGGGGAGCAGAACCTCCAGCATTTATTTTGGTTTATTTTTTATTATAGTCTAGGGAGTCTCTTATCCAGCTCCTTTCTAGCTTTCTCAGGGTGTTTTGGGAATATGTGTTGTGGCCATGTCGTTATTATATTAGAATGTGCATGTAATTAATTTGGGATCGTTTGTAGTAAGTTCGTTTTTGTTCTATATTCATTAACAGTTGGCATGCATGGGTCACTATATAATGTTATCTTCTGCTTGGTTTTTTTTTTTAAATACTTTATTAATATTAAATATATCCCTAAGGATGTCATATCCCCATCTATTAATTTCTTACCCATTAACTTTATTGGATTCTCACCCAATACGTGTAAACCAATTCAATGTTAGTGGCTTTTAGGAAATAGAATATTTATTATGATTAATGTATATACTTTGTTTATTATACTGCTATAGATATTTAATGATAAGGATGAACTTTATCTCTATGTAAGGGTCAACACCCTATTTACAAAGTTATAATTATTACCAACTTGGTTGGTTTGGGCCAGGTCTCGTTTGTTTTTATCAGGTTCAATATTATCTCATCAAAGGGGCTCTTCCTAAATCGCCTCTGTGTCTCAACGTCAGCCGTCTATCAAACGGCCTATCCACTCTCCTCCGAAAGAATCCTCCGCTAAAACTCCCCTCTTCGCTTCCAGGGATATCCTCATAAACACCCTTACCTCTACCATCTCACCTTTGCCTTCGTTTGTCTGAATGCTTTGAACAAACTTTCTCTGCCTCCAGGAAATATTTGTCAAACCCAATATTATCAGGTATAGGCGGCAGCTGTTCCGAAGGTTTGCCTACTGCTACCTGGCTCAAACTTGACGGATTTAGGGCTTCACCCTTATACTCAAGACTTCATAGAGTGCCGCCCCTCTTTCATCTCGCCGTCTTATGATTAATTATTAATAAAAATTTATATCGCGTACCCATAATACGTTGCAGTTCCTTACGTACCAGGGTGCTTTTGTGATTGCCCTGAATGTTTTTTTGTTTTTTTTTCAGTAAGATTTAGAGTTTGTTAGTATGTATCTTTTTAGCTGTTCAGTATATCTGCGAAGCGTATGTCCAAATCGGCTTCAATAAGTAAGCATAAGTGTTCATTTTTGTTTAAGTTGTAGAGTTGAACGTTTGGAGAGCAGTGAATACAAAAGTCTTAGTCTTTAATTAAGAGTTTTCCTTTTTTTCTTGTTATGTTGACCCCATGTCATTCTTTAGTCGAACGTCAGACCAAGGTACTGTACAGTATCTGTTTAAGGAATTGGTGTGTTGTCAAGAAACACTGGTGGGCATGGTTTACGTCGAAGAGTAAAAGTAATATTTAACAATTTTTCGAAATTTATACTGAATTTAAAGATATCAATACGTTCACTGCGGGCCCGGTAGATGATTTTTCCAGCCCATTGCAGGTGATATATTATGTTTTTTTTTTCTGATTCACCCGCCCTTGGATGGATATGAGGAGTGACGTGAGTATTCACGTCATCCTCAGACAATCAGTTAAGCCAGTCATGTAATTTTGACAAATAATGCTGTAGAGTACGTGAAGCATGAATTGGATTTTTATCTCGTGTACAAAATTGCTTTGTCGTCTGCTTATGTTCCTGGAAGAAATGTCAGTGGTAATTGGAATGTTGGAGCATTGGGCCTTGTGGTACTCCTGCAAACTTAATAGAAGAAAGCTCTGAGCCTTGACGGACAAAGAAAGATCAATTAGAAAGAAAGGATTGCAAAATACGATATCACGTCGCAGGGAGTATTGTTTTTAGTTTAAAGAAATTCCTTTTCCAAGCCAGACTCTGTTAAAAGCTTGAGCAACATCCAGAAACACTCCATTTGCATACAATTTGTGCTATAGTGCCGTGCATATGTAGTCAGAAACTCTGCGTAATTGGTGTATGGAATGCTATGTTCTAAATCAAAATTGATGGTCTGGTATTACGTTCAGGTTTGTTGGTATATCAGAGTCTTGAGTATAATAAATGCTTTAAAATTTTGGCACAGACAGGAAGTAAGCTGATAGGTCGGTATAATAATATTGAAATATGTGCGTATTTCTACTGTATCAGTCCTTATTATTGCGTTGTAAGGAGTAGTTATAAACACTAGAGCTTTCCTAGGCATTTGCTGGAGTACCATAGCCAGGAGCTTTTTTCCGGCAACTTTTTGACTTGTTCGGCCACTTTAGCTAAGGTGAAGGGAGGTGAGGGTAATGTCAGCTGAAGGAGAACAATTAAAGTTCTGTGTATAGTATTGTCATGTTCAACGTTCCTCCGGTAACGAAAAAGTCTAGTAAGTCTGGTATTTTTTGTCTGGAAGTTGGCCAGCCAATAAGTAGATGATTTAGGTGATATTGTATACAATGAAAGCTCATGAAGAGCACATTTCAGGTTACTTCCTTGTGAAAATTGTACATTCCAATTATTTATTAGATGATGGTATTCATCTTTAATTTGAGTTGGCCCAAAAATATAAATTTGTGACCTATTTTTCATACACCCCTGTCTTTCCTATGTTAAGTTTCGCTCATGTTTTTCAACCCAAAAAAAAAAAAAAAAAAATACATTTTTGTACAAGAAGGTGATGTAGTCAAAAATAAGGTTTAACTACCAGATGGTCGTGTTCATCAATAGAAGGCCTACCAAACGCCAACTAATCTTTGAGGAAAAACGCCATTAATAACCATTGTTTATAATCCCATAAAAAGATTGAAGAATTATCATTGTTTAGTTAGCAAACCCTTATCCTAACAAATTTCCATATTTTCCTTTACTACAAAGGGAACGATATAATCCCTTTACAATAAAGGGAACATAGCAAACCCTTATCTAAACCAAATTAATATTCAAAACCTGCATTATTTTTGCACCAACCTAAATATATAGAAATATGAAAACAATACGTTTTTTTTATTTAAAAACAAAATATTTTTTTTTTAGTTCATGCAAATCACATACACCGCCTCAACTGTATTGGCAAGTCTGACGGTACAGGATTAAAGGTTTCTAGTTGATGAAGAAGTGGAAGAGAAAGAATAACACAGGAGCTCTTCTCTTTTATATTACATCAAATGGACAAATCTGTGTTTTTTTTTGTCAATAAAATTTGTATTACATGACCTTATATTTAGTTTAATTTTATATAATTTATTTATTTACTTATGTTAAATAAATCCTATTTTGTTCCACAGCTTGGCTGTTATTCAATACTTAATCTTTACAAATATAAATCCTTTCACTAATTAGGTTATTTTGCCTCTATTTATTGATGCCAGATTATTTTTTATTATTAACCGTGCAACCATTTCTACTATAATCATTGGCAATTAGAGGATGAATAACGATTAATATTTGTAAATATATTTTGGTTATTGTTATAATTTTATAAATATAAAACTATTGTTAATTTATAATTTATCTGTATATAACACAATTTATATTATTCACTAATTACGGGCTGTTTATAATATATGATTACTTAAGGGATATGGAAAGACTGACCTCCCAATATTTAACTTGTCCGTAGTTTTCTCCATCTTCTGCGACGGTTCATAATCGTTTCAGCATCGACTTCTTCATCATCCCTTCGAAACAGAGCATTTTCCAAGAGAGTGTTTTCCAAGGCATTCCTAAACCAATCATTTCCCTTATTTCCTTCCACAATCAAAATGCAAAACTGATGACAAAAATGATTTGTTCTCTTATATTCACTCATTTTGATTATTGTAGGGGGGGGGGGGTCTCTCAGAATCTCAGGATGCAAGATTGGAGAAGATTATGAAATGTTATATATATGTATATATTGTTAGTCATAATCTAAAACCTACTACCAAATTGAAAGTATGTAATTTACGCACCCACTGTGACCCCGAGGCAATGATAAAGCGCACCACCAGTGCGAAGCGGACATACAGATTGTTCCCTCATATTCAACCCTGGATGGGCAGGAAGCTTCGATAGGTTAAATAAAGGAAGGAAAGAAAGAATAGTAATTAAAAAATAATACTAAAATTGAGATAAAAGTATTAAATATGAAAACGAAAATAAAAGTTCTTTAACCGCCTACTCAACATCCAGATCTACGAAAACTGTCAATAGCCACCACTTTATTGTTAAATAAAATATGAACAGTTTATTTACATAAAATGTTATTGTTTTGTAAAAAATTGATTTTAAATTTTATGTTACTTATTAATATTTTTTTTAATGTTATTTTTATTTTTATTTTTATTTTTTTTTTACTATACATGTTTGCTGAATACTGAGATTTTCACTGTCCCTGAAGCAACAATTTTTTTTCACAATGTTATAGTACAAAATAAATGCAGTGATGCAGCATGAAACCGTATTAAACCATTTAAATAAAATAAATAAGACGAAATTAAATTATAATAGAAAGAAATAATAATAATGTATAATGACTCGAATTTCTCTAACACCTCTCAATAATTCCAAGTGCTGTATACATAGAAGAGGTGTGTTGAATTCCATATTGGAAGTGAGTTGAACGCCACCAAAAAATTCTACAAAAAATAACTAACTACTGAAAATGGTAACTATTTTAGTTAAAAAAATAATACAAGTGTTGTTAACAGCTAAATATGTTTAGTTCTTTTGTATTTATGTTGATAGGTTTTAGAAATTACTTATTGCATCAACAAGTGTATTCAAGTCTAGGCATGAGTTATGGAATTAATTATAAATTATAAATTATTATTATTATGAATTATTATTATTATGAATTATTATTATTATGAATTATTATTATTATAAATTATTATTATCATAAATTATTGTTATAATAAATGATTGTTATTATAAATTATTATTATTATTGTAATTATGTATTAACTTTGAGAAATCACTTATTGCATTAACAAGTGTATCTAGGCATGAGTTATAGACTGTATTGGTAAATTTAAAAATGAAATCTGTCATGTAACTAATATTGAAATCTATATGCATTTTAGATATTGTCGTATTATATTATATATGCCTACCACTAGCAGGCATTTATTCTAAAATATACGTACCTTCCTTCCCCTCTCCATAATTTTTAACATTGTCATAGAGGTCGAATAACTTGCGATTTTGTTACATATTAAGATGTTTATAATGTACTGAATTTATAATTTAGTTTTTTATACCGACCGTTTGTGAGTTAAAAAAACCTGCTGACTGGATTTTTTTTTTTTTTAAATTAATATATATTGAAATGATATATCTAGCCAAGATCAGCCAGAGTAACCAATATATTAGTATGAGCGAAAATGCAAAACTCAAAATTGATATGAAGACACTTTTGATACTGATAAAATACTGATAAGAACTTTATCAAGGAGGCTAAATTTGTTAAATTTCAAAAGTGTACTACTTGCAACGAAGTCCGAATATTACAAAATTGTATTATATTGGTCAAAAATCGTTAGATCCTGACAGATCTAAAACTAGTATCCTTCATAGGCTTTGGGCGTAACGCAGGATATCTTAGTAGATCTCTAAGTAGTATTCTTCAGTGTCCTGCAAACATGACTAAACGGGACGATAGAGCGTCCTTCGCAAAAATCTAAATAATTAATTAGATTTTCAAAAGGACGAAAATCGTTAGATCCTGAAAGACCTGAAAGTAGTATCTTTTAGGACCTTAGAAAGCCTACACTAAAAATATAAATGTATTGTAAAGAAGTTGTTCAGAAAAAACTGAAATTATATTTACAAAAAATAGGTAAATATTTTAATTAATAAAATAATGTTAAATAGTGTTGTTTACAGCAAGATATGTTTAGTTGTTTTGTATTTTTACCTAAGAGTTATCAATTTTGAGAAATCACTTATTGCAAAAACAAGTGGATTTAGAGTGCAGGCATGAGTTAAAGAATGTGTTTGTTAATTAAAAAATTAAATTTTCTGAGAAAGAATCTGTTAAATTACAAAAATGTAATGCTTGTTATGAGCTTCGAATATTCTAAGATTGAGTAAGAAATATATAACTTATAATGCACTACCATAACTTTTCCTCGGGCGCCATTCAAATGCTCATTTCTTCGGATGTGGTGTGTCTGAGACGCTCACTTTAGAAAACTGCTAATAAAATTTATTCTATGTTATTTCACCTCACAAACTAAAATGTATCACATTTTCAGAGATTTATTTATCAGAAAACATTTTTATAGATTCTTAAATAACTCATTTATTACTGGTAACAATTTTAAAACGAAAATTATTAACATTTCAGAAACGCAGAATAAATAAACTTACATTTTTGTACATAAGTATTATGAAAGAATAAAATCGATAGAAAAAAAAAAGTTTGTGGCTGTGACATGGACACGGCCGTGTGTGGTACGTGAATGCGTTTATGTAACGGGTTATATTTCTTAAATAAAATATTTTAATTTATGAACTAAGGATAAAAGCAAGAAAACAAATAATTATTGTGTTACAATATAACTTTGTTAACTATAGGTCTGTGACACGAAAAGTACGACACAAAAGCATAAAAGATACATCGAGATTTCTGGTAAACGTTAAATCAGTACAGTTATTACCTACAGTTGTTGGAAAAGTTTCAATAAAAGTCAAATTGAACATGCTGACCATGAAGTCGGGGAATGAGCGGTTTTGTGAGACATCAACATTAAAGTCTAGTTAAGAAGTGGTATTTCAATATGATCTCAGATCAAAGCTAGGCACATTCACTGGCATGGAATTTTCCATTCAATTAATTCAATTTCGCTAATTGCAAAATAATCAGATCGGTTGATGATTATATCGGTAGAGATGTCTTCTGAGTGCGCGGCCAAACTTTGTGCGTTAATGGCGGTAATAAGTATAAAACAATGCTGATCACGAACTTTTACGTTCCCGGGACTGTTTGACTTAGTCAAATGGGTGTTTTATTATTACCATTCGATTGTTCTTGAGAATCTCTTTCCAACCGTAAACGATCTCTGTATTTGATTTTGGTTTTTAAACGCGTATAGGCTGACTTTATATATTTTAGATAATATTTTTTTTAATCTAATACCTTATTATATTCACTGTCACTATTTTAAACTAATGTTTTAAATACAATCGATAGATTTTTACGACAGCTATCGATTTAAACTTAAACGAACATCGTAGCTTCTCCGAGTAAAAAGTTTTACTGATTGCAAATCTCGATACGCATCAAAATAACCTCAAAATTGCGGCGCTTCTCCCTCCACCTCGCGCGATGCGTCAATGTTCTCTCTTATCGTAATGAATTCTTTGATCCTTTAGCTATCCAGTGGTATAAATTAACTTTTGATGTAGAAGATAGATTCGAAAATTTGGTTATCATTAGGTTTTTTTGATTGCCTCCATATGGTAGCAAATTTAAAGACGTATTCAACGTCAAAATAGCTTAACCTTCCGACGGGCGTGCGGTTGCGACTCACGCCAACGGACGTTTTTATATATTTTTTTATGGGAATAAAAATCTTTACAATCGATATACAGTATTTCAGCTATCTTATGCTATTCTTATTAATCTAATACATACAAAAATAACTATAATTCAAAATGAACAAGGTTTAATTCAGTACATAAACAAGGTAAATCATTTTATCTAGGGAAGAATCAAGTAGTATTTACACAACGAGACTGAGGGAGAGGGAGAGAGGGAAAGCAGAGAATAAATAAAATTCTAATACTAGTGAAATTACACGTCAATATACAGTTTTTCAGATTAGTGTGGTGAACTATGTCATCAATATCAGGGGACATTATAGCAGGGAAAAGTATATACTTACATTTTGTCTGATGGCAAGAAGAAACAGTTGAAGAAGAGGTGCGCAATCTGGCCACGCTGAAACTTCCGACCAGACGTGCTCAACTTTGGAACTGACTGACACAGACTGATAATAGAAGACAGTAGAGGTATTAGCGACCCGCTATCGGCTGCCTAATTTGCTACTGCACAGGAATACCGATAGGCCTTGCTGTGTTGCACTGGCTTATTGACACTCAATTAAATATTTTTTAAAAAGGCAGCTACATTGCCAACCGCGCGCCCACCGGAAGGTTAATAAGATACTATTAGTAGTAAATTCAGTCAGAATTACCAGTCTCATATTGATATAGAAGTAGGCATTGGCATACTGAGAAGCAGGTAATTTCCGGGTAGGAAACACATTTTTTGCATGTGAAATCGGGCTTTTTTTTCTGGTTTTCAGACTGCAGGTATTACTTTTTGATTTATGAACTGCTCTTAAAAACAATAATCCAATGAAACCTATCAATTCGATTTTATCTTGCAACCTTTTCTCTAACAAGTTTGTTCTGAGTAGACTGAAGGTATCCACATATTGGCTTGTGTAGTTGACAATCATTTCCAGAATGTCATTATTAAATAGGTTTCACAAAAATTCAATCGCAGCTCTGGCATAGCGAACGTTCTCTATGACTTCAGGAAGCTTAATGGTAATGTTATGTTATGAAGAAAGTAATCTTCAGCGGGTGTGTGCCACATAGGAACATTGCCGGTCATCTATTCTCCTGTCCTCGGAGGTTAAACTGACCAAGCAGGGTACGATCCACACTACAAGTTAGGAAGGTACTGAGGAAAAGGAGTTCTAAAGCTGCGAAGGAGAACAGGACAGATTTGAAATGTGATAACTGTGCCTGACAGATCGGCCTCGTCTAACAGAGTGTTAATATCTCCTTTATTAAAATCTCCTTTCGTGAAATACTTTAACATCTCGAAAATCCTAACTTTTGGAAAATAGCATTTAAAGTTTTTACTTTTTTCAGTTTGTTTTTTTCAATTATTGTTTTTT
This sequence comes from Euschistus heros, assembly GCA_003667255.2. Classification (NCBI taxonomy): domain Eukaryota; kingdom Metazoa; phylum Arthropoda; class Insecta; order Hemiptera; family Pentatomidae; genus Euschistus; species Euschistus heros. The sequence continues at coordinate 382,296 of RCWM02000287.1, read as the reverse complement.
GTTGTTTTTTGTTTTTTTTTTTTTTTTTTTTTTTTTTTTTTTTGGACAACATGTGATTTACCACAGTACTTCCTCAATCGGCTTCCGTTAAATCCCCCACCTTTGAAATATGAGTTCTGCCTCTCCTCAGCCATCTGAACAACTAAACTTATTACAGCTTATAGCATTATCTCATAAAGATAACGTAGCTTTCAGTGATTTGGGGTTAAAAACTCAAAATTAAAGTTGTGTAGATATTACAGTATTCTAAGAGAGGTGCGTTATGTTCTCTGATATAATTCATTAGAGTTTATTTCGTTGTAAATCTAGATTTTTGTTTTAGACATTTGATTTTACTTTGTATTACAGATTATTAAAGATGTGAAAACTAATTTTCGAAAATGCCTACAGATACTGTTTAAGACTCTATACTATTTGACTGGTCCAGAAGAAACTTCTATGTCCATTTCTATGAATATTGTGAATACGTCATAATAGTGTTTACCACTACCGTTTCTTCCCCGGGAAATTAAAACTTCAATCACCAGTATGTGGGTGATGCTAACGTTTCTTTCCGTGAAAGAACGTGAAACAGATGTCAAGTTTAGTCGGACGTGGGTTAAATGCCACCATTAACTCAAATCTGACAAAAATGGACATAAGCGTTTTTTCCACTGGTCTCCTTACCTTAATACTAAACTTGAAACTTAAGTTTTAATTTATAGGATTTCTGAAAATCAAAATTTCATTAAATCAATTCGATCAAGTATTTAAAACAGGTCAACGATAAAAAAAACAAACATTTTATCTTTGTACATTTAATATCATTTTTAAACATATTCAGTTCAAAACGCTGTATGAATATTACTTTGATTTATAACGATAAAATATAAGAAATATAATAAAGTGATTGAAATGGTAAATGATAATTAAAGGGTTTGGTGGTTGAAGAGGCTATGTAACGAAAAACAAATTTGAATAATTCAATTTTTTTATCCTGACTGCACCCCTGACCATTTCATCACCTTGAATAATTTGAGTTTTATTTATTTATTTTTTTATTTATTTTATTTTTTTTTTAACATTTTCCTTTAGCAGGAAAATTTTACATAGCTATCTTCTTCATATCTCATTTTCCAGTACTCTGAAATATTCATATTTTGCACATAAATTCTTCATCCAATAAGCTAGATGGCATTTAAAAAAAAAAAAAAAGTGTGACATAACTCCTTTATCTACTAAAGATTTCAATTATAACAGTTGGTAGTTTTAGCAAAATATTTTTCGCTTAGTAAATTTGAATTGACTACTTGTTAAGTTTATTTTTTTCACCTTTATTTTATTGCAACCTAATAAAAATAAAATTGTTAAGACTAAGTAAACATTCACCTGCCATAAGATATGAAAAAGCCTATGAAAGGACTATTAGTTAATTTACGTTCCTCTCATTCTTCCTCATTGACAATCACTTATTAACTTTCTCATCTACATTCAGTTATTAGGCCATCAATAAAATATGTTGTTTTGGCTGGTTAAAAAGGACCGGTACGCAGCTGCACGATTTTACTTCAGTCGAAGAAGGGGACCAGCCATGAACAGCCAAGAAGCTATCCATGACTCAGATATCATCGACTGTCTTAGTGTGAAGTATCTAAAGTTCTTTGGTATATGGAAGGCCATAAACGACTACAGGACGACAGGGAAGAGGAGTAACATGACAAAATTAAAAGTGCTGATACCATTTTGCTTTGCGGTACCCTATTTCTTATGTCAGTGTCTCTGCTACTTTTCAGTTAAAGTTGATCCCCAGAAGTTAACATATTTGAATATGTCAATATTACCAGGTATACAACTTTGCTATAGAGTTTTAGTTTTTTGGATCCAGATGGAAAAACTGTGTAGGCTTTGCAGTTTATTGAGGAAAGATTTCCTTGATATACCAAATAGTAAGCGGCCAATGGTAGAAGATGTATTTAAAAATATTAGTAAAATTTCAGATATAGGTTGTACAGCTGCAATGATTGTAGATTGCAGTATCTTCTTCGTGTATGTATTTAATCCGGATATATCAGTTGATTATATCCTCTACCACACAGGAGACATGGAAGCAATCACTACAGGAAGAAAGAAGATCTTGGGAGGTTGGTACCCTCTTCCGATGGCCGAGTCTCCATATTACGAAATTATTTTTGTCTGGGAAGCAGCATACATGGGTTTGACTACATCATATATCCCTGTTTATTTTTGTCTTTTCAATCTAGTGCTTATTTTCCTTTATGCCCAATTCACGGTTCTTGGGCTTCATATAAAGACCTTAAATGCTGATTACAATAAAAATAAATCTGATAAGAGTTACAATTCATGGATCTCTCAAGAACTGAAAAACATTATCAGGGACCATCAAAAGTTACTAAGGTGAGATCATCATCATATATTTATATAAATGTAAGATTAATAATAAAAATAAAGTATATTTTGTTTATATTTCAGATACACAGATGAAATGAAAATTGTTTTCAATCCGTTGGTAACATTAACACTTGGTATGGGATTTTTTTTCTGTATCATAACTGCTATACAGTTTCTCCTAGTAAGTTACTATAAAAAAAAAATTATTTTTTACATATAATTACTGAAATTCATTCCTTTAAAATATTTTAAAATTGTTAGGGGAAATCGGACAACACAATGTTCATCTTTAAATTCCTCCAAGCCTTCGCATTTCAAGGGATTGAAGTCTCGATGTTCTGTTTTGGTTCTTCATTTATCGAAACCGCTGTAAGTGAAATTTAAAAAAAAAAATTTTGATATGCTATAGTTTGATTTAAGAAAATTGAAGAGACAAAAGAACGGTCGAAATATTTGAGGGTTTCAGCTTTTATTTCTAATAAAAAACAATTTATTACTGCAGCATTATTTTAATACTTTTTGAAATGAGTATATAGCAAAGTGAAGTGGAACAAAGTTTATCGATTATTTCATGACAAGGATGTACACACCATTTTTGATCCGAGTATGACAAACAAAACTAGAGGTTGAAAAAAGGAAATTTAGCCTTCCGATAGTCACTTCTCCTAGACCAACAATGACGGGTGCGCGCACTTGTATGTAATAAGGATATCTGAGTTTTAATTGCCATAATTATATTATATAGATGTTAGAAAAGGCGGTTTTGGGGAAGGGGGCTTTTCAATTTTGAAAAAAAATGTTCGCAACACCAGTGAGCACTAGTGAACAAAACAAATTATCTGAGGAAATGTCCACAGTTAATTACATAAAAAAAAGGAAGAGAAATAGAACCCAACCACTAATTTTAAATATTGGAAAAACCTCCAAAGAATTCATTAAAATAAAAAATAAAAAGCAAAGAATACTTGAAACCAATGAACACTAATGTAAAACAGTTATATTTCTTCAGGTTCCGTACATACAGAAAGTAAATAAATATAAAAACAGAAAAAAAAAATAAGAAGTAATTCATGATGATAACCTGAAGAAAAGAAAATGTTTTGTAAAACTATTATAACCTAAAAACTAATGGTGCCACACAAAAACTATTTTGCAACCAGTAAGTCAAAAAATAAATAAAAATTGGAATGTCCCATTTCTCTTTTTTATGGTGTGATTGGTTCAAGTTACTTAAAGAGAGTTGAAATACTTAAGTGTCCTTGGTGTAGATCTCCTTCATTCGGTGAGCCCCGCTTTTCGATCTTTCACGTGCAGGGGTGAAATAAAAAAACAGCATGCCGGTGCGTCTAGATGTCAGAGTCTGTCTCACTGAGAGATTTTCAAGTAACTTCCTTCATCTAGGGAGGTCTGTTTAAGACTGGCCCTTGGTGTCTCTTATCTCTCGAGTAAAACTGCGTAACATAAACCGTAAAACATATGACTTGAACTAAAACATAAGACTTGAACCAAAACATACTATATATTTAAATTGTTAAAAAATATTTATTATGAATTAAATGGAGTTTCCTTTTTCTCTATAGGAGGTGATAATAATTAGATTTAAAAAAATACAAAAACGTCAGACCTTGTAGATCCTTGGTCTCCTCAACCAGCCTGCTCAACCTCTGCATATCTTGGGCCATTGCTTCCGCTTCGTGTCTTGTTCGTCTGGTATCTTAAAGCCGGGTCCGTTTTTTTTTTTTTTTTTTTTTTTTTTTTTTTTTTTTTTTTTTTTTCACAGATTTTCTGTGGCTGATTAAGGTTTCGTAATGGTAGGGTTTTACAGGATAGGGTTATTAGCCTTATGCCCAACCCCCAACCTGGAGGACCAGGAGCTATGTCAGACACAGGGGTCGCTCACCTCCCTGTGACTTCCAGAGTGGGGACAGTGTACTGCCCCATGGACTTATTAAAAAAAAAAAAAAAAAAAAAAAAAAAAAAAAAACATGTTTTATTATATTTAACAGTGTTTTTTTACAGCTTTCTAAGGAATTTAAAAAACAACACAATAAAATTAGATTAATTAAATGATGTTATACAAAATAATACTAAAAATATAGCCCCTTCGAAGAAAAATACAATCATTGGAAAACTTTTTTGAATGCTGCAAACAAATAAACTGCCTTCATATCTGTAACCTACATACATGTCTGTATAAACGGGTAATTCTGTATATATATATATATTTTTTTTCGTTTGTGAACATGGTCTAGTTTTTTTTTTTTTTTAGTATATTTTATTTTTCACTTCTTTTTATTACAATACAGACAAAACGCATAATTAAACATAAAATCTTAAAAAAATTTATATGGATGGAGACGCGTATTCCTGAGATACAAAACACATTTTTCCACCGTATTGTTTGTCGTAGGTAACCTCAGCCAAGACTGCGCTAGGGTTGGGTCAAAAGAAGAGGACGGAAGACTGGAAATCCAAAAACGGCATAGGATCATCAAAATTTAAACAATTGCTGATACGTATCTGACAGATTCGCGCGCCTATCGGAACGGTAATCGAAAACATTTTTTGTTATATGACATATGTCGCTAGAACCTACCGTTTAGGAACTAAATTGGTTTGAATGAAAAGAAGTCATGTTTTAAGTGTTGGGACTTTTATGCTACGCTCCACCTCTGTTCGTTTTGCTCGGGTCTAAAATTTGTTGAAAGTTTCCTTACAGTGTACATAAAAGCAGCAGATTATATAGAGGAGACGCGGTATCTCAGTAGGTAAGGCGCTAGACATCCATGCTCCCGGGCCCGAATTCGAGTCCGATGTTAAATTTATTTTCTGTTATTTTGTCCGTGGCTTGACTTCAGGGTAGGGGGACCCTCCTGGGGCCCACCCATTCTCCCTTAAGAAGGTACCCTTGATTGGGGAAAAAACCTGGCAGTTGAGCGATTATACTGGAAAAATCTCTTTTCACAACGATTTATTTATTTATTTATTTATAGATTATAAAGATATGTCCATGATCTACTTTGTTTTTCACAGTCAAAGATTTTTTTTATTTTAATGTGTGCTTAATTGCAACTTCCAAGACTTTTCTTTTATGAATTGCTTTAAATTACTAACTTTATTGCAAAAGAATTAAACAGTAACATTCAGAAGAATATATCTATAATATGTAATGTAAATAAAAATTAAAAAAATCTGATTCCAAGTATATAAGAGTTAACAATGATTACAACTTAAATGAAATAATAAAGTTTTTGTTAAATAAGCGGTTATAAGGACATCTTTAAATTAAATTTTAATTGTTAAAATTTACGTTCACTGACTTCAAAGTTAACTGAATTAAAAGTTATAAAGTCTTGTAAATCTAAATTATCTATATTTATTTCAATCCTAATAAAAAATAAATAAATAAAATAAAATAAATAACTTGAATAATATAATCTGTGAGGGTTGAAATGTAAGAATCTATTTTTGCACAACTGGTGTTCTTATAGGAAGTACAGGATTTTGGAAAACGACCAAAAGTTTTCCTACTGAAAAGTTAACGGATGGCAATAATTTTTAACGTGGTTAAAATGGCATTGATTAGGTATTTGAAGAGTACGTAAAACTAAAATAGTCATCCAATTTAACATAAATAATTTTATCGATCCATCTGGTTGGATTTTAATTTCTAGCCATAGAAGGTATATGACAATGTGGCAATCTTCGTTTCTGGCACTCGAAACCACACATTTTAATTATTATTATAGTGAAATTTATTATTATACCTTCCTAGAACTATGATGTTGTAAAAATTTGGTCTAGTTGGCTTTAATTGTTTTACCTTTGAAAATTCCGTTGCAGAATGGCCACATATTGGTCAATTTTTAAACTGCCCTGACATCCACTTGTCGCTCCCAGTTAATTTAATAATAACTTAATAAGTCCATTGTATCGTAAATTTCTAGCTCTATATAACACCGTAACTTTGTAATCTCTTTCGAATAGTGCTCGCCACCTATCGGTCAAATATCAAACTTCACTGCGCACCATATATTGCTAAATCTTCCTTAAACTCGTATGACGATGTGGTTAAAATTTGGTACAGATTGGTACAGTAGTTTTTGCGGTTAGTGATCACAAACAAAAAGGGCTTGTCCTTTTATATAATAGTATTGATTTCTATTAAAACTTTTCAATGCAACAGACCTGATTTTCTTTACGTTAATTTTATTTTTACCGGGTCTAGTCTTAGAATAAACTATTTTATTAATTTTAACGGTTCTTAAAGTTGACATGGTTAATATAGGATTCAAATATAATCGAACTGGACAATATTACCGTTTTTGTCATCAGAGGAACTTTCAAATGTTAAAATCTATCTTAAAAAGTAGCAGACATTTTTTTTTTTCAATAGACTTTAATATAAAAAAAAAAAAAAAAAAAAAAAAAAAAAAAAAAAAAAAAAAAAAAAAAAAAAAAAAAAAAAAAAAAAAAAAAAAAAAAAAAAAAAAAAAAAAAAAGATAGTTTTCTATAAATCAAAACGACAAAGTGTTATCATAGCCAATGCTTTTGTATGTAAAGTAAAAAAGCTGTCTAAATCTATGAAAACGAATTGGTCTATTGGTGTATATAACGTCCGTTTCTATTCCCTTCCATTTTTAAAAATATTAATGTATAATTTTTAATATAATTATAGAACACTTTTAAATATGAAAAACGTGTACTTCATTAAAATCTATGGTTAACGGTATTTTGGCCGTTCCGCCCTACACATTGGTCCCTAACAAAGGTCCGATTAATAAGTATGTATGTATGTTTATATATTTACTATTACTAAAAATATTAATATCATGTAAACACTTAATATTTACACTTAATAGTCACATCTGACTAACAAAGTGATTCTCGGCTCACTATATTCGTTTTTGATTCCAACGTTTAAACTTATCTTCTCACAGAGCTCGGATCTGCAGTTCGCCATCTACAGCAGTGACTGGTACAAAGCTGATACTAAGTTCAGAAAGGACGCGCAGATGATGATGTTAAGGGCTAAGAGAGGAGAGACCCTTACAGCCGTTGTGATGTATCCAGTGAACAGAGAGACCCTGATGTCAGTAAGTATATATGAGGTATTAATATTAAAATATACCTACAGTTTTACATGCATCCACAAATGACTTCTTTGAATTTCAAACTGCACTTAAATTTTAAACACTAATTTATTTACAAACTAATAAATACAAGGAGATACTTAATCTAATATAACTTACAATTACAATTATCGCATATTCTATACTAATCTAATCCTACAGTTAATAATAATCCTTAATCAGGCTGGTGGCTGGCTAATTTATATCCTTGTCGAACATTCCAGACTGTTCAAGTCAGGAAGCAGGCATTGGCCATTCTCGACTACCTGCTCGACGCGCCACTAACTTCCCATGGCCGTAACAGTATAATAGCTCATAGTTTGGGTCAATTTTGCGAATTTACATTTTAGAAAGCACAGAACTCAGTGCTAAATCTTGCCTGACTCAACATTTTATTGGTGTATCTTTTCGGGTGGTGGGAGGGTCAGGCTACCTTTAGTACTTTTAAAATTATTTTTAGTTAATGGGAATCTAAACATTTTATTCTTAGGATTTTCAACACCGTGCTCGATATATGGTTAAGCATTACCAATGGAAAATGGACATTTTTTCACTAGTCTAGACAATTCTGAAGCAGGGTTGATAAAGCAACCAAGTATCTATAGTTTCTGAAGGTTTTTTTAACTTTATATATATGTATATATATATATATATATATATATATATATATATATATATATATATATATATATATGTATATATCAATAAGATGTGTTTTATTCTGGGTCTGAAATCACTAATCAGGTAAAGTTTTTATATAAGTTTTGAAATTCTTTCATATAATAAAAGCGGTTTTTCTTTATTTTACATTTTTTTCTTTTTTTAGTTCATGCAAATAACATACACTACCTCAACTGTATTATCAAGACTAACGGAGCAGAATTGAAGGTGTCCAGTTGTCGAAGAAGTGGAGGCAAAAAAAACAAAAAAAAAACACAGATGATCTTATTGATGTTACGTGGCATTGATGAATCTATTTAATCCATGTGAATAAGCATCAATTATTATTACATGATTGATAATATATTTAGTTTAATTTTATATGATTTATTTTGTTACTTTTATGTGATAGTGTAAATGACAAAAATAAATAATTATAATAAAGGAATAAAGAAACATAACATTTTATTTATGTATTTAATTTTAATATGCATTTACTTTATACTTTGTTTATGTATTTACACATCAGCTATATCCACGTTTCTTTTATTGTAATAATATTTTATCTTTGTAAAAACAAAATATTTAATTTATGCTATTAATCCCCCATTGAACATACTTTCTAATTGTCCGTTCCAGTCTACGGGTGAAACTATCAAAGTAAACCATAAATTTTTTAATTCTCCTCACTTAAAGCAATCTACCGGTGTTCCTCAAGGTAGTATCCTAAGTCTAATTCTCAACACAGTCTCTACAGGTGACATTCCGAGTCATTTTAGTTTAACTGTAATAATTTATATTAACAGTAAATAATGATCTTTTTGTAGCCTTCCAAACACTCAAATCTCATCTCACTAACTTTTAAGAATGGTGTAAAAATTAGAGAATTAAAATAAATACAAGCGAATCTCATCAGATAGCCTTTATTCTTCATTGAAAACAAAACATGTTTATTTTTAAATAAATTGTTTACTAAACTATACCAAGTAAACTATAACAATTAACAAATGGTAAACTAGAAAGTTACAGTGTATATAGTTATATTTTAATTATCTTTGGAAGTTTAAATATAAAGAGGCTCATTATTGGAAAAAAAAAAAAAAATCCTAGACCCCGTGTAAAACCAATAAGAAAGTTGGTAGGCTTAGGGCGGTTGGATGCTGTAGGCTTTTTTATGATGATAATAAAAAGAAAAGTCCAACCAAGAACGATAAATATTTTTACAAGAATCATATCTGTCACTCTACACAGGTAATTTGAGTCATTTGAATGAGCGGGCATTTACGTAAAAATGTTAATAAAGAACATTTTTTGTTATATAATATTTATCGCTAGAACCTGCCGTTTAGGAGCTAAATAGGTTTGAATGAAAAAAGTCACGTTTAGCCTACATTGGGGCTTTTTTGAAGACCTCTAGTTCTGTTCGTTATGTTTGAATCAAAACATTGTCGTTGGTTTTCTTATCAGAAACGTAAATACAAAAGAAGTAGATTATTGATAGGCATATCTATGATATATTTTTTTTCTTTTTTTTTTAAATGTTTTTCTTTAAAAAAAAAAAAAAAAAAAAAAAAAAAAAAAAAAAAAAAAAAAAAAAAAAAAAAAAAAAAAAAAAAAAAAAAAAAAAAAAAAAAAAAAAAAAAAAAAAAAAAAAAATTGCGACTTCTAAGACTTTAATCAATAATCATGTGAAGTTTATAACAATTAACCGTGTGTGTGTGTGTATGTGTTTTAATATTTAATAAAATCATAATGTTTATAAATATACAATCACTGCAGTTTTTGTTTATTTTATTATTATGTATATATTTTTTTTTTTTGTTCATAAAAATAAAATACACTAACTCAACTGTATTGTCAAGTTTAACGGAATAGGATTGTATAGTTATTGAAGAAGTAGAACTTTTATTGAGTAATTATTACAATCTGCCACAAATGTGGGCAATAAGTAATATAGATGGCATATGATTACATTCACACATAATGTACAAATAGAAAAAAAAAATACATATATAAAATAAAATAAATAGAAGGATAACAGAAAGAACTTCCTATACATAAACAATATACATATAAATAAAATGAAATACTAAAATAAAACATTGAGTAAGTAAAAATAAACAAATAGTTATAATAAACAATGAAACGAAATTAAATTATATGTTAAAAACACAATCGTACTTTATTTATAATACTCACTCATCCTAAGGACCCCCAGCCAGACACCTCCCTCCAATTATGGAGGGACAAGCCATATAGAGGTCCCAGCTCTTATCCCTCAGCTGCATCATTGGTGTAAAAAACCCAGTGGAGGCTGTGTGAGATTGAAGAAGTGAAAAAAACAGAAGCTCTAATCATTTATATTACAAAAAATCGATAAATTTAATAATATTTCATCTCAATAAACAGCAATTATTTAGATTTTGTATCTTTAATTTTGTTAGTTCCACATGTTAGTGTTATTGAAAGTGAAATGAAAAATAAAAAAAACTTTATTCTGGGACTTCCTGTCCCCTTAGAATAATTATAACGCACAGTTACAAGTACAATTGTCTGGCCATATTAATTACTAGTTGAATGCTTCAGTAATTACGGTACACGTTTTTGACAGGGAAAAAATATAATAAAATCAAATTAATTTTAATTTTAATTTACCTAATTGAATGATGTGAGCCTATTGCCCAAATCAATGATTCTGATTCAGCTCAACCTTTAACCAGCAATGAACAAAATCGTAAAAGAACCTCCTATTTTTTAAGCAGTAAAGAAATCTGAACTGCATTAATTCTTTTTTTTAAAAAAAAAGAAGGCTACATACGTATATAGCACCTTTGTAGGAGCAATAAAATAGTTGAATAATGAACAATATAAACTCCCCTTAAAAAGTATCGCAACACTTTGAAATATTTGAATTTTACAAAAACCTCCGTTTTTCATTAGGCTGAATGGTTCTGAAGTTTACGACAAACTTTTCTAAACATGACATAAACATGTTTTATTAAAATAAATTACAATATTTCTTCCAATAAACAAAAAAGTTATAAAACTTACTTTTTAAAATTTTCCTTTTAAATTAACATTTACTGAGACGTATTGCTGTATTTGACTTGAACGACTGTTTCTACTTTTCTTGGCATATTTGTACAAAAATTTCGAAGAAAATCTTGGGGCATATTTTCCCAATCATCCAATACAGCTTGCCTTCAGCACTTTAAAATTAGTAGAAGGTGGATTTCGTGATCGAACCGTATCGTTTAAGATAATCCTAATCGTGCTCGATTGGGTAAAGGTCAGGATTTCTTGCTGGTCCATCGATGGCGTGGATATTTGTGGTGTTTAGAGTCACTCTCGTCTCATCAGTCAATAAACTTTTTTCCATTCCTCCATAGTTAGGTGTTCCCTCAATCTCTTTCCGCGGTGTTCTACGGCTAGAAGAGGACCTTTTACTGGCCTTCTTGAGCTGTGGTTTGACTCTCTCAGTCTTCAAATGACCGTTCTCTCCAAGAATGATATCCCTCGAACACCATCCATCAAGTATTTAATGGAAAAAGCTGTAAAATTATGCTTCCGAAGAGTTGCATTTTAATGAAGCCTTCTTCTTTGGGATTAGTAAATCCTTGGAAGCACTGAAGTTGGTCGTCTCTAATGACTGCCAGTCTCCCTGTACCTTTTTATGGTCCTTGTAATGGAACAATAATGAATCCCAAGGTTTACCATCTTCATAAAGAGCGATGATTCTGACCGAATCAACGTTAATTGTTATAACTTGACCGGAGAGAAAATAAAGAACAGACTTGAGGCAAACGAAAGATCAGCATGGACTGAAAGGAAATTTGAAATATATAAACCAAAATTCCATCGTTTGTTAATAAACTGTGAATAACAATGAAGTGTATAATTCCTAACGTCTCTTATCTAATCAATAATATTGATGTAAATATATATAAGTTATGAATTTAGGTCAAAACCAATAAAATCAGTAATGGGTTTTGCAATACATTTGACGGGGAGAGTATTTTTATGCGTTACAATATTGTTATTCAGAAAAATATTGAAAAAAAAAAAAATGACAATGGTTTTATGTTTTCTTCTAATAATTATTTATTTACTATCATTAATAAAATTTATTTATAGCCAAACTAATACAATTTCGTAATTTTGAAATTTTTAAAAATACACTTTATTTTCCCCTTTAATCCTCTTCACAGGACACTTATGGATACTATTTTCCGATGTGTCACAATATAATGATTTTAGAATACTGGAAGGATACTCCGTCATTCTTGTCCTTCTTTTAAATTCCTATGAACCGATCGGTATCGATGATGATCTTACGATAGCTAATGTTTTTATTATTATTACACGTTTTTACTCCCGGATTATATTAAAATAATATTTACATGTTTGATAACAGAGGAATTTATCGTGTACTACAATTACACTAGTTGGAATTGAATTTATAATAATACTCTTTATAAATGAATCTTTGCTACGACAAATTAAACTTAGAATCGTTGAATATATTTATTCTCTATCGAAAAATGTAAACATAGGATTGCAGTTTCAAACCGCTAAACTGAAGCACTAACGACGCCAAACAATAATAATGTTTATATATTTATAAATAAATATTATATTTACAACCAATTTTCATAAGGAAAAAAAAAATAATTTATTGGGAAGAAGCGGTCAAGTATGACCGTAAAAAATCGTCAAATCCTGGCAGATCTAAAATCAATATCCTTCATATACCCAATCATTATATAAACTGCAGTGTATTATTGATACGAGAATAATAAATAAGATTAAAAAATATTAAATGCTTAGAGCATTATTATAAAATATTAGGAACACGGGTAGCAGGGGTTTCGACAGGACATCTAATCCGATAGTTCAGACCCATCTGAACTTCTGTGTACTTTGTCGGCAAAGCTTGACAGGTCGCTTCGTATACACTCCAAGCATTTTTAAAACAAAAAAGTTAAATACTCAAAGGAAGAAATACCAACATTAGATGAACGGGAAAGATCCCTATTTGAAATTTCTGAGACTATTACCCCTTAAGGATAATTATGATAAACAATATAATGGTGGCATACTTGCATTATATAAACATAAGGACATAATACTAAGAAATTAGATAATAATAAAAATTAAATTATAGGATGAAATTAATATTTCATAATTATATATAGGTACCTATTACATCTTACATATTACATTTTTTTTTTTGTTTTGTTTTTAAATTAAGAAACGAGTCTGGCACCCAGGACTGCTTTACAAGCTCCGCAAATTCCTTCCTTCAACATACTTCCTAATTATCCGTTCCTATCTCAGTGAGAGAACTATCAAAGTAAACCACAAATCTTCCTATTCTTTCCTCTTTACCCAATCTGCTGGTGTTCCACAGGGTGGTATCCTAGGCCTCATCCTCTATACGATGTATACAGCTGACATCCCAACTCTTCCTACCACTGTCCTCACCTCTTACGCTGACGACACACGTGTGTTATCAGTAAACAATGATCCCTTCATTGCCTCTCAAACACTCCAATCTGATATCCTAAGCCTTCAAGAATGGTGTCAAAACAAAATTACGATAATATTGTGAACATTCATATTACATTGCGATCAATATTTTCTTCTATATGACTGCTGGATTAAATACCTAAAGGAAGAATCGAGATTTAATGCTATTGATAGTGGAGGAATGGCGAATGTTCCAGAAATTAAATGTCCCGGCAATAAACGGGCGTTTAAATGATGCTGTGTTGAAGGGAGTTAAAGGTCAAACTGGATCTGGTTTTGCGGAAACTTTTTCAAAGTAATGACTTAAATGTGAATGTTTTGACAATGTAGGAAAGTAACAGAGGAAAGAGATTTGTAAAAGAACGGACCAAGCAAGTACTGTCGTCGGAAGGAGGGAATGTCCATTTTAACATGGTGTAGTGGTGAGAAATACGGCAAAGACGGGGTATCCCTAGAATACATCTCAGGCAATAGTGCATAATCTTCAACGTTGCATTCTGAAACTCAGAGAGACCTCCATACAATACGCTATTCAAAATAGGGGAATATTTTGGAAAAAATGGCAGTTGAAGAATCGATTGTCGAAGGTTATTACGGGATCGGCTTAGGAGTTGAGATGTGCCTTGGAAAATTTGTGGAAGAAGTCAATGCTGAAGCGATGAAGAGCATGAAGCATCCTAATATTTTGTTTCTGTATAAATGAACTTAAAACAATCTCAGCCTTAACTAAATTTTGTATAAATATAGCAGGAGGAGAAGAGAGTACAGGTAACAAAATCTGAATAAAAAATATATGAAATAAAAACTGTGATCTTAAACATTGATTTTTTTTATTTATTTATTTATTTTTTTTTTAACAAATCCGTTTTCTCTCGAATATTCTAGAATTTGTTGAAGGAACATTCAACCCGTAATATACTACCATTTTTTTGTACTTAACTCACTGCCGGGCGCCACTCAAATGCTCCCTTCGTCAATCGTGGTGTGCCTGAGAGGCTCAGTTTAGAAAACTTCCAATAAAACCTTTTCTTTGTTTTTTTATCTCACAAACTAAAATTTATCCCATTTTTAGACATGTATTATTATAAACCATTTTTAGAGATACTTAAAAATCTCATTTATTATTCATAAAAAAACTAAAACCAAAAGTATGAACATGTCAAAATATACGCAGAATAGATAGCCTTACATTTTTATACATAAGTATTATAAAAGAATAGAATCGATAAAAAAAAAATGCATAATTAGGCTCTTCACATTATTAGTAGTAAATTCAGTCAGAATTACCAGTCCCATATTGATTTGGAAGTAGGCATTGGTACGCTGAGAAGAAGGCCATTTTCTGAAAGTGAGAGAGAGAAGTATGTTAAAACAATAAAAAGCGCCTCTTCTTCAAATCTCATTTTCTTAAGGTAATGGGAAATTCAGGTATAGAAGGTAATGCGGATTTACCAGCTAAAAAGCGTGATTTCACTTCCCCTCACCATCTGTCCATTTACCTGATCTCAAATACCTTTTAAAACATCAAGCCAAATAGCATGGTATAAAAGCTTGCTAAGAATCGACAAAATTACCAAACTAAAAAAAATAATACCTACTCCAGTAACATGAAAGGAACAACCCGGACCAAGAAAAGAACAAATCATCTTTACAAGACTAAGAATTGGAAACTCCAAATTAACCCACAGTTACTTATTGGAAGATAAGCCACCCCCAAAATGCAACGAATGCCAGGTAAATCTATCTATTGAATGCATTCTTGTGGAATGCACAAAACACCAAAAGCTAAGAATAGATAATGGTCTGACGAGTCAAGGCATTTCAATATTGCTTGAAAATAACACATATTTACACGACCAGATAATTCAATTTCTGCAACAAACTAATCTTTACAAGGACTTATACTTCTCAACTTGTGTGTGGGGCCTCTAACCGAATGCAGTATTACACATCACCAGAAAATATGTAAATAAATAAATACATTAACAAATATCTTATTTTCTAGTTGCTTTGAAATATTTATATTTTGCTACCTACGCATACAAACACGTATACTACAAATCCTTCATCCAATGAACTAGATTGTATAAAAAAAAAAAAAAAAATGAAAAAAAAAAATGATATAACTCCTTTATCGAAAAAACCCTTCAATTAAAATAGGAGGTTAAGGTAATTTCAGCAAAATAGTTTTCGCTTACTAACTTTGAACTGACTGCTTGTTAAGTTTACTTTTTAACCTGCATATTATTACAACCTAATAAAAATAAAATTTTAAAGCCTATGTAAACATTCATCTACCATAAGATATGAAAAAGCTTATGAAAATAGTATCAGTTAATTTACATTCCTCTTATACTTCCTTATTGACAATCACTTATTAACTTTCTCATCAACATCCAGTTATTAGACCATCAATAACATATGTTGTTTTGGCTGGTTAAAAAGGACCTGTACGCAGCTGCACGATTTTACTTTAGTCGAGGAAGGGGGGCAGCAATGAGCAACCAGGAACCTATCCAGGACTCAGATATCATCGACTGTCTTAGTGTGAAGTATTTAAAGTTCTTCGGAATATGGAAGTCTATCAACGACTACAGGACTACTGGAAAGAGGAATTGCATGACAAAATTAAAAGTACTAATACCATTTTGCTTTGCGGTACCCTATTTCTTATGCCAGTGTCTCTGCTACTTTTTAGTTAAAGTCGACCTCCAAAAGTTAACATATTTGAATATGCCAACATTACCAGGTATACAACTTTGCTGTAGAGTTTTAGTTTTTTGGCTCCGGATGGAAAAACTGTGTAGGCTTTACAGCCTATTGAGGAAAGATTTCCTTAATATACCAGAAAGTAAACGGACGAAGGTAGAAGATGTGTTTAAAAATATTAGTAAAATTTCAGATATAGGTTGTACAGCTGCAATGGTTGTAAATTGCAGTATCTTCATCTTGTATGTCTTTAATCCAGATATATCAGTTGATTATATTCTCTACCACACAGGTGACATGGAAGCAATCACTACAGGAAGAAAGAAGATCTTGGGCGGTTGGTACCCTCTCCCGTTGGCCGAGTCCCCGTATTACGAAATTATTTTTGTCTGGGAAGCAGCATACATAGGTCTGACTACATCGCATCTTCCTGTGTATTTTTGTCTTTTTAATCTAGTGCTTATTTTCCTTTATGCCCAATTCACGGTTCTTGGGCTTCATATAAAGACCTTAAATGCTGATTACAATAAAATTGAATCTGATAAGAGTTATAATTCAAGAATCTCTCATGAACTGAAAAATATTATCAGGGACCATCAAAAATTACTAAGGTAAGATTTACATCATATAAATTTATATAAATGTAAGATTAATAATAAAAATAAAATATATTTTGTTTATATTTCAGATACACAGATGAAATGAAAATTGTTTTTAATCCGTTAGTAACATTAACACTTGGTATGGGATTTTTTTTCTGTATCATAACTGCTATACAGTTTCTCCTAGTAAGTTACTATAAACAAATTATATATTACATATGATTACTCAAATTCAATCCTTTAAAATATTTTAAAATTTTTAGGGAAAATCGGACAACACAATGTTCATCTTTAAATTCCTCCAAGCCTTCGCATTTCAAGGGATCGAAGTCTCCATGTTCTGTTTTGGTTCTTCATTTATCGAAACGGCAGTAAGTGAAATTTAAAAAAATGTTTGGTATGCTATAATTTGATTTTTGCGGGGAAAAAAAAGAACGATCGAAATATTTGAGGGTGTGTTAGCTTTTTTCCGCTAAAAAAAACAATTTATTACTGCAGCATTATTTGAATACTTTTTGAAATTGATATATATAGCAAAGTGAAGTGGAATGAATTTTATCAATTATTTCATAGCCCGGATTTATTGTACCATTGTAGTACATTTGTTTATACGATCAAATATCTTTGTTTTAATCATATGTTGATTTAATATTTACGTAGTCAGCGAATTCCTTTAAGGGTCACTATAGATGTTTCTAGGCATAAGGATTTTTTTTCTTACATATACGTCTGTTGGTGCGGGTCTATAGTTTTATTTTCTAATCTAAAGCATTGTATGTTCAACTTTTTTACACCGGTTATTATTTAACATTTCGGCACCCTCCGGCTCTGTTGTTTCCCAGATTAGTAATTTAATAATTTTTTTTTTTTATACATAATATTTGTCACTAGGACCAACCGTTTAGAAGCTGTATTCGTTTTGAATGAAAAAAGTTACGTTTTTAAAACATTTCTCACGTGTTAGGGCATTTTTGACACGCTCTAGCTCCGTTAGTGCTACTTGGATCAAACATTTGTTGATCATTTACTGATTGGAAATTTATCCTTCCGATAGTCGCTTTTCCTAGACCAACAAGGACATCATTTTTCGTTTGTAAAAATGACCTATAACAATCAGAAAAAAACATAATAAAATTTAAAACCTAAAACATTTAAATTTTCAATCAAAATTACCAATGTCTGGGAATAACTTGTTTATTAAAACTAATGAAAGTCCAGTTCCACAAAGTTGGCAGAAATATGTAACCATGGGTGAATAAATTTAAGTTTTTAGTTTTAGTTCTTAGGTTAGGCCGGCTCAAAGAAAAAATGAACTCCTATCATCTAATAATAAATAAATGAAATAAAAAATTTTCAAATCTAAATTTATCACTTATAAATTCCTTAAAGTGGAACTCAGTAAGGAGAAAAAAAAAAAAGAGCACAAGGAAAAAAAAAAAAAAAAAAAATTAATATTAAACATAACGAAACAAGGAAAGAATTTCAAAAAACTAAATAAATAAAATAACATTTGATATATGATAAGCTATACAAAATTATACTTAGAAACTAGTTCTATAAGAATCGCAAAGTTACTTAGAAGATAAAATACAATCACTGGATTGTATAATAAACATTTTTAGAATGCTGCAAAAAAGTAAACTGCCTAAATATCTCTCAATTTTTTCGTTTGTAAACGTGATCTATAGATACTCAAGACTTTTTAATTACAGTATTTTTTAAATCAAGTTTAAATTCAATTTTAAAGTTATATTAAATTACAAATAGTAAGAAGAAGAATATTTTTTTTTTTTTTTTTTTTTTTTTTTTTTTTTGTATT
Organism: Euschistus heros; assembly: GCA_003667255.2. Lineage (NCBI taxonomy): Eukaryota > Metazoa > Arthropoda > Insecta > Hemiptera > Pentatomidae > Euschistus > Euschistus heros. The sequence goes on along the minus strand of RCWM02000287.1, from coordinate 363,456 downwards.
TTTTACTTTTGAATTCTTTCTATTACAATACAGACAAAACGAATAATAAAAATAAAATATTTAAAAAATTATATGAATGGAGACGCGTATTCCTGAGATACAAAGCATATTTTTCTCCGGTATTATTTGCCGTATCATCGGCTAAGACTGCGCTAGGGTTGGGTAAAAAAAAAAGAGGACAAAAGATGGGGAATCCCAAAACGCATAATATCAAAATAATTTAAGCAAATATTTTCGATGTGTATGTGACAGATACATAGGCCAATTGGAAGGTTAATCGAGAATATTTTTTGTTATATGACATTTGTCACTAGAACCTACCGTTGAGGAGCTATATTGGTTTGAATGAAAAAAAGTCATGTTTTGCCTACATTTTTAAGTGTTTGGACTTCTACGCCACTCTCCAGCTCTGTTCGTCTAGCTCGGATGTAAAATTTGTTAAAAGTTTCCTTATAGTATATATAAAAAAGCAGTAGATTATAAATAGACCTATCCATGCTATACTTTTTTTTTTTTTTTTTTTTTTTTTTTTTAGAGGAAGATTTTTTTTTTTTTTTTTAAATTGAAACTTCTATGACATTATTTTTTTCATTAATTGCTTTAAATTACTAACATTATGGCAACAGATTTAGCCTGTAACATTCAGAAGAATGAATCTATAATATGTTATGTAAATTAAAAAAAAAATGTGATACGAAGTAGATGAGAGTTAACAATAATTACAATTTAAATGAAATAATTAATTTTTTGTTATACTACTGGCTAATATAATCTTTAAATTTAATTTTAATTGGTAATCTTTAAGTTCAACGACTTCCTGTTAATGTCTTGAAAATCTAAATCATCTTCATTTATTTTAATCTGTGAGTGTTTTAATGTAAATGCCTCATTTTGCATAACTGGTGTTCTTATATTAAATTGAACTTGGTTTTCTGTAGGGGTTCAAATGGAATTACCAGTATCTGAGAAACAATATTATTAATTCCAAAACCAGGATCAACCGTATTAGTTCAATAGAAAAATTTACTTGATATATTTCCTTGTATGATAATTAAATTTTGTGCAGTGAGATTTTTATTGTTTACCAATTTTTTTATTTATAGGATATGAATCATGAATAGGATTATGGTGCGTTATTTTATTTTACACTAGCATACCCCTTCGTGGCTTCACCCGCTCTCATAAATAAAAATTAAATTATTTCAACTAATAATTCGAATTTTTATTTGTTTAATGATAAAAATCTTGTATTTGTAAAAATATAATTTAGGATTATTTCTACCATGATATTTCATGGCAATAATTTTTAACCTGGTTAAAATTGGAATGATTAGGTGTTTGAAGAGTACATAAAACTATAATTCAATTTGGCAGAAATAATTTTATCGATCGGGTTTGATTTTAATTTCTAACTATAAAAGTAGATGACAGTTTGGCAATCCTTGTTTCTGGCCCTCGAGACTATACATTTTAAATATTATTATAGTAACATTTATTATTAAAAACCCTCCTAGAACTATAAGGATGTTGTAGTTAAATTAAATTAAGGTTTAATTGTCTTACCATTGCAAACTCCATTGCAGAATGGCCACATATGGATCAAAGTTAATTTTATAATAAGTTAATGTCAATTTTATCGTAAAGTTCTAGTTCTATATAACACCGAAACTTTGTTAACCTCTCTTAAATACCTATCGGTCAAATACAAAACTTTACTGCGCACCGCATCTTTATTGCTTTTTTATGACTGATGTAATGATTGTAAATCATTAAATTTTATTATCGCTAAACTTTCCTTGAACTATGAAGATAATGTGGTTAAAATTTGGTAGAGATTGGTTTAGTAGTATTTATATATCTTCTACAAGGTTGGTTCTAAAGAAATGCTTGTTATATTCAAAATCAAACTAGACTAAATTTAATACATTTTTTTTTTTTTTTCAGAAAATTAGCTCTGTGGCTCAAATGGGAACCAAGATCGCAGAAATCGTGTTTGTTTTCTTTACGGTGTTGGCTTTATACGTCCTTAACAGCCACGTTTAGATGATACTTCTATATAAAAGATTTAATATACATATAATGCAGTCCATATGCAGCTATTTTCTTTTAAAATATATTACTTGCATTTTATATTGAATAAATTTATTAAAAATATTAGTATCAAGTCAACATCTGACTTAAAAAGTGATTCTCACATCACTATAATCGTTTTTGATGCCCAAATTTAAACCTATCTGCCCACAGAGCTCGGATCTGCAGTTCGCCATCTACAGCAGTGACTGGTACAAAGCTGATACTAAGTTCAGGAAGGACGCGCAGATGATGATGTTAAGGGCCAAGAGAGGAGAAACCCTTACAGCCGTTGTGATGTATCCTGTGAACAGAGAGACCCTGATGTCAGTAAGTATATATGAGGTATTTATATTAACATATACCTACACTTTTACATGCATCCAAACATCAATGACTTTATCGAATTTGCTAAGTCACTTTTAAGAACTTAAAATATTTTCCGGATACAGATAGGTTACATTTTTTTCCCAAAGGCTCTTTGTCTACTATCCATTTGTATTCTTTTATACATAAAGAAATTTGAATAGGGTATTAGTTTCATCGTTTTTGTCTTCAAGAATCTCCAACGTTCCTGATAGTTATGATGGTCAAATAATAGTTCATAATTTGGACCAACTTTGCAATTTAGAAATTCACATTTTAGAATACAGAACTTGCAAAACCTTGTCTGATTCCAGATTTTGTTGATGTGTTTTTTTCTTTTTAACCAGATTTTTGTAGAGGCACTAAGTTATTTTTAGTCAAAAGGAATCTAAACATTTTAAACATTGTATTGTTCTTAACATAGTTTTATGCTTAAGCATTATCAGTGGAACGTGGGCATTTTTTTTGCTGGTCTGGACATTTCTGAAGCTGTTGATAACGAAACAAAGTCTCTATAGTTTTTAGCTTTTAAAGCTCTTTTTAAAAAAAATATATTAATAAGATATGTTTCCAACTGGATCTTATATCAATAATGAAGTAAAGTTTTTATTAGTTAACTCTGTGTATGTTTTGAAATTCAAGACATTTTTAATATAATCTTTTTATATAATAAAAGCGATTCGTCTTTATTTCACATTTTGTTTCTTTTTTAGTTCATGCAAATAACGTACACTACCTCAACTGTATTGTCAAGACTAACTGAGCAGGATTGAAGGTGTCTAGATGTCGAAAACGTGGAGGCATAGGAAAAAAAAAAAAAAAAAAAAAAAAAAAACTCATAGATTCTCGTTTTATTCATGTTACAAAGCATTGATAAATCTGTTTACTTCATGTCAATAAGCATCAGTTATTATTATATGATTTATTTTTTATTTTTATGTTAGTGTAATTGACAAAAAATAAATAATTATAAAAAATAAAAAAAGAAACATAACATTTTATTTATGTATTTAATTTTAATATGCTTTTATTTTATACTTTGTTTATGTATTTACTCATCAACTATATCTACTTGTCTGATATTGTAATATTATTTTATCTTTGTAAAAACAAAATATTTAATTTATGTTTTTAATTCCCCTATTGAGCATACTTTCTAATTATCCGATCCTGTCTATGGTTGGAACTTTCAAAGTAAACCATTAATTTTTCAATTCTCTTCTCTTTACGCAATCTGTTGGTGTTTCACAAGGTAGTATCCTAGGTCCCATCCTCAACACAGTCTCTAGAGCTGATATCCCGACTCATTCTGGCACCGTCCTCACCACGTATGCTGATGACACATGTGTGTTTAACAGTAAATCGTGATCTTTTTATAGCCTTCCAAACACTCAAATCTCATCTTATAATCTTTCAAGAATGGTGTCAAAATTGGAGAATTAAAATAAATTCAAGCGAACCTTATCGGATACCCTTCGTCGTAAACCTACAAGTTCCTGCCCTACAGTATCCATTAATAACATTCCACCTATCCCTGTTGAACAGATCCGCTATCTAGGACTCTAACTACACCAACATACAAGACTATAATGACAGGAAATTTTTCGAAATTTACTACACAGACGTTTAAACCTACTAATTTATAAAAAAGCCTCATTTACATGACAAATATCAGACCTATTTGGACATTTGGAGTTGAGCTTTGGGGCTCCACCAAACTATCTAATTCAACTTGTGTCCAATCCTTGCAATGCAAAATCCTTCGAAAAATCCTTAATTCTCCCTACTTCGTGACAAATAAACTTATCCATAATGACTTTAATGTTCCATTTGTTGCTGGGTTATCCCAAACCAGATACATATCCTTTCATAGTAAACTCCATCACGATTCTAACCCACTAGTCTCTCAACATGCTTCCCATTCAATTCCCACAAAGGAGACTGAAAGGAAGATGGCCAAAAGACCTTCTTAGATAAGTGCTCCTAGTGAGTGTTTTTTTTTTTTACAGGTTATTGACAAGTCATTGTTATAATTTCCTTAAATTTGCTTATTGTATACATCTATAGAGTTCCTAATAAACACATCCTAATAACCCCCCTCGCAGATTGAAACGGCAATGGCCCCGAGATCTATTGTAAATATGTATATATGTTGGAGTTCTGGCACTGGCCAGCTTCTCCACTCATGCCCTGAGTGACTGTATATTGTGCTCTCACTCAGCCTCCACTGGGTTTTCTTTAACATCAGTGACGCAGCTGAGAAAGAAGAGCTGGGACCTCTCTGCGCCGGACCTGTCGTTCCATAAGTGGAGAGGCAGGGTCGGTTGGGAGATCCCTAGGATGAGTGTGTCTTGTAAATAAAGTATGAATGTAGTTTTAACTTTTAATTTAATTTAGCTTTATTTTTATTTTTAATTTTATTCAATTTATTTTCATTTTATTTTATTATTATTATTTTGTCTTATGTGTAAATATATTTTTTTTTTATTCATATATTTCACTTGTATGTATATTCTATATTGCATATTGTTTATGTATATCAGCATAGCTCTTTTTTGTTCTATTTAATTTAATTTATTTTTTTTCTTCTTTTTTTTTTTTTTTTTTTTTTTTTTTTTTCATTTTATATTTTTTTTTATTTATTTATTTTTTCTTCTCTTATTGTACATATTGTGTGAATGTAATCATGAAGTCATCAATATTACTTATTGCCCACATTTGTGGCAGATTGTAATAATTCCTCAATAAATGATTGATTTAAAAGATAAAAGATTTATAAATGGTAAATAAATGTCATAATGTTGTATCAATAATTGTAATATAGTGTATAAGGATTATAAATATATTTTTACAATGAGGCACACCTATACTATATCTATTTTGAACTCTTGCAGATAATTGATTGCACTATGAGTGCTTGCAACTAAAGACCTATGAATCATATTTTTACAAACAATATCTAAAGTCAAAGTATCGGAATTTTGATCGGGTAATAATTTTTTTTCGGTAAAAATAATTTTATTGATTTCATCTGGATTCTAATTTCTAGCCATAAAAGTATATGACATTATGGCAATCCTCGTTTCTTCTATGCAGCATTGTACATTTTAAAATTTTAATTATTGTATGTTGTATTATTATTAAACCTTTCCAGAAAAGTGAAAATGATGTACCTAGTTAAAATTTACGTATGGATTCAGTATTTTTAACATTGTAAACTCTATTAAAACATTTTGTAATAAATTATTTGAATCGATATAAATACATTTTACTATCGATCTCTAGCTCTATCTTACACCTTACTCGTGTTACATCATACTCATATAGATTGGCGCTCGCCACCTATCGATCAATTTTCAAACTTCACTGTTATCCAAATATCACTTATTCAATAACAAATTAATTATTAGATTTTATTTTTCTGAGCCTTACTGGGACTGTAAAGGTGATGTAGTTAAAATTTGGAACATATTGGTTCTGTGGTTTTCGTGGTTAGTGATCATAAAGGAAAAATGGCTTCTCCTTCTACATAATAGTATAAATATTATTTCTTTCTGTTGAAGAAATAGCCCATGATGGTCTTCCTGGTCCATGGCCTTCTACTTCTTTAACGAACTGTTTCTTTAAACGACTGGGTCGCTCCCTCCCTCCTTCAGCATCTCTTCAGCTGCACTTCATCTAGTTATCTAGTTACCACTCTCTCAATTTTTTTTTCAGTTATTTTTATCTTTAATATGACTCAAGCTGTCCTTATCCCAGTATCCAGGTAGCAATAAGTTAGTACTTGCTATAAAACCTCTCATAATGGGGTAGACTATCTTAGTCCTAATTCACCTGCCCTACTGAGTGGGGCTAGTTAAGCACGCTTCTCTATTCTTGTTTTAAAATACTAATGTAAATTAGTTATTAATATATGTTTGTTATTTGATTGTACGCCAAATACATTGCAAATTATTCTTCTTAATACCTAGGAATAAAAATAAGTTAGAGGGACTCCTAACATCATCTTTTCCTCATTCTTCCCAATTGCCCCTTCCTTCCTTCCTCGGTCTACGTTATTCCTTTTCTCGCATCTCTCATTCTCACCGGATCCGATTTACTCCGATTCATTTGTAACAACTTTGGTGAAGAACTAAAAGTTATATAAAATAGTTAAAATATTCTACCTAGAAGTAATTACTCGAATTAGTTATTAAATTAATAATTAGTTAATAATTCATATCATATTTTTAATAATATTAATGATTAGCCAATCAATTAATATATTGGGTTTGAAGCAACATTAGGATTTAGAAGAAGTTTCAAACCTAATAGGGTTAAAACAATTTTTATTATTGGTGACTCCCTTATCCTTCTTTAATAATTATGAAAATGGTGCTAAGTGTTATTGTATTTGCGACTTCGATAATAGTTACTAGAATCATAAAATTGATTTTTTTTTTTTTTTTTTTTTGGACTGCCAATCGAAGATAAGCTGCCAATGACCCTGAAGGGTAGAGGCAATCAAATAAATAATTAAATAAATTTCAATCTCATTTTATTTTTTATAATTGGATTTGTTTGTTTTTTTATTTTTTGTTTTATTGTTATTAAGTGTGTGTGTGTGTGTGTGTGTGTGTGTGTGTGTGTGTGTGTGTATTTGTATATATCTTACAAATGAATACATTTATCTATTTCCCTTTATTGAGGCAGATTACATTTATTTCAATTAAAAAAAAAAAAAATTATGTAATTTATGGGTATAGTAACATTCATATAACAATGATTTTTCTCAAAATAACGGAAATTTTACTTAACCCATCACCAATCATTCTTAACGGATTTTTATTTTGATTGAAAATGAAACTGGCGTAATGGATTTTGCCCGTTTAAACCAATTATTAAATTACTATTACAACTTGCATCACCTATTGTTTTAAACTGTTAAGTATTGCTGTTTAAAATTGAAACACAGTCCATTCTATCTTGCTTATGTAAATTTTAATAAAAACGTTTGTAAAATCTCAACTTTCTAGAAATAAAGGAAGCTTGACTTACACCACTTTCATTCTCACCGGCTCAAATGTAGAATAGATCTTTTACAGATTCGCATCACGACCACTACACCAGGCAATACCCGAAGGAATTCCTGGCACCACTTCATTGTGACGCCCCGGCAGGCGTCACCCCGTAGTTCCATTTAAAATAAATCCCTTAAGTCCAAATGGGTATTTAAAAAAAAAAAAAAAAAAAAAAATTGAAATAAAATAAAATAAAAATTATTATTATTAAGGCTATTTCAACCCTTTTTTTTTTTTTTTTTTTTTTTTTTTTTCGAATGAATGGGTGTTACATATCTGCCCTTCTGAACACAAATTTGTGAATCAGTGAATTAAGGAAAGTGGAAAAACGATGGCGGCCATTAAAAGACCAAAAACCCAGTTATTTCTTATCATCAAGGCACTTGAAACTAGGATCTGCCATGTAAAGAGCGTGCCGCGTGGTTTGCAGACTAACTCCAAATTCCGCTCTTAAAAAGTAAAATCCGATTTATTTCATAGCTTTAGATTATAAACAATGTCTGATCTCAAAAGTGTTGAGAGAAAATAGAGGTTTAAAAAAAAAAAAGGGTTCGTCCAAACCAGTATTGCTCAGTTGGACAAATTACTGGCTGCCGCTAAACTTGATTTAGTTAATAATTTCTTTTCATATATTTAATGGAGAATATTAATCCTTATATAACATTTGTCACTAGTAATCACTGCTTAGGAGATATATTGGTGTGAATGAAACAACATAAAGAATTGTTTGAAGTTTTGACATTTTTCGAGGCAAAAACACATGTTAAATAGAATATTATCTTTTATTAACCTTCCACTATGATAGTATATATATATATATATATATATATATATATATATATATATATATATATATATATATATATATATATATTTATACTGGTGCACCGGCCGCGCCGTTGTATTTTGTACAACACTTGACTTGTTTTCCCTCTCTCTCGCTTTCGGTGAGCTTCCTGGAAAATTGGCTTTAGCTATTCCTCGAGATACTCCTCTATTGGCCCACCAGTAATTTTTCATTGTGGTAGGAGAGATAGTTTCCTTATTAAAAAATATTTAGTACTCAGTGTTGAACTAAGTACAAGCGACAGCTCTCGTTTTGGTTTTCCCTCGTCTCTTTCTCGGCAATCAGCTGGATTCGATGTAATGTAAGGAGGGTAGTGGTGGAGATAAGGGGTGGCAGCCAGGGAATATCTACATTTTATTTGTAAAAATCATTGCTCAAAAAATTTGTTTATAATAATTGATCATAAAAACAACCATTTTAGACCAGCAAATAATTATATTTGACTATAATATTTAAATAATAATTATCTAGTTATAAATTTGTTTTTTTATTATTTTCAGTCATAAACATTTTTTACAATATTATTCTCTCAGGTAATATTTTTTACATATACTATACTTTAAATGTAGAATTGTCAATATATTTTATTTAATATATTTAATACAAAATTGGACGACAACGGTTAAAAAACAGGGTATTTTACTTTGTATAACGCGCGACGGCTCGTGTTACGGAAATCGGGGCAACTGGTGAAAGGTTAAGGCATATATTTAAAAAAATAAAATAAATTCAAAAAAATGAATTTCAGGTCACAATGAGCTAGAATAACCAATAAATAGTATTCTATGATAAAAATATTTGAACTCATATGACGACAAATGGTGTGATAAGCAGAAGTTAATTGCTAGTCAAATGGACTGAATATAAAACATTCAGACTTAACGTAAAAAGTTACGAATTTTTATTATTAAAAAACAGATATTATTTAGTATACGATGTTTTCTTTTTTCTTTTTTAATGGGTTCTACGTCAACACGAGAAAATCATAAAGAGAAAATATGGTGATCTTTGTAATTTTCGTTTTTCAAGCTTTTTGTAATATAGATTTTTTTTTACGTAGCTATATATTACATGGATTTTTAAAAATTTAGAAATCATGCTACGATTCGTAATTAAAACCATTATAAAAGATACACAGTCTAGAAGACTATTTGCATTCTACATTGATTAAATATAGAAGCAATAATATAGTTGTTGAAATATTAGTCAAAATTTATTATTGAAGGCTAATATAATTGTTACGATTAAAATTGCAAATTTTCATTGAATGATTACATAATTGTTTATTTCAATGGTGTTTTGTTACAACTCAATAATAATAAAATTGCTAAGCCTTAGTAAACATTCACCAGACACGAGATATGAAAAAACCATTGAAATTCCTACTAATTGATAGACAATCCTCATACACTTCCTTATTGACTATTACTTTTTAACATTCTCATCTGCATTCGGTTATTAGGCCATCAATAAAATATGTTGTTTTGGCTGGTTCAAAAGGGCCGGTACGCAGCTGCATGATTTTATTTCAGTCAAGGAAGGGGACCAGCAATGAGCAACCAAGAAGCTATCCAGGACTCAGATATCATCGACTGTCTTAGTGTGAAGTATCTAAAGTTCTTTGGTATTTGGAAGGCCATCGAAGACTACAGGAAGACTGGGAAGAGGAACAAAGTGACAAAATTTAATGTAGTGGTCCCATTCTTTTTTGTAGTACCATATTTCTTATGTCAGTGTTTCAGCTACTTTTCAGTTCAAGTAGACCTCCAAAAGTTAACATATTTGAATATGCCAACATTACCAGGTATACAACTTTGCTGTAGAGTTTTACTTTTCTGGCTCAGGATGGAAAAACAGTGTAGGCTTTACAGTTTATTGAGAAAGGATTTCCTCGATATTCCAGAAACTAAACGGCCGATGGTTGAAAATGTATTGAAAAAGATCAGTAAAATTTCAGATATAAGCTGTACAGTTTCAATGATTGTGAATTTAAGTATCTTCATCCTGTTTGTATCAAAACCGGGTATACCAGTTGATTATATCCTCTTCCACACAGGAGACATGGAGGCTGTCACCACCGGAAGGAAGAAGATCTTGGGAGGGTGGTACCCTCTTCCGATGAATGAGTCTCCTTACTACGAAATTATTTTTTTATACGAAGCAGCATTTATGGCTTGGACAGGTTTATATCTTCCTTTGTATTTTTGTCTTTTCTATCAAGTACTAATTTTCCTTTATGCCCAATTCACGGTTCTTGGGATTCACATAAAGACCTTAAATTCTAATTACAATAAAAATTATTCTGAATTGAAATGTGATTTAAGAATCTCTACTGATGAAATGAGAAAAATACTCAGGGATCATCAAAAATTATTAAGGTGAGATTTATACACACATACACTCAAGAAGAAATATATTTTTGGATTAATAATCAAATTTATTAATTTCTATATTTCAGATATACATGTGAGATGAAAATTATTTATAATCCATTGGTGACGCTCACACTTGGAATGGGAATCATTTTTTTCATTATAAATATGTTACAGTTTCTTATTGTGAGTTAATGCAAAACATTATACTATAAATACACTTAGTGACAGTCATTTTCATGGGATATATCTCAATGCGAAATAAAAACTTGATGATTTTAAAATACGTAAATGATATTTTTTTAATAATTGTTATTTTATTTTTTATTGAAAATACGTTCGGTTTTCGATTGATTGGAAATTGTGTGAAAAAATATATTATCTATGGTGATAAAAAATGGCTGTCATTGACTAAGTATATAATTTATGTATATAATTCTTGTAATTAAAACATTTTACTTTTGTTAGGGAAAATCCAACAGTACAGAGTTCATCTTTAAACTCTTCCAATCCTTCATATTTCAAGGGATTGAAGTCTCAATGTTCTGTTTTGGTTCTTCCTTTATCGAAACGGCAGTAAGTAATGTTTGAAAAAAAAATCTTACATTTTATTTGTGTTGAAAAAAATTTTAGGGTTGCGGTAAAGAAAAATCAAAGTTACATTGCCCAAAAGCCAGAACATTTGTTGAATTATGTATAAGTAAAAAGTAACTTCAAAATGAATGTTCTACTGTTGCATTATTTTAATAATTTGACACTATCATGTCTTAAAGTTTTTGGCTAGAATAATGTCAGTTCCAAAGTTCTTTGGTTCTTTGGTCGGGCGCGGCCGATCTGTCAGGCAAAGCAATTGCATTTCAATTCTATCCTCTGCTTCATCGCGGCTTCAGGATTCCTACTCCTCATTACATTCCTAACTAGCGGTGTAGATCGCATCCTGATTGGTCAGTATGACTCCGCGCACATGAAGAATAGATATACCCCACATGTATAAGATATAATCCAATTGAAAGGTTTCATTGGAGTATTGTTTTTAAATGGTGTTCATAAATCAAAAGATAATACTTGCAGCCTAAAATCGGGTAGAAGGTAATCCAACTTTGTATGCAAAAATTTCTTACGCACCTGGTTCTCAGAGTGCCAATTAGTAAAGGGCCGTTCTGACTTAAAAGTAAAATGAGATTTTATGTTCCGTTCTAATATTAGAACCAGTTCCAATTTTCGTTCCGTTCCACGTCAGTTTGTCTAACCTACTACCTAGTTAATTTTTTTTATTTTTTTTGGAAAAATGTTAGTTCAAGTATAGTGCACAATTGAGCAAGAGTTTTTCAATTACATTATTTTCGATAAAAAAGGAGTATTAAACTCTTGTGCACAGGTTTTGAGCAAATAGTGAAAACATTATTTAATTACATATGCAGTAAAACCTTGTGTGGTTCATTTCTCTGAATCCGAAAGAAGAAGCCGAGCTCTGTCGGTAGAATAGAAAATTAAAAAAAAAAAAAAGGCGGTTTATTTTGAAGACGCCCATACGCGGGGTGATGGGGCGATAGAGAGGGGGGAAGGAATAAAGAGTGGCAGGATCAACGCATTAAAACAGTTGGAAAGACCTTGGGTGGAACGAAAAAAGAGATGCAATCTAAACTCAACTACACCGGAGGACGGAACATGGAATGTTTCCAGCATTGAAGCGGGTTGGAACGAAACGAGAGATCTTTTGAAATTTGTTTTCGTTCCAGATAGAACGAAAAACTTGGGCTTTTCCGTTCGTTCCAAACCGGTTATGATGAATATGAGACTGGTGATTCTAGAAGAATTTACTTCTAATAGTGTCTAAGTGCCTTATTATGCAATTTTTTTTGACAATTTTGTTATTTCATAATACTTATGTACTAAAAATTTATGGCTATTGTCCTTACTTAACATTTCATAATATGTTTATAAGTTTGGTTTGATACTTATTTTGAGTAGAATATGAGTTTGTTATGTATTTTTAAAGATGTTTTCTGATTAACCCATCTAAAAAAAAAAAAGGAATTAATTTTAGTTTGTGAGATGAAATAGCTAAGGAAAGATTATATATGATTTTAAGGCGAGCCTCTCAGGCACACCGCGCCCGATTGAAGGAGGATTTGAGTGGTGCAGGATGGAGAATTAATGAGTTTCATTTGTAACCTCATGATCTTTAAGGAAATTGGAAGGAAGTTTTAAATTATTTCATTAAAGTATCATAACGTGGGACTACTTTGAACTGGTTTTGCACATTTTTCACTGCAGCCCGATCGGATATTTTTGGACCAATGATAGCTACTTAGCTCATTACGATGGAGGCAGTCATTTTTAAAGTCACTATCCTATAATAAAGTCTCTAAAGAATAATATAATTAGGTTGATAAATCTTTTTAGGTTCATAAAACCAAGAGACAGTTTAAGAAAATGGCCTATTTAAAGTCTTATCTACCCACAGAGCTCGGATCTGCAGTTCGCTATCTACAGCAGTGACTGGTACAAAGCTGATACTAAGTTCAGGAAGGACGCACAGATGATGATGTTAAGGGCAAAGAAAGGTGAGACCCTCACAGCCGTTGTGATGTATCCAGTGAACCGAGAGACATTAATGTCTGTAAGTAAAAAATAAATAATTAATGTAAAAAACATTAATGGTCTGGCAGCCGAACGCCGAACACTGGGGCCTTAAATAGGTCGCTCGCGCTCAAAACTCCAAAAGGCGGTTTTTTTCGTATTATAAATTTATTTTAAATAATAAACCTTAAATAAGATAATAAATTTTAAATAAGAGTTTAAAAAAAGGCATATTTTTATTAATAATAAGTTTTAATTGAATAAAATGCATTACTTTTTAATAATGTTCGTATATTATATATTTAGTATTAAACTTTCTTTGATAGAATTATCTTAATGATAACAAAAAAAGAAAAAATTGTAGAGCTATATATTGAACAATTGAATAAATACATAAAAGTAATAAAATTTACATAATATGTGTACCTAAAGTATAAAAATAATAAAATATCATTGGTACACATATTAAATTTCAACAGATAAAAAAAAATGAAATATGAACAATACGCATTTACCATATTTTAAGTATCAATCATATCTTCAGGATTATAATTAAAGAATTACTGTGTAATGTTTTTTTACGTTATGTCTTTAAATTTTTTATTTAATATTCAAGTAATTAATGTTAGTTTTACCTGATCCCCTAAAAAAAGTTTATTAAGGCTCTAATCAGAATTATCCGAATCTGTAATACTATGCTAAATGTAAGGTGACATGTAATGATGTCAAAGATAGATAGATGGTCCGAGTTGCTAGCATGTCAGAAACTTCGGGATAGAATGATTCGGCCTTTCAATCAATTCAAAATTTTCAATATCTTAATTTTGCGCAAGGGAATTGCACTTTTGCCTTCACATCTATTTTTATAAAGGCTTCTATTATCATTTCACAATAGCAGTTTTGCAATTCCCTTGCGCAAAATTGAATTAATCAAATTTAAGTTTTAAGAATTTAAATTTTTTATTTCATATTTAATATTTTATGTTATATACCTTCACTTGAACACCACATAGTTACTTAAAACATAAATCTTTAAAAGAAAAAAAAAATAGTGTATTGAAATGCTTTGCACTTTACAATCGACTGAATAATGCTCCCTAATAATCCGCAACATAAAACGGATTAAAACATTGAAAGTAAACAAACAGAAGCGCATGTTGTTTACTAGTTTGTTTGCCATATAATGTAGTGAGCCATATTATTTTAGTCACAAATAATAGTAAAAATACCCAAATCTTATAAGAATAGTTAAAATCCAAGTTAGCAACCCTAAAAACTAAAAGCGATTTTATATAGACAAATTCAAATTATAAGCGGGCCTATTAAAGTAGAAACTTGCTAATCGAGATCATAAAAGGTAAAACTGGAATAGACGAAATTCATTAACAATTTCTTGGGTTCACACATTAATGGATTTTTACGATTTTATAAAATACAGTTTGTCCGATCCAATATTTCTTTTTTTCATCTGAAAGCTGGTTAAATTTACTATTAAAACTTATATAAGAAATTTTGATGAAATTCCGTGAAATATCCATATCAGCACGCTAAATACCGCTAACGGTTGGAAAATCCAAACTTTTTTCAGCACGATTTTCGTTATAACTACGAAAATATTTTTCCGTTTTCCAGTTCCTTTTTTTCTAATCAAGGCTAATTAAATTTTCTATCAGATGCTTTATATGAAAATTTGATTAGACATGTTCCGAGGGCTGGCGAAGGTATTTCACGGAATTCCGTTTAAAATTTCATATATAAAATCTAAAATTAAATTTAACTATCATTTCCAACAGAATTTTGGATCGGACAAATAGTTTTTTTCGAGCTATAGTCAAAAGAGTACCTACAAACGCGTCTCAACCTACAACGCAAAGCGGAACTTTCCTCACAGCGGAATTCCTCGAATTTTATACATCTTTTTCTATACAAAGTATCAATTCAATATATATTTTAATAAATAAGGTCATTTTCTACCGACTCACATACTTGTCAAACCAGATTATATGATTTTCTGTCCAAATACGATTTTCCAATTTTCCAATCTTTTCCTCTTTCTTAAAAAGCTATTACACCTATGGTCATCTTTTAGGTTTTAAATTAAAGCTAAAACAATTTCCTTTAAATTATTTTCTAAAGCAATCTTAACAGAGAAAAAATCAACTAAAACCTGGTTAAATTTACTATTAGGGCTTTTATATGAAATCTTCATCAAATCCCGAAATATACCTATGCAACGCCACTGAAAATGTCAAAATCGTCAGATATTGCCAAACCATACATATTTAGCATGCTGGCAAGGGTGTATTATGGAGTTTAATAAAAATTTCATATAAAAGCCCCAATAGTAAATTTACCCAGGTTTTTAGTTGAAAAAATGAATGTTCCGATGGGACAAATAGTAATGGAGTTATAGTACAAAAAGTGCCAAAAAAAGTCGGATTTCAAAACAGTAAGCGGTTTTAAGGGTGCTGGCATAGATATATTATAGGACTTGATCAAAATTTTATATACAGGTTCTTATAGTAAATTTAATCAGGTTTCAGATAAAAAAATATATATTTTGGATCCAACTATTAGTTTTCGGAGTTCTAGCCAAACGTGTTTTCACGAAGTGCGACCCCAGTGAAAGTGCTGAAATGAGGGGTGTAGTGTGCATAAATTATCCGGCTATTTTTGACTTCATTGCTTCGTTAGGAGTAGTTTGAAGGTAAATATACTAAATGTCCCGGTCCCTGGGGTTAAGGGAATCCCAAGTTTATGGTGGGGGTGTGAGGTCCCATGTTTGGGTTTTTCGATTATATCTCGAAAACGGTGGACTCTAGAAAAATAAGCTCCAAATCAAAATTAAAGCTATATTCATTTCTTATAAATATTTTTTCTATACATATTTCTCTAAATCTCAACTTTGTTTGAGATAAACGTTACTAAATATTGGTTATTACTGTAAAAAAAAATATTTTTACTTCACTTTTTTTCAAACATTTGATGCGTGTCAGAAACGCAGATAAAAAATTAATTAAATTTAATGCTTTGCAACTTTCTTACATTTTTTCTGAAAAACAATTGTCGAAAGCACTAGAACCAAATGTATGTCCGAACCGGTGCCTACTCCGGCTTCTCTGGGCTATACCTCGAAAACGGTTAATCCTATTAAAATAATTGATAGAACAAAAATAATAGAGAATAGTATTATCTACAAGGTTTGTAACCTTCTTGATTGATGTTTGATGGATAGAAATAGAGATATTTGAATAAAACTGATTTTTGTGACCTTTGACCTTGAATATCTAATTATGCTAACGAGCTGAGATCGGTGACTCTTTACCACTTATCAAGAAGATCAAAACAAAGATATCTGCAAAAATTCAGCTTCATTGGTTCGTTTCCGAGGCAAAATCCTTATTTGATTGGGCTTTTTTGGTGTTATAATAGGTGATTAACATTACTAAATAAATAAACACAAATATATTTGTTTTACTTATACTTATATGTTTAACAATATCTATGTTATTGTTACTTACTAAAACCTAATAGGAAATTGCAGATAGACAACTAAAAGACACATATATATGTTTAGTAAGGTTCTTGAGGTTCAGTCAATAAATAAAAACAACTATTTTGGCGACGTTTCGAAACTATATTTTGGTCCAGATATAAGTAAGATAATGTTAGCCTCAAAACAAGTCATTGATACTTTACAACTTTACTGTAAAACATTCTCTTAAAAAAAATTCAGTCATTATTTTGAAAACATTGTATAGTCAAGGACTATACCCTTACCCTATATAATATATATATATATATATATATATATATATATATATGTTTACTAAGGTTCTTGAGGTTCAGTCATAAAATAAAAAATCAACTATTTTTGCGACGTTTCGGGACTATATTGTTCTCATTATCATGCCCTACAGTGAAAAAACAGGTTATAATAAAATTATTTAAGTTATACAAGTTATTTCAAAACATAATGTTAGCTACAATATATGTATATACACAACATGTGTATGAATAATAAAAAAAAAAAAAAAAAAATATATATATATATATATATATATATATATATATATATATATATATATATATATATATAATTACAAAATATACAGGAGTATGAAACTACATAAAACGCTACTGGTGGATACGGTATCGACTAACTAAATTCTAACAATTATAGTAAACAACTGACCTGGGGAATGTTTGAAAAACAGTTACAAGATTAGGGAGGAATTTCCTAAAACTGGTGGTATTCCCACGGATGCAGGTATAAAAAGACTTTCCGTATTTAAGTTTCATATATAAGTCTCAGACAAGATGGCCGCATCTACACATCTCGTTTAGAATCGCTCTGTGTTTGAGACAATTTCCACTGTGTATTAGCTAATTTTACAGTTTCATATCTATCAAATAGTGACATTATGGACGATAGATCATTTTAACAATACTTTGAGTGAGGTGAGTGAAATCATTAATATCAGTGAACTACATAATATAATATATATAGGTGAGGCAGTTCAACTGGCTAGGCTCCTAGCCCGTAATCCTCCCGCCTGTTTGTATACAGAACTATCTGAGAAGGTCAAGGGCCTGTTACTGTTACCTCTATTTCGTAACCAGACATTTAATTAATTTCTTTCTTTTTTTTTTTTTTTTTATTACGTATGAACTTTTTAGTTTATTTTGTTTTTCTTTCTTATAATATTTTTTTTCAAATAATTTTTTCGTTGTATAAATATAGTTTTATAATTATGTGAATATTTTAGTTTATAAATATTCACTTTACTTACCAGTTTCACAATTATTATTTTATATTTTTTATTAGCGTTAATATTTGTTTTGTTTATTATTATAACATAATGGAGGTTGTTACGTCTGGTGATGACTCTGAGACAGAGGCGCCTTCTTATTCTGAATTTAGCGAAACTGAGTACCAGTCTCGAAGAACTCTTCAAAAACGCCATAGAAACGCCGCCCCAGGTTCAGCGGGCAATTCACCAAATAAAAAGAAAAATAAATCCTCTAAATCAAAAAAGACAATCATTAACAATAATAATGTTTCAAATAATAATATTAATCTTCAAACCCGCAGTAAAACTACTGCAGCCAAAAAATCACAGCCAACCACCACACCAAATGCATCTAATCCGTCTACATCATCAACCACAATAATAACTCAAATCCTCACCACACATCTGTACCAGAACCACCTCCAGTCTTTGTATCCAAAATTGAAAATTTCATCTCATTTTGCCGAGAAATATCAGCCCTGATCGGAGAGACAAATTTCAACTGCTTCTCTCGGGTCAAAGATGTAAAAATCAAAACATCAACTAAAGAGGATTACAAAAAATTGGTCAATCACCTAACCAGCAAAAATTATGAATTCCATTGCGGGACCAATTAAAAGATGAAAAAGCGTATAGAGTGGTATTGCGTGGTCTCCATTCCACCACTCCAACGAGCGCCATAAAACATGATTTGGAAGCAATTGGTCATAACGTGAGGCAAGTGTCTTCCGTGCTTCACCCGAAAGAAAAATTTCCATTACCACTATTCTTCGTCGACTTGGAGCCGGCTGGCAACAACGACGAAATATTCGACGTAACCCGACTGGTATATTCAGTCGTAAGATTTGAAGAGCCTAGGAGAAGAGCAACAATAGTCCAGTGCACTCGATGCCAAAGTCTCGGACACACCAAGACGTACTGCCATCACCAAGCCAGGTGTGTGAAATGCGCTGGCCCACATTCAACTGAGACTTGCCAAAAAAACGAAGGACACACCTGCTGTATGTGCGCTGTGTGGGCAAGACCATCCAGCGAGCTACAGAGGCTGTTTAGTATACAAAAGTGTGCACAGCCAACGAAATTCAACTTTAAAACAAAGAAGCCAAGAACCTGAAATCAACAGCTCACAAAAACATGTAACTCAAGAAGCCCATTTCCAGAGAACAGAACAGCACCAATCAACTTCACCACCGGATCATCAACCACGACAAGCAGCTTCGTACTCTGATAAAATCAGGTATCAGCCTCAACGTCAGGTGCCTCGAATCTCCCAATCACATCCCCAGATCTCCCAACCTCAACCTCAACCCCCAAACCAGAGCACTCTTATCCATAATTTACCGTTAAAAGTTAAACTCCCGCCTCAGAAGCAATATCCACTTCCAATTCATCCACCTGTACAGAGCAACCCTTCCCCCCAAATTCCACTACAGGTTGACCCTGCTCCTAGTAACTTACAAAGAATCCAGCCCCTAACCAACGCTCCTACTCAATATTATCCATCCCAAGCTTCTGATGCATTTCCTCTTTCTCATCCAAATACCAATGATATTAACGCCATCCTTTCCTCTTTCCTATCGGAATTGAAAGATACCATCAAGCCCCTCATCACCCTTCTTACCAGAGCTCTTTCGGAAATTCCATTCAATGTGGCTAGATGAGCGCTAAGCCTCTAGCTGTCATTTTATGGAATGCTAACGGACTACAAAACCACCGAGACGAACTTGACATTTTTCTTCATGACAATCAAATAGACATTGCCCTGCTGACTGAAACTCATTTTACTCAACGGTCATATTTTTACATACGTGACTACATCACACTTACAGATCTGATCACCCAGACAACACCTCCCATGGCGGATCTTGCATCCTTATCCATAAAACAATTCCTCATTCTGTTATCCCTTCTACTTCAATTGACGCCATTCAATCCACCTCAGTATCCATTTCAACTCGTCCTTTCCATGTAACATTTTCAGCTGTATACTGCCCTCCTGGTAATTCCCTTTCTCAGAACCTCCTTGACTCTCTTTTCCGATCCTTCGGACCGCGCTTCATTGCTGGAGGAGACTACAACGCTAAACACCAGCGATGGGGTTGTCGAACAACCAACTCCCGTGGCAGCATTTTATCCCGTATCTCAACCTCCAAATGTTATTCTGTCCTCTCACCCTTGAATCCTACTTACTGGCCTACATCCCTCAAAAAACGTCCTGACATTCTCGATATATTTATATCTTCCCAAATCTCATCCTCTCAAACCATCATCAAATCCCTTGATGATCTTTCATCAGATCATAGCCCTGTTCTGCTTCTCCTGCATTCAAATCCCGTTCCTAAACCCCCCCCTCTTCCTAGACTGATTACAGGGCGTGTAGACTAGGACGGATTTCGGTATGATCTTGAAAATAAATTAGACTTAAAAACTCCTCTTAAATCAAAAGAAGACATCAACTTAGCAATTGACAGACTTACAACATCAGTAAAAATTAGTATACAGGAAAATACTTTACCCCGAAAAATTCATAGTACACAACAGAATAACCTGCCACAACATATTCGTACCTTACTGGCTGAAAAACGCCGAGCAAGAGCTAAGTGGCACCGGACTAGATACCCATCAGACAAAAATAATTACAATAACTTAACCAACAAACTTAAGACGGAAATAAGAAAATTCAAAATTCAAAACCTACAAAACCGTACTCAATGTCTTAATACTTCTGATAAGTCATTATGGATAACTACGAAAAAAATTCTTAATTACAAAAACTTTAATCATCCTCTCCTTACAGATTCCCAAACCTGGACAAGATCAGACGAAGAAAAATCCCAAATTTTCGGCCAGCACCTCTTTAAATCATTCAACCCCCATCCTGATATATTCAATCCTCACCACCTTCAATGTGTTGAAGCAGAACTAAATATTCCCCTCCAAATGTCTCCTCCTCCTAAAGCATTCCATCCTTCAGAGGTATCTAACATAATCCACAGATTACCCTCAAACAAAGCCCCTGGACATGATCTAATTACAGCCCAAATCCTAAAACTCTTTCCTCAGAAAGCGATCCTATTCCTAACCTATATTTATAATGCTGTTTCTCCGCACCACATACTTTCCTAATCCTTGGAAACTATCCATAGTAAAGATGATACCCAAACCAAAAAAGCCACCTGAACTCCCATCCTCATATCGTCCAATATCACTCTTGCCCATTATGGGCAAAATCCTGGAAAAACTCATTCTGAAACGCCTGAATCCTATCCTAGAATCCCATCACACCATCCCTGATCACCAGTTTGGTTTCCGAACATCACACTCCACTATCCAGCAATGCCATCGTGTGGTGGACGTTGTATCGTCCGCATTGGAGCGCGGGATGTACTGCACTGGAGCCTTTCTCGACGTAGAACAAGCCTTTGACCGAGTTTGGCATCAGGGACTGCTTTACAAACTCCGTAAATTCCTTCCTCCTACATACTTCCTTATTATGCAATCCTATCTCAAAGAGAGAACATTCAGAGTAAGTCACAATTCCGCCCATTCATCCCTCTTTACTCAGTCTGCCGGTGTTCCTCAAGGAAGTATCCTAGCTCCCATCCTCTACACAGTGTATACAGCTGACATCCCGACCCATCCTAGCACTGTCCTCACCACTTACGCTGATGACACATGTTTGTTATCAGTAAATAATGATCCCTTCATTGCATCCCAGGCACTCCAATCCCACATCATAAACCTTCAAGAATGGTGTCGAAAATGGAGAATTAAAATAAATCCAAATAAATCCCATCAAATAACCTTTACCCTCCGTCGTAAACCTACGACATCCTGCCCTACGGTATCCTTTAATGATATTCCTCTAATCCCTGTTGAACAAATCCGCTACCTGGGACTCCATTTGGACAAACGTCTCACTTGGAATCCACATACAAGACTAAAACGACAAGAAACGGCCCGTCGTTATAGACTACTCCAACATTTACTAGACAAACGATCAAAGCTTCCACTAAATTACAAGAGACTCATTTACATGACGGTTATTAGACCTATATGGACATACGGAGTTGAGCTTTGGGGCTCCACTAAACCATCCAACTCTTCTCGAATCCAATCCCTACAATCTAAAATCCTTCGAAAAATCCTTAATGCTCCTTACTTTGTCACGAATAAACTTATCCATAAAGACCTCAATGTTCCATATGTTTCTGATTTAGCCCAAACCAGATACCTATCCTTCCATAGTAAGCTCCATAACCACTCCAATCCACTAGTCTCCCAACTTGCTTCCTCCTCCATTCCCGATAATCCTCCGAGGCGTCTGAAAAGAAGATGGCCTAGAGACCTTTTAGTGTAGATTTATTGAAGTGCTACTAGTGAGTAGTTCTTCACAAGTTATTTACATGCCATTGTATCCACTGTCAACACATTTACTTGTTGTATATTATTTGTACAGTTGTAAATATCAATAAATGAGAGAAAAAAAAAAAAAAAAAAAAAGTTTCATATACTTATAAATGGATAAATGATTTGTATGATGTATATTAATGTAAATGTATATTACTGGTCTGAATGTATTAAATTGGAATAGCAGGTGTTGAGATTTAGAATGTCTGGTTTTTTGCATGCTGCACGGTTTTTAAATTTTTCTATGGTTATCATTTCTTTAATTTTTCTTTCAAAATTATTTTGTTCTGGGTAAATAATTTTGGGGGAATCAAATTTAAAAGAATGTTTTGTTTGCCTGTAATGTTTGGTGAGAGGTGCTTGGTCAGGTTTATTTGGGATTTTATTAATATACGTGCAACTGCATTTATGTTGATAAACACGTCTTTTAAGATATTACTCCGATGTACCTAAATAAGACTTGCCATAGCTATCTTCACACGGTATTTCCTAAACAATATTATAATGTAATTCTGACTTATCTATATCTTTGTTTTTAGTGAATAATTTATCAATGGTGGAGGTATTTTTCAATGTGACAGTGTAGTCAGTTTTATGGTTATTTGTGAGTGTTTTTCTAATTCTTTCTGATAGTGTTTGTATATATGGAATAGTGTACAATCTTTTATTGTCAGCTTCATGTTGTTTCTGTTGTGTATTTGTTTGCTTTAGTAGATTACAAAGGAGTCTATGTAGACATCCATTTGTTAAAAGAAGGTCTAATACTTTATTATCCACGGTTTGTTTATGCAATCTATTGATATACAGTGGTGTTGGTTTTATAAATTTTGGGACATTGGCTAGTATAATGTAAATATCTTCCGGAATATATTGGTTTTTTTTCCACCATTTTGTTTCTATTGTTCCATTAGGGCTTCGATTTGAAATTATTTCTAAGAACGGTATTATATTATCATTCTAAAATCCCCACGTAAAATTTTGTTAATTGAGAAATTGTTAAACTCGGCTAAATTTATTTCTTGTTTATTTTCTTTTGTAGGTATAGCAGTAAGGATATATTTAAATAGCAATGGGATGTTAAAGGGGATTTTGTGGATAACTGAATCTAGTTTATCCACTAATTGTAAGTATATGTCTGCTAAAATCGGAGCGATTGGAGATCCCGTAGGTCACCTATACATTTGAATGTAAAATTTATCATTAAATTGGAAGTAACCCCTATCGGTATACAGAGCTAATAATTTAAGTAATTGGTCTTTAGGAATTAGTGTATGCCTTTGAAGTTAGTGCCAATGTTTTCCGATTATTGTTTTTACTTTTGTGGGACAGATATTAGTAAATAACGAGGATGCATCTAGTGAAACTATTTTATAGCCTTGTGGAATCCGGATATTAGTTATTTTATTACGGAACTCAAATGAATCATTGACAATATTTTTATATGTGAAAAAGTGTTTTAATATATTGGTTAGGTATTTTGATAGCTATACAAGGAAGATTTAATAAATGAAACTATAAGTCTTACCGGGTTGTCATTTGTATAATTTGTAATTAATGAATATAGCTTAGAGAATATTGGGGACTTTGGTGTATGTTTAAGGTATGTTATGATACCTATGAGTGTTTGTTGTGTTAGTTTTGCTAATGTTGTGTTTGTCTAATGGGGGATGAAATAGTTGTTTTTATTTATTGACTGAACTTCAAGAACCTTACTAAACATTTAATAGTAACAGTCAAGAAATGTATCCATATATATACAGGGTGAGTATCTCTTAGTGTGACAAAAAAAAAAAAAAAAAAAAAAAAAAAAAAAAAAAAAAAAAAAAAAAAAAAAAAAAAAAAAAAAAAAAAAAAAAAAAAAAAAAAAAAAAAAAAAAAAAAAAAAAAAAAAAAAAAAAAAAAAAAAAAAAAAAAAAAAAAAAAAAAAAAAAAAAAAAAAAAAAAAAAAAAAAAAAAAAAAAAAAAAAAAACCAGGTGAAACTAGATCAAAAACGTAGCAAAATGCCGCAGATCTAACCCTTCTATTCCAATCCGTTGCAGATATATGATGAAACAAAGACTTTTTTAAGTAAATTACGTTTTTTTCTATAAAAACTGTAATATCACCATTTGTTTTAATATATTTTTCAAATTTTGACCACATCTTCGGATTAATCATTAAATTTTATATAATAGCAGAGTATCTGTAACCTTGAATTTTACAAACTTGGTCTAACTCTAATTTTACAAGCAATCTAAAGAACAGCTTGATCTTCATCTTATTTGAGGAAGTCACAATGTCTTATATTACTTCAACACTTACCGTTTTTCGAAAAAACTGTCCACAAAACATCAAATCTCACAAAAAAATGAAAATTTAATTATCTTGCGAATGATATGCTAAACGTAATGATTTTGTTTCAATTTCATGGAGAAATTTATTTTTGAAACCGAAAAAACATGGTGTTCTCATTTGGCTTACAAATCAGTTACTCTGTAAATAAAACATTATGGCAATCCCTTAATGAAAATGTGCATTTTAAACATATTAAACTCTTAATTGGAATAAATGCAAAGAAAAAAAAATTGTTTAATAGGAAATAAAGGAAAACTGTCAATAAAGCGACACCAGATCAGAAGATCTTATGTTATTACATTTATCTATTTATTATTATTATTTAGGATTTATTTTATTATATTTTGTTTTAATGTTTAAAATCCAATGATAATGTACATAGACATCTATTTTGACGTTAGCTTCTGAATGGAGATTGTGTTGAAGAATGCTACTTTTTGAGGTGAATTTTAATGGCTGATGAGTCTGTTTTTACAGGGGAAGGGATTTCTACCTGTACATGTATATCGTTGGTTAATATTTGTATTGGTTTCGAATAATGTGGAGGAGCACCATGATGTTGGATATCGTGATGAAGTTGTGGTAGCATATTTTGTAACAAATCTTAGTAATCTTATCATTCAATCTGTTGGGTAAACTATGATTTTTCAACACTATTCGACAGCATTACAATGATGAATAAAATATCGATACTCCACATGGAACCTTGTAAAAATAGACTCATCTGCCCATAAAATTCACCTTAAAAAGTAGCATTCTTCAACACAATCTGCAATCAGAACCTAACGGCAAAATTGAGGTCTATGTTCATTATTGGATTTTAATCATTACATTGCTAATCTAATAAAATAAAGGCTATTAATAATAATAATAATATATAAATAAATGTAATAACATAAGATCCTCTGATCTGGTGTCTCTTTTTTGACAGTTTTCCTTTGTTTTCTAGTATACAATAATTTTTTTCTTTGCTTTTTAATCCAATGAAGAGTTTATTATGTTTAAAATGCACATTGCCATTAAGGGATTGTCATAATGTATTATTTACACAAGTAACTGATTTGTATGCCAAATGTGAACACCATATTTTTTCGGTTTCAAAAGTGTTTCTCCGTGAAATGGAAACAAAATCATTACCTTTAACATATCATTCGAAAGCTTATAAAATTTGTAAGTTTTTCTGATTTGTTTTATTTACTGCGTGATGTTTTTAATTTTTCTGTGGTTATCATTTCTTAAATATTTCTTTTAAAATTATTTTATTCATAGTGAATAATTTTGGAGAAATCAAATTGAAAAGAATGAATAGAGTGAAAAAGAAAAGAGTGAACACTGATGTGTTGAAAAAATTTTGTATGTTTTAGAACTGAAGATGATTGTTTAGCATTCGAAACTAGTTTTCAAATAAAATAATCTCAATAGAAGTGGCATTTAATTCATCAATCCTAATTGTATTGATCCTTCTATATCATCATGCGTACCACAAGTGATAAATATCTATATTCCGTATTCGAAAATTCCTTCATGTACCTGCTCTGGAAATACCACCAGTTTTGTAAATCCCCCCAACCTTTATCTTTTTTTTTTCGAAATTCCCCAGGTCAGTTGTGTACTAAAACTGTTACAATTTAGAAGTAGATACCAATTTTATATCCACCAGTAACATTGTAAGTAGTCTATTACTCCTCCATATTTTGTAATAATATGCACTTAATCATTTTAATGCATGTTGTAACATATTTATATTGTAGCTAATTTTATGATTGGAAATTACTTGTATGACTTATATAATTGTATTGTAACCTGTTTTTTCACTGTAGGGCATGATTATGAGAATAATATAGCCTTGATACGTAGCCAAAATAGTCGTTTTTATTTATTGACTTAACCTCAAGAACCTTACTAAACATCTAATTGTAACAGTCAAGAAAATTATCCATATATATATATATATATATATATATATATACACACACACATAAAACCTTAGTAAGGGACAACAGTTACGGCTATCACAAATGCTCCTTGGTACGTAAGTAATTTAACTCAAACTTGCATGCAAACTCTAAATAAACAAATACTAACCCACACCAACGGTTCTACGAAATTTTAAATGGACTACATAACACACTTATGAACGACATGGCCACAATACATATTCCATACATACCTAAAGAAGAAGAGACTGGATGAGGGAACTCCTAGACTAAAAAAAAAAAAATAAATAAAAACTGGAGGTGCCGCTGGGTTCTTTTCCCCTTCACGCCATGTATACATTCAAACAGTAGATTAAGTGATTGCTTCTAGTATAACTGACAGGTGTGATTAAAGAGATAATGTAAAATGTTTAATTTTTTTTTTTTTTTTTTTACAATTATTAATTTCATTTTAAAAAAATAGCATAAATAAAGGAGATAAAGGCTGAACTATTAACCTATTTCAAAACAAAATGTTTTATTATATCTTTATTTCACTGCATGGGTATAATCTATATTGTATTAAGAAGCTAGAGAGCGGTTTTCACCTTATTCCGTTTCATGAATTTCTAAAGTAAAACACATTAAATATATATATATATATATATATATATATATATATATATATATATATATAAAATTTTAAAGAAACTTACTGCATAGAATCATAAAATGAACTGCAATTTATCTTTATTCATTATTATTATTTTTTTTTTTTTTTTTTTTTTTTTTTTGCAAATGACCTACACTACCTCAACTGTATTGACAAGACTAACAGAACAGGATTGAAGGTGTCTAGTTATTGAAGAAGTGGAAGCGAAAAAAAAAACAACTAATAACCTCTTCTCATTTATATTACATGAAACTGATAAATTTGATAATTTTTTTCAAACAAGTGCATTTTTTTTATTACATAAGTCATAGGATATTTAGTTTAATTTTATATAATTTATTTATATCCATTATTAGTGTAATTTACGAAGATAAATAAATAATAAAAAAAAAAAAAAATAATGAAATCTGTACCACTACAACCCATGAAAGTTCATGGGTTCAGTACATAAGCAAGGATGTGCAGGGTTGTGCAAGAAGAAAATCACGAAAAGCAGACATTTTATTTTAAGATATTTTCCCCAATTAAGGGTACGCTGTTAATTGAGGCAGGGTGTGCCAGAGGAGCGACTCCCGACATCGAAGTCGAGGCACTGTCAAATTAACATAAAATAAGTTTTCGGCCCTCAGTCGGACTTCTGGTCCAGGGAATTTGCTAATAATTTGCAATACCCAATAAGCTATCTCATTAGCTTCCTTAAATAATTATAATGTAGAAAAAATAGAACATAACATTTTGAATTTTTAGAAAGTCACAATATATTTATAAAAAAATCACAAAATAGTTATGTATTCTTATCTATTTTCAAAACAGGTGCTATATACTTGTGTAAAATAACTACTATATATATAAGCATCCGCAACCTAGACCTTCAAGTATTGGTATATGATTTATTTGGTATATTGGAATTCTCTAGTACCATTATCGCATTTATCAATGCAGTTATAATTAGTAGCTTTAGATTATTACTAATTAATAAAAATTGGTTAGTATATTTCTATTTATTACTGCTATAAAGTTATCTCGGCAAGGACCGAATTATATTCAAATTTTATAATATCTTATTTAATGAAAAAATTGATACTAAAAGATATTTTCTCCAGCCACGATGCAGTACATGGCAACTAAAATCAAATAAATGAATAAATACATTTAAGAGTACGACTCTTTAAAACCAACTACAATGGATTTACTTAAGAGGTCAGCACACAATTTGGATTTAAAACATCTTAATTTTTATGGTTACAAGAAAACAGAGTATAGAAAAAGTAAAGAAGTAACAAAATAAATAAGATAATTTTTTATGATTAATATAGAAAAATAATTATAATAAATAATATTGTTATAGGTATTTGCAATTTTACAATAAAGAATAAATGTATTAACGTATTAATTAAGTAATGTAATATTAAATTACTATTACTTTTAGTTATTTTTTGTTATTAGTGGTTTCTTATGTATACCATTATATTAAAGGACAAGCCATTTTTCGTACGTGATCACTAACCAGTCCTGCTATAAGGAAACTGTTTTACAGATCTGCCAGGATCTGACGATTTTTTGAAGTCGAAAAACGTCCTTGGCCACTATCTCCTTCCTCAATTAGAATTAGTTTTTCGTCCTCAAGGATTCTGTTTTAAGATAACTGAATTTAAGGATTTTATTAGCTTTTCGTCCTTAAGGATGCTGTTTTGACATATTTAACGGTTTTTAAGTTATCCGAAGGATAAGTTCCACCTTTATTGTACTTTTGGATGTCCTTTTTCAAGGACACTGTTTTGAAATATTCGACGATTTAACTGTTTTCAAGATGGCGGAAAGGATATTCCGACTTTGTTAACGCATTCTACAGGAGGCTGGAGATAGTTTTTCAACGTTAACGACCCCTTCCCGTTAATCTTTATATATTATTATTACCATGTATGGTAATAATAATATATAAAGATTTTTCAGTAAATTGTTATTAAAATAGCGATAAATATGTGGATTCCAGTTAAGTTAAACTTCATGAACTTCAACCATTTCATGGTATGCTTGCCATCCTGCAAGAGAAGTATTTTTTCAGTGTTATCCAGAGCTTGATATTGATAAAAAAAAAATTACTTTTTTCAACATATTTGTAGTCTAAACTATAAATATGTACCTTAAGCTTTATTATGTAACTTTTAGCACACTTTTGGAAATTTATAATCGAATATCATTAAAACGGCCGAGTCGTTTTAAAATGCATATTTAATTCCCTCCCTCTCCCCTAAAATAATAAACGATATATTTTAACTGATAACACCCGTTTAAATATTAGTAGGTATGTAAGATACTTGATTATCAAAGTTCTGTTAAATCTTTATAAAATAAATACCTATACTATTATATTAAAGGACAAGCCATTTTTATTTGCGATCACTAACCACAAAAAACAACAGAAGCAATCTGACCCGAATTTTAAACACATCGTCTTTATAGTTTCAATAGTGAAATTTGAGAATTGAATCTTCATTCTACAAGATAGGTTACAAAGGTACAGTGTCATATTGAAACCGATAATAAAATCTACTTATATTCAATTAAATTATTAAAACAAAATATTTAAAAATGTGGTACGACCCTTGGATCGGAGTCAATTTTGTAACAATGTTTGCAATGGTAAAAATATTGAACTAGTCTATACAGAATGTTAGATATATTATCTTCATATTTCTTGGAAGATTTCGCAATTGTATAATTTACAATTGTAAAAATTTAAATGTCCAATATTGGGTGGCAGAAACGAGGTTTTCCACAATATCTTATAATTATATGGTTAGAAATTAAAATCCGACCGGATGAAATCAATAATTTTTTTGCCGAATAAAAATTATAACAAAATCTAAACGTTGATTCTTTTAGGTATTGTGTAGAAAAATGTGATTTATAGCCATTCCGTTGCAACCACTGGTAATGCAGTCCATAATCCGCAAGTTTATTTACAGTCTCTACTTATAATTATCTTTTACTTATATATCTGATTAGTTCTTTACTTATGAGAGCAGGCTAAGCCACGTCGGGGGATTCTAGTTATATTTAATTAACTTGCTTGTAGATTTAAATAATTTTTACAACTAATTTAACAGAGATTATTCATAAATTCACACCATGGTTACTGATGCTGTCACCTTCGCCAGAAGAATAAAATGTTTTATATGAATATTGTAAATAATGACGAAGTTAAATCTGTATATACATATAAATAAAGATTATTATTATTATTCATAAATAAATGTTGACCAAAACTGCTATTGACAAGTTCCTATCCTTGAGAGTTTTTAATCTCGATATCTCTCTACCACTCCAAGTGCCCATGTTCATAACACTTCTGGGCTTACCTCAGGTACTGGCCGGGACCACATGTAGCAAATAGAGGAATGGCCTGTAGATATACAAGTTAGCTGCGTATAAAGGCTAGTTCAAAAAAGCAGTCCCGGACCAGAGGTGGTAGCATCAATAGGGGTGGGTAGGTGTACTTTGGTAGAGGCACCTGCATCAAATACTACACCACCCAACGACTATGCTGTGATAGAATAGAATAGAAATAGAATAGAAAAAAAAAATTTTATTCTGGGACAAAGTCCCTTAAAAATAATAGTTACATGACAGAACTTAAGTATATCTGGCCTAGAGATTATAAATTAGATAATAAAATAAAATAATTAAAAGTAAATACAATTTTACAATAAAAAAAAGTAATAAAATGAAACAAAAATCTATACGCATATATAAACACATACACAATACATACATACATAAACTATATTTACAATCAGTAAAAGAAAAAATATTACATAAGAAATTGATTAAACAATATATTTTTGATGTTGAATCTAGTAAAGGATGAAGAAAATAAAATTATGAAAAAAAGAGTAAAAACGAAAATTATTTCAATGATAGACAAA
Organism: Euschistus heros; assembly: GCA_003667255.2. Taxonomy (NCBI): domain Eukaryota; kingdom Metazoa; phylum Arthropoda; class Insecta; order Hemiptera; family Pentatomidae; genus Euschistus; species Euschistus heros. The sequence goes on along the minus strand of RCWM02000287.1, from coordinate 332,102 downwards.
ACATTATCATATGAAGATTGTTTTAACAGGCTAAACTTTTATATCTGATATCCTAGGGTGAAATTTATAAAGCATCTATATAATTAGATAGCATCCGACTGGAGGGAGGAAAGGTGGTGGAAGAGGAGTGTTTTAAAAGTTCCCAGGGAGGATGCATTACGAATAGAAGGAGGAAGTGAATTCCAAAGAATAGTGGAGCGGGCAAGAAAGGAACGTTGGAAAGCAGTAGTTCTGTAGGATTGGGTGTAGAGATCGGAGAGACGGGACCTTGTATGCAATGATTGGATTGAGGACTTGAAATGTAGGATACTGTGAATAGACGGAGGGTTATGTGTGTTAATAACTTGGAAGGGGAATGAACCAAGGAAGTAATCTCTACTGAAGGAAGGCGAAAGCCACTTTAACTCGGTGTAAAGATGGGACACATGAGAGCGTCTCGAGGTTCCAAAAACAAATCTTATGAAACAGTTCATGATACGCTTTAGTCTATCTTCAGGAACCATCGAGAGTCCACCATAAATCACACATCCATAGTCAAATTGGGGGAATATGAGGGAGGATACTAGGAGATTACGTGTGGATGGAGGAAGTAGGTGTCGGGAACGGTGGAATAATTTTAGGATGCCAATCGATCGTCGGAAGATTTGAGCAATGTGGGGTTTCCAGGAAAGGGTTTGATCGATTGTTAAACCTAGGTTTTTAACAGAGGAGATGAAAGATATAGAGTGACCATTTAGGAATAAAGTAGGGAAGTTGGTATTCGATCGAAGGAGGGAATGGGATCCTATTGCGATTGCTTGAGTTGTAGCTGCATTTAAAGTCAATTTATTCAGGAATGCCCAGGCACAGATTTCATCCATGTCTTGCTGAATTTTGGAAAATGCAGTTGATAACTCGGCTGGAGGAAAGGAAAGATAAATTTGAGAATCTTCGGCGTAAAGGTGGTAGGAACAATTATGAATGGAGTTAGGAAGATCAATTATATAGGAATTAAACAAGAGAGGAGAAATGCTGGATCCTTGAGCTACGCCTGATCGCAAAGTGAGGAAAGAGGATGAACCTTGGTTGGGAATGGTAACTGATTGAGAACGGTGGGAAAGGAATGAATGAAACCACTTGAGAGTGCTATTGGAGAAGTTTAGAGATTTCAGTTGTATAGAGATCGGTCGGTAATCTTTTGGGGTTGTGGGATTTGGTTTCTTGACTATAAGGTGGATTAGGGCCTTTTTCCAAGAGGTGGGAAATACAGAATTCTGGAGGGAAAAATTATATATGAAGAGGAGAACCGGTAGGATTTCAGGAAGGCATAATTTTATCAATTTGACAGGAATACCGTCTAATCCAGTTGAATTGGTGTGTGGGATTTCATTATGGAGGAAATGAGGTCTGTGGGAGAGATGTAAGGAAAATAAAAGTGATTATCATTGAATGAAGGAGGTAAAAGGGGCAACTGAGGGGATGGATATGGTGTGGATGTAGAGGTAGAGACATAATAGGAATTTAACTCGTTGGGTGTGACAGGAAGGACTCCCGAGGGAGCGGAACTAGGTGTATTTTGAACGAGAGAAAGTTTACGGAGGAGCTGCCATTTGGATTTGGGATCAGGGGCGGATGAGAAGGCTTCGTGGAAGTAAATGGATTTCGCTCGCCGGATGGTAGCTTAGGTTAAATTGCGGAGAACCTTAAAAGCACGGTAATCATCATTAAGCCTAGTGCGTCTAAAACGTCTTCGGGCGGCCTCACGTCTTCTTTGCAGGTCTTTTATTTCAAGGTTCATCCACGGAGCAGGCCGGCGGCGACGAAAGGTACAGGTTTTCAGAGGAGCATGGGTATCAAGGATGGAAAGGAGATTGTCAGTTAGTAATTCAACCATAGTGTCAATAGAGGAACAGGAGTAGATAGGATTCCAATCTAGGATTTCGAGATCAGGTAAAATTTTGTCTCGCGTGAGGGATTCTATATTGCGGGAAGTAATTGTTTTGGGGAGGAACGATGGGATTGGGATATCGTACGAAATTTGTATTAGGTCGTGAGAGGACAAAAACGTAACAGGCTGCTGACATGAGGAAAGGAGTTTTTTTGGGGAGTCTATGACATGCAAGTACAACCAGGTGTCGGACCCACGGGAGTGATGGGTGGGGTTAAACGGAACAATGAAGAGGTGAAGGGAAAAAAAAAAAGGTTTTCTAGATACGTTTTGTCATCAGAGTCAGAAAGGAGATTGGTATTTAGGTCCCCAGAAATGATTATATTGGAATAGAGAGGAACATAATTGTAGAGGTTTGATTCAAAGGATTGGTCAAAAGGAACATGAGGGGGACGATACGCCACTACATATAGGAGGGAATGGAAATTAAAGGATATTTCAACAAAGAGGTACTCAGTGTTTGGGAGATTTGAAGAAGGAGAAAGATGCAAGACACGGGACTTCAGGCCGTCATGAACATATAGCGCTACTCCGCCTCCGGCCCGGTTAATCCGGTCGTGACGGATGATGGAGTAATTAGGGAGGGAAACCGAGGAAGAAGGAATATATGGTTTAAGCCAGGTTTCAGAAATTGCAATGACGTGGTAGAAATTTTGGGTGAAGAACTCTAGGAATTCATCATAGTGAGCTGGGAGGGATTGAGAGTTTATGTGACAGGCAGTTAGGATATTAGTCATATTGGAAGGAGTAAGGGAAATATAGGACAGTAAATAAAAAGATGAGGCTATAAATGAGATTAAGTTGTAGATGCCGTGAGAAAGAATAACATATTAATAATAGCAGGTTAACTAAATATGATAATGTAGCAAAGAGATATGAATACCTAAATGCATATGATAATGTAAAATTAAAATATAAGTAATAATAAGCAGATGAATAATTATAATAGAAAATTAGGTAATTATTGATATGTAAATAAGTGATAAATGAAAGTAAACAAATAAGAACAATAAACATTAAACAATTAAACATAATAGAATAGTTATACCACTGGTAAAAAAAATGAAAGTTTCCTTCAAAATGAGACATGACATAAAAGAAACTAATAGAAACAAAAAAACACCTTGGATTCAATGACAAAAGGCAAAAAAAAAACTGTGGAGGCACGGGCAGGTGATGAGTACCGAGAGGTCAGCCGAGGACATCCAGGTCCAGAGGCTGGTCTATGTAGATCACGGGCTGGCCATCATCCTTCCGGCAGCGAACACTTCCTCCCGCGAACCACACGTACTTCAGTTTCCCGGCTGATCTCTTATGACGGGCGAGCCAGTACAGATGCCTGTTTGTCGGGGTCATCTCCTCGCTAAGATATATCCGGTGGGAGTCTTTCTCCTGCCAGCCAATATCGCGCGTTGAAAAGTCCCTCTTGACTTTTCTTTTCTGTACTAATTCGTCCCTTATAGATTGCCGAACAAAGCGCTCTATCACAGGCGGAGGTCGCGGGTCATCTTTTCTGGCCCTTCGGCGTTCTACCAGGTCAAAGTCTTCGACATTGAGCTTAATGCCGAGACCGGCACCTACACATGTCACCAGGGCTGCGGGGGTCTCTCCAGGGCGTACTGGGATGCCGCGAATTTCTAATGATCTATTTAATAAACCCTGCTCTGCTTTGTTTAGTCTTACTTCCATCTGGCCTACTTTAGTCTTTAAAGTTTTGTTTTCATTAATTAAGTCTTGAATGAATTTATTTTGACCCTCAAGGTGGTTCTTGATTTTAGTAAGTCTCTCACTAAGCTCAAAGTTCAGGTCCTTGTTTTTTTATTATTTTTATCTCCTCTCCCAGTCGATTAACAGCCGCGAGAATGTCAGTTCCCGATGGCTCAGGAGATTTTTCATGACTTTTCTTTTTGGATATATCACAGTTGTGACATATCCATGGTTTATTAGTTTTATTCATTGCCTCTAATTCCTTCTCAGGCAATTCGAAACACCGGGCGTGAAATAATAGTTTACATTTTTGACATGAAATATTATTCTTATCGTCTCTTGAAATATTTTGTTCACATTTTGGGCACTGAACCATTTTGAATAAAGTAAAATTGCTCGTGAATGACAGTTAAAAATGTTTATTTACTTACGAAGGTAGTAAATAGGAGTTAATGCCCTGAGGATTTCACTTCTGATAAGCTGTGTGACCTTAAACTGTTTACAATTGATTTAAAGTTATCAATGAAGCCTTCACTGTTTCACTCAACTGTTTATACTATTTTAATGAATGAATTGGAAACGAACAAAAAAAACTGAAAAATTGACGAAAGAAAAGTGCTAAATAGAAGATAAATTACCGAGCTGCTCACTGCTTGCCGTCTCTGGCCAGACTGATATGGTGAGTTGTGCCACCAATAAATAAGCACTGCCTTGTACGATAGGGATGGGACCCTAAATGCTAGGAGAGGATAACTTCAACAGAAAAGCAAAGGGTGGCTTGGACTCAGCTGTAGTGAAAGCAACTGGATGAAAACCTCTAAGCGAAATGGCCTGGCCCTCCAGGTTGGTGACTGAGCGTGGGGCCAACAACCCTACCTTGGAAAAAAACATTGTTACGGAACCTAGGAATATTAATAAGCCGGGCGGAAACTATGGTTATATAAAAAGGAAATCAGATATGGTTATGAAACTAGCCACATGGAATATAAGGACATGGTGAAAAGATAGAATTCTACCAACAACTTGAAAGAACCTACCCAGCCGATACAGAACCTATCCCGAAATATGATACAAAAATTGTAATGGGGGATTTTAATGCCCCAATTGGGTCTGAGATTTTAACTAATGTCTGTGCTAATTCGCAGAATCAAACAACATGGTAATAAAGAGTAAGTGTTTCCCGCACAAAAATATCCATAAAGGGGCTTGGAAGGGACCTAATGGTGTAATAACTGAAATAGACCATGTTCTGCTCTCAAAAAGACATAGTTCATTCATTAATATGATGCGCGTGGGCCTAATTGTAACTCTGAACATTATATAGTTAAAGCGAAACTTAACGACTTACAAACATTATACTTGGAAAGCATCATAATAGGAAACAATGGAACGTGGATATATATAAAAATTCATACAAAATCGATTAATTGAAAGATGTTATAGATAAAAAAAATGGAAGAGAAATTAAGAGAGGATAGTAGAGAGGAAGAGGAGGGGATTGAAAAGAAATGGTAGTTGGTGTGAGGAGTGGTTTGATGCTGAATATTTGGAGGTGTTGAAGAAAAGGAATAAGCCTATTAAGAAAAGATTAGCAAAGATGCAACGTTCCACCAGACAAAGTGTTACAGAATACCAGGCATGTCGTAGAAAAGCTAAAAACTTTATACCTAATAAGAAGGGGGAATACCAGAAAAAAAAAGAAGAGCAAATCGAGGAGCTTCATATAAATAACGAAACTATGAAATTACGTAGAGCTACGTTATAATATACGTAAGCCGCGGCTATTGGCCGAAAGTAGATACCTGCAAAGACGGAAATGGTAGCATAACTAAAGAAAAAAAAGTCTAGTGGTCAGCTGGTGGGCTAAGAATTTTGTTGATTTATTGAATGAGGAAGTAAAGGAAAAAAATAAAGAAATTAATGCTAAAATATTATTATCGAATGTTGGTGACATTGAACCACCTGGTAAAGAAGACGTAATGGAAGCAATACAGAGTTTAAAAATAATAAAGCAGCAGGCGAAGATCTATTAATTGCAGAGTTCTTCAATAACATCAGCCAGAATAAGCTTACACACATATAAACCTTAATCTTTGACATATGGATGAGTGAAAGTATGCCTCAAGATTGAGGAACCAGTTTGATATGCCCCATATTTAAAAAAAAGAGATAAACTACAATGCAAAAATTACGGAGGAATATAACATATAATGTAACATATAAAATATTTTCGAACATAATTTTAAAGAAACTTAATGTCTTTGCTGGGGAGATTCTGGGAGAGTATCAGTGTGGGATTCAGAATGGCAGAGGGAACAGTTTATCAAATCTTTATCATGAAACAAATGTTAGAAAAGTGTTGGGATTATAAAATTAACATCTTTATTCACTTCAGAGACTATCATCAGGGTTTTGACAGCATTAATAGGACCAATTTAATTAAAGCACTAATAGAATATAACATTCCAAGAAAGTTAATAAGACTGATCCAGGTGATGCTGATTAACAGCAATGCGAAAGTAATTGCCAACTGTAGTATAAGTGCTGCATTTCCAATATCAGCTGGTGGAAGGCAGGAAGGTGCTCCTTGAAACTTGTTAGACTTAATGATCTAAAATAAATCGAATATTGTTTGTTGTACATTACAATTAACATTATGCTTTGAAAATAAAGTTGTTATATTTTAGCTTTTATTCCTGTTCGAATAGAATATTAATAGGTAAGACAGGACAATTACTTCAACTAAATAAGTTTGGTTAAAGCTATCATGACATTCATTGACTGTCACGCAGTACGAAGTTCGTCTGGTCAAGTAATAACAAATAAAAAACAAAAATAAAAGAAAATAATAAAGTTGTATGTTTATAACCGGTTAAAGACATTCTTTAATGAATCTAGATGGACATGGTAGTTAAAGAAGTGGTATTTGAAAGTCAAAAGGGTATTTGAATGACGATTAGTAAAAGGGATGTAGTTCCATAGAGATAAAATATAAAATATAGAGAATAATATAAAACTGATTACTAATTCTTGGGAATTCTATAACTTTTAAATACTTAAAATTGATTCGGTATTTGATATAAATAATAGCAACAAAACTAAAATTAATAATTTAAAACATAAAATTAAAATTTTTACTGTATATATAATAATAATTTGCTTCTTCAGCAAACAATCTGCAATACATTTTTCGAATAAAGATCAGGTTTGGGAAATTGTTTTAGTTCTTCATCATCAGATACCCATTGGTATGATCGCTAAATACTGTCGTACAATATCCACTTTCCTTCAAAAGTAATGATTCTTTCAAAAAATAGGTCATTTCTTAATCGAGAAGCTAAAGATAAAGCTGTTGTCAGCCGAATAATCTTATACAGCTCTGATAACTAGTGAGGGAACCACTTATCCAGTTTTTTATTTTATCCATTTGATGAAGGTATCTATCAGTATCCATGCTGCTGCTTGGGAAATGTTAAACTGCTTACCTATTTCTGAACATGTTTGGCGTAGATCCGAATCAATTAATTCTCGAATTTCTTATTCGTTTGCAACTTGAGATCTCCAAGTACGTTCATCATTTTCAAGCGTTTCATTGCCTTGATAGAATTTTGAAAACCAAATTCGAGCTTTATGCTCAGAGAATACCTTCTCACCATAAGAACGTACATTTTTCAAGCGGCTTCGGTCACCTTTAATCCAAGTTTTAATTCATATAATATAATTGAACGAGTTCAAATTACAAATCGATTTGTTTATACGAGTGAAATATAAAACTGCATCACCTATTCATAGATTATAGACAGGCGTATGACAGTATCGATAGGAGAAAATTATATAAAAGCCTAAAAGACTTAGGTTTTCTCTTAAAGTTAATAAGACTAGTCCAAATGACTTTAAACCATAGCAAAGGAGCTGTCCAAGTGCAAGGAGGGGTGACTGAATCATTTGATATACATAAGGGAGTGAGGCAGGGAGACCCACTGTCATTGGTACTGTTTAATTTAGTACTAGAAACAGTCATAAGGGCAATAAGGACAAACCCTGGAAGCATTTATACCCGTATGACTCAGCATCTAGCATTTGCGGACGACGTCGTAATCACTGGCAGAACAGAAAACTCCCTACTAGGAGCATTTGAAGAGTGTAGCAGAAAAGCAAGAGAAGTTGGCCTCCAGATAAACGAAGAAAAGACGAAATACCTAGTGACCTCAAAGGAACAAAATGTGGTGGCAAACCTAGAAGGGGCAGGATACCACTTCGAAAGTGTCGAAAAATTCAAGTACCTAGGTAGAGTCATTACTTCAAGAAATGAAGTAGATGATGAAATGAAAGAAATATTAAAGGCTGGTAATAGGTGTCATTGGGCCCTCAGCAAAATAATAAGCAAAAAAATGCTCCCTAAAAATTTGAAAATAAGGGTTTACGAAACCATCCCTAAACCAGTCGTATTGTATGGGAGTGAAACCTGGACGCTCACTGCTAAGAATGAAAGTAGTATAAATAGATGGAAGGGAAAAAATTTGAGGAGGATATACGGCCCTACTAAAGATGGAAATATATGGAGAATATAAAGTAACCAGGAACTAAGAGAACTGCACAAAGCTCCAGATTTGGTTGCTGCAATACAGCAAAGGAGATTAAGATGGCTGGGCCATGTTCAGAGAATGAGCCCCAACAGAATGCCAAAAATCATGCTAAATGGGCGTCCCGAATGAGGCAAGAGAGGAAGGCCTAGATTGCGCTGGGGGAAAGACGTTGAGGCAGACCTAAAGACTCTTGGTGTGAGGTATTGGAGGAGAGCAGCTGGTGACAGAAACAAATGGAGGGTAATTGTGGAAGAGGCCAAGGTTCTGCATGGACCGTGGCGCCATTGTTGTGTTGTTGTTGCTGTTGTAAATTACAACACTTACTGATTTTAATATATTTCTTTAAACGTTTAACGGTTATAGTATTAAAATTCAATCACTATTTCAAATACAGAAAACAATATTGTTTACATTGAAAAAGATAGAACTATAACAAAAACAGCACAGACTATATAAATCTTAATTAGTGGAAAAAACTACAGGACATTTGGAACGGCCTTGGAATACATTCTACATGTGTAGTTATGCATTCTTATTTAAAATCATCTTAAAACATGCATAGTTTTAAAGACTACAAGTATACTACTTTGATTAAATATAGGAACAATAATATAGTGATTGAAATATCAGTCAATTTTGATAGTTATATATATATATATATATATATATATATATGGATAAATTTCGTAAGGTTCTTGAGGTTCAGTCATAAAATAAAAAAATCAACTATTTTGGTGACGTTTCGAGACTGTATTGTTCTCATAATCATGCCCTACAGTGAAAAAACAGGTTACAATAAAATTATATAAGTTATTTCAAAGCATAAAGTTATCTACAGTACAGGTAGGTATATAACAACATGTGTAGGATAATAAAAATATATATAATTACAGAATATAAAGGAGTATGAAGCTACTTACAATGTTACTGGTGGATATGAATAGACTAACAATTCTAGTACACAACTAACCTAGGGGAGTGAGTTTAAACAGACAGTTAACAAGGGTTAGTGGGGAAAAACCCTATTTCTTAAAAAATAAGTTAAAAGGACTGTGTGGGTATTCCCAAAGATGCAGGTACAAAAATATTTCAGTGTAATATACTAATAGATGGAAGAATGGTTTGTATAATGTATATAAATGTAAATGTATATTATTGGTCTGAATGTATTAATTTGGAATAACAGGTGTTAAGATTTAAAACGTCTGATTTTTTGTTTATTGCGCGGTTTTTAAATTTTTCTATGGTTATCATTTCTTTAATATTTCTTTTAAAATTATAGTTTTGAAACGTCACCAAAATAGTTGATTTTTTATTTTATGACTGAACCTCAAGAACCTTACTAAACATATATATATATATATATATATATATATATATATATATATATATAGTTAATATTGATGGCTAATGGATTGTTTCGATTAAAATTGTAAATTTTCAATGAATGATTGCTGAGTTGTTTATTTCACGGGTATTTTATTACAACTGAATAGCAAGAAAATTGTAGAGCCTTAGAAACATTCACCAGATACGAGATATATAAAAAAAAACAATGAAATGCCTACTATTTAATTGAAAATCCGCTTATACTTCCTTATTGACTATAACTTTTTAACATTCTCTTCTACGTTCAGTAATTAGGAGATTAATAACATATGTTGTTTTGGCTGGTTAAAAAGGACCGGTGCGCAGCTGCGAGATTTTACTTCAGTTGAGAAAGGGGACCAGTAATGAGCAACCAGGAATCTTTTCATGACTCAGATATCGTCGACTGTCTTAGTGTTAAGTATCTAAAGTTCTTTGGTATTTGGAAGGCCATCAACGACTACAGGAAGACTGGGAAGAGGAACAAGATGACACAATTTAATGTAGTGGCCTCATTTTTCTGTGCGGTCCCATATTTCTTATGTCAGTGTTTCAGCTACTCTTCAGTTCCAGTCGACCTCCAAAAGTTCACATATTTGAATATATCAATATTACCGAGTTTACAAGTTGGCTTTAGGAGTATACTTTTCTGGCTCCGTATAGAAAAACAGTGTAATCTCTACAATTTATTGAGAAAGGATTTCCTCGATATTCCAAAAACTAAACAGCCGATGGTTGAAAATATAATAAAAAAGATCAGTAAAATTTCAGACATAAGCTGTACAATTTTAATGATTTTGACTTGCAGTATCTTCATCCTGTTTGTATCGAAACCGGGTGTACCAATTGATTATATCCTCAAACACACAGGAGAGATGGAGGCTGTCGCAACCGGAAGGAAGAAGATCTTTGGAGGTTGGTACCCTCTTCCAATGGATGAGTCTCCTTATTACGAAATTATTTATCTATATGAAACAGCATACCTGGCTTGGACAGGTATATATCTTCCTGTGTATTTTTGTCTCTTTTATCTAGTGCTGATTTTCCTTTATGCCCAATTTAAAGTTCTTGGTGTTCACATAAAGACATTAAATACGAACTACCTTAAAAAAGATTCTGATCAGAAATACTATTCAAGGATATCTTCTGAAGAACTGAGAAAAATATTCAGGGATCATCAAAAATTATTAAGGTAACATTTATGTACACACAAACCCTGAAATACTTAAATATATAATTTTTTTAGATTAATCAAGAAATTTATTAATTTATATATTTCAGATACACTGATGATATGAAAAATGTTTATAATCCATTTGTGACACTCACACTTGGAATGGGAATTATTTTTCTCATTATAAATACATTACAGTTTCTTATTGTGAGTTGATAAAAAAAAGAAATTATAACATATATACACTTAGTGACAGTCATTTTCTAAGAATCAATCTCAGTTCATTCCACTTAAATAATATAATTAACTTTCCAATAGGCTCGTCTCCTTGACCTACAAGGAGGATTGCGTGAATATTTTAGATTACAATTGATTCATTAAAATTTAAAAAAATATATGAAATAAAATTAAAAATAGATTACAAAATATAAGTTAACGGAACTTTATTTAAAGGTAGAATATTACTTTAAAGGAGTTTTATCAGGTAATTAAAATCAGAGAATACTCAACAATTTAAAATTATGAATTATCGAACCACCACATGAATATAAAAGTCGTAAAAATTAAAAAATATTATTATTTATTCATTTTTTTTAAAAATAATACACACACACACACACACACATACACACACACACACACATATATATATATATATATATATATATATAGATATATATATATATATATGTATATGTATATATATATATATATATATATATATATATATATATATATATATATATATATATATATATATATATATATATCATATCATATAATATATATATATATATATATATATATATATATATTATAGATAATATATATATTATCATATCCACTAGTAACATTGCCATGATTATGAGAACAATATAGTCTCGAAACGTCGCCAAAGTAGTTGGTTTATTTATTGACTGAACCTCAATAACCTTACTAAATATAAACACACACACACACACACACACATATATATGCATAAATGTATTATTATTTGACAAACTACGAGTTTTTTTATAAATGTCCTTTTTTCTTAACTTTTTCTCTCTAAATTAGAAAAATAAAATTCGGAGTGAAGAAAAAAAAAGTATTTCATGATGCATGAAAATGGCTGTCACTGACTGCATGTATATAACTACACAAATTCATGTTATTCAAAATTTTTACGTTTTTTAGGGAAAATCGAACAGCACTGGGTTCTTCTTTAGACTCTTTCAAGCTTTCTTATATCAAGGGATTGAAGTCTCGATGTTCTGTTTTGGTTCTTCATTTATCGAAACGGCAGTAAGTGATATTTGAAAAAAATATATATCTCATTAAGGTTTATATATTTTATATAACAGTGGTATTGAAAAATATTATGGGTTGCGGAAAAGAAAAATCAAAGTTACATATCCCAAATGCCTGAAAATTTGTTAAATTGTTTATTAGTAAAAAGTAACCTCAAATTTAATGCCCTACCGTTGCATCGTTTAAATAATTTGGATTGAAGGTATATAGCATTTTGGCTAAAATAATGTCAGCTACAAAGTTTTATGATTTAATGAGTTTCATTTGTGACTCCGCGATATTGGAATGAATTTTTAAATTCTTTTATTACTGGGACCTATACAATATTGATGTTAAACTTTTATATATTTTTTCTTAAAACATCTTTATTTTTATAAAAAAAGGACATTGATACATTAAAATATGATGTATCTTAATATACTTTTACAAAATATCATCCTTTCGGATGTTTTAATGTGATAAAGTTGTAATAAAACATAGTGTTACAATTAAAGATAGATATTCAGTAGTGATGTTACACTAAGATCACTACTGTATCTCTTAGTCTAAACAAAATAAAATTAAGTGAAACTAGATCGAAAATGTAGCAAAATGCCGCAGATCTAACCCTTCTATTCCAATCCGGTGCATATATATAATAAAACAAATACTTTTTTGAGGAAACCACGTTTTTCTCTATAAAAACTGTAATATAACCATTTTTTTAATATATTTTTCAAATTTTGACCACATCTTCGGATTAAGCATTACATTTTCTATAATAGCAGAGTACCTTTAACCTTGAATATTACAAACTTGGTATGTAAAGAACAGCTTGATCTTTATCTTATTTGGGTAAGTCACGATGTCTTATATTACTTCAACTTCAACGCTCACCGTTTTTCGAAAAAAAACTACCCACAAAACGTCAAATGTCACAAAAACTTAAAAATTTAAAAAGCTTTCGAATGATATATTAAACGTAATGATTTTGTTTCGATTTCAAGGAGAACTTTACTTTTGAAACCGAAAAAACATGGTGTTCTCAGTTAGCATACAAATTAGTTACCTGTGTAAATGAAATATTATAACTATCCCTTAATGAAAATGTGAATTTTAAACATAATAAAGTCTTCATTGGATTAAAAAGCAAAGAAAAAAATTATTGTTTAATAGAAAATGAAGAAAAACTGTCAATAAAGCGACACCAGATCAGATTATCTTATGTTTTTACATTTATTTATTTATTACTATAATTTAGGATTTTCTTTTATTAAATTTTCAATTTAAGGTTTAAAATTTAATAATAATAAACACAGACCACAATTTTGCTATTAGATTCTGAATGCAGACGGATTAAACAATACCACTATTTGAGATGAATTTTATGGACAGATGAGTCATTTCTATGAAGGCATTACTACCGTTCCATGTGGAATATCGTTAGTTTATTCATCTTTGTATTGCTGTCGAATAGTGTTGACAAATCATAGTTTGCCCAACAGATTGAATGATGAGATTACTAAGATTTGTTACACAATTATCCTAAAACTTCATCACAATATTGCACCTAACTTTGGCAAAATATGATTTTCCAACACCATGGTGCTCCTCCAAATTATTCGAAAGCAATACAAATATAAACCAACGATATACATGATAGGTAGAAATGCCTTCCTTTGTAAAAAAAAGTCTCATCTGCCCACAAAATTCACCTCAAAAAGTGGTATTATTCAACACAACCTGCATTCAGAAGCTAACCGCAAAATTGAGGTCTATGTTCATTATCATTGAGTTCTAAACCTTACATTGAAAATCTAAGAAAATAAATCCTAAATAATAATAAATGAATAAATGTAATAACATAAGATCCTCTGATCTGGTGTCGCTTTATTGACAGTTTTCCTTTATTTTTTACTAAATAATATTTTTTTTCTTTGATTTTTATTCCAATAAACGTTTATTATGTTTAAATGCACATTTTCAGTAAGGGATTTTCCTAATGTTTTATTTACACAAGTAACTTAGGTAAAAAGGTACCGAATCGAATAAAATACAATTTTTAGAGGATTTAATTAATTTTAATTTATTATGTAAAAATATTTATTTGGCATTTGACGCACCCTTTCTGAGATATGGGCAAAAAAACAAAAAAATGGATCTTCCTAGGCCAGAAAACGCAAGGACTATGTTCACTTTCTGACTACTTTGAACATGTTTCCGAAGTAAAACCTTGGATTACTGAAAACACATTCTATAATCCTGTATTGATTAGATAACTGAAATTAAGTTAGAAGCTAGCCTTATAAGTAAGCACATTTAAATAGTCTTAAGCCTTCATACTACCTAAATATACTGCCGTCTGTTGTTTTTGATAACAATTAAAGTCTTTTTTATCCATAGAGCTCGGATCTGCAGTTCGCCATCTATAGCAGTGACTGGTACAAAGCTGATACTAAGTTCAGGAAAGACGCGCAGATGATGATGTTAAGGTCTATGAAAGGAGAGACTCTTACAGCAGTCGTGATGTATCCAGTGAACCGAGAGACATTAATGAGTGTGAATAATTTTTTATACTTCTATTAACATAAATTTACATATGTATTAAAAAAATAAATACATCTAGTAAATAAGCGGTTTATAATGAAAAATAATGACATGCTTAAAACATGTAAAGGAACTACCCATTGGTATTACTCTAAGGAAATATCTACGTAAGAAGAAGATCCCGGGGCCATCTTCTTTTCCGATGCCTCGGAGAATTGCCAGAATTGGAATTGGAAGAAAGTTTTGCAACAAATGGATTTAGATAAGAAGTAAGTTTATAATGAAAAGTAAGGTATCTGGTTCGTGTCAAATCAGCGACATATAGAATATTAATGTCATTGTGGATTAGTTTATTTGAGACAATGTAAGGAGCATTAAGGATTTTTGGAAGGATTCTGGATTGGAGTGATTGGATGCGGGAGGAATTCGATGGTTTGGTGTATTCCCATAACTCTGTAACGTAAGTCCATATAGGTCTGATTATCGTGATAATCGTCACCAGCGTGTTATCAGTCAATAATGATCTATTTGCTGCATCCCAGACACACACGACACCCAGACACAAGAATGGTGTCAAAACTGGAGAGTTAGGATAAAGTCTAGCAAGTCCCAGCAAATAACCTTTACCTTCTGTCAAAACCTACCTCATCCGGTCCTCCTGTAGCCTTTAATGGAGTACCGCTAAATGATGTAGAAAAAATAGGATACTCGGATTTCATCTGGACAAGAGACTTACCTGGAACCCTCATACTTCGATTTCGACTGCTACAGTACATACTCGACAAACGTTCAAATCTCCCTATTTACTTCAAATAAACTCATCTATATGACGATTATCAGATCTATATGGACTTAAGGTATAGAGTTATGGGGATCCTCCAAACCATAGAATTCCTCCTGTATCGAATCACTCCAATCCAAAATCCTTCGAAAAATCCTTAGTGCTCCTTTCATTGTCAAAAATTATTTAATCCAAATAAAAGGCACCTCATTTTGAAGCAGTCGGTTTCTTCGTAATACCGTCGTGAATTCTTTGCTTGGAGAAAGAAGTTGAAAAGATCCTGCTGCTGAGGTTTGGTTAGTTGAACTGCTGAATTGATGGGTTGTTGATTCTGATGTTATTGAGGTTTTGATTTTGATGGCAGTGATGAAAAGTGTTTAGGAAAATTATTGTTGAATGGAATGTTCTGTTGATTCTGGAAGGATATTACTATTGTTTCGAATGTTTGAGGAACAAAATTTTTATTTGTAGTGGAGTTGGTGGTTCTTTGCTTCTGCCTATGTTTGTACACCTAGCAACCCTTATAGTTAGCAGGACAACTCTTACCACAGAGGACACACGAGGCTGACTTTATGTTTATATTTTTAAGCAAGTTGCTGTTAAATGTGGTCCTGCACATTTGACACATCTGGGTTGGCGATTGCAATATGTCTTCGTGTAACCTAGATTTTGGCATCTAATAAACTGAACAATTTTTCTTTTTACTCAACTTCAAATTTGACCACGGAGTACACAAGTCTTTTTATGTTGAAAACTTCCAGATTGATCTCAGCTGGCTCCAGATCGACGAAGAACAATGGGAGAGTATGATTTCAAGAACGGTGGAGTACGTTGGAGACATGCCTGACGTTATGTTCTAACTGTTCTATGTCTCTTTTAATGGTATCGGGAGGCACAGATTGGTGAAATCCCCGTACTTCCCTTATTTTAATTAGTAACAATGAAATTCAATGTTTTTAATTTTTAAATTGGCAATCAGTGATTTATAAGTTGTTTAGTCTCTGTATTTATTTTTATAGCATGATATCTGGTGAAACATTTGAAATTGGTTTGACCAATTAATTCGAAAATACCTTGACAAATGTAATGTAGGTATCTACGCCAGTAACGAAGATTGGAGGTGACTTAATATCTGTTAGTGGTTTAGGTGGATGGATACAAGGCATGTTAAGCAATGGCTGGAATCTGTTTGCAGTTGCGATAGCTGTGTCTGCAGTGACGACTGTCATACTGCGGGTTTGTGTAAAAATGGGAGGTTTTTTTTTCTTTTTTTTTTTTGTCTTGAAAGTTCCCTGGAGGCTCAAGGACATTATTTGTTTGTCTTTCTGATAATGTTCTGCCCTTGAGGCACTTCGAGTCAGACTCACTTAAGTCGGAACACATATCTTCATCGCAGTGGAAGCACGGTGATTTTTCGTACTTCATAGAACATGATAATAACTATCGCAAATATATACTAAAATATAATATTAATTAAATAAAAAAGAAAAATGAGAGAAAACAAAGTTTCGATCTCGGGTGGATGACAATAGTAGACAAGCGCTCTACTCACTACTCCACCAGAGCTGATAGTTGGTGGTAGGCTAATATAATTAATAGCAAGTCCAAACTGCCCTACTCACGCTGTGTCCAACTATCTCACCTTACACTTAAGCCTACATTAATCAGTTTCTTGGAACTCACCTAGCCGGAAAGCTTCACAGATTGTTGTAGTTTGTAAATACAAAATATATACAAAGTCTCGAGCTGATAGGTGAGCTAATACTACAAGAATTACTAGAATTAACATGGAGGTGCTTTAGTGAGCTGCATAGCGACCATGTTCCTCACCGTGAGTAAAAATAAGGATGAAACTTAGGTAAAAATAATTTTAAAGTAGTAAAAGTCTACCTTGAGAGGGAAAAGGGTCTTTTTGACTCATTACCTTTTTTTGAATTTGATTTCCGATCGAAAATGATTGTCCAAACGCGACATAAAATATTCAAATACAAATTTTAATGTCATAAAATTGTATGTAATTCTATCTAGATTTTTTGTTCATTTATTTTTATAAAAATTTACATCCATAGGCGACTTCTTCAAAACCGATTTTCAAATTTACTTAAAAGAACTGAAAATATTTTCTGAATATATTTGGTTAAAATTTTCATTTTCCTTCGGTTCATCAACTATACCTTTACAGACTACTTCAATATTAAATAAACAAGCTTTCAAAGCTCCCAGTCCTCCGAGACGTCTGAAAAGAAGATGGCCTAGAGATCTTCTGGTATAGAATGTTTATTGCAAGTTAATGATGAGTAGTTAATTTCAAGTTTTGACATGTTATTTTAATCGTCATCAACACATTCACTTGATGTATGTATTTGTGCAGTTGTAAATTTCAATAAATTGATATGAAATTAAAAAACAAAAGATAAATAAAATATGTATTTTTGCACTAGTAGTAACTAAAAAAAGCAGGTAGTTTCATTTGTTTATCACTGCTAAGATATTTATTGAAACTATCACAAATGAAAACTTAACTGTAAAGAAATACATTAAAAAAGAAATTGAAATTTGTCTTTATTTTATTTAATTGTTTCAGTTTTTGCAAATGACCTACTCTACCTCAGCTGTGTTGTCAAGAGTAACGGAATAAGATTAAAGGTATCTGGATGTTGGAGAATCTGAAACGAAATAAAAGAAAAAACAAATCTGCTAAGTTATATTACATGTAACTGATAATAATAATTTCTTGTCAATAAACAACATTTTTTTATCACATAAATCATAGTATCTTTACTTCAATTTCATATAATTTATTTCATTATGAACATGTATTATTGGTGTAATTTACAAAGATAAAGAAATAATTGAAAAAAAAAAAAAAAAAAAAAAAAAAAAAGAAGAAAAACTGTACCACTGCAACGTATAAAGGTTTTTGGGTTAAAATAAAGATGTACAAAGAATAAGTTTTCTGCCCTCAGTCGGACTTTTATCCGGAAACGGGAGTTTATTAGTAAAGTGTAATACCCCTAAGCTATTTCATTACCTCCCTTAAATAATTAAAATGTGGAAAAAATAAAACGTAACATTTTAAATTTTTACAAATTCACAATATATTTTTAAAAAACACTATTACAAAATATAGATATGTATTCTTATATTTTTTTCAAAACAGGTGCTGTACGCTTGTATAAATAACTACTATACATGTACCCATCCCTAACCTAGACCTCCTGTATCGGTATATGATTTATTTGGTATATTGGACTTCACTACACGGTATCGCGTTTACCAATTCATTTATACTTACAATTAGTGGCATTTAACCTTAAGTGAGCGCGCCCGGCTCACAAAGTGCGTCACTTCTAATATTAGACTACCTGTATAGAATAGAGTTAACCTTTCGGATTTTCCTTCAAGGTTCCCTCTCAGTATGCTATCGGGACTGTTGTGAATTGTTTTAGTATAATATTAAAAGCTTCTTTACATAAACTATAGCTATTTTTCTACGTCTGTTCGATTTGGCGCACTTTGTACCTCATCGCGCGGAAGGTATTATGACTCAGTAAGTAAATTTTTAATTTTTATTTTATGTTGAAGTTGATGAGCGAGAATCGGTATAAAATGTAGGTACGATAAAAAGCATTAAGAGGGAGCTTCCAACAGAATTTCTTCCATCAGACAATATTTCCATCAGACACAACAGAATTTTGGTTTTCAAAAAGACCTTACCCTTGTTTCAGTTGCTCCGAGGAAAAATAAGGCGGTCATTTTGTTATCTTCTATGCATTTTGGGAATGAAATCGATGACAAATCGAAGAAGCAAGTTATTATTTTGGTCAACAAAACGAAGAGAGGAGTTGATACAAATGACAGATGTGTCAAAATTATACAGTGTCTCGGAGGACAAGAAGATGGACTTCTTTTTTTTTTTTTTTTTTGTCTGTGATAAATATTGTGGGTATGAACGCTGAAATCATTTACAGTTAGAGCAAAGCAATGCAGGGTCCTCCAAAATTAAGGTATATTTTTCTTTAAAAAATGGCATTGCCAATGATGAAGGGGCATTTGCAAGAACGAGCCGATATCATTACATTGCCAGCCGACATTCGAGGAACTCTCGAAAAGTTAGGATACACGCCAAAGAAAATGATTATATAAGCGGCAGGACCTTGCACATACAGGTGCAAAAACGGGAGTTCGGGAAAAGGAGCCAGCCAGGTAAAGGACACCGAGGTGTAAGCATAATAAAATAATTTCTGTCCTAGATACATAATTTCTTTTAGAGAAATAAAAAAAAAATCTTCACCGTTTTATTTTGTTATTGCACAGTTTTAGATAAATATAAAAGTTTTATTAATATTTGTTTATTTAATATTAAATAACTACCAGAGGATTAAAAAAAAAAAAAAATATATAGTAAGTTCCATCATTTACCAGATTAATTTTATACAGAAACCTATTTTTGCATTAAAAATGTGGAGAAAACCTACATTGGGATAAAGTGCGCCAACGCGCGGCCTTACTTTAATCCACTAAAAGCGCGGACTTTAGGGTTAAAGGTTATTAATTAATAAAAATCTGTGATTATATTTCCATTCATTCTACTATAATATTGTCTAGGCAAGGAACGAATGATATACAAGTTTAATTGTATCTTATCTGTACTATTATATACAAGGACAAGCTATTTTTCGTTGGTGATCACTAACGGCGACAACTACTGTGCCAAACGGCACCAAATTTTAACCACATCATGTTTATAGTCCAAGAAAGATGTAGCAATAATAATGCATTATAAAAAATTCGATAGTATGTGGATAACACTGAAGTTTGGATTTGGACAATATGATTAATGGGCCTTTAGTTGTAAACAATGATAATGCAGTCCATTATCCCCAAGTTTCCTAATAGTCTCATTCCATCTGGATTATCCACTCATAGATTTAAATAATGAATTCAATATCTAATTATGATTTTACGTAATATTTAATCACCTAATCAGTACAATTTTAGTCAGGTTAAAAATTATAGGTATGTGTAAATAACATTGAAGAAATAATGTTCAATTGCATACTTAGTGTGTGTATGGATAGATTTCTTGACTGTTACTAGTAAATGTTTAGTAAGGTTATTGAGGTTCAGTCAATAAATAAAACAACTATTTTTTATTTCCCATAATCATGCCTTACAGTGAAAAAACAGGTTACAATAAACTTATATAAGTTATGCAAGTTATTTCAAAACATAAAGTTAGCTACAGTACAGGTATATAACAACATGTGTAGGATAATAAAAATATATATAATGTGGGCAATAAGTAATATAGATGGCATATGATTACATTCACACATTATGTACAAAAAGAGAGAGAAAAAAAATTAATAGAGAAAAAATATATATATGTACAAAATAAAATAAATAAAAAGATAACAGAAAGAACTTCCAATACATGAACAATATACAAATAAATAAAATGAAATACTAAAATAAGAAAAAATAAAATATTTAGTAAGTAAAAATAAATAAATAGTAGTAATAAAAAATAAAAAAAAATTAAATTATAAGTTAAAAACACAATCGTACTTTATTTACAATACACTCTCATCCTAGGGACCCCCAGTCAGACCCCTCCCTCCAATTATGGAGGGACAAGCCAGGCATAGAGAGGTCCCAGCTCTCCCCTCTCAGCTGCGTCACTGGTGTAAAAAACCCAGAGGAGGCCGAGTGAGAGCGGTACTGTACATTCACGCGGGACATGAGTAGAGAAGCTGGCCATTGCCCGAACTCCATAATAAATAAATTTTACAAAAGATCTCGGGGCCACTGCCGTTTTAGTCTGCGAGGTGGATTATCAGGATGGGTGGAGCTGGATAAAGATTGAGCCAGAGGGTTAGGATGAAAGGAAAGGTTGCGATGGAATTTCGAAAATTTAAGAGGTATGAGGTCGAGGACGTGTGGTATATTGAGATCGTTATGTAGGGTTTTGTTGGAAACATAGTAAGGAGCATTTACCATAGTTCGGAGGATTTTGGATTGGAAGGATTGAATGCGATTGATATTCGACTTTTTTGCTGTCCCCCACAGTTCAAGTCCATAAGTCCAAATAGGTTTAATGATGGTTTGGTATAGGAGAAGTTTATTTTTAATGGAAAGGTGGGATGTCCTATTTAGTAGTCTATACAATTGACTAAAGCATCTGTTAAGTTCTTGCCTTTTGAGTCGAGTATGTGGGTTCCATGTGAGTCTTTTGTTTAGGTAGAAACCAAGATACCGAACTGTGTCAGCTTTAGGTAGCGGGATACCATTGAAGTAGATAGGAGGACTGGATTTACGGCGGAGGGTAAAGGTTATGTTGGTGCATTTAGATTCATTTACTTTGATCCGCCAGTTATTGCACTAGTCTTCAATCAGGGATAAGTGGGTTTGGAGATTATGGGTTGCTATTAAGGGATCTGGATGGGATGAAAGGATAGCAGTGTCATCAGCGAATGTTGCAAGGCACGTATCAGGAGTAGTAGGGATATTTGCAGCATATACGATATATAGGACTGGACCGAGCACGCTACCCTGTGGAACACCGGCCTCAATTGTGTAGCAGTTGATAATAATGCAATTGATACTATAAATAAGATCGTAGAATTTCTCTTAAGAAGTCAGTTAATTCATAATATCTAACCTACAGAACTTTATATATAACTTATATAATATTAGTTTTATTTTTTTATTTTTTTGTTTATTTTATTTTTTGTTTTATTTATTTATTTTTTGATTTTTTTATTTTTTTTATTTATTTTATTTATTTATTTATTTATTTATTTATTTATTTTCTCTTAAATAAATTTAAAATAACCTATGGGCGTAGATGACCATAGATGTTTACTCCCTTTATAAACAGCACAAACCAACCAAACCAACTATTTTTATAGTTGAGAGACTATATTGTTCTCATAATCATGCCCTACAGTGAAAAAACAAGGTTACACTAAAATTATATAAGTTATACAAGTTATTTCAAAACATAAAGTTAGCTACAGTACAAGTATATAGCAACATGTGTAGGATAATAAAAACATGTATAGTTACAGAATATAGAGGAGTATGAAGGTACTTACAATGTTAATTGTGGATATGAATCAACTAACGATTCTAGTACACAACTAACCTAGGGGAGTGAGTTTAAACAGACAGTTAACAAAGGTTAGTGGGGAAAACCCAATTTCTTAAAAATTAAGTTAAAAGGACTGGGTGGGTATTCCCAAAGATGCAGGTACAAAAATATTTCAGTGTAATATACTAACAAATGGAGGAATGATTTGTATGATGTATATAAATGTAAATGTATATTATTGGTCTGAATGTATCAAGTTGGAATATCAGGTGTTAAGATTTAGAAAGTCTGACTTTTTGTATATTGCGCGGTTTTTAAATTTTTCTATGGTTATCATTTCGTTAACATTTATTTTAAAATTATTTTGCTCATGGTGAATAATTTTGGGGAAATCAAATTTAAAAGAATGTTTTGTTTGCCTGTAATGTGTGGTGAGAGCTGTTTGATCAGGTTTGTTCGGGTTTTTATTTATAGACGCGCAATTGTATTTATGTTGCATGATATTGGTTAGGTATTTAGATAATTCATATGTGGGAGAGTTTATAAATGAAACAATAGGTCTTACTTGGTTGTCAGTTTTATGATTTTTAATTAGTGAATACAGTTTAGGGGATGTTGGGAAATTAGTTATTAGTTTAAGGTATGTTTTGGTATCTATGAGTTTTTGTTGTTTTAATTTACCTAAAAAAACCAACACACAAAGTATTGAACGATACAAACCCAACACTAGCTAAATTAAAACAACAAAAACTCATAGACAGACTAAATTTTACTATGGAATTTGAATACAATAATAAAATACCGTTTTCATACTTATTTTTAATTCGAAACCCTTATGGAATAATAGATAAAGAATGGTGGAAAAAACCAATACATTCTGGAAGATATTTACATTATACTAGGCAATGCCCCAAAAGTTATAAAATCAACACTGCAAAAAATTTAATAAAAGGTGCAATAAAGTTATCAACAGAAAAATATAAACAAACCGCGGAAAATGAAGTAGTACACCTTCTTTTAATAAATGGATATCCACATAGACTCATTTGTAACTTACTAAAACAAACAAATACCCAACAGAAACAACAATAAAATATGAATAAAAGATATTACACCATTCCATATATACAAACACTATCAGAAAGGCTCAGGAAAAAACTCACAAATAACCATAAAACTGACTACACGGTCACATTAAAAAATACCTCCACCATTAATAAATTATTCACCAAAACCAAAGATACGGATAAGTTAGAGTTACAGTCTAATATTGTTTATGAAATTCCGTTTGAAGATAGTTGTGGCAAGTCTCATTTTGGTACATCGGCACAATATCTTAAACGACGCGTGTATCAACATAAATACAGTCGCACGTCTATAAATAAAAACCCGAACAAACCTGACCAAACAGCTCTCACCACACATTACCGGAAAACAAAACATTCTTTAAAATTTGATTTCCCCAAAATTATTCACCATGAACAAAATAATTTTAAAATAAATGTTAAAGAAATGATAACCATAGAAAAATTTAAAAACCGCGCAATAAACAAAAAATCAGACGTTCTAAAATTTAACACCTGATATTCCAACTTAATACATTCAGACCAATAATATACATTTACATTTATATACATCATACAAATCATTCTTCCATTTGTTAGTATATTACACTGAAATATTTTTGTACCTGCATCTTTGGGAATATCCACCCAGTCCTTTTAACTTAATTTTTAAGAAATAGGGTTTTCCCCACTAACCTTTGTTGACTATATGTTTAAACTCACTCCCCTAGGTTAGTTGTGTGCTAGAATTGTTAGTCTATTCATATCCATTAGTAAGTAACATTGTAGGTAGCTTCATACTCCTCTATATTCTGTAATTATATATGAGTTATGTGCTTGCGCCATCTTTAGATAGATCGTATTCACATCGCACTGTTATAAATGCTATTATTTAGTGAGTTTTCTTTAGTTTTTTTTTCACTTCAAAAGTGTACAGAACAAATTATTAACAGCAGTGGCCAGTGTTATTATTATAAATTATTAACAGTGAGTACATTAATGACTTATTGAAATTATTATTTTTACAGGAAAACGTTTCATTGCCAATTGTATGGTATTTCGTCTTTTCTTCGTTTATCTGGAGGCCAACTTCTCTTGCTTTTTTGCTACAATCGTCATTCAAATACCCTTTTGACTTACAAATACCACTTCTTTAACTACCATGTCCATCTAGATTCATTAAAGAATGTCTTTAACCGGTTATAAACATACAACTTTATTATTTTCTTTTATTTTTTTTTATTTGTTATTACTTGACCAGACGAACTTCGTACTGCGTGACAGTCAATGAATGTCATGATAGCTTCAACCAAACTTATTTAGTTGAAGTAATTGTCTTGTCTTACCTATTAATATTCTATTCGAACAGGAATAAAAGCTAAAATATAACAACTTTATTTCCAAAGCATAATGTTAATTGTAATGTACAACAAACAATATTCGATTTATTTTAGATCCTTAAGTCTAACAAGTTTCAAGGAGCACCTTCCTGCCTTCCACCAGCTGATATGATACAAATGTAAATGTATATTATTGGTCTGAATGTATTAAGTTGGAATATCAGGTGTTTTAAATTTTATAATTACAGAATAGAACGTCTGATTTTTAACCTAGGGGAGTGTTTATTGCGCGGTTTTTAAAATTTTTGTTAAATTTTAGAACTATGGCGGTTTCATTTATCTTTTTTAACATTTATTTTAAAATTATTTTGTTCATGGTGAATAATTTTGGGGAAATCAAATTTTAAAGAATGTTTTGTTTTCCGGTAATGTGTGGTGAGAGCTGTTTGGTCAGGTTTGTTCGGGTTTTTATTTATAGACGTGCGACTGTATTTATGTTGATACACGCGTCGTTTAAGATATTGTGCCGATGTACCAAAATGAGACTTGCCACAACTATCTTCAAACGGAATTTCATAAACAATATTAGACTGTAACTCTAACTTATCCGTATCTTTGGTTTTGGTGAATAATTTATTAATGGTGGAGGTATTTTTTAATGTGACCGTGTAGTCAGTTTTATGGTTATTTGTGAGTTTTTTTCCTGAGCCTTTCTGATAGTGTTTGTATATATGGAATGGTGTAATATCTTTTATTCATATTTTATTGTTGTTTCTGTTGGGTATTTGTTTGTTTTAGTAAGTTACAAATGAGTCTATGTGGATATCCATTTATTAAAAGAAGGTGTACTACTTCATTTTCCGCGGTTTGTTTATATTTTTCTGTTGATAACTTTATTGCACCTTTTATTAAATTTTTTGCAGTGTTGATTTTATAACTTTTGGGGCATTGCCTAGTATAATGTAAATATCTTCCAGAATGTATTGGTTTTTTCCACCATTCTTTATCTATTATTCCATAAGGGTTTCGAATTAAAAATAAGTATGAAAACGGTATTTTATTATTGTATTCAAATTCCATAGTAAAATTTAGTCTGTCTATGAGTTTTTGTTGTTTTAATTTAGCTAGTGTTGGGTTTGTATCGTTCAATACTTTGTGTGTTGGGTTTTTTAGGTAAATTAAAACAACAAAAACTCATAGATACCAAAACATACCTTAAACTAATAACTAATTTCCCAACATCCCCTAAACTGTATTCACTAATTAAAAATCATAAAACTGACAACCAAGTAAGACCTATTGTTTCATTTATAAACTCTCCCACATATGAATTATCTAAATACCTAACCAATATCATGCAACATAAATACAATTGCGCGTCTATAAATAAAAACCCGAACAAACCTGATCAAACAGCTCTCACCACACATTACAGGCAAACAAAACATTCTTTTAAATTTGATTTCCCCAAAATTATTCACCATGAGCAAAATAATTTTAAAATAAATGTTAACGAAATGATAACCATAGAAAAATTTAAAAACCGCGCAATATACAAAAAGTCAGACTTTCTAAATCTTAACACCTGATATTCCAACTTGATACATTCAGACCAATAATATACATTTACATTTATATACATCATACAAATCATTCCTCCATTTGTTAGTATATTACACTGAAATATTTTTGTACCTGCATCTTTGGGAATACCCACCCAGTCCTTTTAACTTAATTTTTAAGAAATTGGGTTTTCCCCACTAACCTTTGTTAACTGTCTGTTTAAACTCACTCCCCTAGGTTAGTTGTGTACTAGAATCGTTAGTTGATTCATATCCACAATTAACATTGTAAGTACCTTCATACTCCTCTATATTCTGTAACTATACATGTTTTTATTATCCTACACATGTTGCTATATACTTGTACTGTAGCTAACTTTAAGTTTTGAAATAACTTGTATAACTTATATAATTTTAGTGTAACCTTGTTTTTTCACTGTAGGGCATGATTATGAGAACAATATAGTCTCTCAACTATAAAAATAGTTGGTTTGGTTGGTTTGTGCTGTTTATAAAGGGAGTAAACATCTATGGTCATCTACGCCCATAGGTTATTTTAAATTTATTTAAGAGAAAATAAATAAATAAATAAAATAAATAAAAAAAATCAAAAAATAAATAAATAAAACAAAAAATAAAATAAATAAAAAAATAAAACTAATATTATATAAGTTATATATAAAGTTCTGTAGGTTAGATATTATGAATTAACTGACTTCTTAAGAGAAATTCTACGATCTTATTTATAGTATTCTCATCGTCTCTGAGTGCTATTGATATTTCTAATGGTACGTTAAGATGTCGCAGCACTTGCTGGTAACAGCGGCATTCCTCAAAAATGTGCTTAATGGTTAGGTTACTATTGCATGTATGGCATTGCGGGGGTGTTTCTTTGGTTATGTGGTGGAGATGAGTCATTCGACTGTGTCCAATTCTGAGTCGCGAGTGATGGCGACTTCTTCTCGGCGTTTGCATCGATTAGAGGTATTCTACGGCTTCACTGTTCGTTTTATATTTTTCAATTTGCTTGAAGGACTTTCCTCCCACATCGATTGCCAGCTGTGATTAATTCGATCTTTTAATGGTCGGGCAAGTTCGGAGGCAGTCAGAACTGCAGTTCCTCTCCCTGGGAGCGATAATGCCTCACCAGCAGCTTTATCCGCCATCTCGTTCCCGGTGATGCCTATATGTCCCGGAACCCAGACAAAATGGACTGACTTTCCTATCCCCTCTAACATTTTTAGGTAGTCATGGATCCGTATAACAACAGGGTGGTTTGCGTACATATTGTTTAATCCGCGAAGTGCACTAATAGAGTCAGAGATGATTGCTATATTTTGTATGTTTTGGTCTAAGTCGGACATTGAAAGTAAAGAGCAGATGCAATTGCGTTTAGTTCGGCATTGAAAATGCTACAAAGGTGATGAAGTTTTCTCTTGTGTTTTGATCTCGGTGTAACAAAGGTGCATGCTGTTGAGGTATCAGATTTGGTTCCATCTGTGTAGATGGCCATGTGTTGTGGTAGATTTCGGAGTAGTTTTTGAAATTTATCATGATATTCTGAGGGGTGGGTGTTATGTTTATGGTATATTGATAAATCTAGGCACAGTTTCGGTGGCTGATAGGTCCAAGGTGGTGTACTTGCGTCTGGAATGGTAATGGGTATGGTCTTAATATCTCTAATAGCAGATGAGTATCCTTCAGCGAAAGGAAGAGTTGCATTTGGTTTTTGTTGAAATTTTGCTGTGAATTGAGGTCGGAAAAGGTATTTATAGGTGGGATGTGAGGGTTGTAAGTATAACCGGGAAAGAAAATTTGCTGTCAATTTATGTCTTCTGAATAATAAAGGTGGAAGTCCGGATTCGGCGCATAGGCTTAAGATGGGACTAGTCCTGAAGGCGCCAGTAGCAATTCGGATTCCAGTATTGTGGACGGTATTGAGTCTGGATATACTTTTGAATCGGGCGGATCCATAAACAAAGCTTCCGTAATCTAATTTGGAGCGTATTAGAGCTTGGTTTATTTTGATCATTGTGGTCCTATCTGCGCCCCATTTGGTTCCACTAAGTGCTCTCAATATCTGAAGCTTTCTCGTACATGTATCCTTCAATGATTTTATGTGATGATCCCAAGATAGACGTCTGTCGAAATAAAGTCCTAGGAATTTATAAGTATTAACGTATGGTAAGAGAGAATCTCCTAGAAACAGTTCCGGTGATTGGGGATTGTTTCGTTTTCTAGTAAAATGTACGCATTTAGTTTTTTTTTTCAGTCGAAAAAAACGGAGCCCTGATGATTCAGACCAGCGGTGGATACGGTTTAATGCATTTTGGAGTTTTTCTTTTATAAAAAAGGAATTTTTCGCACGGAAAATAATTGCTAGATCGTCGACAAATAGCATTACCTTAACTCCTCATGGTAGGTTTTTTCCAGGTCGCTAATAGCTAGGTTGAAAAGTACTGTACTTAAAACACACCCTTGTGGTACTCCGGTTATTTGTTTACATTGATTAGATAATACTGATCCAATTCGGACTTGAAATGAACGATCTGAAATGAACCCTTGAATAAATCTGGGTAAATTACCTCTGAAACCTAACGTATGCAGTTTTTTTTTAAAACAGATAATTTGTCTGTCTTATCGAAGGCCTTAACATGTCAAAGTAAACTGCAATAGCTTGTTCGCCCTGGATAAATGCATATTGTATTTCAGCTTCCATTTGTATGAGGTGGTCGGCGGTTGATCTGCCTTTTCGGAAGCCACTTTGAAAATTTTGAATTATCTGGTGTTTTTCTAGGACCCAAGAAAGTCTTTTGGTTACTATTCTTTCCATTATTTTACAAAGGCAGCTAGTTAAAAATATTGGTCGGTAACTGGATGGGTATCGTTTATCTTGCTGACTTTTTTGGATCGGAATAACTGTAGCTTGGTGCCAGCTACTAGGAAATTTGCCACTTTCCCATATGTAGTTATAGAAATTTAAAAGCCAGGTAATTGTAGCTATTGGAAGATGTTGGATCATGGAATAATGTATATTATCTGGTCCTGGTGAAGATCCTTTGACGGTTTGGAGTATTGATTGTAGCTCCCAGATTGTGAAGGGTATATTGTAGTCTTTGTAAGTATTGTTTTCGGAAAAATCTATTCTTTCATTGGTATTCAGAGTGATGGAGGTGGAGTATATTTCAGAATAATAGTCGGCAATTTTTTTTCCAATCATTTCTGGGTCATCGCATAACTTCCCTTCGCATAGTAGTGTGTATCTGTAGGAAGAGCCAGTTCCTCTTATCTTCCGTATTTTTTCCCATACCACTTTGCACGGGGTGGAGGAGTTAAGGGTCCCGATGAATGATATCCATGATTCCTTTTTTTTTGTTTATTATTATTCTTCTGCAGAGAGCTCTTTGTTTTTTATATTCGATGTGATTTTCTATAGACATATTTTTTGTAAATTTCTTCAGTGCTTTTCTTCGGAGTTGTATAGCTTTCCTGCAATCGTTATCAAACCAAGGAACGGGTAGTCTTTTATTACTGCTCTTTGTTTTTGGGATTGAGGCTTCTGCAGCTGTTAGTATGACCTCAGTTATGGCTTCGCATGCATCATCTACAGTTAAGTTATTTGGTGGGTTTTGCGGCGGGTTTGCTTGAGAAGAAAAAAGTGTCCAATCTGCTTTTTCAATTATCCATCTTGGTACTCTTTGGTATTCATTTTCTGTATTTTAAAATTTTAAACTGATGGGGAAATGGTCACTGCCGTATGGTTCTGGGAGTACAGTCTATTGAATGATATCAAAAAGTGAGCTGCTGCACAAAGATAGGTCGATAGAGGAGGGTGTACCAAAGCTGGAGCTTAAATAGGTTGGTTCACCAGAATTTAGTAGTAGCAGATGAGCAAAATCTAAGAATGATTCTATGATTCGGCCTCTAGTGTTGGTATCTCGAGAGCCCCACAGTGGATTATGGCCATTAAAGTCTCCAATGTATAAAACGGGTTTTGTCAGTTGTCGATGAATATGGAGAAGGTGCTCTATTTCTATGGTATTGTCCTGGAAAAGATAAATATTGCAGACTGTGAAAGTGAAGTTTAAATGAAGTGTTGCTGCCACAACTTGAAGTGGCGAATCTATTTCGACCTCATCAGAGTAGACAGAATCTTTAACGGCTATGGCTACTCCTCTACACGCTCGTTCATGGTTATCATCATCTGTTCTATAGATTTCGAAGCCTCTAAGGGTAAATGGGTCTGACGGTCTTAGGTGCGTTTCTTGTAAGCATATACAGAAAGGATCTTCATCATCTATTAGTATTTTAAGGTCGTTAAAATGGGTTCTAATGCCGTTGTAGTTCCATTGGACGAGGGTCATAGTTTATGAACGGTGAAATATTGAAAAAATAATTTTTGGGATCCATATAATAATAGCAATAGAGTGTAGATATGTAGAAAAACAACATATACATACATACAAATATATACATACACACACGCACATACACAGATACACATATATGCATACGCAAATAAAAAAATAAATAAATAAATAAATAAAAATAATAAAAAAATATCAAAATAGAACTCCTCTCTGACCCCACTACCTATCTCCCCACCAAACGTGATCCTACTCCTTCCCTAATCACTAAATTCAACCAACACATTAAATCCCTTTTAGAATCTAAACAGATAAACTATCCTACTTACAGAAACCTTATCTCCTATAATTCCGTAGCTCCTCGTTTTTATGGTCTTCCAAAAATCCACAAAACCAATACCCCTCTTCGTCCTATTACTTCCAATATCAATTCACCCTCCCTTAAGCTTAGCAAATTCCTCCTTCCATCTCTTCAAATCCTTAGCCATGATAACCCATACGATATCCACAGTTCCTTCCACCTACGAGAACTACTACTATCCTTTAACATTCCCGACGATTTCATTCGTCCATTCAGTCGTCCACAATCATTCAAACCCTTGCTTGCTTCTCACTCCATTCCAGATAACCCTCCGAGGCGTCTGAAAAGAAGATGGCCTCGAGACCTTCTAGTATAATGCTTCATTATATAAAACCTTTAGAAGTGCTACTAATGGGTAGTTGCTTTAAAAACAAGTGACAAGTCATTTTATCATTATCATCGTATTTACTTAATGTATAATATATTGTATATACAGTTGTAAATTTCTATTAAATAAATAAAAAAAAAAAAAAAAAAAAAAAAAAGACTGTTTATAGCGGCTAGTATCTCGGATGTTGATGGTTCTGAGTTGTGGTCTGTATGTGTTTTCGTAGGACTTACTATTTTAGTAGTGGTTGAAGGTTTTTTTTTTCGATTTGTCACAGTTCATACACATCCATATTTTTTTAAGTGACTTAATCTCTTCGACTTCTTTTTCCTCCAGCTTACAACACCTCCCGTGAAATATAACTTTGCATTTATTGCAATTTAAATTATATTATATCTTCACGGGTTATTGCCCCATTGCAGATAGAACAGAGAGCCATAATATTTATGTTTACAACTTACGGTAGTAGGTGTGTTTATGAAGGTAGCCTGCAGCCCGCAGTTATAATCCTATCGAGATTAACTTCTATTAACTCAGTCTCGTATCTTTCACCAGTAACCTTCACTTTTCCGGAGAAATAAAACAAAAACGAAATAGACAAATCAACTAACGTGAAAAAACTTTAAAAAACTGAATGCACAAAAAAAAAAATGAAGAAAATTGATCAAATAAACTGTTAAACTCTAGAAGTAGTACAGAGATGTTTACAATACCGTGACTCTAACCAGACTGAACTCTAACAGAATATATATATATATATATATATATATATATATATATATATATATATATTAAAATTTAAAGAAACCTACTGTATAGAACTATAAAATGAACTGCAATTTATCTTTATTAATTATTATTATTTTTTTTTTTTTAGTTTTTGCAAATGATCTACACTACCGCAACTGTATTGACAAGACTAACAGAATAGGATTGAAGGTGTCTAGTTATTGAAGAAGTGGAAGCGAAAAAAAACACCAACTAATAACCTCTTCTCATTTATATTACATGAATCTGATAAACTTGATAATTTTTTGTCACATAAGTCATAGGATATTTAGTTTAATTTTATATAATTTATTTATATTCATTAATAGTGTAATTTACGAAGATAAATAAATTATAAAAAAAAACAAACAATCAATGAAATCTGTACTACTACAACCCATGAAAGTTTATGGGTTCAGTACTTAAGCAAGGATGTGCAGGGTTGTGCAAGAAGAAAATCACGAAAAGCAGACATTTTATTTTAAAATGTTTTCCCTACTTAAGGGTACGCTGTTAATTGAGGCAGGGTGTGCCAGAGGAACGACTCCCGACATCGAAGTCGAGCCACGGTCAAATTAACATAAAATAAGTTTTCGGCACTCAGTCGGACTTCTGGTCCAGGGAATTTGCTAATAAATTGCAATACCCAATAAACTATCTCATTAGCTTCCCTAAATAATTATAATGTAGAGAAAATAAAACATAACAATTTGAATTTTTACAAAGTCACAATATATTCATAAAAAAATCACAAAATAGTTATGTATTCTTATCTATTTTCAAAACAGGTACTTATGTAAAATAACTACTATATATGTAACCATCCACAACCTAGACCTTCAAGTATTGGTATATATTTATTCGGTATATTGGAATTCTCTTCACGTTATCGCATTTACCAATGCAGTTATAATTAGTAGCTTTAAATTATTACTAATTAATAAATATTGGTTAGTATATTTCTATTTATCACTGCTATAAAGTTATCTCGGCAAGGACCGAATTCTATTTAAATTTTATAATATCTTATTTAATGAAAAAATTGATACTAAAAGATATTTTCTCTAGCAGATGCAGTACACGGCAACTAAAATCAAATAAATTAATAAATACATTTAAGAGTACGAATCTTTGAAACCTACTACACTGGATTTACTTAAGAGGTCAGCACACAATTTGGATTTAAAAATCATCTTAATTTTTATGGTTACAAGAAAACAGAGTATAGAAAAAGTAAAGAAGTAACAAAATAAATAAGATAATTTTTTATGATTAATATAGAAAAATAATTATAATAAATAATATTGTTATAGGTATTTGCAATTTTACAATAAAGAATAAATGTATTAACGTATTAATTAAGTAATGTAATATTAAATTAATATTACTTTTAGTTATTTTTTGTTATTAGTGATTTCTTATATATACCATAATATTAAAGGACAAGCCATTTTTCGTACGTGATCACTAACCAGTCCTGCTATAAGAAACTGTTTTACAGATCTGCCAGGATCTGACGATTTTTTGAGGTCGAAAAACGTCCTTGGCCACTATTTCCTTCCTCAATTAGAATTAGTTTTTCGTCCTTAAGGATGCTGTTTTAAGATGGCGGAATTTAAGGATTTTATTAGCTTTTCGTCCTTAAGGATGCTGTTTTGACATATTTAACGGTTTTTTAAGTTATCCGAAGGATAAATTCCACCTTTATTGTCCTTTTGGATGTCCTTTTTCAAGGACACTGTTTTTAAATATTCCACGATTTAACTGTATTTATTTAAATATTCCGACTTTGTTAACGCATTCTACAGGAGGCTGGAGATAGCTTTTCAACGCTAACGACCCCTTCCCGTTTTATTATTACCATACATGGTAATAATAATATATAAAGATTTTTCAGTAAATTGTTATTAAAATAGCGATAAATATGTGGATTTCAGTTAAGCTATACTTCATGAACTTCAACCATTTCATGGTATGATTGCCATTCTGCAAGAGAAGTTTTTTTCAGTGTTATCCAGAGCTTGATATTGATAAAAAAAAAATTACTTTTTTCAACATTATTGTTATTTAAACTATAAATATGTACCTTAAGCTTTATTATGTAACTTTAGCACCCTTTTGGAAATTTATAATCGAATATCATTAAAACGGCCGAGTCATTTTAAAAATGCATATTTAATTCCCTCCCTCTCCCCTAAAATAATAAACGATATATTTTAACTGATAACACCCGTTTAAATATTAGGTAGGTATGTAAGATACTTGATTATCAAAGTTCTGTTAAATCTTTATAAAATAAATACCTATACTATTATATCAAAGGACAAGCCATTTTTATTTGCGATCACTAACCACAAAAACAACAGAAGCAATCTGAGCCGAATTTTAAACATATCATCTTTATAGTTTCAATAGTGAAATTTGAGAATTGAATCTTCATTCTACAAGATAGGTTACAAAGGTACAGTGTCATATTGAAACCGATAATAAAATTTTCTTATATTCAATTAAATTATTAAAACAAAATATTTAAAAATGTGGTACGACCCTTGGATCGGAGTCAATTTCGTAACAATATTGCAATGGTTTTTACCAGTTTGCAATGGTAAAAATATTGAACCAGTCTATACAGAAACTTAGATATATCATCTTCATATTTCTTGGAAGATTTCGCAATTGTATAATTTACAATTGTAAAAATTTAAATGTCCAATATTGGGTGGCAGAAACGAGGTTTGCCACAATATCTTATAATTATATGGTTAGAAATTAAAATCCGACCGGATGAAATCAATAATTTTTTTGCCGAATAAAAATTATAACAAAATCTAAACGTTGATTCTTTTAGGTATTGCGTATAAAAATGTGATTTATAGCCATTCCGTTGTAACCACTGGTAATGCAGTCCACAATCCGTAAGTTTATTTACAGTCTCTAGTTATAATTATCTTTTACTTATATATCTGATTAGTTCTTTACTTATGAGAGCAGGCTAAGCCACGTCGGGGGATTCTAGTTATATTTAATTAACTTGCTTGTAGATTCAAATAATTTTTACAACTAATTTAACAGAGATTGTTCATAAATTCACACCATGGTTACTGATGCTGTCACCTTCGCCAGAAGAATAAAATGTTTTATATGAATATTGTAAATAATGACGAAGTTAAATCTGTATATACATATAAATAAAGATTATTATTATTATTCATAAATAAATGTTGACCAAAACTGCTATTGACAAGTTCCTATCCTTGAGAGTTTTTAATCTCGATATCTCTCTACCACTCCAAGTGCCCATGTTCATAACACTTCTGGGCTTACCTCAGGTACTGGCCGGGACCACATGTAGCAAATAGTGGAATGGCCTGTAGATATACAAGTTAGCTGCGTATAAAGGCTAGTTCAAAAAAGCAGTCCCGGACCAGAGGTAGTAGCATCAATAGGGGTGGGTAGGTGTACTTTGGTAGAGGCACCTGCATCAGATACTACACACCACCCAACGACTATGCTGTGATAGAATAGAATAGAAATAGAATAGAAAAACAAATTTTATTCTGGGACAAAGTCCCTTAAAAATAATAGTTACATGACAGAACTTAAGTTATATCTGGCCTAGAGATGATAAATTAGATAATAAAATAAAATAATTAAAAGTAAATACAATTTTACGATAAAAAAAGTAATAAAATGAAACAAAAATCTATACGCATATATAAACACATACACAATACATACATACATAAACTATATTTACAATCAGTAAAAGAAAAAATATTACATAAGCAATTGATTAAACAATATATTTTTGATGTTGAATCTAGTAAAGGATGAAGAAAATAAAATGATGAAAAAAAGAGTAAAAACGAAAATTATTTCAATGATAGACAAAACATTATCATATGAAGATTGTTTTAACAGGCTAAACTTTTATATCTGATATCCTAGGGTGAAATTTATAAAGCATCTATATAATTAGATAGCATCCGACTGGAGGGAGGAAAGGTGGTGGAAGAGGAGTGTTTTAAAAGTTCCCAGGGAGGATGCATTACGAATAGAAGGAGGAAGTGAATTCCAAAGAATAGCGGAGCGGGCAAGAAAGGAACGTTGGAAAGCAGTAGTTCTGTAGGATGGGGTGTAGAGATCGGAGAGACGGGACCTTGTATGCAATGATTGGATTGAGGACTTGAAATGTAGGATACTGTGAATAGACGGAGGGTTATGTGTGTTAATAACTTGGAAGGGGAATGAACCAAGGAAGTAATCTCTACGGAAGGAAGGCGAAAGCCAATTTAACTCGGTGTAGAGATGGGACACATGAGAGCGTCTCGAGGTTCCAAAAACAAATCTTATGAAACAGTTCATGATACGCTTTAGTCTAGAACTCTTCAAGAACCATCGAGAGTCCACCATAAATCACACATCCATAGTCAAATTGGGGGAATATGAGGGAGGATACTAGGAGATTACGTGTGGATGGAGGAAGTAGGTGTCGGGAACGGTGGAATAATTTTAGGACGCCAATCGATCGTCGGAAGATTTGAGCAATGTGGGGTTTCCAGGAAAGGGTTTGATCGATTGTTAAACCTAGGTTTTTAACAGAGGAGAGGAAAGATATAGAGTGACCATTTAGGAATAAAGTAGGGAAGTTGGTATTCGATCGAAGGGAGGGAATGGGATCCTATTGCGATTGCTTGAGTTGTAGCTGCATTTAAAGTCAATTTATTCAGGAATGCCCAGGCACAGATTTCATCCAGGTCTTGCTGAATTTTGGAAAATGCAGTTGATAACTCGGCTGGAGGAAAGGAAAGATAAATTTGAGAATCTTCGGCGTAAAGGTGGTAGGAACAATTATGAATGGAGTTAGGAAGATCATTTATATAGGAATTAAACAAGAGAGGAGAAATGCTGGATCCTTGAGCTA
Organism: Euschistus heros; assembly: GCA_003667255.2. Taxonomy (NCBI): domain Eukaryota; kingdom Metazoa; phylum Arthropoda; class Insecta; order Hemiptera; family Pentatomidae; genus Euschistus; species Euschistus heros. The sequence continues at coordinate 294,933 of RCWM02000287.1, read as the reverse complement.
CGCCTGATCGCAAAGTGAGGAAAGAGGATGAACCTTGGTTGGGAATGGTAACTGATTGAGAACGGTGGGAAAGGAATGAATGAAACCACATGAGAGCGCTATTGGAGAAGTTTAGAGATTTCAGTTGTATAGAGATCGGTCGGTAATCTTTTGGGGTTGTGGGATTTGGGTTCTTGGCTATAAGGTGGATTAGGGCCTTTTTCCAAGAGGTGGGAAATACAGAATTCTGGGGGGAAAATGATATATGAAGAGGAGAACCGGTAGGATTTCAGGAAGGCATAATTTTATCAATTTGACAGGAATACCGTCTAATCCAGTTGAATTGGTGTGGGATTTCATTATGGAGGAAATGAGGTCTGTGGGAGAGATGTAAGGAAAATAAAAGTGATTATCATTGAATGAAGGAGGTAAAAGGGGCAACTGAGGGGATGGATATGGTGTAGATGTAGAGGTAGAGACATAATAGGAATTTAACTCGTTGGGTGTGACAGGAAGGACTCCCGACGGAGCGGAACTAGGTGTATTTTGAACGAGAGAAAGTTTACGGAGGAGCTGCCATTTGGATTTGGGATCAGGGGCGGATGAGAAGGCTTCGTGGAAGTAAATGGATTTCGCTCGCCGGATGGTAGCTTGGGTTAAATTGCGGAGAACCTTAAAAGCACGGTAATCATCATTAAGCCTAGTGCGTCTAAAACGTCTTCGGGCGGCCTCACGTCTTCTTTGCAGGTCTTTCATTTCAAGGTTCATCCACGGAGCAGGCCGGCGGCGACGAAAGGTACAGGTTTTCAGAGGAGCATGGGTATCAAGGATGGAAAGGAGATTGTCAGTTAGTAATTCAACCATAGTGTCAATAGAGGAACAGGAGTAGATAGGATTCCAATCTAGGATTTCGAGGTCAGGTAAAATTTTGTTTCGCGTGAGGGATTCTATATTGCGGGAAGTAATTATTTTGGGGAGGAACGATGGGATTGGGATATCGTAAGAAATTTGTATTAGGTCGTGAGAGGACAAAAACGTAACAGGCTGCTGACATGAGGAAAGGAGTTTTTTTGGGGAGTCTATGACATGCAAGTACAACCAGGTGTCGAACCCACAGGAGTGATGGGTGGGGTTAAACGGAACAATGAAGAGGTGAAGGGAAAAAAAAAGGTTTTCTAGATACGTTTTGTCATCAGAGTCAGAAAGGAGATTGGTATTTAGGTCACCAGAAATGATTACATTGGAATAGAGAGGAACATAATTGTAGAGGTTTGATTCAAAGGATTGGTCAAAAGGAACATGAGGGGGACGATACGCCACTACATATAGGAGGGAATGGAAATTAAAGGATATTTCAACAAAGAGGTACTCAATGTTTGGGAGATTTGAAGGAGGAGAAAGATGCAAGACACGGGACTTCAGGCTGTCATGAACATATAGCGCTACTCCGCCTCCGGCCCGGTTAATCCGGTCGTGACGGATGATGGAGTAATTAGGGAGGGAAAACCGAGGAAGAAGGAATATAAGGTTTAAGCCAGGTTTCAGAAATTGCAATGACGTGGTAGAAATTTTGGGTGAAGAACTCTAGGAATTCATCATAGTGAGCTGGGAGGGATTGAGAGTTTATGTGACAGGCAGTTAGGATATTAGTCATATTGGAAGGAATAAGGGAAATATAGGACAGTTAATAAAAGGATGAGGCTATAAATGAGATTAAGTTGTAGATGCCGTGAGAAAGAATAACATATTAATAATTTACCAACTTTAAATGAAAATATAATATTTAAAGCTAATATTTTCGTTTTAACTGTGATGGATTGCGATAATATAGGTAAGAACAATTTGTTTTCGTAGCAGAAAATTTTTATTAACATTCTCTGTCATTCATTTTTAACACGGTAAACATCACTCTGTCCAAAATTATTTTTTTCTTTTTTGAGCTAAGCCCTTTTGAAAGGCTCTTTGTCAAATATAGGAAATATTGACTGTGCGATGTTTTGTATTAAAATTGTTTTTTATTTGTTTCAGGTATACCTACTACCTCGAGAACTAAAGTAGTGACTCGTCAATACATATTTGACCAACTACAGAGTCAAAATTTACCAACTTTAAATCAAAAACTTGACCATTATGAGAATTATCTCCTTATGCTCTATGGGCACAACAAAGAGGCTAAACAAGACTTTAAAAAAAGATTTTCTTATACAAAATCACAAATTAAGCAACTTCTTGAAAATCCGGGCTTCTGCAGTTTCTTCCGATAGCTGTCCAAATGGAAGCAGCGAAGTTTTTATGATTTGGCTTCCATGTACCAATATCTTGTGCATAGTAGGCGTCATTGGGTGCCAATCATACTGTTCTTCGTACAATTTTGCTGTGTCGTATGCATACTTATCATATTTTTCAGCATTAATTTTATGGCTAATAGAAATAGTTTCTAAAATAACCTTGAATCTGTAAATCAGTTCAAAGTTAATACCTGTGATGTCTGAAGCAAATTCGGGGTTTTCTAAAAACCTCCGGCTTGTGTTGCCAAAGTTGGCCTTTGGCATGTCAATGAGCAAGCCGGTTTCATTTCGAAACCTCTCCTGAATTTCCAACTTCTTTTGGGCTTCTAATATCTTGTCTTCTTCAGTTTTTCTTTCCCTGTATTTTTTTACTGGCAGTTTATACGAAAGGTGTATAATACTTTCGAAAATGCGGATCCGGGCGTATAATACTGACAAGCCGAATTCCAAAGCGTGAGGGTTTACACTATTTTTCTTCGATAGATCATTAAAGGTTTTCGAAGTAGCTCCACAGATGTAGCACTGGGATGTTGACTTTGTGTCTGTGGCTGCGTTGCACACCTTTCCATCAATCATACTCATTTTGAGTTGGTGCCCGAACGAAAACTCCTCTTCATTCAACGTAACAACTGTTTTGTTTAGTTGCTTAATAGACTCCTGCACATATTTTATGTCTTCTTTAGTTATGTCCGTTGTTTCTTTTACAAATCGGAATCGAATCGGACGGCAAAACCTAGAAAAAGAAGGAGTTGGATTCTGCCATACAATTTTACTGCCTTCTTTTCCACAAACAATGCGCAAAGGCACAAAGGAACTCATAAAAATGTTGGCATCGGAATCAGTCTCATATCGTAAATTTGTTTAAAATTGGATGGCTGAGAACCGTCACAACCCCATTTGCAGATTATCATTAACGACTTTCTTTCTTGCTCGTTAAGCCGGATTATCACATCTTCTAGGTATATTGATAATCGTGTTACAGTTAGATCCATTAGGCACTGTAGATTACTTTCCGCGCAAGTAGCCGTAATCCTTAGAGATTCTCTAGCACTCTTGCTTTGTTTTCAAAACAAGATCATAGCAAAGGAAATGTTTTGGATTTGTTGCCCTTATTATCTCATACTGTCGTCTCGTAAGATCAGCTTCAACGAACATCTTAAGTGCTTGGAGAGGCGTCAATGGAGGTACCTTATCGCTGTCGGTAACTCTACTATAGGCTTTTCTATATTTACTAGCCCGTGTTGGTGAGTTCGTAATATCTTTAAGCACTTTCAAGGCGTTCCTAAGTCCCGTTGTCTGCAACACAGATATAGTAACGTGAACAATAACTTCATCACCTACGGAGGCCCTTGTTTCTTCCGTTTTTCTTCTTTTACTACGCGCACTTAGTTCTCCAAAAGCCTTGGGTGGTCGACCTGGCCCCCGCAAGCCTCCCCAGGCTGATTAATGGGAATCTCGAATGTTCCCTCTAACCATAATTGGTTTATTTTCAGGAAAACATCTCGGTGTTTATTTGCCTTTGCCCAACGTTGCTTAATTTGTGATTTTGTATAAGAAAATCACAGCCTCTTTGTTGTGCCCAAAGAGCATAAGGAGATAATTCTCATAATGGTCAATTTTTTGATTTAAAGTTGGTAAATTTTGACTCTGTAGTTGGTCAAATATGTATTGACGAATCACTACTTTAGTACCCGAGGTAGTAGTTAGACCTGAAACAAATAAAAAACAATTTTAATACAAAATATCGCGCGCACTCAATATTTCCTATATTTGACAAAGAGCCTTTCAAAAGGGCTTAGCTCAAAAAAGAAAAAAATAATTTTGGACAGAGTGATGTTTACCGTGTTAAAAATGAATGACAGAGAATGTTAATAAAAATTTTCTGCTACGAAAACAAATTGTTCTTACCTATATTATCGCAATCCATCACAGTTAAAACGAAAATATTAGCTTTAAATATTATATTTTCATTTAAAGTTGGTAAATTTGGCTCTGTAGTTGGTCAAATATGTATTGACGAATCACTACTTTAGTACCCGAGGTAGTAGTTAGACCTGAAACAAATAAAAAACAATTTTAATACAAAATATCGCGCGCACTCAATATTTCCTATATTTGACAAAGAGCCTTTCAAAAAGGCTTTGCTCAAAAAAGCGCGATTTTGCGCGCCTATTTCTTTTGGAATTAGTTAGTTACATATATGAACTATAAAGTATTATGAAAATTATTACAGGGACGGACTCATAAGTACATTAAAAAAACATTCGAATTTAAATATACCTGAAAAAATAAATTTTGGACAGAGTGATGTTTGCCTTGTTAAAAAATGAATGACAGAGAATGTTAATAAAAATTTTCTGTAACGAAAACAAATTGTTCTTACCTGTATTATCGCAATCCATCACAGTTAAAACGAAAATATTAGCTTGAAATGAATAATGCACTTTGGAAAGTTATAAGTTTAGGAGAGCGCCGAGACCCGACATGTACACACTTGTTCACTATCGAATTTCGACTGATCGAAAGTCGATTCCCGCGCTTCAAAGGCGGGGAAAGAGGATGTTATATTGTACGTAGAACTGTTGACTCACCAATTGTATAGATACCTTATCATTATATTGATTTTGAAAAAAAAATAATTTTGGCCGCCTAAATCATTGAAATCTACGTATGTGCAATGGTAAAAAAAATGAAAGTTTTCTTCAAAATGAGACATGACATAAAAGAAACTAATAGAAACAAAAAACACCTTGGATTCAATGACAAAAGGCAAAAAAAAACTGTGGAGGCACGGGCAGGTGATGAGTACCGAGAGGTCAGCCGAGGACATCCAGGTCCAGAGGCTGGTCTATGTAGATCACGGGCTGGCCATCATCCTTCCGGCAGCGAACACTTCCTCCCGCGAACCACACGTACTTCAGTTTCCCGGCTGATCTCTTATGACGGGCGAGCCAGTACAGATGCCTGTTTGTCGGGGTCATCTCCTCGCTAAGATATATCCGGTGGGAGTCATTCTCCTGCCAGCCAATATCGCGCGTTGAGAAGTCCCTCTTGACTTTTCTTTTCTGTACTAATTCGTCCCTTATAGATTGCCGAACGAAGCGCTCTATCACAGGCGGAGGTCGCGGGTCATCTTTTCTGGCCCTTCGGCGTTCTACCAGGTCAAAGTCTTCGACATTGAGCTTAATGCCGAGACCGGCACCTACACATGTCACCAGGACTGCGGGGGTCTCTCCAGGGCGTACAGGGATGCCGCGAATTTCTAATGATCTATTTAATAAACCCTGCTCTGCTTTGTTCAATCTTACTTCCATCTGGCCTACTTTAGCCTTTAAAGTTTTGTTTTCATTAATTAAGTCTTGAATGAATTTATTTTGATCCTCAAGGTGGTTCTCAATTTTAGTAAGTCTCTCACTAAGCTCAAAGTTCAGGTCCCCGCACTTGTTTTTTTATCTCCTCTCCCAGTCGATTAACAGCCGCGAGAATGTCAGTTCCCGATGGCTCAGGAGATTTTTCATGACTTTTCTTTTTGGATATATCACAGTTGTGACATATCCATGGTTTATTAGTTTTATTCATTGCCTCTAATTCCTTCTCAGGCAATTCGAAACACCGGGCGTGAAATAATAGTTTACATTTTTGACATGAAATATTATTCTTATCGTCTCTTGAAATATTTTGTTCACATTTTGGGCACTGAACCATTTTGAATAAAGTAAAATTGCTCGTGAATGACAGTTAAACATGTTTATTTACTTACGTAGGTAGTAAATAGGAGTTAATGCCCTGAGGATTTCACTTCTGATAAGCTGTGTGACCTTAAACTGTTTACAATTGATTTAAAGTTATCAATGAAGCCTTCACTGTTTCACTCAACTGCTTATACTATTTTAATGAATGAATTGGAAACGAACAAAAAAAAACTGAAAAATTGACGAAAGAAAAGTGCTAAATAGAAGATAAATTACCGAGCTGCTCACTGCTTGCCGTCTCTGGCCAGACTGATATGGTGAGTTGTGCCGCCAAATAATAAGCACTGCCTTGTACGATAGGGATGGGACCCTAAATGCTAGGAGAGGATAACTTCAACAGAAAAGCAAAGGGTGGCTTGGACTCAGCTGTAGTGAAAGCAACTGGATGAAAACCTCTAAGCGAAATGGCCTGGCCCTCCAGGTTGGTGACTGAGCGTGGGGCCAACAACCCAACCTTGGAAAAAAAACATTGTTACGGAACCTAGGAATAATAATAAGCCGGGCGGAAACTATGGTTATATAAAAAGGAAATCAGATATGGTTATGAAACTAGCCACATGGAATCTAAGGACATGGTGAAAAGATAGAATTCTACCAACAACTTGAAAGAACCTACCCAGCCGATACAGAACCTATCCCGAAATATGATACAAAAATTGTAATGGGGGATTTTAATGCCCCAATTGGGTCTGAGATTTTAACTAATGTCTGTGCTAATTTGCAGAATCAAACAACATGGTAATAAAGAGTAAGTGTTTCCCGCACAAAAATATCCATAAAGGGGCTTGGAAGGGACCTAATGGTGTAATAACTGAAATAGACCATGTTCTGCTCTCAAAACGACATAGTTCATTCATTAATATGATGCGCGTGGGCCTAATTGTAACTCTGAACATTATATAGTTAAAGCGAAACTTAAGGAACGACTTACAAACATTAAACTTGGAAAGCATCATAATAGGAAACAATGGAACGTGGATATATATAAAAATTCATACAAAATCGATTAATTGAAAGATGTTATAGATAAAAAAATGGAAGAGAAATTAAGAGAGGATAGTAGAGAGGAAGAGGAGGGGATTGAAAAGAAATGGTAGTTGGTGTGAGGAGTGGTTTGATGCTGAATATTTGGAGGTGTTGAAGAAAAGGAATAAGCACATTAAGAAAAGATTAGCAAAGATGCAACGTTCCACTAGATAAAGTGTTACAGAATGCCAGGCATGTCGTAGAAAAGCTAAAAACTTTATACCTAATAAGAAGGGGGAACACCAGAAAAAAAAAGAAGAGCAAATCGAGGAGCTTCATATAAATAACGAAACTATGAAATTACGTAGAGCTACGTTATAATATACGTAAGCCGCGGCTATTGGCCGAAAGTAGATACCTGCAAAGACGGAAATGGTAGCATAACTAAAGAAAAAAAGTCTAGTGGTCAGCTGGTGGGCTAAGAATTTTGTTGAGTTATTGAATGAGGAAGTAAAGGAAAAAAATAAAGAAATTAATGCTAAAATATTATTATCAAATGTTGGTGACATTGAACCACCTGGTAAAGAAGACGTAATGGAAGCAATACAGAGTTTAAAAAATAATAAAGCAGCAGGCGAAGATCTATTAATTGCAGAGTTCTTCAATAACATCAGCCAGAATAAGCTTACACACCTATAAACCTTAATCTTTGACATATGGATGAGTGAAAGTATGCCTCAAGATTGAGGAACCAGTTTGATATGCCCCATATTTAAAAAAAAGAGATAAACTACAATGCAAAAATTACGGAGGAATATAACATATAATGTAACATATAAAGTATTTTCGAACATAATTTTAAAGAAACTTAATGTCTTTGCTGGGGAGATTCTGGGAGAGTATCTGTGTGGGATTCGGAATGGCAAAGGGAACAGTTTATCAAATTTTTATCATGAAACAAATGTTAGAAAAGTGTTGGGATTATAAAATTAACCTCTTTATTCACTTCAGAGACTATCATCAGGGTTTTGACAGCATTAATAGGACCAATTTAATTAAAGCACTAATAGAATATAACATTCCAAGAAAGTTAATAAGACTGATCCAGGTGATGCTGATTAACAGCAATGCGAAAGTAATTGCCAACTGTAGTATAAGTGCTGCATTTCCAATATCAGCTGGTGGAAGGCAGGAAGGTGCTTCTTGAAACTTGTTAGACTTAAGGATCTAAAATAAATCGAATATTGTTTGTTGTACATTACAATTAACATTATGCTTTGGAAATAAAGTTGTTATATTTTAGCTTTTATTCCTGTTCGAATAGAATATTAATAGGTAAGACAAGACAATTACTTCAACTAAATAAGTTTGGTTGAAGCTATCATGACATTCATTGACTGTCACGCAGTACGAAGTTCGTCTGGTCAAGTAATAACAAATAAAAAACAAAAATAAAGAAAATAATAAAGTTGTATGTTTATAACCGGTTAAAGACATTCTTTAATGAATCTAGATGGACATGGTAGTTAAAGAAGTGGTATTTGTAAGTCAAAAGGGTATTTGAATGACGATTGTAGCAAAAAAACAAGAGAAGTTGGCCTCCAGATAAACGAAGAAAAAAGACGAAATACCATACAATTGGCAATGAAACGTTTTCCTGTAAAAATAATAATTTCAATAAGTCATTAATGTACTCACTGTTAATAATTTATAATAATAACACTGGCCACTGCTGTTAATAATTTGTTCTGTACACTTTTGAAGTGAAAAAACTAAAGAAAACTCACTAAATAATAGCATTTATAACAGTGCGATGTGAATACGATCTATCTAAAGATGGCGCAAGCACATAACTCATATATAATTACAGAATATAGAGGAGTATGAAGCTACCTACAATGTTACTTACTAATGGATATGAATAGACTAACAATTCTAGCACACAACTAACCTAGGGGAGTGAGTTTAAACATATAGTCAACAAAGGTTAGTGGGGAAAACCCTATTTCTTAAAAATTAAGTTAAAAGGACTGGGTGGATATTCCCAAAGATGCAGGTACAAAAATATTTCAGTGTAATATACTAACAAACGGAAGAATGATTTGTATGATGTATATAAATGTAAATGTATATTATTGGTCTGAATGTATTAAGTTGGAATATCAGGTGTTAAATTTTAGAACGTCTGATTTTTTGTTTATTGCGCGGTTTTTTAAATTTTTCTATGGTTATCATTTCTTTAACATTTATTTTAAAATTATTTTGTTCATGGTGAATAATTTTGGGGAAATCAAATTTTAAAGAATGTTTTGTTTTCCGGTAATGTGTGGTGAGAGCTGTTTGGTCAGGTTTGTTCGGGTTTTTATTTATAGACGTGCGACTGTATTTATGTTGATACACTCGTCGTTTAAGATATTGTGCCGATGTACCAAAATGAGACTTGCCACAACTATCTTCAAACGGAATTTCATAAACAATATTAGACTGTAACTCTAACTTATCCGTATCTTTGGTTTTGGTGAATAATTTATTAATGGTGGAGGTATTTTTTAATGTGACCGTGTAGTCAGTTTTATGGTTATTTGTGAGTTTTTTCCTGAGCCTTTCTGATAGTGTTTGTATATATGGAATGGTGTAATATCTTTTATTCATATTTTATTGTTGTTTCTGTTGGGTATTTGTTTGTTTTAGTAAGTTACAAATGAGTCTATGTGGATATCCATTTATTAAAAGAAGGTGTACTACTTCATTTTCCGCGGTTTGTTTATATTTTTCTGTTGATAACTTTATTGCACCTTTTATTAAATTTTTTGCAGTGTTGATTTTATAACTTTTGGGGCATTGCCTAGTATAATGTAAATATCTTCCAGAATGTATTGGTTTTTTCCACCATTCTGTATCTATTATTCCATAAGGGTTTCGAATTAAAAATAAGTATGAAAACGGTATTTTTATTATTGTATTCAAATTCCATAGTAAAATTTAGTCTGTCTATGAGTTTTTGTTGTTTTAATTTAGCTAGTGTTGGGTTTGTATCGTTCAATACTTTGTGTGTTGGGTTTTTTAGGTAAATTAAAACAACAAAAACTCATAGATACCAAAACATACCTTAAACTAATAACTAATTCCCCAACATCCCCTAAACTGTATTCACTAATTAAAAATCATAAAACTGACAACCAAGTAAGACCTATTGTTTCATTTATAAACTCTCCCACATATGAATTATCTAAATACCTAACCAATATCATGCAACATAAATACATTTGCACGTCTATAAATAAAAACCCGAACAAACCTGATCAAACAGCTCTCACCACACATTACAGGCAAACAAAACATTCTTTTAAATTTGATTTCCCCAAAATTATTCACCATGAGCAAAATAATTTTAAAATAAATGTTAACGAAATGATAACCATAGAAAAATTTAAAAACCGCGCAATATACAAAAAGTCAGACTTTCTAAATCTTAACACCTGATATTCCAACTTGATACATTCAGACCAATAATATACATTTACATTTATATACATCATACAAATCATTCCTCCATTTGTTAGTATATTACACTGAAATATTTTTGTACCTGCATCTTTGGGAATACCCACCCAGTCCTTTTAACTTAATTTTTAAGAAATTGGGTTTTCCCCACTAACCTTTGTTAACTGTCTGTTTAAACTCACTCCCCTAGGTTAGTTGTGTACTAGAATCGTTAGTTGATTCATATCCACAATTAACATTGTAAGTACCTTCATACTCCTCTATATTCTGTAACTATACATGTTTTTATTATCCTACACATGTTGCTATATACTTGTACTGTAGCTAACTTTATGTTTTGAAATAACTTGTATAACTTATATAATTTTAGTGTAACCTTGTTTTTTCACTGTAGGGCATGATTATGAGAACAATATAGTCTCTCAACTATAAAAATAGTTGGTTTGGTTGGTTTGTGCTGTTTATAAAGGGAGTAAACATCTATGGTCATCTACGCCCATAGGTTATTTTAAATTTATTTAAGAGAAAAAAATAAATAAATAAATAAAATAAAATAAATAAAAAAATAAAAAAATCAAAAAATAAATAAATAAAACAAAAAATAAAATAAATAAAAAAATAAAACTAATATTATATAAGTTATATATAAAGTTCTGTAGGTTAGATATTATGAATTAACTGACTTCTTAAGAGAAATTCTACGATCTTATTTATAGTATTCTCATCGTCTCTGAGTGCTATTGATATTTCTAATGGTACGTTAAGATGTCGCAGCACTTGCTGGTAACAGCGGCATTCCTCAAAAATGTGCTTAATGGTAAGGTTACTATTGCATGTATGGCATTGCGGGGGTGTTTCTTTGGTTATGTGGTGGAGATGAGTCATTCGACTGTGTCCAATTCTGAGTCGAGTGATGGCGACTTCTTCTCGGCGTTTGCATCGATTAGAGGTATTCCACGGCTTCACTGTTCGTTTTATATTTTTCAATTTGCTTGAAGGACTTTCCTCCCACATCGATTGCCAGCTGTGATTAATTCGATCTTTTAATGGTCGGGCAAGTTCGGAGGCAGTCAGAACTGCAGTTCCTCTCCCTGGGAGCGATAATGCCTCACCAGCAGCTTTATCCGCCATCTCGTTCCCGGTGATGCCTATATGTCCCGGAACCCAGACAAAATGGACTGACTTTCCTATCCCCTCTAACATTTTTAGGTAGTCATGGATCCGTATAACAACAGGGTGGTTTGCGTACATATTGTTTAACCGCGAAGTGCACTAATAGAGTCAGAGATGATTGCTATATTTTGTATGTTTTGGTCTAAGTCGGACATTGAAAAGTAAAGAGCAGATGCAATTGCGTTTAGTTCGGCAGTGAAAATGCTACAAAGGTGATGAAGTTTTCTCTTGTGTTTTGATCTCGGTGTAACAAAGGCGCATGCTGTTGAGGTATCAGATTTGGTTCCATCTGTGTAGATGGCCATGTGTTGTGGTAGATTTCGGAGTAGTTTTTGAAATTTATCATGATATTTTGAGGGGTGGGTGTTATGTTTATGGTATATTGATAAATCTAGGCACAGTTTCGGTGGCTGATAGGTCCAAGGTGGTGTACTTGCGTCTGGAATGGTAATGGGTATGGTCTTAATATCTCTAATAGCAGATGAGTATCCTTCAGCGAAAGGAAGAGTTGTATTTGGTTTTTGTTGAAATTTTGCTGTGAATTGAGGTCGGAAAAGGTATTTATAGGTGGGATGTGAGGGTTGTAAGTATAACCGGGAAAGAAAATTTGCTGTCAATTTATGTCTTCTGAATAATAAAGGTGGAAGTCCGGATTCGGCGCATAGGCTTAAGATGGGACTAGTCCTGAAGGCGCCAGTAGCAATTCGGATTCCAGTATTGTGGACGGTATTGAGTCTGGATATACTTTTGAATCGGGCGGATCCATAAACAAAGCTTCCGTAATCTAATTTGGAGCGTATTAGAGCTTGGTTTATTTTGATCATTGTGGTCCTATCTGCGCCCATCTGAAGCTTTCTCGTACATGTATCCTTCAATGATTTTATGTGATGATCCCAAGATAGACGTCTGTCGAAATAAAGTCCTAGGAATTTATAAGTATTAACGTATGGTAAGAGAGAATCTCCTAGAAACAGTTCCGGTGATTGGGGATTGTTTCGTTTTCTAGTAAAATGTACGCATTTAGTTTTTTTCAGTCGAAAAACGGAGCCCTGATGATTCAGACCAGCGGTGGATACGGTTTAATGCATTTTGGAGTTTTTCTTTTATAAAAAAGGAATTTTTCGCACGGAAAATAATTGCTAGATCGTCGACAAATAGCATTACCTTAACTCCTCATGGTAGGTTTTTTTCCAGGTCGCTAATAGCTAGGTTGAAAAGTACTGTACTTAAAACACACCCTTGTGGTACTCCGGTTATTTGTTTACATTGATTAGATAATATTGATCCAATTCGGACTTGAAATGAACGATCTGAAATGAACCCTTGAATAAATCTGGGTAAATTACCTCTGAAACCTAACGTATGCAGTTTTTTTTTAAAACAGATAATTTGTCTGTCTTATCGAAGGCCTTAACATGTCAAAGTAAACTGCAATAGCTTGTTCGCCCTGGATAAATGCATATTGTATTTCAGCTTCCATTTGTATGAGGTGGTCGGCGGTTGATCTGCCTTTTCGGAAGCCACTTTGAAAATTTTGAATTATCTGGTGTTTTTCTAGGACCCAAGAAAGTCTTTTGGTTACTATTCTTTCCATTATTTTACAAAGGCAGCTAGTTAAAAATATTGGTCGGTAACTGGATGGGTATCGTTTATCTTGCTGACTTTTATGGATCGGAATAACTGTAGCTTGGTGCCAGCTACTAGGAAATTTGCCACTTTCCCATATGTAGTTATAGAAATTTAAAAGCCAGGTAATTGTAGCTATTGGAAGATGTTGGATCATGGAATAATGTATATTATCTGGTCCTGGTGAAGATCCTTTGACGGTTTGGAGTATTGATTACAGCTCCCAGATTGTGAAGGGTATATTGTAGTCTTTGTAAGTATTGTTTTCGGAAAAATCTATTCTTTCATTGGTATTCAGAGTGATGGAGGTGGAGTATATTTCAGAATAATAGTCGGCAATTTTTTTTCCAATCATTTCTGGGTCATCGCATAACTTCCCTTCGCATAGTAGTGAGTATCTGTAGGAAGAGCCAGTTCCTCTTATCTTCCGTATTTTTTCCCATACCACTTTGCACGGGGTGGAGGAGTTAAGGGTCCCGATGAATGATATCCATGATTCCTTTTTTTTTGTTTATTATTATTCTTCTGCAGAGAGCTCTTTGTTTTTATATTCGATGTGATTTTCTATAGACATATTTTTTGTAAATTTCTTCAGTGCTTTTCTTCGGAGTTGTATAGCTTTCCTGCAATCGTTATCAAACCAAGGAACGGGTAGTCTTTTATTACTGCTCTTTGTTTTTGGGATTGAGGCTTCTGCAGCTGTTAGTATGACCTCAGTTATGGCTTCGCATGCATCATCTACAGTTAAGTTTTTTGGTGGGTTTTGCGGCGGGTTTGCTTGAGAAGAAAAAAGTGTCCAATCTGCTTTTTCAATTATCCATCTTGGTACTCTTTGGTATTCATTTTCTGTATTTTAAAATTTTAAACTGATGGGGAAATGGTCACTGCCGTATGGTTCTGGGAGTACAGTCTATTGAATGATATCAAAAAGTGAGCTGCTGCACAAAGATAGGTCGATAGAGGAGGGTGTACCAAAGCTGGAGCTTAAATAGGTTGGTTCACCAGAATTTAGTAGTAGCAGATGAGCAAAATCTAAGAATGATTCTATGATTCGGCCTCTAGTGTTGGTATCTCGAGAGCCCCACAGTGGATTATGGCCATTAAAGTCTCCAATGTATAAAACGGGTTTTGTCAGTTGTCGATGAATATGGAGAAGGTGCTCTATTTCTATGGTATTGTCCTGGAAAAGATAAATATTGCAGACTGTGAAAGTGAAGTTTAAATGAAGTGTTGCTGCCACAACTTGAAGTGGCGAATCTATTTCGACCTCATCAGAGTAGACAGAATCTTTAACGGCTATGGCTACTCCTCTACACGCTCGTTCATGGTTATCATCATCTGTTCTATAGATTTCGAAGCCTCTAAGGGTAAATGGGTCTGACGGTCTTAGGTGCGTTTCTTGTAAGCATATACAGAAAGGATCTTCATCATCTATTAGTATTTTAAGGTCGTTAAAATGGGTTCTAATGCCGTTGTAGTTCCATTGGACGAGGGTCATAGTTTATGAACGGTGAAATATTGAAAAAATAATTTTTGGGATCCATATAATAATAGCAATAGAGTGTAGATATGTAGAAACAACATATACATACATACAAATATATACATACACACACGCACATACACAGATACACATATATGCATACGCAAATAAAAAAATAAATAAATAAATAAATAAAAATAATAAAAAAATATCAAAATAGAACTCCTCTCTGACCCCACTACCTATCTCCCCACCAAACGTGATCCTACTCCTTCCCTAATCACTAAATTCAACCAACACATTAAATCCCTTTTAGAATCTAAACAGATAAACTATCCTACTTACAGAAACCTTATCTCCTATAATTCCGTAGCTCCTCGTTTTTATGGTCTTCCAAAAATCCACAAAACCAATACCCCTCTTCGTCCTATTACTTCCAATATCAATTCACCCTCCCTTAAGCTTAGCAAATTCCTCCTTCCATCTCTTCAAATCCTTAGCCATGATAACCCATACGATATCCACAGTTCCTTCCACCTACGAGAACTACTACTATCCTTTAACATTCCCGACGATTTCATTCGTCCATTCAGTCGTCCACAATCATTCAAACCCTTGCTTGCTTCTCACTCCATTCCAGATAACCCTCCGAGGCGTCTGAAAAGAAGATGGCCTCGAGACCTTCTAGTATAATGCTTCATTATATAAAACCTTTAGAAGTGCTACTAATGGGTAGTTGCTTAAAAAACAAGTGACAAGTCATTTTTATCATTATCATCGTATTTACTTAATGTATAATATATTGTATATACAGTTGTAAATTTCTATTAAATAAATAAAAAAAAAAAAAAAAAAAAAGACTGTTTATAGCGGCTAGTATCTCGGATGTTGATGGTTCTGAGTTGTGGTCTGTATGTGTTTTCGTAGGACTTACTATTTTAGTAGTGGTTGAAGGTTTTTTTTTTTCGATTTGTCACAGTTCATACACATCCATATTTTTTTAAGTGACTTAATCTCTTCGACTTCTTTTTCCTCCAGCTTACAACACCTCCCGTGAAATATAACTTTGCATTTATTGCAATTTAAATTATATTTATCTTCACGGGTTATTGCCCCATTGCAGATAGAACAGAGAGCCATAATATTTATGTTTACAACTTACGGTAGTAGGTGTGTTTATGAAGGTAGCCTGCAGCCCGCAGTTATAATCCTATCGAGATTAACTTCTATTAACTCAGTCTCGTATCTTTCACCAGTAACCTTCACTTTTCCGGAGAAATAAAACAAAAACGAAATAGACAAATCAACTAACGTGAAAAAACTTTAAAAAACTGAATGCACAAAAAAAAAAAGAAGAAAATTGATCAAATAAACTGTTAAACTCTAGAAGTAGTACAGAGATGTTTACAATACCGTGACTCTAACCAGACTGAACTCTAACAGAATATATATATATATATATATATATATATATATATATATATATATATATATCTATATATATATTAAAATTTAAAGAAACCTACTGTATAGAACTATAAAATGAACTGCAATTTATCTTTATTAATTATTATTATTTTTTTTTTAGTTTTTGCAAATGATCTACACTACCGCAACTGTATTGACAAGACTAACAGAATAGGATTGAAGGTGTCTAGTTATTGAAGAAGTGGAAGCGAAAAAACACCAACTAATAACCTCTTCTCATTTATATTACATGAATCTGATAAACTTGATAATTTTTTGTCACATAAGTCATAGGATATTTAGTTTAATTTTATATAATTTATTTATATTCATTAATAGTGTAATTTACGAAGATAAATAAATTATAAAAAAAAACAAACAATCAATGAAATCTGTACTACTACAACCCATGAAAGTTTATGGGTTCAGTACTTAAGCAAGGATGTGCAGGGTTGTGCAAGAAGAAAATCACGAAAAGCAGACATTTTATTTTAAAATGTTTTCCCTACTTAAGGGTACGCTGTTAATTGAGGCAGGGTGTGCCAGAGGAACGACTCCCGACATCGAAGTCGAGCCACGGTCAAATTAACATAAAATAAGTTTTCGGCACTCAGTCGGACTTCTGGTCCAGGGAATTTGCTAATAAATTGCAATACCCAATAAACTATCTCATTAGCTTCCCTAAATAATTATAATGTAGAGAAAATAAAACATAACAATTTGAATTTTTACAAAGTCACAATATATTCATAAAAAAATCACAAAATAGTTATGTATTCTTATCTATTTTCAAAACAGGTACTTATGTAAAATAACTACTATATATGTAACCATCCACAACCTAGACCTTCAAGTATTGGTATATAATTTATTCGGTATATTGGAATTCTCTTCACGTTATCGCATTTACCAATGCAGTTATAATTAGTAGCTTTAAATTATTACTAATTAATAAATATTGGTTAGTATATTTCTATTTATCACTGCTATAAAGTTATCTCGGCAAGGACCGAATTCTATTTAAATTTTATAATATCTTATTTAATGAAAAAATTGATACTAAAAGATATTTTCTCTAGCAGATGCAGTACACGGCAACTAAAATCAAATAAATTAATAAATACATTTAAGAGTACGAATCTTTGAAACCTACTACACTGGATTTACTTAAGAGGTCAGCACACAATTTGGATTTAAAAATCATCTTAATTTTTATGGTTACAAGAAAACAGAGTATAGAAAAAGTAAAGAAGTAACAAAATAAATAAGATAATTTTTTATGATTAATATAGAAAAATAATTATAATAAATAATATTGTTATAGGTATTTGCAATTTTACAATAAAGAATAAATGTATTAACGTATTAATTAAGTAATGTAATATTAAATTAATATTACTTTTAGTTATTTTTTGTTATTAGTGATTTCTTATATATACCATAATATTAAAGGACAAGCCATTTTTCGTACGTGATCACTAACCAGTCCTGCTATAAGAAACTGTTTTACAGATCTGCCAGGATCTGACGATTTTTTGAGGTCGAAAAACGTCCTTGGCCACTATTTCCTTCCTCAATTAGAATTAGTTTTTCGTCCTTAAGGATGCTGTTTTAAGATGGCGGAATTTAAGGATTTTATTAGCTTTTCGTCCTTAAGGATGCTGTTTTGACATATTTAACGGTTTTTAAGTTATCCGAAGGATAAATTCCACCTTTATTGTCCTTTTGGATGTCCTTTTTCAAGGACACTGTTTTTAAATATTCCACGATTTAACTGTATTTATTTAAATATTCCGACTTTGTTAACGCATTCTACAGGAGGCTGGAGATAGCTTTTCAACGCTAACGACCCCTTCCCGTTTTATTATTACCATACATGGTAATAATAATATATAAAGATTTTTCAGTAAATTGTTATTAAAATAGCGATAAATATGTGGATTTCAGTTAAGCTAAACTTCATGAACTTCAACCATTTCATGGTATGATTGCCATTCTGCAAGAGAAGTTTTTTTTCAGTGTTATCCAGAGCTTGATATTGATAAAAAAAAATTACTTTTTTCAACATTATTGTTATTTAAACTATAAATATGTACCTTAAGCTTTATTATGTAACTTTTAGCACCCTTTTGGAAATTTATAATCGAATATCATTAAAACGGCCGAGTCATTTTAAAATGCATATTTAATTCCCTCCCTCTCCCCTAAAATAATAAACGATATATTTTAACTGATAACACCCGTTTAAATATTAGTAGGTATGTAAGATACTTGATTATCAAAGTTCTGTTAAATCTTTATAAAATAAATACCTATACTATTATATCAAAGGACAAGCCATTTTTATTTGCGATCACTAACCACAAAAACAACAGAAGCAATCTGAGCCGAATTTTAAACATATCATCTTTATAGTTTCAATAGTGAAATTTGAGAATTGAATCTTCATTCTACAAGATAGGTTACAAAGGTACAGTGTCATATTGAAACCGATAATAAAATTTTCTTATATTCAATTAAATTATTAAAACAAAATATTTAAAAATGTGGTACGACCCTTGGATCGGAGTCAATTTCGTAACAATATTGCAATGGTTTTTACCAGTTTGCAATGGTAAAAATATTGAACCAGTCTATACAGAAACTTAGATATATCATCTTCATATTTCTTGGAAGATTTCGCAATTGTATAATTTACAATTGTAAAAATTTAAATGTCCAATATTGGGTGGCAGAAACGAGGTTTGCCACAATATCTTATAATTATATGGTTAGAAATTAAAATCCGACCGGATGAAATCAATAATTTTTTTTTTGCCGAATAAAAATTATAACAAAATCTAAACGTTGATTCTTTTAGGTATTGCGTATAAAAATGTGATTTATAGCCATTCCGTTGTAACCACTGGTAATGCATCCACAATCCGTAAGTTTATTTACAGTCTCTAGTTATAATTATCTTTTACTTATATATCTGATTAGTTCTTTACTTATGAGAGCAGGCTAAGCCACGTCGGGGGATTCTAGTTATATTTAATTAACTTGCTTGTAGATTCAAATAATTTTTACAACTAATTTAACAGAGATTGTTCATAAATTCACACCATGGTTACTGATGCTGTCACCTTCGCCAGAAGAATAAAATGTTTTATATGAATATTGTAAATAATGACGAAGTTAAATCTGTATATACATATAAATAAAGATTATTATTATTATTCATAAATAAATGTTGACCAAAACTGCTATTGACAAGTTCCTATCCTTGAAAGTTTTTAATCTCGATATCTCTCTACCACTCCAAGTGCCCATGTTCATAACACTTCTGGGCTTACCTCAGGTACTGGCCGGGACCACATGTAGCAAATAGTGGAATGGCCTGTAGATATACAAGTTAGCTGCGTATAAAGGCTAGTTCAAAAAAGCAGTCCCGGACCAGAGGTAGTAGCATCAATAGGGGTGGGTAGGTGTACTTTGGTAGAGGCACCTGCATCAGATACTACACCACCCAACGACTATGCTGTGATAGAATAGAATAGAAATAGAATAGAAAAACAAATTTTATTCTGGGACAAAGTCCCTTAAAAATAATAGTTACATGACAGAACTTAAGTTATATCTGGCCTAGAGATGATAAATTAGATAATAAAATAAAATAATTAAAAGTAAATACAATTTTACAATAAAAAAAGTAATAAAATGAAACAAAAATCTATACGCATATATAAACACATACACAATACATACATACATAAACTATATTTACAATCAGTAAAAGAAAAAATATTACATAAGCAATTGATTAAACAATATATTTTTGATGTTGAATCTAGTAAAGGATGAAGAAAATAAAAATGATGAAAAAAAGAGTAAAAAACGAAAATTATTTCAATGATAGACAAAACATTATCATATGAAGATTGTTTTAACAGGCTAAACTTTTATATCTGATATCCTAGGGTGAAATTTATAAAGCATCTATATAATTAGATAGCATCCGACTGGAGGGAGGAAAGGTGGTGGAAGAGGAGTGTTTTAAAAGTTCCCAGGGAGGATGCATTACGAATAGAAGGAGGAAGTGAATTCCAAAGAATAGCGGAGCGGGCAAGAAAGGAACGTTGGAAAGCAGTAGTTCTGTAGGATGGGGTGTAGAGATCGGAGAGACGGGACCTTGTATGCAATGATTGGATTGAGGACTTGAAATGTAGGATACTGTGAATAGACGGAGGGTTATGTGTGTTAATAACTTGGAAGGGGAATGAACCAAGGAAGTAATCTCTACGGAAGGAAGGCGAAAGCCAATTTAACTCGGTGTAGAGATGGGACACATGAGAGCGTCTCGAGGTTCCAAAAACAAATCTTATGAAACAGTTCATGATACGCTTTAGTCTATCTTCAGGAACCATCGAGAGTCCACCATAAATCACACATCCATAGTCAAATTGGGGGAATATGAGGGAGGATACTAGGAGATTACGTGTGGATGGAGGAAGTAGGTGTCGGGAACGGTGGAATAATTTTAGGACGCCAATCGATCGTCGGAAGATTTGAGCAATGTGGGGTTTCCAGGAAAGGGTTTGATCGATTGTTAAACCTAGGTTTTTAACAGAGGAGAGGAAAGATATAGAGTGACCATTTAGGAATAAAGTAGGGAAGTTGGTATTCGATCGAAGGAGGGAATGGGATCCTATTGCGATTGCTTGAGTTGTAGCTGCATTTAAAGTCAATTTATTCAGGAATGCCCAGGCACAGATTTCATCCAGGTCTTGCTGAATTTTGGAAAATGCAGTTGATAACTCGGCTGGAGGAAAGGAAAGATAAATTTGAGAATCTTCGGCGTAAAGGTGGTAGGAACAATTATGAATGGAGTTAGGAAGATCATTTATATAGGAATTAAACAAGAGAGGAGAAATGCTGGATCCTTGAGCTACGCCTGATCGCAAAGTGAGGAAAGAGGATGAACCTTGGTTGGGAATGGTAACTGATTGAGAACGGTGGGAAAGGAATGAATGAAACCACATGAGAGCGCTATTGGAGAAGTTTAGAGATTTCAGTTGTATAGAGATCGGTCGGTAATCTTTTGGGGTTGTGGGATTTGGGTTCTTGGCTATAAGGTGGATTAGGGCCTTTTTCCAAGAGGTGGGAAATACAGAATTCTGGGGGGGGGGAAATGATATATGAAGAGGAGAACCGGTAGGATTTCAGGAAGGCATAATTTTATCAATTTGACAGGAATACCGTCTAATCCAGTTGAATTGGTGTGGGATTTCATTATGGAGGAAATAAGGTCTGTGGGAGAGATGTAAGGAAAATAAAAGTGATTATCATTGAATGAAGGAGGTAAAAGGGGCAACTGAGGGGATGGATATGGTGTAGATGTAGAGGTAGAGACATAATAGGAATTTAACTCGTTGGGTGTGACAGGAAGGACTCCCGACGGAGCGGAACTAGGTGTATTTTGAACGAGAGAAAGTTTACGGAGGAGCTGCCATTTGGATTTGGGATCAGGGGCGAATGAGAAGGCTTCGTGGAAGTAAATGGATTTCGCTCGCCGGATGGTAGCTTGGGTTAAATTGCGGAGAACCTTAAAAGCACGGTAATCATCATTAAGCCTAGTGCGTCTAAAACGTCTTCGGGCGGCCTCACGTCTTCTTTGCAGGTCTTTCATTTCAAGGTTCATCCACGGAGCAGGCCGGCGGCGACGAAAGGTACAGGTTTTCAGAGGAGCATGGGTATCAAGGATGGAAAGGAGATTGTCAGTTAGTAATTCAACCATAGTGTCAATAGAGGAGGAACAGGAGTAGATAGGATTCCAATCTAGGATTTCGAGGTCAGGTAAAATTTTGTTTCGCGTGAGGGATTCTATATTGCGGGAAGTAATTATTTTGGGGAGGAACGATGGGATTGGGATATCGTAAGAAATTTGTATTAGGTCGTGAGAGGACAAAAACGTAACAGGCTGCTGACATGAGGAAAGGAGTTTTTTTGGGGAGTCTATGACATGCAAGTACAACCAGGTGTCGGACCCACAGGAGTGATGGGTGGGGTTAAACGGAACAATGAAGAGGTGAAGGGAAAAAAAAAAGGTTTTCTAGATACGTTTTGTCATCAGAGTCAGAAAGGAGATTGGTATTTAGGTCACCAGAAATGATTATATTGGAATAGAGAGGAACATAATTGTAGAGGTTTGATTCAAAGGATTGGTCAAAAGGAACATGAGGGGGACGATACGCCACTACATATAGGAGGGAATGGAAATTAAAGGATATTTCAACAAAGAGGTACTCAATGTTTGGGAGATTTGAAGGAGGAGAAAGATGCAAGACACGGGACTTCAGGCTGTCATGAACATATAGCGCTACTCCGCCTCCGGTCCGGTTAATCCGGTCGTGACGGATGATGGAGTAATTAGGGAGGGAAACCGAGGAAGAAGGAATATAAGGTTTAAGCCAGGTTTCAGAAATTGCAATGACGTGGTAGAAATTTTGGGTGAAGAACTCTAGGAATTCATCATAGTGAGCTGGGAGGGATTGAGAGTTTATGTGACAGGCAGTTAGGATATTAGTCATATTGGAAGGAATAAGGGAAATAAAGGACAGTAAATAAAAGGATGAGGCTATAAATGAGATTAAGTTGTAGATGCCGTGAGAAAGAATAACATATTAATAATAGCAGGTTAACTAAATATGATAATGTAGCAAAGAGATATGAATACCTAAATGCATATGATAATGTAAAATTAAA
Organism: Euschistus heros; assembly: GCA_003667255.2. NCBI lineage: Eukaryota > Metazoa > Arthropoda > Insecta > Hemiptera > Pentatomidae > Euschistus > Euschistus heros. The sequence continues at coordinate 271,951 of RCWM02000287.1, read as the reverse complement.
ATATAAGTAATAATAAGCAGATGAATAATTATAATAGAAAATTAGGTAGTTATTGATATGTAAATAAGTGATAAATGAAAGTAAACAAATAAGAACAATAAACATTAAACAATTAAACATAATAGTTATACCACTGGTAAAAAAAAATGAAAGTTTTCTTCAAAAGAAAACTAATAGAAACAAAAAACACCTTGACAATGACAAAAAGAAACTAATAGAAACAAAAAAAAACACCTTGGATCAATGACAAAAGGCAAAAAAAAAAAACTGGGAGGCACGGGCAGATGATGAGTACCGAGAGGTCAGCCGAGGGCATCCAGGTCCAGAGGCTGGTCTATGTAGATCACGGGCTGGCCATCATCCTTCCGGCAGCGAACACTTCCTCCCGCGAACCACACGTACTTCAGTTTCCCGGCTGATCTCTTATGACGGGCGAGCCAGTACAGATGCCTGTTTGTCGGGGTCATCTCCTCGCTAAGATATGTCCGGTGGGAGTCATTCTCCTGCCAGCCAATATCGCGCGTTGAGAAGTCCCTCTTGACTTTTCTTTTCTGTACTAATTCGTCCCTTATAGATTGCCGAACGAAGCGCTCTATCACAGGCGGAGGTCGCGGGTCATCTTTTCTGGCCCTTCGGCGTTCTACCAGGTCAAAGTCTTCGACATTGAGCTTAATGCCGAGACCGGCACCTACACATGTCACCAGGGCTGCGGGGGTCTCTCCAGGGCGTACAGGGATGCCGCGAATTTCTAATGATCTATTTAATAAACCCTGCTCTGCTTTGTTCAATCTTACTTCCATCTGGCCTACTTTAGCCTTTAAAGTTTTGTTTTCATTAATTAAGTCTTGAATGAATTTATTTTGACCCTCAAGGTGGTTCTCAATTTTAGTAAGTCTCTCACTAAGCTCAAAGTTCAGGTCCCCGCACTTGTTTTTTTATCTCCTCTCCCAGTCGATTAACAGCCGCGAGAATGTCAGTTCCCGATGGCTCAGGAGATTTTTCATGACTTTTCTTTTTGGATATATCACAGTTGTGACATATCCATGGTTTATTAGTTTTATTCATTGCCTCTAATTCCTTCTCAGGCAATTCGAAACACCGGGCGTGAAATAATAGTTTACATTTTTGACATGAAATATTATTCTTATCGTCTCTTGAAATATTTTGTTCACATTTTGGGCACTGAACCATTTTGAATAAAGTAAAATTGCTCGTGAATGACAGTTAAACATGTTTATTTACTTACGTAGGTAGTAAATAGGAGTTAATGCCCTGAGGATTTCACTTCTGATAAGCTGTGTGACCTTAAACTGTTTACAATTGATTTAAAGTTATCAATGAAGCCTTCACTGTTTCACTCAACTGCTTATACTATTTTAATGAATGAATTGGAAACGAACAAAAAAAAAACTGAAAAATTGACGAAAGAAAAGTGCTAAATAGAAGATAAATTACCGAGCTGCTCACTGCTTGCCGTCTCTGGCCAGACTGATATGGTGAGTTGTGCCGCCAAATAATAAGCACTGCCTTGTACGATAGGGATGGGACCCTAAATGCTAGGAGAGGATAACTTCAACAGAAAAGCAAAGGGTGGCTTGGACTCAGCTGTAGTGAAAGCAACTGGATGAAAACCTCTAAGCGAAATGGCCTGGCCCTCCAGGTTGGTGACTGAGCGTGGGGCCAACAACCCAACCTTGGAAAAAAAACATTGTTACGGAACCTAGGAATAATAATAAGCCGGGCGGAAACTATGGTTATATAAAAAGGAAATCAGATATGGTTATGAAACTAGCCACATGGAATCTAAGGACATGGTGAAAAGATAGAATTCTACCAACAACTTGAAAGAACCTACCCAGCCGATACAGAACCTATCCCGAAATATGATACAAAAATTGTAATGGGGGATTTTAATGCCCCAATTGGGTCTGAGATTTTAACTAATGTCTGTGCTAATTTGCAGAATCAAACAACATGGTAATAAAGAGTAAGTGTTTCCCGCACAAAAATATCCATAAAGGGGCTTGGAAGGGACCTAATGGTGTAATAACTGAAATAGACCATGTTCTGCTCTCAAAACGACATAGTTCATTCATTAATATGATGCGCGTGGGCCTAATTGTAACTCTGAACATTATATAGTTAAAGCGAAACTTAAGGAACGACTTACAAACATTAAACTTGGAAAGCATCATAATAGGAAACAATGGAACGTGGATATATATAAAAATTCATACAAAATCGATTAATTGAAAGATGTTATAGATAAAAAAAATGGAAGAGAAATTAAGAGAGGATAGTAGAGAGGAAGAGGAGGGGATTGAAAAGAAATGGTAGTTGGTGTGAGGAGTGGTTTGATGCTGAATATTTGGAGGTGTTGAAGAAAAGGAATAAGCACATTAAGAGAAGATTAGCAAAGATGCAACGTTCCACCAGATAAAGTGTTACAGAATACCAGGCATGTCGTAGAAAAGCTAAAAACTTTATACCTAATAAGAAGGGGGAATACCAGAAAAAAAAAAAGAAGAGCAAATCGAGGAGCTTCATATAAATAACGAAACTATGAAATTACGTAGAGCTACGTTATTATATACGTAAGCCGCGGCTATTGGCCGAAAGTAGATACCTGCAAAGACGGAAATGGTAGCATAACTAAAGAAAAAAAGTCTAGTGGTCAGCTGGTGGGCTAAGAATTTTGTTGATTTATTGAATGAGGAAGTAAAGGAAAAAAATAAGAAATTAATGCTAAAATATTATTATCGAATGTTGGTGATATTGAACCACCTGGTAAAGAAGACGTAATGGAAGCAATACAGAGTTTAAAAAATAATAAAGCAGCAGGCGAAGATCTATTAATTGCAGAGTTCTTCAATAACATCAGCCAGAATAAGCTTACACACCTATAAACCTTAATCTTTGACATATGGATGAGTGAAAGTATTCCTCAAGATTGAGGAACCAGTTTGATATGCCCCATATTTAAAAAAAAGAGATAAACTACAATGCAAAAATTACGGAGGAATATAACATATAATGTAACATATAAAATATTTTCGAACATAATTTTAAAGAAACTTAATGTCTTTGCTGGGGAGATTCTGGGAGAGTATCTGTGTGGGATTCGGAATGGCAAAGGGAACAGTTTATCAAATCTTTATCATGAAACAAATGTTAGAAAAGTGTTGGGATTATAAAATTAACCTCTTTATTCACTTCAGAGACTATCATTAGGGTTTTGACAGCATTAATAGGACCAATTTAATTAAAGCACTAATAGAACATAACATTCCAAGAAAGTTAATAAGACTGATCCAGGTGATGCTGATTAACAGCAATGCGAAAGTAATTGCCAACTGTAGTATAAGTGCTGCATTTCCAATATCAGCTGGTGGAAGGCAGGAAGGTGCTCCTTGAAACTTGTTAGACTTAAGGATCTAAAATAAATCGAATATTGTTTGTTGTACATTACAATTAACATTATGCTTTGGAAATAAAGTTGTTATATTTTAGCTTTTATTCCTGTTCGAATAGAATATTAATAAGTAAGACAAGACAATTACTTCAACTAAATAAGTTTGGTTGAAGCTATCATGACATTCATTGACTGTCACGCAGTACGAAGTTCGTCTGGTCAAGTAATAACAAATAAAAAACAAAAATAAAAGAAAATAATAAAGTTGTATGTTTATAACCGGTTAAAGACATTCTTTAATGAATCTAGGTGGACATGGTAGTTAAAGAAGTGGTATTTGTAAGTCAAAAGGGTATTTGAATGACGATTAGTAAAAGGGATGTAGTTCCATAGAGATAAAATATAAAATATAGAGAATAATATAAAACTCATTACTAATTCTTAGGAATTCTATAACTTTTAAATACTTAAGATTGATTCGGTATTTGATATAAATAATAGCAACAAAACTAAAATTAATAATTTAAAACATAAAATTAAAATTTATACTGTATATATAATAATAATTTGCTTCTACAGCAAACAATCTGCAATACCTTTTTCGAATAAAGATCAGGTTTTGGAAATTGTTTTAGTTCTTCATCATCAGATACCCATTGGTATGATCGCTAAATACTGTCGTACAATATCCACTTTCCTTCAAAAGTAATGATTCTTTCGAAAAATAGGTCATTTCTTAATCGAGAAGCTAAAGATAAAGCTGTTGTCAGCCGAATAATCTTATACAGCTCTGATAACTAGTGAGGGAACCACTTATCCAGTTTTTTATTTTATCCATTTGATGAAGGTATCTCCATGCTGCTGCTTGGAAAATGTTTAACTGCTTACCTATTTCTGAACATTTTTGGCGTGGATCCGAATCAATTAATTCTCGAATTTCTTATTCGTTTGCAACTTGAGATCTCCAAGTACGTTCATCATTTTCAACCGTTTCATTGCCTTGATAGAATTTTGAAAACAAAATTCGAGCTTTATGCTCAGAGAATACCATAAGAACGTACATTTTTCAAATGGCTTCGGTCACATTTAATCCAAGTTTTAATTCATATAATATAATTGAACGAGTTCGAATTACAAATCGATTTGTTTATACGAGTGAAATATAAAACTGCATCACCTATTCATAGATTATAGACAGGCGTAAGACAGTATCGATAGGAGAAAACTATATAAAAGCCTAAAAGACTTAGGTTTTCCCTTAAAGTTAATAAAACTAGTCCAAATGACTTTAAACCATAGCAAAGGACCTGTCCAAGTGCAAGGAGGGGTGACGGAATCATTTGATATACATCAGGGAGTGAAGCAGGGAGACCCACTGTCATTGGTACTGTTTAATTTAGTACTAGAAACAGTCATAAGGGCAATAAGGACAAACCCTGGAAGCATTTATACCCGTATGACTCAGCATCTAGCATTTGCGGACGACGTCGTAATTACTGGCAGAACAGAAAACTCCCTACTAGGAGCATTTGAAGAGTGTAGCAGAAAAGCAAGAGAAGTTGGCCTCCAGATAAACGAAGAAAAGACGAAATACCTAGTGACCTCAAAGGAACAAAATGTGGTGGCAAACCTAGAAGGGGCAGGATACCACTTCGAAAGTGTCGAAAAATTCAAGTACCTAGGTAGAGTCATTACTTCAAGAAATGAAGTAGATGATGAAATGAAAGAAATATTAAAGGCTGGTAATAGGTGTCATTGGGCCCTCAGCAAAATAATAGGCAAAAAAATGCTCCCTAAAAATTTGAAAATAAGGATTTACGAGACCATCCTTAAACCAGTCGTATTGTATGGGAGTGAAACCTGGACGCTCACTGCAAAGAATGAAAGCAGTATAAATAGATGGAAGGGAAAAAATTTGAGGAGGATATACGGCCTCAAAGATGGAAATATATGGAGAATAAAAAAGTAACCAGGAACTAAGAGAACTGCACAAAGCTCCAAATTTGGTTGCTGCAATAGAGCAAAGGAGATTAAGATGGCTGGGCCATGTTCAGAGAATAAGCCCAACAGAATGCCAAAAATCATGCCAAATGAGCGTCCCGAATGAGGCAAGAGAGAAAGAGGAAGGCCTAGATTGCGCTGGGGGAAAGACGTTGAGGCAGACCTAAAGACTCTTGGTGTGACGTATTGGAAGAGAGCAGCTGGTAACAGAAACAAATGGAGGGTAATCGTGGAAGAGGCCAAGGTTCTGCATGGACCGTGGCGCCATTGTTGTGTTGTTGTTGTTGTTGTTGTTAATTACAACGCTTACTGATTTTAATATATTTCTTTAAACGTTTAACGGTTATTGTATTAAAATTCAATCACTATTTCAAATACAGAAAACAATATTGTTTACATTGAAAAAGATAGAACTATAACAAAAACAGCACAGACTAAATAAATCTTAATTAGTGGAAAAAACTACAGGACATTTGGAACGGTCTTGGAATACATTCTACAGGTATAGTTATGCATTCTTATTTAAAATCATCTTAAAACATGCATAGTTTTAAAGACTACAAGTATACTACTTTGATTAAATATAGGAACAATAATATAGTGATTGAAATATCAGTCAATTTTGATAGTTATATATATAAATATATAGTTAAGGTCCAAAATAACAAAAATACACCTGAAGATATATTCCTGTCCAAGCCACATATGCTGCTTCATATACATAAATAATTTCGTAGTACCATCGGAAGAGGGTACCAACCTCCCAAGATCTTCTTCTTCCCGGTAGTGACAGCCTCCATGTCTCCTGTGTGGTAGAGGATATAATCAATTGGTATACCCGGTTTAGATAAGTAAATGATTAAGATACTGCAAATCACAATAATTGAAGCTGTACAGCTTATATCTGAAATTTTACTGATCTTTTTGAGTACATTTTCAACCATCGGCCGTTTATTTTCTGGAATATCGAGGAAATCCTTTCTTAGTAAACTGTGAAGCCTACACTGTTATCCATCCTAAGCCAGAAAAGTAAAACCCTACAGCAAAGTTGTATGCCTGGTAATATTGATATATTCAAATATGTGAACTTTTGGAGATCAACTTGAACTGAATAGTAGCTGAAACACTGACATAAGAAATATGGTACCACAAAGCAGAATGGTAGGACTGTTTTTAATTTTGTCATCTTGTTCCTCTTTCCAGTAGTCCTGTAGTCGTTGATGGCCTTCCAAATACCGAAGAACTTTAGATACTTCACACTAAGACAGTCGATGATATCTGAGTCCTGGATAGCTCCTTGGTTGCTCATGGCTTGTCCCCTTCCTCGACTGAAATAAAGTCGTGCAGCTGCGTACCGATCCTTTTTAACCAGCCAAAACAACATATTTTATTGATGGCCTAATAACCGAATGTAGATTAGAATATTAAAAAGTAATAGCCAATAAGGAAGTGTATGAGGATTGCCTATCAATTAGTAGGCATTTAATTTTTTTTTTCACGTCTCATTTCAGGTAAATGCTTGTTTAGGCTTTACAATTTTCTCTTTATTGAGTTTTAATAAAATACGAGTGAATTAAACATCTAAGAAATTAGTCAAGACAAATTTGCAATTTTAAACGTAACAATTATATTAGCCTTCAATATTAGTTTTTAACTAACATTCTAAACCTTTTTATTCTCTTTTGTAATAACCTTATACCTTTAAAATCATTTTGCCATCGCTTTCGTTCTCTTGTGGGTGAAATTTAGCTGTAGAGAGGAATTTAAATAGTTATCGATTTTTTTTTCTATTGACCAAAAACTCCTTATTTTTTTAACTTTTAATTTCTCGTATATCTTACTAGTTTTCACTCTTTGTATTGTAGTACAATTTACAATTTTTCTCATTATACCATTTCGGAACGATTGAAGTTTGTATTTTGATAATGGTGCTCCATACAGCAAGGTTAGTCGGATTACACATTTATATATAATTAATTTCAAACGTAAAGCTAAATTTGTAGCAGATAATAAGTGGTTCAGTTTGTAAGATTGTAATCTAGCTTTTCTTTTTTTATTGAGTAAGTGGGCCGAAAACTTAAGGTGCCTGTCAAACTTAATACCCAAGTTAACAATATTTTTCGAAAGTTTTTTGACTGATTTATTAGATTTAAAATTGGTCGGAAGTTTCTTTTTGCCTTTTTGAAAAGTAACTGTACAGCCTACCTAACTACTGAACCCAGTACCCTTCATGGGTTGTAAGTGATTCAGTACACCTTCGCCTTTTAATTTTTCGTTACTGTTTCATTAATCAGATTATCACATTCTGAAACTTCATCTTTTCTTTATCACAAAATTTGGATAAAAATTGTTTTTTACGAATTTTGGTATTAGTGTGACGAAAATTAGGATTAAATTTCTTTATTGAATTCAGAAACAAAAAGAGGGATAAGTAAGTAAGTAGGTGGTTGTGATTATATTGATTTTAATTATTTTTAGAGATTTTCATTTCATAACATTTGGTGTTTTAGCTCCGGTTTTATTTCGTTTTAACAATTATGATTAATTATCAGAAAATACTAATGAATTAATTTTAAAAAACAATAATTTAGCTTCACTTGTAAAATCTTTTAAACTTTTAGTTATTACGGAAGTCGATGTTTTTTTTGTTTTTTTTTAAATCGGATAAATTTCCATCATTACTAACTTCAATCCTTTTTATAATTAAAAACTTAATATACCCAGGAACATAAATCTGCCTTTATTTCTTTTAAATGGTGGTAATTAAGAAGAGCTGCTGATTTGAGGGACCCCCTCTCCCCATATGTGGAATTTTAAAAGACTTGGCACACAAATAGAAAAATGTTTTTGGAAGAAACTCAAGCAATAATTGATTTTTTTCACAGGTTACACGTTATCAGGAAGGAAGAACTGTGAAATGGACTATCCACTACCGCATTCACTTTATTATCGCAATTATTTTAATCCAGATGACATTTTGATTTAAAATTATTTTTATAGCATTATTTTGTAATTTTCAGTTTTATAACTTGCGGTATGTAAAACTATACATTTATTAGCACCGTTAAGGCAATATCCTGTTGTATAAATTCAAGAAAAATGGTAAAATTAATTAAATCAACTAGAACATTTTGGAGGCCATTCTTTAATTACCTTACTTTGTGTTGCAAACAAACATTTTGCCTAAAAATATCAGTGGAGAGAGTTTTCAATAAATTAGTTCAAATTACAGTTATTGACACCCATTTATTCTTCATTGTTATATATTTTCGTTACAATTGGATTTATTTAATGGAAACTTAAAGCATGTTATTTTATAAAACAGACTTATAAGGATATGTATCCTTGATCAGGGTAATATTATTTTAACTCATATCGTGTTTTCTCTATTTGTTTCTCATTTAAATGATTGCATTTACTCATGAAAGGAATGAAAGTTTGCCGATTTTGCACAATCTTTATTGTTTACTAGTAATTTTTAATTATATGGAAATAAAAGGAAGTAAATAGGCAGATAAATAGCTGGGCATTAGACACAAGATTCAGTTATTGTCACCCCATGTCAATAACTAGAAATAAGAAAAATAAAATTGTAAAAACTAGTTAAGCATTATTATATCATAAAATTATATTGATTTGTAGAAGAAATTAATTAATTGTATGAAAAAGCAGCAATTCAGTTATTGACAGCGGGTGTCAATAATACATTTATGCAAGATATGGTGACCAGTAATTGACACTCTCATTAAAAATGTTAAAATTGATATATATTGATGGTCGTTGAAAAGGAAATCGCGCATCTAATCAATATACCAGCATCCTCTCCTGAATATGTGGAAAAAATGCCGCCTCACATGAAACATTATCTCTTACCGTTTCAAAGCGTATAAAGGACACACACACATAAATTGATGTTTATATATATATATATATATATATATATATATATATATATATATATATATATATATAGTTAAGGTCCCACGGTAAGCAACTAGTAGACGCTAGGTCAGCACTAGCTCATTTCCTGTTTTATCCTTATATAGACTCTCTCCTAGAATATCAAGAGCATTCGTAGATAATAATTAGGCTAGTTACTATGTTATAAGTTTTCACTGTCTTTGTCTATCTTAATAAAGTTCTTTTTAAAAAGTGATTTAGTATTGAAGATTATTTGATTGGCGCCCAAATAGGGACTTGAGGGCTTATTCTTAGAAGATTTCAGACTTAGAACTTCAATCAAGAATTCATCAAGGAATTTCTTCATACAGAAGACTAAGGTATAAAACACTTGCTTTTCAGTAACTGTTCCTGAATCTCTTCGTCATAAATTCAAGTTGTCACTGTGGAACTTGTTCATCAAACTCTTGAATAGGAAAGAATATTGCTGATCTCTTAAGGTCTTACTCAAGTCAAGAAACATTGATAATCTACTCAGTCTAAATAAATCTTAGAAGGAACCTCTTAGGAAAAGAAGAGAAGACACAAGGTTAGATCTAATTAAAATAAGTTTATTTTATGATTTTATAAATTATATATGCCTCTTAGCGATAGATTAAGTAAGTTAAGAATTTCTGATATACCAAATACTAACGAAATGAATCCTAATATTAGAATTAATGCTAGTGATTTTAAGATTGTCCCAGTATATGACGGAAATCCACAAAAATTAATAAAATACATATCAAATTTAGAATATTTAACAGAAGAATTTTGTCAATCAAGTAACGGCTATAGACTTACAAATCAAAAATCTATTCTCATACAAGCTTTAGCAAAATTAACGGGAGAACCAGAAGATCTTTGTTACGATAAAGTATTCGATGATGTTAAGCAACTAATTGAGTATTTAAAGAAACAATTTTATGATTCGCGAAGTACTGAACTAATATTAAAAGAAATTTTAGATACTAAATCCGCACATAATGAACATCCAGTAGATTACATAAATAAATTAATAGAAAAACGTAGAGACTTAGTTACAAAGTTATATACAGAAAGTGAATCAGGAAATCTTAAAATATATGATAAAACAATTGCAACAACCGCTGTTCTCAATCTACACCCAGTTTTAACTAGACAATTTACACATATAATTTATAATAACTTAGAGGATGTTAAAAATTCATTGAAAAATACCTTTTCAACCGTAGTTTATCAATTATACGGTGTTAGGAAAACACAACAGACTAACTTCACTAATCAAAAACCAATTCAAAATAAGTTTCAACAAAAACCTCAACAATTTCAAAAAAACTAAACAAGAATATTATAACCCACAACATAATAATCAAAGACAAAACTTTCAACCTCAACAATATTATAACCCACAACATAATAATCAAAGACGAAACTTTCAACCTCAACAATATTACCAACCAGGACAAAACATTAATTATCCCCAAAATAACTACCAAAGACCACAAAACAACCAATGGAATCACCATGATCAAAATAGATTCTTTAATAAACCTACTTCAGGACAAATTCGTCAACAACATAATTTTGAGAAAACAGAAAAACCTGAAACAGTTTCTATGCGAGCAGTATCCGATAAAGCTCATCATATCGAAGATGATGAAATTTCACAACTTAGGCAAGAGAATCAATCTCTTAAAGATGAAATTCATAATTTAACAAAACGGTTTAATGATTTTTTATCGAACGGCTTACACAGCGAAGATCCGCCTCCTTTAATTCAAACATACGAGGAGAAAATGTAAAAATTAAAACTAATTCTGTTCCCCAAAATCAAACTAATACTAACCCTAATAATAAACCTATTTACCATGTCGGTGATACTGTATTTAAATTTAATCATTCTAACTCATAAAGAAAACCAATGAATGTCACTTAATGAATAATAAACTAGAAATTAAGAATGTTATTAGACATGAGCATCTAAATAACGAAGTTAAAAATAAGTTAATTCAAATAATAGCCGATAACGGTGAAATTATTAAAAGAAATAATGAAAACTTAAAAGCTACTGATTTGATAAAACATAAAATAATAACTCATAATGAAAATCCTATCTATACGAGAAATTATAGATATCCTGAACAGTTCAAGGAACAAATTAATATCGAAGTCACAAAATTACTCAAGGATGGAAAAAGTAATTATGTTGCTGATGCACTCTCTCGACGAAATGATATCAATCATCTTGAAGAAGAATCAATGGAAACAGAACCAACTGAAATCCATATACCAGATGCATCATCTCCTAATTATGAAACATTTATAGAAAATTTATTACAAGAAGGTACAGAAAATAATAATGAAATTCAACCAGAGATAGATCTACAGTTACCAGAAATAGAAGAAGAAAATGATAACCAGAGTATCATGACTCAACACTCCCAACTTAGCAGCAATCAACAATTTTGGATAGTTGATGATGATAAATGTTTAAATATCGAAAAGAGACAAATAATAATAAAAAAAGCATCAATAAATAAAGTAGATATTGAAAAAATATTTGAAAAATCTAGGTACATAATTCGAATTAAAGATATTGATAAAATTTATGATTTATTATTAGAAATATTAGAACCGAATAAGACATATGGAATATATTGCCAATCTAATTTTGCTGCAATAAGTCAAATATTAGAATCATATTTTACCGAAATAAGAAAAATTATTGAAAAGGAATTCAAAACTGTTAAAATCAAGAAATATTCATTACTTTGTACAGATATTACTGACTTAAATGAACAAAAACAAGAAATAATAAATTACCACACAGGAAAAACTTGTCATCGTGGAATACTGGAAACTTATGAACATTTGAAAAGGGAAATATATTTTCCAAATATGAAAGATAAAATAACCGAACTTATAAATCAATGTGATATTTGTAAAACAAGCAAATATGATAGAAAACCAATTAAAGCTAAATTTCAACTAACTAACACACCAGAAAGACCTTTCCAGGAAATAATGATAGACCTATTCTTTTACAATAAACACATTATATTCACAAGCATAGATACGTTTTCAAAACGGTTATATGCACAAATTATTAATTCTAAAAACGCTATGACAATTTGTCAATCCTTAGAAAAATACTGCATGTTATATCCGCCACCTGAAAGAATAATTTGTGATCGAGGAAAAGAATTTGATAATATGTTAATTAAACAATTTTGTAAATCTTTAAAAATAGAAATTCATTATACGAGTACTAATCATTCCAACTCACTCGGAATTCTTAATAAATGTCACGCCACATTAACAGAAATCTTAAGGCTTAACGCTAATTCACATAAACAATATAAATTTGATAGAATTGTACAAACAAGTGTAATTGCTTACAATAATTCACTTAATCAAAATCTTAAACTAACACCTAATGAAATTACGTTTGGTAAATTTCAAAATAATTATGAAACTGAAGATATACAAGAAAGTTACATACACGATTACTTTACTCACTTAAATAAATTACAAAAAATGGTGTATGATAAAATAACTCAGGAAAAGGAAAAACGAACAGATAAACTTAATGAAAATAGAGAAGAACCACCAGAATTTCATGAAGACACTATTTATGTAAAAACTCCTAAAGTTAAAAGTAAAAATAAAAATCTATACAATAAATTAAAAATCAACAAAGAGCATGTTAATAATATAAAACGTCCTAATAAAAAGAAGAAATCTTATTTTCGTGTTTCAGATGAAGATCTTAATCATTCTTCAACTACTCTTCATACAATGTAACTTGTTAAAAATACAAGATTTGACACAATCCCCAGGTATTCTTCATTATACTATAAATAACATTAAAATTATTGATACTTATTATGAAAACATACCATTATTATAGAACAGACTTACTTTCAAAGGAAGTTAGTAATCTTTATACATTACTAAAACGCTTTAATGAAACCGATATTTACGATATTTTATTAAATAACATACAAACTATAGAAAATCAATTACGAATTTTAAAATATACTCCAAGAAATAAAAATGAACTTAGAACAAAAAGAGGATTAATAAATGGACTCGGTTCCGCTATATCATGGTTAACAGGTAATATGGATGCTGACGATAAAGCATATTACGACAACCTGATTCAGAAGACATTAAGTAACACGGTTCAAAATAATATTAACGAGAAAAAACATAATTGATACAAACAAACAATTGATTGATAAATATGAAAAAGATGTAAAAACTATTAATAATAATTATAACAAGATTCAAGATTCTATAAACGAACTAAATATGGAAGACAAAGCTTATTATTTTTATATGCATACGCAGTTACTAGAACGTAAATTAAACTCACTATTACTTTCAATGGAATTTTGTAAGTCAGGAATAATTCATTCTAATCTAATGGTTGATGTTATAAACAACATACCCTCTAATGTTACTTTAATTTCTAGAAACATTGAAATTATATGGGAAAATACTAAAATCTATTGTTCTTATTATAATTCTACATTTCATGTATTTATAAGTTTGCCTACTCATGAGCAATCTTATAATGGATTTTTGATAATTCCAGTACCAATGTACATTAATAATACCTTTAAACAATTAGAATTAGATCAACAACTAGTTATTAAGAAAAATAATTATTATGTTCACGCAGATTGCATATTTAATAATGAATATTATTGTAAAAATATAAAAGAAACATCAAATAAATGTATTCTGAATATTATAAATAATTCCAGTTTTGCTTATTGTACTTATGTAGATTGTAGTACTAATATTATGTTTAACGATTATATAAAAATGTATATTACTTACAATATTTCTAAACTTGATAATTGTCACAATAATTCTATATTTTTGCCGCAAGTGGCACTTGTTAACATAAATCATAATGATTGTATTTCTAATCTTAACAAAACTTATATTCATAATTTATATTTTAAGTTTAAACCTTTGTATAAATCTTTGAAGTTAGAACTAATGCAAAATGTAAATATTTCTTTACCAACATTTATTGAAACTTCTTATATTTCCTTTATTCCTAATGAATGGTTTTATAGTTTAGTCATTGTAATCTTTATAATACTTTGTATATGTGGTTATTGTTATTGGTATAAAAAGAAAAATGTAATAACTCCCCCATCCCCTGAAATGACTGTACCAAAAATATCACCAGTTGTAACTAATTATGAAGTACAATACCAACCCTGGTCAAAATATTGTAAAAAATAGCAATCCAGGAGTATTGCCGAATCTTCCCCAAGGAGGAGTTAAGGTCCCACGGTAAGCAACTAGTAGACGCTAGGTCAGCACTAGCTCATTTCCTGTTTTATCCTTATATAGACTCTCTCCTAGATTATCAAGAGCATTCGTAGATAATAATTAGGCTAGTTACTATGTTATAAGTTTTCACTGTCTTTGTCTATCTTAATAAAGTTCTTTTTAAAAAGTGATTTAGTATTGAAGATTATTTGATTATATATATATATATATATATATATATATATATATATATATATATATATATATATATATATATATGTATAAATTTCTTGACTGTTACTATTAAATGTTTAGTAAGGTTCTTGAGGTTCAGTCATAAAATAAAAAATCAACTATTTTGGCGACGTTTCGAGACTATATTGTTCTCATAATCATGCCCTACGGTTACAATAAAATTATATAAGTTATGCAAGTTATTTCAAAACATAAAGTTAGCTACAGTACAGGTAGTTATATAACAACATGTGTAGGATAATAAAAATATATATAATTACAGAATATAAAGGAGTATGAAGCTACTTACAATGTTACTGGTGGATATGAATAGACTAACAATTCTAGTACACAACTAACCTAGGGGAGTGAGTTTAAACAGACAGTTAACAAGGGTTAGTGGGGAAAAACCCTATTTTTTAAAAAATAAGTTAAAAGGACTGTGTGGGTATTCCCAAAGATAAATGGAAGAATGGTTTGTATGATGTATATAAATGTAAATGTATATTATTGGTCTGAATGTATTAAGTTGGAATAACAGGTGTTAAGATTTAAAACGTCTGATTTTGCGCGGTTTTTAAATTTTTCTATGGTTATCATTTCTTTAATATTTCTTGAATGATTGATGAGTTGTTTATTTCACGGGTATTTTATTACAACTGAATAGTAAGAAAATTGGAGAGCCTTAGAAACATTCACCAGACACGAGATATATAAAAAAACAATGAAATGCCTACTATTTAATTGAAAATCCGCTTATACTTCCTTATTGAATATAACTTTTTAACATTCTCTTCTACCTTCAGTAATTAGGAGATTAATAACATATGTTGTTTTGGCTGGTTAAAAAGGACCGGTACGCAGCTGCGAGATTTTACTTCAGTTGAGAAAGGGGACCAGTAATGAGCAACCAGGAATCTTTTCATGACTCAGATATCGTCGACTGTCTTAGTGTTAAGTATCTAAAGTTCTTCGGTATTTGGAAGGCCATCAATGACTACAGGAAGACTGGGAAGAGGAACAAGATGACACAATTTAATGTAGTAGCCTGATTTTTCTGTGCGGTCCCATATTTCTTAAGTCAGTGTTTCAGCTACTCTTCAGTTCCAGTCGACCTCCAAAAGTTCACATATTTGAATTTACCAATATTACCGAATTTACAAGTTAGCTTCAGGAGTATACTTTTCTGGCTCCGTATAGAAAAACAGTGTAATCTCTACAATTTATTGAGAAAGGATTTCCTCGATATTCCAAAAACTAAACAGCCGATGGTTGAAAATATATTAAAAAAGGTCAGTAAAATTTCAGACATAAGCTGTACAGTTTTAATGATTTTGACTTGCAGTATCTTCATCCTGTTTGTATCAAAAACGCGTGTACCAATTGATTATATCCTCAAACACACAGGAGAGATGGAGGCTATCACTACCGGAAGGAAGAAGATCTTTGGAGGTTGGTACCCTCTTCCAATGGATGAATCTCCTTATTACGAAATTATTTATCTATATGAAACAGTATACCTGGCTTGGACAAGTATATATCTCCCTGTGTATTTTTGTCTCTTTTATCTAGTGCTGATTTTCCTTTATGCCCAATTTAAAGTTCTGGGTGTTCACATAAAGACATTAAATACTAACTACCATAAAAGCGATTCTGATCAGAAATACTATTCAAGAATATCTTCTGAAGAGCTGAGAAAAATATTCAGGGATCATCAAAAATTATTAAGGTAAGATTTATGTACACACAAACACTGAAATACTCAAACATATATTTTTTTTTAATTAATCAAGAAATTTATTAATTTTTATATTTCAGATACACAGATGATATGAAAAATGTTTATAATCCATTTGTGACACTCACACTTGGAATGGCGATTATTTTTCTCATTATAAATACATTACAGTTTCTTATTGTGAGTTAATAAAAAAAGAAATTATAACATATATACACTTAGTGGCAGTCATTTTCTAAGAATCAATCTCAGTTCATTCCACTTATATAATATAATTAACTTTCCAATAGGCTCGTCTCCTGGACCTACAAGGAGGATTGCGTGAATATTTTAGATTACAATTGATTCATTAAAATTTAAAAAAATATATGAAATAAAATTAAAAATAGATTACAAAATATAAGTTAACGGAACTTTATTTAAATGTAGAATATTACTTTAAAGGAGTTCTATTAGGTAATTAAAACCAGAGAATACTCAACAATTTAAAATTATGAATTATCGAACCACCACATGAATATAAAAGTCGTAAAAATTAAAAAAATATTATTATTTATCCATTTTTTTTTAAATAATACACACACACACACACACACACATTATATATATATATATATATATATATATATATATATATATATATATATATATATATATTATCATATCCACTAGTAACATTGCCATGATTATGAGAACAATATAGTCTCGAAACGTCGCCAAAATAGTTTGTTTATTTATTGACTGAGCCTCAATAACCTTACTAAATATAAACACACACACACACACACACACACACACATATATATATATATGCATAAATGTATTATTATTTGACAAAATACGAGTTTTTTTATAAATGTCCTTTTTTCTTAACTTTTTCTCTCTAAATTAGAAAAATAAAATTCGGAGTGAAGAAAAAGAAAGTATTTCATGATGCATGAAAATGACTGTCACTGACTGCATGTATATAACTACACAAATTCATGTTATTCAAAATTTTTACGTTTTTTAGGGAAAATCGAACAGCACTGGGTTCTTCTTTAGACTCTTTCAAGCTTTCTTATATCAAGGGATTGAAGTCTCGATGTTCTGTTTTGGTTCTTCATTTATCGAAACGGCAGTAAGTGATATTTGAAAAAAATATATATCTCATTAAGGTTTATATATTTTATATAACAGTGGTATTGAAAAATATTATGGGTTCGGAAAAGAAAAATCAAAGTTACATATCCCAAATGCCTGAAAATTTGTTAAATTGTGTATTAGTAAAAAGTAACCTCAAATTTAATGCCCTACCGTTGCATCGTTTAAATAATTTGGATTGAAGGTATATAGCATTTTGGCTAAAATAATGTCAGCTACAAAGTTTAATGATTTAATGAGTTTCATTTGTAACTCCGCGATATTGGAATGAATTTTTAAATTCTTTTATTACAGGGACCTATACATATTGATGTTAAACTTTTATATATTTTTTCTTAAAACATCTTTATTTTTATAAAAAAAGGACATTGATGCATTAAAATATGATGTATCTTAATATACTTTTACAAAATATCATCCTTTCGGATGTTTTAATGTGATAAAGATGGTAATAAAACATAGTGTTACAATTAAAGAGCGATATTCAGTGGTGATGTTACACTAAGATCAAGGTATGTTGTATTTAAAAACGAATAATACTTTTTAAGTTTTCTGTACAGTTTTGTTTTTGTTTTTTAATATAAAATTTCATAATTCAATAATCATTTTTACATAGCTATAAATGCATACAGGGTGAGTATCTCTTAGTCTAACAAAACAAAATTGAGTGAAACTAGATCGAAAATGTAGCAAAATGCCGCAGATCTAACCCTTCTATTCCAATCCGGTGCATATATATAATAAAACAAATACTTTTTTGAGGAAACCACGTTTTTCTCTATAAAAAACTGTAATATAACCATTTTTTTAATACATTTTTCAAATTTTGACCACATCTTCGGATTAAGCATTACATTTTCTATAATAGCAGAGTACCTTTAACCTTGAATATTACAAACTTGGTATGTAAAGAACAGCTTGATCTTTATCTTATTTGGGGAAGTCACGATGTCTTATATTACTTCAACTTCAACGCTCACCGTTTTTCGAAAAAAAAACTACCCACAAAACGTCAAATCTCACAAAAACTTAAAAATTTAAAAAGCTTTCGAATGATATATTAAACGTAATGATTTTGTTTCGATTTCAAGGAGAACTTTACTTTTGAAACCGAAAAAAACATGGTGTTCTCAGTTAGCATACAAATTAGTTACCTGTGTAAATGAAATATTATAACTATCCCTTAATGAAAATGTGAATTTTAAACATAATAAAGTCTTCATTGGATTAAAAAGCAAAGAAAAAATTATTGTTTAATAGATAATGAAGAAAAACTGTCAATAAAGCGACACCAGATCAGATTATCTTATGTTTTTACATTATTTATTTATTACTATAATTTAGGATATTCTTTTATTAAATTTTCAATTTAAGGTTTAAAATTTAATAATAATAAACACAGACCACAATTTTGCTATTAGATTCTGAATGCAGATGGATTAAACAATACCACTATTTGAGATGAATTTTATGGACAGATGAGTCATTTCTATGAAGGCATTACTACCGTTCCATGTGGAATATCGTTAGTTTATTCATCTTTGTATTGCTGTCGAATAGTGTTGACAAATCATAGTTTTCCCAACAGATTGAATGATGAGATTACTAAGATTTGTTACACAATTATCCTAAAACTTCATCACAATATTGCACCTAACTTTGGCAAAATATGATTTTCCAACACCATGGTGCTCCTCCAAATTATTCGAAAGCAATACAAATATAAACCAACGATATACATGATAGGTAGAAATGCCTTCCTTTGTAAAAAAAGTCTCATCTGCCCACAAAATTCACCTCAAAAAGTGGTATTATTCAACACAACCTGCATTCAGAAGCTAACCGCAAAATTGAGGTCTATGTTCATTATCATTGAGTTTAAACCTTACATTGAAAATCTAAGAAAATAAATCCTAAATAATAATAAATGAATAAATGTAATAACATAAGATCCTCTGATGTGGTGTCGCTTTATTGACAGTTTTCCTTTATTTTTTAAATAATATTTTTTTTTTTTTTGATTTTTATTCCAATAAACATTTATTATGTTTAAAAGCACATTTTCAGTAAGGGATTTTCCTAATGTTTTATTTACACAAGTAACTTAGGTAAAAAGGTACCGAATCGAATAAAATACAATTTTTAGAGGATTTAATTAATTTTAATTTATTATATAAAAATATTTATTTGGCATTTGACGCACCCTTTCTGAGATATGGGCAAAAAAACAAAAAAATGGATCTTCCTAGGCCAGAAAACGCAAGGACTATGTTCACTTTCTGACTACTTTGAACATGTTTCCGAAGTAAAACCTTGGATTACTGAAAACACATTCTATAATCCTGTATTGATTAGACTAATATATATATATATATATATATATATATATATATATATATATATATATATATATTATAATATAACTGAAATTAAGTTAGAAGCTAGCCTTATAAGTAAGCACATTTAAATAGTCTTAAGCCTTCATACTACCTAAATATACTGCCGTCTGTTGTTTTTTGATAACAATTAAAGTCTTTTTTACCCATAGAGTTCGGATCTGCAGTTCGCCATCTATAGCAGTGACTGGTACAAAGCTGATACTAAGTTCAGGAAAGACGCGCAGATGATGATGTTAAGGTCTATGAAAGGAGAGACTCTTACAGCAGTCGTGATGTATCCAGTGAACCGAGAGACATTAATGAGTGTGAATAATTTTTATTCTTCTATTAACATAAATTTACATATGTATTAAAAAAATAAATACATCTAGTAAATAAGCGGTTTATAATGAAAAATAATGACATGCTTAAAACATGTAAAGGAACTACCCATTGGTATTACTCTAAGGAAATATCTACGTAAGAAGAAGATCCCGGGGCCATCTTCTTTTCCGATGCCTCGGAGAATTGCCAGAATTGGAATTGGAAGAAAGTTTTGCAACAAATGGATTTGGATAAGAAGTAAGTTTATAATGAAAAGTAAGGTATCTGGTTCGTGTCAAATCAGCGACATATAGAATATTAATGTCATTGTGGATTAGTTAATTTGAGACAATGTAAGGAGCATTAAGGATTTTTGGAAGGATTCTGGATTGGAGTGATTGGATGCGGGAGGAATTCGATGGTTTGGTGGATTCCCATAACTCTATAACGTAAGTCCATATAGGTCTGATTATCGTGATAATCGTCACCAGCGTGTTATCAGTCAATAATGATCTATTTGCTGCATCCCAGACACACACGAAACCCAGAAACAAGAATGGTGTCAAAACTGGAGAGTTAGGATAAAGTCTAGCAAGTCCCAGCAAATAACCTTTACCTTCTGTCAAAACCTACCTCATCCGGTCCTCCTGTAGCCTTTAATGGAGTACCGCTAAATGATGTAGAAAAAATAGGATACCTCGGATTTCATCTGGACAAGAGACTTACCTGGAACCCTCATACTTCGATTTCGACTGCTACAGTACGTACTCGACAAACGTTCAAATCTCCCTATTTACTTCAAATAAACTCATCTATATGACGATTATCAGACCTATATGGACTTAAGGTATAGAGCTATGGGGATCCTCCAAACCATAGAATTCCTCCTGTATCGAATCACTCCAATCCAAAATCCTTCGAAAAATCCTTAATGCTCCTTTCATTGTCAAAAATTATTTAATCCAAAAAAAAGGCACCTCATTTTGAAGCAGTCGGTTTCTTCGTAATACCGTCCTGAATTCTTTGCTTGGAGAAAGAAGTTGAAAAGATCCTGCTGCTGAGGTTTGGTTAGTTGAACTGCTGAATTGATGGGTTGTTGATTCTGATGTTATTGAGGTTTTGATTTTGATGGCAGTGATGAAAAGTGTTTAGGAAAATTATTGTTGAATGGAATGTTCTGTTGATTCTGGAAGGATATTACTATTGTTTCGGATGTTTGAGGAACAAAATTTTTATTTGTAGTGGAGTTGGTGGTTCTTTGCTTCTGCCTATGTTTGTACACCTAGCAAGTTAGCAGGACAACTCTTACCACAGAGGACACACGAGGCTGACTTTATGTTTATATTTTTAAACAAGTTGCTGTTAAATGTGGTCCTGCACATTTGACACATCTGGGTTGGCGATTGCAATATGTCTTCGTGTAACCTAGATTTTGGCATCTAATAAACTGAACAATTTTTCTTTTTACTCAACTTCAAATTTGACCACGGAGTACACAAGTCTTTTTTTTATGTTGAAAACTTCTAGATTGTTCTCAGCTGGCTCCAGATCGACGAAGAACAATGGGAGGGTATGATTTCAAGAACGGTGGAGTACGTTGGAGACATGCCTGACGTTATGTTCTAACTGTTCTATATGTCTCTTTTAATGGTATCGGGAGGCACAGATTGGTGAAATCCCCGTACTTCCCTTATTTTAATTAGTAACAATGAAATTCAATGTTTTTAATTTTTAAATTTGCAATCAGTGATTTATAAGTTGTTTAGTCTCTGTATTTATTTTTATAGCATGATATCTGGTGAAACATTTGAAATTGGTTTGACCAATTAATTCGAAAATACCTTGACAAATGTAATGTAGGTATCTACGCCAGTAACGAAGATTGGAGGTGACTTAATATCTGTTAGTGGTTTAGGTGGATGGAGTACAAGGCATGTTAAGCAATGGCTGGAATCTGTTTGCAGTTGCGATAGCTGTGTCTGCAGTGACGACTGTCATACTGCGGGTTTGTGTAAAAATGGGAGGTTTTTTTTTCTTTTTTTTTGTCTTGAAAGTTCCCTGGAGGCTCAAGGACATTATTTGTTTGTCTTTCTGATAATGTTCTGCCCTTGAGGCACTTCGAGTCAGACTCACTTAAGTCGGAACACATATCTTCATCGCAGTGGAGCACGATGATTTTTCGTACTTCATAGAACATGATAATAACTATCGCAAATATATACTAAAATATAATATTAATTAAATAAAAAAAAAAAAATGAGAGAAAACAAAGTTTCGATCTCGGGTGGATGACAATAGTAGACAAGCGCTCTACTCACTACTCCACCAGAGCTGATAGTTGGTGGTAGGCTAATATAATTAATAGCAAGTCCAAACTGCCCTACTCACGCTGTGTCCAACTATCTCACCTTACACTTAAGCCTACATTAATCAGTTTCTTGGAACTCACCTAGCCGGAAAGCTTCACAGATTGTTGTAGTTTGTAAATACAAAATATATACAAAGTCTCGAGCTGATAGGTGAGCTAATACTACAAGAATTACTAGAATTAACATGGAGGTGCTTTAGTGAGCTGCATAGCGACCATGTTCCTCACCGTGAGTAAAAATAAGGATGAAACTTAGGTAAAAATAATTTTAAAGTAGTAAAAGTCTACCTTGAGAGGGAAAAGGGTCTTTTTGACTCATTAACTTTTTTTTGAATTTGATTTCCGATCGAAAATGATTGTCCAAACGCGACATAAAATATTCAAATACAAATTTTAATGTCATAAAATTGTATGTAATTCTATCTAGATTTTTCGTTCATTTATTTTTAAAAAATTTACATCCATAGGCGACTTCTTCAAAACCGATTTTCAAATTTACTTAAAAGACCTGAAAATATTTTCTGAATATATTTGGTTAAAATTTTCATTTTCCTTCGGTTCATTAACTATACCTTTACAGACTACTTCAGTATTAAATAGACAAGCTTTCAAAGCTCCCAGTCCTTCGAGACGTCTGAAAAGAAGATGGCCTAGAGATCTTCTGGTATAGAATGTTTTATTGCAAGTTAATGATGATGTAGTTAATTTCAATAAATTGATATGAAATTAAAAAACAAAAGATAAATAAAATATGTATTTTTGCACTAGTAGTAACTAAAAAAAGCAGGTAGTTTCATTTGTTTATCACTGCTAAGATATTTATTGAAACTATCACAAATGAAAACTTAACTGTAAAGAATACATTAAAAAAGAAATTGAAATTTGTCTTTATTTTATTTAATTGTTTCAGTTTTTGCAAATGACCTACTCTACCTCAGCTGTGTTGTCAAGAGTAACGGAATAAGATTAAAGGTATCTGGATGTTGGAGAATCTGAAACGAAATAAAAGAAAAACAAATCTGCTAAGTTATATTACATGTAACTGATAATAATAATTTCTTGTCAATAAACAACATTTTTTTATCACATAAATCATAGTATCTTTACTTCAATTTCATATAATTTATTTCATTATGAACATGTATTATTGGTGTAATTTACAAAGATAAAGAAATAATTGAAAAAAAAAAAAAAGAAAAGAAAAACTGTACCACTGCAACGTATAAAGGTTTTTGGGTTAAAATAAAGATGTACAAAGAATAAGTTTTCTGCCCTCAGTCGGACTTTTATCCGGAAACGGGAGTTTATTAGTAAAGTGTAATACCCCTAAGCTATTTCATTACCTCCCTTAAATAATTAAAATGTGGAAAAAATAAAACGTAACATTTTAAATTTTTACAAATTCACAATATATTTTTAAAAAACACTATTACAAAATATAGTTATGTATTCTTATATTTTTTTCAAAACAGGTGCTGTACGCTTGTATAAATAACTACTATACATGTACCCATCCCTAACCTAGACCTCCTGTATCGGTATATGATTTATTTGGTATATTGGACTTCACTACACGGTATCGCGTTTACCAATTCATTTATACTTACAATTAGTGGCATTTAACCCTTAAGTGAGCGCGCCCGGCTCACAAAGTGCGTCACTTCTAATATTAGGCTACCTGTAAAGAATAGGGTTAACCTTTCGGATTTTCCTTCAAGGTTCCCTCTCAGTATGCTATCGGGACTGTTGTGAATTGTTTTAGTATAATATTAAAAGCTTCTTTACATAAACTATAGCTATTTTTCTACGTCTGTTCGATTTGGCGCACTTTGTACCTCATCGCGCGGAAGGTATTATATTATGACTCAGTAAGTAAATTTTTAATTTTTATTTTTATGTCGAAGTTGATGAGCGAGAATCGGTATAAAATGTAGGTACGATAAAAAACAGAATTTCTTCCATCAAAATCCAAAGAAATTGAATCTTCTATTTTTGGTTTTCAAAAAGACCTTACCCTTGTTTCACTTGCTCCGAGGAGAAATAAGGCGGTAATTTTATTATCTTCTATGCATTTTGGAAATGAAATCGATGATAAATCGAAGAAGCAAGTTATTATTTTGGACTACAACAAAACGAAGAGAGGAGTTGACTTTTATTATACAATAATGATGATTACAGAAGAAAATTTTGTTTGTATTTACCAAAGTGTTCAAAGTAATGTTACTGACATAGCTACGGCTGTCTGTCAGGAGCGCTTTTAATTTGAAAATGATTTTATATCATTATTGTTTATTTATTTTTAAATATGTAAATATTTATTGATTTATTAAATAATCTATTCACAAACAATACAATCCAAAAAAAAAAAAAAATATATATAATACAATCTAATTACCTATTATATAATCAATTATTTATCATTAATTATATCTTACACAACAATATCATAATTATCATATATCCTATAACAATATCTCCATTATATCTCAAATAATAATATATATCCACCCATTACTATACAATTCAATAATATCTAATTATTATCATTTTTATTTATAACATATACTATCAATCAATGACATCCAAAGAATTATCAGGTTATTAATAATTAAAATTTTGAACAAGAAAGGAACGGTAGAAATAGGCTTCTTTCAAGTAACTCACTAGAGCTGCCCAGTCTTCACCATTTAGGTATTTGACCATATCAATTTCAGTCATAGTAACTACACCGAAATATTTTTTCCTCATTCCCTCCAAGACTTTACAGCGTCCTAAATAATGGAATACATCTTCATTTTCTCCAATATTACACATAGAACAAATGTAATTTTGCCCCTGGATGAATGGTCTGTAGTTCAAGTTGAGCAGTTCGCCTCTAATTTTAATTATGACTCCTATATCAGATATTGGTAAATTTGAATTAATATAATCAATGTCAAAAGATAGTTGTTTATAGATTTGGTGATATTGGCCGTTTAAAGCTCTTTCCCTAAAACACGTTTCATAATAGATAATTAGGCTAGCTTTCAAGACTTTTAAATCTTTCCCCAATTGTTCTGCAGTATTGAAAGATGTGTTAAAGTTGCTTTTGACTTTCTCGGACCAATTTATCCATTCCTTAAACCATAATAGTTTTCTTTTGATCACTTCTTCAGCAACCAATTTCGTTAAACGACCTCCATCTAGATCTAGGGTCTTTAATATGTATTTATATTGTAATTGAAAGGTAAAAACATGAATTGGTGAAATTTTGGCTTCTAAGTATATCATGTAATTTGGAGTATTTTTTGGCAATTTAAATATTTTTTAATGAAGGTCCTCTGGACACCTTCTATTTTATCAGCATATCGATAGCCCCAAACCTGACTCCCATATGTAAGAATTGATCTGGTTACAGACTTAAAAACTTCATTTTTTGCTGAAAGAGGAATATGTTTTGTCAGAAATAAATTATTCCAAATACTATTAAGACCAAGCAAAGCATGGCGAGCCGTTTGATTAAAGTGATCAGTGAGCGTCAAACTTGGAGACAATGTAATCCCTAAATACTTATATCGGTTGACTACCTTGACTGGTTGTTTATTAAATATCCAAGAGTCACGCTCACTAAGCTTTCCTCCGCTTTTCCTAAAAACCATGATATTTGACTTGGATAAATTCACTAACAAATTCCACTCTTTAACATACTGTTCAAGCTCTTTTATCATGTTTTGCAAACCCGAGGCATTATCGGAAAAAAAAAACACTATATCGTCTGCAAATAGTAGGAGTTTTTATTCTGTACCCTCTAAGCCATATTCCTCCGCTCAGGCAATCCTTAATATCATTTACAAATAAGGTGAATAATAGAGGGCTTAAGTTGCAACCTTGCTGGACTCCAGATATTGTTGGAAAAGTTGTTGATCGGCCACGTTTACTGCACACTGACAAGTTGGTGCTAGAATATAGACTTGCAATAGCTCTGATAAATTTTGTTGAAACCCCCAATTGTGACAGTTTAAACAGGAGAGCATGCCTATCCACTGAATCAAAGGCCGATTTGAAATCTATAAAGAAGCAATAGATTTTCTTGATTCCTTCATTCCATTTCAATTGAATCAAGTTAGTAAGGACAAAAATATTATCCATTGTAGAATAACCTTCCCTAAATCCAGCCTGCTCCTCACATAACAGCTTTTTCTCTTTTACCCACGACTTTAGCCTTCCAGCTAGTAAACTCGTATAGACTTTTTTAATGGTATCCTGTAACACTATTCCTCTATAGTTACTAGCCTGATTTGGGTCTCCTTTCTTAAACAATGGTAGTACAACAGCCTCGTTCATGCTATCGGGAATGGACCCTTTATTAAAATAATTATTAATCAGTTCTAGCAGCAGTTCTAGGAATGTTTTAGGAGCAAACTTGTAGAACTCATACATAATACCATCCAGACCAGGTGCTTTACCATTTTTAAATTTATCCAAGGTGGAAAGGAGTTCATTGGTATTGAAAGGACAGTCAAGATTAACGTCTTCCTGTAATGGAGCAGCATAATGGATATGAGATACAGTTTGACTAGGATTAAAAAGCTCACTAAAATGATTGACCCAAACATTCATTTCAATATTATCTCCACATTTATAACCTCTCTTTTTAAACTTATTCACCAGAGTCCAAAATTCACTCGAATTTTTAGAATTTTTAATTGCATTGGCCACATTCAGATAATAGCTCTTACGCTTCTGTTCACAAAGGTCAAAATATTTTCTCCTCTCCGTTATATATTTCTCCTGTACAATCTTTGCTCTAGTTTTCCTGAAAAGATTTAATAACCCAAATACTCTGGATCTCTTTTTAAAACAATGACGATCAAACCAAGGTTGGAGTGATTCGAATGGTTTGTCATAACTCTGCATACACTTAGCACTATCTCTTATTATCTCTTTCAGGTCCTCCAAATCTATATTTTCACACGTTTCAATTCTCTTTTCTAGATTATTCTTATATTCGATGCATTTAGAAACGTTCCAAATTAGTTTTCTATTATTCGGCACAAGATCTTCTTTTCTTCCTTCTAGTTCTAGTTGTACAATGACATCAATTGCCATATGATCTGACCAAATTACGTTTCTTACAGAGAAATCTTTAACTAACTTGATACTGCTAACAGATATAAAAGCAAAGTCTATGACTGAGCTACCCCTAGGGCCCAGATATGTAAATTCCCCTAACATGTCGCTTGGAGATCTCCCATTTAAAATCAAAAACCCATGATCATCACAAAAATCCAAAATTAATTTTCCTTCTGAATTTACAATATTATCTTTAGAGCATCTAGATTCTGAGAAACATCCGAGATCCAATGTATTTTCCTCAATAGCCTGACCATCACCCAATCTACCATTCCAATCTCCTAACAATAGAAACTGCAAGTCATTATTATTATTTACAAGAGTCTCAAGCAAACGAAAATTTTCTTTCCATCTACTTGGCCCCAAATAAATTGGTAATACATGCAAACAAAAATTTGAGCTTACCTTAATCTGAAGCAAATCAACATTATTTATAGCTACAAATTTACAAATACCTTTAGTTATTAATTCGGTTCGACAACAAATCAATATACCACCTACCGCCCTTCCAAATTTTGCCATTCTAGTGGCTGAGACCCATAATAGTTTATAATTTTGAAAATAATTTGAGAAAACCACTTCATGACTTTCTTCAATAAATGTTTCTAACAAACAAAATATATATCATAATTATTTAAAAAATCAAGGAAAAACTTATCTTTAATTTTATTTCTAAGGCCACAAATGTTATAACTTAAAATATTCAAATTTTTGAAACTTATACTAGAGTAACTATTTTTTAATTTAGTTTGACAGACAGCCGTTACCTGCTATTTGTTCTCATTTACTTCTGTAGGTGTTGAAGCATCCGGTTTAGAACTAGAGCAGTCTTCTCCTCTTTGAGACTGTGTTTTCGATCTTGAATGTCTTGACACTCTTTCTTTTACACAATTTTCCTTAGTGTCCCAGTAATATGCTTTATCATCCATAAATAAAGTATCATTTTTGATAAATACCCTTTTATTTTTATCTTTTTGGTATATTTCCTTACGAAATTGGAAAAGCATTCTCCTCCGCTGTCTAACTGCATACGAAAAATCTTTATTAATATAAAAACCAGTCCCCTTCAGTTTTTTGGTATTTCTCAGAATCATCCCAGTAAGATAATTATTAGCAAAAGTTACCTTAATTAGTTTCTTCAATTTATTGGGCAACCCAAAACTGACAATACTAACAATATCACTAAGTGATATTTCAACTCCCAAGACATCACAACAAAATTTTATTATTTTATCATGATTTGATCCATTCAAAGAGTCAAGTCCAAAAAATAATAAATTATTCCTCTTGGTGTAGTTTTCCAAATATTCTATTCGATTTTCTAGTACTTCATTCTTAGTTCTTAAATCTTCCATCGCAACTTTTAGATTCTTATTCTCATTCTGCAAATCTTCAACTTGTAATTTTAGTTCAAAAATATCTTCTTTCTTGCTAACTCTTTCGAATCTATCAATGCACTAAACTGTGCTAATAGATCATTCATTGTCATTTTACCAACTTCCTGTTCGCCTCCCATCTCTTGTTCTAAACTCCTGACAAAACTTGTTTTTTTAAACTTTACGGTATCCTCCGAAAATTCTGGTGATGAACGTGACCTCTTGATTCTTTCTATCTTTGACTTATTCGGTGTCTCAGGTTTTACTGATAAAAAATCTTTTATTGATTTAGGCATTAAAATAAATATATTCTGAATTGTCAATCAATGGGTTAATAATATTTTACAAATTATAAATATGTTATAAAATAACTGTCCTCAATAAACTCACTGCAACATTTAAATGCCCATCAAATTGTAAACATCAACAATAAACGTTCTATAACAACAAAGCAATCTCCCCACCACTCACCGCACACTCCTAGCCACTGCTAACTCTGTTATAAAAAAACTCACAATTTTTAGAAAAACGGCTGCATAGAATTTAATGAAACTTCACAGTATTAAAATAAAGCTATTAATCTTTATGTATGTAAAAAAACATTACAAACTAATAACTATAACTACTTGAAACCAAATTGTAATTGAGGAGCGATGTATTCACTATCAGTTCAAGGTAGGCACTCTCTGCCTACTCATTCACAATGAATGAATGAATGAATGAATTACTGTATTTTGTAAAAATAATTACAATCACAGGAGGTCTGACTCCAGAATGAACAGTTAAAATGAAAAAAAAAAAAAAAAAAAAAAAAAATATATACATAAATTGAAACAAACATAAAGTCCATATATCACACATAATATAAAATTAAATAAATAGACTACACATAATAATTACAACTTTAAAAAAAAAAAAAAAAAAAAAAAAATTTTCGGCTGAAAAAGAAAAACAAAATTTTAGACAAATAAAAATTAAACAAAATTACTTCGAGATAAATAATCACCATCTGAATTAAATGTACGGGTTATAAATAAATAAATAGCTTTTAAATTCTTTATGGTCTTAACGGTTAAAAGATTTTCTATGGTCAACTCAGGAGTAGGTTTGGGCAGGAGATACTTGCTTAAATACTTTTGCCTTTGTCTCCTAAATGCAGAACAATCCAGCAAAAAGTGTGTGACACCATCGCTAACATTTGTGTCACAAAACTCACAGGATAGATCACTGTTAAATTGCCCATGCATGCCGCCGTACGACAGTCGTGTATTCCTTTTGCTGGCCATCCTCAGTTGAGCGAGATTTCTCTGGTTTTCTATATGGGTGCTGAATTGTAGGTACGTTTGAGGTATACCAAAGGTTGCGACATTTCTATAATATAGATTAAACTCGGACTGCGCCACTCGATCGAAATCTAAACTCATCAGATGATTCCTCATTGCGTCTTCGAGGTCTACGCCGTGCTGTTTGATGATTTCTAAGTTTGAACAAGTCAAAATGTCAGAAGCTCCCACCATAGTGAGCAGTTTACCAAGCTCTCTCAACCAGTTAAGAGGCATAGTGGTAATTTTTCGAAATTCAAAGAGCCTCTTATAACATATTTTTGGCAGCTGATGGTCTTCCATCCCCAACATTTTTACCCACCACTTCAACATCCTTTTAAAAATTTTTAAAAGTACGTGAGTCGTACCAGTCTCTACCCTTATGTAAAAGTTAGGTGTGTTCCGGGGTAACTTTAGTAATACTTCACGTATTTTAATCTGCCTTGCTCTAATAAATCCGAGTATTCACTCCCCCAATTTCAGCTGAGTGAAGGAGTATGCTTTCCGATAGTGATTCGTACAACTGACATTTAGTATTCCAATTATCGGATTTGCATGCTTGAAGAATTTCGGTTACCACTGCATTAGCAGAAGAATGCTTTGTCAGAGCCGATCTGCAGGCCTGCCTAAATTTACCAGAAGAAGAAATGGTAATGCCAAGATAATTAAACTTAATAATTAAATTTAATTTTTTTTTTACTATGCTAAATATCGTGGGTATGAACGCTGAAATCATTTACAATTAGAGCAAAGCAATGCAGGGTCCTCCAAAATTCAGGTATATTTTTCTTTTAAAAATGGCATTGCCAATGATGAAGGGGCATTTGCAGGAACGAGCCGATATTATTACATTGCCAGCCGACATTCGAGGAACTCTCGAAAAGTTAGGATACACGCTAAAGAAAATGATTATAGAAGCGGCAGGACCTTGCACTTACAGGTGCAAAACCGGGAGTTCGAGAAAAGGAGCCAGGTAAAGGACACGTGACAAAAAGGTAAACCCGAGGTGTAACCATAATAAAATAATTTCTGACCTAGGGACCTAATTTCTTTCAGAGAAATAAGAAAAAATCTTCACCGTTTTATTTTTTTATTGCACAATTTTAGATAAATATAAAAGTTTTATTAATATATGTTTATTTAATATTAAATAACTACCAGAGGATCAAAAAAAAAATTAAATATAGTTAGTTCCATCATTTACCAGATTAATTTTATACAGAAACCTATTTTTGCTTTAAAAATGTGGAGAAAACCTACATTGGGATAAAGTGCGCCAACGCGCGGCCTTATTTTAATCCACTAGGCGCGCGGACTTAAGGGTTAAAGGCTATTAATTAATAAAAATTGGTGATTATATTTCCATTCATTCTACTATAAAATTGTCTAGCAAGGAACGAATGATATACAAGTTTAATTGTACCTTATCCGTACTATTATATAAAAGGACAAGCTATTTTTCGTTGGTGATCACTAACGGCGACAACTACTGTGCCAAACTGCACCAAATTTTAACCGCATCATATTTATAGTCCCAGAAAGATGTAGCAATAATAAAATCGACTGATTTTCAATTAATGCATTATAAAAAATTCGATAGTATGTGGATAACACTGAAGTTTGGAAATGGACAATACGATTAATGGGCCTTTAGTTGTAAACAATGATAATGCAGTCCATTATCCCCAAGTTTCCTAATAGTCTCATTCCATCTGGATTATCCACTCATTTAAATTAAATCTATGATATTTAAATTATCATAGATTTAAATTATAAATTCAATATCTAATTATGATTTTACGTAATATTCAAACACCTAATCAGTACAATTTTAGTTAGGTTAAAAATTATAGGTATGTGTAAATAACATTGAAGAAATAATGTTCAATTGCATACTTCAATACAACTTTATCAAAAAGGTTCTTAGTTGGTGGCTTGTCAAGCCACCAAGAGGGTTGCTGATTTAATATAAAATTTCATACTTGATAATAATGTCTCTAACCACAATTCAGAAAACGGCAAGAAAAAATAACTAAATACAGTTACTGTGTATGAGTCTATGGAACCCATTGCAGTTCATCTACTTAGAGGTCAGCAGACATTTTTGATTTTTAATAATATAATGTTTATGGTTACAAAAATAAAAATATAGAAAAAGTAATCATATAAATTTTGACCAAATCTGCTCTTGACATACTTCTAAAAGGTTTTTTCACTGTTAGAATGTAATACATTTAAACTACTCGAGTGATTTTGTACTCTCCTTGCTCTCCAAGTGCCGACATTTCAGAGATTAAAGAGTGCATGTTGTTATTACTATAAGAGGAGTGAGCTACTACATGGAAGCACTACATTTCGATAAATTTTAAATATGTATATAAATATACAGACAATAGGTCCTGAAGCAATCACAGAGATGAAGGATGTTAATGAAAATTGCCGGTGCGAATAACTCGCCTCGGCGCAGTAAAAATGGACTGTATAGAATTTAATCAAAGCGAGGTTCTGCAACTTTGGGGAGATGTTAGCGGGAAAATAATTCAACCAAAAAATACAGATAAGCGCACTCACCTGGTTGCGGTCGCCTTCTAGCTCTCGCGGGGCCCCTGAAGTCCTCACAGACAGGCGAACGCTCCTTGTGGCCTGTAAAACTTGATTGAACTCTCCTCCTCTGCTATCACCACTCATTAAAGTCAAAAGGAAAATTTTACTGGTTGTAGCACGAAAGGAAAACACTTTTAACATATAAAAGGTTCTCGGAAGGCTATGTGAGCCTTGAGCATGTAAACTAGGAAGACTATGAAGTCTTGGACAAAAGTAGGTGCATCCAGGGCAGAGTGCAGGAACAGAGTGACCGAGAATGGTCCTGAGGGGATTAAGATTGCGATTGAACTCCCGCATATTAAACTTTGCGAGAGTTAATAAAGTCAACTGCCCTCTGGTTGGCAATAGGAAAACTAAGTAAAGGGCCGGTTAATGAGGGAAGTCGGTAGAGGGCGTCACTTGAACTAACTTACAATTTTCTCATTCCCCCTTAACACAAAAGCGCCGATCGGCGCGAACATACCGCCCACCAAAATTGGGATGTTGCCCAATTTTATTCCAAAAGTTATA
This sequence comes from Euschistus heros, assembly GCA_003667255.2. Classification (NCBI taxonomy): domain Eukaryota; kingdom Metazoa; phylum Arthropoda; class Insecta; order Hemiptera; family Pentatomidae; genus Euschistus; species Euschistus heros. The sequence goes on along the minus strand of RCWM02000287.1, from coordinate 238,213 downwards.
CAATGAAAATGGAGGGCGGCAGCAGCAAATTTATACAATAAAATAAGAGAAAAGAAAGCTCAGCTTGAGTAAGGAGAAAGATAAAAAAAAAAAAGGAATAATAAAAATACTGTAACAAGAATGGGTGCACAATTATACAATGTAAAGAAAATGGAATCAGCCCAACTGGGCAACAGTTATATAATGTAAAGAAAATAAAACAGTACTACTGTGTAAACAATTATACAAAGTAAAAAAAAAAAAGAATCAGCCCAACTGGGCAACAGTTCTATAATGTAAAGAAAATAAGACAGTATTACTGGGTAAACAATTATACAAAATAAAGAAAAAGGAATCAGCCCAACTGAGCAACAATTATATAAAATAAAAAAACATAAATGGCACAGACGTCATTCCGGGAGCGGAATGAGCTTGTTGATCGGCCTAGTGAGAGTACCATTGGAGGTCTCAAGGATGGCCACTCGAGGTACACCGTCGAGCCCAGGCTTGAGTTCGGAGATGCGGGCTATAGGCCAGGAGAGGGGAGGGCTATTCACACCCTTGATCACAACAACATCGCCTTGCTTTATTGGTTTGGACACTGCGGTCCACTTAGTACGCTGCAGCAGCGAGTTTAAGTACTCCCTGGACCATCGTCGCCAAAAATGCTGCGAATACTGGGAAATGATCTTCCATCTAGACGTTAAATGATGATCCTCAGAAATAGGAATCTCGGCAACGGATAAAAGTGGAGCCCCAATGAGGAAGAGTCCCGGACTTAAGTAAGCAGCGGCATCCGCGGGGGGAGAAGGCAATGAACAGATAGGACGGCTATTTAGAATAGCCTCGATCCGAGCGAAAAGAGTGGCATATTCTTCGAAAGTGAATAAAACTTCGGTGGATAACCGAGATAACAAAGGTTTTGCGGATTTGACTGCGGCTTCCCAAAGACCACCGAAATTGGGCGCTAAAGGAGGATTGAATACCCAACTTATCTCTCGACTCGACAAGACATTCGAAATTTCCTCGTGATGAGCGCGGAGGAAAAGATGCACGTCTTTTAATTGCTTATTAGCTCCGACAAAATTACGACCCTGGTCAGATAGAATGGAATGCGGAAGACCGCGGCGTGCAACGAATCTATCTAGAGTAGCCAGGAAAACGGCAGTGGAAAGCTCAGAGGCAAATTCGAGGTGCACGGCCTTGGTGGCGGTACACACAAATACGCATAAGTAACCCTTGGTAAGAGCAGATTTACGAAGCCGCGACGCGCGAACCTGAAATGGCCCCGCGAAATCAATCCCGGTGTTGAAGAAAGGTCTGCTGGGCCGAACGCGGCACGAAGGCAGGTCAGCCATAATGGGTTGCACGGTAGGAGCACGGAAACGAAGGCATGTGGTACAACGGTGGATCACCTTCCTTAACAGCTGACGCAACGAGATAATCCAGTAACGGCTACACACGAGGGCCTGGCAAGTAGTGGGCCCAGCGTGTAGGGAGGAAATGTGAAAGTGCTTGCAGATTAACAGAGATAGATATGCGGACTTAGGAAGCAAAATTGGGTGACGGGAATCGTACTTTAAATTGGCGTTCTTAAGTCGGCCGCCCACCCTGAGAACACCCAGGCTGTCGATGAAAGGCGTCAGGTTGCAAAGCGACTTTGCCGGCTTTCCGGTACGAATTTTGAGTAGAGAATCCTGAAAATGCTCGGAAATAAGAGCTAAAGGCCGGGAGAGTGAGGAGCTGTTCAGTCCCTTGCTCACAACAACGTCGCCCAGTTTCTTGGTTCCACAACGGCGCTTGGAATTTGAAGTCCACTTATAACGTTGTGAATTATAATTAGGAACGGCGTTGTCAAGTATGCCGCCCACCCTGAGGACCTCCAGGCTACCGAGGAAAGGAGTACGGCAACAAGGCGGCTTTGCCGGCTTATCGGCACGGATATTAAGGAGAGACCCAGAAAAATGTTTAAAGGTATGGTCAGGTTCATTTGTGATGAGCGCAATGGGAGTAGACTTAAGATCCGGTAATGGCTTGGTGCTTAAGTCGGGGTCACGATAAGGAGGAGGCCAATGCTCCTGGCAATTGGTCAAAGAGGAGGGATCTTGAGTCCCTAAACATAAATTGTTGGTCTGCGCGTAATGAGTACGGGTAAGACCCCTAGAGTCAATATGGGCATGATTAGCGACAGAAGAAACATCAGTAAACCCTACTGGGGAGAATTTGTCGAATATTGAAACTTTAGAGCGTACAGACCCTTTGATATCTAAAACTGGTGGTTTTAAAAAAGTAGATTAATAGGATTCGAGACCGGAATTTTACTTGTTACTCTATCTTGGTTACCTTGTGAACATACTGGTTTCTTATTGTTTTTATTTTTAATAAGAAGGAATTTTGAACAATGTTGATTGGCTAAAGAATAGCGGCTATTTGAGGATGAGATGTAATTATCCTCTTCTGCAAGAGAAGCAAATGACCTTTCATCAGATGAATCACTGACAGTGGTATCAGCACCACCTGTTTTTATCTACGTGATTAATTATTGAAACTCGATTTGAGTATAAAGAAGCATCTAGATTATTGATTTGCATGTCCTGGTGAACGTTATCACTGGTTAGTGCATGCCTACATGTATGGATGTCAATAGAAGGGTCAATGTTTTCTGGAATGTCAGAAACATTTGAGTCTTTATGGTCTGTACTCACGGATTGTTCAACTGGGAGTTTTTCAATATTTTCAGTTTCCGAAGATTTCCATGATTGATGATTGATAGGTGGTAAGGAGAAAGCACTTTGAGCCAAATGAATAGGGGTGGCAACCGGTGTTGAGGTTATACTGGGTTGTTCTATTTTTAACTGAAATAATTTAGCCTTTATTTTACGCGCTATATCATTGAAGGCTATAGCTGGGGCTTGGGTATCTACTTGATTCTGTTTTGATAGGATAAAATTTAGGTCACTGATTTTTTCATTTACCGTTTCAAATTTAGCTTGAAGAGAGGGTAAATCCTCGCAAAGAGCCTGAACATAAAAAATATCCTCAACAGAAGAAGCTTTTATTTGGGCCCAACTGCTAGTTATAACAGCAAACACTGTTTCCCTCCTTGCCAATAATTGTGTTTGCAAAATGATGTTTTTGTCTTCAGAAGGCATTTTGTAAAATATGGAATATATAAATAAACAGATAAAATAAAATTGTAATATGCAAAGCAGTAAGGGAAAGGAGAGAAAGTGGCTAAATTAATTAGACTAATTATTACGTTATTGTAACTGACGTTACAATAAGGCAATATGGCGGGAACTGTTACGAGACGCAGTAACGAGTACTTTACTAGAGAAGTGGGAGGTGGTGACGTCAGCCGACCAGCTGATCAAATTGATGGAGACAAAATGGCTGAGTATAGGGTTAGTCAAAAACCGGCAGAAAACTGGCAATCACGTACTTTGAACGGAAGGTGGTCAAAAGTTCGTGATTTCTGGAAATTTGAAAATAATAACCAGTAAAATAAATAAAATTGAAAAATGAGCGGCCGATAAATCGCCCCAAAACTGCAAAAATTCTCGCTTCAATGCGGTACAATATATACGGCCCGGATCGGACCAAAAATGTTAATGAAAATTGCCGGTGCGAATAACTCGCCTCGGCGCAGTAAAAATGGACTGTATAGAATTTAATCAAAGCGAGGTTCTGCAACTTTGGGGAGATGTTAGCGGGAAAATAATTCAACCAAAAAATACAGATAAGCGCACTCACCTGGTTGCGGTCGCCTTCTAGCTCTCGCGGGGCCCCTGAAGTCCTCACAGACAGGCGAACGCTCCTTGTGGCCTGTAAAACTTGATTGAACTCTCCTCCTCTGCTATCACCACTCATTAAAGTCAAAAGGAAAATTTTACTGGTTGTAGCACGAAAGGAAAACACTTTTAACATATAAAAGGTTCTCGGAAGGCTATGTGAGCCTTGAGCATGTAAACTAGGAAGACTATGAAGTCTTGGACAAAAGTAGGTGCATCCAGGGCAGAGTGCAGGAACAGAGTGACCGAGAATGGTCCTGAGGGGATTAAGATTGCGATTAGAACTCCCGCATATTAAACTTTGCGAGAGTTAATAAAGTCAACTGCCCTCTGGTTGGCAATAGGAAAACTAAGTAAAGGGCCGGTTAATGAGGGAAGTCGGTAGAGGGCGTCACTTGAACTAACTTACAATTTTCTCATTTCCCCTTAACCCGCCGATTAACACAAAAGCGCCGATCGGCGCGGGGAGTGAGTTTAAACGTACAGTTAACACATTGGTTAGGTATTTAGATAATTTATATGTGGGAGAGTTTATAAATGAAACAATAGGTCTTACTTGGTTGTCAGTTTTATGATTTTTAATTAGTGAATACAGTTTAGGGGATGTTGGGGAATTAGTTATTAGTTTAAGGTATGTTTTGGTATCTATGAGTTTTTGTTGTTTAAATTTACCTAAAAAACCCAACACACAAACTTAACACTAGCTAAATTAAAACAACAAAAACGCAAAGATAGACTAAATTTTACTATGGAATTTGAATACAATAATAAAATACCGTTTTTAGACTTACTTTTAATTCGAAACCCTAATGGAATAATAGATACAGAATGGTGGAAAAAACCAATACATTCTGGAAGATATTTACATTATACTAGTCAATGCCCCAAAAGTTATAAAATCAACACCGCAAAAAATTTAATAAATGGTGCATTAAAGTTATCTACAGAAAAATATAAACAAACCGCGAAAAATAAAGTAGTAGACCTTCTTTTAATAAATGGATGGAACACTCACAAATAACCATAAAACTGACTACACGGTCACATTCAAAAATACCTCCACTATTGATAAATTATTTACTAAAACCAAAGATACGGATAAGTTAGATTTAGAGTCTAATATTGTTTATGAAATTCCGTGTGAAGATAGTTGTGGTAAGTCTTATTTTGGTACATCGGAACAATATCTTAAACGACGAGTGTATCAACATAAATACAGTTGCACGTCTATAAATAAAAACCCGAACAAACCTGACCAAACAGCTCTCACCACACATTACAGGCAAACAAATCAATCTTTTAAATTTGATTTCCCCAAAATTATTCGCCTTGAACAAAATAATTTTAAAAGAACAGGTATTCACCAATAAAAATGCTTATAATTGATATCGGAATAGGTCTGAATGCTGACACTGACACGACGAATTTGAAAGAATGGATCCAACGATAAAATACCAATAACAACAGTGTAGGAGCCTGTGGGCTATAATTGATTACTTCAATTAAATGACTAAATAGTTCCGTTTTCGGTTGGGGACAATATTTAAAATAATTCTTACATATCAGGTTCCTGACAAACCGCAAATTGTTTAATTTTTTAGAAAATCCGATCGACGAAAAAGGCATAAAACACGTATAACTCGCATAACGGTAAACTGATTGATTTACATATTTTTAAATTCGATAGAGCACATCAAAAATCATAAAAATAATATCCCTTGAATCAAAACTGGAAAAAACTAAAATTAGATTTTTTTAGACACACTGTTGGTTAACGGAGCAAAGTCCTGAAATGATGGGAAAAAACTGACTTGATTCGAATTCTACAGCTTTGAAAACATACCCATATGAAATTTGAAGTCGATGCAAAAAAGTGCTATAATTTTTAGAGGCTCAAAATGCGACGTCCAGAAAAACGTAGTTTCGTCCCACTGTGCGACGTACAATTTTATCTTGCAACAATCTTGGCTATAACTATTTCTATTTTGGCTGCTTGCACAGCCTACATCTTTCCTGTACCTACATGTCTCTGCAAGTGGTGACATGAATAAGTGAATAATACAGTAATTCGTGGACAGTCTCTATGTCCAACATGCGTATTAAAAATATTTGTAGAAAAACTTCCCGAAGATGAGACAAATAATGTTAAGAATAATCCTGAATGTTTTCTTGACCATTTTGAATTAGTAGATGAGAATCTGTTGCATCCGTGGAATCCATTTATGAAACTCTGGAATTGTCTATTTTATGTAAATATAACAAAGCTTAAAACAGAACAAAGCCTGACAGTTTGCAAAAATAAATTGATAAAATTACGGGTGCAGTCAAGCAAAAATTCGATGAATCTTTCTATAATGACTTAGGAACTGAGAATATAAATGTTACAGAAACTTTAATTAGTAAGTAAAACATATGCAATACTAAATTGAAAGAAAAATTCAAAGTGTCTTGTAAAGATGATGAAATTAAAATATTTAGTATTTTGCCAAGTTCACGGGTTTTTGAAAACACAAAACTTATGATAAAAGGGGCAAAACTTAATGCAAATGATAAAGACCTTATAGCTATCATCGTATGTGATATTGAAAATGAAAAATGTATGTTTGACACTTATTCAGAATGTCATGGACCAGATACTCTGCTTGATTAAAAGGTAGCGTTTTTATTGAAATTCACAGCTCTATAACTCAAAACCTAGTTGAGTCTCAGGCATATTTTTTGTGTGGTGTATTTTTATTAGCATATGGAACATTTTATAAAATTTTCACCTGTTTTCATTCAGTCCCTTTTCAGATATTGACCTATGAAAATTGGCAAAAACCTGCTTTCTGCCATTTTTGAAAAGCTGTAGAGAAAAAAGGAGTACATTCTCAAGACTAAAACTTATGCTGCTAGTAGTACTATAGGTACTTAACACAGAAATAAAATATTATTTGTGAGTCTCTTCTTCTTCCTTAAAATTTATGGTCTTAAAAATTAACAATTTTTAAATTTTTCGAGTTTTTGAGAAAGTGTTTGAATAACTTTCTTGGATGATAGGAAAATTAAAATAATATCTCTTTGAAGGGCATTTCATTTTGAATACACTAGCTTTTAAATTATTTTGATATCTTAAAAAATGGCTTCGTTGTTCAATTTTCCGCAAACCCCGTTTTTTCATAAAATTCACTAAATCATCATTTTAAAATGTCAAATAAAAATATGGCTTGTAAATTTTTTTCAATTGTAGTTTTGTGAATGTCTACCCATAGAGTATCCATGATAAAAGAATCAAGAAAATAAAAAATGTTGAGCAACACAGACTGGGTGATTTGAAATGGATTGACCCTAATAAAAAAAAATCTGAAAAGAAATGTTTTGGGAAAAGGTTTCATATTTATTTTATTATTTCAATACAAGAGTAAATCAAATATATGCAAACGATTTTCTCCAGGTAATACATGGTAATACATAAATGGTATTTCAATCGAAAACTTGTCAGACTTGATGATCTAAAATAAATCGAATATTGTTGTACAATAAAATAAACATTATGCTTTGGAAATAAAATAATTACCTTCTATTCCCGTTTGAATTAAATATTTATAGGTAAGACAGGACATCTACTTTAACTAAATTAAGTTAAGTTGAAACTATCGCGTCATTTATTTACTGTAAGGAGGTACTAAGCTCGCCGGGGCAGCTAGAAAGAAAATAAGAACAAAACTGAAAGAAAATAATAAAATTAAATGTATTTCCGCGGTTCACATTTGTATTTAAATAAAATGTGACTATTGACTAAGCTTTTATGAATCTGGATGGACAGCAAATAGAAAATAAAATGGTATATGAAAGTGAAAAGAGTATTTGAATGACGATTTGTGAAAGGGATGGAGTTCCATAGAGATGAGGATTGGATTACAGTCAGGGGCGGATCGGGCCACCGGGATACCGGGAAATCTCCCGGTGGGCCGGACAGGAAAAGGGCCGGTGGGGCCGGGAAAGAAAGGGGAAAAAGTAAATACTTACGTTTTATCGGTTATAGGAAAACTAAATCCTTATAAAAAAAAAAAATCCAATCGAGACTTGAGGCCCTATTTGGCCCCCTAAAAAGCGAAATTTCTTGACGTGCATTGTCTAAGTCAGAGATGGGCAAACTTTTTAAGGGAGGGCCGGATGAAATAGAAAAACATCTAGGCGGGCCGGATGAAATAGAAAAATATCTAGGTGGGCCGAAAAAATTGGACAAAACAAAGTGATACAACTAATAAACTTTATTTTTGACTTTATCTCATTACGCTCAACTTATATGGTACAACGGTAAAAGATCCAGAACGCAACGAGAAGAAAACAATAATTCTATTCTAGCTTTGCAGAAAATAAATTTTGTCTTATGTGTAATTGTGTGTGACCATGTCGCGGGCCGGATTGGCTAGCCCGAAGGGCCGCACTTGGCTCACGGGCCGTAGTTTGCCCATCACTGGTTTAAGTAAACACTGCTTCGTATCAAGTTTTGTAGAATATAGAAAGTTTCTTAAAATTATTCCATCATTTTGGTAAAATTATAATAAAATTGTTGTTTGAATTAAATTGTATGCTTTAGCATTATTTACATCCTTTCGACGCCCTCATAAAATGAAAGAGTGAGTATGTTTTAGAATTGAAGTTCATATTGTGAACAGGGTTATCTTTTGTGGATGTGATGGGGGGAGGGGGAGGGTTTGGCCCATGGGCCCGTCAAGAGCATTTGCCCGGTGGGCCGAAAATTCCCGATCCGCCCCTGATTACAGTTTATGCTGTGCTCTAAAACAATATAAGACACATTACAGATTCTTAGGAATTCTATGAATTTTAAGCACTTAAAATCGATTTGGTATTAAATGTAAATCGAAGATTAGCAATAAAGGTTAAATTTAAATTTTGTCAACATAAAATTAAAATTCATGCCGTATATACATATATGTATCTGTATTAGCTAGAGTTAAGATTTTTTGTACTCAATTCTAATTTATTGGAAAAGCCAGAACTAAATCGTAAAAATCTTGCAGCTTTTAAATAATTGAAATTAATTCGAGTGATAAGTATAAGTCAAAGATTAGCAACACATTGAAATAAAATGACTGATTTAAAAAAAAAAAATAATATAAATACCAGGTCGTTTCCAAGGTCCTGTAATTTTATCGGGTAATTAAAAAAAAATCAATGAGCCAATAACTATAAAGTAACACTATTCATTAAAATTATCTCCATTACAATTAATAACTTTATTACACAGAGATGCAAGAATCCAAATACTGTTTTTGAAAAATGATTGATCTTTGCTGCTAAATAACTGATTTATTTCCAATACTAGACTTTGGTGATTATCAAAACATCTCTGCCGGAGACAGAATACTTACGACTATAAGTATACTAGTTTGATTAAATAGAGGAATATTAATAAAGTGATTGGAATTTTTGTTAAAAACTAATATTGAAGGCTAATGTAATTGTTACAATTAAAATTGTAATTTTTCATTGACTGACTGCTTGGTTCCTTATTTCACAGGTATTTTATCACACCTCAATGGTAATAAAACGGTAAGCCTAAGCTAACGTTGGCCCGACATTCCTTCTAATTGCAATCCTCCTCCAATTCCATATCGAATGTTACTTTTTAACATTCTCATCTACATTCCGTTATTAGAACATCAATAACATACATTCTTTTAGCTGGTTAAAAAGGACCAGTACGCATACCCCATGACGGACCAGTCACGATTTTATTTCAGTCGAGGAAGGAGACTAGCCATGAGCAACCAAGGAGCTATCCTGGACTCAGATATTATCGACTGTCTAAGTGTGAAGTATCTAAAATTCTTTGTTTTTGGAAGGCCATCAACGACTACAGAAAGCCTGGAAAGAGAAACAAAGTGACAAAATTTAATGTAGTGGTCTCATTCTTTTTTGCAGTACCATATTTCTTATGTCAGTGTTTCAGCTACTTTTCAGTTTAAGTAGACCTCCTAAAGTTCACATATTTTAATATATCAATATTACCAGACATACAACTTTGCTGTAGGGTTTTAATTTTCTGGCTATGGATAAACATTGTAGGCTTTACAGTTTAATGAGGAAGGTTTTTCTCGAGATTCCAGAAACTAAACGGTGGATGGTTGAAAATGTATTGAAAAAGTTCAGTAAAATTATATACGGAAAACTGTCACTACAAAAAACAAAATGTAACTTCAACAAATTATAGATTTTTATCATCACGTTTTGGGAAGAAAAGTGTTAAAAAAAACTTATAGATAATATTATTAGCTTTAAAATGAAATCGTCACATTTTTCCAAAACATACACAATTAGCGTTTTGGCGTGGGTATTCCACGGAATTTAATCAGAATTAAGTATATCAGGTTTGATATGAAATTTAACCAGCTTTTATATGGAAAAAATAAATTTCGAATCAAACAAATAGTTTTGGAGTTATAGCAATAAATGTTTCGAAAAAATAAAAGAATCCCGAAATAGTACGGTGTACTCAGCGTGCTGTCATGGGTATTTCACGAGATTCAATCAAAATAATAAACACGGTCTTATATAACATTTAACAACCTTTCAGATGAAAGAAATAAATTTTGAATCGGAGAAATAGTTCTGGAGTTATTGTGATAAATTTGCTTTTCTTTTTTATGTATATATTTGCTAAAAGTAACGTTTTCCGAGTTCCGATATCAGACAGCCAGCAGCATACAACTTTCACCCCCTCGCTCCCATAAACCCGCAGATATTTTGAGGAAGATTTTTTATCACGCTTACGGCTAAGGGTGGTGAACAATATCCAGCAGTCAGATCTTTTGATTTTTTTAGTTGAATCTTCGATGCTAAATTTTATACTATATAAGTGATACAAGTAAACTATAGACTATTATAGTACAAAGAATGCACTTTAGAAGTATTATCCTAAAAATAAACGTTTAAACTTTTCTTCCCAAAACGTAATGATAAAAATCTATAATTTGTTGAAGTTACATTTTGTTTTTTGTAGTGACAGTTTTCTTTATATGATTAAGTACTACGGTGAAACTAAGCTATCTATACAAAAAGTGTAAGTATAGTATCTAATTGTCTAAGTAGAGGAGTTCAAGGTTGTGGATCTGTTCAACAGGGGTTAGTTGAATACAATTAAAGGATACTTTAGAAAAGGAAGTCGTAGGTTTACGACGTAGGGTAAATGTTCTTTAATGAGATTTGTTTGGATTTATTTTGATTCTCCATTTTTGATCCCAATCTTGAATGTTTAGGATATAGAATTGCAGTATTTGGGAGGCAATACAGGAATCATTGTTTACTGATAACGCACATGTGCCATCAGCGTAAGTCGTATGCACAGTAGTAGGATGAGTCGGGATGTAAGAACAACCACCACAGAAATAAGAAAAAGATATCGTGCTTGTATTAGAAATAGTGGAGATCATTTTGAGCAATACCTGTGATACTCTACAAATTAAATTTATGAATAATTTAAAATTGGTTTAATTTTGTTCCCTGATTATTTTACAAAAATGTAGATAAAGTTTACTCTGATAAAATCTAAATTCCGAGAAAGAAAGAGAAAATATGCAGTTTAAACCTATGCTACAAAGAAACACAACTATTTGTTACGTTTTGCATAAAAAATATAATTCGATTCATTATTATTGTCAGTGTGCGCTGGTGGCACCCTTTTGTTACTTTATAAAAAAAAAAAAAAAAAAACTAGATGTGCTGCGTGCCAGCAAATGGTATTTTTTTAAAGAGTATTAACTAGGGAAGTTTTTAAAACAATTTGGATTTGGCTGTTGCGCTTACTTTTTTTTTTATTGAACCTAAACTTGAAGCTCATAATTTTTATTTTTGCCTTTGACAAGATTTAACGATCTCCCGTTTTTTTTTTGGTATTTGTTTTTTGCACCATATCTTTTTTATTTTACAGCGATAATGTATTAGTAATTGCAGGGAACAAGAATGGCGTTGATATATCAGTAAAAACGAAGTTATAAAGCATAAATGTTTGGATTTGGCCAATTTTTACAAAAAAATTCATTAAAAAAAAACCGTAAGACTTTGTATATAGGTAAGTGACGTTAAATAGGATCAAAATGAACCTCCCTACCCGAGATAATTTTTTGGTCAACGATCTTCCGAACACCCTGTATGTACAGGGTGTCCCAGGCATAGTGTAAAAAAAAAAAATTGTAATACTGCATGCTAAAAGGGGTAGAATGACGCAGAAACGAGTTTCCTATCTCAATCTGTTGAGGGGATAGAATTCTTTTGTTTTTATTTTTAAAATCTTACTTTTTTTCTGAAAAATGGCAGTTCTATCTACTTTATTTTAGCGTAGAAACTAAAACGATGATATTTTCTTAATCAGATTTAAATTTTCTAAAAGATTAAATAGGTCTAGTTATTTTAAATTTACTTTTAGGGAGCCTTTTAACGCGCAAAACACAAAAAATTTAATAAAACTTAAATTTTTAATATTTTTTGAAAATTCCTCACTCCTCCCATGATACAATTGCACCTCACCTTTCGAGTCTAAAAGAAGTTTTTCTGATGAAAATCACGCTAGAGAATAAATACTTGATTGCTTCACGTACCTACTAGAAAAAACTACTTGATTGAATAAAAGTATTAGTTATTTTATTTCTTGTCCATATGCATGAGGAGTAAAGAGTTATGAAGGTGGCAAGCCCTCCCTCCCCTTCCCCCCCAAAAAATCTTATTTATGGGGAGTTCAGGGGGGGGGTGATCCAAATTCATGATGATTACCTAATGTTACATAAACGTAATTTACGTGTTGAGTAGCAGGACACATTATGAAATGTAATTTTTCTGTTGGTGTATTTAATTTCTTCAAATAATCCTAAATTGTTATTTTTTTATTTAAAAAAATAAAAAAAAGTACGTTTATGTAACATTAGGTAATCATCACGAATTCGGATCACCCCCCCCCCCTCCCCCTGAACTCCCAATAAATAAGATTTTTTGGGGGGGAGGGGGAGGGAGGGCTTGCCACCTTCACAACTCTTTACTCTATGTCTGGGACACCCTATATATAATATATATATATATATATATATATATATATATATATATATATATATATACACATCAATTTATATCAATGTGTGTGTATCCTTTATACGCTTTGAAACGGTAAGAGATAATGTTTCATGTGAGGCGGCATTTTTTCCACATATTCAGGAGAGGATGCTGGTATATTGATTAGATGCGCGATTTCCGGTACAACTCGCCTTTTCAACGACCATCAATATATATCAATTTTAACATTTTTAATGAGAGTGTCAATTACTGGTCACCATATCTTGCATAAATGTATTATTGACACCCGCTGTCAATAACTGAATTGCTGCTTTTTCATACAATAAATTAATTTCTTCTACAAATCAATATAATTTTATGATATAATAATGCTTAACTAGTTTTTACAATTTTATTTTTCTTATTTCTAGTTATTGACATGGGGTGACAATAACTGAATCTTGTGTCTAATGCCCAGCTATTTATCTGCCTATTTACTTCCTTTTATTTCCATATAATTAAAAATTACTAGTAAACAATAAAGATTGTGCAAAATCGGCAAACTTTCATTCCTTTCATGAGTAAATGCAATCATTTAAATGAGAAACAAATAGAGAAAACACGATATGAGTTAAAATAATATTACCCTGATCAAGGATACATATCCAGTATCAAGGATACAAAGTCTGTTTTATAAAATAACATGCTTTAAGTTTCCATTAAATAAATCCAATTGTAATGAAAATATATAATAATGAAGAATAAATGGGTGTCTATAACTGTAATTTGAACTAATTTATTGAAAACTCTCTCCACTGATATTTTTAGGCAAAATGTTTGTTTGCAACACAAAGTAAGGTAATTAAAGAATGGCCTCCAAAATTTTCTAGTTGATTTAATTACTTTTACCATTTTTCTTGAATTTATACAACAGGATATTGCCTTAACAGTGCTAATAAATGTATAGTTTACCCTATATACCTTGTCACTAGCTGGTGTGAGGTATGAAATGGATTGGCAACGCAAGTTATAAAACTGAAAATTACAAAATAATGCTATAAAAATAATTTTAAATCAAAATGTCATCTGGATTAAAATAATAGCGATAATAAAGTGAATGCGGTAGTGGATAGTCCATTTCACAGTTCTTCCTTGCTGATAACGTTTACCTGTGAAAAAAAACAATTATTGCTTGAGTTTCTTCCAAAAACATTTTTCTATTTTTGTGCCAAGTCTTTTAAAATTCCACATATGGGGAGAGGGGGTCCCTCAAATCGGCAGCTCTTCTTAATTACCACCATTTAAAAGAAATAAAGGCAGATTTATGTTCCTGGGTATATTAAGTTTTTAATTATAAAAAGGATTGAACTTAGTAATGATGGAAATTTATCCGATTTAAAAAAAAAACATCGACTTCCGTAATAACTAAAAGTTTAAAAGATTTTACAAGTGAAGCTAAATTATTGTTTTTTAAAATTAATTCATTAGTATTTTCTGATAATTAATCATAATTGTTAAAACAAAATAAAACCGGAGCTAAAACACCAAATGTTATGAAATGAAAATTTCTAAAAATAATTAAAATCAATATAATCACAACAACCTACTTACTTACTTATCCCTCTTTTTGTTTCTGAATTCAATAAAGAAATTTTATCCTAATTTTCGTCACACTAATAACAAAATTCGTAAAAAACAATTTTTATCCAAATTTTGTGATAAAGAAAGGATGAAGTTTCAGAATGTGATAATCTGATTAATGAAACAGTAACGAAAAATTAAAAGGCGAAGGTGTACTGAATCACTTACAACCATGAAGGGTACTGGGTTCAGTAGTTAGGTAGGCTGTACAGTTACTTTTCAAAAAGGCAAAAAGAAACTTCCGACCAATTTTAAATCTAATAAATCAGTCAAAAAACTTTCGAAAAATATTGTTAACTTGGGTATTAAGTTTGACAGGCTCCTTAAGTTTTCGGCCCACTTACTCAATAAAAAAAGAAAAGCGAGATTACAATCTTACAAACTGAACCACTTATTATCTGCTACAAATTTAGCTTTACGTTTGAAATTAATTATATATAAATGTGTAATCCGACTAACCTTGCTGTATGGAGCACCATTATCAAACTACAAACTTCAATCGTTCCGAAATGGTATAATGAGAAAAATTGTAAATAGTACTACAATACAAAGAGTGAAAACTAGTAAGATATACGAGAAATTAAAAGTTAAAAAAATAAGGAGTGTTTGGTCAATAGAAAAAAAAAAATTGATAACTATTTAAATTCCTCTCTACAGCAAAATTTCACCCACAAGAGAACGAAAGCGATGGCAAAATGATTTTAAAGGTATAAGGTTATTACAAAAGAGAATAAAAAGGTTTAGAATGTTAGTTAAAAACTAATATTGAAGGCTAATATAATTGTTACGTTTAAAATTGCAAATTTGTCTTGACTAATTTCTTAGATGTTTATTTCACTCGTATTTTATTAAAACTCAATAAAGAGAAAATTGTAAAGCCTAAACAAGCATTTACCTGAAATGAGACGTGAAAAAAAAATTAAATGCCTACTAATTGACAGACAATCCTCATACACTTCCTTATTGGCTATTACTTTTTAACATTCTAATCTACATTCGGTTATTAGGCCATCAATAAAATATGTTGTTTTGGCTGGTTAAAAAGGATCGGTACGCAGCTGCACGACTTTATTTCAGTCGAGGAAGGGGACAAGCCATGAGCAACCAAGGAGCTATCCAGGACTCAGATATCATCGACTGTCTTAGTGTGAAGTATCTAAAGTTCTTCGGTATTTGGAAGGCCATCAACGACTACAGGACTACTGGAAAGAGGAACAAGATGACAAAATTGAAAACAGTCCTACCATTCTGCTTTGTGGTACCATATTTCTTATGTCAGTGTTTCAGCTACTATTCAGTTCAAGTTGACCTCCAAAAGTTCACATATTTGAATATATCAATATTACCAGGCATACAACTTTGCTGTAGGGTTTTACTTTTCTGGCTTAGGATGGATAAACAGTGTAGACTTTACAGTTTACTAAGAAAGGATTTCCTCGATATTCCAGAAAATAAACGGCCGATGGTTGAAAATGTACTCAAAAAGATCAGTAAAATTTCAGATATAAGCTGTACAGCTTCAATTATTGTGATTTGCAGTATCTTAATCATTTACTTATCTAAACCGGGTATACCAATTGATTATATCCTCTACCACACAGGAGACATGGAGGCTGTCACTACCGGGAAGAAGAAGATCTTGGGAGGTTGGTACCCTCTTCCGATGGATGAGTTTCCATACTACGAAATTATTTATGTATATGAAGCAGCATATGTGGCTTGGACAGGAATATATCTTCAGGTGTATTTTTATCTTTTTTATCAAGTGCTTATTTTCCTTTATGCCCAATTTACCGTTCTTGGGGTTTACATAAAGACTTTGAATGCTAATTACCATAAAAATGATTCTGATCAGAAATATGATTCAAGTATATCTTCTGAAGAACTGAGAAAAATATTCAGAGATCATCAAAAATTATTAAGGTATAATTTATATACACACACACTCGCAGCAATAAATTTTTAGACTAATCAACAAATTTAATAATTTTTATATTTCAGATACACACATGAGATGAAAATTGTTTATAAGCCATTGGTGACTATCACACTTGGAATGGGAATTCTAGTTTTTATTATAAATACAGTACAGTTTCTTATTGTGAGTTAATTCAAAAAATTATATCTTATATTATATTCATAGTATATAGTGTATATTTATAGTATATTTATAGTATAGTATATTTATATTATATAGTGATATTCATTTTCATACAATACACCTCTACTCATTCCGCTTTTTTCTTTTTTTTTCTTTTATATAAATACAAGCATCCCCGTCGAGGCTTTTCTTGCTCCATTAAGTGAAGAAATATGAATATTTTAACCAATAATTCAAGTTTTATTTATTTATCAATATAAACGTTTAACTTTGCAAATAATAATCAGTAGGCATGATTAGATATCCAATGTTTAATTTTATTCTATGAGTTGGTAATTCAAATGAAAACGTGCAACTGAAAAATCAGTTGATTTTATTATTTTTTTAAACCTTTTTGGAATTATAATGATAGTATGGTTAAAATATGGTACAGGTTGGTTCATTAGTAAGTGATTAGAAACTAAAAAATTGGTTGTACTTTAAAATAATACTAGCTTTAAAAGATAATAAAATTATTTATTGGAGAGGTTTAGCAGGATAATCCCTGTGTCACAAGAAAACAGCAAACTGTTTTCAAACTACAAAAAAAACAAAAAACTTACTTTGCTACAAATAATTTACATTAAATCCTTACGATCGATAAGGGAAACTTAAATCTAATGAGAAAAGCATTTTAATGTTAAACCTTAAATAAAATAAAGTTGATTCAATTAAATTAAAAAATATCTTAAATTAAAATAAAAATAAATTGAAAAATATAAATTAACGGATTTATTTATATGATTGCTTCCGTTAATAAATGTTATATATATATATATATACTTCAGGCTTCCTAGTAAACGAAACTAATTTAGCTATGCCTGTCAGCTCCTATGCACTTATTAACCAACAGTAAACAAGTCTTATTTCAGTAAATAGTTCATGGGAGACAAGTCGCTTAAGATTTTCGCTCTTATTAATATTATTTCCTATTATTTTTTAAAAACATCATTACCTAAATTAAAAACGTATAAATATTGTTTCTGTATATCGTAATAAGTATTTATAGTTATATTCTATTCTACCGAACATAAATTTCCTTAATCATTAACTATGTATTGTTGATTGTATTAAATTCCGAAATATATCATATACTTTTTCATTGAAATTCACCTCGTACATTCATTGACACAATTATTTTTTATGACTTTTTTTTCTATTTACTACTTTGTTTAAAATAGAATATTTGTTTGTAAGAGTTTTATGAGGTAATTAAAATTAGAGAATAATCAACAAAATATTACATTCTATTTTATTATTAAATACATGTAATAACATAAAATCCTTTGATCTGGTGTCGCTTGATTGGCAATTATCCTCTATTTAACAATAGTCATTTTTTTTCCCAAGAAATACGGATCATCAATTTCATACTGTATGAAAGCAGAATAAATTTGCAAATTTTTGTCGAATCGGCAGTAATGTGGCTAATTGTTCCAAAAAACTGTGAGAACTAAGTATTATAAGATATTGTAACTTCCCTAAATAAGGTGAAGATGAAGCTGTTATTTAGGTCTCAAGTTTGTGAAATTCAAGGTTATGTGTACTCAGCCCTTATAGGAAATATAATGCTGAATCCGAAATAGGTAAACATTTGAAAAATATTGAGGTAACGTGGAGATATTACAGCTTTTATACTAAAAAAAAACAACGTGGTTTCCTCAAAAAAGTATTTGAACTATCGTATATCTGCAACGGATTGGAATAGAAAGGTAAGGTCTACGGCATTTTTCTTTATATATATAAACTAGCTGCCCCGGTAGACGTTGTCCTGCCCTTTTTTCTATAAAACAACACAACACTGATTTTTTATGTTATTAGATTCATTTTTATTTATATAGATAAGAACCTTCCTTGTGCCTTAACAAAAACGTTAAAAAAGAATTAACCGAATTGGTCGAGCCGTTCTCGAGTTTTACGCTTAGCAACACATTTGGCGATTCATTTTTATTTATATAGAAAAGAACCTTCCTTGTGCCTTAACAAAAACGTTATGAAAAGAACTTAACGAATTGGTCGAGCCGTTTCGAGTTATAGGCTTATCAACACATTTGGCGATTTATTTTTATTTATATAGATAAGAACCTTCCTTGTGCCTTAACAATAACATTATAAAATAATTAACCGAATTGGTCGAGCCGTTCTCGAGTTTTACGCTTAGCAACACATTTGGCGATTCATTTTTATTTATATAGATAAGAACCTTCCTTGTGCCTTAACAAAAACGTTATGAAAAGAACTAACCGAATTGGTCGAGCCGTTCTCGAGTTTTTCGCTTAGCAACACATTTGGCGATTTATTTTTATTTATATAGATAAGAACCTTCCTTGTGCCTTAACAATAACATTATAAAATAATTAACCGAATTGGTCGAGCCGTTCTCGAGTTTTACGCTTAGCAACACATTTGGCGATTCATTTTTATTTATATAGATAAGAACCTTCCTTGTGCCTTAACAAAAACGTTATGAAAAGAACTAACCGAATTGGTCGAGCCGTTCTCGAGTTATACGCTTAGTAACACATTTGGCGATTCATTTTTATTTATATAGATAAGAACCTTCCTTGTGCCTTAACAATAACATTATAAAAAGAATTAACCGAATTGGTCGAGCCGTTCTCGAGTTTTACGCTTAGCAACACATTTGGCGATTCATTTTTATTTATATAGATAAGAACCTTCCTTGTGCCTTAACAAAAACGTTATGAAAAGAACTAACCGAATTGGTCGAGCCGTTCTCGAGTTTTTCGCTTAGCAACACATTTGGCGATTTATTTTTATTTATTGGTAGATAAGAACCTTCCTTGTGCCTTAACAAAAACGTTACGAAAAGAACTAACCGAATTGGTCGAGCCGTTCTCGAGTTATACGCTTAGTAACACATTTGGCGATTCATTTTTATTTATATAGATAAGAACCTTCCTTGTGCCTTAACAATAACATTATAAAAAGAATTAACCGAATTGGTCGAGCCGTTCTCGAGTTTTACGCTTAGCAACACATTTGGCGATTCATTTTTATTTATATAGATAAGAACCTTCCTTGTGCCTTAACAAAAACGTTATGAAAAGAACTAACCGAATTGGTCGAGCCGTTATCGAGTTTTTCGCTTAGGAACACATTTGGCGATTCATTTTTATTTATTGGTAGATAAGAACCTTCCTTGTGCCTTAACAAAAACGTTATGAAAAGAATTAACCGAATTGGTCGAGCCGTTCTCGAGTTTTACGCTTAGCAACACATTTGGCGATTCATTTTTATTTATATAGATGTATTTTAATTTCACATAAAATAAGTCTTTTGTTTTTAAATTCTATTTTCCCTGAATTAGAGAAATAAATAAATAAATAGAGTGAAAAAAAAAAAAGTATTCCATGATACATGAAAATCACTATTTCTGACTGCATGTTAATAACTACACTGATTCATGTGATTAAAATATTCTACTTTTGTTAGGAAAAATCGAACAGCACAGGGCTCATGTTTAAACTTATCCAAACCTTCATATTTCAAGGGATTGAAGTCTCAATGTTCTGTTTTGGTTCTTCATTTATCGAAACGGCAGTAAGTGATATTAATTATATATATCATGCTTTAGTATTAAACTAAATTTAAGAGTTGCGGGAAAAGAAAACTCAAAGTTACATTTTTCGAAAGCCTGAAAATTTTTGATTTGATTTTAACTCTGGTCACATGAGAAAAAAAAAAAAAGTTTTATAAATAAAAGTTCAACATTTTCATGTAAGAGTAATAAATGGATTAGGTTATTACCTTGAAAATATGGCTTGTTCTAAAAAAAATAAACAGTGTGCAATAGACTCCATTCTGAAATTTCGCTTCTTTACGATTTTTTTTTTACATTTTAAGTTTTCAAAATAACAATGTTCCTATGTTTTCGACTTATCAGATAGACATTATAAAAAACACAGAAAACAACTATAAAACATGATGTTTATTTTTCATTCTATTTTTGGTCAAAGAATTTGGAACTATTCACGGTAGTTTCATTCAGATCAGCGAAACAGGTACTGTAAGTTTCA
The DNA here is from genome assembly GCA_003667255.2 of Euschistus heros. Lineage (NCBI taxonomy): Eukaryota > Metazoa > Arthropoda > Insecta > Hemiptera > Pentatomidae > Euschistus > Euschistus heros. The sequence goes on along the minus strand of RCWM02000287.1, from coordinate 217,574 downwards.
AAATCAGATGTCCTAAGATAGCTGCGTTGTTTAAAATATATTTTTTCCCTATCTTTAAAATTGTTATACCTGTGTGAGGCAAAAAAGTGTTTTCTAATATCAATATTTCAGTCTTAATAATATAATTAGGTTCTTTAATAGGGAACCCTCCCAAAAAAATGAAGTAAATAAGGAAATGGCTGATTTTATATTTTACATGTTTTTAATTATAACAAGTAAAATATGAGATATAGAAGCTAGCGCATTCTCTATAGGTAAAATTGGTTATATAACCTATAAACCTGAAACTCCATAAAACGTTTTTCATTTGAAAAAAATAAATCAATAAACCTAAACTTTGAACGTTATTTCCGCCACACATTGAATTAAAATGAAAAAAAAAAAAAAAAAAAAAACAAAACAACTAAAACGGTAGGATTTAGTAATACCTCTCCTGATATCCATTCATATAGTTCCGAAATTAACTGCGGTTTGAGACTAGCATAAGTAATAGATAAGTACATTCAAGTAGTCATAAGCCATCATACTAAATGAATATACAAAGTAATTCTTCTAACTGATATATATATATATATATATATATATATATATATTATATATATATATATATATATATATAATGTCATATCTAACTGTAGAGCTCGGATCTGCAGTTCGCAATCTACAGCAGTGAATGGTACAAAGCTGATATTAAGTTGAGGAAGGACCTGCAGATGATGATGTTAAGGGCAAAGAAAGGAGAAACTCTGACAGCAGTGGTGATGTATCCAGTGAACAGAGAGACAATAATGACTGTGAGTAAAAATATGGATGAAACTGCAGTAAAAATAATTTTGAAATATTTAAAGTCTATGCTGAGAGAGGAAAGGTTTTTTTTTTTTTACTCATTCTCTTTTTTTGAGGGGGGGGGGGTTTCCGATCAAAAACGATTGGCCATATGTGACAAAAAATATTCAAATAGTAATTAAATGTCATACTGTAGTATGTAATTCTATTAACATTTTACGTTTCATTATTTTTAAGAAAATCTATCTCCAACCGTAAATGATTGCTTTAAAATTTTGTGAAATCATTATCAAAATTATTATCAAAATCACTTCATAGAAGAGAAAATATTTTCTGGATACAGTCGGTGTATTTCTAAGATTTTCATCAATCTAGGGTGTTTTCTCATTGTACTTTTTCTTACTCACGACCGTCACGCGTTTTTGAAATGATTAGTATTTTTTTAAAGCTCCTGGACTCTATATTTGATTATTTTTAGATTTACACAACTGATTAGTAAAACTAGCCGTTTAAGTATGCCTCTAGTGATGCAACAACATTAAATTACGGGATGTTCCTCACGACCGTCACACTTTTTTTTTTCAAATTGTTAGAGTACATATTAATGTACCTTCACTTTTATACGAGTGAAACATCACTGAATTGAGGACCTTTTTGGAGGGGGGTTGGGGGGGAGGAGAATCGAACTTAAAAACAAGTCAACCGATTTTCGTCAAATTTTATATCGGAGTTACATACCTATGTACAAACACTTTTATAAGGCTGAAACATCACTGATTTAATTTTTTTTTTTTGGGGGGGAGGGGAGGTCAGATTTAAAAACAACTAAACCTTAATATTTCTTTTAAGGCATAACTCCTATTATCCTATTATCCTATTATTGTTTCGGAGTACATGTTGAAACTCATATGTTGAACCCGCTACCGTCAAAACCCCGTATGCCTGAAAAGGCAAGGTAGGGGAAAAAAAAAAAAAAAAAAAAAAAAAAGAAAAGAAAAAGAAAAGAAATAAGACAAGAAAAAAAGTTTCGGAGTACATTGCTCCATCTTCAGGATAACTGTGATTTCCCTCACACAGTAACAAGTGCATGTCCATACCTCAGTTGAGGATCGGTATGGACATGCACATAGAGTTATGTTTTAAAAAGAAAGATTAAAAAATTAAATCTCATTCAATAAAATAGTTGAACAACTGAACTGTTTTTTTGTAAAATTCTTCCAAAATTGATCACAATTTTTATATTACTTTAATTTTTTATGTATCAATAATAAATTTTATTATTTTATTTATTTAGTTTTATTCATTTGAGGACATTAATAATTTTTTAATACGAAAAAAAAAATGTTTAAAGAAAGAGTAACGGTCAAGAGCATTTCTATGAAAAGCTCTATAAAATGCTTCAAAACAGAGGTAATAGAAAAAAAAAATTGGCCCCACCTGGGAATTCAATAAATAGAAGGTATATTATAATAGAAAACTCAAAAATAATAAAAATTTAAGCAACTTTAAAAATTCAATTTTTTTTTTTTTTAATTTTAGCTGAGGCTATGAAAATGACTCAACTATACCTTCAGTGATTTATAGTTTTGTATATTCTATTTAATTTTTTTCAGCTAGTAGGAACTACGAAAAACAGGTAGTATCATTTGTCTACCACTGCTAAGATATTTTTTGAAACTATCTCAAAATATACTAAACTTCAAAGAAATACATAAAAATAACAATTTAAAATCCTCTTTAATGTCTTTTTTTTTTTTTTTTTTTTTTTTTTTTTAGTTTTTGCAAATGACCTACTCTACCTCAACTGTGTTGTTAAGACTAACGGAACAGGATTAATGGTATCTGGATGTCGAAGAATCTAAAGCGAAAAAAATATATGAAACAAAAAACCTCCTAGGTTATATAACATGAAATTGATAATATCTTGTCAATCAACAACTTTTTATTTTATTACACAAGTCATAGTACCTTTGGTTCAATTTTATATCACTTAGTTCATTAGGCCCATGTCTTATTGATGTAATTTACCAAGATAAATAAGTAATTAAGTAAAAAAAAATGAAGAACTGTACCATTGCTACCTATAAAGATTTATAGGTTCTAAGGCACTTATTTAAGTAAGTATGTGCAAAAAATTAGTTTTCTGCCCTCAATTGGACTTTAATCCGAAATTGGGAGCTTGTTAGTAAAGTGCATTACCCCCTAAGCTATCTCATTATCTCCCTTAAATATTCATAATGTGGAAAAAATAAAACGTAACAATTTAAATTTTTACAAATTCACAATATATTTTAAAAAACACTATTACCAAATATAGAGTTATGTATTCTTATATATTTTTAAAACAGGTACTATATAATTAAATAAATAACTACTATATATGTACCCATCCCTAACCTAGACCTCAATGTATTGGTATATAATTTATTTGATTTATTGGACTATCACGGTATCGCGTTTACCAATTCAGTTATACTTAGTGGCATTTAAGGATTATAAATTAATAAGAAATGGTGAGTATATTTCCATTCCTTACTACTACAATATTATCTAGGCAAGGAGCGAATGATATTTAAATTTAATATTATATTTATTTAAAAAAAAAAAAAGTACACGATATTTTCTCCAGCCACGATGCAGTACACGGCAACTAAAAAACAAATAAATAAATAAATAAATATAAACCTTATGAATCTTTGGAATATTTTACATTGGATCTACTTAGAGGTCAGCACACAATTCGGATTTAAAATATATTAATGTTTATGGTCACAAGTGAACTAAATATAGAAAAAGTAATGGAGTATCAAAATAAATAAAATACAAATGAAAGAAATTGTATACTTTTTTATGATTAATATATAAAATTAATAATATTAATTAATCTTGTATTATTTACAATATGTATAATACACATATAATCAAATTTAATATTAGTTTTAATTATTTTTTTATATTAATGGTTCTTTATATATACTATTATATAAAACAAGCAATTATTTGTATATGATCACTGACAACGAAAACTGCAAAACCTATCTGTACAAACTTATAACAACACCAGTTTCGTATATCAAGGAAGGTAAATTAATAATAAAATGTAACGATTTTTAAGGTGAATTGTTCTGAAGTTTGAACTTCTACCATTTCAGTGTGTGAGTGCCATTCTGCAAGAGAGGTTAAAATGTTTCAGTGTTATCTAGAGCTTGATATTAACAAAAAAAAATACTTTCTTAAACATAATTGTATTTAAAAATGTCTATAAATATGTGGCTAAAGCTATGATATCTAACTTTTATAAATATGCAAGAAATTTATAATAGAATTTCGTTAAAAACGGCTGAGTCGTTCTAAAATGCCTATTTAATTCCCTCCCCCCCCCTAAAAAATTATATGTAGCTATGTGAGATACTTGATTATCAAATTTCTGTTAAATCTCTACAAAATAAATACCTATATTATTATATAAAAGAACATGCCATTTTTTATTTGCGATCAATAACCACAAAAACGACAGAAGGAATGTGTGTCAAGTTTTAACGAACATCATCTTTATATTTCTAATAGTAAAATTTGATAATTCAAACTTCATTTTACATGATAGGTTACAAAGGTACGGTGTTATATTAAAATCGATAAGAAAATTTGCTTATATCCAATTAAATTATAAAAAATATTAATAAGATAAAAGGTTAAATAAGATGCGGTGCGATCCGTGGATCCTAGTCCGTTTCGCAATAAAATTTGCAATCGTAAAAATATTGAATCAGTCTATACGAAATGTTAAATATATCATCTTCATAGTTCCTAGGATGGTTTAGCTATAATAAAATTACCAATAGTAAAACTTTAAATGTTAAATATTGAATGGCAGAAAACGAGGTTTGCCACAATGTCTTATACTTATATAGTTAATAATATAGAATCATTAATTTTTTTTTTTTTTTTGCCGCTAAATTATAATCAAATAAATGTTGATTCTTTTAGGTGTCGTGTATAAAAATGTGAATTATAGCCATTCCGTTGTAACCACTGGTAATGCAGTCCATCATCCGCAAGTTTATTTACAGTCTCTAGTTATAATTATCTCTTTTATTTTTTTTTTATTTTTTTTTATTTTATATCTGATAAGTTCTTTACTTATGAGAGCAGGCGAAGCCGCGTCGGGGGATTCTAGTTATATTTAATTAACTTGATTGTAGATTCAAATAGTTTTTACATCTAATTTAACAGAGATTATTCATAAATTCACACCATGGTTACTGATGCTGTCACCTTCGCCATAAGAATAAAATGGAACTGGGCAGAACATGTGATGAAACGAGGCGAAGACAGCTGGTTAAGGCGAGTCGCCGAGTGGATCTCTCCGCGATAGGAAGAGGGTGCAGGGGGTCGGCAACGCAGGCGATGGGCTGTCGAATTCGAGATTTGCGGTAGCTCTCTCCGAATGTGATCAGCATGAGACTGAGACTTATGGTAGAGTATGTATAGTAAAAGTTTCTAATCACCTCAAATGGAAAGTCTATATTTAAATACATAATGTTGTATATAAATATTGTAAATAATGAGGAAGTTAAATCTGTATATACATATAAATAAAGATTATTATTGATATTATTCATAAATAAATTTAGACCAAAACTGCTATTGACAAGTTCCTAAAAGGTCTCACACTATTAAAATGTAACACATTCAGACTCCTTGAGTACTTATATACTCGATATATCTTTACCACTCCATGTACCGACATTTCAGAGATTAAAGGGTGCATATTCTATCACTACAAGAGGAGTAATTTTAGACTCTTAAAAATTAAGTTACTGAGCTACGATTTGGAAGCGCTACATTTCGATAAATGTTAAATGTACAAATAATTATAAGAAATCAATAATAAACTAAAATTAAGATTGACATTAAAAAATAAAATCTTGATAATATATAATTAACAACCCCAGAGGAGAAAACTACCACGAAAAATACATTTCGTTCCTATATAAGGCCAATATCCATCTAAGTCGGAAAGAACATAATAAATTTAGGACAAGAGAAAGGAAAGAAAAGAAGAGCAAATGAACAATTTCAAAGGAATAAAGCTCTTGTTTTGCCATTCAGAGTCTGGCACCAAGAACTTTTATTCAAACTAAAGATGATACTCCCACCTTGCAATCTTTTTTTCTAATAGAGCTTTCTCTTCTAAAAAATTAAAAACTATATTCAAAATTAATATTTGCTCCATAGTCCAAGCACCTAAGCCAGCAGAAGATCTAATTAAAATGAAATAGTAATTTTAAAAATATTTTAATCTATATTTATATCAATGTGTATTTGTGCATATGCGAATATTTTAAGATAATTCCACTTCTTTACTTACAGACATCAAAGAGGTCTCTCTATTCACGGGATACATCACAACTGCTGTTAGGGTCTCTCCTATCTTAGGCCTTAACATCATCATCTGCGAGTCCTTTCTGAACTTGATGTCAGCCCTGTACCAGTCACTGCTGTAGATGGCGAACTGTAGATCCTAGATTGATAAGACTTTAAATGTCTTACAACAGATTCACTAGTTGTATAATTCTAATTGACAAATATGTATATATATATATATATATATATATAAAGAAAATAACAATATATCTAAAGAAATTTTTTTTTTCTACTAAGTCATTTTTAAGATAAGCGTTGATGTAGAATAGGTAAACTGAAAAATTTTGAAAAAATATTATAAATTATAATAAACATTAACTATATTAAGTAGATGTTTATAAAATTAACTAAATATAATTAAATAGCCATTAACTTCAGAGATGACTTGCACAATTAATGATTATTACTGGCTATTCCAATCAATATGATATTTCTTATTCTTTATGAAAAGTGGATATCGAGTTTCATCATTAACAAAAAAAATCTTAAAATCTTAAATCTTAAAAAAATGTTTTTTAATTTTTTTTATTATTTCATTACACGAGTAAATCAAATATATGCAAACGATTTTCTTCAGGTAATACAAATATATTACAATATCACACAGCCGAAATATTTAAGTATTTGAAAATAACCATCAACAAAGCAAAAGGACAATTGCTACATTTGTGTAGAATGACTTCAGATTACCTATGCTTCTCGGATGAACAGCTGAATGAGGCCTTCTCATGTGTTAGTAAATCTTTGGAAACATTTGTGTGCACTCCAGAAGGAAAAGCAAACAATATTGAGTATCCAAATGCAGTTCTATGCATTGGGCTTTTATCAAAAAATTTTTATACTTGATGATCAACAATAAATCGAATATTGTTGTACATTACAATATACATTATGCTTTGGAAATAAAGTTATTATATTTTAGCATTTATTCCTGTTTGAATTGAATATTTATAGTTAAGACAGGACAACTACTTTAACTAAATTAAGTTTGGTTGAAACTATCATGACATTCATACGAAGTTCGCCGGGGCAGCTAGTAATAAATTGAAACCAGAAATATGAATAAATAGTATAGTAGTAATAATAATAATTAAAAAGAAAAATATGAATGTTTTTCATGAATCTGGATAGACAGCAGGTAGTTAAGGAAATGGTATTTGAAAGTCAAAAGGATATTTGAATGAAGAATGGTAAAAGAGATAGAGTTCCATAGAGATGAGGATTGGATTACAGTTTTATGCTCTGTTCTAAAATAATATATAACTCATTACAGATTCTTAGGAATTCTATAACTTTTAAATTCATAAAATCGATTCGGTATTTATATAAAATCGAAGATTAGCAAAAAGGCAAAAGTAAAATCATATTTGACTACTTTTGAAGAACATTGAGGAAAAAGCAATATAGATTTGATGATAACAAATATAAAAGCCTCTGGCCGTATTAAAAAACTGGAAAATATCTCACGAAACTAACCTTCCGAATCACAATTTTCTTTTCTTCGAAATCCAAAAATAATATTAATTTGATCGAATTGACAAAAACTAGAAAATACATCACAAAAAAACGCGGACTGGAATAATTTTCAAAGTAATTTAAATTTTCAACTTAAAAAAACAATTTCTACCCTGTTCCAATGAACCGTACACCATCGATGAACTAGAAGAAAATATTATTAATATACTTAATAATATGAATAAAAATTTAATCTCTAGATAGTTGACCTCAGCAATTACTAAATCATCATCAATTAGTCATTCAAAATCTCAAATACAAGACATAACAATAAGCAGTACAAACAGGTACCCTGGTGGAACGAAGAACTAACAAAGTTACCTAAAACGACTAACAAACTTAAAAAAGAACATAAACAAATTAAAGATAACTAAGAACATAGAAATGCAGCCAGAAACAATTACTTTACCTATAAATACACCTATTAAAATCAAATTAACAATCAAAACTAGATACTTGGAAAACATATTTCAATAACGCGAAACCATGGGATTGGACTTATAAATAGGTGGCTGGAAAAATTAGAAACCCTTTGCTCTTAAAAACAATAATAACCACCAATAACCAATAAACGAATGACATGCACGAAACATTGAACCATATCATGAATGATCTAATAAATGAGGATACTCTTGAATCTGACAATCACAAGCATGAAATAATAAGATAAAAAATTTTATAACTTCCTGATACACCTGTTGATTTACCGATAGAAAATCAATAAATTTGTAACGCAGTAAAATTATTTTTAAAATATTAAAAAATCTTCTGGTTATGATGGAATCACACCTACACTTTTTCAAAAAAAAAAATTGAAATGGTGCCAAAATTACTTTTAAACATTTATAAATTTTTTTATCGAAGAAAATAAAACCCTGACAATTGAAAAATTGGACTCTTAGTATTAATACTAAAACCATCAAGTGATAAGCTAAGACCTATCAGCATGCTTCTAATCATAAGCAAAATTAAAAACAGACTCATCCATTTTCTTCTAATATATATATAATTAAGCATCAATTTCCCTTTTTACCGAGGTCAGGTACAATAAGTGCATTGCAATTCCTAAATTTAAATATTACTGATCCTTTAGACAGAAAAGATCAACTATCAGTTATTACTCTGGATATCAAAGGAGCATTTGATAAGTCTTGGTGGTCTGCTATCCTTTATAACTTGAAAAATATAACTGTTATAAAGGATTATATAAAATCGTTGACAATAGGGACGTCTCAAGGATCAGGAATTTCACACATTTCATGGAATATTCTAATAAATACAATTTTTGATCTAAATTACCAAATGAAATTAATTATTTATGTTATGCTAATGATATACTTATTTTAATCAGAGGGTGATGTTTTCAAAAACTTACCAGAACCCGCAAATTCCTAGATACGAGTACTTGACAGTATTGGAGTATGGAACTTCTTGCCTATTTATAAAAACCTTTTTTACATCAACTTTTCTATTGGTAAAGTTTATGTGAACTGATTTATTTTCATTCAGTTTTATCCTCCAGCGTTTGGTCCAGTTGCACACTTCTGAGACTGATTCTTGGAGTTTTTCTATTGATTCATCACCTACTGCCAGTATAGCAGTATCATCGACAAAAGTTGCCACAGTAGTTTCTTCCCTGTCTGGCAAGTCTCTAGTGTAGAGCAAATATAAGATTGGGCCCAGCACGCTGCCTTGAGGTACTCCAGCACTTATCTTCTTTAAGCTAAACATATTGAAAAAATATATAATACGATTCTAAAAACCATCACCTCTCTCACCATTGCTGCACGGACAACTTGGGGCTTAAAAGCTGATTCTCTAAAAATATTTATGATGCAGCATTGATTCCAAAGATGCTATATGCGGCACCAATTTGGTATAAAGCTAATCAGAAAAAATGCAACCTTAAAATATTACATTACAACGTATTGTTACAATGTAACAATAGTTACAACGGCTTATAGGAATAATAGTAAAATGTTACAAAATGATATCATATGATGCAGCATGTGTTTTAGCCGGCATGATTCCTATTGACTTAAAAATAAACAAATTAGTGCAATTCACATCAATGAAATTAGATAGTTGTAACTATAGAAACTATTACTAAAGATTCAATAGATTACGAAACTAAACCTTCACACTGGCCAAACCCCTGCGATACAAGCGATGATCAATATAAAGTTAACACAGATTACACAGAAGCCTGCAGACGTTACTAATATAATCATAGACGGAGGTAAAGAAGGGGAAAATGGCTGTACTTGGTTACTGTGGGACAAGAGAGAAAACATGATCATTGCTAAATATAAGCTGGGTGCAACTTGTTACAATAACCAAGCAGAAAAATATACAGTCTTAAAAGCAAAAGAATTCCTTCTTGATCTTCCTACTAACGTACACCAGGACATTATAATATTGACAGATAACATGACTCTAATTGGTTAAGAGGCATTCAATTTGTATGTTAATATGAATTTTAAGGTGCGTAGTACACATTGGTACGGAACGTACTAATTTAAATAAACTGTCCTTTCAAAAGGTTACTACTTAAAAAAAAAAAAAAAAAAAAAAAAAAAAAAAATATATATATATATATATATATATATATATATATATATATATATATATATATATAAGTGTGTGTGTGTGAATTAGTTAATTTTATTTATACTCAAAATTATAATTAATTAGAAAAGCAATAACTAAATCGTAAGAATCTTGCGGCTGTTAAATAATTAAAATCAATTCGCCTAATTGATAAGTAAAGGTCAAAGATTATAAAAAGATTATCTGAAGATTATCAGAAGATTATAAAAATTAGTTTGGACAAGTCATAATTTTAAAAGCGATTTCAAATAATTATTGCTTTTTTTTTTTAATATAATTTTTTTATATTGAATTTTTGAGAATTCGGATTCCGTTCTTTAATATTTAACTGTATTAATCAATTTTTTTTTTTTGGTTTTATTTTAATATTAACCTTCCGTCGGTCGCGGGTAGCGGTGTTTGCACCGCACTTCTGGGAAAACTGCTCCCAATGGTTACAAGCCAGTGCATTTTACTGAACCACTTATGAATTCGTTAGTTGACATTTCTAAAAGGCAGGTGGCTAGCATCTACGGAAAGACTTATCGTTGAGTAACATTACTGGTCATTAAGTTTCGGTACGTGTGACAACAGCTCCTTGCGTTGTTTACACAGCAGCAGGACAACAGTCAGTCACAATGTAAGTTCGCCATTAACTCATGTTTTTGGTAACTATTTCACTACAATTACTACAAATCCTATGTCATTTGTCCTCTTGTTGATTTCTAACGTATTCAAACGTATTTGTTTCATTGGTAACTTATTTTTCATTTTTTTTTTTTCATGGGTAACTTATTTTTCGATTATAACGTATTTTATCATCGTTAATTTATTTTTTCCTTTCTTTTTTTCAAACTTCACTTTTTTTGGGTCACGCAAATCCCGTTATTGTGATGCTGAAGAAGTTTTACGCTTGATGAAGGAAATGGACTTGAAAATGGTGATGTAACTAGGCACAATGAAATATAACGTTACTTTCCTGTTTTATTAGCTAATTATTTTTCTATTGTTATTGCAATTCGGCAAGAATATTGTGCTTTCTAGTTATTGTGATTTTTTTATATTTGAATTTTCATAAAGGTATGTTTGCAGTATATTGAGCACTTAAATATGTTACCACGTAGGTAGCTATACCTTCTTAAAACATGTAAACATGTGTTAATCTACCCTAATACTTCTTATGACAAAAAAAGGTTAAATGTAATGACTTTTACTTGTGCGGTGTAAACACAATCTTTACAAAAGGTGCTACCGCCGCAGGGTTAAGATCGTTCTTTTATATTTTATAAGAAAATCACCAAAAATTGAATTTGCCACAGAAATCCTCTAAATATTGTAGAAAATAATGGGGACGGAGGAGAGAGTGTCCTGGAAAAAAAAAAAGGATTAAACGAAAGGAGAATGTCCTTTTTAATAAAAAATATTTAATCAATTTCAAAAGTTCAACGATGACCGAATATTCTTTGGCCGTCAAAGTTGTTAGATTCAGGCAGATCTCAAAATAGTATGTTTCATTGTTCTCTTAAAAGGATTGAACGAGTGTCTCAAATAAAATCATTAAAAATTTAAAGCATTAAAAATTATGTTAGCTGAAATATATCCTTGGTCACTCCTCCTAGACAAAATAATCCTTGTTCTTTTGAAAATTTAGTAACAATTTACTTTGGGTTTAAATATTTTAAAAGAGAGATATAATTACAAAATTTAATATAATTACACAAGTAAGTCTACTTATAAGAAAATATTAATTGTTTAATTATTTAAATAACTTTTATTCACACTACATCCCAGAAGTAATATATAAATTTTAAAGTTGATCGATTTACCGAAACCCTCTGAGCTTATTAGATCTTATAAATTTATTTTATTATTATTTTTTTTTTTTTTAGTTAGAGTAAGAACGCAATTGGAGGTGGACTTTGTTTTTCCTTATGAAAAAAATTTTTTTGATGAGAATAAAATTTATTGATAATAAAATAACAACTGTTAAATGATTATAAAATGTTTTATCACAAATTGTAATATACTCAATGTTTATTTTTTTTCCTATATCGTAATACTAATAAACTTGTAAAAAGCTTCAGTAAACATTCACCTGACATGGGATATGAAAAAGCCTTAAATGAAATGACAATTAATTAATTGGTATTCCTCTGATAGTTCCTTATTGACAATTATTTATTTAACTTCTCATCTACATCCAGTTATTGGAACATTAATAACAGAAGTTGTTATGGCTGTTTATAAAGGGCTAACACGCAGCTGCAAGATTTTACTTCGTCTGAGGCAGTCCAGCCATGAACTTCCAAGATGCCATCGAGGACACAGACATCATCGACGGTCTTAGTGTGAGGTATCTCAAATTCTTCGGGCTGTGGAAAGTCATCAATGACTACAGAACGACAGGGAAGAGGAACGCGATCCTGAAAGTAAAAGTACTCATATCTTTCGTCCTCGCAGTTCCATATGTTTTATTCCAGTGTTTCAGCTATTCTTCAATAGAAGTCGACCTGCAAAAAGCTACATTTTGAATTTGAATTCTCTAGGAGCTGTACAGTTGTGCGTCAGGTTGCTCGTTTTTTGGGTAAGGATCGATAGTCAGTGTAAACTTTTAATTTATTAAAAAAAAACTTACATTTTTATACCTATACAAAAAAGAAAAGCAGTAAGTGATCTGTATAGGAAGATCAGTAGAACTTCAAACTTGTGTTGTTCCACTTACATGATCCTGAATGCTACTATTGTAACATTATACATTGTTGATCCAGGAATTTCCGTTGATTATATCCTCTACCACACAGGCAATATGGATGCGGTAGCTACGGGCAGAAAGAAGATCTTGGGAGGCTGGTACCCAGTGCCCATGGCAGATTCTCCGTATTACGAAATTATATTCCTATATGAATCGGCATGCGTTATTTGGGCAGGGATGCTCCTTGCTGTTTATTTTTGCCTGTTTTTTCAAGTTTTGTTCTGTCTGTACGCTCAATTCATGGTTCTAGGACACCACATTGAGACCTTAAGATATGATCACGAGAGTGACACTCAATCTCAGAAAAATGAAATAAAAATATCTAAGACGTTTCGAAGAATTCTAAAAGACCATCAGAACCTTTTAAGGTAAAAAATATGAATCTATTCATTTTATATAATTAATCATTATATCAATATAGCTGTTATAGTAAATAATAAATAATTATTTAACTATAAACATGTCAGAAAACAGATTACCTCGATTCTGTCGAGAGAAACTGTTGTCCCTATTCTGTTATACCTGATTTTAGCTTTGAATTGAGGTACCCCAAAAGCAAACTCATAACGATATTTGGCAAAAAAAGAAAAACATTTGTATGTTTTTTTAATTACTATCAAATGAAAGTGTCAGTAGTTTCTTATCTACATATATTGGCCGAGCCCTAAATTAAAGTCATGACTAATTTAATTAGGAAATTTCAAACTCTAAAAGCTATCGGTCTTGGCAGAGTATTTAAAATCCGATTTCATTGCATCAATACTAAAAAATGGCAGTACGATTAGAATAGCAAAAAATGGTTATCTATTTTTTTTTTATAATAGTTTAATTTTTAAATCTATTCAGACTCTATGTCGAATAGCATTTAAGTAACTTCAACAGGATAAAAACCATACATACATAATATGGTGAGTTCATAGTTTTAATATAAGTCCTGTGAAAAATTTGGCTGTAAAGCTGGTGAATAATCAAGCAACTGAAGAAAAAGTCTTGAATGGCTTCAGTAAATATAATTTTTATGCCACTTTTTTTTTTTTTTTTTTTTTTTTTTTTTTTTTTTTTTTTTTTTTTTTTTTTTTTTTTTATATATATTCATGTAAAAGTAGAATATTTTCCATAAAAAGTGGTTATATATATATATTAAAAGTCCAAATAAGTACCTCCCTGAAATAGGGTGATTTTAGATTTACAAACTTATTATAACTTACGTATAACTTATTATACCGACTTATTATAACTTACGTACTACCGATGAAAAAAATTGTAGTTACTTCTTTGATATTTGCAGTAAATTTAGTCATTTACATTAGTAATTAATTATAAAAATAATAGTTCACAAAAAAAATGGCTAACTTTATTAATATAAAACACCTTTTAAGCAACTAGACCAAAAAAAAATGCTAATGTAAGCGGGTTTTTTTTTTTTTTTTTTTTTTTCATTTCTAGATATTCAGAAGAACTAAGGAGTGTTTACAATCCTTTGGTTACAGTGACTCTCGGTATAGGTATACCGGTATTAGTTATGGGAGCAATGCAATTTTTGCTGGTATTTATTAAAATAAATTGGATATCCAAATATTATTTCTTACATTTATTAGTGCTATCAATAAATAGTTTTTAAAAATATATTTATTCTATTTTTTCTTTCTAGGGAGAAACAATGAGACCTGCCTTTATATTTAAAATGTTAAAAGTATTCCTATTTCAAGGAGTTGAAGTGGGTTTGTTCTGCTTCGGTTCTTCGTTCATTGAAACAGCGGTCAGTGAAATAAGTCTTAAACCTTATTTAGTTTTTTATATAAATTCCGCTTTTGAGGTCTTATTTTTCACAGACAGAGTTCGGATCTTCAATTCGCTATTTACAGCAGTGAATGGTACAAGGCAAGCAAACATTTGAGGAAAGTTGTACAGATAATGATGATGGGAGCTAAAAATGGTATTGGCCTCACAGCTATAAGAATGTATCCAGTAAACCGAGAAACATTGATGACTGTAAGTTAATATGGAAAACTTTTTTCTTTTTTTTTTTTCGACCCACAATATATACTACAAGTGGTTTATAGAAGTTATTGAACAAAAAAATCAAATTGATAATAGTAAAATCGTATGTACACTTGGTCTCACTCATGTACAATTAGTAATATAATATAAAACCAATGAACCACTTCTAACAGTATGAACTGAAAATAAATCTTAAAAGAAACCCTTTAATTACACAATACAAAATAAAATATAAAAAAAATAAGCAACAATTTAATTTATCATTTTACCATAAATAATATGGGTAGAAATAAATAAAATAAAACACTTTTATGTATTATAAGGTTCTTGAGGTTAAGTCAATAAATAAAAACAACTATTTTGGCAAAGTTTCGTGACTATATATAGTCTTAAAAGAACTGAATTTCATGTTACATTAAAAGCACCCTCGTTTCTGGAATTTAAAAAAATTAAACACAATTATAAAAACAGAGTATAATTAAAATATGATAAAATTATATTTAATGGCAAAAATTATTATCATATTTTAAAAATTATTAAAAAAAAAAGAAGAAAACAGGAATCAATGTTAACAATTTTTCTAATGAGTTTGTTTTCATCTCCTTTGAGTAGTTTATGTGAGATCCAAG
Organism: Euschistus heros; assembly: GCA_003667255.2. Classification (NCBI taxonomy): domain Eukaryota; kingdom Metazoa; phylum Arthropoda; class Insecta; order Hemiptera; family Pentatomidae; genus Euschistus; species Euschistus heros. The sequence continues at coordinate 201,875 of RCWM02000287.1, read as the reverse complement.
CGAGCACGGAAAATTATGAGAATAAATCAACTAGATTATTTATTTTAATAGATAAAATTTTACTAAATTAATAAATTGGTAATTACAAATCCGTCGAATTTTTTTTTTAAAGTAAAACGCTACCAGCCTTTCAAAAAATATTTTACATTACTGTTATTATTTTTATGTTATTATAAATACCTTAAAACATGTATAATTTAAAAACAAATTAAGGAATAAAGTTTGATGTGTATGTGTAGTCATTGTTCATAGCTGAAAAATATAATAGTTTTTTTTTCAATAAATTTGTATTGAATATTTATTACAATCGGCCACAAATGTGGGCAAGATGACCTTAAAATTTTATTCAGACAATATGTACAGTAAAAAATAAAAAAGTAGAATGAAGAGAGAAAACAGAAAAGAACTAGGCTTATAGGCTTAAATAATATAAAACATACAATTAAAAATAATTGAAATAAATAAATTTAAAAATATATATATATATAAAAAAAAAAATTAAATAATAGTAACAGTAAAAAGTAAGAAAAAAAACAATTAAAGGTTAAAAACAGAATCATACTTTATTTACAATATATTTCATCCTAGAGATTTTTAGAGACTAATCCTAGATATTTTTTCATCCTTGAGACTAAGGTGGAAAAAATCATCGTACACAGAAAAATAAAAGGATCTTCTTAAATTCTTGATTTACACCTTAAATAATTAATTTTAAAAATGTAAATAAATACTTTTTAAAACTTACGACTTCCTGCCCTACAGTATCATTTAGTAACATTCTACTGATTTCTGTTGAACAGATCCCCCTATCTAAGACTCCAACTATACAAACGTTTTACTTGAAATCCACAAACAAGTCTAAAATTTCCTGTAACTTTAGACTGGTCGTCGTTATCGACTTCTTCAACATTTACAGATTCACAGACATTCAAAACTACCAATTGATTACCAAAGGCTCATTTACATGACATTCATCAGACCTATTTGGACTGTATATGCATATAGTTGTAAACATCAATAAATAGTTTTTAAAAAAAAATTAAATTAACAAAAAAACTTCTGGCATTATTACTGCTTCATACCTTAGGGCAACAGTTTTGCAATACTGCCAATATTAACAAAAATAATTAAACAAAGAAGTTTCTATACATTAATATTTAAAATTAATTAAAAAAATGCCTTATTTTTCTTTCCTTGCTGACAAAAAACAGAAAGAAAATTTAACAGAAAAAAAAAAAAAAAAACACCTTCGGCAGTATTACTCCTTTATACTTTTTTATTATTATTATTTTTTTTTTATTGTTTTCCCTTTCATAGTAACCCCATGGAAGAGGCGTGTATTTTATAATACATTAGACTTTATGCATTTGAATACTACCTGATTTGTATGTCTGAATGAGATTTATAATGTACTTGTAGCAATAGTAATGTGCAATTGAATGAACATATTTAAAAGAAAAAATATATATATAAATTCGATACAAAATACAATATATAAAATTACGATAAATCATCTTTAAAAATAATTTTAAAACAATCATAAAATGAAAAAAATAAATACTATACAAAATACAACAGTATATGAGTAAGATACAAAGCATATTAAAAGAAATATATAAAAATAAAACAAATAAATAAAATAAAATACGATACAATCTGAATACGATACAAAATACCATAAATAAAAGTATGGTCGAGAAAACATATTTAAAATATAGGTAAAACCATTAAAATAAATGATACAAAAACAATTCGATATAAATATATTATTTGAATACGATACAAAATATAACGCATTTAAGAATGATAGAAAAACATATATAAAATAAACAAACAAGTATAGAAGTAAGGCGATATATAAAAAATAATACTTATAAAACACGATAATAATTAAATAAATATGGAAAATAGACTAGATTAACTAGTGAATTCTTTAAAATCTTATCTTTGTTAATCCTTTCATTTTTCTTTAGTTTAAGTAAGTGGAAGTAAATGTTTGTGACAATTTTTTTTAATTCTGTTTTATAATTTTTGTATATTTCACTCTCTTGGAGTCGCCATTAGTCACGTTTCAGAACTATGCTCCTAATCAAACTATGTCTGTTCTTTTCAAATTGAGGACAATCGTATAGAAAGTGTTTAAAAGTATGTTTCATTTGTTTGTCGCAGAAACATGCATCTTGTTGAGTGAGATAAAGCGTTTGAAATAATCTTTACTCTGTTCACGCTCAATAAGGAATTGTGTTAGTTTGTAATGTGTGCTTTTGAGTTTTTCGTTGTTTTTAAATGTAATATGTGGGATAAATTTATATAAAGGCAGACCCTTCGTTGATTGATTGCAAGATTTGTTCCATATATTAATTATATCGGCCTTAATGCATTTGTTGATGTGTGTTAGTGGTATCAAAGAATATTCAATAGGTAATAAATTATTTTTTTATGCTGATTTTGCTAAGGCATCAGCTTGTTCGTTACCTCTAATGCCAGAATGACCCTTGATCCAAGTTAGCTTAACCTTTGCATTTTCGTCTATTAAAGATAATAAATGTTTCCTGGTATTGTAAGTTAGTGGGTCTTGTGATTTTGGATTTCTTATGCAATCAATCAGTATTTTGTTATTTGTGTGAATTGTAAAGATTGTAATGCCTCGTCCAACAACTGTATTACTTTAGCATGTAGGGATGGGTGGATCCAATGTTTTGAAATCATACCTAGCTCTTTATTTGAGGCCATAATGTGTTTATAATTTAAACCTTGTTTTTTTATTTTATATAGCGTGGAGATTTCAATTATATTGTATTGTTTAGGCATTGTTCCAGCAAGTACGGTGGAACTCCTTCATCCCTTTTGGCAACAGTCTTGCAGCACTGCAAAGTAATGCGGTATAGAGTTTGCAAACAAATCTAGGAGTCGTTACTAATATCTTTATCTTATATTATATAGGCATTATATTATGTTCTATGTCGTTAATCAATGGTTTAAATTAAGAATAGAAATTATTATTGATGATAAGTAAAATTATTAAAAAAAAAAAAAAAATAAAAAAAAAAAAAAAAATCTAGAAATCGTTAGGGACTTCAAATACCTTGGGGAGTGGATCAGTTAAAATGTTCTTGAGAAGAAAAAGCAATGGAATCTCGATAAAACAAAATGGAAAGAGCCTTTCAGCATATGAAAGACACCTGGAATTCTAAGATCAGACATTATGATACAGTAGTCAAGCCTTAAACTTTATGCTGCAGAAACTTTGCCTTCAGCTACATATGGTCCAATAGAAAAGTTTGGGATCAAGGAAGGGAAAATACTAAGAAAAAGTCTAGGCACTAAACTCCATAATAATAAACTTTCACACATCAGCAATGAAATCCTTAACAGGAGACCCGAAAGGATTGCCATCACAATAAGGAATAGGACAACAAATAAGGAATAAGGATTGACTTCTATGACAACATCCTAAGAATGAACACGAGAAATATAGCTAAAAGCATCTTCGACTTTTTCTACAATAAGAAAACCAAGCCAAACTGGTTTAAGGGAACTGAAAAGGACCTACAAGAGTTACAAATTATAATTACAGAAGAGATACTAGATACTATGGATTCGCAAAAAAGATAACCAAAGATAGTAAGAAGAGGTTCCAGGACAGGGTGAAGACCCAACGACTATACAGGATTTCTGAAGGGGAGATAGCAAAAAAAAATCAAAAGGTATGAACTACTGGGACAACCGCAAAACACGACTCACTAACCGCTGATTAATTTTTCGTACCCCAAAGTGAGTAAAACGAAAATAAAATAAAAAACAGTTTCTATACATTAATATTTTAAATTCATTAAAAAAAATTCTTCATTTTTCTTTCTTTTCTAAAAAAAAAAAAGCAAACTTATTTCCTTCATCTCTTAAGGCAACAGTTTCGCAGTTTAAAGTGTTTGCTGTGGTTCGGACGGGGGCCGGACATTTTACAATGCGTGTTAGCTCGTAGATGCGGAATGGTGTCTGAATACTCCAGGACACCCGAAAAAATAGAGGTGTTGAACATTTACATAGTACGCTGTGGGACGATGTTCAGGTTTTTTACGCGGAAAAGGGAATAGAGGCATGACAATGCCTAAGGCAATGCGTACAATCATTCGATTCCATAGGATTTTTGCCATTTGAAATGTTATAAAGTAGGAGGGTTCGCGATGGGATGGAAAGGGTCGCAGTTGGAACTATTTTGTACCGGAAGGTAATGTCGAACTGGAGTAAGGAAGGTATACTCTATGATGGGCCCTTCAAAGGCGTTGCCTTTCGAAAACATAATGTTGTCACCATCAAGAGTATAGAGGATCCCCGGAAGCAAAGGATGGTGCATCTGGAACGTTTCTTGACTATCCTCGTTTCTTTATTCGTCTTGAGCCGTTTCTAGGTTCATTCGTGTTGTTCGGTTTTCATATTCTTGTTGCCCGTTTTCACAAGACGGATTGCGAGGGGTATCCTCTTTTCTATACAAGGAGACTTGTGTAAATAGTTCGGAAAAGTGTAACAGTTTTTTTGTTGTTGTTATTTCTGTTTTATTTTAGTTTTTACTGAGTGAGATCTGTGACGTACCTGTCAGAATATTGTAAAAGTTTATGTTATGTACAGAAGTTTTTTTTTTTTTTAAATTTTTTTTTTAGTAACATGGATTTTTGTATGTGTGATTATGGTTGGTTGTTTGGCCTATGTTAGGAGTTTACGAGGGGTTGTTCGTAAACTGGTGGGGGGGATTAAGGTGTTTAAGGGAATAATATACATCCTAATCCCTATACTTGATACCAAACAACCATCGATTGTATATAAAGAGGATCATATAAGAATGAAGTTAGTCTTTTTCCAGTACTCGTGAGCATCATTTGGGTCCCTAATTTCCTTTTTTTTTTTTTTTTTTTGTTCTAGGCGAACTTAACACACACACACACACACACACACACACACACACACACACACACACACACACACACACACACACACACACACGCACACACACACACACACACACACACACACACACAATATATATATATCTATATACATGTATTTAAAATGATATGTTAATAAAGGAAATCATGGTAATAAGGTGATGGTTGCTTAGAATGTTCGATCCTGTAGATAGGAAACTATAGTTCCTAAAATTGTCTAATAAATCCTTATTACGATAAAATGTGCCAGTATAAATAATTTATATAATTTATGACAACAAAGCTCCTTCAACATAATTGAAATAATTTTTTTTTTTCTTCAGATACTGCAGTTCACCTATTCTACTTCAACAGTTATGCTAAGGATGACCGAGTAGAGGTACAAAAATAGCTGCAAAATGATAAATTAGTATGAAAAAATAAGAAGAAAATACACAAAATATTCTTGTAATGTTTTAGAAACTATGTTTGAATAATGAAAGTATTTATCAAAGTTTAACTATAATAAAATTACTTCATGTAGTATGAATAATTTAGATTAACTACTGTACATATGCTAGTCATATAAATTACCACAGCTAAAAAATGTATTACTTTATTTTGATTTAGATTAATTAATATTGAAAGCAGCATTGCTCACTTTTATTAATTGAGTAACTCCTATTGATATCAAAACGATGGATGATCCCACTACAGAATAATGTTATTAATTTTACTTATTCCTTTTGATCTTATTCTTATTATTAAAGAACTCCTAAGTATGACATTCTTACAACAAAATTTTTAATCCATATAAGAACTTGATTCATTTTAGTTATTAAGATCTTCAAAGAATGATCTGTAAACAGAATCTGTATGTGCTTACTCTCAACTGGGAAATTTTACTTAATAATTTAAAAACAATAAAAACCACATATACAAACGATATTCTGCGGTCCTGACGTTGTAACAGCGATGTATAACTCACATAATTTAAAGTATTGGATGTATAAATTGCATGACTAGCATAACCTCTGGAGAACCACATAAATCATGACAAATCACCTAACATAACGTTTACCCTTCGACATGAAAAATGTCCTCTAGTTTATATTGACAACACACTGACGGACAGACACTGTACACTACCTTGGTATGAGATTTGGTAGGGAAATGATATAGGGTTCCCATTAAAAAAAAAAAAAAAAAAAAAAAAAATCAGAAGATTAAGAAGACTAATATAAAAGATAAAGACCGTCTAAGCCAGACTTCATTCCGGGAACACTAAGCCGAGAAGAATTTACAAGAATTAGTGACTTAACTACGTTAAAAATATATAATGTTAAAATACGTCCATCGTCCATTGGCACTTTATAAAGGAAGAATGATTGAGGAAGCATGATAACAAATAAAATAAAATAAAATAAACCAAAACACCAATAAAAATATAAAATATAAATTATATTGAAATATTATGATTTCGTGACTCAGGTGCTCTCCGTACCTCCACTTATATGGTGAATTACGGAGTGCCTCGGAGTCACGTAATCTGAAAACGTCACACTGAACACTGAAAATATACTTACCTATATCAAATATTTTATATTAAACATTTTATATAAACTATTTTAATTTAACTGGACCTTTTGGAGAATAAATATATTCATCACCCCTTTGGTGATTTTATAAAGGAAAAATGATTTAAGAAGCTAGATAAAAAACTATTATCTTCATAAAAAAACTATTATCTTTATCTTATATTAACACCGGCACTGACGCTAAAGATATTACTCTATATTTAGAAGAGGATGATAAAGCACTCCCACCAATAATAATAGAGGAGGTAGTAAAAGCAGTAAATAATTTAAAGAATGATAAAAGCCCAGGACCTGATGGTGTGAAGAATGAGTTCCTGCGAGAAGGTGGGGAGCTATTGGCGAAAGAATTGTCAGAACTATTCAATTTAATTACAGAGAGAAAAGAAATACCAGAACAATGGAAATTGGCAAAAATTGCTATCTTGTTTAAAAAAGGCAATAGAAAACGGATGGATAACTATCGACCGATCTCACTTTGTTCCACAATATCAAAATTATTTTCGACTATACTAAAAGAACGCCTAACAAAACAGATTATGGAGAATATAGCTATCGAACAGGCTGGATTTCGGAAGGGGTTTTCAGTAATGGACCATATTCAGACAGTAAATCAAAATTATAATTATTATCAATTCTCTTCATTTTAGTCCTGGAGTTGGTTTTCTGGAACCTGGACTGGGAAAGAAAAGGAGTAAGAATCGATGGAAGGTGGCTGAACAACCTGCGCTTTGCAGATGACATTGTGCTCTTCACAACAAGTATAGAGGAAATGGTTTCTATGTTGAATGAACTAGTACCAGAATGTAAAAAAGTAGGTCTAGTCCCAAACTATGATAAGACTAAATTAATGACAAATTGTGAAGAAATAGAAATAAGAATGGGCAATGATAACATAGAATACACGAACGAGCACATCTATCTCGGGCAACTTGTATCCTTCACCGATAGAACAAATAAAGAGATCCAAAGAAGAATTTCACAGAGTTGGAAAAAATACTGGCCCCTAAGGAGTATTATGAAAACCAATGTTGACATGGTATTCAAAAAACAAACTTTTGAAATATGTATCTTTCCAGTTCTGTCCTATGGAAGCCAAACATGGTCTCTCACAAAGTTTCAAGAAAATAAAGTAAGAGTCTGGCAAAATGCAATAGAGAGAAGTATGACAAATATCAAAAGAAAGGATAGGATCAAGTGCATTGATATTCAGAAGAAAACAGGGCTCAAAGACTCTTCCATGCTTATAAAAAAATTAAAATGGAAATGGGCTGGACATGTGTTGAGATCTACTGACGACAGGTGGTCATATACTGTAACCGAGTGGACACCATATGACAATAGTAGGAACAGAGGAAGGCAATTGAAGAGATGGAGCGACTCCTTCAAAAAAGAGGCTGACCCAACATGGTGGAGAACAGCAAAGAATAAAAATTTATGGTGGGAAAAGTGGAATCAGATTTCGAAACCCGCTTCCCAGTAGGACAGTCACCTTGGAAAGTGTAAGACCATTACTCCTCTTAAAGAGAGGAAGGCTAGTGCAAGGAAGATAAATGTGTATGTATTTATTATTTAATTGTATATATTATTTAGGTGCACAATAAAAGCTATTTTCATTTCATTTCAACACCGGCAATATTCTATCTCGTTAATTCACAGTTTAAATTAAGCATAGAAATTATTTTTGATGATAAGTACAAATAATTAAGAAAATAATGAAATGAAAAATTTCTATACATTAAATTTTAATTTCATTAAAAGAATGCTTTTTTTCTTTTCTGGCAAAAATAAAGGAAAAAATAAATAAATAAAAAATTATTTAAAAAACCTCCAGTAGTGTTACTCCTCATCGCTTAAGATAACAGTTTTGCAATACTGTTAAGTGCTGCGGTATGGTGTTTGTGGTTGTTGTAGGTGCAAGAAAAATCTAGGAGTCATTCATATTATCTTTATCTTATATTATACGCCGCTTGTCTTCTATTTTGTTAAACAGTAGTATACATTTTTCCCCTTTATATTTTTTGACACCTGTTAATTAAAATTTGACGACCAGTGAATTTGCTGTAAGAATGTAAATGGCTTGAAAGGCATGAGGGGCAGCAGAACCCAGAGGCACCTCCAGTCTTCATATTTATTTTATTTTAGTCTTGGAGGTCTCTCATCCAACTTCTTTTTAGCCTTCTCTGGTTGGTGTCGGAAATATGTGTAGTTTATAAGTGTATTAGTATGTTCATGTAAATTTTCTTTGAATCGTTTGTAGTAGGTTCGTATTTGTTCTTAACTGTTGGCTTGCGCAGTTCAGTATGTAAAGTTATGTTACTTACGTACCATGGTGCTTTTGTGATTGTCCTGAATGTTTTTGCCTAGAAGATTTGGAGTTTGTTAATATGTATCTTTTTAGCTGTTCCGTATATTTGTGAGGCGTATTTCCATATGGGTTTAAGTAAGTAAGTGTATGTATTCAGTCGTTGTCGGAGTTTTAATGTCGACCGTTTATGAAGCATTGGATACAGAAGTTTTAATCTCTTTGTTAGACTGAGACGTTTTTGTTTTACGTGTGGGCCCCAGGTCATTCTTCTATCAAATGTAAGTTCTAAGTAATGAATTTCGTTTGTTTGTGGTATGGGTTGATTATCGATGAAGACAGGTGGACAAGAGTCTTGTCTGAGTGTAAAGGTTATGTGCTATGATTTGGTGTAGTTTAGTTTTATTTTCCATTGTTTGAACCACTCTTGTAGTATTGTTAAGTGGTGTTGGAGAGGTAATGATGCAATTATGGAGTCTTTACGTCTAGTTAATATTGCTGTGTCATCAGAGTATGTTGCTGTCAATGTTTGAGGGCTAAGTGGCATATCGTGAGTGTAAAGAATATATAACAGTGGAGCTAGTATTGACCCCTGTGGTACTCCGGCTTTTACTGGATAAATAAAGGACATTTCTGAACCTTGTCGGACAGAAAAAAATGTATCAGAGAGAAAAGATTGAAGGATCAGATAATAGGTAAAAGGAAGAAGATTTTTCAATTTAAAAAGAAGACCGTCATGCCAAACTCTGTCAAATGCTTGAGCTACATCTAGAAATGCCCCAGTAGTATATAGTCTTTTCTCGAGTGAGATTGATATGAAATCCGTTACACCGTGTAGTTGATGAACTGTTGAGTGAAATGAACGGAATCCAAATTGATGTGTAGGCAGTACTTGTTTATCTGTCAGTATGGCTAATTGGTCGGTAGGAATAAGGTGAATCGGTGTTTTTGTTTGGTTTATGTATCATGGTAATATAAGAATATTTCCATTGAACTGGGAATTTTGTAGTCCTGAGAATTGCGTTGTAAAGTGTAGTTAGAAAGACTATAGCTTTTTTGGGCATTTTTTGGAGAAGGTCAGCGGTGATTAAGTCAAATCCTGGAGCTTTTTTTGGTGATAGCTTACTAGATTACTGGTGATAGATTAATGAAGATATTGCAAGTAATGTTGGTGATAGATTACTTGCAATACATCAAAAGGAGTGAAAGACAGTGGTGGTAATGTCAATTGAAAGGGAGCTTCTAGAGTTTCTTGTAGGTAATTTTCATGTTCATTGTCTTGGTAGTCTGTATGTGGTGTAAAAACATTCGACAAATGTTCAGCAAAGAGTTCAGACTTTTCTTTGTCCGACACCACCCAGGACCCATCTTCTTTTCTGAGAGGCGCTACCACCTCGTGATGCTTTAAAACTTTTTTAGTGTGCCTCCATAAGCTTCCGTCGTAAGTCATGATATTGGATAAGTAGTAATCGTATTTGGTCTGTTTGATTTTCATAATTTGTCTTTTCAGTTCGTTATTCAATTTATTTCGCGCCCTGTTCGTCCCAGATGTCTGAAGGAAGTCTGTGAGGCCTGCGCAGATTCTGTTTTGGTAAATACATCAACTGCTTCCATATCCTTTCGCGCCCTTCTCTTTACGCTGATGACACATGATCAGGTCCCAGATGCACCCATGTGGGCAATTGGAGGTAGAGAACCTCTTTCCTACAGTTCATTCTAGGAACGGATGGAGGCAAACGTCTTACTTGCAGATTCCTGTTACAGCTTTGGTAAATACATCATGACTGTGAACTGCTTCTTCACTATTTCTTCTTCGTAAAATCCTCAATGTTTCTAGTTGCATTGGTATCAGCAGTTTCGAATTTAAACTTGGATTGATAGCTATCCCAATCCATAACGCCTTGGTTTAGGAATAATCTTTTCTCTTTTTTGATAGGTTCATCAAAAAGTGTCAAAAAAGTGAACCAGGGAATGGTCAGAGCAAAAATCGGAACTGCTACTTATTGTGTAAGGTATGGTGCGAAGTCCCTTAGTGATGAAAACATCAAGTAAGTCAGGGGTTTTCTGTCTCGATGTGGGCCAGTAAGTTGGAGTATTTGGGGATTTAGTGTCTAACGAAAGTTTATGGAGAACAGATCTTAAATTTCTACCTCTCGGAGTACACAAACGGGAGCTCCACGCTTGGTGTTTGGCATTATAGTCTCCACCAGCGACAAAACATTTTCCCAGTTTCTCGAAGAAACTATTGAACATGTGTGATGAAATGGCAAACCTGGGGGGACAATACACAGCTGCCAGTGTTATAGTATTATGTTTTGTGTAAAGTGTGACAAAACAAAACGATACTTATAAAATTTAACAGATTATTGGATAAACAATTTTAGAAAAATGCAATCTGCAATAGTTTAGGAAAAAATTGTTAAAATATAAAAACAAACACTAAGACTTGAAAAAATGTAAACCTATAACTAGGCGAAATTCTAACAGTGTTCGTCAATATATTTGCACATAGATGGCAAAAACCTTATTAACTAGAAGCAAAACGTTAACACAAATAATTTGAATTTTAATCAGCCTTTTAACTCCTCAACTTCAAAATATCCTCGTTTTTTGATTTGCTTAGGAGGAGCGATGCTGCCTAAGACTTCTACTCACAGGTAGGTCACTTTGAGCCAAAATATACTTGGTGCAAAGTCTTTCCTAATTCATATAAAAAAGGGGATTCTATTTTATTTTCTAATACCATGACTTTTGGCAAATATTTTGAGCAAAATGAATATCATATATTTAAATTACAAAAATTATAGAATAAAATTAATAAAAAACCTAATAGATTTCAGAAATATTTAGTTGTTTAAAGCCCGACTTTATCTGACAAAGGAATCACAGGAATCAGCGTTGAAGCACTACAATCAACTACCTGTTATAAAACATGAGAGGTGACTAGGATCAGCGAGAAAATTCCTCATACCCAATCAGCGTTGTCAAATGTATGTAAAGAATATAAAATATCCCTAATTTAGACAACAGCAAAATACTTTTTCTTCAACTGAAACTTTTTAGTGAGCTTGGTGCAAAGTTAACTCACAGGTGCTAAGTCAGGCCGTTTTACGGTACAACAATCATTTAACGAAAACTACTTAAATTCATTTTCCAATTAAAGTAATTGCGGTCTGCATTCACTAATATATATTTTTTTTTTACTTTATATATTTATTCACACCTGTCAAATACAATTTGACAACCAGTGAATTTGCTCTACGAATTTAAATGGCTTGAAAGGCATGAGAGGGAGCAGAACCCAGCGGCACCTCCAGTCTTTATTTAAATCATATCCGTCGATTTATGGATTATTTTAGTTTATCCTTTTATTTGGTACAATTAGCTTCCAATGACTAAGACCTCCAATACAACATAAATGACCACGATAAACATGAGAATTAATCCGGCAAAGACAAAATGTATGAGGATAGGGAAGAAATCAAAGAAGATAATGAGAGTGATAAGAGCAAGCGGAGAATGATTACAGCAGGTTAATAATTTTAAATATCTAGGTGTTTAAATCAAAGAAAGAAAGGAAGGAGACCAAGAGCAAGACCGCGCATTTCTTGGGAGGAGAAAGAGGTTTTGTGAAGGCGGGATATGGACTGGAGTAAGAGAAGGGAGCTGGCCCAAGAACGGGACATCTGGTCTATACTCAACAAATTATGACCCCTCACTGCGCAACAGTAAACGGGGATAAAATGATTATGATTTGGTAGCAACTGACACTTTTTTCTTCAATTGTTTTGGCTTTATTCATACCCTATATTTTTCTGCTACAGTTATATTTATAATTCCCATAAAACAGTAGTTTTGTAAGTCTTCAACCGACTTTATAGGTTATTTAAAACATTAGATGTAAAATTTTTAATGATATTAAAAAGAAATTATTGATGAGGCCATTTCAGTTCATTAACTGGAAAAAAAAAAAAAAAAAAAAAAATCATTTAATCGAACATGATCTGAAAATTCCATACCTTGCTGAATATGGCCAGTTCATATACACATCTTTTCATGATTATGTTCATACCCACACAAATCCATTAGTCTCAAACTTGTTTCATCCTGTATTTCCAATAAAATTCCGAGTCGTCTGAAAAGAAAATAGGACCTTCTAATGTAAATTTAATTGAATAGAAAATAATTTCTAACAGTGGTTTCTTTAAAAGTTATTGTCATTTCATTATAATCATATTTCAACACATGCACTTGATTTAAACATTGTATTTAATAGTGTACATTAATAAATATTTAAGGGAACAAATTTTGATATAATTACAAAAAATATCCGACTAAGTAGTAATATCTGACCAATCAGCTGCAGCCTCCAACAGTAACATAATTATCATCTTCAGTGAGTTTTACTTATAGTTCTATGATTTATTAGATTGAATATGGAGGAGCAGAGTCCCATAAGAAAATATGCAGACAATTAAAAAAAAGTGTCTGACTATAAAAAATAAAAAATAAAATAAAAAAAATCAGCTGCAAAATGATTGTGTTATTTTTGTAGTCACAACACTTGTAGATTCGTTCAAGTATAAAATGGTCTAATTTACAAACTCAACATATCAGAATTTTTTGATTCTTTTTACTATTCATAAATTTATTCCTTGCGTTAAATACAAGTTCTATAATTAAAAATATGCATGTTTATAACAGTGTATAGTTTAATAATTGCATATTTGATCAACATGGCTAGTCTAATGAACTCATAAAGCTTTCGTAAATACTCATCGAAATAACCTTAAGGAAATGCAAATAAATTACTTTCCTCTGGTTGTTCCTCATTGACAATTACTTATTTACATCATCATCTAAGCAGAGTTATTGGGTCATTAATAACAGATGTTGTTTTGACTGGTTATAAGGAACAGTACGCAGCTGCAAGATTTTACTTTAGTCGAGGCAGTGGCCCAGCCATGAGCTACCAAGAGGCGATCGAGGACACCGATATCATCGACGGTCTAAGTGTGAAGTACCTCAAGTTCTTCGGGCTGTGGAAGATCATCAACGACTACAGGACAACAGGAAAGAAGAATGCAATTTTAAAACTTAAAGTACTACTTTCTTTTGTCCTAGCCGTCCCATATATTTTTTTTCAGTGCCTGAGCTATTTTTCGATTGATGTAGATATACAAAAGGCAACATTTTTGAATTTTAATTCATTAAGCGGGATACAAATGTGTGGTAGAATCCTTGTCTTCTGGATCCGAATAGACAGTCAGTGTAGACTTGTTAACATAATGAAGAAGAATTATCTTTTTATTCCAAAAGAAAAGCGGAAGGCAGTGAGTGAATTGTTTGTACGGATAAGTAAAATATCAAACATGTGATGTACCGCATATATGACCGTGAGTGCTATTCTTTGTTTATTATACATTGTTGATCCAGATATTTCAGTTGACTATATCCTCTACCACACAGGCAACATGGACGCGGTCACTACGGGCAGGAAGAAGATCATGGGTGGCTGGTATCCTATCCCCATGGCAGGCACCCCTTACTACGAAATAATATTTTTATATGAAGCAGTTTGTGTCATTGTTGCAACAATTCTCCTCCCTGTATATTGTTGTCTATTTTTTCAAGTTCTTTTCTGTCTATATGCTCAATTCGTTGTTTTTGGTTATCACATAGAAACTTTCAAATATGATCTTAAAAATACTCTGCATAAAGAAAAAATGAAAAGATCAGAAACTCTCCGTAGAGTGCTTCAAGACCATCAAAAGTTATTAAGGTAGCAATCAGAATCTATTTTATATAAGTAAACCAGGCAGTTGTTGACACGTTAAATAGTTCTTGACCCCCTACCTCAGAAAAAAAAAAAATTAACCACAAAAATATTTAATGAAATTCCTTTCAAATCCAACTACGCAACTGATTGTGAGTTAAAATACTTTTAATTTATTACATATTCTAAAAGATATCCTTAGAGTGTCAATAACTGATTTTACATTATTGTCAATGCATTGTAATATAAATTTCAGTAATAAACTTTTTGTTTAACCTAAAGTATACCATAGAAGAGTTTAATGAACTATTTTTATATATATATATAGCTAAATAAAAGGTTCGCGGGACTGAGTTTTTAAAAAGAGATTTTATTGAAGTACATACATTATACAAGAAAAAGCACAATCTTAAAGCCTATTACAAAACTTCGTGGAACAAACTGACATCATAACGGGTAGAGGCAGAGTGTCACCGGACGAAGGTGGGGGTGCCCCTTTTATACAGTTATCTAGGAGAGGGGATAGTGTACATTTATTTATTATCTCTAATACCCATTGGGTTTCCATAACTTCTCCCCCCCCCCAAGTTCCGAGGTCTCCGATGGAACAAATATCTAATAGGTAAGATTCTATACAATAAAAATAAAAGGTTTGGACCTTATACATTTCTCAATACCTTTTACACTAAGTCATAACATTGCAATAGATAACATTCTATAAACAAAAGGGATTGGACCTTATTCTAAGTTTATACAAGCATAGAAGGATTAGACTTTGTTTACTAAATTAGAATTTGAACATTTGAAAACAAAAAGTTACAATTATCAACTTCCTATAAACAAAAGGATTATACTTTGAACTTCCTGTTTACTAAGTCAGGATCTGTACACTTGAAAAATAAAAAGATTAAACCTTGTACGTCTAACGCTAGGATAGGATTTTATACAATTGTCATAAACAAAAGGATTAGACCTTGTCCATTTCTTAATATTAACAATAAGCTTAAACTATAAAATGTTTATACGTTACAGAATTCCTTACATGCTAAAGTACAATTTTCCTTATAACTAAAAGATAATAGGATATTTCTTAATACTAAATAATACATTATTTAAACAAAGGACAAAATAAAATAAGAGTCTTTGAATCAGTTTCCTCTATTGCAAATAATACTTTTAGCTTCAAAATTACTCAATTAAATAATAATATTTTAAATCAAAATAATAATTCAAACACTCCTTTACAATAATTACAATAATTACAATTAATAATAATTTCAAAATAAAATACATACTTTTTCAATGATCAATCAAAATAATATTTCAAGACAAAATAATAGTATCCTAATTTTTATGATAGTGACTTCAAAATATTAATTACAAAATAAATCGGACAGAATATTACTGTGAAATAAAATAATAATTTGAATGATCTTTTACATTATTAACATTTAATATAATATTTTACAACAAAATACAAAAGTCCGACTTTATTAAAATAAACTACAGCATTGTCAATTTAATACAGATAATTCCTTCAATATAACATAAATATTACTCCTAATACCATTATATTTATTATATTTAAAATAAAAGATTTTTAAGACATTTTAATATTGTTTAAATAAAATTAAATATTTTTAATCAGAATCATTATCTGAGTCATAGTTATCCGAGACATCCGAAATATTTACGCGAATGGATTCATTATCGTCGTCTGAAATATATTGTTTCTTTTTTTCTCTTTTTTCTAGTGGGCCTTTTAATATTGTCAATATGGGTTTTAATCGGTCTCTTATCTTTCACTAGTACATTTACTTTTTTAAATTTGTCTCTACTCTTTATTTTTGCTTGGGTATTTTTTTTAAATATTCTACATCTCCTAATTGTCGTTGAATATCCAAAGGGTCTTCTCTATTTTTATTTAATTTTTCAGTCCTTGTTTCTTTTTCGTCATTTATTTTGGATCTAATTAATTTATGTAATAATTGTTGGTCCTTGTGATATTTTAATACGTATTGTTCCGTCAGGTCGGTGTTTTCGTCTGACTCTAATCTGGAGGTTCCGAAAGTAATTTCATTGGGCGTTAATTTTAATTTATTATTTAAGGTATTATTGTACGCTATTACCGCTAATCTTAATTTCTGCTGCATAGAACATTTATCTTTTTCTTTTCCTATTATTCTCAATAATTCGTTTAGGGTAGAGTGGACTCTGTTCAATAATCCCAAAGAGTTTGAGTGGCTGGCTGAAGTATAATGTAAGATAATATTATTTTCTTCACAAAACTGTTTTACTAAATTATTTTTCATTTCCGTCCCTTGGTCTAATGATATTTGTAGAGGTGTGGGAAAGTATGTCATATAGTTAGTCAGTGCGTTACAAATATTAATTGCGTTCTTTGATTGTAGGGTTTGAGCAAATAAATGTTTCGAAAATGTGTCTACTGCTGTGAAAATTATTGCGTTGTTAAAATTAAAAATGTCAATCATTAATTCCTGAAACGGTCTTTCTGGTGTAGGTGTAATTTGAAATTTGGTCTTTATAGGTTTTCGGTCATATTTCGTAACTTTACAAGTTTCGCATTTATTAATATACTCGGCTATTTTATTTTGCATCCCTGGAAAATAATATTCTTTTTTAAGTTTTTCGAATGTTTCGTTTATACCCCTATGCTTTGTTTTGCCTAAATGATAATTATCTATAATTTCTATTTGTTCATTCGGGTTTTCGACGTCATTTACAATTTGTTTATATTTTTTCAATTTAACCGATGGATATTCCGTTTCTATTATTTGCTGTATTGTTCTAAAATAATCGTCATATAAATTTTCGGTTATTTCGTTAGGTGATTTACAAATTATCCCGTATGTTTTATTAGGTTCGAGTATTTGTTCTAATAATGAAGCGATATCTGATTTAGCATAAATGTTTTAATTCGTATCGGCGTTTTCCCAAATGGTTTAGTGAAATTAATTTTTGTATTTCCCCTTTTTATAATTATTTGATTTTTTTCTATGTTTATACATTTTTCGGGTTCACAAATTCGTACTTGTTCGTTACTAGATTCCTGGGAATGGATTGTCTCTAAATCATCTTCCGGCGGTACTTCTAAGTCCTCTATTATCGCGTCATACTCGGAATTGTTTTCGTCCGCTATTTCCTGATTTAATAATTCTTCGACGTCCATTTCCTCCACGTCGCTATTATGATTCAATTCGTCGCTTCCCCTGGAAAGTGCATCGGCCACGTAATTTGTTTTTCCCTGAATGTGTTTAACTTCGAATTCAAATTCTTGTAATTTCCAAACCCACTTCATTATGCGCGTGTTACCATTTTTCATTGAAAAAATCCACGTTAAAGGTTTATGGTCCGTGCATAAAAGAAATTTTGTACCGTATAAATAAGGCTTAAAGTGTTGGGTTGCCCATACTACCGCTAGTAATTCTTTTTCTATTGAACTATAATTTAATTCCGCATTTTGTAATACTCGGGACGCGAATGCTACTGGGTGTTCTATTTCATTTTCGTCTTTTTGTGAGAGCACGGCTCCGATGGCTTTATTACTGGCGTCTGTAGTTAATATAAATGGCCGTTCCCAATCCGGATAATTTAAAATTGGTGTGTTACTCATCATTTCCGTTAGGGTTTGACATGCTTCTTTAATTTCCTTTGTGCCATAAATTTTTGTTTTTAATGAATTAGAAATCGGTCTGGTAATTTTTGCGTAATTTTTAATAAACTTTCTATAGTATCCCGTCATGCCCAAAAATTGTCTCGTCGTCTTTTCATTACGCGGAATGGGGAAATTTAAAATTGCTTCTATCTTTTTCTCGTCTGTTTTTAATCCGTCTGGGGTTACGATATAGCCTAAAAAGTTCAATTCGGTTTTAAAAAATTCGGTTTTATCTAGTTGTATTGATAGGTTATGTTCTTTTAGGGCTTCAAATACTCTTTTTAAATCTTTTAAATGTTCTTTTTCGTTTTTTGAGTAGACTATTATGTCGTCGATGTAAATCATAGAATTGGGGATATTTTGTATCATCATCGTCATCGCTCTCTGAAAGGTTGGGGGTGCATTACACAAGCCAAAAGGCATACGTAGAAACTCAAAATGCCCATTTTCGGTGGAGAACGCGGTTTTAGCTATTGAATCTTTATCCATTTCAATTGGTGAAATCCCGACGCGAGGTCTATGGTGGAAAATATTTTCGATCCCTTTAGTCTATTTAATAAATCTTCGATATTCGGTAGGGGAAATTTGTCTTTTACTGTAGCCTGATTTAGTTTCCTGTAATCGATCACCATTCTAATTTTTTTCTGTCCCGACGCGTCTGATTTTTTCGGTACGATCCAAAGCGGAGAATTATACGGCGATTTGCTAGGTCTTATGATATTACTTTTTAATAGTTTTTGAACTTCATCATTAATTTGTTTTTTAAATTGTTCCGGGTAACGGTAATTACGCGTATAAATTGGATTTTCATTTGTTGTTATTATTTTATGTTTTATTAATCCTGTAGATTTTAAATTCTCGTCGTCCCTTTTTAATACTTCGCCATGTTGGCTAATAATTTCGATTAATTCTTCCTTTATTTCCGGACTAATATGTTCGTGGCGAATTAAGTTTTTTATTTCGTTTTTATCATTAATAAAAAAAATAAGTCATTTTCTAATTTGAATTTTTTCTTTTTAAATTTTAATTCATTCATTTTTTTTCTAAATTAATTTTTTTTTCTAATTTTAGTTTTTTCATTGTCTCGTAGCCCAATAAAATATTAAACCTTTCGCTAAACGGAAATATTAAAAATTTGACTTTTTGATTAATTCCTATCAGGGGCATTAGGTCAATTATCACGCTTTGTGATCCTTCCGCCGTTCCGGTAGGTGTTCGAATCGCAAAATCCTCTTTAGAAATTTCCGAGAAACGTGGAATGTGATCGGGGTGTATATAATTTTTTGTGGCACCCGTATCAATTAGCCATTTATTTCCCATACTGTCAATTAAGTTCGGTAAATCGTTATTTAAGTTTAAGTCATGAATTTCTATTTGTTTATCCTGGTTATCTATTTGTTTATCCGGTTTAGAATTTAAATTGTTTATATCCGGTCCGGAGGTCTGCTTGTGCTCGGGCCTAATTCTAAAAAATGATTCTGTCTTTGTTCTAATGATTCTATACGCTCTTGTAATAATTTTATCTGTTTATCCTTTTCCTCTTCTATCGCGTGTACTCTATTAGAAACGGTTCTCATTGAAACAGTGTTGGAGTCTATTTGGGGTTGCTGATAATTTTGTTGCCTAAAATTTCTGGAGGGCGGTTTATTAAAAAAAATTTATACTGTGACTGGGGGTCCCATTGTTGGTTATAAATTGGTGTTTGATATTCTATTGCTCGCTGTTGTGGCCGGAAGTTATGTTGATTGTTATTGTTATAAGAATTAAAGGTTGGACTTTGTTCATGCTGATACGGTCGGTATTGTTGAGGATTATTGTACGACGCATATTGCTCGCGGTGATACTGATGGGGTCGGTTGTAATTTTGATAATCATGGTGGTTGTTAAAGTTTGGTCGGTACTCTTTGTTTTTAAAATTATTTTCGAAATTTTTCTTTTTATAATTATTTTGTACCGGACTGTTTTTTTAGAGTGTTTTTTATCCCCATAAATTCTGTGTACAATATGGGCCGCGCTATTTCTTAATATTTCTTCTAGGTCTTCTAACGAGTCAAATTTAATGTGATAAATAAAATCTGTTAATGCCGGATGTAAGCTATGTACTGCGTGATGGGATATCTGTTTGTCATACCTATACATTTCGTCCTGTTTGTTTAGTATCTCATTGTCTGAATAAATACGTGCGTATAAATCGCATCTTTTTTGGCCCAGTCGTTCTAAGAAATCGAGTGGGTTCTCGTTATGATAAGTCCGCGTATTTAAAATTTCTGAAATTAATTGTTCCCTAGTTCTCGTGTCCTGATATTTTCTTTTTAAGAATTTTATTATTTCTTTGACGGTATTAAATTCTTTGTCATATACGGCGACTTTAGCTTTACCTGTTAATTTATTTAAAATTGTTAAAACTAATTTTGCTTGATTTGTATTTTTATGAGTATTGTCCTCTTTACAATATAAATTATATAAAAATTCGCTATTTCTGATAAAATCAACTAGTTGTAACGGATTTCCGTCGTATTCCGGGATTAATGCTAAATCGTGATTTTTAATTTCAAGAGCCATATTAATATCTTCTTTTTTAACTAACGTAGAACCTGTTATTTTTAAGTTACTTAATTTTTCTTCCAAACCATTCATAAAGATAAATCAAATTTAAATTATTATACTTATTACTAACTTATATTTAAATTACAAAATTACTTAAAAATAAAAATAAAAATAAAATAATTATACTTTTTCTTGATACAACGATGTCTTCGTTGTCTTCGATGTCTTCTCGATGACTTCCTCCTTTAGCTCCTTCCCGTCGATTCCTTAGCAAAGAGGTTGAAGGTCCTTCTGGTTAAGGTATTGGAATACCAAAGCGCTCCCAAAGACTTGAAGATCTGCTGATGTATTAGTACTCAGCTCCCAATCTTCTCATGCCAGTGGAAAGAGGTCTCGCTGTTCTGTACCTGAAATAAGATAGAACTGCCGCGAAGTTACGTTAACGCTTCCAAATGTCCCTCCGTTCGGGCGCCAGCTAAATAAAAGGTTCGCGGGACTGAGTTTTTAAAAAGAGGATTTTATTGAAGTACATACATTATATCAAGCAAAAGCACAAACTTAAAGCCTATTACAAAACTTCGTGGAACAAACTGACATCATAACGGGTAGAGGCAGAGTGTCACCGGACGAAGGTGGGGGTGCCCCTTTTATACAATTATCTAGGAGAGGGGATAGTGTACATTTATTTATTATCTCTAATACCATTGGGTTTCCATAACTATATATATATATTAATACATTCATACCAATCATATTTTAATTTATTACTTTTTTTTTTCTTTTAGGGAAAATCTTTGAGTACAGCTTTCATATTTAAAATGATGAAGGTATTATTTTTTCAAGGGGTCGAAGTATGTTTTTTATTTTTGGTTCTTCGCTCATTGAGTCGGCGGTAAACTAAGCTTTTATTTATAAGTTAATTTTACTACTAAATTTTTCTTTTTATTAAATTTATTTTTTTTCTAGAGTTCGGATCTGTTGTTCTCCATTTACTGCAGTGAATGGTATAACGTAAGCGGAAATTTGAGGAAATTCATACATATAATGATGAATGGTGCAAAGAATGGTGTTAGACTCACAGCTGTGAGGATGTATCCTGTGAACCGGGAAACACTAATGAAAGTAAGTTTATATAAAAATAGAATAGTCATGTTAAATCAATGATAAACTAATAATTAAAAAATATCATGAATTCGTTATAAATAATAAATGGATTTTTGCTTATTTTGCTTATATGACATTGTATGTAAGTTTACTTCTTTGTAATACATATTTTTAAATTTAAACAATGCATAATGATTTGCAAGTAAAGTAGAATAAACTTATATATTTAAATAGTTTGAAGAATGATAGGGTTATGTAACAAAACAAAATTTTGAGTAGTTTATGTTTAATGTTTTATTACATGTTCCTCCAGCAGAAAAATGATGCATAGCCCCTTCATCTTCTTCATATACTTTTTTTCTAGTTGTTTTGAAATATTCAAATTTCGCTATCTTACATTTTTGCATATTAATTCTTTATCCAATGGATTAGATTGTATTTATAATAAAATGTGACATAACCCCTTCATCCACCAAAATCTTTAATATTAATATATTTAAATTAAAAAAAAAATGCTTTCCCCAATTTACATTTCAGAATCAAAAGGATCAAATTACTTATATTTATAATCAAATTAACCCTGCGTCGGTCGCGCTTTCGGTGTTTGCACCGCACCTCTAGAAAAACTGCTCCCAATGTTTTAAAAGCCAGTGCATTCAACTGAGCCACCTATAAATTTGTTCGTTACTATCTCTAAAAGGCAGGTGCCAAGCAACAACGGAATTACCTATCGCTAACTAACATTATTAGTCATTAAGTTTCGGCACGTGCGAAAACAGCTCCTTGCGGTATTTACACAGCTGCGCGACAACAGTCACAATGAAAGTTCGCCATTAACTCATTTTTTTAGTATATATTTAATTAAAAAAACAACCGAAAAATGTCCTCTTGTTGATTTCTTACGTATTTGTTTCATTGGTAACTTATTTTTCATTTTTTTTCTTGCGTGAGTAACTTATTATTCGATGATTTTTTCACGGATAATTTCGTTTTTCTTTTTTTGAACTTCACTTATTTTTCGACCCTACCTCATTTTTTAGGTAACACAAATCCCATTATTAAAATGCTGAAGGGGTTTTACGCTAGATAAGGGAAATGGACACCAAAATGGTGAAGCTAGGTACAATGAAATATAAACTTACTTTATATTATTAGGTAATAATTTTTCTTTTGGATGTGTCTTCTTATGCAATTTGGCAGTAAGATTGTGCTTTCTAGTCATTCTTATTTTTTCATAATCGAATTTTAATAAAAGTATGTTTGCAGTATATTGAATATTTCAATCTGTTACCATGTACCCATGTAAACATGTGTTTATTTACCCTTTGAAAACATCTTATGGACAAAATAAGGTTAAATTTAATGACTTTTGCGTGTGCGGTGTAAACACAGCAGCGCGACCAACTGATCTTTTCGAGAGGTGCGACTACCGCAGGGTTAAATTAACAATCAATAATTATTCGAAATAAACAAAGTTAAAATATGATAGGAGTTTGAAACATTTTTTTTTTCATTCAAACCAATGTAGCTCCATAACGGTATGTCCTACCGTCAAATGTTATATTACAAAAAATATTTTTCATTAAATTTCTAATAAGGTGATAAATTTTAGATCCGTGCAGCATCTTCGGAGCTGTAGCGTGTCAAAAAAAAAAAACCCACATAACTTAAAAATAAAATGATTTATTGTTTTACAATAAAGCCATTATAAGATACTATGTTTATACTATGCCAAGTTTTTCTGACTACTTAAATATTTACAAACATTGTGAAAGTATAAAAATAAATATAATTATGAAATCAATTCCAGAGTCTTTTCTATAATTTCATGAATTAAACAAAGCGTAGATTTCATAAAAAAAAAATATAATAATAATAATTAATCTAAATAAATAAAATAAAATAAATCTAAAATAAATAAATTAAAAAAAAAAACTTAAATGAAAAATAAATCATTTGTTATACCTTTTTAAATGAAATAATAATACTACCCAACGTTTCGTTTCAAGAAAGTTGACTTGATACTTTGACTAATTGTAGTTTCATAAAAATTAAAGAACAAATAATTTTACAAAGTAAATGAAAACGAAAAAAAATGCATAAAAAATGAAAATCTGTTTATCTTAAATTTTAATTAAATTAAAATTTTCAAAATAAGATTTAATCCGCTTTTGATCTGAAATTAGTTAAATTTAATAGAGCAATCAATCATTTATAATTAATCTCATACAATAAATTAAAAACCATTTTATGTATTTATTTTTGATAAATTAAATTCCAAGCTAAAATAATGTACCGAAGCGTAAATATTTAGTCAATTCAGATAAGAGATTTACAAAAAGCTTTTAAAGTACCAGGTCAAAATCATTTGCTTCAATATATGTTATAATGTATAATACAATCAGTTATACATAATATAATAGAAGTTATAATAATCCTTTCCCTTAACTAATAAGGAAAATAGGACTTAGTATGTCTACATTATTAAATTGGCGAAATCAAACAAAATTAGCCTTATTCTGACTGATTTAAAAAAAGTTATTTTACTCATGTTTTTGACGATGTCCGTCTTGTATATTACATGGTCTGTAACATTCATCTCGAAGCTTGTTGTTGTATACCTTCAAATGTTTTTAAAAAATAAATGTTGTTGATTGGAGATTGCATCTTTCATCTTATTTTCTTTAAAAATTAAACAATGTTTAATATAGCTTAGGTTGTCTGAATAACTGGGCGCATTTTTTTCTTACCTGGCAAAATTTTTATTAATATCTATACAGATCATCAGTACGTCAACTTGTTGCTTTTTTATTTTTATAATTTTACTGGAAAAAATATTGTTCTTTTTTTTATCTTATCACTAATTCCTAATTTTTAATGGATGGTTGGGGTAAAAAAAAAATTTATTTAGAAAATAATGTTATAATATTTTTTTATAAAATCGTATATAAGTAATTAATAATTATTCGTAATATAAAGTTAAAGTGTATGAATTTAACAAAATACAAGCTTCTTGGATATGAGATTAACTTTTTTTTTTTATAGCCCCCTGTTTCTTTTTCTTGAAGCAATTCATTACAAATATCTCTCTATTCCTCAAGAAATATTTTATCAAATTTAAATTTCATAAAAGAATAACAAATTTTAAATAATAATTAGTTAATTGAATTCTCCGTTTTTTATGTATGATTCCTAACCCCCAAAGCATAAAATTGAATTATTAAAATAGTTTATCTACCATCTATATTTTGTGCGCATAAGTTGTACAGATTGTACTATGATTCTTTCCTTCTGTGATTCCAATACGATTTACGGAATAAAAGAAATGTAACTTTGTTTGTTTAAAAAAAAACATTAACTTTTAAAAATTTCAACTTCTCATATATTTTAGACGTTTAAAGTCATTTACGATCTTTAATATTGTATTTTAGAACGATTTCAGTATTTATTTTGTAATTTTATCTATGCTTGAAAACGATAGTGTCCCAAAAAGCAGAGATGGTGGGATCTTACATTATAACTTAATCAATTATAAAACTAGAGACAAGTTTAAAGCAGTTGATATGTGGTTTGGCCAGTGAAATGGAAATCTAAGTACATTTGCCGAAATATTAATTAAAATTAACATTCCTGTTTTGAAAAATGTTTTTTTTCTTTCACTAGATGAATGGTCATAGAATATAAAAGGGCATCGCTTTTCAAAACATGATTAAAAATAATTAATGAAAATTTAGTAAGAACATAAAATGTTATTATTAATATAGGGTTTATTTAATTTGTGTTTTATTTTATTTTTTTTTCAGATCTTGCAGTTCATCTACTCTTCTTCAACACTTATGTTAAAAATGACAGAATAGTAATGAAGGTAAAAGAGATTACAGATGAACAATAAAGAGGCTAAAAAAGAAATATAAGTACAACATATATAGCACAATCATTGAGAAAATATCTTTAAATAAAAAGGATTTATTGAAATATGATTATATTTGTTTTTGTTTTTGTTTTTTTTATGTTACTAAATAAAATGCTCTTTTCGCCCTTCGTTTCAATACACCTCAATAAAAACTAATACTGGGTTTATCAAATCATCAATATTTATTTCAAGCTATAACCAGAAAAATTTAAATGTTTTTCTTTAACCATAAAAATTAAAAATTCATAGATGTATGATAATAGACAGATTTAACAACAGTTTAATATATATATATATATATATAATATATATATATATATATATATATATATATATATATATTTATTTATTTATTTATTTATTTAAATTTTTAGCTGAATTAAATCTGATGACCCCCTTTACAATAAATATTTTTATATTCAAAATATTTATGACTAATATATTTGACTGCAATAAATTTACTAATATACTATATTACTGTATTATTAAAACAGTAGTATTTAAAAATTCTTATATTTATACATGGGTCATCTCCAGAAAAGAGCCAACTGCAGGTCTGAAACCTGCATACATTACGTTACAATATTAAAAAAAAAAAAAAAAAAAAAAAAATCATTCAGATTACTTTTTACACGTAAAATAGTAAATATTTTATACTCGCAGCTCAGCTTTAAGCTCTTTTAATGACTTCTTCCGAAGCATTTATAAGAGTTGTTTATATGTATATGAAACACATATTACTTATAATTATATACGTAATATATATCCAATAAATTCATTAAAAATAACTATTTTTTAAATTGAAAATAATAAGTATAGATTATCGTACTCAATTTTTACTTATACTTAAAGGACTTACCAAATGTAAAAAAAAAAAATAATAAGTAACATTTAATCAAAAAAGACAAAGCTAGATGTAAAATTGAGAAACAAAATATAAGATAATGTCAGCATCAAAATGGCTTATGACTTTCGATCCAATTAGTAAAATAAAATTGTATCAGTTAAATTTCATTTCCTGCATTTCATTTTTAAATTCATCTGCATTAAAAAACCACCCTTTAAATGTAGTTTCTTCTGAATACATGGCAACAGAATGAAATTACCAACAAAGAGCACTCAACTTGCTCTGTGAATTCCATTTGGGTACTAGCCTCCATAATATTCAGCACTACCCAAGGATTATAAAACCACATTGGTGCCATTATAAACCATGCATTGATATTTCACTGAAGAAAATCAGAAAAAGTAATTCAATCCCTATTGAATCAAACAAAAGTTTTTTACTTCTCTTAGAAAAGTTTCAGGACCATAAAATCTTATATACTGACGCTTCAAAATGTGAAAATTCTGTAGTGGGTTGTGCAGTGGTGACAGAAAACGAAGTAAGTCTCTTTAAGTTACCTCAAGTCTGCTCCGTTTTCACTGGAGAAGCAACTGCTATTAAGGTAGCACACCTACACTGCCTGGAAGCCGAACATGAAAAATCAGTAATTGTCACGGATTCAATGAGTGTATTACTAGAAAAAAAAATGATCAGTCTCGACATGTAACAATTTTAGAAATTATTGAGCTTATTTGGAAAATTCAAGAGAAAAACAATACGATTATTTTTATTTGGGTTCCTTCCCACTGTGGCATTTCTGGAAATAAAAGAGCTGATTCTGCAGCCCAGTTAGCAAGAATTAGTGACGGCGATATTGTTAAAAACATCAACCTTACACCTAAAGAAGACTGGGTGAGGCCTGTAAGATGCTCGATCCAAGCCAGGTGGGAAGAAAACTGGAAAACAAATAGGTCTAAATTGTTACAAGTAAAGACTAACTGCTCCGCTAAGTGGCAAACAAGTTGTAGGACATCTAGAAAGGAAGAAATAATTTTGTGCCGCCTGAGAATCGGCCACTGTGAATTCTCACATGGCTACCTTCTCCGCGGTTTGGGGCCCCCTACCTGCGTCAACTGTCAGGAACCCAGGATAGTACAACACATTTTAGTAGACTGTCCACAGCTTTCATCTATAAGGGAGAGATTTAAAATTTCAAACACACTTCAAGAAATCTTACAAGATGATAACAAATCAGTGAAGTCTCTGTTGGATTTCTTAAAGGCTATCAGGTTTTATGGACGAATATAGGAGATAAATAATCGAAGATGGACTGCCAATGACCCTGAAGGGTAGAGGCTTTCAATCAAATAAATAAATAAATAAATTTCATTTCCTCCAGATTTCGAGATAAGGTAATAAAAAAGTGAGATGAAATAAATGCAGTTTTTTAAATATAACATAACTAAAAAAGAGCAAACCAAAAATTATCGATTTAATGGTTTTTGTAACCCTTATTTTCCTATCAGCCTAGAAAATACTGAAACCAGAACATGATTAATTTTAATGTTTAACAGTTTCAAAACATAGGTAAGGAAAAATTGGGGAAAGTTTGATAATTGAATACTTTTTTTATCTCGAATATTTATAATAGCATCAGATTCGTTGTTAACAATTACTCTGCTAATCCTCTCCTTACACATAAGAAACAATATAGACATATTCGATTATAAGATAAGCTCTTAAAGTGATGGGACAAGGATTCGCTACTTCTGCAAGAATTACCCACTTACATTGTTACATTTATAATATTTAAATGTACTGTTATCGAAGGTAAAGTATGAGCTGTTTATATAATCAAGATAAAAAATAAGATTACAAAAGTAGAGAAAAAAAAAACACTGTCAAGCTAGGACAGTGATCAGTTTAAGTGATAGTTAGGTAACTATATATAAAATCATGTTATGGAAATTTAGCTTCTTTGGGAGAAAGCCATTGTGTTTGTTCTAGTCTAATGTTAAACTTTATCAAGAGACATTTACACGTTTATTTGTATAATGTCTCAGATATTAGTTAGAATTGTGCGAAACATATTAGTAATGATTGTCCATTCATAAAATTTTTAGCAAAAAATAAGGAAAAACTCACTTTCAAATATTTTTTTATTGGGTATAAAAAAATAGTTGGTGGATGTACCTGATAGTTACATAATAGGGCTGTGAAATATATGTACTTGCATATTTATCCTAGCCAACTAAAACTATCAACATGTATAGGTTTTTAGGCATTTTAAATCAATTAGATTTTTTTTTTTAATATTCTTCTTCTTCCTTGGCTCTACAACCCTCGAGGGGTCAAGGCCGCCCGAAGCAATCTCTGCCATTCAACTCGGTCCCGTGCAGCCAATCTCCAGTCCCGGATTCCCAGAATGGCGCGTGCATCACTCACCACACCGTCCATCCAGCGAAGTCTGGGGCGCCCACGTCTTCTAGTTGAATGAATTTCCTCCTCGAGGATCCTTCTCGGAACAGCGTCAGTGCTCATCCTGATCACATGACCAGCCCACCTGAGCCGACCAACTCTGATAAAACGCACGATGTCACAATCATTGAACAGCCCAGAGATTTCCGAATTTGTCCGCCAGGCTTGCTCATTAGTATCAAATATCGCTCCGAAAATTCTTCTTAGTACTTTTCTTTCAAATCGGAGGAGTTGATTTTCCTGTGCCCTGGTAAGCGTCCAACTCTCTGACCCATATGTAAGTACTGGTCTAATTAGGGTTTTGTATAGACGCAATTTGGTAGCGCGAGACAATGTACAGCTCTTCATCTGTCGCGCCAGCCCGAAATAGCACCTATTAGCTGTCAAAATTCTTGTTGTGATTTCTTTTCCAATGTTGTTATCGTGCGTCATCAAGGATCCTATATATACAAACTCCTCGACTCTCTCAAATCTAAAGCCGTCAATTTGAACGTATGAAGGAAGAATCTCTCGTGAGTTTGCCACCATGTATTTAGATTTTGCTTGGTTGACCTCAAGCCCCATTCTCGCAGCTGGTACTCGTAGACTTGTGAACGCCTCGGCCATAGAATTAAAATTTCGCCCGATGATATCCACGTCATCGGCATACCCCAGTACTTGAGCTGACCGGTTGAAAATTGTTCTTCCTATCTGGATTCCAGACTCCCTTACTGCGCCCTCCAGGGCAAAATTGAAGAGAAGGCACGCCAGACCATCACCTTGCCGTAATCCCCTAAAAGTCTGAAAATAGCTTGAGAGCTTGCCATCAATGCGTACAGAACACTTTTTTTAATATTAATTTATTGAAATTAAAACTGTACAAATATATACATCAAGTAAATGAGCTGATAACGATAAAAAGAACATGTCAAAAACTAGAAAAGAAATTCTCATCAGTAGCATTAAATAAGAATTCTACACTAGAAGATCTCTAAGCCATCTTCTTTTCAGACGTCTAGGAGGATTATATGGAATGGAGTGGGAAGCAAGTTGAGAAACTAATGGATTTGAGTGGCTATGGAGCTTACTATGAAAGGATAGGTATTTGGTTTGGGCTAACTCAGCAACATATGAAACATTAAGGTTTTATGAACAAGTTTATTGGTGACGAAGTAAGGGGCATTTAGGATTTTTCGAAGGTATTTGAGTTAATTTTATTTTGTATATTTATGCATATTTTCCCTTAAATACATATTTAGGACTGTAAGTGCATATTTATCCACATATCCGACATTTTCATTTTGCATAAATACTTTGTTTGAACTGTAATTGCATATTTATCTACATATTCGGAATATCTGCATTTGAGCTACTGGAACTGCTATTCTTTTTTACCGTTTAATCCAAAAAGCTCGTGTTGGTTCAGCTGCGGGTTTTTTCTCGTTGCGTAAACTTACAATCGCATTTCCTTCTCTAAGAATTGTTTATTCGGATCAATATATCGTTCTCACTTCAAATAAATACTTGGAATAATTCTTCACTTTTCTTTTTTCCCTTTATCCTACTATCATTTGATTGACCAGTCCCTTACGCAGTGTACTCTACGACACATCATTCGTCAGCTGTTTATTTGTGTGCTCATAAAATGCTGAAAATCACTCTTGTAAAGAGTGTTAATGGTATATAGAGGTTTTAATGGTAATGGAGAAGTTTATTATTGTGTTTTTTTTATATAAAGTGTTAAACGTTCAGTAACACAGTTTATTCAAACAGAATAGCAAAACTAAAACAAAGGTAAGAAGTCAAAATTTGAACAAACTTTTGGCATACAAACTGGCGCACGATCAGAAAAGTTTGTTCTCGATACCGATCAATGTTTTGGTTTGTTTGTTTGGGTTCCAAGGCATAAAAGCGCTAGGTATTCAACGCCTATGATACATTTCTATTTAGATAGTATTAAAAAAAATATATTAATAAAATAAATAAAGAAAAAAAGGTTCTTTATTTTTATAGATTTAAAAAAAAAAAAATTACTATTGATTTCACTTTTGTCTTACGTTGCTTAGTATGACAATATGAAGTATTTGGTATGAGTCATACTAAGGCTAATTGAGAAATATAATATGGACATTCTTGAAATATAGTTGTTAGAGATGCGTGCCATCTTAGTAGTGATTAGATATGAATGGTTCAGTGTGTGCCCTATTCTTTATCTAACAATGGCCACTTCTTCTCTGTGACTTCTTCTCTTGGGAGAGAAATTGCTTGTTCACCCACCACATCGGCACATAATTTCCAATTATGCCCACATGACTTAAAACCCATGCAATGTGAACTGTTTTTCCCAAACTGTCCAGCATATTAATACTAATTTCTATTTTTGTTATTGTTAGGTGTTTCGAAAGACCCGTCGCCCAAGTAAAAGTATGGAAATGACTTTGAAATTGCCCATTGTTGGAACACTTGCCTTAAGTAATCGGCAAGTGTTCCAACAAATATTTCATACTATCAAACTAATTATAGTAGTAATATATGAGAAGCAAATACTACACTATAATTTCTATTTCATGAAGTCCACCTAAAAAACAAAAACATCATTGTCGTACTTAAAATGGAATTCGGAAGTTTATGGAAAATTATGATACAACTGGTTATTCCGAGAAACTTGGTTAGATGAATGAGTACCAAAAACATACCTGAAATTAAACATATTTGAATATCGGTGAGCATTAACCTCAATAAATGACCAACTGACAAGCACAAATAAGGCCTTCTAGTTTCCTTCTTAAATACTGAGATCTCTTGAAATCTCCAGAAACCTAAAACAAAGGCTATAAAACACCATTTTAAAACGAGTTGTTATATACGGCTGTGAGAACTGGGCTATAACTGGCACCCTTTACAGCAGGTTCGAGAGACTAGGAACGAAATTATAGCATTAATCTTCCAACGGTCGCGCCGTTGTATTTTGTACAACACCCGACTTGTTTCTCTCTCGCTCGCTTCCGGTAAACTTCTCAGAAAATTAGCTCTAGCTATTCCTCGAGATACTCCACTTTTTGCCACCTGTAATTTTTCACTGTGATAGGAGGGATAGGTTTCTGCATGGAAAATATTTTGTACTTAGTGTTGCACAAAATACAACAAGTAACCTTTCTCGTTTTGATTATGTCTCGTCTCAATCTGCTGTATTTAACATAGTGTAAGTAGGATTCCTTTGAATTTTCAGCTTTGTTTATTTATGTAAGCAAAGTATTGATTATACGGAATGTTTTTGTTAGGTTGAAACCTTTAAAACTGGAAGGAGCTGCACGAGGAAGAAAAATAGAACCGGACAATCAAAGCAAAATTTGAATTTGAGTGAAGAGGAAATAGAAATTGTTTTAGTTCATGATACAGGATCCAATTTTGAGGGTAGGGATAGAGATGACTCTGAGAGGAGGGATGCTGGGGATTTCTACATTTTATTTGTAAAAATCATTCCTCAAAAAAATATTTTACAACAATGGTTCATTAAAAGCACAATTTAAGATATGTAAATAATCATATTTGACTGTGATGTTTTCGATAACAATTTATCTAGGGTTTTTTAAGTAAAAAAATACCAAACGTTTAGTGAGGTGGAGTTAAATAGGGCGTACTATTTACGGATTACTGGAACAGAGCTGAACTTGCTCCTACAGATAAGACAATTTTCTTTTCTTAATATTTTCATTTGCCTTTCACTATGTTTCATTAACTTGTTTAATCTCTGTTAATTTATGCCAATTTATTAGACATAAAAGATAAATAAATAATTTACGTTCAATTGATTTTGTTTCTCCAGTTTTGTTCAACTAACTAAATTAAACTTATTAAGATAAAATAAAATAAACAAATAGAACAAAAATGAATACACCACCCGATATTTAGCCTCCAAACATAAAAAGGGTTAAAAGAAGTTGAAAAATTTTAAACGATTCCAATGAAATAAAATATAAGACAAATAAAACCAATTTCTAGTAATAGAAAGAGATGAAGAAGGAGACCTTAAAAACGTTTCACCTTTTTTTAATATATAAATCAATAAATAATCATTGTGGCAAACCTAAAAACGTAAACAAATTAAGAAATGGAACAATTTTATTAAAAAAATTGTTAGAGAACAGTCCGAGAAATTATTAAAAGTTAATAATTTTGGTTCAATAATAAAAATGAAAGTAAATCCCCATGAAAAATTAAATAGAAGCAAGGGAGTAATATTTTGTCCAGATTTGAACGGAGTTGTAGAAAGAAAAATATTAGAAGAGCTAGGTAAATTTAGCGTAATGAAATAGAAAGAATAATTACCAAAAAAGACAGATACGGAGAAGAAAACACATTTATATGTGCTTACCTTCACATTACCCACACTCTCAGATTTTATTCACCTAGGATTTCAAAAAATTAAAGTTAAGATATATGTACCGAATCCAATTAGGTGCAGAAAATGTCTAAAGTTCGGTCACTTTGCTGATAAATGTTCTAAAACACCTATTTGTGCATATTGTTCAAATTCAGAACATAACGGTTTATCATGTGAATGAATAGTGCCCAACCGTATAAACTGTGAAAATCACCACTCCAGCTTAGATCCGAAATGTCCCAAATTGCTAGAAGAAAAAGAAATTAAAACAATCCCTTCCCAAGAAAAAATTAGCTTACAACGAAGCAAAAAAGAAATATAAGTTAGGTCGGCCTGAAATAAATAACCTAAATTATACTGAAGTTATTAAAACTAATAGAATAAGATAAGAGTAGATGTAGAAAGACAAACAAATGACTTTCGTCTATTAGATAATAAAAAAATAAACGTTAGTCCTTCTGGTTCAGGGCTAAAGATGATCTCTACTAAGAGGGAACAATCCCCTCCGAGAGAATTTCTCTCTCCCCCCTCTCCCTACCCTCCCCCTTCTTTACTAATACCACCCATCGACATCGCTCCAGGTGACAGTGGTAGGCTTGTCGTACCCACTTTGTACGGTGATCTAGCAATAAATTTGTTTTTCTGTTATTTTCAATCATAAACATATTTTTATTTGCGATCAAAATATAATTCTCTCAGGTAATATACTGTAAATCTATTCTATCTTTAATGTGGAAGGATTGAAAT
Organism: Euschistus heros; assembly: GCA_003667255.2. Lineage (NCBI taxonomy): Eukaryota > Metazoa > Arthropoda > Insecta > Hemiptera > Pentatomidae > Euschistus > Euschistus heros. The sequence continues at coordinate 167,626 of RCWM02000287.1, read as the reverse complement.
ATTTTTATTTAAAAGATTTAATTCGAAATTTGGACGATAACGGATGAAAAACAGAGTGTTGTACTTTTTACAACGCGCAACAGCTCGTGTTACGGAAATTGGTGCAACCAGTGAAAGTTTAAGACTTGGAGAGTATACGTCAGTCGATGTGACACATTCAAAACAATGAAGAAGAATGAAAGTAAAAATATTTTGACAGAAAAGTAAATAATAAACGATAAAAGTATAGTTATGTGGATAATGAATGGAGAAGAAGATTGTCAGAGATGCAGTCAAAGTAACATCACGTTCAGAAGGAATTCTTTAATACGTGCCAACGTTTCGACCTGCACAATATCTTGATACACAATATGAATAAAAAAATATCATCACTTACTCACATTTTAAGTTTTGATATTGATAATCATATAATGAGCTTAAATAAGTTCAAAACCAATATTTCCCACGATCAGTCATCGTCCTCCTCACAAGTGTGGTTCGGTGGCCCTGAAGAAGACCTGCAACGCAGGTCGAAACGTTGGCACGTATTAAAGAATTCCTTCTTAAACGTTGTGTTCCTTTGACTGCATCCCTGAAAATCTTCTTCTCCGTAAATAAAAAAAAAAATTAAAAAAATGTACAAAATTTATGAAAGGTAAAAATTTAAATGAGAAAGAGAAATGAGATAAAATAATATTGAAAAAAAAAAGATGAATGAACATAGCTAATAAGCAGAAATAGGTGAATAAACAATAACATAGTGCATACGAAACATTAGTAGTGCATACAAATAAAAATAGTAATTATTATTAAAACAGTCAAAGAAGAAGGGGAGAGCACAAGAAGCTCGCCAGCAGAAAATGAATGGAGCCTTCGACCGAACACAACATGTCTATAAAAAAAAACGTGCCACACTAAACTTCGCCATTATCACGCCGCACATCGTCCAGGACGCGAAAAAACTCCGATTTCTCGAGGTTCAAAATACAACTATTAAGTATTATATTTGAAATAAGAATAATAAACGCAATTATTTCGATAATTAAATAGTCAAGATCTGATTATTCGTTTACATGAGGACGTTGAAAGTATACTTTGGCAATGAAACAATGGCTGTGAAATTTGACTCGTGATTTTTTAATATTAATAGAATTCCTTTGAAATTCGTTTACAAATCCATATTAGATTCATGTTATAATTCATATTAGTATGAATTCATATTATATTTCATATACTCTGTACATTTGCTTTTTCAATTCTGTAGTATTCGTATTTTCAAAATCCGATTTAAATAATAATTATGCTTCAAAATATTCTACCAAAATTTAACTAGTAAGCGCCGCTGTGCGCCGTCTTCTGGCAATGACAAATCAATCCAGTAGGCATCACTGTACACAATGAAATCGTTTTCAAGTGCGGCATTCTGCGGCTCTGACCTACAGATCATTAGGATTGGGAATAAACGTGGTCCATTAACCTATGTATTATATTGCCATGTTTCATGGCATCACAAAACTTCAATATCTCTTACACTAGACATCATCAGTCTGACCTCGAAGACAAGCAAGGGGATGAAATCCATGCAGTTCCTCAGACGTCCACGTGAACGTTTAGCACTGCCACCAATGCTCTGTCCTTCCCCCGATGCTCACTTGAATGTGTGGAAATATTCAAAATATTAAAATTAAAGTTGTAAGCTTAAAAAATTTATATGGTTAAAAAAGATAATATCCGAAAACACAACATAGATCTTGACAAATTTGGAGAATACTGCGATGATACCGCCCAACTTTATGTCAAGTTGTATAATTGGTATTACATGCCAAATACAGTTCATAAAATTCTGTGCCACGGAAAACCCATTATTGCTTCAGCGGTTTTGCCTATTGAAATGCTGACGGAGGAGGCTCAGGAGGCGCGCAATAAAGATTATAGGTGATATCGTTTAGAACATTCTAGAACATGCTTCAGAGTTGCTACCAACAAAGATGTTTACCATATGCTGTTAGTTTCTTCCGATCCGTACATAAATACGTTTCGAACGGAATATGTTTTAACACAATTTTTAAAAGGTATTTTAATCAAATGAACTGCTTATATTCTAGATTATTTTCACTTCAACATCTTGAAAACTTATAACTCTACACTTTCAAGTTATAAAATAACCATTATATTCCATTTGCAAACGATAGATTGAATAAAATGGGTTACCAACAATCAATGTTTTAAACCATTGATTTTTGAATATTTTTGAAAATATCTCAAAAACTGTAAGCCCCATCGGCTCCCGATCAGATTCAATCGATTCAGGGATGAAATTTATTTTGAGTTGTGTCACTTTTCTTGCCCATGAACGATATGTAGAAATGTAACTTGAGTATCATATTTTACGAAAATCGGTTGAATTCTGTTCCCCCTTCACCTCCTCCTAAAAAAAAAAAAAAAAATCAATACTGAGGTTTCACCCTTATAAAATTATTGGTAAGTAGGTATGTAACTTGAGTCCCAATTTTTTCGAATATTTTTGAAATAACTCAAAAACTGTAAGTCCCATCGGCTCTCGACCAGATTCAATCAATTCAGAGATGAAATTTACATGAGGGATAGCAAAAACTGAAAACATGAGAAATGCATGTTGGGAGATATAGAGTTTTTTTCGCCAAATCAGCTACTCTGGACCACTGTGCGCTGCACAGTGGTTCAGAGTAGCTAATTTGGCGAAAAAACTTTAAACCTACCAACATGTACTTCTTATGTTTTCAGTTGTTGTTAACCCTTATGTAAATTACACCCCTGAATCGAGTGAATCTAGTCGGGATTCAATCGGATTAACAATCTATTGTTTTCAAATGTCCGTCAGCCCTCCAATAGGCAAAACCGCTGAACCAATAATGGTTTTTCCGTAACACAGAATTTTAAGAACTGTATTTGGCATGTAATACCAATTATACAACTTGACATAAAATTGGGCAGTATCATCGCAGTATTTTTCAAAGTTCTCAGGATCTATTGCAGCACCACTGTTTATTACATCGAATATGACGCCAAACCGAATAATAAAATCTTTATTTACGCCGGTGATTTTTGCTGTAATATCTGGATTTCGGAGGAATCTTCGTATCATATTTCCGTCATTTGTCGTCCCCATACCTTGTTTAAGTACGTCCACATTCAAACCCAGCAATATCTTAAATTTATTCTTTATTTTACTTTTTACTGCTTCGTTTTGTTTTTATGTTGTGTATTTTTGTCTACTCTTCACTTTTCAAATGAACGGTTAAACGAAATGTGCAATATACATTCCATGAACTTGATCCGTGCATGCAATGGTGAAAGTCCAAGTTTGATTGGTTCTTCAGAAGTAGATTTGTTCCGTATAGTTTCTAGATTGCTCATTCCAGATGGTTTTGCACAGCGTATAGGGCATACCGACATTGATGACGTCTTTGTAACTACCAGTTCTATATTTCCATCAGTCATACTTAACACAAGTTTATGATTAACATGAAAAGCTCGGTTGTTTAAAATAATATTTGATACAGTCAGTACTAAAATTACCTCGTCCACTCTTTGAATTTCTTTTCTAATGGTATCAGGTGTTTCTTTGACAAATTCGAATTTTAGAGGTCTGCAAAATCTTGTAGATCCAGGTCGTGGAATCTTCAAGTGAATCACCTGGACCGCTACCAAAATAAATTTTTCTAAAAATGTTTAACGTAGGTGTTTAGTTTTCATTTGTTTGGTCCTATCACCACAATGCTCGAGGGATATTTCGGGACGGCTACCAACAGAAGTTTCCTGAAGTGTGCCTGAAGTACTAGCATACAACGAATATATATTATTCATAAAATATTCGTTTCTTAATAACTCCTCGTTCTTCTTTTAAAAAAGTCCTGTTTTGTTTAAATACCTACGAATTTCTTCAAAGTGATCTGACGACAAATATTTGTTTAGGGTTGCCACTTCCTGGATACACTTGTCAATATCACGATCATTCCGTAAAATTAAATCCACTAGATCATGGTAACACAATTTAAAGTTTTTCATCTTTATCATTTAACCTTAAGCAAGGGGAAATGTAATAAAACGTATTTCGAAATTTAAATATAATAATAATTGTATTCAAAATTTAAATACAAATCCCGTCTGTCTAGTGTATTAGATATTGAAGCTTTGTTTGTAAACATGACTGTATAATACATAGGTTAACGGACCACGTTTACCCCAATCTTAATGATTTGTAGGTAAGAGCCGCAGAATGCCGCACGTGCAAACGGTTTTATTGTGTACAATAATACCTGGTAAATTGATTTATCTTTGTCAGAAGATGGCGGACAGTGGCGCAAACAAGTTAAATTTTGGTAAATACTTATAGCATAATTATTAGAAGTTGGATTTTGAAAATAAGAATACTTCTAGGAAAGTAAATGTATATGAAATATAATATGAATTCTTATTAATATAAATTATAATAAAATACTATTCTTATTTTCGAATATAATACTTAATAGTTGTACTTTGAACTTCGAGAAATCGGAGTTTTTTCGTGTCCTGGACCACTGTGTGCCGTGATCTAACCCGAATTTCTCTATGCCATTGAAACACATAACCTTAACAAAAAGGGTGCTTTAGAAAACATTTTAAACGAGGAAAGACGAATTATAAGGAAAATTCTTGGTCCAAAACTGACCGACAAGGAGTACCACCTATAATCCCGCACGAAAGCAAAGAAACTATCAATTCTCGCAGCTGAAATCAGAAAACGCTGTTCGAAGTTCTATGGCCATATTCACAGACTCCCCGAACACAGACTTACCAAGAAATTGCTTAAAGAAACAAAAGATCCCAAATCAAACAAGTCAGCATCAGAAGTCAAACGTGACTCCCAAAACGCAGGAATCAAACGGACATAGCTGATAAAAACGTCTAAAGAGACAAGCTGAACAAGTGGAAAGTTTCTTCGGAGAGAGATTACAAGAAAGAAAAAAAAACAGGGCCTAAGTGGACTAAAGAACAAAGAGTCCTAATTAGAGAAAAATGAAATGCTGCCTGGGAGAAGGTGCAAACGCCCCAACCAAAAGTAAAGCTTTGCATGATCATGTTTGCTGTTTTTCGCATAACAAAAAATATTAAACAATAATTGTATTTTAATAAAGAAAATATGTATTTTTTTTTGTAGGTGATACGGAGAAGTATTTCAAACAATGCTTCTTGAAAGCTGTGAAGAATACTGGAAAGATAAATTTTAATTTAGCACAAACTTCTTATACAATTATATTTCAGATAAGTGGTATTATTTAGCAGTGAGACAGTAACTGGTTACTGTTTATAAATGTTGCAAATTTAGTTCCTAAATTATTCTTATTCTCCCATGACAAGCTACAGATTCACTAAAATCTGATAGGCTCTCGTGTAGGTTCTGGCTCGATACTTGAAAACACTCCGTGGCGTTTGCAAAAAAGATGGCCTTGGGATCTCTTAAGATTTATTGAAGTACTACTAATGGGTAGTTCTTCAAAAGTTATTGCCATGCTATTTTTATTCATCACACCACATATTTAAGTTAATATTGTTTACACTTGTAAATATCAATGTAGTACAACTAAAAAGATTTTCCAGAAATTTCTAAAAATTCCTGTTTTCTATTTACGCACTTGCCATCCTATGAACTATTTACTTGAAGTCCTTCCACTTCAACTCCCTTAACTAATATATAATTTGTATTTACAATAGCTGATTATTACAATTGTTTGTATAATTTTAGAACTGTCGATAAATATTTAATATTATTTACGACACTCGAAATTAGCATTCGAATAAAATGATGAAATAGCAATAGTAAAGAATTCATAAGCATAAAATTACAATAGGCTGTAAAACCTAATTATTATATTTTACAGACAAAATTATAATAGGCAAAATATCAGTTGTTAAAATAATTAGAAACAGAAAGAGGGAAATAGATTATGAAGAAAATAGGAGAATTTTAGTATATTTTACGACAAAATTATATTAATAAAAACTACTTAAAAAATAGTATGTTTTTTTATATCGATAATTTTCGGCCTTTATGGTCTTGGTCTACAATGTTTAGTTTAAAATAGGTGCCAAAACTAATAATAAATTTGTAACCAAAACTGTGGCGATGAAAGCACTTCTCTCATAAAAAAAAAAAATTGAAATTTGTCAAATTTTGTAAATCGATTCTCAAATGAGTTTCAATAAAAAATAAAAATAAATAATATAAAAAAAGCTTATAGAGTTAGACTCTATATAGTCGTATCATGATCTTGTATGCCTTTAATTAAAAAATAATTTTCCTGAAGGTTTTAAAATGGCCGTTAATATGACTGTGATCATATGATTATTTCCGTCTTTCCCCATGGCAATTTTTTTTTTTTTTTAAATTGTTGATCTAACAAAAACTGTATTATATTTTAAAAATAGGCAAATATATATGCATTTTCCAGCTTTCAGATTAGTCGTAAGCGATGAATTAAAACCTTTTCCTGTTTCAAAATTATGATATTCTTCCTAAATATTGTTCATTATTAGCAAAATATAAAAGTAATTATAATGGTCTAAGTTTCTCAAATTTTATTCCGTTTTCTTTTCTCTCTACTCTTTCAGATAGCAGTGTTACCGTTGACAGCTAGCGCTAGTAATACCATTTTATTGATGCTCTATGTAACGGCCACTGTTTGATGTTAAATGGGGTTTATAAAAATTATCAATTATATCTTAAATAATTATTTGTTGTTTGTTTCTGATGTAGATTAAATCAAATTTCTTTTGGACACTCGACATCAAGGATCCTTTTCCAGCCTATATTTCTTTCTTCCTAGTTTATTTTAAATGTTTCATTTAAGGAGATTAATATCAATAATTATATTAAAAAAGCATAACTCCCCATTTGCTTTATTGATTTAACTACATGTTTCAGAGCTTGTCATGTTGTTCCATCTACACAGTGTAGAAGAGATGACCGAGTGAGAATTTCATAGTGTTAGAACCTGAAGATGGGGCAACATGACAAGCTCTGAAACATGTAGTTAAATGAATAAAGCAAATGGGGAGTTATGCTTTTTTAATATAATTCCTAGTTTATGTTATTTTTTTTTTCAGATTTGATTGAATAATTTATATAACTTGCTTCCTGACAATAACTATTCCAATCCAGGGCAGTCCTGTAGTATGTGCCTAATTGCTAGTTGTATATTACTGCATGTCTCGCATTTCGGCTGATGTTTGCGATGTATATTAGTTAAAATAAAAAATATATTTTGTTAATAAAAGCGGTTCTATCATGAAATTAAAAAAATATAAAACATAATTTGCGTACAGAACAAATCACCTTGAGAAAGACCTAACCTTATCATATGAACACGGCCAATTCTGAACAAACGGTGAGTTTGATTTTCAAAAAACATATTTTATGATTTTTAGCATATATTTTAACAAAGAAAAGTATTAAAAGCTTGTTTTGAACAAAAAAAAAAAATTGCTCGTCTTCACAGGGTTAAGTAGAAATCATGAACTGCACATTTAAACCCGAATTACAAGATTGAGTTTATTCAGAATATCATTTTATTTTCATGTCGGGTATATTATATTATTTTATGATAATATTAACATTTGTAATGATTTATGCTTTTAGAAGGAAATTATGTTCAAAGATATTTACGTTCCATTCACGCTTTCATGCTGTTCAAATTCATGCTGAATTTTTCATATTTTGGAACCTTATTCATTCTTCTTATTTTTATTATTATTTTTACAACTTTTGAAATGTTTATAAATAAATTAATGTTCAAATTATCCTTTTGAAGGTCAATTAAAGAAGGGTAAAGAACAAAAAATAAAAATATTGACCTATTAGGATCCTTCTACCATTGGATATGAAAAAGCCTAAATGAAACGTCAATTTATTAATTGGTATTCTCATGATAGGTCCTTATTGACAGTTAATTATTACTATTCTCATCAACCAACCGTAATTAGAACATAAATATCATATAGTTGTCATGGCCGTTTGATATATGAGTAAAACGCAGCTTAAAGATTGTCACTTCAGTCGAGGCAGTGGAACAGCCATGAGCTACCTCGAACCCATCGAAGACTCAGATATCATAGACGGTCTCAGTGTGAGATATCTCAAGGCCTTCGGTCTTTGGAAGGTCATCAATGACTACAGGACGACGGGAAAGAAGAACTTGATTATCAAACTCACACTGCTCATATCATTCATCCTCGCCCTACCGTATGTTGTATTCCAGTATCTCAGCTATTTCTCGATTAAAGTCGATATACAAAAAGCCACATTTTTGAATCTGAATTCAATGTTCGCTCTACAACTGTGCTGCAGGCTACTTGTCTTTTGGTACAGGATGGAAAGTCAGTGTACACTCGTAAGTTTATTAAACAAAAATTTTCTTGATATACCGATACAGAAACGAGACAAGGCTGATAAACTGTACAGAAAGATTAGTAAGACATCAAATATGTGCTGTTCGACTTGTTTGATCTGTAATTTAATTGTTATCACACTCGTTATATGTAATCCTGATATGTCAGTTGATTATATCCTCTACCACACTGGAAACATGGATGCTGTGACGACTGGTAGGAAGAAGATCTTGGGTGGCTGGTACCCAGTCCCAATGGGGGAGTATCCTTACTATGAGATTATCTTCGTTTATGAAGCAGTTTGTAGTATTTGGGCAGCATTTCTTCTTGTTGTGTATTTCTGTCTTTTCTTTCAAGTTTTATTCAGTCTCTACGCTCAGTTCATGGTGCTTGGTTTACACGTTAGTACCCTGAGGTTGGATAATGATATGAATGACTCCAGAATATATGAAACGTTACATAATATACTCAAAGACCATCAAAAACTTTTAAGGTAAATTTAAAAATAAAAATCTGAATTTTATTTTTTTTTTATTTTTATTTAAACGATAAACTGGGTTGTGTACTAGTCATTGATACTTCAGTGAATTTTTTAATGATTTTTTTTACTATTGCTGATATGTTTTTATAATGCCTATATTTCTTCTTAATGACAAGAATATAAGTGATTATTGATTACAAATATATATATATATATATATATATATATATATATATATATATATATATATATATATATATATATATAATGATCTTTTAAGCATATTCAATGATTATCACTAAGGTGGTTGAAAATGTTTGACACGGATATAATTTTTGTCTTGAATCAATACTTTCTTTTTTTCACATTCAAAAAAGTGACATTTTGACACTTTTGTTTTACGCTCTGTTGATATCGCGGATACTAACATTGACGATATTCATCTTTTAAACCTTTAATAAAAAATATTTGTTGTTCAGGAGCTGTATTGTTTTAAATGAAAAAAAGAAATCACTTTTTTCCTTTATTTTTTAAGTGTTGGCGCTTTACTGAGACGTTCTAGCTCTGTCGGTTTTGCACAGATCTAAAATTTGTCGACAGTTTCCTAATGAGAAGCTGTATTATAGATTGACATATGCATGATCTATTTTTTCTCCAGCCAGAGCGATACTGAATTATATTTATTGTTTCTAAAAATTTTTAATGGAATTAAAGGAAAATAAATATATCAATAACTGGGGATAGTGTCTATCAATTTCATAATTTTCAAGAATCTAAATAAATTACATATAAGATTTTTTCCTTCTTCTTTTTTTTTTAATGATATTTTGATTTTTTTCGATGATTATAACCAAGTGATAAAGAATTTTCGATATGGCCTATTTTTTTTTGGTTAGAGGTCGAGTTTTTTATTTTTTGTAACATTATTGCTCACTCGAAAATATAACGCGCAACCGCGCGGGTAACTGTTGATGTTACTCAGATCAAAAATTGTATTAGAATTTTTATGGAGAATATTTTTTCTTATATAACATTTATCACATTCAGTTTAGGAGCTATATTGATTTGAATGAAAAAATCACGTTTTCCCTACATTTTATAAATTTTTGGGCTTTTTTAACAAGCTCTAGCTCTGTTGGTATTGCTCAAATCGAAAATTTGTCGCCATTTTTTTTTTATTAGAAGTAGAAATAGAAGCATATTGTAGATAGACATATCCATGATCTATTGTATTTCTCTGTCTAGAATAAATTTTTTTATCCTAATCATATTTTTTTAAGTCAGAATGAGTGCAAATCTTATTGGACAGGATATATCAATAACCCATAAGTGTGACTTCCAGTAATTTATTTTTGACAACTAGTGTATCTTCCGAGAGCATACTTTTATAAAATCAAATGTAGGGAAAACGTAGCCAATTCACGAAGCAAATTAAGTCATGATAATTTCTAAAGTGTTTAAAAGAATTCAAAACGATATTTAACAAATCATTTATATAAACTCAGATTTTCGTTCGCAGTATGTCATATACTAAACCTATCTATGTAATTTTAATATGTTTAATCCCAGATTAAAATTTTTCTGATACCAGCATGATGAAGATAAATAAAAATATAAATGCCAAAACCTCTTTAAAACTACAAAATAAATTACATGAACTAAAATAAAAAAAAATTAAAAAAAACATGTTGTCAATATTTAATACAAATTTGAGGTGAATAACTAGGTTTTTATGTCAATACTTGTTTCAACTCCAAGTAAGAAGATTAAACCAAATAAACCTGTATACCTTAACGATTTTTTTCACCTCAAATCAACTCAACATTCAAAATACATTTTGCTTAGCCATCCTCTATTGCGTTGCAATTCGGACATGATAAGTTCCACGGAGTAAAATTGTACTCCTTTATATTAAAATTTGTTTATTGTCAATTTTATATAAAAACATATAACATTAAATGATAACTGAATCTTTTTTATGAATTATTAATTAATATGGGATTAAAAAAAATTATTTGATAATTAACAAAATAAACAAAATAAAAGTTTATTGGAATATTCTTTTACTGAAGGATTAGAAATATAAACGCAGAATCAGACACTAATCAAAAATATGAATACTAAAGTATGTATGGTGTACAAATTTACGCCGTACAACTTCAAAACAAAGGGGAGTTCAAAACCATTGTACCAATATCTGGTACAAATTTTCGGTAAATATGATTATTTTTCCATGTCAATTTTTGGTCCAGATATAAGTAAGATAATGTTAGTCTCAAAACAAGTCATTGATACTTTACAAGTTACAGTAAAACATACTCTTAAAAAAAAATTCAGTCATTATTTTGAAAACATTGTATAGTCAAGGACTATACCCTTACCCTACAATTTATATATATATATATATATATATATATATATATATATATATATATATATATATAATAAATTATATCTTTATAGATATTCCGAAGAATTAAGAAGTGTATACAACCCCCTGATAACAATGACCCTTGGAATGGGCATACTAGTACTGGTCATCGGTGCATTACAATTTTTACTAGTAAGTCAATAATAATCATTCATTATTTTTCCGTAACAACAAATATACCCATAATACATCACAAAATTTTTATTTATTTATAATAATTTTTTAACTTCTCAGGAAAAAGCCAGCCCTGTTTTCATTGTAAAAATTTGTCAAGTCATACTCTTTCAAGGTGTTGAAGTCAGCTTGTTCTGTTTTGGTTCATCGTTTATTGAGTCGGCGGTAAGTAATAAGGTCAGAATAATCTTTTTAGACTAACTAATTGTAAGTATGATTAACTATATTAATTTGATTTTATAAGAAATCTGTAAAGTTTATATTATTATTTTTTTTTTATAAAATTAAGATGGTTCCGTATACATCAGATTTTTTTTTAATATTTACATCTATAAATCATAGAGCTTGAGGAATTTTGTAATTTCTTTCTTAAAAACAATCAATTAGAGCAACACAAAAAAAAAAATTATTTTAACGAACAGGCTTATAACAATAAAGAAAATCTCTTTACCATTATTAGCACTCTTACTTGAAATTCATTCTTCCGCTTGTACTATATTTTGTTTACAATTACATGTAAATTTTGCTTTTAAAGTACATATTTCACAGACAGAGCTCAGACTTGCAGTTTGCTACTTATAGCAGTGAATGGTACAAGGCAAGTAAACATTTCAAGAATGCTGTCCAGATGATGATGGTTGGATCCCAGAAAGGTGTTAGACTCACGGCTATAAGGATGTATCCAGTAAACCGGGAAACGTTAATGACAGTAAGTTGATTAGAAAAAATTAAGTTTAATATGTGTTTTTAAAGTTATATAATGTGGAAGGTAAATATTTGATTGTAGCTACCTTTTTAAAATTAGGCAGCTAGGATTTGTATTAAATTTAAACTTATGTAAACGGAGATGCTATTCATCTAGAGGGTGTTTATAGAAACTCTTGAACAAGAGGTTCTATATATCCGAAAGTCAACCCACGACTAAAATAAAATAAAAATTCTCCCTTCGGTGGACTTCGATGCCTTACCCCCTGGGAAAACCTAACTATAATTTTACCTTCATTGATAAATTTTGATTTCTGATTATCCTCAAAAACGGGCATTGAATATATATATATATATATATATATATATATATATATATATATATATATATATATATATATATATATCCCTTGTTCTAAAAAACATAGAAACATGTTAAAAAATAGCAATTTAATGCATAGGACCAGAAATTAAGTTTTTGGTACTCACCTTTGAAAGCGAAGAAAAAGGACAAAAAGGACAGTTTACTCTTTTCGCTAATAGTTGAAATGAGTAAAGTGTGAAATTATAGAAATAAAGAGAGGAAGTCAGCTGAATAATCAAGTACGTAGTAATTCTTTTAGGTTTTCCCGATGTCTAGTTGTTTTTGTTTTTCCATACTGCAAACAAATTTAAAATATGTTTATTTAAAATACTTATCAAGCCATTTATAAATACAATTAGATTGAATTTGGACCATGACTGGAGGCAATATTTCCTATAGTCCTTCCTCAATTTTTAATTTATTTTTGTTTACTCTGAAAAATCCAAAAAACTATAAGGAAAACCTAAATGATTCTCTATTTTCCTGTTGTTTTTTTTAGCTGACTAACACTCACCCGCTGTGATTTTATTATCTCAACCTTAGTTAAGTACCAACATGCATTTGAATTTGGTCATTAAAAAAAACATTCGTTCCTCCTCCCAAACTCTCTTAATGCGTTCACTACGTCTCTCTCCCGCTCTTCGGTCCAATTGCTTCTTTTTCTTTTCACTGTGAGTTCTTGATTAAATCTGTGTTTTCTAATTGTGGTTCCAAATTTTTGCGGATCATGTACATCATTGTCTGTGAGGTTTAGCTGTCCGAGGTCTTCTTCTACTCGGTAATATATTTGAACATATTTTTGGAATGTCTAGGATTCTTCTTGTAATTCTGTTTTGGTACATTCTTTATATTTGTCTATAAAACTTAGCTCCCCTTTTTCTGAAAACTGTTTTTACTATTTCATTGTGTAGTATAATTTTGATGATGGCCGCTTAATCCATGTTAAAATTCTGTTAACTGGCCCGAATACTTTCTGAGAGCCTTTAGTTCCTTTTTTTCAATATCATTTACTACATTCTATCAATAATTCAATGTTGATTCTGCTGCAGCATTCGGGAAGTATAACTGTGTTATAGTGATTATTGCAGTGCACAAATCTTTTAGAGACGCTTAGAGAATTAAGTTAAAAACAATGTACAACAAACATGAGTTATAATGTTACTAATGATATTTCTACATAATCCACATAGATGTGTTGAGATAAAAACTGACAAACTATAACTAAAGTGTACTAAAATCAAGGATGGAACCAGAAAAGTGGAAAAAAAAATACAGTTTTTGAACCTCGGCAACCCAATTAAACACAAACACACACACACACACACACACACACACACACACACACACACACACAAATATATATATAGGGAAAATGACCCAGTGGTAGGAACTTTTAGGGGATATGTCAGGACTCCATCATATAATATGTTCACAATTTCACTAAATTTTTTTTCTTTATAATAACTGTCAACAGATCCCAAACACCCTTGAAAATATTTGTTTACTTTAAATTAGCCAAAAAATGTTTAAGTGAGTCTTTTAACCTCTCTTAAGATTGCTATAAAATTTCACCAGTAGATAGCAGGCAAACTCACCAAATGTAGGCATTTAAATTTTTATATGTAGGCATCAAGTATTGAAGTACACTATTAGTAGGCATTATTTTCATTTATAAATGTTATTTACAACATTTTATTAATAAAAAACATTAGGTAGGTAAAATACTTGCCCTATGTGTTTAACGGGACTTGATCTAAATTTCATTTTATATAAATATATAAATATATGTATATAAAATATAAATATATGTATAGATCTAATAGTAAATTTCATCAGCTTTTAGATTAAAACAAATGAATTTTAGATAAGACCAACAGTTTTCGCAGTAATAGCCTAAATAATGCCAAAAAACGCGTTTTCACGGATAAGAGCGACTTACCGTCTTATTTTGGTCATGGGACTCAGTGTGAGAATGAATCATTGAAGTTCATTATATATGGTTAATTAGATTGGTTGGTGGGTGTTGCTTAAGGGCGTAAAACCATGAGTGGTGATCAACGCCCACTAATTACTATAATTTTGGTATATATATATATATATATATATATATATATATATATATATATATATATATATATAAAAAAAATTAAAATACGTATCGCGTATATAGATTTATAAGAGGCATTGAGTTTCAAGAAATAAGACCACTGCTACCAACCATATTTTACCAAAAATACCTTTGACAGGTTAAATATAAATTGGAATATATATATATAAAAAAAAAAAAACCTGTACCACTTACAACCCATGAAGGGTCTCGGGTCCAGTACTTAGGTAGGCTGTACTGTTTCTAAGCCAACGGTTGTGAAAGGAGGTGATTTGGCCAGAATTCACGCTCAACCGCCAGATTTTTCCCCAATTAAGGGTACCCACTTTTTAAGAGGCTGGGTGGGCCCCAGGAGGGTCTCCCGACCTCGAATTCGATCCACGACTGAATTAACAGGATATAAATATTCTGCCTTCAGTCGGACTCGAACTCGGGCCCGGGAGCATGGTAGTCAAGCGCCTTACCCACTGAGCTACCGCGCCTCCTATATATATACAGGGTGAGTATCTCTTAGCGTAAAAAAAAAAATTGGGTGAAACTAGATCAAAAGTGTAGCCAAATGCCGCAGACCTCACCTTTCTATTCCAATCCGTTGCAGATATATGGTAAATAAACGATTTTTTGGAGGAAAGCATGTTTTTTACGATAAAAGCTGTAATATCTCCATTTTGTTTAAATATTTTTCAAATATTGATCACATTTTTCGGATTTAGCAATAAATTTCCTATAAGATCGGAGTAATTTAACCTTGAATTTTACAAACTTGGGACCTAAAAAATATCTTTATCTTCACCTAATTTAGGGAAGTTACAATTTCTTATAATACTTCAGCGCTCACTGCTTTTCATAAAAACAATCCACAAAACTGCAAAGCTCTCAAAAACTTGCAAATTTAATAAGCTTTCAAATGATATGTTAAACGTAATGATTTTGTTTTAATTTCATGGAGAAATTTACTTTTGAAACCGAAAAAACATGGTGTTCTCATTTAGCATACAAATCAGGTACTTTGGTAAATAAGACATTATGATAATCGCTTGATGAAAATCTGTATTTTAAATAAAAGAAACACTTCATTAGAATAAAAAGCAAAGAAAAAATTTGTTAATTTGAAAATAAAAGAATCACTGTCAATAAAGCGCCGCCAGAGTCCGTTATTTTATTAAATTTTCAAAATGTCCTCCATTATTTCGAATGCAGCTTCTTGCTCTCTTTCTCACAGCCCCTACGGTCACTGCTAAAGTCAGACGCTGTTGCAATTTGGCTCCGGCCTCCAGAATTCTCGTCTTTAGGACCTCAATGCTGGTCACTTCTCTGGCATATACCTCGCTTTTTATGTAGCCCCACACATAAAAGTCCATTGGAGCTAAGTCAGGTGACCTAGCTGGCCAATGTATCACACCATTTCTACCTATCCAGGTCGAATATCGTTGGTTCAGCCATTCCCGTACTGCTGCCGAATGATGTGGAGGAGCACCATCGTGTTGGAATATTATGTTTTGCTGAACATCAAGTGGAATGTCGTGAATAAGTTGTGGTAGAATATTTGTAAAAAATCCAAATAACTTTCTCCATTCAATCTGCTGGGCAAAAAATGTGGCCCAATGAGTCGGTCCCCTATTATCCCAGCCCACACATTCACTGTAAAACGATGCTGGAAAGATGCTTCTTGAACCATATGTGGGTTTTCAGCTGCCCAGTAGTGCCGGTTGTGGACGTTAAAAATTCCTTCCCTTGTAAAAAGAGACTCATCTGTCCATAAAATTTTCCTCAGAAACTGGTGTTCTTGAATGTCTCTATTTAAAGCCAGCGGCAAAATTGTATTCTATGTACATGATCATTAGGTTCTAGCCCTTGTACTTGTGTGAAATGATATGGGTGAAAATGTTCTCGGTGCAAAATGTTGATAACTGACCTTTGGGAGATACCAATTTCACGGGCCAAGTCTCTTGATGAAACACTGGGATTTTCATTTACTATATCAATAATTTCCTCTTCGAGTTCAACATCATGAGGAACTTGTCCCAATTCTTGACGTAACTTATGAACGGAACCTGTTTCAGATAAACGTTGATGAGTTCGTGAAAACACTATCGTAGAGGGGAGGCGCCTATCTGGAAACCTAAGTTGGTACTCCCGCCGCGCTGCACTCGCGTTTCCATTACAAAAACCATACAAAAAATGTATGTCAGCGTACTCACCATTTGTGAACGTTGCCATCTTCGCAGGTGTATTGCCAAACAGAAAAAAATAATCCCAATAAATAAAATGGGCCCTCAAGCTAAGGATAAGCAATATTAGCAAGGGTCTTTCTAATGATAGTGACACTTTTATCTCTGTAGCTTCTTAATTTCCAAATCAAACTTTCAATCATTATATCAAAATAAAAATAAAATAATAAACAATAATCCCCTCCCATTTCAAAATAAACAGGAAAATAACTATGAAATAGCGATAATGTGCTTAGTACTGAGAGAGGTCAAAGTCGCTGTTGTTATTATGAATACCTGAACTGGCCTAAAATTTATGTCAATAAATATTATATTTTTTCTTTGCTTTTTATTCTAATGAAGTGTTTCTTTTATTTAAAATACAGATTTTCATCAAGCGATTATCATAATGTCTTATTTACCAAAGTACCTGATTTGTATGCTAAATGAGAACACCATGTTTTTTCGGTTTCAAAAGTAAATTTCTCCATGAAATTAAAACAAAATCATTACGTTTAACATATCATTTGAAAGCTTATTAAATTTGCAAGTTTTTGAGAGCTTTGCAGTTTTGTGGATTGTTTTTATGAAAAGCAGTGAGCGCTGAAGTATTATAAGAAATTGTAACTTCCCTAAATTAGGTGAAGATAAAGATATTTTTTAGGTCCCAAGTTTGTAAAATTCAAGGTTAAATTACTCCGATCTTATAGGAAATTTATTGCTAAATCCGAAAATGTGATCAATATTTGAAAAATATTTAAACAAAATGGAGATATTACAGCTTTTATCGTAAAAAACATGCTCTCCTCCAAAAAATCGTTTATTTACCATATATCTGCAACGGATTGGAATAGAAAGGTGAGGTCTGCGGCATTTGGCTACACTTTTGATCTAGTTTCACCCAATTTTTTTTTTTTTTACGCTAAGAGATACTCACCCTGTATATATATATATATATATATATATATATATATATATATATATATATATATATATATATACATTATAATAAATGTAACGCTCTACAACATTTATTATAATTATAAGGCTTTTTTTGTCATAGGATGAACGATATAGAAGATATAGAATAGAATAGAATAGAAAATAAACTTTATTCTGGGGCGATGTCCCCTAAGAATAATATAATGAACATAAATAAATACAATGAGTCTAGCTTTGATAAGATGAAATAAAGTAAATTAACAATCTGATTAACTATTTACAATTTTACAAATAAAGAACAAAAATAGAAATAAAAATTACAAAAATCCAATAATTGTAGGAGAAAAAATAGAAACCTATTTACATCTACTGAATGCACTTCTTTTTTTGTTTAATAAAGTTTTGCTAGTCAGTATCATTCTGGAGGGAAAGGAGGTATTGAAAGAGAAGGGATTTAAATGTGGACAGAGATGGAGCATTACGGATATTACAGGGTAGTGAATTCCACAAGGAAGTAGCACGGGAAATGAAGGAGTGGTCAAATGATGTACTCTTATGGGAAGAAGTATACAGGTCAGAGGAGCGAGATCTTGTAGTGTGGGAGGAGACCGAGGATCTGAACTGGAAGATGTTATAGATGTAGGAGGGATTCCGAGAATTAATGGTTTGATAGAGGAAGGAAGCTAGGAAGTAATTTATGCGGGATGAAGGATAAAGCCATTTTAACTCTGTATATAGATGTGATGTGTGGGAGGCTTTTGGAACCCTAAAGATAAACCTAACGAAACAGTTCATTAATCTCCTTAGTTTACTCTCGAGTTCCGCCGTCAACCCACCATATGCAACACAGCTGTAGTCAAAATGGGGTAGGATAAGGGAAGAAACCAAGAGTTGACGAGTAGGTTTCGGAAGGGAGTCCTGGGAAGAATAGAGAGAATACGTGAGGTAAAAATGGCTTTTTCGCAAATTTTCACATTTGCTAAGCGTATATGTAGGAAACAGTACAGAATTCGAAAAAAAAAAATATATATATATACAGTGCAGTATGAAGAAAATTTAATTAAAATTAATTTAGTAAATAGTCACGTTTTGCGAGTCACCATTTTAGAGATATGAACGAAAAACTGGGAAACTTAAAAACAAATTGGGACCTCCCCCCCCTTCCTTTTCCAAGGACCGAAAACATATTTTTAGTATGTTGGCTTCCTAACTACCCTGAACCAGACATCGAAGAAAAACCTTAAATCACAGAAAATGTACTCCATAATTCTTTATTGACTGGATTATTGTACTCACCAACCAGAAGTTGGCACCACTTGCCTACTATTGGTACAACTGATTTTCTGGGAAAAAAATAAAAACCAATAATGTTGTAAATTAAAAATTAAGATAATGCAATAAGCCAATTTATAAAGGTTATTTTTCCAGTAGTAGGCACTCTTCCAGCCATTGGAAAAATTCTATAAATCTAACACCTAATAGTGGGCATTCTGTTTTTAATGAAATTTAATGATGTAAAATTACCATACAACTCAAAATAATGTGATTTTAAGGTTAAAAATACATTTTAAACAAAAAGATTGAAATCTTAAAGATTTTTTAGATGGATAAAATTTATAAAAAAACCCTTATCTCCTTAGCTGATCTGTCAAGGTAGAGGGCAACATGGAGACTGTTTTGTTGACAAATCAGGTTATCCTATATAACCTTTTCACTGCTAAACTAATCTTTGATAATTTGATAGAATTAATTTTTTTTTTTGCTGTTCTGTATATTAATAATTTATCATTTATTGTGCATAAATTCATTAAGTATATTATTTTACTTAAACTTGTTTCAGATACTACAGTTCACCTATTCTACTTCAACACTCATGTCAAGAATGACTGAATAGAAATGGAGCCAATATTCACAAACATAGCTGGCAGAATGAAAAATAATAAAACACAAAATATATCAAAACTATATTTATTATTATAAATAAAGTAGTGATTAGAAAAAAAAAAAAAAAGGAAAACAGTTACTTTATTGCAAATATGTTTGTTTAGATTTCAATGAGGCTTTTGAAGATAATTAAAATAATGTAATAAGGTAATAGTTATTACTATCAATAGTAAATCTAGGATTTAAGTGGTAGCAGATACGGTTAAAGCATAAAAATATACGTAACAATGCATTATAAATATGAAAAAAAATATTAGTTTTTTACAAAAATCCTATTCATACATGATAACAAAATCTATTTTCAAATAAATTAAATTTTTATGTGTATCTGCTTTTGTAATATATAACTTATAAAGTATAAATTTAGTTCTCAGTTTAGCTAAAATAGAGAAGTATACTTTAGGATGAACCGTTCTTCAGCACAGAATGACATCAAATTCCATAAATAAGTAAAAAAAAATATATTAAAGTTGTTGGTATTAAAAAAAAAAAAAAAAAAAAAAAAATTAAAAATATCCCTGGGTAGAATGGAATTGTGTAGCTATGGTTTACATTAAACCTTTTTTTCTTCATTTTTTTGGAAATGAATTGAAATTTATGTTAGTTGTAAATTCTGATGCTATATGTATTTTTCTTATTAATCTCTAAAATGTTAATTTATTAACTAACTTACTAAATATAAAATTTTGAAATTGAATCACAGAACCGTAAATCACAGGCGTGGCTTGGGTTTGACTAAAGTTTTGGCTAGTTGAACTCGAAGAAAATTAAGTAAAATAATATGTGTTATAAAAATTTACTTTGTTAACGAAAAAAATTCTTTTTGCCAAAACTTACGATAATTCAATATTATTATTCATACTATTTCACAAAATAATCTTTTTAATATCAATAGAAAAATGTATTGCTTTAACTTTTACATTCTGCTCTTATTAAATCAAGATAACTTTATAGCCAAGATATAAGAAAATGGGGAATTTAAAGAGATACTGTTTAGGAGCTTACGATCAACTTATCTTTAGCGATACATATTTCCATTCGCAGTTTTGACAAAGCAATTAAGTTAAACATCAAACAAAAATATAAAATAAAATAATAATACTCAGTGGGTAATTTAAAAAAAACATCCGATTGCCAAGGGTAATGCCAACTGTTTCTACATTTTGTTAAGAGAAACATAAGCTTTTTCTTTTCTAAGCTAGAGATTATTGAGAAAAATAGTGTTTAAATAATGGCAGCAGATACACCCCGAACCTTACACTACCCCAACTTGCTCCCTTATACTGCTGGTTTGCGCCTTCAATAAATGCAAACACTATACCGCACTACTATACGACACATTGTAAAACTGTTGCATTGAAAAATGAAGGGGCCATCGATCATAGAGGGTCAGTACAATAAATAAATCAATTCAGAAACTATTGTTAAATATCACAATCACATTAACTATTAAAGATAAACAGAATTTTTTTTTTCATTTTTCCATGTGTGATAAAATAATTATATATTTCAATATTTCAAAAAAAGAAATCTTCATAATTTGTCAATATTGATTTTATTAATAATTAATAGTTATTTGTTAATTTATTGACATCGTTAAAATTAATCAAAACTTTCATGAATTTTCTCAGTTTTTAAATATATTTACCTACGAATTCAAAGATCGTAGTGAGTTTTACTAGAATGGAACGAATAGAATAGTAGTTCGATGGTTTGAGTTATTTGTTTTTTTAATTCATGCCTTACTGTAATAATGAGCTTTTTAGAGACGGTATGTACTCTTTAAACAAGCTAAAATCGAAGTTCACTGAAGGTCTTATATCTCATACAAAAATAGTTTGCTGGGTTAGTAAGGAAAATAAATGGATTGTAATAAATCTATATTTTATTTATGAAGGATAAAGGACTTGTCTGGGTTTTTTTTTTTTTTTTTTTTTAATATCTTTTTGTATTATTCTAGTCATTATCCACCTATTAGTAAGTATAATAACAGGAAATAATTGCAAAAACTTTCACAGTTGACTATATTTTTTGATTTAATTAAAATATAATAATTTATTGCAAAATTATACAAGTATCTTAGACAACAAACTCAACGAGTAATGCTTTTAGTACAATTTTATTTACCTATCTTCTTGAATAAGAAGGGTTTGGAATTAATTGGTAGGAGTTGAATTATCGTCGAATTGAGTAACTACTAAATATGTAAATTATATTATTTTATTTTACAGATTATTACCTTCAATTGGAAAATCATTTTTTTTTCCATATTTGTTTTATATCTTACTGATAATAGATACTTATAATAATATACTCATCTAGCGGCTTATTAAAAGAAAAAAATAATTTTTGTACATTGTAATCAATGTTAGTCCAGTTAAGTATTTCGACTATTAAGGATTTTTCATGAGTAACAAATAATATCCATTGTATTTTAATTCATTCTTTATTGACCACAAAAATTGGAATTACACTTATTCAGATTATAAACATATAATATATTGAGGTTGAACCATATTTAAAGTCCTATTCTGTCATTCTCATCATCAAAGTAGCCGTGGAGTAAGTGAACTGCATAATCTAAAAAAAAATAAACAAAAAAACCGTAAAAATTAACTTAAGTTATAATAAAGTAACTATACTTAGCGTAGACTTCATAACACTAACTAGTATCAAATATTTGATGAAGGAGAGTTTCAAAATTGTCGACTCGTACAATTGGAGAGAAAAATAATTTTATTCTGGGAAAATTCCCTTAATCACACCAAACCTACTCCAACTAAAAACGACACCCTGCTCTCCCATACTTTTTTTATTTCTTTATTCCTCTGCAGTCCTTCTCCAAGAGGTGCTAGTGTTGATATGTGACCAGGACTGTGACGATTAAAGCACTTTTATCATCAGGAAAAAGGTTAAAATTTGTCAAATTCTGAAAATGGAATCTCACTAACGTTAAATGTCGTAATTTTGTTATTATCTTTGTTTAGCAGATAAAAAAAAAAATGATTATATAGTTAGACTATATATAGACTTTTTTTTTAATAAGTCTTATCCTTTACATATTAAATCTTTTTCTGATTTAAAATAATAATGTTGTCCCTAAATATTATTCATTAATAGCAAAATCTATAAGTAGTTATAATCGTCTAAGTTTCTCAAATTTCATTTCAATTTCTTACTTATCTACCCTTTCAGGAAGTAATATTACCGCTGATAGGTAGCACTTGCAATTTCCTTTTTACGGATGCTCCAGGTAACGGCCGCTGTTAGATGTTAGATAGTTACGAGTACATGACTGTTAGATTAGGCAATCGATAATTCCTGGATTATCCAATGAAAGTCGGGGAATTCGATTACGATACCTCCAACTCGCAGAGAAATAGTTTTGGCTTACTTGACCAGGTACAAAACACCATTCAAGTCGAGAGCCCATTGTCATCAAATACTGGCAGATATAAGGTATGACAAGATCAATCATTTAGTAGTTGAAGGAAATCGTCGCCGATGTGCCATGGAATTTCGGAAAAGGACTGCGCACCAAGTGTGGAAAATGTGATGAAGGTTTTATGCATCTCATGTTTTGCAGGGTTTCATGAAAAATTGTCATTAATTCTAAATTAGCCCTTTAATAGGCGAACCAGAGATTTTTAAATACATTTCTTATGTTTTTACCTTTGAATAGCCCACAAGCTCATCTTCGTGTGTCAAATTTTTATTTTATAAAAAGAGTAAGAGCATTTTAAATTAAGTGAAATCTAAGTCATAGTAATAATTTTTGATAGGACTCAAGAAATTCAAGCGCATGATATAATTTAGTTGAATAGATAATGTAGTATATCCGTCCCACTATAGAGTTTCGTATGTACAAATGTATATATATATATATATATATATATATATATATATATATATATATATATCAAATATGTTTGTATAGTTTACTTACTGCCATTAGCGTCTCCACATTAACTGGGTACATCCTAATCGCTGTGAGGCTTACACCTTTCTTAGCTCTTACCATCACCATCTGAGCCGCCTTCCTGAACTTCACGTCAGCCTTGTACCAATCACTGCTGTAGATAGCTAACTGCAGGTTCGAGCTCTGTCTGCGTAAATTTAAATTAGTAAATCGATCCAAAATCTTATTATCATTTTAAAATAGAAAATAAAAGTTAAGTGTATCGCTAGCTATTTGTTTTCCAGGTCGGTAAAAGGTAAATTGGAAGTGAGCTGTATATTTTGATATGTTTTTCTAGATATCAAATCTGCCCTAAATAATGATAATAACCACATCATGTAAATAAGTAAATACAGTTCAGTCCCACTAATCCGACACATATTGGGCCAAAGGAGTGTCGGATTACTGAAAATGGCAGATTTCTAGATGTAAAGCTAAAAAAAAAAAAAAATGAACAATGACAAAGTATTAGATGGTTAACAAATATTGAAAAATTATTCGTAAGAAAATAGTCAATTTATGCATAACTAATTTATGGAACTGGCATTGAAACACTCATGGAAGATTCCCAAACTTGGCAGTGTTTGTTCAGTTAAATAAATAATTGCTTATATTTCGTTTGTGAACCAATAGAAAGTGCCACGTAATTTATCTAATCGGCTGTATAGAATGAAAGTGTACGAATTGAAGATAGTTTCGATGGTACTTTGTTGTATCTTCTATTCATTTCCCTAATTTTATTGGATCTTTATATATACCATCTATATGTATATATTATCAGGATCTTCTACATATAGAACAAAAAATTATATATAAGTATATATATACAGAGTGTTCAGCATGATACTGCAGTAAATTCGAGAGGCGATTTTATGCATCATTTGCAACAAAAAATTTCATATAAACTATAGCTCGATTATCGATTTTATAGATATTATAGACACTTAATTTGCAATAATTATATAAAATTTCCTTGCTCTTCTCTCATGCCCAGCATCGATCTTCTTTTGACTGCATCTACTGCTAGGCGAACTTCATCATGATTTTGCCGCATTGTATGGCAACAGTTCCCTCCTCTGTAGCGACATACACTCCAATAGATCAAATATTTCAGTGTTACTTTTCTATTAATAAAACATAATTTATGAGTGCTGCAATACAATACGACACAATTATGATGAAGTTCGCCTAGCAATAGATGTAGTCAAATGAAGATCGGTGCTATGTATGAGAGAAGAGGGAGGACATTTTGAACAATTATTGTAATTTTCTGTTGCAAATGATGCCCACATGCGAAGTTTCTTCAGTCTTATGATGAACACTCTGTATATATATATATATATATATATATATATATATATATATATATATATATATATATATATATATATATATATAAAGAATGCAAGGATGCAAAGGATACTAGGACATTTCTACTAAGATGAAGGGAATGATAATGAAAACGATATAGGCTGAATATGTCACCGAAATAAGTTGTTATTTCATTGATTAAACCTTAAGAACTTTATTAAACATCTAATAGTAAAGTCAAGAAATATATATATATATATAGTTTTTCTTTTGTTTTTACATTATATAGAACTTTTTTTTCTAAGTTCCTGATTATTCAATTATTATTTTTAATAGTTTGTAATTTTTAATTATAATTAACTGTGAACAAATGAAAATAGGTGAGATTCAGTTTATTGTCAAGTACGCTAATACTTTTCTTACAGACCTGACTGATGCTTCTAAAAAATTAAAATTTACTAATACCTCAATAATAAACTTTAACATTTTACCAGAACAAAGAGCATACCAAAAGTCCCTTTTTGCATTAACAACATGAGCTATGGATTGCAATCTAAAGAAGCCTAATTTCTAAAATCATATTTATAATTAAAATTAACATTAGATGTATGTAACAGTTGAGGTATTTAAAAAAAAAAAAATTAAAATAAGAACTTGTACTCTAAGGATATTGCATGAAATATGCACGGGCTCTGGTGAAACTAGGTCATGCGTCCTTCAATTAAGATAATGATTCCAGCCGAATTATTAATGACTCCGGAGAAATTAAATTGAAGAAACTTTCAAAGCCAAAATATTATCTTTATTTTTACCCTTTTAGTAAGAAATTCTTGGTAAGAACATTGAACTGCTTTTTTGAAAATCGCATTATCCAGTAAAGACTATATTATATAAATTATAATTTTCCATTTATATTAGTACGTTATTTTCACTTATAAAGAACACCTTTAGTATTTGTGAAGATAAAAGTGATAGGGTTTCTGATGTTACTAACTTTTTTGTAAAAAAAACTGAAATTCTAAAAAATAAAAAAGAGTATATAGATGAAATGAAGAATATAATTAAGGCATTGGTAAATATTCTAAATTATTATTCAATATAAAATTATTTGTGTATTATCTATTATTATTTTTCCCTCATTTACTCATTTAAGGCTAAAGTCACGAATATAGACAAGTTGGAAAAATCAGGTGATCATTATTTTTTCAGATCGTATTTGAACCGTAAGCTTGTGATTTCAAGGTTTTTTTTTTTTTGTTATTTTTATTTATTTAATTGAAATTTACAACTGTATATATAAATATATTATACATCAAGTAAATACGATGATAATGATAAAAATTACACGTCACTTGTTTTTAAAGCAACTACCCATTGGTAGCACTTATAAAGGTTCTGTATACTGAATTATATTAGAAGGTCTCGAGGCCATCTTCTTTTCAGACGCCTCGGAGGGTTATCTGGAATGGAATGAGAAGCAAGTTGTGATACTAATGGGTTGTATGATTGAGGAGTTTGCTATAAAAGGATAGATATCTGGTTTGAGCTGAGTCAGAAACTTAAGGTATATTAAGATCTTTGTGGATAAGTTTGTTTGTGACGAAGTAAGGAGCATTTAGGTTTTTTCTAAGGATTGGATCCGAGATGAATTGGATGGCTTAGTGGAGCCCCAAAGCTCAACTCCGTAAGTCCAGATAGGTTTAATCACAGTTATGTATATTATTCCTTTGTAATTAATTGGGATCTTTGAACGTTTGTCAAGTAAATGTTGAATTATTCGAAAACGACGGTCAGTTTCTTGTCGTTTTAATCTTGTGTGTGGATTCCAAGTAAGACGTTTGTCCAGATGGAGTCCTAGGTAGCGGATCTGTTCAACGGGGATTAATGGGACATCGTTAAAGGATACTAAAGGACAGGAAGTGATAGGTTTACGACGAAGGGTAAAGGTTATTTGATGGGATTTATTTGGATTCATTTTGATTCTCCATTTTCGAAACCATTCTTGAAGGTTTAAGATATGGGATTTGAGTGTCTGGGAGGCAATAAATGGATCGATGGATTGTTTACTGATAACACACAAGATTTCAAGGCTAAAATGTATTCTAGCATTGCCTTATTTTCATTTTATTTTATTTTAAATTTATAAGTTAGTTAAATATTACAGAAAAGGAATTTTATATTTTTAATATTAAGAAAAATACGGTGTTTGTTCTTGTATATCGTTTCAATTTAAAACCTTGCCTATTTTAAAATACCTTTACACATCTATTACTAATTAAAAGGAAAAAAACAACAACATCAAAAACCGAATAATAAGATGCAACAAAGCAACATTTTTACAAACACTAACCTTTTTACGTCCACTTTTGCGTAAATACACATTAATTTAAATTGGTTAATTATTTTTTTTTTTCATTTAGGTTCAAATATTTTTATATTGTATTACATTAGCTTATTCTTTAAGGTTTTTAATTATTAAAAATATTTTAGTGTTTTTTACCCATTGAAAAATAATAGTATTTTTAAGATTTAAATTTTTAGTTCAGCTAAATAATGCTTCCTACAACTAAATTGTTTTAACGATTTAATGTCAAATACCATCCTAATTGCTTTAAAGCATACCAATAATTCTATTTTAATAATAAAATAGAACTGCGATTTTATGTAAAATAGTGTGAAATTTAATTTTTTTGTTTCTTTGAAGGGTTTTATGATTCTAACAATAGCAATAAAAAGTTAACATGAAGAAAATTTTGTAGCATTTATAAATATATCACCTTATCCATAATATTCACATACATATACATGTTCAACCACTATTAAAGCCGAACAAAAAAAATAAAGAAATAATTTTTCCTGAAATAAACAACCCAAACATATTTCTTTGGTGAAAAACCAAAACTTTTAACTAATTCTAGCCTCGGATCTTAATGGGCTAAAAAATTGAAATCATATATTTACATTTTTGTTCAATGTACATGATTAGTTTTTGTGATTCAAGTATTTCTGTTCGTCAAAAATAAAATCATTTAAAATGAAATTTATCATTTTTTAACGAGTATATAAGTAAAATATACTCATTATATTCATTTTTTTTTTTTTTTTTTTAAGTGTGAACATTTTACGATAAATGGCCAATTTTCAATTCCGATTATATGAAAAACATATTCAGGATATAAAAAATCCAAAGAATCTTATGGAGAGGGCCCGAAACTGAAAATGGGTTCGAATCCTAACTAATAGTCAAAATTTATTTCCATGTAGACCTAAAAAATATATCTTGGCCTTCCCACTCTGGCTATTTGATATAGAATGCCGGTCGATCTTTTCCTAATTTTAGTACATAAGGACTTAAGGACTTAAAAAACAAATAAATAGAAAAAAAACACTTGGCAAGGGTATTTACTATATTAAAAGGATGTTTTATAATTATAAAATCGTAAATAATTAAGTGCCAACTTGGTAATTATAAAATCATATATATTTTTTATCATAATTTATTCATTCCAATTTTCATGTGTATTAATAAAAAAAAAAAAAAAAAAAAAGGTGATTACAGCTATATAATAATATATTATTTTTTGTGAAACAACTAGCTACTTGTAGTACTATAATAGAAGTTCTATGTTAGAAGGTACCGAGACAATCTTCTTTTCCGACGCCTCAAAAGGTTGTAAGGTATAGAATGGGAACCAAGTTGAGAGACTAGTGGATTTGAATGATTATGGAGTGTACTTTGAAAGGGTGTGTATCTAATATAGGCTAAATAAGCATCATTTGGAACATTAAGGTCTTGACGGATATGTGTGTATGTGACAAAGTAAGGAGCATTAAGGATTTTGGACTGTAAGGATTGCATACGTGATGAATTTAGGCTTAGTAGCGCCCCAAAGATCAATTCTATATATCCAAATAGTTCTGGTAACTGTCATGTAAATGAGTCTAAAATTATCCTAAAAAACGTTTTTTATATTCCACCTAATTTTATTGCTATTACCGGCAACGTGTGATGATATATACGGCTGATTATCAAACTACAGACAAATTTGTGTCCCCCACCTCAAAGTAAACTTCGTTAAAAATATTGTTTCCAAATTGATTTATGTTATGTGAATTAATAATAATTAAAGCCCGGATTTTCGTGCAAGAAAAATTCTGAAATGTGCAGTAAAAACTTGAAATCGTGCAATAAAAACTTAAAATCATGCAAAATAAAATGCAAATGATAAAAAATGTTGAACAAACAATTTGCTAGTTACATTTCTTTCCAAAAAGTGGTTTTATCTTAAAATTTATTGATCCGGTCCTTAGTAAGGGAGTAGTTAAATAGTCCTTGTCTAAAACGCAATAAGAACAAATCGCATCTCTTTATTGTACATGTTATACATAAGCTATGTGTACATATTACTTAGGAATATAAATATGTATATTGCAATTACAAATAAAAATAACCGTACATTTATGCTCTAAATCATTAAATAGGGATAAAAATTCAAGTTAAAAACATACTCGAATTACAGTGTACATCAACTTGTGACTTTCTTTCGCTGCCGACAGCTTTGTCACAGGTCCCACAATATATTATTTTGCCACTGGATTTTAGTTCCGGATATTTTTCTATCCATCCTCTTATCTTTGAACTAACACTAGATGAAATTTTAGGTATTTTAATGGAGACAACGTTACTCCTTAAAGGGAAGTCGGAAACTAAAAAAAATTATTGCTTCCGATGAGAAAAGTTATGAGGGAGAGTTTTCTTGTAAGGTGGGGATCCGAGTTCCCTAGCTCAAGTCAATCTAAATCTAAGAAGACTATAGAAGCGTGGATTTTTTATATTTTTGTACTAAGAATAGTTTATATCTCTTAAAAAAGAAAAATTATTGCCTATATAAAAATAAAATTATTCATTCTTCTTAAAGTTGCTACTTTTTCAAAAACAAGAAAGTGTTGTGCGCATTCACGATTTGAATCCAGGAATTTTGTGCATTCAAACTGCAGAATGTGCAATTTTATGCATTAAAACAGCAGAATGAATGAGCAATTTTATGCATTCAAACTGCAGAATGTGCAATTTTATGCAGTAACCCCCAAAATGTGCAATTTTGTGCAATATTAAACTAGGTAAATTTGGGCCTAAACATCCTAATTCATATCAATAATTTGTCCCTGGCTGATTACGAGCTTGCAATAAAAAAGATGCAATTGCACGAGAATCCGAGCTCTAATAATAATAATTGAATTTATTTGGGATTTTAGTATTTTAGGGAAACATTTTTGGGTTTTTACTACGTCGATTCACATTGTCCCTATGCTTGGATTCACAATTAAAGTATGTAAATAATTATTACTTGATAGGGTAAAACTAACTCAACTAATAGGTATTAATATTAAAGTATAATGGTGGAAGAAATTGAAAATGTGTTTTTCAGGATTATAATGCCCAAGTAACCAGACCCCGAATTATTTTATTCTTGTCCCCACGATTTCTTAACATTTGCGTGCCATTGCTAAAAAATAAGTGATGAAAACGAATTCAGAAGGAATTTTTTTATTTTTATTTGCAGTGACAGGTAGCTGTTTCTCGTGGACGAATCAGTTCGTAAACACGCACCGGTTATATATCGGAATATCATAGTGTAAATATCACCTTTGACTGTAAGTTCATTCATGGTTCACATTATCATGTCCACTATAAATCAGTTAAACCAAAAATTTATCTGAAACAAGCCTCATGCGTTTTGATAGTAGGCTACGACCCTCATAGTATACTCACAAGAAAATGCGAAATAAATGAATAGGATTTCGGCGGTAATATTTTTAACCTTATTTTCA
Organism: Euschistus heros; assembly: GCA_003667255.2. NCBI lineage: Eukaryota > Metazoa > Arthropoda > Insecta > Hemiptera > Pentatomidae > Euschistus > Euschistus heros. The sequence continues at coordinate 136,782 of RCWM02000287.1, read as the reverse complement.
CATTGTTATGGCCATTATCATTTAACATTGTCATGGTATCTTTATATTCTATGCAACTGTTAAGATACCACGACAATGTCAAAATATTCATTTTTAAATCATTTTAGGAATACTGTGGCCAAAATTGAGAGTGATATTGATGTAATATTTGCCGTGATATTTTATGTGATGAAAAAATACTTCATCGTTAAATAAAGAGTTCTTATGCCATCTCAAAACAAAACCCAATTAGTTTAAAGAAACTGAAGAGGACCTAGCGGAATTAAAAATTACAGAAAATTCACTACTTGATCAGACTTCTAAATTAATAACTAAAGATGAATATGTTAGGTTCCAAGATAAATCCACTCTAAAAACCAAACCCTTTATCTCAGATGAAGAAAGAAAAAGAAGATCAGAAAGAATGAAGTACTGGGCACTTAAGAAAGGACAAAATACAGTGAAGTGATGGATTCAACGTACCCCAAAGAGGGTGAAAAAAGAAAAAAAAAAGAGTGATATTTGTTATGAAGAAGGAATGTTTCATGTTTTATTAACTTTTTACAATGGAATCTTAAATTACTAAGATCCCTTTTTCACATTGCCATGTATAAAGTCATATTGGTAGGGGGTTAAATTCACATTGGTGTGGGAGCATCCACACTGTCATGGGATAAAATTTAAAAAAAAAAAAAAAAGTTATTTATGTATTGCTTGCTGCACCACCTATAATCCTCACTGGTATCCTCCAGGAAGTATTACAGCAGCAAGTTTTTCAACATTTAAATTTAGAATTTTTGTAGCTATAAATCTTTAAGTACATATTAATTTAATTGTTAACCAAAATAAATTATTATAATCCGAAATTTCCTTACTTACCGCCTCTTCAATAGACGAAGAGCCGTAGCAAAACATGCACACCTCAAGTCCTTGTAGTGCGAACACTTCACTAATTTGAAAAATGAATCCTGGGTCCGTACTTTTTCCCTGAACATTCAAAGATATTGGATATAATCATAAAATTGATAAGAAGTCTTCGATTAATTAATTTAGATATTTAAAAAATTTACATACCAGCAAAAATTGTATGGCTCCTATAATTAGTACAAGTATTCCTATTCCAAGTGTCAAAGTTACTAAAGGATTATACACTGTCCTTAACTCATCGAAGTACCTGAAAAAATATTGAATATTACACATACAATTTAAATATATCCATACCGAAATAATTTGTATGATATAGTCATTATTTAATTATTGGTTCTCTAAAAACCAAAAAAAATTGTGACTAATTTTCAATTGAAAGAGATTTTGAAACGAATAATGAATTTATTTGATAATATCAAACAATCAAAGAAGTATTAGGTTTTTTTTACAGGTTTATTTTTTATAATTATTCTTTTACTGGATTTGATTGGATAGTTAAACAACCTTAAGTGATGAAAATTTCATTGATTGAATACCATAGTTGAAGTTATGCGTAACATATAACACATAAACGTGGGCCGAGTAAGTGATTTTTTCGTATAAAAGTTTTAATTTAGAGAAACAAATTTGTTCATATAAATTTTTGTTAAATAAACTACAGCTCTTAATTTTAGTTCCTGTTTTTATATTTTATTCAACGAGTAATTTAAGGGTTTCATTAATTAAGGGATTTTGCTACATTTATAGGTGGGTATAAATATTTTAAAACAACAAAAAAAAAGATAAATTAAGAATAAGAATGGGCTTTGTAACATTTTACGGCTAAAGGAAATTGTAAAAAAAAAGAAAAAAATCTTTAAATATAAATATAAAAAGTGTGTTTGGTTACATACCCTGTTTATCCACCAAACCCTTCAATTATTATCAACGACATGCATATAATAATAATAAATAGTTGCATATTATTAATAAATTAAAAATTATATTATGTAAAAATAATTATTTTTGAAAATTTATAAAGAAATGTATCAATAACAGTAATAATATTAAGCTTTGACTCTGCTTTATCTGTCTTTTTTTAGTTGTTGTTTTTTTTCAAGATGATTAAAAAATCATGATGATCTAATCCAATGGATTGTTCTTATTTACATTTTTAATATTATTATTAGTTATGTTTTTAATATTATTATTGTTAATATTTTTAATATTATATGATTTAAAATTTTATTTTACTTATTTTTTTATATATTTTATTTATTCATTGTTCTTCTCTATTTATATCTTATTGTACATAAGAGCGAATGTAATCATAAAGCCATCCATATTATTTATTGTCCACATTTATATTGTAATTATTACGCAATAAACGTTTTTATTATTAAAAAACAAAAAAAAAAAAAAAAAAAATCCAATTTTGAATTGGGTTGCAGTTTTAGTTATAGAAATGATAAAAAAAAAAAAAAAATAAAAAAATCAGAAAATAAAATTCTTAATTGTTGAAATATTTGAGGCTGAAAATTAATATTAAGATATAAATAAGAATAATTATTGATATTATATTGAATGTATGAAGTAATTATGAAGGATTAATTAAGGAGCCATCTCTCAAAACTTAACATGTACACTTCTGAAATTTATTAAAAAATATGAAAAACTTACAACACTCCTCCCACTGCGGTTAAATCCAAAACATTTACAATATTTAAATCCTTGATGGGTGTCTATTTACGAGAACAAAGTATAGTAGTGAGTACTACTCGTAAGACTTCATCAAGAAATGAAAAAAAAAAAAAAAAAAAAAAAAAAAAAAAATCGACTGAACGCGGACATATTCATTTTTTTTTTAATTACTCCTCAACACTATTTATAAGTTAAAATTTTTTTATTTGTTAGAATGTTTGAAATTAGTTATGGATTTTAAAACACACCTTAAAACCTTTTGATGGTCACGAATAATATCAATTAGATTGGTATAAACCTTTAAATTATTTTTTTCCCGGTCTATACTTTTCGAACAACAATCACTTTTTTCAGAACTTATCTTTAAATTTGTAATCTGGTGTCCAAGTACTGTAAAATGAGCATATAGGCACACTAAGACGTGGTAGTACAGGCTGAAATACACAGCAAGGAACAAGCCCCCCCACAATATACATACAGCTTCGTATACAAATATTATTTCGTAATAAGGAGACTCGGCCATCGGGACAGGATACCAGCCACCCAAAATCTTCTTTCTTCCCGTTGTTACTTCAGTCATACTTCCCGTGTGATACAGGATATAGTCGACGGAAATCCCTGGGTTCACAACATATAGGGAAACGATAGTCGCATTTACTATAAGAGTAGCCATACAACACATATTCGAAACCTTGCTAATTCTTCTGTATATCCCTTCAATTTCAGAACGCTGTTCCTCCGATATGTTAAGAAAATTCTTCTTTATCAAGTCGTACAGTCTGCACTGCTTATCAATCCGAAACCAGAACACTGCGATCCTACAGCACATCTGCAAAGCAGGCAAAGGATACAAATTCAAAAACGTCGCTTTCTGTATATCTACTTTTATGTGGGAATAGCTGAGGTATTGGCATATCACGTATGGAAGTGTGAGAATAAAGGTGCAGAAAACTTCAAATTTTATGATCGCGTTCCTCTTTCCCGTTTTCCTGTAGTCGTTGATGACCTTCCAAAGTCCGAAAATCTTGAGATATCTCACGTTGAGTCCGTCGAAGATATCAGATTCCGAGATAGCTTGGTTGATCATAGCTGGATGGTTCCTGGTTCGAGACTGACGTCCCTGAAGAAGACAAGGCTCTGTCATATATAGCTTTGTCATCACGATACTCCTGTCTTATTAATGTTCCTATTACCGGAGGCAGATGAGAATGGTAATAATTCATCGCTCTGAAGTTTCTGTTTCTGGCAATTAATTATTTTGGAATCAACTAATCGGTCTTATATCAAAAGGAGTTTCATATATCATGATAATAAGGGTGGTTTCATGTCATTTCATGACCTTCGGCTTGTTATAAATATGTGATGTGAGGACATTTCACAGGTCTTTTTTAAACATTTTGACTAAATTATTCTCGTGGGAATGATAAACAGCTCATTAACCCAAATATTAGAACATAATTACTATTGTTTCCTTCAATTTTTTACTGGAAATCTACTGAAAGAAAAAAACCATTTTTGTTTTTCTTTTCAATTTTCACAATTATCCTGCCAATAAATACACCCTTAACTAAATATATAATTTGTATAACATTACCAGATTATAAATGTTTAATACACCAAAGAAATATTTAACAAAAATACTGAAACAGGTATATCAAAATCTTTTGTAATCTATGTCAACCTTATCTTATACATCCTTAAGAAAGCGCAAACAACTTTTAAATGAAAATATATGCATCATAATGATTTAAATCTTTTCATAGATTGTATCATAGAATGAGTCGTCAGATTACGCAATCACAACAAAAAAAAGGGGGGACAATTGATGGATTTAACTATGATCAAAGTGCCACCAATGATTAGTTGCTTTACAGATTATAGTCACGTTGCTGTATTCATTTACCCTAACAATTTCTAGATGTATTTGTAAAATACAGTTGTAAATATAAATAGTAAGTTGAAAGATGAAAAGAAAACGTTTACGCTTTTAAACCGAAAAATCTATAAAAAATATATCGTTAAAACGTATATTTAATAATTGAATATTAGATTAGAATTAAATAAACTCAGTATATTAAAGAAATTACTTTAATAACAGAAATTTTTAAAAGGAAAAATGTTTGAGGCACTAACGAAATAAATAAAATATTAAAAGGTCCCGCACATTTATCAAAACTATTTATTCGAACTAATATTTTTTTTCATTACTAGACAATGATAAATAAATGTCAACTAAATCAGAAGAATTTATTCAGTAACAAAATTCTTAAAATTAAAATTGAAGGAAAAAAATAAATAAATAAAACAGAAACATGCTAGAATTGAAAAAAACACAATATATTCTGTTAAATGTGTGAGATCCTTGAACCATAAAAAATTAATTCTTCTTAATGATGGAATTTTTTATTTAATTTTCAAAGAACTATTTATTTAAAGTAAAGTTACAACCACATAAGTATATGCTAAGATTCAAATAATAGTAATTATTTGAAACGTATCAATTAATTTATTGAAAAGTTTGATTTAATTTTCTTCTCCAACTAAATCTATATTTAAACGTTTATAAGTATTGGAAATAACTGATGACGAAACCAAGAAGAAAAAACCAAGCTAGAAAAATATGAGATAACTATGAAAAATCCATGTGCATAGGAAGCTTCCAGAAATGAACTGGATGTCAGACAAATATTAAATATTAAGAGCCATACTACTATTAAGAGCCTTAATAAGTATAGGGTATACAAGGTATTTCTCAGACCAGTGGTATTGTACTGTATGGGAGGAAAACGTGGGAAATCATAGTGAATAGCATAAGTCTCCAAGAAAAATGAAAAGAAAGAAAAGTTCTAGTAACGATTTAAGACCCTATTAAAGATAGAGGGTGTATGCATTCAGTTTTATTAATCTTCGACAAACAGTTGATGCATAGACAATAACAGCTGTAACTGTATTCCATTCTGCAGCTAAATCTGTAGTTGTTAAGGTCCTGTTTTTCAAACAAAGCCGTTATAATATGTGACCTCCCCTTTCATTTGTCTTTTTCTTGTGATCACACAAATGTTGAAATCCTAAAGGGCTAGAAGACAGACATTTTTTTTTTTAAAACCTACTCACACTTGATAAAACACATCCTACTTCATTACTAATATATTGGCAAAGAAAAATTCTGTTTACTTAAAGCGAGATTTATTGTTTGTTTTTTTCACTGCTTAGTTCACTATGATGTCGACTCATTTCATTTATTTTCAAACTAAACTTAGGATTACCATTAGTATACAATGCTTACCTCAAAAATAAGAGATGAGTCCAAAGTGCAATCCCACAAGATCTAATGAGTAAATAAACAGTATAAATATCATTTAAATGAACATTATTTGAATTTTAAAAAGTGTTGCGTTTTTTTTTACACTGTGTATATATATACGTAGTAAGGTCCATAAGTTTTCGGCCTGTCCCGCTTCCCCTCCTTCAAACGTGCCAGTACATGCAAGACTAATCAGGTCCATGCCTGCTCACTCCATACCCATCCTCCCACTTCCTCAGTCCAGTCAGTCAGCTTCCAGCCTTGAAGGAAATTCCCCATTTTACAATGTTTAAACTCAAGTACCGTGCGGTTATTAAATTCTCTTGTCTTAAAGAGGGTCTTACTCCTGCGCAAAATAAAGAGCGCTTGGATCGTGTATACGGGCAGTCCTCCTCCTCGTATTCCACAGTGAAACAATGGGAAAAATTATTTAAGTTAGGGGGAGAACGTCTGGAAGATAACCCGCGACCCGGTCGCCCGTTGAAAGCTGTCACTTCTGAAACAATCCAACTTGAGGAATCTGAATTGCTGTCTGACCATTGACTGAAAACCTAGAAAATAGCAGCGAGGTTGGGGCTTTCAAAAACAAGTGTTTTGAGGATCATAAAAGAACATTTGCATATGAACAAGGTTAGTGCAAGATGGGTTTAAAAAATTCTTTCAGCTGCTCAAAACCAGGAATGAACTCACGAATGCAATGAATTTTTACGCGAGTATAATGCTAACCTAAAGAATTATTTGGACTCAGTTGTAACTGGGGATGAGACAATGGTTCTATATTATGACCCACTCAGCAAAAGAGAGTCCATGGAATGGAGAAGACCAGGAAAAGCGCATCATTTAATGACAAAAGTCACGCAGTCAACAAAAAAGGTAATGGCCACAACTTTTTTAGACTGTAAAGGAATACTACTGATAGATTTCAAAGAAAGGAATACCTCAATGATGGGGAGTATTATGCAGCCATTAAAGAGAAGAGGCGGGGAAGTTAAGCAGAGGTGTCCGCCTCCTTCACGACAATGACCCTGTCCACAAAGCATTGATTTACAAGGCCGCTGTGGGACTGTGGGTTCCAAGAAATCTCTCATCCACCCTACAGCTCAGACTTGGCCCCTAGCGACTTCTATTATTTCTCAAAGTTAAAATCTCACCTTCATGGGTGGCGATTTAACACCGACGAAGATCTCCAAGCAGCAGTGGAAGATCATTTTTTTTTACAAAGAAAAAAATTTTCTTTTCATGGTATAGAAATGTTGCCAAAGCGTTGTATTAAGTGTGTTGAACTTGAAGAAGAATATATTGAAAAACAGTGAGACAAGTTTTTTTTCTTTTCACCTTTCCTTCAATCCCAGGCTGGAAACTTTTCGACTTTACTACGTATATATATATATATATATATATATATATATATATATATATATATATATATATAGAGAGAGAGAGAGAGAGAGCGAGTGAGGGAAAGAAGAAGAAAAGAAATGGTCGTTTCCCGAATTTGTTTTTTGTGATGGGTTCAAACTTGATCTGTTTGATATTATCGAGAATTTTTTAAAATATATTATAGTTTATTAATAGTAATTAGTGATCAGACTATGAGGGAATATTTTTGGAGAAAGAAATCGCACTTCGAATCTGGGGTATGGTTTAGAACAGGGGTTCCCAAACTTTTTTGTACCACGCTCCCTTTTGTTGAAATTAAAGCTTCTCGCGCCTCCCCCCCCCCCCCTTAACAATAAATTGTATAGGCCTAGGAATAAAACAAAAACAAATAAGTATTACATTGAAAACAAAACATTTATTTATACTGCCATAAGATACAACAATATCAGTTTTCATAAAATTCAAAAATTATTAATAAAATAAAAATAGATAAGGTTGGTTAGTGAGATGGATGGGCTTGCATTTTCTTTACTAGTATGCCTATTCGTGGCTGAGTTTTAGTAAGTGCACAACGCAAGTCACTAGCAGCATCAAGTTTATTCCGATACTTTGTTTTAATTGCCACAAGTCTTGAAAATGATTTTTTGCACAAATAGGTGCTTGAAAAATGCAAATATAAACGAAAAACTAAGATAATTGATACACTAGGATACACGTTGAAATATTTTAAACAAAATGAAGGTTTGTCCATTATATGAAAGTTGTATTTGGCAGAGGAATCATGTTTTATTTCCAAAGCATCTTCTTGAAGTGATTCAGGCAGGGAGTCTATGTTGACATGGAATGGATCAGTTGACATTCTGTAAGTACTGTTGTCACAAGTGTTTGGGAAGTATTTCTGGAACTCTTCAATCAGGCCCTCAAAATGGTTTGGTATTTGGATTTTCAAATTTGATCCTTCATAAATGTCCTTGAAGTGTGTTTCTTCTAAAATGTACACTACTTTAGGGAAATTTGAATAATTGCAGGGGTTTGCTGATATTTTACGCCTCCAAAGTTGCAATTTCTCAATATACATACATCTTGATCGTATCACGATAAGTAACTATATTTGAGTCTCCACCCTGCAGTTTTAGGTTAAGGCTGTTCAACGAGTCAAAGATGTCTGACAAATAAGCCAATATTACTTGGGTACAAGTTTTTAGAAGGCCACGCTTAGTTCATTTTGCTTTTGATGTTCCAAGAAGGTGAATACTTCATCTCGAAGCTCAAATAATCTTGCCAACATGTTTCCTTTTGAAACGTACATACATCTTGATCGTATCACGATAAGTAACTATATTTGAGTCTCCACCCTGCAGTTTTATTTTAAGGCTGCTCAACGAGTCAAAAATGTCTGACAAATAAGCCAATATTGCTTTGGTACAAGTTTTTGGAAGGCCACGCTTAGTTCATTTTGCTTTTGATGTTTTAAGAAGGTGAATACTTCATCTCGAAGCTCAAATAATCTTGCCAACATGTTTCCTTTTGAGAGCGATCGTATTGTGATCACTTGCTAAATCTTCACAAAGAGTTTTAAACCGTCGAGTATTCAACACACTGTTTTTTATTTAATTCACTACTTTAATACACAAATTTAAGACAGGATTGAGTTCATTTGGAAGGGTTATTGCTGCCAAAACTTGTCGATGTATAACACAATGTATCTCAGTCACATCAGCATTTTTCTCTCTTACTAATTGCACAAAGCCTGAGCGAGAACCAAGCATTGAAGGCACGCCATCCGTACATACACCGAGAGTTCATGTTTCTCAAAAAAAGTCTAACACTGCTTACATAACATCAATATCTTTTGTCGTGGTCTCCAACACTGTAGAAAAGAGTAGCTTGTCTTTCATTCTTTCGTTATCAATATACCGAACATAAACAATTAACTGAGAACATTGTGCTATGTCTTTTAAAATTTTGAATTTTAGAAAGACTACCTAAATTTAATGTAATGTTCAACTTATCTCGCGACCCCCCCCTAACGTGTCCTCACGCCCCCCAGTTTGGGAACCAATGGTTTAGAAGGTCATAGATATCTTGGGATAAAATCAACATTTAGAAATAAATTTTTTATTTAAAAAAAAATAAAGCATGTAATACAATTAATAATAATTTGTGGCAGAGCGAAAACGATTGTTTTGAAGGAAAAAAAAAGAAGTTTATAAAATTTATAATATATAGTTGGTTCATTTTAAATTGAAATTTTAAATTTATAGCCAATTGCGATTAAAAAAAAAAATATATAAAAAGTGAATGTTATCTATCAATATTTTTTTTTTTTACATGGGTTTCAAATAATAAGTAAAATAACTTAAAACATTCGAAGAAATGTTTGTTGAAACGTTAATTTTATGAAGGTTTTATAATATATTATAAAAAATAAAAATAATAAAATTTGTATTTTTTTTTAGAAAAAGGTTTTTACTGACTATTCAAGTATGAAAAATTTCACATACTAACTTAACAACAATAATAATTATTTGTTTTATACTCTATCTTTTATTCTTTTTATTCATTCAAAAAATATTATTTACATTACACTAAGTGCCTCTCTTATCATTTCTTCCCTGAAACAGTATCATCTGTATGGCCGATATTATTTTACAGATACTTGATTTTTGTGGCCGTCACGTTGCAGAGATGTAATTTATAAATGAAGGATCAATGTTGATCTAAAAATATATTCTATATAAGATAAAGATGATCAGGAATTTAAACAAATATAGCAAAAAATGGTGCCTGATAGAGATTTTCTGACTTCGGATTCTTGTTTAATACATTTAAAACATAATAAAACAACATTTTTGTTGAAGGAAGTATGTTTTGATGGTGAACAGTGCTATCCCACTTTTTGTGAAAAGAGAGCACCATTTGTATTTCAATTGTTTTCGTTCCCATATATATTATTTCTCAAATTAATTATGATAGAAATTTTTTTTTTTATAATATGACCTAATTCTTATTTTTCACTATGCATGATAAATCATCAATTTTTTCATACTTATTTTAACTATTTATCGATATCCTAGGCTGTTGTGTGGGGGTTCTTGATATATACAGATAGATGTCAATGATAGATAAAAAGAAACCGATGTCGTCACGTTTATAAAATCAGGCAAACTAAGGTGGGCAGGTCATATTGCAAGGATGACTGGCGACAAGGCTTCTAAGAAATTCCTTAAATATATCCTGCATGGTAGCCGAAGGATTGGAGGACCAAAGCTGTGGTGGAGGGACGATTCCACAAACCTTGCCAGGAACCTTGGTGTGAAGAACTGGATAGCAGCATCACAAGACAGGATGTAGCGCCTTACTATAACTAGATTTTAACCGTTTAAGAATTATTCATACGACCCTCTTTTTTATTTTTTTAACAAATGAGAGATTTTTAAAAACTTTTTTTAGCGTCCAAAGCCATTAGAAATTTTAGATGAAAAGGCCCCCCTCATTCCTCGCTATAACAACCAAGAAGTTTTCGCAAATGATGAAGAAACTTGACACTTACTTTGCAGACCAATTTCTCGTAATTCCTAAATTTTTTAAATAACCTTAAATAAAGTTAATAACAATATTAACTTTATTTAAAGTTTATTACTCATTTCTTACTCATGTGAGAAGTAGGATTAAGCTGGCTCGGCAGAAGACGTACCGCCTTAACTACCTCCTTACATATTCTCAACTGTCTCTTCGACTTAAAATTCAGCTGTACGAAGCCATCATCCGCCCCACCCCTACTTCATGGCGCCCCACTTCTTTAGTATATGTATGCAACAACACTGAAAGCACTTCAAAGTTTTCAGAACTCAGTCCTCCGACGAATAGTCCGCGGAACAAGCCTCGAGAGGGCCAGAAACACCGTCATAACTGAATATTTACAAATACCATCGGACCCATCATTCATTGGTCGACGGCACATAAAATTTTTTGACGGCCTAAAGTACTGTGCCAACCCTCTTTTCAGGGACATAGCCTCACCTCCCAGGCCTGGTAGGTGGCAAGGTTTGACCCCCTTAGCGGACGTATTCGCTTTGGGAAGGGGTTCAGGCTTTTTAGACTGGCCCATTTTCACACCATAGCCCAGCAGAGTGATTCCTCCTCACTCGATCAAGACAACAGGAAGACAATAGTCAACTGAAGCGCCAGGATCTACTAAGCAACAAATCTTAAAATGCTGAGAAGGCGAAATAAGGTCATTCGATTCCAGTTGTTATTATTTGTTGTTTGTTTGTTATTATAAATTATTATTTGTTATTATAAATTGTTCGAAAAACAATTTAGAGAACTACCTCTCTTTCTCTCTCTCTCTCTCTCTCTCTCTCTCTCTCTCTATATATATATATATATATATATATATATATATATATATATATACATATCATAAATTAATATCTTACCAATCTTACATAAAATTAATTACATTTCTTTTAAACTTACAATTGGCTTTAAATTGATTAATTAAACTTAACATTTGGGGCTTCACTAAACCATATTACTCATTTCGTATCTAATCCTCCCAATGCTCCTTACCTTTTCCAATTCCATACCTGACAACCCTCCGAGGTGTCCTGAAAAGAAGATGGTCTCAGGACCTTCTCAAATAGATCTTTTATTGAAGTACTACCTACCATTGGGTAGTTCTTTCTATTCTTTTATCTTATTATCACATTTACTGGATGTATGTTTTTTTGTTTTTTTAATTTACAGTTGTATATTTCAACAAATAGATAACAAAAAAAAAATTAACATGAGCCAAAAAAATATTATATTTTACAAACTTATTTTTTTCGGAGAAATCAATCGTTTGAGCTCTGCCACAAATTATTAAATGTATTACTAAATTTGAATTTTTTTTTTTTAGTTATAATAATAATTTTTAAATGTTGATTTGGGCCCAAGATATCTATGACCTTTTAAGCCATATCCTTAACTCGAAGTGGGACTTCTTCCTCCTAAAATATTCCTTGATATTCCCTTCACTGCCTTCACCTTCTTTTTTAATATTTATTAAGAATTTGAACAGCATTTTTTGTTAGATCAGTTGATTAAAAACTTTAATAACGTTAGATACATAGAGAAAACAGGGAGGGCTAGAAGGAGTAAGGAATTAAAATGAGTGGGAAACTCAAAAGACAGAGGAGATGGGCAGACGCTATTTCTACTGTGATTAATATTGATTTATTTCTTATTCTCAAAATAATGGTTTCTAAAAGCTATTTAATATTAATACGACTAAATTTTATTTTCAGGAAAAAAAAGTTTTAAACCGTATTTAACAAGTTTTACACACCGACAAACCTTGAATTTTAATATTATAAAATAAAAAAATATTAAAATTACTTATGCACCATCCTAAAAAAATTTTGAAGAATTAACACAAATAATGGCAGAAATAATTTTTTTTTTCTTTCTCTATTTTAGTTTATTTGTTTCTAAAAGTTTTATTTTTGTATATTTTATATTATCAGTTATCGAATTTTATTATATTTCTTTTACAGTAAGATGATGGTACAATTTATCTTTTTCTTTAGTTTATTTATTTCATTTGTTTTTTTTTTTTCTTTCATTATGCGGACTGTAAGAATAGCCTTTAAGTGAGGCTACAATACTAAAATTAAAATATTTATTCATTGAAAAAAATTATAACAAAATTATTATTATATACCAATTAATATAATTTATATTTTACGTTGAATTTATAATTTTATGTATGGATATAATTTAACTGGGTGTTTTGGATTTGGTAATCCTCGTATCCAGGGTTTTTGGCACCAAGCCTGAATTTAAAAATTACACTGTTCCACACTCCTGTTCAGAACTCTAAAAGCATATTTTTTCGTTTTCTAAATTTATTTTAAATTATAAACATATTTTTAAAAAACATATATTTTTTTATAATATTAAGTTTAATTTAATAAAATGTATTACTTTTAATAATGTACTTGCTTACAATATATATTAATTATCAAATTTCTTTGATAAAATCATCCGAATGATAAAAAAAAAGAATAAAAAAGTAGAACAACGCATTAAATAGAGTTAATTTTTTATAATAATTTTCCCTATCTACATAAGAAGTGTTAAAAATATTTTTAAAATATTTTTTTTTTTTATGTTTACATTTATTTTGTTCAGTATAAATAATAAAACTTCTTTTCTTTTTTTTTTTTTTTTTTTTTTTTTTTTTTTTTTTTTTTTTTTTCTTTTTTTTTTTTTTTTTTTTTTTTTTTTTTTTTAAAAAAAGTACCCTCTAAGAGATATCATTGGCATTTAAATTAACATGGGACCTCTGAATCTAGGTTGTTTTATTTTACAGGGTGTCCCGAATTTAAATGGCAAAACTTCAGGAACTTATAGGGGACCGAAAAATTAAGACAAAAAGTCCTTTAGAGATTTGCTCGTTTTCACTTATTTTTAGAGAAAATCGCAAAAGAAGAAACAAAACAAGTTTTCATTTTTATACATATTTATTTACATTTATGTTTATGTTATGTTCTTTTTAATGTAAATATTGCTCAAAATGTTGCCCTCTTGCACCAATGCAAGCATTGCATCTAGCACTCACTTGATAAATTGCAGCTAAACATTTTTCTGATGATATTTGGTTCACTGCATCTATGATTCGGTCTCTTGATTGCTCTCTTGAGTTGATTTACACGAATAAACTTTCTGCTTCAAGGTTACCCATACTAAGAAATCCATGGGTGTCATATCAGGTGATCTGGGTGGCCACGGTACTACTCCTCCACGTCCAATACATCGTTGTGGATAATTTATATCCAGCCAAGCTCGAGCAACTCTGCTCTAATGATCTGGACATCCATCGAGTTGGAACCACATTTCAATCCGCTGCTGTAAGGGAATGTCATATAAATAATTAGAAAAGTCGTTCTCCGAAAAATGTGTAAATGTGATACCATTCAATCTTCCAGCTAAAAAATATGGTCCCACCAGTAATCCGTTCCAAATTCCAAGCCAAACGTTAATAGCAAATTCATGCTGAAACCGATTCTCTCTAATAGCTCTAGGATTTTCAAGAGCCCATACATGATAATTTCTTTGTTCCTCCTCTTGTAAAGGTAGCTTCATCGGTCCGTATAATTTTCAATGGAAATAAATTATCATCGCGAATTTCGTCAAGAAAACAGTTACTAAAATTCTTAAAGAATAACATCAAGTGTTTACATATCTCACTGCCCAGCCTGACGAACTTTGAAAGGTGATAATCGCTACCTGTAACATTTTTGTTTTTTTTTTCTTTTATTACGATTTTCTCTAAAACTAAGCAAAAACGAGCAAATCTCTAAAGGACTTTTTGTCTTAGTCTTTCGGTCTCTATATGTTCCTGAAGTTTTGCCCTTTAAATTCGGGACACCCTGTATACGTCTGAGAGGTGTGTGTCTCTCTATTTCAAGTACAAATTTTACAAATAATTGCTTTTTCTTCCCTACCCCTACATAAGTGCGAATTCGAGGCCTCTTTTAAAAGATTTTCAACTATCAACTTTTTATGATTCCGACACCTCTGACGGCCATGGTTTCTTGCGATTTAAGAAGTTACGTTTAGATACTTATGTTTTAAAATATCGAAATGAGCATAAGGTTAATTCAAAATATTAAGACAAGAATTCAACATACTTACATTTTTCAAAACCAATATGATTCTATGAAAGTGAAAAAGGCAATAAATATCATTATCTTTTTTTTTTTTTTTTTTTATAAAATGGCAAATGTGCCTATATTTTTGAACCATATGCATACTTAAATCTTATACTAGTCTGAACCTTTTTACCTGTTAGGACTATGTATTCAGTGTCCTTGTAACTTCATATCTCTTAGAGGTTGGTAGAAAGCTTTCGCAGCTTAAATAATTGAGAAATTGTGACCAACAGTAAATGTACTGAAATATATAGAGTAATTAAATATTGAGTGGTTATTATCAGATAGCTAAGCTGGAATCGGTTAGTCAATATTAGAGCGTATAACACACTGAGCTTGTTGTAAAAAAAAACATTATATTGAACAAAGAATATTTCAATATAAAAAAGAACTAATTATTTTTAATTAGTAGTTTAGTTATAAATAATTTTAATCGCTTGTTATGTACATGGTGACAATTATTATATAAATTAAATTTGAATCTAAATCATAGCTAACCTCATGCACAAAATCCAACCAGTAGAACAAGATTTCTAGCAATTTATCAGTCCAAACCCATCGCAGCCGGTTTAATTTTTTCTTCATTCAATCTAATATATTATTTTTTTCTCTTTTGGTGCCAAAACCACTACTATAATTTAATTTTTTATCCAATTCAGAATTACTTTTATTAAAACAATTATAAATTAGTATCCATTTATATATGCTGTTTATCGTAACACTAATTACCCTTATGCCGACTACCCTAAAGCTGATCAACATGTCATGTCATAGTGAAAAGGTCAAAATTTTTTTGCATGGCACTACAATATAAGTTTTAATCGTCCCAACTGCAGATTCGCCACAAAGGTTACAAATGCTTATGTTCTTGGCAATCCAATACCCTAGGGTCACCGCTTTACGAATTGACTCACGGAATTCATATAGAAAAAACAAATCTGTAGTTTTGCAGCAAGAATTTTGATATCTCAGGTCGTGCAATGATATAACGATAGCTAAAAAAAATGTGTTATGTTAGAGAATGGATTAAAAATATATAAGTAAAAACAATTGATAATTAAGATGCAAAATTTGGTAGCTTTATCTCATTTATTTAAAATAATAATACTATTTAGTCGAGATGTGCCGACTATGTCTTTGGCTGACTAGTCACTGCCCAACTATTCGTCTGGCAAAAAAGCCAATCCGGCCAAGTCAATAATAATTGCTTCGGTTAGAATTCGGTACACCGGCAATCTTCGAGGCGCTTCATTTATAGCTTCCTTCTCTTCTTTGCGAACCAGCCGGTATGTAATGGAATGCTTTTTTAGGAAAATAAAACAAAATTCAGCAGTTTTGTTCAGTCTAGAAAGGTAATTGTGAAATCAGGAATCTGTAATTATGACGAAAAAGTTTTCGTGTCGATGGAGTTATATAACACAAAAATATCTCACATATAAATGTAAATAAAAATACAAATAGCTAAAATAGCAGTTCTTTATTTTTTTTCACGTTCCAACTTTTATATTCAAGTATTTTATATTAAGTTTTATGTTACATTAATATTTCCTAATTAAAGTAATAAATAAAATTAAATATATTAAAGTAAGATACAATTCTTTTATTTGCGACATATGTATCATTATCATATTTATATTTGCTGGAATCGAAATGAATATTTGTGAAGTCTACTTTTTTTTCCAAAATCGTGTCTTTCAATAAACAAATAAAGTATTTTTTCCACAAATTTCATTTTAGTAAAATGCTATTTTTTTTCATAGCGAGAACTAATATTAATTTGTTATTTACCATAATGATTCCACCAGAATGATCTTTTGTACGATAATTGGAATAAATTACATCGTTCGTATCCTCTACTCTCTTTATTTGGCCAGTTTTGTAACTTTTCCTAATTTCAGAGTCTAAAAAGAAGAAGTAAAATTTCTTTTTTTACCTATTGTTGCTACAATATCCTAAAAATATACAAATAAATTTTAATGATTTAATTTCGGCAAACTAACTATATCAATTTAAGCTATAAATAATATAATAAAATTTTGGATCATAATCAAAAGTAACAGGGATTAAAAAAACAAATAATGATTTAATGAAGCATATTTTATCATTAGGAGTTATATGCATAGGATTTGTTATATATGTTTAATAAAATTCGTGTATAAGTTTTGTTATTTAATTTATTCATCTTGTGGTGTAAGATATAATTTTAGATGAGCTAAGGAATATTTAAATTGTGTTATAGGATTTGGGATTACAATTTTTGTATATTGTGCTGGGTTATATTTGGAACACAAGAGTATTATTTCTTTCTTTTTTTTTTTAACATTCTGCTTCATATAATTATTATGAACGTTGGCACCACGACAAAATGTCTCTTGCATGTTAAATAGGTTACATCATCCATTTTTCTTCGGTTCCAGTTTAAGTTGATCGCTTTTCATGAAATTTCCAGATGTGGAACGACTATTAATTAATTTCAATTTCATTTACCCAGCCATATCAAAATCAATTATTACAATTCTCATCTACCTTCTGTAATTGGAACATGAATAATCCAATATGGTCGATTTATATCCGATATCCTCAGACTATCCTGGTCATCAGTCGTGGTCTAGCTGCCAAACTGACATGGACAGTCAATCTCCCATCTTGGACTCAGATATCATCGATGGTCTAAATGTAAGATACCTCAAGTTCTTCGGGCTATGGAAGGTCATCAACGACTATAGAACAACTGGGAAGAGAAACGCCATACTCAGATTTAAGGTTATCACGACACTTCTTCTTACGCTGCCTTACATAGTTTCTCAGTACCTCAGCTATTGGGTAGTAAAAGTCGATATACAGAAAGCTACTTTTTTGAATTTGCACTCTCTCCCGGCTCTGCAGATATGCTGTAAGGTCCTTGTGCTTTGTTTTCGAATCGATAGCCAGTGCAGATTGTTCGATTTAGTAAAGAAGGATTTTATAGAAATTCCGAAATCTAAAAAAGAAGTTGCGAAAGAAATATTTTTGAAGATAACTTCGGAATGCAATGGTCTTTGTAGGGCTGCTTTCCTTATTAACACTAGTGTTGTAATCTTGTCTATAATAGATCCTGGCATATCAGTCGACTACATAATGTACCATACCGGAAACATGCACGCAGTTACGACTGGTAAGAAGAAGATTTTAGGAGGATGGTATCCATTGCCAATTGATAAGTCTCCTTATTATGAAGCTATATTTATTTATGAGATATTGCTCATCGTCTGGGGAGGAATACTTTTGGCTGTTTACGTCTGCCTATTTTATCAAGTCCTGATGTGCCTTTATGCACAGTTTTTGTTTTAGCATTGCACGTATCAACGCTGAAATATAGCTCTATCAATGATGGAAGAGGAAGGAACTATGCTAACTCTAAACTTTACAAAGAACTCTACGAAGTACTGCAGGAGCACGAAAAAATATTAAGGTAATGATATGTTTGGACGCACACAACAATTAACTTTTAAAAATTAAAAAAAAAAAAAGTAACAGAATTTCTACAGGTCCATTAAAGAAATTTTAAAACTCTTTATATTTATATAAAAGCAAAGGAAATTATATTATTTTATTTTTCTTTATTTAGGTATCAAAATTTGGACATGCTTTGTTGTACATGCTGTTCGATCACTAGTTCTCAATGTACAATTAATGGTTTAAAATATTTATTTTGTAACTTATGCAAATTTTTATGATGAAAAAAAATAATTTCTATATAGAAAATTTTTAAAAAATTATATTTTTGTAAATTACAAAAATTATATGAAAATAACTAATAAATAAAAAAAAAAATATTATATTTTCATTTTGTTTTCATAAAATTTACTCTGTATCAATCATAGAGAAAATTTTTATTGTGTAATGTATGACGTCCCCTCACTGCCGTAAGTTGTTCCAATCACAGGCCCTGTACAATCAAGGCCGAGAAGCCCTTTTGGCATGGAGATTTTTCCGATTATTAAAAACGGATTTTTTTTATTATTCAATATTAAATAAAATTGATTATATTTGATTACTTTATGTTAATATATATCTCAAACGTTTACCACTTAAAATTTCAGCTACGTTATTATTTCTATACTAAATAGTTTTTCAAAACTCAAATTACACTTTTTAATATCAAATAGTAAAAAAAAAAAAAAAAAATTGTTTGTCTTCTTAAAACCATTAACTTTCAGGAACATACCATTTTATAATTTTTTGGAACTGCTAGATTCCTATGTTACTTTCTATAGTGCGCAACATATACAGAAAGCAAGCCATCACCTATTCAATTGTGAGGGAAAATCATTACATTGTCAATAAGGAAACTATTAAACTTTAATTACATATATTGATTTTAATTAAGAAAAACGAAATCTAACGATAAAATTAAAACCTTTTGTGGAAATTCTTCCAAGGTAGAAGTGAAAGTATATTTCCCCGAGGATTTTCTTCTATAAAATAATCCTATCCATATTTTTAACATTATTTCATAATCCAACGCAAGGAAAAAACTTGTTTCAACAATGAAAATAGTGATCATACGTATAAAGACTGATTCATATCAATCGTTTATTTTCTTAAATCACCTTTTTTAAAGAAAAAAAGGGTCGTAGCCGATATTTCATAGGAATAAATTCGTGAATTACTGTTATCCATTAGAAATTATTAATCAAAATATTATTTTTTTTTTTAAATTCTCTTGCTTGGCGCATCGAAGCCAGTTTAATGCATTTTTTTATGAAAAGATAATTAATTTAAATTCTAATGATTAAAGTTCGAAATTTTAATTATACTGATTATTTAAATATATCTGATTAAGTATTATTTAAATACCCTAAATTGATTAATAAAAAAATGAAACAGGTTTCTGATCTCAGCTAAAAAAGAAAGAGAAAAAAAAAGGACATAGAAATCAACAACAATAAAATAAAACCTAAAAATAGAATAAAGACTAAAATAAATATTTTTAAAGCAATTTTCATTGGAAGTAAAATCAGCATTAAAATACTGTAAGTTCAAAGCTTCCAATTAATTACCAACTCTTATTTACATGACTGTGATTATACCTATTTGGAAACGTAGTTGAGCCTTGCGGCTCCACTAAACCATCCTATTCATCTCGTATCCGATCCTCACAATCTAAAATTCTCAATGCCCCTTACTTGTCACCAATAAACTTATCCATAAAGATTTTAATGTTCCATATATTGCTGATTTAGCCCAAACCAGATGCCTATCCTTTTTTTTATTGAAGAGCTACTAGTGAGTAGATCATTTTAAGCTTAGATATGTTTTTGTAATCGTTATTACGCATTTACTTGATGTATATATTTGTACAATTGTAAGAAAAAATTCCTTAAATTAAAAAAAAAAAATGTATATCATGAAAAATAAAATTCTATATGCCTTAGGCCAGTTGCACACACACCGACTTTTTGCCGGCCGGCAAAAAACCGACCGATATTTTGCCGGTGCTAGTGCTTGCACACACACCGACTTTTTGCCGGTCAAACAATTACTAGAATTATAATTTTATTTTATTCTTGACTTTTCGACCTAAAACGTTTAACAATTTCTGATTAACAAATTGATATTGTTCCATTCGATTCAGTAACTCAAGCAAATAGTAGCTTTTGTAATTATAGTGCATAAAACAGTAATTATAATGCAGTGGCAGGCGCCGGCAACTCACCGGCATTTTGCCGGCCGGCAAAAAGTCGGTGTGTGTGCAAGGTTACTATTTGTCATGTCGTTCACTATTGAAATTTGGACGACCGGTAAAAAACCGGCCGTCCAAAACCGGTGTGTGTGCAACGAGCAATTTCATTCAAAATGTACAACAAATTTAAAATAACAATCACCAAGTATAATGTATTTTTATAATTTATTTTTAGATATGCTAATGAATTGAGAAGTGTTTACAATCCTTTAGTCACGATGATTCTCGGCGTAGGAATTTTTGTATTGATCATTGCAGTTTTCCAGTTCTTATTCGTAAGTTAAATATTTATTTCGAATCATTACTTATTAATTTAAGCAAATATTATTAAAGTAATAATTTCCTAAAAGGGAAGTTCTGGAAACCCGATGTTCATATTAAAATCTCTTCAGTTTTTGGCGTACCAGGGCATTGAAGTTTCCATGTTTTGCTTTGGTTCATCGTACATTCAGACTGCTGTGAGTAAAATCTTTTTTTTTTTTGACCTTATAATTCTTTTAAATACATTAAAAATTAAAAAAATATTATTTATGGCATTCATCAGATCATCTCTTATTTTACAGGAACATTAAATTTTAAGAAATATAAAAATAGAATGCTTTTATTGTAGATTTTATATTTTTAAAATAATGAATATGTTTTTTGTTTTTTTTAATATTAAATACTTTAAGATGGATTGATTAAGTAGCCTGTGTTTTTAGCAACCCATTTAAAATGGGCAGCACCACTTAATAAAGTGTTTCTCTTCATCTTCAATGTTCATTAGAGCTGCATCTGCCCAATCATAGCCGAAGTTAGTAAATTTAAAAGTAAATTCAAAATATTTTTTTAAATAAAAAGACATTTTTTGTTACACGTAAACGCATATGTGTAAGAGAAACTAACATTTCATTGGCTTTTTTTTTTTTTTTTTTTTTTTTTTTAATTTGAGACAAACATATTTAGGACAAAATATTTCTTAACTTCTTATATATATATTTTCTTTTCTATATATAGACATTGCAATAGGCAATTAGATAACATTTAAAAGATTAAATTATTTTCTTTTAAAAAGAAAAAAATAAGTTGAGTTAATATGAATTTATTTTTTTCAAATTAATATATGTAGGTATTAATTTTTTAGTACGTACTTCTTTAAATTGAAAACTTTATAAAAAAAAAAATTAACGTATAAAGACCCAAACAAAAAACAAAATTCGTTTTGTACCTATTGAAAAAAGCGTTTGCAACAGGTATTTAATATAAAAAAAATTAACATCAAAGTATCAATAAAAAAAAAATTCTGATATGTTTACGGGCTATCAATATTTTAGATAATAGAAACAGACATTACAATAAGAGTTTTTAAGGTTGACATGTTTCAATTGCGAATCTTATAAGGATTTAAATGTAATATCGTGAGGAAAGTACCGACAGCATTGCAGACTAGTTTTATTTTAAAAAAACAAAACAATAATAATTACATTAAGTTATTTAATGGCTATGACTAAAATAAAAATTATTTTTCCTCATTTCGTCAACTAAGGATAAATACTTTTTATTTTACCCGTAGCGATTAAATAACTATATATAATATTAGCGATTCAATATATATATTATAGTCTTGAAGAAGGAATTTCATTTTGCCTTTGGTTAAAAACAAAACAAAAACAGTAATATAAATTAAACTGGTATTTATTGTTAGCTTCAGTAGAAGAAGTGAAACACAGTTGTCTGTATAGAGGATAGAAGTCATATTAAGCATTTTTTATTTACTTATTTTATTATAAACATTTAATTATGATATCTTTCAAATGCTGCCAAAAGGCGTACTGTATACATGCATTTGGTAAAATGTGTTCCCTTATACAAGTTATAGATTACATATTTCAAATTTTGTATTTGTATTTTACCTATTTGAAGTTGTTAAAAAAAAAATATATAGAAATCTTTTCGAACATCTGCATAGTAAAAATCAATATTTATTATATTTAAATAATATCATACCTTTATAAAATAATTTAATAATTAAAATTAATACAAAAAGTGTCAAACCTTTTATTAGTAATACTGCAACACTGGATATTTATACAGAGCTGAGGTAAAAAATAAGTAAAAAGATTTAACAATACATAAAAATTGACTGTATTTGGTAGGGAAAAAAAACAAACCCTACATACTAAGAAGAAATAGTAAATATAAAATCTAATTACAAAAATAAATAAATTAAAATACACGATATGATATTTAGTTACAATATGTCAATATGTACGCCAAGTTATGCCAATTAATGTATGTGTAGTATGTTTGTTAGTGTATCTTTTTAGTGGTATTTTGTCATAAACTCTATTTTCTGTTTGATTGGGTTTTATGGGAATTGGTGTAAGTAGGAAATAATTACATTGTCTGTGAGTGTACTGTTTAATTGAATATAGGTTTTAAGTCATATAACATATTTGAAATTCTGGTATAGATTGGATAGTTTATTGAAATATGGTTTCATTTTGGTGATGTTTGGTAGATATTTCTAGCTCTGTTGTGGCCATCCCATTAAATTTAATAGTAGTAATACTGATAGTTAATATTTCATTTATTTTGTTTATATTGTTCTGTTTCTCATTATAATTGTTTGTATTTCATTATTTTTTTATTGCAATTATTTAGTTAAAGATACATTATCAAATTAAAATAAAATGTCGATGAAAATGAAAAATATCGATTGGCACATATGCGATTCGACCATTTCACGATGTAGAGGTTATTGAATTCCATGAGTTGATTAAAACCGAGCAGTGACATATGATATGATTCAGTTACTAAGACCTTATACGGAGCTATGTTGAAATTTTGATTTAAAATGTTTAAATTAATTAGCATTGAAAACCGCAAACAACTTTCATTGTAATTCTTGAATCGTTCACTTACTGTTAGGGCAATCAGAAGAATAAGTTCTCGACTAATTATTTGTCTCAAGTGGAAGATGCAGAGAAGTTAGAAAAATAATCATGCTGATTATAATTAGATTGTTAACCCTAGGCAATTAATTGATAATGTTTATAACCTTACTATGGACAGCTTGTTTGTTTATTATTTTTTTCAGTTCTTGTTATTTGTTTATAGCCTCATATTTGTAATAAAAATTTAACCAAGTTAGTATTAGGTTTTTTTTTTATATTCTAATAACAAGTAAGAAGAAGGTTATCTTCCGTAACACTAGAATGAAACAGTATTGAACCGTAATCCAACCTGAAGCCTTATAAGCTCCAGAATGTCTTGTATTCAAACGGAAGGGACTCCAGGACAAAGTTGAAACCACCAAGAAAGAAGACAGGAGCCCAATGGACAGATAAGAGGAAGGAACTACACAGCCAGAGGATGCGTACTGGGCCAAGAAAGGCCGACCGAAACTATACGACGAAAGAAGAAAAAGAAGCAAACTAGACATCAGGCGGTTAGTTTCGGTAAAGTTCAGTTCTGAACCCCAAGCCGCTGTCAATCTATTGCGTTTATTATAAATATGTTTCGAAAATGTCATACATTTGTCTAATTCTAAGCTTAAATGATTGAAGCGTTGAATTCAAGTAGAACAAGAAAACTCAAAAGTTACTTTCTTTTTTTATATAGGATTATCATTAGGTAAAAAGTAGTTATATCACATTGAAAAAGGCCATTCGAATTCCAGCCAAAACTTGAACTTTCAGCTTCAATTGATTGACTATGTCTGAGGGATCGTGGTTCCATTTATAATTATGTTCTGGGTTATGAGTGGTCTTCTTTTTCTGAACATAATAGCTTGGGTATCTGGTGGATTAACTTTAATCTTCTATCTTCCATTTACGTCGGGCGTGTTCATTACTTGGATAAGTTTTAAGAGTCATAGCATGCATGTGTTATTTATTTTAAATTTTTTGTAGCAAAGCAGCTTTCTAATACCTATAATTTTTATATTTTGTCGATACCATCAGAGCTCGGACCTGCAGTTCGCCATCTACAGCAGTGACTGGTACAAGGCTGATATTAAGTTCAGGAAGTCAGCCCAGATGATGATGATAAGGGCTAGGAAAGGAGTCACCCTCACAGCAATCAGGATGTATCCAGTTAATGTGGAAACGATAATGTCTGTTAGTATAATTAAAAAATATAATTAAGATATTTTTTATTTTGTAGTTTTAAGTGGTAAAAAAAAAAAGAAGTAAATTACATGGATATCCTAATCAGAGTTGGGCAAAATTCAATTACATTGTAATCCGATTACAATTGCATTACATTATATTTCAAACAGATGTAATCGAAATACATCGGGTATGAATTACAGTATTCCCACAAAGTAATTCAATTGGGATTACAATGTAATTCTTATATGTAATTCAATTACGGATTACATAATTGGATTACAGATTTCGATTACTTGTAATTCAAGGCATGAATTATTCAAATATTTAATTCGATTACAATATTTCTTCCATTAAATAGGCAACTAAATATCGGAATATCAGTTTTCATCTCCACCATTTAAGTTTAAGATTTTTTCATTGTTAACGGTTTTGAACTATCGCCATCTTTTTCTTAGGGACAGGAGTGGGGGGCTAAATTTCTAAAATGAGAACGGCTGGTCCGATCTTAATGAAATTTGATAATTATGTTTCTTTTGTACTTATTAGCGTATATTTGGGGTTTTAACAGTTTTACTAATTAGTGGGGGGTGGGGGGGGGCTAAATTTCTAAAATGAGAACGGCTGGTCCGATCTTAATGAAATTTGACAATTATGTTTCTTTTGTACTTATTAGCGTATATTTGGGGTTTTAACAGTTTTACTAATTAGTGGGGGGTGGGGGGGGGGGGGGCTAAATTTCTAAATTGAGAACGGCTGGTCCGATCTTAATGAAATTTGATAATCATGTTTCTTTTGTACTTATTAGCGTATATTTGGGGTTTTAAAACAGTTTTACTAATTAGTAGGGGGTGGGGGGGGGCTGAATTTCTAAATTGAGAACGGCTGGTCCGATCTTAATGAAATTTGATACTTATGTTTCTTTCGTACTTATTAGCGTATATTTGGGGTTTTAACAGTTTTACTAATTAGTGGGGGGGGGGCTAAATTTCTAAATTGAGAACGGCTGGTCCGATCTTAATGAAATTTGATAATTATGTTTCTTTTGTACTTATTAGCGTATATTTGGGGTTTTAACTGTTTTACTAATTAGGAGGGGTGGGGGGGGGGGCTAAATTTCTAAATTGAGATCGGCTGGTCCGATCTTAATGAAATTTGATAATTATGTTTCTTTTGTACTTATTAGTGTATATTTGGGGTTTTAACTGTTTTACTAATTAGGGGGGGGGCTAAATTTCTAAATTGAGAACGGCTGGTCCGATCTTAATGAAATTTGATAATTATGTTTCTTATGTATCTATTAGCGTATATTTGGGGTTTTAACAGTTTAACTAATTAGTGGGGGGGGGTATATTTCTAAATTGAGATCGGCTGGTCCGATCTTAATGAAATTTGATAATTATGTTTCTTTGTACTTATTAGCGTATATTTGGGGTTTTAAAACTGTTTTACTAATAAGGGGGGGAGTGGGGGGGCCTAATTTTCTAAATTAAGAACGGCTGGTCCGATCTTAATGAAATTTGATAATTATGTTTCTTTTGTACTTATTAGCGTATATTTGGGGTTTTAACTGTTTTACTAATTAGGGGGGGATGGGGGGGGCTAAATTTCTAAATTGATAACGGCTGGTCCGTTCTTAATGAAATTTGATAATTATGTTTCTTTTGTACTTATTAGCGTATATTTGGGGTTTTAACTGTTTTACTAATTAGGGGGTGGGGGTATATTTCTAAATTGAAAACGGCTGGTCCGATGCTAATGAAATATGATAATTGTGTTTATTTCGGACTTATTAGCGTTTAACATTTTTAGTAATAAAAATATGTATACATATTTAAAATTGTAATGTGATTTCGTAATTTTCTTTTACCATCTTTACTTTATTATTTATTATATCGTGAAAAGTATGGATTAAAGTTCTTTTTTAATATGTTATTAACACTCATTCTTAACTTTTATGATGTTATATAATGATCATTATTATTTCATTTAAATAAGTTCAACTTCAATATAAATTTTGGTACAGCAAAGAGCTATAAATTTAATTTCCTTCACTTTAAATGAAGGTATTTTAAAAACCCCAAATATACGCTAATAGGTACAAAAGAAACATAATTATCAAATTTCATTAAGATCGGACCAAGCGTTCTCAATTTAGAAATTTAGCCCCCCCTTCACCCCCCCTAATTAGTAAAACAGTTAAAACCCCAAATATACGCTAATAAGTACAAAAGAAACATAATTATCAAATTTCATTAAGATCGGACCAGGCGTTCTCTATTTAGAAATTTAGCCCGCCTCCACCCCCCCCTAATTAGTAAAACAGTTAAAACCCCAAATATACGCTAATAAGTACAAAAGAAACATAATTATCAAATTTCATTAAGATCGGACCAGGCGTTCTCAATTTAGAAATTTAGCCCCCCCCCCTACTCCCCCCCTTATTAGTAAAACAGTTAAAACCCCAAATATACGCTAATAAGTACAAAAGAAACATAATTATCAAATTTCATTAAAATCGGACCAGCCGTTCTCAATTTAGAATTTAGCCCCCCCCCCCCCCCCTACCCTCCCCCCTAATTAGTAAAACAGTTAAAACCCCAAATATACGCTAATAAGTACAAAAGAAACATAATTATCAAATTTCATTAAGATCGGACCAGGCGTTCTCAATTTAGAAATTTAGCCCCCCCCCCCCCTACCCCCCCCTTATTAGTAAAACAGTTAAAACCCCAAATATACGCTAATAAGTACAAAAGAAACAATAATTATCAAATTTCATTAAAATCGGACCAGCCGTTCTCAATTTAGAAATTTAGCCCCCCCCCCCCCCCCCCCCTAATTAGTAAAACAGTTAAAACCCCAAATATACGCTAATAAGTACAAAAGAAACATAATTATCAAATTTCATTAAGATCGGACCAGCCGTTCTCAATTTAGAAATTCAGCCCCCCCCCCCCCCCACACCCCCTACTAATTAGTAAAACTGTTAAAACCCCAAATATACGCTAATAAGTACAAAAGAAACATAATTATCAAATTTCATTAAGATCGGACCAGCGTTCTCAATTTAGAAATTTAGCCCCCCCTCCACCCCCCCCTAATTAGTAAAACAGTTAAAACCCCAAATATACGCTAATAAGTACAAAAAAACATAATTATCAAATTTCATTAAGATCGGACCAGGCGTTCTCAATTTAGAAATTTAGCCCCCCCCCCTACTCCCCCCCCTTATTAGTAAAACAGTTAAAACCCCAAATATACGCTAATAAGTACAAAAGAAACATAATTATCAAATTTCATTAAAATCGGACCAGCCGTTCTCAATTTAGAAATTTATCCCCCCCCCCACCCCCCCCTAATTAGTAAAACAGTTAAAACCCCAAATATACGCTAATAAGTACAAAAGAAACATAATTATCAAATTTCATTAAGATCGGACCAGCCGTTCTCAATTTAGAAATTCAGCCCCCCCCCCCACCCCCCTACTAATTAGTAAAACTGTTAAAACCCCAATATACGCTAATAATTACGAAAGAAACGTAATTATCAAATTTCATAAAGATCGGACCAGCCGTTCTCAATTTAGAAATTAAGCCCCCCCCCCCACCCCCTACTAATTAGTAAAACTGTTAAAACCCCAAATATACGCTAATAAGTACAAAAGAAACATAATTATCAAATTTCATTAAAATCGGACCAGCCGTTCTCAATTTAGAAATTTATCCCCCCCCCACCCCCCCCCTAATTAGTAAAACAGTTAAAACCCCAAATATACGCTAATAAGTACAAAAGAAACATAATTATCAAATTTCATTAAGATCGGACCAGCCGTTCTCAATTTAGAAATTAAGCCCCCCCCCCACCCCCTACTAATTAGTAAAACTGTTAAAACCCCAAATATACGCTAATAAGTACAAAAGAAACATAATTATCAAATTTCATTAAGATCGGACCAGCCGTTCTCAATTTAGAAATTAAGCCCCCCCCCCCACCCCCTACTAATTAGTAAAACTGTTAAAACCCCAAATATACGCTAATAAGTACAAAAGAAACATAATTATCAAATTTCATTAAGATCGGACCAGCCGTTCTCAATTTAGAAATTCAGCCCCCCCCCCCCCCACCCCCTACTAATTAGTAAAACTGTTAAAACCCCAAATATACGCTAATAAGTACAAAAGAAACATAATTATCAAATTTCATTAAGATCGGACCAGCCGTTCTCAATTTAGAAATTTAGCCCCCACTCCTCTCTCTAAGAAAAAGATGGCGATAGTTCAAAACTGTTAACAATAAGAGAAAACTTAAAACTTAAATGGTGGAGGTGAAAACTGATATTCCGATATTTATTTGCCTATTTAATGGAAGAAATATTGTAATCGAACTAAATTTTCAAATAATTCATGCCTTGAATTACAAGTAATCGAAATCTGTAATCCAATTATGTAATCCGTAATTGAATTACATTGATGAATTACATTGTAATCGTAATTCATGAAGTAATTGCATTATATCATGTAATGTAATCCCGGCCGGGATTACAATTACAGTGTAATCGTAATTCATAGAATATATTTCAATTACATTTTGCCCAACTCTGATCCTAATACTCTTATAAAAGTCATGGCCAAAATATATATTCACGGAAACACGTAGAGAAGGCTAAAAAGGATCTGAATCCAGACCTTCTAGACTAAAATTTAAAATATATATATATATATATATATATATATATATAGACTGGAGATGCCGCTGAGTTCTGCTCCCCCTCAGACCTTTCACATTTTGTTTCTCACAACAGATTTGCTAGTTGTCTAACTGTAAATGACAAGTATGAATTAATATTCAAAAAAAAAAAAAATGCAACAACATACTAATGTTTTTATTTAAATGATTGTTTATTCGTAAATGTATAATAAACATAAATATAAAGCATAGATTTACTGTTTTATTTTTTTACAGATATTGCAGTTTACTTACTCTGTCGCAGCACTGATGTCAAGAATGGCAGAATAATTTGGTTTATTCATCATATGTTTTGAAAATAAATGAATTAAAAACTTGGTCCTAAATTATTTAAACACAGCTTACATGATTTATTATAAAAAAATATATTAAATATATGTAAATAATAATAATTTTATGTAGCTATTGCTGTGCTACTAGCTCGCAGGATTCAGTTCGAGTCTAGCTGTTCAACGAGATCATAATTCACCTTAAAGAATTTATTTCCTTTTCTCTAATATTATTCCTGAGTTGAAGTTTTTAGGTATTAATTATAACACTAAACTGATAATAATAAATTTAATTAATATGAAAATTTTCTATTTATTCTCAGGAAACATTATTTTTATAAATCTTCCATATTATTTAGACTCATGTTTACATGGTAATTAAAACAAAAAGAGAAATAACACATTATAATAACTAGTCATCTAAGTAATAAGTAATTGTATGTACTAAGTAATTGGTATATTTTTTTATTATTAAAAATAAATAAACAAAATAAGTATTCTGGACTCATATTTTTTTTTTTTTATTTTATACAGTAAAATCTGTCTAAAATGGAATTAGTATAAAGCAGAATTCTGTCGCAACGGTGAAACATGATCTCAGAAAGGATTGAATTTATACTTAAAATCATTCTGTATAAGCCAAAAATCTGTCTAATTCGGAAGCGGAAAGCTTTTGTTAGTGCGAAAACTTAAATGGAAATAGTAAAAACGGAAAATAGCCAAGTTAATCCAAAAGGGACAGTGTTGTTTCTGATAACTTAGATACTAAGAACTTACAAGTGTTATAGCTTGAATGCCATAGGAGTGATTTTCTAAATATTTACTGCCATATGTTGGCTATACAGTTAAACCCCGACCTATTTTCCACTTCACTTTTCTATTTAGTCCGTTTTTAGCTCTTGAACAGTAAGCTACGTAGAGATACGTGCGAAGCTACTACCTGCATGGTTTAGGAGTTGCTTTGAAGAGCACGATTTGAACAAAATATCGGTGAAACTTTTAGCTGAAAAATATCAAATTGGGGGAACACAAGTTAATGCAGCCATTAAAAACAAGAATAAAATTAAAGATCAGTGGTTAAGTGAAGCAGCAGAACAGCCTAAATGGGGTATGATTTGGCTCTAATGAAGATACTAATGATAATAGGAATATGGTCGTTAAGACCCGAGCAAAAGTGATGCCGATCTCTGAGCCCAGGATTCCAGCAGAAGCTTTGGATGTTGCCTAAATAATTGGTAAAGTGGATTTCAAAGCATCTTTTGAATGGTTTGATAGCTTCAGAACACAACTTCTGGAGAATTAAAAAAACTTTGATACCTTATTCTGAAAACTAATAAAAGATTTAGAAAAATAAAGGAAATAAGTAATTCATCAAAAATTGTTATCTGTATCCCGCACTCGGGATTAAAGTAAGAAAATATATTAAAATCAGTCAAAAACGGAAACCCGTCAAGCCGGAAAAGTATGGCCGAACTCAAAATATTCCTTTTTCGACTGTTTTTTTTTTTTTTTTTTTTACCATTTCCTGATATCTACAACTGTAGAAAATAATTTACATTAAGTAAATGTGTTGATAGTGAATAAAATATCATATTTATTTATGGAATATTTATTTACATTGCATTGACATGTAGTTAATAAATGTTGAGATAAGAGACCTATATATATATATTTTTTTTTCTTTTATTGATATTTACAACTGTACAGAATAATATACAACAAGTAAATGTGTTGACAGTGAATACAATGGCATGTAAATAACTTGTGAAGAACTAATCACTAGTAGCACTTCAACAAAATCTACACTGAAAGATCGCTAGGCCATCTTCTTTTCAGACGCCTCGGAGGATTATCAGAGATAGAGGGGAAAGCAAGTTGGGAGACTAGTGGATTGGAGTGGTTATGAAGCTTAGTATTAAAGGATAGGTATCTGGTTTTGGCTAAATCAGCAACATATGGAACATTAAGTTCTTTATGGATAAGTTTATTGGTCACAAAATAAGGAGCATTGAGGATTTCTCGGATGATTTTGGATTGTAAGTATTCGATACTAGATAAATTGGATGGTTTAGTTGGGCCCTAAACTTCAACTC
The DNA here is from genome assembly GCA_003667255.2 of Euschistus heros. NCBI lineage: Eukaryota > Metazoa > Arthropoda > Insecta > Hemiptera > Pentatomidae > Euschistus > Euschistus heros. Next base: position 104,882 of record RCWM02000287.1, on the reverse strand, counting down.
TGTACGTCTAAATAGGTCTAATCACAGTCATGTAAATGAATCTTTTGTAATTAATTGGGAGATTTGAACGTTTGTCTTGTAAATGTTGAAGTAGTCTGTAGACTGTTTTTACTATACATTCTTACTCAAATCGCGAGTGCGATGAACACTTAAAAAATGTAAACAATCTTACTGAGTTACTTATTTTCTTTATTTTTCCTAATATTTTACTAGTTATCAGAAGAAAAACATAATAAAAGCTAATTAATAAAAATTAAATGAAAAAAAAATCTTGGTTATAATGACGGGCAATCCCTTGGGTGATAACTTTTGTTACAACAGGCAATGAGATTAAACTAGTGGATCGTAGTGACTTTGAGTTGAGGGTGAAAAATGTTTTGTGTCTGTTTATAGTAAATGTTTTTAAAAAATGGTAATCTAGTAATGTTTGATTTGAAACATTCCGAAGCATTTTGATGATACCTCAAAGGATAATAAATTTCTGTTTTCGTATTTTATTTTTGAGTGCGAAATTTTGTGAACCCTAAAGCTCCACTATAGATAGATTTTATCATTGCGTTGTAAATTAGTCTCTTGTTTTATAAGTTAAGACACTGATACATTAAGCAATTCTGAGGGGATAAAAAATAAAACAAAATGTATCATGGGACATACGTCTCTTTAGGAAAATAAAAGATGCAGATATCATTTGGTCTAAAAAGTTAGTCTATAATCTTAACACAAGTCTTTATAATAAATTTTAACATATATGTTTTAAAGCACTAAATGCTGGAGTGGTTTTTTTATTAATATATATAGAATTTGCCCAGACAATAAAAAGAAATGCAAGATAAACTTACTACTTTTTTACACCTAAACCAACTTTAAGTAAGTTAATTGAAATAAAAACACGCCATTTATTGATTATAATCTTTACTTCAGATCCATCTTCACAGTTTGTTACTTACTGTAGCAATAGGAACTCTTTTTTTTTCTTTTTTTCGTTCCATTGTTTTAAAGTCATTTATCGAACTTTAAGAGAGGTTATAATACTATCAAAAAATAAATTGATAACTTCTACCAAATACTGATCAAAGAAGCAACGTAACCTACATTTTTTAAATCACAGTTTTGGTTTTGTGTCATAATAAAAAAAATATTAATATCTTTATTGAAATTTAATATAAAGGTTGGAAATCTAAAATGAAACTTCTAATATAGAAATCTACATGCATGTTTATTTACAATTACATGTAACATGTATTTGCGTTACACATATAAGTCCATTAAAAATCTTTTCTGGCTCGATAAAATTCCCAATTTCAAATTTAACTATCAAAGCTTAGTAAGTAAATTACTAAATAGACACTGACCGACTAATCGGTCTTTTGCAACTAGTAGACCAAATTCATTGTTGGCCAATTTCTAGAATTTACTTAAAACTCTGTAATTTTAACATTTATTATTAATTAAAAAAAATTAATAATTTTTATATTTTCTAAGAAAATATAAGTGAGAGGGTGTACGAGAGATGATTTTTGAAAAATTTTAATGGCTATTTCTCTTCTGATGAACTAGAAAATAACAATTGGTAGACAAGCAACAATATATTTCCATCAGTTTTATTTATAAAATTTAACCTATGCTATACTACTCGACGAAAAACTGTCTATGATATACATCGTAGACAAGTGAGGTGTCTCTATTAATAAAAATTTAAAACTATAAAAAAAAAAAAAAAAAAAAAACGATATAACGTTCTTTTTTTTAAACATTTTTTTAGAATATATAGGCCATGATGAGGTTAAGAATAGATAAAAATATCTGATAATCCAATTAAAAAAAAAACAAAAAAAAAAAAAACCAATAATCCTGTGACACATTGGAAAAACCCCGGTTCATTTACCCATTTACCTGTAAATGCTTAACCTTTCACTTCATTAGGAATAAGTTCCAGGAACAACTGACCTAGGACTTAATTAAACCAGAGGTCCAGTATTGATCGGAAAATTCCAGAAATTCTCTTTAGGCTAAGTAGGTTGAACTGCTCCAAGAATCTGTAGATAATCAGTGGATCTCCATGAATATGGTGCAAAAACAAAAGGTTCGAAATGAATGTAATTGACAAATAAAACGCTGAGAAGCACAAAAGAGGTAGTAAAAGAAGAAGAAGACAAAAAACCTTTCCCCCTATGTTTATTTCAAATATTATTTGTTTTCTAAAAATTAAATAAATCTTTGTGCGGACCTTGTCAGAAGTAGATGGGAGGATTGCGTCAAGGCCGACCTGGGGGATTTGGAATTTGGGGTAGTGGGGTGGAGGAAGGTGTGTGGTCAACGTTTGTTGGTGACGGCATCGAGCCTTCGGGATGAATGGGGACTGACACCATTAAGATTTTATATTTTTTTGGATTCTTATCGCCAAAAAACGTTTAAAAAAAATTAAATATCAAATTTGAATCTATTATTATAACTGTTTTCATAAATAGTTCTACTCTTATAAACAGTAACCTATAAAATTTAGTAACATTCAATATCAAGCACTCAACGCTTTTTTCTTTTTTTTAATATAAATTGAATTATTTTTTTATTAATTTAAGTTTTCCTTTAATTTTGTTCCGAATTAATTAATCATGATTGCTTGCCGGGCTTTCTTTTGCCGTAGCAAAAACTAACCATGAAATAAAAATTTTCATTTTTAGTACGGTTTGGTATTAACACATATTTTAATAGTTTATTTTTTAAATATATGATTTATTCTCTTGATTAGTTTAATTTATAAACGATAACAATAGAATTTTTTATCGAGAGCTAAGATTTTGCTTACGTAACCTTTCCGCTTTATTTAATTACACAAAACTTTTTCTCGTAACATAGAGAAATCAAATTCTTTTATTTGAATTCCGTTTTCCTTATATGTTTCCTATATTCCTATATATAACATTCCGTGACATTTAAGAAAATTCCGTAGAGTCATCTTTGATCATCATTACCATTTATATTCTTCGATTATCTTCCGTTGGTAAGATTTTTTTTTTTATCGATAAAGAAGAAGAAAATTTACTGATGTCCCGAATATTTAAACACTTTTAAATATCTTCTTTTATTCTGATAAAAAAAAAAAGAATAAATTGAATTTTTAAGTCAATCAGAAAGCTGGCTGGATATTGGTGAAAATTACGCTGAAAGATTCCGTTACTTACTTAGATGTAGCTATTAAAATCGTGTTAGTTTTTAAGAATTTTGTTCTGTCAATACTACTGGGTTCTAATAACTATAAATCAGTGTTGGTGACTTTTTTTTTTTGTTTTCAACTCTGCTAGGTTTTAAAATTAGTCTTAGTCTTTTAAAATTGAGTTTAATAATTCAAAAAAGTTTAGTATGGGGAAAAACGTTAAAAAATAATATTTACTCTGTCCATATTCATTGAGAAATTTACGAGTGCTTTTGAGTTTGTGGTGTTAAAGCAATGGCTGGGATGAATTTACTTAAATGACGACTGGATGCCAAGGTCGTATCCAATACCTATATTTTTAAAATAATTTTATGTACTACTAGTGATTACATAACAAAAAAAAACTAGATAGAGATATTATATAAAAACTAAGCAAATAGTTTAATTTAATAAAAAACATAAATTTTAATTGAAGCTACATGTACTGACATTCTATAAGAAGAAGATGATAAGGGATGAAATCAGGAGAAAAGAAAAAAACATGTATCCAATTAAAAAACTTTTATAGACTGCCGACGTTTTATCCTGCCTTACAAGTCTTCTTCAGGGCTAAAATTAACTTATAACAAGATGTGACTAAATGATTGAATACAAATAAATAAAGTCACAAACGGACATCGAAAGAGCAAATTATATAAAAACGAATGTATTGTATTTGACTAATTATTTTATTTTATTTTTTTATACTATTTTGTATTTTTTGCTTTACAATGTCATTATTTTTTAAACTATTAGCTTTTTTTTATATCAATTTGTAATTTAGTTTATTTGTATGTTATTAATTTTCAATTTTAGGCATTATTTACTTGAAAGTTTCTTTTCTCTTTCCTGACTGCATCCCTTTTATATTTCTTAACATTCAACGATAGACCTTTTCAATTTTACAAGTGTTTTGAAGTGACTAGCTAGGTTCAATTACCCATCTAAAATTTTAAACAATGATAGTTTCTGTGATAACTTCATCTATATGTCTTCATCTCAAATTTTATAAGACAACATTAAACGGGGTGCTTACATCCCCTAACCTTGTGGCCGGTTTTATTGATATACCTAGTTATTTTTTAATATTAATATTGGAACCAGTTTTCAACCTATTTTCAAACAAGTAAGTTTTTTTTATTGATAAAAAATTATGTTTTTAATTTTTAAATGTTTTTTACCATTGATATCTGTTTTGTGGTCCAGATGATGCTCGTCTAACTTTCTCTTGTCTTCAATTCAGATGAAGTGTAAATGAGAACCTGACTATTGAATGCCATTCAATGGCTCGGCAAGAGTTCTAAAGCCAATGGAGGCTGAATGAAAGGTCAATGAGATCAACATCACTATACTTTCATCCCTTAAAACTTCATAAATTTTTCATAATTTCACTTTTTTTCTTCTTATTCCCCTATTCTAATTAGATGCCAACACTCAGATTCTCTAAGATACCATCAGGGCCGAAACTAGCAGATAGTTTTCCACCCCATTTCCCTCTCTTTCCTTTCCCACTATTGAAATACAATACCTCGGTAAGCTAGTTTTTAGATCCGGTAGTTGAAATTACACATTTCATTTGTTGTTATGAAGAAGTTTTATTTATGAAAAAAATTATTTATTAACACACTTATACATCACTAAAAAAAAAAAAAATATTAATGATAAAAAAAAATAAATTAAAAATTAAAAAAATAGTGTTTTGTTAGGATAAATCACTAGTTATAGTCACCTGTCCAGTTATGGACATATTAATGCAATTATCGCATTAATCCATTTATTTGTGATATCATCAGGAGAAATATTTGTTTAAAGGATTTAAGGTTCATTCACTTGTGAAACCCTTTCTCATATCCCTTTACAGTAACCATTAAAAAAAAAATTTTCTCAAATAGTCTTCCGAAATTCCTCTTTTTTTTTTCTTTTTTTTTTTTTTTTTGGAAAACGTCGTTTTTAAAAAGTAAGGATTCTTAATAAATTATTGTGAACATGTTTCGTTATTTTTTATTTTCTAAGATATGTAGCTTTTCATTAGAATTAAGGCTTCCATACAAGCTCCATTAAGATGGACTTTCTGATTTAAATTAACAATAATTTTGAACGTACCATAACTAGTTTATAAAAATACGCTATACGAGCTATGGTAACCCTGTCCGCTTCAATTTTCTTTCGTGTTCTGTTTTTCTGCAAAAAAAAAAAAAGAAAAAATTGAATTTTCTTCATTTTTCATTACAACTTAAATAATACCACCTTTCCTAGTAAGGTTTTGTTCGACCTTACGTTTTTTAATCGCCCATTACTATTTAATATAGTTATATTCTGTACTTCATGGGGGGAAGGCTACTGCTAGAGCCAGTAAAATCTTGTACAGTACTGTTTCTTGTGGTTAAAAAGAATACTCTTATCTGCCATAAATTTGAAATTTTAAGTTCAAAAAATAAACGATTCTTATTATTATTTTTTTTTTAATCTAGCATTTATCCTTAGTTGTTTTTTTGCTTATTAATTTTTTTATTTCATTCTTTTACATAGCTCAAATTTTAATCTATCAATAAACTCAATACGTTTTGTAGAATCACATACATAATTCCCCCCCCTATAATTCTTCGAAAAATCTTTAATGCTCCGTACTTTGTCAAAAATAAAACGTATCTATAAAGATCTTAAACCCTCTAAGCCTTGAATTTTTTTCTATGAATGAAGTGTATTTGTTTTATTATATACTCTAGGAGCTTCTAACTTAAAAAATCAATAATTTTGTTTAAAAAATGGTAAACGTAGGTGTTGAAGGGTGAATGTTCGACATGTTGATGATTTAGACCAAAACCAGATACCTATCCCTTCATAGTAAACTCTATAACAACTCAAATCCACTATTCTTTTAACTATCTTCTCATTCTGTTTTTGATAATCCTCCTGAGCATCTGAAAAGAAGATGGCCTCAAGACCTTCTAATATAGAACTTATAGATTGCCACCAATGGGTAGTTGATATACAAGTCATTGTCATGCTACTTTATTAATTTGCCCACAAATTTACTCCTATTAGATATATGTGTTCAATATTTGTAAATTTTAACAAGAAGATGAGATAAATGTTTTTTTTTTTCAGAAAGAAAGTTTAAGCTTCTTTTTTTTGGACTCATGTGGTCGATTCGCAAAATGCATCGAACATATTTCAAATATTTGTTAATGTAGTTTTAACTAGATCTGTGACAGATGAGCTCTATCTTTCACACAGTTATCAAGAATCGTTATTCTTGAGTGATTTCATAATAGTTAATTTATTTTTTAAGTAACCTGAATAGAGGATATATTTAGTATATATAAGTTTAATTAATATATTTTTATAAATATATAAGTTTTGTGAAAGGAAGAGTTATTATGTACGGTGTAGGTTTCCTAGAATAAGGAGGATCTGTCATTTATGTATACGCGTTTATCTTTACCACACGTGTAAAACCTGTTTAGTTCAAAGCTCAAAAATAATAAATCGATTTTGTTATATTTATAAAAAAAATCAATGTGTATAATGTGCTTATAGATATTTAAGAATATAATTAACTGAACAAATGAGGAAAACAGTGACATGTTTACCTACATTTTAAGAATATCTTTGTTCATTGATTATATTTGCTAAATATAAAAATAAGATAGTTTTTGTTATATTTGATTGATTGAAACCGAAGAACAACATTATCACTTGTTTGGCATGGAAATTAAAATTTATAAAACACTATAAATATAGAAGAAAAAAATTATGAAAATGTTTCATTATGAAACTGCCTAAGTAGGAATTAAGATTAATTTTTTCAATTTGCTGACAGAACCATTCCTCATTCAATTATTACTCATCGATCAATTATTACAATTCTAATCTATGTCCGGTAATTGGAACATTAATAAGAAAGAAAGTCCACAGGAAGAGCTTATAAGAACGACGATTGCAGAAGACAGTTCAGTTCTGCGTTGAGCGATGGAGTACGAAGCTATCACGGACTCAGATATCCTCGATGGTCTCAGTGTTAGATATCTGAAGATCTTCGGGCTCTGGAAGGTCATCAACGATTACAGGAAGACAGGGAAGAAGAATTTGATGTTAAAACTTCAAGTAATAATGACTTCACTCATAACCATACCATCTATTCTTCTTCAGTTTCTGAGCTTCGTATTCATCGATGTCGATATCGAAAAGGCAACGATTTTAAATTTACATTCGTTTGTTTCACTGCAGGTTTTGACTAAACTACTTGTTTTCTGGCTTAACATAGACAGTCTTTGTAGATTGTACAACTTAATGACAAAGTCTTTCCTCAACAAAACGATGCCGGATACAAAGAGAAAAACAGTAAAAAATATATACTGTAAAATATGTAAACGCACTAATATCATCTGTTATGGGTCTCTCTTTCTAGTTCTTTTTATTTCTTCTTTTCTAGTATTTAACCCTGTTATATCTGTTGACTACATTTATATATCACACTGGTAACATGTTCGAAGTTACAACAGGAAGGAAGAAAATCTCTACAGGTTGGTATCCTTTGCCTATGGACGAGTCTCCTTGCTATGAAATAGTTTTCTTCTACGAAAGTGTCTTGATTTATTGGGGCGGTGCACTTTTTAGTTGTCTTTATGTGTTTATATTATCAACTTCTGATGTGCCTTTATGCTCAGTTCGTTGTCCTGGTTTCACATGTTTCAACTCTAAGGATTGAATCAATTCATAAAGGGAATAATACAAACGTGGTAAGAAATCTAGAATTGTACACAAAACTGTACAGAATTTTACAAGACCATCAAAAACTTTTAAGGTATTTACTCGATTCATATTATAATTAAACGCATATTCAAACTATTTAATAAAATTTATTATTTTCAGTTTCACTGACGAGCTAAGAAGTGTTTTAATCCGCTTGTAACTATGCTGCTGGGAATGGCGATCCTGGTTATGATTATTTCTGTGGTCCAGTTTTTTTTTGTCAGTTTTATGCTAAAAATATATGTTATTTTATATTTTTAAATATAGTTAAGTCGATAGCTTTCTATTTCTGTGAAATTTATAGAGCAGAACGGACCCAATATTCCTACTTCGTTCGCTTATGTTTTTGGTATTTCAAACCATTGAAGTCAGCTTGTTCTGCTACGGTTCTTCATTAATTGAAACAGCGGTAAGACTTATAAAAATAACAATAAATTTTTTAATATAAATTATTATAAACAATTAAAAAATTAAAGTTTATTCCTCATTATCATAACTTGGTACTAACTGGTGTAATTGTGTTTTAAATAACAATTTATAAAATTTGTCGTGTTTATATTGATACCAAATGATCCGTTCCGATTCCGCTTCGAATGTCTAGATGTCTAGAGATCTTTTTGATGTTAAATGTGATATATTTGCTTTTGAATGCAAAATGAAAAAAAATAAAAATAAAAATAATTTACCGTTTCTATTTTTTACATTGTGTTACTGTTTGATCTGACATGCCGATGATTGCCTTCAGTTCTATCATTTGTAGTTTATTATAAAAAATATATTTCAGAGTAATACTACAATTAAAATAAGTCTTATTTAAAAAAAAAAAAAAATCTGTTTCCACCAGTTATCTGCAGGATTAGTTTACTAAATATTGCTTATAAAAAAAAAAATCTTATTAGTTTTTTTATTTTATGTTTATTTTTCATTGATTCAATTAATTTCATTTTTTAAAATAATAAAGAATGCAACCGCTCAGAGTTAAAAAAAATAATCATGAAACAACCGGCAATTTTTTTTTTGGAAATTTTAAAAATTATTTCAAGTAAAGTACCTGTATTATGATACAAAATAATTATTTTAATTTCATTATGAAAAAAAAAATGAATTATTAATTTTTTTCTTTTCCAATAATACGTGAAAGAAATCAATTAAAGGAGTCATTGAATGAGTTATGTTATATTATTAATATAAACTATGAAGTAACTTAAATTTTTTAAAATTGTCGGAACTCAAAATTTTCTACATACACACTGAAAACATGACAACCGCAATTATATGCGGACCGACATATACATGTGCGTGCGTGTATTATCATTTCAATATCAATATCATTGTCTAAAATTAATGAAAACGTTTAACCTCTTTTCTATTTGGAACCATCTACCTGCTATAAATTAAAGTTGTTTTATTATTTGTAATTGTAATCAGTTTTTGAAATTTTCAATAAATCTGAATGATATATCTTTCAGTTTATTAAAACTGTATTTTTGAATTCATGAAGTTGACATATTTGCCTCAAAGATTTGAAACATTCAAATATAAAGTAATTGTTAAATAGACTTATCATAGAAAATAAATGGACTAATTTCTTCATAATTTCATATTGTTAGTTCAATCTTGATTTGGATAGTAATCATATTTTATAATTTTTTTCAAATAATTATAATATTACATATATAAAGATATTACATTTTTTTTATTGTAAATCATCATGTGAATGAGCAATTGACCCGAAATTGAATTCATTCATTTAATATAATATATTCCCTTAAAATTAAGTAATCTCAATATAGAAAAAATATATTAAACATACCAAAAATAAAAATCAGATATAGGTTAAACCAAACAGTTATTGACACCTCAGATAGTTATTAGCCCCCTAACTTAAAAATTAATAAAAAATATTTTGACAGAAAAAAATTAATAAAAGTCCTTCTAAAACTTGGGACTCAACTGCGTAAAAATACTTTTAATTTTGTCCGTATTTTTAAAGATACCATATGGGTGTCAATATCTGATTTTATATTAGTTATTGTCTTTATATTGTAAAAAAACATTTCAGGAATGATGTTTAGTGTGAACATTCGCGTTTAACTTAAGTATAGTAATTAAGAAAAAACAACTGTACAATTATAGAATGAATATTTTCGAATATTTTTTTAAGAGTGTCAATAACTGTCTGGTTAACTCTATATAAAGGATAGCAAACATCATATTGCAAATGAACTTAATGTTATTATTATTTTTTTTTTAAATTATTTTCTAGATGATAAATATTCAGAGATGTTGTATGTTTTCTGTATACAATATTTCGAATATGTTTTTTAAGATATAGTTGATTTTAAAAACAGAGCTCAGACTTGCAGTTCGCCGTGTACAGCAGTGACTGGTACAAGGCTGATGTAAAGTTTAGGAAAGCGGCCCAGATGATGATGATAAGGGCAAGAAAAAGAGAAATACTTACTGCCATCAGGATGTACCCAGTCAACGCAGAAACCATCGTGTCAGTACGTATACATTTTCTTATGTCACTGATTTTTATTTATTACTTTATCTGAAATATGCGACAATTTCTCTGTTTCAATTTTCTTAATTTAAGTCCATCTAGAAGCGCTTATGACCAGCTCCTTTGGATACCTTATTTTGTTCCCAATACATTCTGAGACAAGCCAATACTTTTTCCTTTCTCTCTTCCGTCATGGGTTTTTAACTAGTTTTAACTTTTAGTTATGGGGATTTCAAGATTTCACTATACTTCTAAATTTCGACCGATCCGACACATCAAGGTCAGAAATTCCAGCAGAATCCAGGTCTTATCGAACTTCATTAAGCCACAGACTTCGAGCCTTTGAGCCAATTTTAGTTTATAAAGCTAAAAAAACCAAAGTTTTAACTCGCTCGGCAACAATTAATAACTCTTGAATTTATGGAGAAATATTAAGCTACATTAAAGTATTTTTTTTTTTTTTTTTTTTTTTTAATACATATTTCAGTTACATAACTCCTCATTTATTCTGATTTTTCATCTTTTATGTTTCGGGATTCTATTTCTATCTACAAGATTCTATAACTTGTTTCCTTGATTTTTTCCCATTATCATTGATTCTGTTGACCATACAATCCTCCTCTCCAAACTCCATAACCTCTCAATATCTAATAGTGCGTTAAGCTGTCTTCATTCTTTTTTATCCAACCGTTCCCAAACAATGATTATACCTGGAAAACCTCACTCATCTTCACTACCACTCTCGCGAGGAGTACCCCAGGGATCTTCTCTTTCACCTACCCTATTTTCTATTTATATTAACGACTTGCCGAATCGCATCCACTACTCCCAATATCATCTTTATGCTGACGACTTGCAAATATATTTATCCTTTCATCCTTCAAATATGCTAGAGGCGACTTGTAAGCTACAGAAAGACATAGATAGCATTAACCTTTGGGCAGTGGAGAATAAATTAAGTCTAAATCCAGAAAAAACAAAGGCTATTCTCATTGGGTCACAACCTCACCTAAAAGCTCTTCCCTACTATCCACTGCTTTTCCTAAAAAACCGTCCAATTCATTTCCAAAATTCCATTAAAAATCTGGGAATAACTTTCGATAAACATCTTGCATGGAATAGCCATATCTCTCAAATCACGAGAAAATCTATTTTTATTCTTAAGCAACTTTCACATTACCGTGATTCATTACCATTAAAGTACTCGAAAACTTTTAGTATCATCACTCATTTTTCCTAACTTTGACTATGGATGCGTAGTATATGGAGGACTGTCTGATGAGCTCGAGATGAGATGTAAAAGAGTAATGAACTGTTTTATTAGATTTCGGGATCTCCAGACGTTCTCACATATCTCACAGGTATTCTGAAATCGGGTGGCTGTACCCCGGTTTTCGACGTCAATACTTCATGGGTGCTCTCATATTTCAAACCTTGAAAACCAAAAAACCCACCTATATCCATGACCTCCTTACTCTGCGCTCCTCCATTCACCTCTTAAATACTAGAACCCAACCCATCAACCTATACACTCCGGCGCATCGAACTGCATCCTTCGAGAAATCCTTTATTATCCGTGCTTCCTCGTTATGGAATTCATTGCCCATCACAATTCGAAAAAGATCCACTCTTACTTCGTTTAGATATCATTTATTCCTTTACCTCCTTCATTTTCAATCTTCCGAGCTAATGTAAAACGTGAATATTTATGTAATATACATTATAATAGTATACATAAGATGTATCATTTTACAAGATGTCACAGTTATCTTGTAACATATAATTTAATTATTTATCAATTTTTATTATTATCTATTGTTATTATTTATTATAATTAATCATCAAAGCCAGATGATTGCCCTATACACTGTAATCATATGTTATTCTTAGGGGACAAGTAGTCCCAGAATAAAGTTCATTTTCTTCTTCTTCTTCTATCATTAATATAAAAGGCAATATATGCTTAAGGGAAATGAATGGCCTCTTTTGCGCAGAGATGTTTAAAGACAAACTCTTTTTAATGTTTTTATCCCTGGGGCTTATAAAGGAATACATGCTTTTCAAAAGCTAAATAACCAGCCTCCCATTAGACCTAAAGGCAATCTTACAATTACCGTATCCAGAAACATCAACTTCTACGAATCCTTCGTAGGAGATCGAAGAATACCTCTGTGACTATGTTCTGCATTATTTGTGGACATATGAAAAATCGCTCTTTAAAATCTTTTTTTAATAATTGTTTATATAAAAACAATTTTAGACATGTAAATAATTATATTTGCTTCTAATTTTCCACATTGCAGTGACCCTGCAATGGGTACATATATTTATACGCGTCCCATATTTCGACATAAAGCGTATTATCATAAATATTTATAACAACATGTTTAGTTGTACATAATGTGAAATATTGCAAAATAATATAGATGTTACATATTAAAATTTTGTGAATATGAAATATAAACAATTATTAACCAATGAAATTTCATTAATAAATACAAAAATATTGCAAAGAAAAAAAAAAACTCGGCCCGGTCGCGCACCCGTAGAAAGTACGAGTTGGGTGCAAAAGTTATTATAAAATCCTTTAATAATATTTTTATTACTCTAATAGGCGAGATATGCTTTCTTTAGACATTTTTGACTAAAATATTTTTAAAAAAATCTATTCTTTAAATATTTTAATAATTTTGTGGTAGAAACAGAAAAAAACACCCAACCCGTAAAAATTACGGCGCGCCACCAGCCGTGTTACATATTTTCTCCTAAACAGTAAATCACCACAGAACATATTAGATAAGGTTTTTAGGAAGAATCACACTACTAGTAGGTTAAAAATAATAGTAACATCATTACAAAGTTTTCTGACTAGGTATTGAGGACTCTACCTGCCAAGTTGATAAGGGCCACTACTGGGACAAAGGCATTGTCTATTCCATGCATTTCAGTCGAGTTAAATACAGCCTCATGCGTGAGACGACACTGCTGCAGTGAAGATACGATGAGCTTGCAAGTTGTGCCATTATTAGAAAAAGAGTAATACTATGAATTAGTGTGCGAAGTGTAATATTTTTATTTCTAAAACTCATTTTCTGTCAGTGTGTAAAAATTGTATTAATCCATCAACAGAAGTTACCGTTTCAGAAGAAAGTGAATAATAAATGCTGAATTCAAACTTTATATACGATTGCTTATTATTTTTTATTTGTGTATACATATAAATGATTTGATCTAAAAGCAAATGATTTACAAATTAAAAAAATTAACATTCATTACTTTCGTAGTTATTTAAAAGTGTTTTATCGAGTATAATATACTCAAAATAACATTAAATGCATTTAAAAAATATTCTGGAAAAAAAAACTTGCTAGTAATGAAAAAAATAAAGAAACCCGGAAACCCGTACTTTTACGGTGCGCCACTGTATGTAAAATGTAGACAAAAACGGAAGGTACGCCAGAATCGACGCTGCAGATTTGTTTGAAGGGGAATATAGATCGAAATGACCAAATCTGGTGGTTCAATCATTTGGACTTAATTCAAATATTCCAACTATTCATTGTAACTTGACAAAATATCGATTATTCAAGAAGGCCTCCTATTATCTTATGCTAAATGACACTGTTCATAGCTGCGAAATTTCATTCACATAGTCTAATAAGATTCCTAGTTTTGCATGCAAACATCACTTTTTGTTGAAATGTTTTATCATCTGCTTAAGGTTCATCAAGATGTAATTAAAGAAAATGAATTAATAAGATGAAAAAGCAAAAAAAAAAAAAAAAAAAAAATGAATTCCTGTTATTTGAAAATAAGCGCTCGGAGATATTACAACTGGACAAAGATAAAATCAATCGTAGTGAAAGATATTACTGTAGGAAAAAACCTAACCAATTCATACTATTGGAAAAACCCTTTCTAAAACTATTTTATGGTTCAGTATAAAGATAGGTTTTAGGATGTGAACATTTACATACGCTGGCCAAAAAAAGTCTGGAAACACATTAAAGTTTTACACCAATGCTCCTCTTGTTTAATACAGGCTATTAAATGTGTGCCTCTAGTTTTTCGTTTCCAATATTTTTTTCACTTTTGGCTACAATTTTTGATGGCCATCTAAGCCAAAAAAAGACTTTCGTCCGAGAAAATAACGAATTCCCAGATCGATGAAGGCTTTTGTACATACTCTTTAACAAATTCCAAATGGTGCTAAAGATTTAATTCGCTAACCAATGTTTTCTTTCTGGCAATTCGGTAAAAAAAAAAAGTTACAAATACATCATAGGTGCGAAACAAGTTTGTAGCAATTTTTGGAATGCTGATGCACGGTTTGCAAGGGACGTACTGTCCACTATAATACCTTGCCTCTTTAAACTCTCCAATTCTTCCCTAATGTGCTCTCGGAGTGCCTGGGGGTATCTCCTTTCTTTCACATACGTTACACGATCCTGCTTTAACGAAATTTCATGTACGGTTTCCCCCGTTACACTCAGTATTTCCTCTTCCTGGAAGAAAATGTCCGAATACTCTGCCTTGAGTCTCTGCCGCCAGTCGCCCTTCCGATTGATTGCTGTGCTTCACCTCTAGGCCCCCCTCGCCCTCATAGTTCCTCCCTCCGATCTGGACCTCACAACGGTCTCCCACAACTTTTATTCGGGTCCCGATTTTCCCCAAAAGGTCGCACCCAATAATTCCCCCGTATTCTCGGGGCATGTCCTCCACCACGTGTACCATAAGTACTTCCCCTTCTTTTCCCCACCTGTCTAATTGTATCCCTACCTCGCCCTCTACTCTACAGGGGCCACTCAAGGTATGTAACCTACAATTACACGCTTTTACTCGGGGTATCCTCTCTCCTTTACATAATTTCTCTATCACATTCCTGCACATGATTGTGGTCGAACTCCCCGTATCGACCAGACACTTCACTCCCCTAGCAATTTTTATAATAGGCAACCCACCCTTCACATTCCTAACACTATTTATCACGCAATGGTTGCCCCTCTCATTGCACTCACCTCATTCGTCGGCCCTTGCTCTCCGATCCGTCACCGCCTCTCGCTCCCGGCTCCTCCGTTCGTTCCTTCCGACTGCGCGTCCTCCATCTCCAGGTCCGCCCTCTTCTTCTTCCGTCTCCGATCTTCCCGAAGATCCCGTCGATTCTGATGGTTGTCTACTTCGCCTTCACAGGCGCTGCGTGTTAACCTCCATAGGTTCTGCCTGGTTCGCTTCTCTGCGTTTACTCATGTAGGGACACTGCCTTGCAATGTGCCCCTCTGAACCGCACTAGAAACAACGTGTGCGGGGGCACTGAGCCACCAAATGACCGGTCTTCCCGCATCCGTGATATTTCCTGTCCTCTCTCCTCCACGTCTTCCTCTCCGTTCCCTGCTTCCTTTCTCTCACCGGTTGCCTCTCTCGAATCCCATGATCCGTATTCCTTCTCCTCCACGAGTCCATTCTAGGCTGTGCGTTCCGTCCGCTTGTAGGTCACCCTGCTCCATCCGTCCTCCTTCCGGACTTCTTCATCACGTGCGCTCGAATCTATCATTTCCCTGGCGCATTCTAGAAAGGTTCTGTCCCTTGGTAGTCCGTGCTTCTTTCCTGTTTCCTTTGCGAGCTGGACCTTTAGGATGGTTGACAAGAAGGCCATTCTCGCTTCCACTTCCGTGGCTTCGGTTGTCTTTCTCATTTTTTTGGTGATCTTGTTGTAATGAGCCAACAAAGACCCCGCGTATTGCCCACTAGATTGATGCGGTTTCCTCGCCTCACGAAACATGCGGAAGATATCCTCATCCGGAGTCCATCGCCCGCCCCCGAATGCCTTTTTGAGACGGTCCTTGACTACAGCCCAGGGGGTATCTTCGTCTGCCTGAATGACATTGAGTACGCCGCGTTTAACTCAGCACACTAACGCCGCTCTCAATGCACATGCATCGATCGGATCCAAAAGGTTCTCCCTCGCCTTTGCTTCGATTCGAGCCTACACTCGATCTCCTCCTTTAAGGAAGTGGTTTAATTCACCAATCTCTCCGTCGTATCTCGCAATGTCAGCTATCGCTCTTCTTAAGTCTTGCGATGTTGCCGTCTTTATCTTCATCAACTCCAGCGCATTTGCCTGCGCCGCTGCCAAATTCGCATGGGCTGCTGCTATAGTTTCTGGTGGTAAAGGCGGCATTTCCGATTGAACTTCAAAAGACGCAGGTTTAAGAATAGTATTTCCCTCCATTCCTGCTGTCCTATATTTGAAATTGAGATTATGAAAAAAAATATGAGAGATAACGAAAATGAAAAGATTACGAAACGTTTGGCGGGAGAATTCAAAAATATCGCTTACCTAGAATTACGTTCTGCTGCTCCCGGTTTTCGGCACCAGATAAGTTCCTTCGAGCAGAAACAGTAAAAAAAGGGAAAATAAGGAACTAAATGACACACACGGGTACTGATAATAGACTGACTTTATTGTTCAGAAATCCTCTTTATATACATTCGTTGGTTTGTTTGGGATTAAGTTAGGAATTAAGAGGTATATTATTCCCCTATACACCTTAACTTATATATATATATATATTATATATATATATATATATATATATATATATATATATATATATATATATATATATATATATATATATATCTTATATATATCTTGTGAGAGAAGAGTCCTGAGAAAGATCTTTGGACCAATTAAAGAAGAGCACAGGTGGAGAATCAAAAGCAATGCCGAACTAACTGAATTGTACGAAGAGACTGATATCCTGTGTGTTAGAGGAAACTTAGATGGTTAGGTCATGTGGAAAGGATGGAGCCCTGTAGGCTGCCTAAAATGATGCTAAATGGTGCACCAGGAGGAAAAAGGAAAAAAAAGAAAAGAGGCAGACCTAGACGGCGGTGGATTGAGGACTTGGAAGAAGATATAAGAAAGATGGGAATTGGGAACTGGAGGACCGCGAAGAATGGGGAAGAACGGTGGCAGAGGCCCCCAGGTCCTGCAAGGACTGTAGCGCCCAACAGTGAGTGAGTGAATGAATGATAGTTTTTTTTTCAAAGATTGTAGGTATAAATGTCTAAAGAAAGCATATTTCACCGATTAGAGCGATTAAAATATTATTGAAGGAGTTATAATAACTTTTGTATTCAACCCGTACTTTCTTCGGATGCGCGACCGGCCGAGTGTTAATTGATTTGTTACGAATATTGAGTCATTATAAACTTCCTTGCTATGTTAAGGTTATGGAAATTTTTATTTATTTATTTTTTTTTTTCATTTCCCAATTTAAAAAAAAAATATCAAGAGCTATGTTTGGCATTTACATGGAAATGGTGGTCTTAGACATCATTCGTTTGGTTTTTTTTTTAATTATGTACGCTTAAGAGGTGTAGATTGTTACTCACAAGAATCAAATTTTGGGTGTTGTCTGCTGAGTTAACCGCTGATAATAGCTGGAATTTGCCAAGATTGCCAAGATCAATGAAATATCGAATTCGTTTATCAATTGCGATTGAATAAGACAATTTGTCATCACCATCAATTAGTGCTTCGAAGTATATATATATATATATATATATATATATATATATATATTGATTCATGACTTAAAATTATATTCAATGATATAATATCAATTATATTTGCAAATGAATAATTATAAAAAAATAATTAAAATATTGATCGCTCTGTACCGTCGATCTTATTGCAAATAAAAACTGACATATTTTTTACCTAATTGTGTTTTTGTTTTTGTTTTTTCAGATATTTCAGTTCACTTACACTGTTGCTGCGTTGATGTCAAGACTCTCAGAGTAAAGACAAATTTCTAAATGTACTAAATAATATTTATTTATTACCTAAATTATATTTTTATTAGATCTTGATCTATAACTAATATATTCAAAATATAAACTATCATTTTTGACCTATCTTTATTTAGGATTATCAAATTAGGGAAAGTCTTAGTTCTTTCAAATATTTAACTACTAGAAGTATGGTTATAAATTGTAAATTTAATCCTTATCACATTTTTCCTACCCTTATTAAAAGCTAATATTTATTAATTTATTAGCTATAAATAAATTATTTATGTGTTTTCTGTCTGGTTTATTTCCTCTCCTTTTTATTTTATTGATCAGTTATGTTTCCTTTAAATGTATGTTTTATATCTTAACTACATCCGTGTATAAAATATAACTATACAGAGTCTTCTTAAATGTCTCACAACGTTGAACAAATTTTATTTGTAGAAATTTTTATATCTGTCACAGTGGTCTCTGCTTATGTCAACTTCATTTTCTTACAATTTCAACATTGTTAGAATTACAAATTATACTTGGTGACATACCTAATCAAAGTGGCCCGCCCCCATATTATGTTTTAACGTTATTAATTCATACCATACTTAAAAGACAAGAAACTGCTTGTCGCTTTTGACTACTCCTACATTTACTAGACAAGCGTTTTAAGCTCCCAATAAATCACAAAAGATTTATTTATATGACACTAATTAGACCCATTTTGACATACGAAGTTGAGTTTTCGGGGCTTTATTAAACCTTTCTACTCTTCTTGTTTCCAATCCTTACAATCCAGAATCCTCATTGCTCCTTATTTTTCATAATTAAACGTATCCAGAAAGATCTTATTGTTCCATATGTTGCTGATTTGGCCCAAACCAGATTCCTATGTTTTCATAGTAAGCTCCACACCTAATTGAATCTATTAGTCTTCCAACATGCCTCACACGAAATTTCCAAAAATCCTTCGAAAAAGAAGATGGTGAAGAGAATGTATAACTTTTTTTGCAGTGCTACTATTCCGAAAGATATTTACAGAAAATATTTACATTCCGAAAGATTGGTCAATGGCCCAAAATTTATAAAAACAACACCGCTAAAATGTAATAAATCGTGCAATAAAGGTATCCACATTAAAACAAACAAACAATGGAGAATAAAGCAGTAGAACTTCTTTTAATAAATGTATACCCACACAGAAACATTTTCAATCTACTAAAACTAACAAATACTCAATATTAACAACATGACATTAACAATAAAATATTTTACACTATTCTATGAATACAACGCTACTAGAAAGACTCAGAAAAATACTCACATAAACTATAAAACTGATTACACTGTTACATACAAAAACACGTCCACAATATATTTATTATGTACACTAACCAAAGATACAAATAAATCGTAATTAAAGTAAAACGGCAAATAAAACGGCCAATCTAGGTGGACATTGATGATAACTTCTAAAGAAATAGTCGAAATCACTTGAAACTTTTTGAGTATTTTTATTTTTGCATAAATACAATAAACTGTAATAAAATAGAACAATAATAAGAACTAAACTTGTTTGTAATATATTGAACAGAATGTTGAATTTTTTTATTATAACAAATATTTCCCTCATCCCCGTCATGCCAATTTTACATAATTTCTCATATCACATCCGCTTATTGTCACGATTTGAGTGACAGGTGTGGACAAAATAAATAAAGTGAAAAAAAAAATAACTTGAATATAACATTTAATGCAGACTATTTTTTATTTACTACTAGCTTTCCCCGTAGCGACTTCGCCCGCTCTCATAATTAAAGAACTTTACTAATAGTTGATTAACGAAGAATAATTTGTTTATCTATAAAAGTCTTGTATTGAAGAATGCAATTGAGCATTGTTTCTTCAATATACTTAGCCCACTATGCACAGGTGCCACAGATATTATAAATATATAAAGGCAGAATCAATAAGAATTTATTTAACATAACTCCTATTTGTTTAACATTTGTAGCTACATGTTTCGGAGAAAATACTCCATCATCAGGCTTCTAAATTAAAAAAAAAAAATACATTAATCTATAAAATTACACCATAGTTATTACCAACAGTACACCTCTTAATCTATGATTATTTTCACATTGTCCATTCTCCATGTTATAAGGAATTATATAATATAAGACAGAATCCATGCTGAAAGTTAGGATGTTAATTTCTGCTATATTATTTTTAGGGGAAGTGAAAATAAAAAAATATGAAACCTATGATATACTTTCTCACATTTATTTTTAGATCTTTATGTTTTATTAAATTAATTATACAATCTGTCACACTTTAGGTCATTAAGTATTATGGATGACAAAGAATCCATTCAAAAAAAATATGTATACTGAAATTTTATCACTTAAATTGATACAACAAATCAAAATATATAAAACACCAAATCCATGTACAAATTAATGTTCTTAAGTTTTGTAACACTTTTACACATTAGATACGAGGAAATAAGAAAACATGAATTGATAAAACACTTAATCCTTTATGAAAATCATTTTGTTAACTTCTGTTTCACCTATTTACATTAAAGAAGACTAAATATCAATATAACACACCAAACAACACAATCCAAGTTGAACCTGCAGAGGTTTGCTTACATGTGAGGTTATAGGAAAGAACTATCGATAAATTTAAACTCAAAGTAAAGCGTAAGGATCAAACTTGGTGGTGGCTCGTAAGCCGACTATTACCTAAAGAATTATTATAGTAAACTATACTATTTAAAATCTTCCTAGAACTATGAAAATTTTGTAGTTAAAATTTGGCTCAGATGGGTTTAATAATTTTACCATTGCAAACTCTGTTGCAGAATGGTGCTAACAACTTATCGTTCGATTATTAAACATCCCTAGTATCCACATGTCACACTAAATATTTATAGCTTTTTTTTATAACAATTTTATTTGAATTAAACCAATTTTATTATCAGTTTCTAGCTCTATATAACACTGTACCGCTATAACCTCCCTTAAATGGCACTCGCCACATATCGGTCAATTTTCAAAATTTACTGCGTACCACATTTTTATCTCTTTTTAGCAACAATTTAATTGATAATATATAAATCTTCTTATTGCTAAACCTTCTTTCAACTAAGAAGATGTTGTAGTTTAGATTTGGTAAAGATTGGTTCAGTATTTTTTGCGGTTAGTTTTGTTTTATAAAAGTAAATTCTATGAGTAAAAATTTAATTATTCAATTTATTCATGATTAAACTCTTAACAAATATTACTAATTAAATGTTATTTTAATAACATACCTACATATAAACCTGAAACTTTAAAATGAATTTGAAATCGTTTTACGGAATTTTATTCTTCTTAAACCTTCCTAAAAAACTAAGGAGATATAGATTAATTTAGAACATATGTTTTATTCGTAATTGTTTAATAACACCTGTACTAAAGTAATATTTATAAAAAATAAATATTATTTTGATATTTTTGGGATATTTCTTGAACCCCAACTCTGATTTAAATAAAAATTTACAAAAACCTTCCCGGGGTTATACTTAATAACTTCCCAAATTTTCACGGCGATTGGATGTATGGTTTTTGAATCTATCGAGAACAGACAGACACACACACATTCATTTTTATATATATAGACTAGCTTTCCCCGTAGCGACTTCGCCCGCTCTCATAATTAAAGATCTTTACTAATAGTTGATTAACTAAGAATAATTTGTTTATCTATAAAAGTCTTGTATTGAAGAATGCAATTGAGCATTGTTTCTTCAATATACTTAGCCCACTATGCACAGGTGCCACAGATATTATAAATATATAAAGGCAGAATCAATAAGAATTTATTTAACATAACTCCTATTTGTTCAACATTTGTAGCTACATGTTTCGGAGAAAATACTCCATCATCAGGCTTCTAAATTAAAAAAAAAATACATTAATCTATAAAATTACACCAATAGTTATTACCAACAGTACACCTCTTAATCTATGGTTATTTTCACATTGTCCATTCTTCATGTTATAAGGAATTATATAATATAAGACAGAATCCATGTTGAAAGTTAGGATGTTGATTTCTGCTATATTTTCTGCTATATTATTTTTAGGGGAAGTGAAAATAAAAAAATATGAAACCTATGATATACTTTCTCACATTTATTTTTAGATCTTAATGTTTTTTTTGAATTAATTATACAATCTGTCTCACTTTAGGGCATTAAGTATTATGGATGACAAAGAATCCATTCAAAAAAATATGTATACTGAAATTTTATCACTTAAATTGATACAACAAATCAAAATATATAAAACACCAAATCCTGTACAAATTAATGTTCTTAAGTTTTGTAACACTTTTACACATTAGATAAGAGGAAATAAGAAAACATGAACACTTAATCCTTTATGAAAATCATTTTGTTAACTTCTGTTTCACCTATTTACATTTAAGAAGACTAAATATCAATATGACACACTAAACAACACAATCCAAGTTGAACCTGCAGAGGTTTGCTTACATGTGAGGTTATAGGAAAGAACTATCGATAAATTTAAACTCGAAGTGAAGCGTAAGGATCAAACTTGGTGGTGGCTCGTAAGCCGACTATTACCTAAAGAATTATTATAGTAAACTATACTATTTAAAATCTTCCTAGAACTATGAAAATTTTGTAGTTAAAATTTGGCACAGATGGGTTTAATAATTTTACCATTGCAAACTCTGTTGCAGAATGGTGCTAACAACTTATCGTTCGATTATTAAACATCCCTAGTATCCACACGTCACACTAAATATTTATAGCTTTTTTTTTATAACAATTTATTTGAATAAAACCAATTTTATTATCAATTTCTAGCTCTATATAACACTGTACCGCTATAACCTCTCTTAAATGGCACTCGCCACATATCGGTCAATTTTCAAAATTTACTGCGTACCACATTTTTATCTCTTTTTAGCAACAATTTAATTGATAATATGTAAATTTTCTTATTGCTAAACCTTCTTTCAACTAAGAAGATGATGTAGTTTAGATTTGGTAAAGATTGGTTCAGTATTTTTTGCGGTTAGTTTTGTTTTATAAAAGTAAATTCTATGAGTAAAAATTTAATTATTCAATTTATTCATGGTTAAACTCTTAAAAAATATTACTAATTAAATGTTATTTTAATAACATACCTACATATAAACCTGAAACATCAAAATGAATTTGAAATCGTTTTACGGAATTTTATTCTTCTTAAAACCTTCCTAAAAAACTAAGGAGATATAGATTAATTTAGAACATATGTTTTATTGGTAATTGTTTAATAACACCTGCACTAAAGTAATATTTATAAAAAATAAATATTATTTTCATATTTTTGGGATATTTTTTGAACCCCAACTCTGATTTAAATAAAAATTTACAAAAACCTTCCCGGGGATATACTTAATAACTTCCCAGATTTACACGGCGATTGGATGTATGGTTTTTGAATCTATCGAGAACAGACAGACACACACACACATTCATTTTTATATATATAGATTTTATTAGCCAGTTGGCTTGGAGAGTATATTTAGCAATTCATCTGGGAAACATTTATCATTAGGATCAGAAGGCAACAAAGAACTGCCTTCATTAATTGACAAAGTTGAAATATATGGGTCAGATGAATAAAGCTGCGTACAAGCTGAGGCGTGCAGCTCCCCATCGGAATAATTGTACAAGAAATGTTGAATTTGTCGCTTTTCTTGTTTGTTTTTTCCCTCAGATCTCTAAATGCTTTGGTAGTATGAAATTTACTGCTATTTGGGCCAAGGGCAAGTGCCTTGGTATCTACCAAGTTTCCCTTCAGCCAATCGGAATTTTGTTTCAAACATTTTGATGGCTCCATCGACTTTGGACCCATCGAGAACGATTATGAATTAAAAATGAATCCACTATTTTATTTTTTTTATTAGTGACCTCATCAGTAATTCCTTTTCACCTCAGCCGATTTTTCAGTGTGTCACGACCACTAACACATCAAATACAGCACTTTTAAAGAGGAGTATTATTGTGAAAACAAAACAAATAGCTTAGCCCTATGGGTCTGGACGGGTCAGATTTCCATTGTTATTTATTCCTTAGATGTTATACTTCCAAACCCTGCCACCCGGAAGGTGGAGGACTTTAGAGAAAAAAAGTTACATAATTTTAATTACGAAAATCTGTTAACTTGTTAAAAATGTTTAATTAACTCAACTAAATACACCCGTAAGGATAAAATTATAGGTATGTATCACTCACCATCAAACGTAAATAGATAGACCTTTGATATATTATATAAAACGTTATTATATGTACCACACACTATGAATGGTTGGGCAAAATAAAAGTGCCCTGCATTTGATACTGATATGAGAACAACCTGTTGTTTTTTTTTGGAAAGAATGTAAGTTTACACTAGTGTTAATCCATCAAATCGTATTCTCATTGCTGTTTATATCTCGCCAACCATCTCTTGATAACATTACAAAGTCCATTCAATGCTCTTTTGACATGAAAACTTTTCTTAATGTCCACCTAGATTGGGCGTTTTTACCAGTGTACGTCGGGACATTGTATCTATTAAAGCCAGAATTTTTTTATGTGGTACGGACTGCCAAAGGTCGGTGACTTTTGGATAAAGTTCATTATGATTTTGAAATATTCCGGTAAGTGCCAAGCATTAACTTAATTAAATTAGCTCGCATTTAATCCTCTGCAAACATTCACAGCAAAGGTTGACCAAAAACTTTTGATTTTGAAGACTTGTGAAAAGCCTCAACTGTAGGCAAGAAGTTGCTTAAAGGCCAGCGAATGGTTTATTGTTAGAAGTTAATTTGTTACAAGGATCAGTCCATGTATTTTCACTTTGAATGGTAATCCAGCTAATGAGTGCTTAAATGAGGGGTGTAGAAAATGAAATATGCGGTCATATTTTACCTCAGGGCTTCGTTAGAAGTAGTTAGAAGATACACATACGAAAATTCCTCACCCTTGGGAGGTGAGCTAACAGAGGGGGGGGGGGGAGAGAAGGTCCCATTTTTGGGTTTTTCGATTTTTTTTCGATTTTATCTCAAAAACGGTGGACTCTAGAAAAATATTTTTAAAAAATGAATAAATAAAGTTTATTAAATTTTCTATAAAATTAATTCAATACATATTTGTTGCACTTATAACGGTTTTTCGAAGTAACCGTTATTGAAAATCTATAATTTTCGCAAAAAAAAAAAATTATTTTACCTTATGTTTTTGTTAAAAGTATCCTTCTAGTGCCTTTTACGATCGTTTCTAAAAAAAAAAAAATGTGTGAATCAAAATTGTAAAGCATTACATTTATATTAATTTCATACATTGTTTCTAGCAATGGAAGCAAATGGTTGACAAGAAGTGCGACAGCAAATTTTTTTTCTCGAAAAATTAACGTATATATTTTTAATAACGTATACGGGTCACATATCCATGGACCATGTCAAATCAACAAATTGTTTGAACCTTAACCTCTCCGATTTCTATGTATTTTGGTATAAAACTTGTACTTAACAATACTAGTAAGAATGTAAAATACTACACTTTTCGGACTTTCGATTTTTGAGTTATAAGCATTTAAAAATTAAAATCACTCAGTAAATTCAAAATTACGCCATTAAAAAAACTATTGCTCCTAGTACGCTCACAATTGCGGCATTCTTTTTCATTATAAATAGCATTTCATTTGAAATGTCATCTAATATATTATCCGTTTTTGTTTTTTTTTAATTTTTTCGAAACGTCCAAAAACCATTTTCGCTATTCCCAGAATACGTACCTTACTCTATTTTTGAAAAAAAAAAAAAAGAAAAAAAAAGTTGATTTATACTATAACTGACTGATGGGTAAAATTTAAAAGTGGTACTTAATTGGAAATGGGTTCTTAATAAAAAATATATATATTTTGCTTTTTATATTATGTAAAGTTAGTCCAGTTGATAAAGTAGTAAAGAATTTTCTGTAATCCAAGGTTTTTCTTTGTAAAAGTGTTCAGGGTTGTTAGAAGGTAAACATACATAAAACTCCTGGTGTTTTCGGGCCTGGGAATTGGAAGGGAATTGCGCTCATATCTCGAAAACGGTGCACCATATGCAAAACATGTATATTTACTAAATTAAAGTAAATACAATCATCTACAACTTATATTTTATACACATTCTTCATATTCTGTTCCGTTTCCGAAATATACGCTTGACAAATATGAAGCACTTATAGAATGTTTATTTTACGAAGAAAAGTTAAAATTCCTGCAACTTTTGACAAGTGTATGATTAATTGGTCCATATTTGTATTTTGAAGAGAATTTAGTGTTCTACAATATTGTTAATGAAAACTTTAGTCGTAGAATGAACGTTTTAGAAGATATGGGGGGATGTTCAACAGAAAACGTGAAGTGAATTTTTTTTTTTTTTGAAAATGTTTACTTTTACCAAGCGTATATCTCAAAAACGGATCAAGAACCAATTTCCGTCGTATACTGAAATTTTGCCAACATATAGTAATTACGAAAATGGGTTGAAAAAATTTAAAATGAACGAAAAATACATCAAGTGATATACCAAATTAAAGGAAATTTCAAATAGAAAGGAATTCTACGAATGTAAACTCTCTAGGAGCAATAGTTTTGTAATGGTGTAATTTTAAATATACCGAGTGAGGACATGCACTCTACACCCTTCATTTCAATCTTTGATTTGGGTCGCACTTCTCCCCGAAAATGCGTTTGTCGGTACTCTATTGGCTATAAATCCGAAACTAATTTTTCGATCCAATATTACTTTTTTCCACCTAAGAGCTGGTTAAATTTACTGTAAGAACCTATATATTAACTTTTGATCAAGTGCCGTAAAATACCCATCCCAGCATGCTAAAAATAACCCCTTACTGTTTTAAAATCCAAGTTTGTTAGGCACATTTTTCACTATATATAACTCAAAAACTATTTATCCGTTCTGAAACTTCCTGATTTCATATAAATCTGGTTACATTTACTATTAGGTCTATAGGTCCTATATGTGAGTTATATATATATATATATATGTGATTTGGTCCCGTAATATACACAAGCTAGCTCACAGAAAATGTCAAAATCGTAATATTTAGACAAAACATACCTACTACAAACATAGGGTTGTGCTTACTACGGGGTCTCATCAAAATTTCTTAGGACTTGATAGTAAATTTAACCAGATTTTAGTTGAGAGTATATAAAATAAACTAAAGTAAGAAAAAAAATAGAGTATCTGTAGTTTTGTGGCAAAATAAATCAAAACCAGCCACGACGGGTGGTCAAATGACTCTTTTTGCACTGTTTGACAGAAGTTTTTGGAAATAACTTTCATTATATTGCTTTTTTGACTTTACTGCTTTCATTTAAAAAATATATCAGAAGTGTTTTTTAATATCCACTTCTTTCTCATTATTGCTTTTACCGAGATTTTTTTGGTAGAAATTGGTATACTTAATGTGTCAGTAGGTTTAGTGTTACCTTTTTTTTTTTTTTTTATTGTACGTAAATTAGAAATTATCTAAATTTGGGGAAAATAAGTATGCATTTATTCCTTAGAGCAAATATATAACAATTAAATAGAAAATAGTGCTTTAACAGAATGAAATTAAATTTAAAAAATACTGCATTCAGTCGTATTTTTGGAGAAATTTAAATCCTTTTCATAGGATTTTTTGAAGTAACTGAGTTCAGAAAAATTACTTGATCAAGTAAATATAATTGAAATGTCTTAAGAATTGTTTAATCCACCTATTTCGGTTTATTTCATTATGAACATCTTAAGTAGAAATTAAGATTAATTTTTCCCAATCAACTGGCATTTCTTCCTCACCGATCAATTATTGCGGCTTAATCTACATTCAGTAATTAGAACATTAATAAGAAACTGAAGGAAGGGTTCATATATAAGTTCTGCCACGCGCAGCAGTTTAGTTCTGTCTCGGCAGCGAACCATGGGCCATCTAGCTCCTGTCGCAGACTCAGATATTATCGATGGTCTCAGCGTGAGTTACCTGAAGTTTTTCGGGCTATGGAAGATCATCAACGACTACAGAATAACAGGAAACAAGAACTGGCTCTTGAAATTTCAAGTTATAACGACTTCGCTGATAACTGTACCATCTATTCTGCTTCAGTTCGTCAGCTTCCTATTCATCGAAGTCGATATTCAGAAAGCTACTGTTTTAAATTTCCATTCTTTAGTATCACTGCAAGCTCTGTCTAAAGTTCTTGTTTTCTGGTTCGGTATAGACAGTCTTTCTAAGCTCTACGATTTGATGTCGAAGAATTTCCTAGAAAAAAAACGGTACCCGATTTCCAACAAAAAACAGTGGAGTGTATCTATCATAAAATAACTAAACGCACAAACATAATCTGTTCAGCATCTTTGTTTTATGGAATCTCTGGAGCATTTTTTATGGTACTAAAGCCTGCTGTATCTGTTGACTATGTCCTATATTACACTGGTAACATGTACGAGGTCACAACAGGCTGGAAGAAGATCTCGGCTGGCTGGTACCCTCTACCTATGGACAAATCTCCCTGCTACGAAATAGTTTTCATATATGAATTTGTTTTAATTTTCATGGTTGGTGCACAGTTAGTTGTTTTTTATGTCAGTTTATTACCAAATATTAATGTGCCTTTATGCTCAGTTTCTCGTGCTAGTTTCTCATGTTTCGAATATAAATATTGATCCCGTTTTTAAAGAAAAAAGAATTACATACAGAAAAATTAATGCACAGAGATATACAAAACTTTACAGAATTTTACAAGATCATCAAAAACTATTAAGGTATTTATTAAAATTATAATATAATTAAGCTATATATATATATATATATATATATATATATATATATATATATATATATATATATATTTTTTTTTTTTTTTAATTATATGCATTTTAATAATTTAATTTATTTCCAGATTCACAGAAGAATTAAGAACTGTCTTTAATCCTCTTGTAACAATACTTTTGGGAATGGCGATGTTTGTCATGATTATATCAGTGTACCAGTTTTCTTTTTGTTAGTAATACATTTTAATCACATATTATTTTATATTTAAAAATAAAAAAATATAATGTTCTTTTCTTCTATTTATAGGGCAAGACAGATCCTATTTTCCTACTTCGCGCACTTATGTTTTTGGTATTCCAATGCTTTGAAACCAGCTTGTTCTGTTATGGCTCTTCATTCATCGAAGCAGCGGTAAGAAAAACAAATATTTAAAATTTTAAACATATTTTTCTCTTTTTTTTTTATTATCTTTAAATCTCTACTCACGCTTGTAAACCGAAGTGATTACATTGCGTTTTATTAAATTTTGAATCACCTAGCGTGAAAGTCATGAAGAGGTGTAAAATCCTATAGCACCCTCATCTATTTAATATATATATATATATATATATATATATATATATATATATATATATATATTAATTAGCATAGCCGTCTCTGGTTAATTTTTAAATATCTTGAAAATAATGTACGCAATGTTGTTATAGTATTTTTTCAGGCTTGAATTAATTTGAAAATGTATATTTTTTCTGCTTAATTTTTTTTTTTAAGAGCATCATATCTATAATCACTGTAAATCATTAAGCAAATTTTTATGTTGCATATAATTGATTATTTGATCAATATTTTATACTATTGAGTATATTTAGGCAATAAAAGCATACTGTATGCATATTTTAAATAATTCAATATAGTAATGGCATGTAAAAAAATATATTTTATTAAATTAGATACATTAACTAACTATTGTATAAAGATAAAATCAGAAATAGTCTCTATGGTAGGATTAGATAGTTTATATTCAAAATCAGAACTGTGGCAGTCCTTTTTATTTATTTATTTTTTTAAAATAAATTATAGAATCTCACTTTTAACATTAGCGATTAAAAACGACAATATTGAAAAAAAAATTTTTTATAATTTTAAAATATATATTAAGTTTTGAGTTATAATACCTGAAAATTATAGTGCAATTGATCCTGTTAAATTAATGAAAAAAATTGAATTTATTTTATTTTTTTAATTCTTGTTTATGAAAATTTAATAAAATATCATGAATATAAATTATAAATACATAATAACAAATGTATAAATAATCTAAATAATGAATATTTCCATTTATAGAAAAATTTTTTTCTTATTTTTTTTTACAATTACTTTTTTTTTTTTATTGCAATTTTTAATGTCTTGTTTTATTTAAATATGGCCTTATTATTAGCAAAGAATAGTAAAAATATATAACAATAACAAATTTAATGAACGATATGTTATTATATGTTTGATTCAGAGTAATAATGATATGTTTTGACACAGAGTAAAACATAGAATAATACTCATACATATGCATTTCAAAATAAGATTTAAAAGTATAAACCTAAACAAAATAATGTTTAATGAAAAACAAACCAAGCAATGGAAGCGTTATATAGATATAGGTAGGTTAACATTCAGGTGTATAGTTCTCAACTAAATATGATATAAATTGAGAAACCAGCTTAAACTAAATCACTAAAGTTGTTAAATTTTTGATATGCTATTCCTTTAATTTAAATCATTCTGATATTTGAAAAATTATAAAAAAAAATTAATCATCGATAAATAGTGCACCTTCACAATATAAATTATTTATCATTTAATAAATAATTAAAATAACATAAATATTAAAGTAATGTTATTTAATTTTACTAATATATTCTCATTAGATATATCCTGTTCAGTGTTTCCGAAACGAGCGTAATTAAATATAAAGTCATATTAAAGTACACTACTAAGAAAAACCGCAAAGTATGCCTGAAGAAGTTTTTTATTCAAAAATTAATTCAGCTAATAATCAGATATTTCTCGAATAGCTAGATAACTAGACAATTTGGGTTACCAAATTATCACTGTATAAAAAATAATAGTTAATATGTTAATAATAATTGAAAAAAAAAAAAACATAAATAAATTTCTCCCTGACCTGTAAAAAACAATAGATCAATGATATGTACATATATCTATAATCTAATGATTTTACTAACTTACATTTTAGAATTAAAATGATCAAATTACTTAAATTAATAATTAAATAAATTAACAGTCAATGATTATTCGAAATAAACAAATTTGAGCGAAAATAGCGTTGTAAAAAGTGATTTTTTTTTTTAAAAAACTAATTTAACTTCCTAAAAACGTGCGTTTTTACACTTAAATCAACAATGTTTCTAAACAGCAGGTCCAGTGACAAATTTTATGAGACTAAAATATTCTCTATTAAATTTTTGATTAAAAAAATCGTTCAATTTTCAACTCTAGAGCATGTCGAAGATGCCCAAACACAAAAAATGTAGGTAAAGCCTAAACTTTTTTCATTCAAACCAGTATATCTCCTAAACGTTAGATTCTAGAGACAAATGTCTTTTTAACGAAAAATATTTTTCATTAAATTTCATATCAGGGAGTAGTAAAATTTTCGATGCCAGCAACAACAGAGCCAGGGATTGTCAAAATGTTATATTTTTCAATGTAAAAAAAGACGTTACACCAAAAAAGTACAGACCGCTAGCAAAAATAAATGAAGTAGTAATACTTACTATTAGTATGAACTATATAATGTCAATATAAACGGTTAAATATTAACAAATTCAGTATTAAATTAACTTTAAATTATTGAATTTTGATATACTCTGATATTCCTAGATCAATCCATATGGATATGTGATGCTATTGAATGTAGGTCTGCCCCTTATATTACATAAATAAATTAAAATTAAAAAAAACCTCGACATATATCCGGAATTATTAGTAAATGTTATTTTTAAAATTAGTGGTTATGATTAAAAACAAATAAAGATTATAAAATATATAAATATATAAAATGCTTTAATAAATTACAAAGTATAAATTAAATCTGTACCTCGGAGGTCTGCAACACTATGTTCCATTTTAATAACTTTACAAGAGAGCAGTTTGATTCGGTTTTATTTTTACAAGAGTTCGTGTGTGCAAAATGAATCTTGATATTCCCACCTTGGCTGGAATAGGTTGGTCACCTGTAGGATAGCTCGTCTTTCCTGCCCTAAAAGGAGTGTATTAAGACGTGTGTATTTGTTATCATAACATATATTATCATATTAAAATTAATTGGCCTAGGACATAGAATTTTATACCTCCCGATAAAGTGAAAAATGGTGAATAAAAACGTAATATTTTATTTATTTTTTTTTTTTTTTTTTGGTGGAAAAAAATGGACATAGTGCTTCTATAACTCCGAAGCACAGAAATAGTTAAAGAAAAGAGTGAAAAATTAGGATATAAGCTTAAGAGAAATGGTAGCAGAATTGATTAAGAAATAAAAATTCTATGGATGCATCGCCTCAATTTATAGCAGAACTGAATTCCTTATACGACCAAAGACAAACTAACTCAATTTCTCTCTGAATATAAAAAAAAATTGATCATGGATATGTCTATCTATTATCTACTGATTTTCCTAATTTACATTTTAGAATTATAATGATGAAATTACTCAAAATGATATCTAAATTGAAGTAATAATTAATACTTTTTCACAATAAATGGAGTATCAATACGGTATGGGTTTCAAATATAACAATCAAGTTTGAGACCCTTAAATTTCATTCAAACCAATATACCTCAAATGGTAGGATATAGCGTCAAATGTTATATAACAAAAGTTATTTTCCATTCAATTTTTATCACAAAACTGTCGGCAAACTTTCGATCCAAGCAACTCAGACAAAGCTATTTTAAAATGTTAATTTTTTGTGAAAAGATGTCCAAAAAATATGTTGGACGTTGTTGAGTGTGAAAAAATCGTTACACTAAGAAATTATTTACCCGCAGCTAAAAGACATATCCATGTTACAGTTTTTTCTTCCAGTGATAAATATTTGTTACAGTTAATTATTTAGCTATCATCAGCTATGTTCCTGCACTCTTTGGAGTCCGCATCAGCATTAATCTACATAAAGGGGTGCCAGTTAGGGCTTGATTTCCTGACAAATTATAATTGATATTTTAAAATAATTACTTAATTAAATTTATATAATCTCATCTCCACTAGGTTTTCGTGTGGTCAGAAATTAAGAGTGTTAATTATGTGAATTGGATTCAAATTTATTGATTAGATGAATGAAATGCAACTCGGCCATAAATTGTATGGTTAAACTAAAAACAACGTTTATTCAATTAAGGGTTGGCATAAAAAATAACAATATGGAATCAGGATCATAACTTAATTTAAGACTTAAATAGTAACAAATAAACTTCACCTAGACTTATCTTTGAGGGATATGCTATGATATGTAAGCGCGTCATCGGTGGAAGCTAAGCAGGCCCCCATTCGATGCAGCTGAGCAGGTTGAGGGCGGTAAACAGCCACTTTTAATAACACAAACAGATAGACACCCTAAATATTTTTCCGGACCTTTTTAAATATAGACTCCGCCCCCCCCCCCCCCCCCTGACCAAGTAAACGCCCACCGACTTCCCAGTTTCTTGAATTTTAGAAAAACTGAAATATTGTGTTTACTCCTAATACTACAAGGTAAGGGACAAGCAGGTAGAGAAACTGTCCTTTGTTGTTTGACCCAGCTGTGTCTCTCTGCCAAGGGCTGTGAACGGATTAGGTTATTGCGTATCACAAGAATATTAATTTTGTTAAATGAAACCCAGCAATAATCGAGCAAACTTATTGATTTTCCTTTAAAACAATCTAAAATTAAGAATAAAAATAATCTATAGCTAACCCTGAGATAAATTCAATAAACAAAATTTAGAATATAACAAAATTGAATATTACGCAGGATAATCACACTATTGAGAAACATAAAAATAAACGCCATTTTACCCTCATAATAACAACAAAATATTACAGTAAGACTATTTTTAAATTCTATTACTAACATGATTCAGGTCTTATCTGCTAAACTAGTGATGTAAAATATATAACAATCTCAGTTACAAATTTTATTTTAACTAATACATTTAATAATTCCGTAAATGTAACAGCATTAATTCTTTAGAGAATGCCATACTGACAATAGATATCCCTACATAATTTACATAAAATAAGAATAATATCAAAACATAAATAAGCATTATCAATATTACAAATCTAAATCCAGAAAATTTATAATTAATTATAAATGTTTTTATAATCATAAAAACATTTTTAACTAGAATAATAAAAATAAACAAAATATACCCCCTATACCGTTATCTTCTAGAACAATTAATTAATAATATAAAAGTAATATAATTAAATCAATTATTTTGAAATAAATAATAAAAAAAAAAAAAGATGAAGAAATACACAAAGTGAAATGAACGTTTAACCTATTTATGTAAAGAACAAAATATGAAAAATGTTAAGTTGTTTTATGTATAACGTTTAAGCTCTACGAACCCTTTCAACAACCAGTATTTCTAACATAAGTATATGTACTCTAAGATTTTTCAATGTTACGATATATAAACATCATCTTTTTACAAAACATAAAATATAACTGCAACTTAACGATATTTACATCTCCTTGGTCAATGAATAAACATTCATGTTAAACAAATGTAAATAAAATGAAATATATTGAACAAATAGTTTGAGAGCTTGTGGCTTAACGGCACTAGCACTGTAGAGCAATGCTCTGCTGGTTTTTGACCACTTTTTAATTGATGTCCGGAATTTTGTCATCACACAAAACTGTTATTCTTCGTAACTATCTTCTTTTAGTTGGCAAGAGGCAATTCCGAAAAATCATTATGAGTAGACTTAATCATCAACATCTGTTTCTAATTTCTGTTAAACCATTTAGAGAATAGTTTCTCTTTGCGTCTGCTGAACTGGAATATTCTGAAGTGTTCTAAATGATAAGGATATTCCGCCTCATAGCGCGGCGGTCAAGGCTTATAGCGGCCATGGACGGCCAAGATGTGCTTTTATCATGATCGCAGCACATTCTATGTTTAATCCTAAAATGTGCAGAATAAACCGAAGGATGCAATCTTGCGAATTGAGCCCGCTAGACAGATGTTCGTATTAAAAGGGTGTTTGTCTAAATAGCATATTTAAAGTAGCTCTCATTTACGATATCTCACTTACTTCGTGTACCTACACAATGATTTATGAACTTGTTTTAATCAATTAAATTATTTTTCATCTACAGTATCATATTAAAGGACAAGCCATTCTTCGTTTATGACCACTAAACGCAGTAACTACGGAACCAATATGTACCAAATTATAACCACACCATCTCTATAGTTTGAGGAAGGTTTAGCAATAATAAAATTTACATACTTTCTATTAAATTGCTGTTAAAAAAGCGATAAATATGTGGTGTGCAGTAATGTTTGCAAATTGAACAATAGGTGGCCAGAGGTTACAAAGATGACAAAGTGAAGGTTACAAATGGAACGCCATTCTACAACCGATTGCATAAAATATGAACCAAATTTTAATTTCATCATCTTCTAGGTCTAGGAAGATTTACAAAAATGAAGTTGGGTATAACAGTAATTTAAATGTACAGAGTTAAGTGACAAAACGAGGTATGTCAAACTGTCAATAGCTTTTAGGGTTATATTAAATTAGCTTTTAGCATTAGCTTTTTAATAAAAATTATAACCAAATCAAAATGTCGATCCTTTGTTTTTTTTATATTTTGTGTAAAAATTTGATTCTTGGATATTTGGTGGTAAGTACTGACACTCCGGTCTATTATCCGCAAGAGATTCTTAATAGTCTCTATACATCCTGGTTACCAACTTATATATTAAAATTAAAAATCGTATGTCCTAATCAGTGCAATTTTAACATGGTTAAAATTAATACTTGGCGTGAAAATATTGTTGAGGAAATAATTCTCAATTGCATGCATCATTACAGTAAATAAATAAAATTAAATTATTGGTTAAAATTATCTACTTTCTTACATATGAGAGTGGGCGAAGCCACGACGGGGGACGCTTGTTAAATATACTTTTATATAATCGATTTTTTAAAAACTACAAAAATAGCTAAGAAATGCTGTCTAAGCGACTAGTACCTTTTGTTTTTAATCATAGTTTTTGTAAATATATGTAAACAAGTATTCATAATGTCTCTAGAGTTCGGATCTGCAGTTCGCCATCTACAGCAGTGACTGGTACAAGGCTGATTTAAAGTTCAGGAAGGACGCCCAAATGATGATGATAAGAGCCAAGAGAGGTGAGATACTCACTGCGATCAGGATGTACCCCGTCAACGCAGAAAAACCATCGTATCTGTAAGTGTACAATTTCTTATGTAATAATTTTATAAAAATAAAAGAATATAAAATTTAATGTCTCGATGTGATATAAAATTAGTGTTTATCAATCCCAGTTATAAGTAATCGGCTCAAACTACATTATCAAGAAATCTGACATCTCACTTTAGGAAATTTTTATCTTCAAGTAATAAAATACCTGCGTAT
This sequence comes from Euschistus heros, assembly GCA_003667255.2. Classification (NCBI taxonomy): domain Eukaryota; kingdom Metazoa; phylum Arthropoda; class Insecta; order Hemiptera; family Pentatomidae; genus Euschistus; species Euschistus heros. The sequence continues at coordinate 68,082 of RCWM02000287.1, read as the reverse complement.
AGCTTTATTTATTTAGTATGATTTTGTAAAGATATGGGGAGCCACTGGAATTTAAAATTACAATAAATGTGTCGAAAACGGTGAATAATATTTTTAAAAAATCGTATTCTAGATTTCAGAAATATTGATTTTGATATTATGGATACATTTTTTTATAGATGATCTTGACATGGTGATAATATATTCAAGATGATCAGAAGAAGAGCGGTAAATGGAAAATTTGTCTAGTTTTATAAAAAAAAAAAAAAAAAAAAATTATGACGTGATTTCACTCACAAATATTTTATCAATGACAAACTTAATAACACAAAGATTAAAAGATTTTTATAGTCTAGGTTATTAAGATATATTAGTAAATTATTTTATAGTATAATTTCTATTGACATGGGCATGTCTTTTAGTTTTTTTCATTCTTCATGAATGAAAAAAATGAAATTTCATTTTTTTTTCATTCAAAAATGTATTATGTCGACACGGTATAGCTGTGTTGATGCTGCTGAGATCGATAATTTGACGAAAGTTTTTATTATATAAAATTTGCCACTATGACCTACCGTTTAGATGCTGAAATGAAATGTAAAAATTATCTTTATTCTGAGACATATTGTTCATAAGAATAACAAAAACGTTACAAATAAAGTTGTATAGTACCTAGTCTGGCTATCTTAATAATAATATGTATACAATATAACTTGTGGGATAAAAATATACATAAGAAAAAAAAGAGAGAACAAAAAAAAAAAAAATAATAATAATAATAATGCGTTCAGGAAAAAAAAAAAAAGAAAAATAGAAAAGATATCAATAAAATTAAATAAAAATAAGGAGTAGAAAGGAAAAGATATGTAGAAAAAATAATTAAAGAATGCTAATAAGACAAAATTTACAAATAAGTAAAAATATACATTCACATATCTACTTCTATTTATATGTATATATATATATATATATATATATATATATATATATATATATATATATATATATATATATATATATACATGAGAATAAAAGCAATTGTTAGGGTAAGATGACTAAAATTAACAAATTTACATTCATATAATGATATAGTTATTAAAGTAATTTATTGGCATAGGATATTCTGAGTTTGACTAACTTAAATTTCAATTATTACTCATATTAGTGGCCTCTATCTGGAATTTGATGAGGTATTGGAAAAAAAATAGTTTTGAATGAGTTCAAGGAAGGAGCATGTCTAATTTCGTGAGGGATAGAGTTCCAGAGGGTAGTGGATCGAGCTTGGAAAGAGTGTGGGTATAATGCTGTTTGGTGGAAGGGGGTATAAAAGGTCAGCGGAACGCGATCTTGTTGCGAGTCAGACGTGGACAGAAAACTTGAATTTCAATAGGTTACAGATGTAGGGTGGGCAATGGTTATTATGGTTATTACTATATTATCTATCTCTGCGGTCTCCAATTTATTTCATTAAGCTTTTAGGATCAGGATGGCATCTGGGGAAGGAGTTACAGCCAAACCAGATTCAACCATCAGTCCTAATCGAATGACATTGGAATATCTGATACAAATGTTGATAATCTGGTATTAAGACTTTTCTTTCGAAAACTATACATAAAAATTCTAGCTATCAGCTAGCCAGTACACTATTGACTCAGTAGAAATGAGATGTTTACAACGAAGGATTTAACGATCTATTTACAGAGTTCTATTAATGAAATACCGATAATGATATACTTTGAAGTGAACTATGATAAGAAATTTGTAGTTGACTATTAAGTAATATAAGAAGAAGATGATTAAGGTAGCTGTCAGGTAGAAAGAAGTAAACACGTCCTAGCAAACAATTATTAATGGAGTGCCAACGTTTCGACCTGCTTTGTAGGTCTCCTTCAGGGCCACTGAACCTTCCACAATCGATTGTCTCCTATCTGTGAAGAAGACCTGGAGGACAGGTTGAAATGTTGGCATTCGTAGTACAGGATAGTTCCCAGGAAGTATTGTCTTCGGGAGGTTGTATAGAGCCACTCTAAGGCAGTGAAGAGCTGCGAAACATGAGAACGTCTCGGCTGTCTGAAAACAAAAATCTGACATAGCTGTTCATAATTCGTTGTAATCTGTCATGGAGACCCATCAAGAGGCTCCCACAAGGCTGAAGATTTTGGCCGAGGAACAGAAGGTGATAGATAGGTTCGTTATTCAGGTTTAGGGTAGGAAAATTAGTAATGGATCTGATAAGGGCCTGAAACCGATTTCAATAGCTTGAGTTTTCCCTACATTTAACTTTAAATTATGCAGGTTGGCCCAATCACAGATTCTATCGAGGTCTTCCTAAACCTAGAAAAATCTTAATGTGATTCAGCAGAAGGGAAAGATAAATATATTTGGGAGTCGTCTGCATATAGATAATGGGAATAATGTAAAATTTGCTGGGGAAGATCATTAATGTATGAGTTGAAGAGGAGAAGATGAGAGAAAGAGCTATATTGGTTTTATTTTTTAAAAAGTCATATTTGTCAACATTTTTTTATTATTTTTACTAGATATTGGGGCGTTTATGGCACGCTATAGTTTTTGTTTTGGTGATTGAAAATGTTTTGACAGTTTTTTTTTTCATATTAGAAATTAAATGAAAAATATTTAGTGTTATATTGCATTTGACACTAGGACCTACCGTTTAGGACTTATATTGGTTTGAATGTAAAAAATCATGTTTAAAACCCATACTTTCTCTCAACATTATTAATTTCGAATAAGGTTCATTATTAATTCATCCAATTTAATTATTGGTTGAAGTAATTTGATATTTTTAATTCTAAAATGTAAATTTAAAAAAAAAAAATCAGTAGATTACGGATAGACATATCCATAATCCATTGTTTTACCCAATCAGAAAGAAATTGTTTGTGATTATAATTTTTTTTTTAAATTTCATCTTTGTACATAAAATAAATATATTAAATAATGTGATAATGCATAGACATATATATTAATGTATGAGTTGAAGAGGAGAAGATGAGAGAAAGAGCTATATTGGTTTTATTTTTTAAAAAGTCATATTTGTCAACATTTTCTAGATATTGGGGCGTTTATGGCACGCTATAGTTTTGTTGGTGATTGAAAATGTTTTGACAGTTTTCATATTAGAAATTAAATGAAAAATATTTAGTGTTATATTGCATTTGACACTAGGACCTACCGTTTAGGACTTATATTGGTTTGAATGTAAAAAATCATGTTTAAAACCCATACTTTCTCTCAACATTATTAATTTCGAATAAGGTTCATTATTAATTTAATTTAATTATTGGTTGAAGTAATTTGATATTTTTAATTCTAAAATGTAAATTTAAAAAAAAAAACAGTAGATTACGGATAGACATATCCATAATCCATTGTTTTACCCAATCAGAAAGAAATTGTTTGTGATTATAATTTTTTTTTTTAAATTTTCATCTTTGTACATAAAATAAATATATTAAATAATGTGATAATGCTAGACATATATATATATATATATATATTGTATTATTACTGACTTCTAATGCTATTATAAATATCAATCTATTCATATTTTTATTTTATTAGTTTCATCAAAATTTTATCAATTATATGCGACAAAACATTATTTTATTCAATATCTAAAAAGAAATTTACAAGACCTATAAAAGAAGATTATATGTCATATTATAATCTTTTTATATTAATGAGAAATAATTTTAAACATATTGTAGAGTAGGATAAGTATTTAAAATGTATTTGTATTTGTATTTATTTTTAGAGATTGCACTATTTTTTTCCTTTAAATAACTTAAGAAAAATTAAGTATTACGAAATAATAATAATAATTAATGTAAATAATAAGTAGATGTAACTAATTTTCGTAGTTGAGAATAATATTAGCGGTATATCAATAAATAAAAAACATCTTGCTATATTTATATATTTAATATTGCGTCAATGCCCATACATTGTAGATTTTTAAATTTTACTGTTTGTTTTTTTTTTCAGATATTCCAATTCACATATACTGTTGCTGCGCTGATGAATAGGTTCACAGAATGAAGATTTTTGTTATGAGTAACATTGACAAAAAATGTAAAAGAGAACATTATTAATTAATGTTGAGATTTAAAAAACACACACAAAGAAAAATGCAGTACCTTAATAAAGAAAACCTTATGAAAAAAAAAATGTTTTAAGCTTTAAACGTGAAGTCCAAACTTTTATTTTATTAATAATAATGATTTGTTTATAAATGAATCATTTTTTATGTTAATGTTGTACTATGATACAATATGGCACTATTATATAAGGTTTATAAGGTAACCAAAGTCTGTGATTGGCATAGACATACATAATAATAATAATAATAATAATAATATAAAGGTGTAATATATAAAAATATAAAAAAAACAACTATTCTCCCATCATTTACTTAACATCACAATATATATGATAGTTCATAAAAAATTCTTTCTTCCTGCGACGTTTCGTGGCATTGCCACATTATCAAGCCCTGAAAATATGCAAAAACATACATGTATGACATAACGCGAATATGGTACAACATCAACATTCAACTACTGTACATTATATAAAAACTTATGAATTACCTTACAATCCTCATACTCATATGATCATATGATGATGAGTATGAGGATTGTAAGGTAATTCATAAGTTTTTATATAATGTACAGTAGTTGAATGTTGATGTTGTACCATATTCGCGTTATGTCATACATGTATGTTTTTTGCATATTTTCAGGGCTTGATAATGTGGCAATGCCACGAAACGTCGCAGGAAGAAAGAATTTTTTATGAACTATCATATATATTGTGATGTTAAGTAAATGATGGGAGAATAGTTGTTTTTATATTTTTATATATTACACCTTTATATTATAATATCTCCTTAGTAATTATATATTGTATAATAATAATAATAATAAGTTTATAGTTTATAACAACTAAAAAGTGGCTTTTGACAGTTTTTGGAGGACAGGATCTGGGTGGATAGTAGGTGGTTAAAGAAGTGATATTTGAAAGTAGAGAGATTAATTGAATGACGAATCTTGATAGGGATGGAGTTCCAGAGAGAAGAGGATCGAATCACAAAAGCTCTGTCAAAAGTGGCTGAGCAATGAGCAGGGGTATGCAAACCTAATTGATGGGATTGGGTTTGGCGGGTAAGAATTGAGGATTTGAGTTGAAGGAGTTTGGAAATGTAAGGTGGATGATGGGATTGAACGGTTTGAAAACGAAAGGATGCCAGGAAATACTGGCGACGGTTGGAAGGAATAAGCCACTTAATAAAACTGCGAAATATGGGCGCTTCTAGGGATCCAGAAAATAAAACGGATAAAGAAGTTAAATAGTCTTTTGATGAGAGAGGTAACTAGTAATCTGCGGATTTCTAAAGGAAGAAGGTGGCGAACGTAATTGAGACGTTTTAGGATAGGAATGGTTCGGTGGGAAATTTTGGATACGAGATTTTTCCAGGATAAGACTTCTTCAAAAACGATTCCAAGATTTTTGACCGAGGAGTAGAATTTGATAGGATCACTGTTTAGGAAAATGGTGGGAATAAAGGTTTTCAAGATATAACTTGAACCCATAACAATCGCTTTGGTCTTGTCAGCATTTAGATTTAGCTTGTTCATCGATGCCCAGTTACAGATTCGATTCAGGGTTTCCTGGATCCTTTTAGTGGCCTGCAATAGGTCAGAGTTGGGAAAGGATAAATAGATTTGAAGATCATCGGCGTAAAGATGATACCTACAATGATGGATGGAAAGCGGAAGGTCATTTATGTAGACAGGAAGTAGCGTGGACGATAGTGGAAATCCCTGAGAAACGCCACAGGATAGGGATTGGGTCTTGGGCGGAGTTTTATTTGGAGTAACTGCATACTATGATCGAACGGAAAGGAAGGGCTTAAACCAGAGTAAGGCAGATGTTGATAAGAAAAGGCTTCGAAGTTTGGATAGGAGGATGTTGTGGTCAACCTTATCGAATGCTTTGGAAAAATCTAAAAGGATAAGGATAGTTAACTCTTGGCGATCTATTGAGGAAAATACGTATCTGGGACAGAAACCGGATTGATAAGGATTAAGGAGGGAGCGATTTTCTAGGAAAACTGAAAGTTGGGACTGAATAATGCGTTCCATAGGTTTCGTTAGGTAGGAGAGGAGGAAAATAGGACAGAAGTCACTTGGAGAGGAAAAACTAGGGATTTTATTCAAGGGGCGGATCAGCGCTGTTTTCCAAAAAGAAGGAAATGTCGGATTTTGAAGAGAGAAATTGTAAATGTGGTAAAGGAGGGATATAAGTGTGGTAAGGCATGATTTGATAAGTTTAACTAGGATATTATCGGGTCCATAATCATTTGTTCGGGATTTCATAATGGTCAAAATTATATCATCGTAGAACACATGGGAAAAGAAAAAGTTGTCCGGATTAGAGCTAGGGTAAGGTAAATCAGTTTCGAGCGAAGGATTTAGAGCTAGGGAGATGAAATTTTGATTGAGTTCATCCGGGGAAACGGGGAAGGAGTTACAGTTGGGTTCAGAAATGGTTAGTTTTCTCAAGAGTTTCTATTTGATTTAGGATCAGGAGCGGAAGAAAGGGTATTATACATATATTTTGATTTAGAGAGTCGGATAGCAGATTGGGTTTGGTTTCGTAAAATTTTGAAGGAAATATAATCTGTTGGTAATTGGGTTTGACGGAATTTTCGTCTGGCTGCTTCCCTTTTTCTCACTATCTCTCTTATCTCCGGAGTCAACCATGGAGCAGAAGGACGGCGCATTGTTAGTGTTTTTAGAGGAGCATGAGTATTTAGGATTGAATGAAGGTTTAAAGTAAGGGTATAAATCATTGGTTAAATCGATGTGAAGGAATAGATTAGTCACATGGGATGAAATCAAGGTCAGGTGGTAAGGATTCGAATGACAGGAGGTGCATATTTCAGAAAGAAAACAACTGTGGGAAAAAAAAAATTTGGTTGGTACATCTTATGGAATCTGGATTAGGTCATGTGATGAGAGAAAAGGAACTGGGTGCTGAGATGAAGAAAGGATTTTGTCTGGAGAGTCAGTGACGTAAAGGTCAAGCCAGGTATCTGAAAATCGTGTGTGATGAGTAGAAAAAATGATACTAGATAAAGATTAAGGGAATCGAACAAATTCACGAGGAAGGATTTATCAAAGAATTCGGATAACATATTGGTGTTAAAATCACCAGAGATTATGACATTGGAGGAGGCTGAAGTTAATTGGATTAAAGAGGTTTCAAATGCATCGTGAAATGGAACATGGGGGTAGGTAAATCACAGCTTATAGTAAAGGGTAGGGAGTAGTTGATATTTCAAGGAATAAGTATTCAACGTGAGAAGAATCTGAAGATGGTGATTGGAGAAGGAAAAAAATAAAAGACACTAAACTTACAGTTGATAATATTAAGACTCGTTAACAAAATTTTAAATAATGGATAAAGTAGATGGCGAACATTTAGTCAGGCGAAAACATCTAAGTCACCCGCTTGCAGATTATTACTGCCGAGAAGCCATCGTTCAGCCGACAACTGACTCTGCCTCCACTTAACCATACATATTTAATTTTTGCAGTAACATTTTTCTGCCTGGCCATCTAATAGAGGTGTTTATTGGCAGATGTCATTGCTTCGCCATCTTAGGCTCGGCGCACGTCATTTTCCTCCCAGCCTAGGTGGTGCGTGGAAAAGTCTCTTTGTTCGTCTTTGTTATATATCTTCTTTCATAGATTTGCGAACAAACCTGAAATAATAGGGCCTGTAGTTCCTTCTAGTTTAGGCTTCTGCCACACGTTGTGGTCTAGATCCTCAGGACTCAGCTTAATACTCAGGCCAGCGCGGATGGTGAGGATGGTACCGACAACAGTCTCGACAGGCCTCTCTGGTTTGCCCCTTATTTCAATTGTATTCTCGAGTTGCCTTTGCTCGACAAAGATAAGTCGGCTTTCCAACTCAGAGACTATGCCTTTTAGATAGGAATTTTCTTTGGATAATTTTTCAATTCGAGACTTCTGATCTTCTAAGAGAGTTTCGATTTTTAATAATCTCTCGTTATTATCGAACGAAAGTTCTGTCTGTTCTTGGAGGGTATCTTTTATATCCCTTAACTCTTCTATGTCTTTGAGTTTTACCTCCATAGGTAAAACGTAAAGGAACATATGCACTGCTTGCCTCCCCTTCAAACCTTGTGTAAACAGCTTAATTTTTGGACCAACATCGAGACAATGTTTAGGTTATGCAACTTAATGAGAAAGGATTTTCTTAAAAAATCTTTTCCCGATATTGAAAGTGAAGCAGTTAAATTAATTTATTGCAGGGTAAGCAAACTATCGAATAAGAATTGTTTCTTAATTTTTTTTTTGTTTTGTCCACGCTATGGCTTCATATTGGTGGCTATTTAGTGTTCACTCCAGGTGTTTCTGTCGATTATGTTCTTTACCATACCGGTTGCGTAGAAGCGTTCACAACAAGCAGAAAGAGGTTCTCGACTGGATGGTATCTATTGCCTATGGACACTTCTCCATGGAATGAAATTGATTATTTTTATGAAATATGTTTTGTAATGTGTATTAGTGTTGTAATGCCATTGTTTATTAGTGTTTATTATCAATTTTTGATGTGCCTTTATGCAAAATTCTCTGTGTTAGGTTCGCATGTTTCGTCTTTAAAGATCAATCATGAATATCAAAATACTAGCCTCGAAAAAAGCAAACAGGTGCACTCAAGACTACAGAATTTTACAAGACCATCATAAACTTTTAAGGAATTTATAGATATATTTTCTCGACTGTAAATATTAGATGTTCAATACTGTCCTTGAGGTTCAATCAATAAAATTTTAACTTATTTTCGAGACTATATTGCTCTCATAATCGTGCCTTAGAGTGAAAGAAAAAAGTTTAAAATTAAGTTATATTAATTTATACAGGAAATTTAAAGAATAATTTTAGCAACAATATTAATAAATTTGACACATACGTTAGAATGGATAAGGATGCAAGAACCAGCATGGGGTGTGTTGTCTGGGTGGTCTGATCTAGAAGTGATGTAGTCAGGTATGTGAAACTATATTTGTTTTGTGGGTGGGTTTCAGTAAGTAGGGCTATATCTATGTGATTGTCAAGTAGAAATACGTCAAGTTCGTCTCGATGATCATGAAGACCCTTTTCATTCCACAAAATGATAGCTAGAGGCTTTTTGCTCATTTTGGGATGTTAAATGGGACTTCAAAAAGGACTTTGGTGAGGAGGGAAATGAGAGGTGTAATTGTTTCTTTCAGTTCTGTGAGGAATGATGAGAGGATGGTGTTGATATTACCTAAGTTTTTGGTTGATAATAGGATGTGGGGTATTCGAATGTTGGCTGGGGAGGGATCCCATCTATGGATGTTAGGGTTTGTGTGGTCTTTTGAGTTTGAAGGGTTATGTTCGATAGAAAGTTTGGGAAGGAACTGGATGTTGAGTCTCAGGTAGTAGTTTTACCCGTAGAGGTAGATGGTGATAGGAATGGTCATTGTACTGACTTGGACATTTGACACATCTAGTCGGGTGGTAACAGTATGCCTTTGTGAGTCCAAGATTTCGGCACTTAGTACATTGTACTCTTACTGGTCTCTCTCAGTTATGGCTGCTCAAATCGGACTACAGAATAAACAAGTCTGTTTATTTGAAACATTTATGAATTATTTTTCACTGGCTTCAGATCTACAAAAAAATAGCGGGAGAGGTTACCTTTTTGTAGGATAGAGCACAACTAAAATAGTTAACTAACTTTTTATAATGCTCTATTGTCGTGGTATTATTTCTTATATCTTTAACCCTGGAAAAAACATATAAAGTTGGTTTAATCGATCAAATTGGTGATTTCTTTGCCAAATTTCAAAAAATGTTTAACATTGGTCACAAAAAATGGGTGTAGGAACAGGGTCCAAAATCCTTGAGTTGGTTATAGCTCTGAATGAATTTTTTGTAAGTCCGTAAATTTATTGCTGGTAAGAATATTAGCAATAATCCGTGTTTTATTGGCTGCGATTTACTGCGAGTTGTAGGTGGCTCACTACCAATAATTTCCTTTCGTTTATTTTAATATTATTATTATTTCTTTTTATTTGGGGAGGGCCCAATGGAGCCGGGTGTAGCAATGCGCTGACGTTATTGAAGTTGTCGGCGCTTCAGGTATTGTGAGTCGGTCTCACTTATTTCCGACATTTGAGTTTCATCTTCCGATTCTGCTCCGATGAATTTTTAAGGTCCATTGTAAAGTGAAATGAGATTTAGAATTTAAACTAACTGTAATGAATTAAAAGAGAAAAAAAAACATGTACCCATGTAATAAATACTTATAAACTAAACTATTTGCGGAACTAATTATATACAATATTGGAATACAAAACACATTACATTGATATAAGAAATAATATAATAAGAGAAAAAAAAATTGTCTCTTCTAAGAAAAATAAAATTAATAACAATAACAAGCCGAGTTAGACTCGGATGAATTATCTTCTAGACCTTGAGATATAGGGAGTACAGGTAACGCCCCGATCGGCTGACTGGAGAACTATTCACCTGAGAACTGTCTTTATTTTCAATTGTATTTAATTAATAATAAATGCACTCACCTCACCCAATTTGTCTGTCTAAAGAATCCATTTTATAAATTTTCACTGTTTATAAAGTTAGGTAAAAGGATTTTCGTTAGTACTATTGATAATATTGTCACAATCACTGAGCTCTTAATGACGTAATGTTAATAGTGGCCATAACTTTGCAAAATTTAGAAAAAAAAAAATTAACATAACTTTAAAAATTTCAGAGACATAGACAGATCCTCGTAATGAAATATCGAAAAATCAGTTTCACAATCCAATTCTAAATTCGTTTGAAAATAGTATTCTAGATATATATGAATTTTTAGAAATTATCGTTCCACTTTTGAAGGGACTATCAAGAAGGAAATATGTCAGGTAACAACCGCAAAATTGAAAAATTCATTACAAAATAAAATCTTTGAATCGATAAAGAATCCCAATAAACACATTGCAGAGTGCATGGAGTATGCAAAATTTTTTGACTTCATAGCTTTGTTAGAAGGTAAATATACTAAAAGTCCACGCCCCTGGGGCGTGAGCTAACGGTGGGGGTAGGCCTCCATTTTCGGCTTTTTCGATTATATCTCGAAAAAAGCTGGACTCTAGAAAAGGATGTTTCAAATCAAAATTAATTAATTTCCAATAAAATTAATTATATACTTATTTGTCAAACATTCAGCGGTTTCTGAAATATACGTTATGGAAAATCGATAATTTACGAAAAAAATATAATTTTTACTTCCCTTTTTTTGTCGAACAATGGCTTCTAGTTCCTTCTAGTCTACGATCGTTTCTCAGAAAAAATTTCAAAATCAAAGTTGTTGACCATTAAATTCTTAATAACGCATATCTCAAAAACCGTTAGAAGTTCGACAAATATGTATTAGAACAATTTTATGCGAAATTAAATTTTCTGTAATTTTGATCGGTAGCGTATTTTTCTAGAGTCCACAGTTATCGAGATATAATCGAAACACCTGAAAATGGGATCTTCTTCCCACCCTCAGTTAACGTATGTTTCACGCACTCTACACCCTTCATTTCAGTAATCTTTGACTAGTATACAAGAATATTGAATGTATAATTATTTTTATGCACTTACAAGATCATTTTCTTTATTTAAGAATCGTGAGTAGTGAAAATAAAATTATTTCCGTAGATTGACTTTAAATTCAATTACTTTTGACTTCATGGTATTGAACACACACACAAGGGTTCATAATGAAGCTTTTGACTTCATAGCTTATTTTACCAAATCCTTTTTTTTTTTCTTTACTTGTTTTATTTACATACACTTGTGATGTCATATTTCACAGAATAAAGCTATTCGTAAACAGTAACATGTCAAAGTTGTATAATTATATGGCAATAGTTGCTATTGTAATGATATAAATTATTTATGCTTATTAGCACGTTGATAGGATAGAATTGTTTTTGAAATTATTAATCATTTCCCAAAAGTTAGTCATAGTCGCCCATTGTACCACCTGAATTTATGAATTATATGTAATAATTACAATAATTTAATAAAATTTAAAAAAATAAAAAAAATGAATAGGTATCATTAGAAAAATACTACTTGATGTAACAAGGACCTGCGACAGACAAAATAACAGAAGAAATTGTTACCGTCTTAGTTATATCTGATTTGTGGCATTCATTGTTTATTCTTCAGACCCTGTTTTATCTTCTATGCCCAATTAACCCTGGAATACTAAACCTTCGTCGATTCGACTACCTGTGCCGAAAAATGGTTGGTATTACCTTTATGGGTAAAGTTAAGAGGCTGAGGTTATAGCAGTGCTTTCCCCAGCTCAGTGCCCTTTGAACCAACTAGAAGCAAGGACAGCTGAACTCTTAGGATTTTAACCAGCTAAGTCTAAATAAAACATACATCGTCTGTTCGACGAAGCTTTAGTATTACAAGTAAAATGTGTTCGTCATTTCGACTAAGGTTTAGTAACAATGCATCTGTATGAAGGTTTAGCAGTACAAGTTAAATAATTATTATTAATTAACTTTTTCACAATTAGTAAACACATTTTATCTATTATTTTAATTCCAATTTAAAATCATTTTCATAAATAACTAATCTAATTTATTTTAGCGATCTGGTAATAGAACTTCAACTTTTTAATATATTTTTTGACTAGCTTACTGATTTACACTTTATAGCTTGAAATAAATACAAAATTTAAACATGTTATTGTTTTCTTAGCTATTTATACAAAATTATCGTATTTTTTTGATTTACTAAATTTTTGAAAGTTTTGCTATACCTTTCATTTTGCTATACCTACATTCTTTCAATTGCGTAATGCGTATCAACAACCAATGCACAATGAAACCAAAGATTTTACTAAACATAGACAATTCGTGTATTGAAAATTATCCTGTATTGATTTTACCCCAGAAGAGGTTTTAAAAGTGATACGGGAAATGAAGGAAGGAATCGTCTCAGAAGAGTCTGATTTTGAAAGTGATATGGAAATAGACCAATTGTCTTCTGATCCCGATTATTTCACAGAATCTGATTCAGATTACCATGAAACTCAGGAAGTTGCTGAATTAATCGAGGAAATTGAACCAGAGAGAAAAAAAAAAACAAGATTCTGGAAAGAAGAGAAAGCGAAAGTCTCCAAGAACACCACTTGATGAAGATAAGAGCTGCTCGGAAGTACAAAAGAGAGGTTCAAGTAAATATGTGCTTCAAACAGGCCTTGAAGAATTAGAGGGAAAAAACGGAAAGGAATGGAAAACGTCTAACTTCGTAGATCTGGAAAAACGTGGAGTATTGATGTTGTCCGAATAAGAATTTATTTATATATTCACTTTTATAATATTCGGAACAAAATGTGCATGTTTTTAATATTACATCAATAAAAATGTTAAATTGATAATTATTTGTTCTTCTTGTTTCCTTTACATCCCTCTTAATTGATTTTTAGGTACTGTTCGTCACAATGACGAAGGTTTAGTAATAAGGTACCTAAATTGAGGTTTAGTATTCCAGGGTTAAAATAATAAAGCCAATAATTTTATAAAACATCGGTATTAAAATGATATGAAGACCAGAATCAGATGAACACGAAGATGAATATAGCGGTTATGATTATGATTACGACGACGATGAAAAATTAAATCGTTTTAAATGTTCATTTAGCTTTGTTTATTTAATTTTCATAATTGTTATTAATACACTTAATTGATAGCTTTAATATTTTAAAATGTTTATTTTGTTTTATTTATTTAGAGATAAAACAAATTAATATGTTGATTTTATTTATAAAATAATTAAAGATAAACATATTCTTTCCCTTAAAAGTTTTTTTTACCGATAAACTAGAGCTAAATAATGAAAACTTTTCTTGATAACTTCCTTGGCAATCTGTCTACTATTTCTTAATTTTTTTTTCAATAAAACTGTGGTATTTTAATTAATCTAATGGCATCAATACCTTCAAAATATGAGCGTAAATCATATTTAAAATAAAAAAAAATTATTTATTTTTATTTCCCTACATAATTATCGTATCGCTCATTTTCTGCAACAACGACATAGCTCAAAAACTTCAGTTTTGCAGAAGAAGAGTTGTAAATAAAGTACAGGACGATCTGTAGACATACAATGGTGAAATATCCTTCTATCTCTTAGTGAATAGTTGAAGCTCAAATATAAGCTCAAATATAAATGTTCATTATATAGTAAAAAAGCTCGACTCAAAGTTTTTTAGTTATGTCATTTTTCCAGCAAAATAAATTGTATAAATGTAGTTTATATAGAGATCAGCCATGAGATGTATTTATATATAAACAAAATTAATAAATAATACAAACAATTACTATATACTTAGGATGATAATTATTAAGTCTTAGGACCACAGGTAGTCGGGGGTTTAAAATACCCGATTAGGTAGTCAAACAACACAAAGCAGTAAAAAAATTCGATGGAATAAATGTAAACGTTAAATGGAGACGGCATATACTGAATTAATAACTACCTGGGAATTAATAAGGGATGTTTTGGATTTCTCCAGTCGGTGTTCCCGTGAGAATTATAGTCATATTGATACTTTCACACATATCTGTAACTTTGACTTGGAACCAGTTCACAGTTTCATCTATTTTTTAATGTTAATTTACATGTTGGTAATACAGATGGGCTGAGAATATACACTCTATTATTAGTGTTATAACAGTCGATTTTCAAACTCAACATTAAGCATACCATATTCATCTCTTTTTGGTAACAATTTAATTAATAATAAATGAATTTTATTTCCATTTTAAAGCTCTAGATGACACTGCTGCTCTTGCAAAATTTTACCTGTCACGTATCGGTCGATTTACAAAGTTCACTGTAATTCACATATCGCATTTTGTAATAAAAAGTTTATTGAAAATCAGTAAATTTCATTTATACTTAACCTTCCTCGAGATTTGAAGATGATGTGGTACAGATTAGGTCAGTATTTTTTCCTGGCTAGTTATCACAAAATAAATAATTTCTTTTTGTGCAGTAGTATGGATATAAAATATAATATCACCGTCTGTGTTTATTAGTCATACATGATTTTTTATTTATATTACTTTATGGTAATTGTTACCAAAGAAAGTGGTTAGTAAAAAGAATTAGAAGTAATTTATGTTTGGTAACTTCAAAATTGAAAAAAAAAAAAAAAAAAAAAAATCATTATAAAATAATATCTTTGAATCATTAAAAGGTGGCGGAAAGCCCAAATAATACAATTTAGTTTTTTATATATATTTTTTTTTGTTCCTCCTGACGTATTTAATATTGAATTTAGAGGGGAAAATTGATTTTCGTTGCCCTTAAAAAAATGTTACAACACCAACAAAGCTAGAGCTCAAAAACAACCCATCATTTCGAAAATGTTACAACGTAAATTTTTTTCATTTAAACCAATATAGCTCCACAACGGTAGGTCATAGTGACAAATGTTATAAAAAAAAAATTTTCATTAAATTTTAAATTATGGGCTGTAGTCAAATTTCTAATCCGAGTATTATTAACAGCACTAGAAAGTGTCTAGTGTGTATAGACCTCCCAGTCAAAATACCTATTCATTTTTTTAAAAGAATATAAAGTATTTAATTTATTTTAAATTAATTATTGATTTATTAATTACCTAATCTCTTTTTTTTTCTTCTTTTTTTTTCCTTTTCATAGTGACTCAATGGAAGAGGCGTGTATTTGATAATAAATAGATCAGGCTCCATGCATATTGCATATTACCTAATTTGTTTGTTGAAATGAGATTTAATATGTAATTGTAGTAATAATGATATACAAATGAAATATCACATTTAAAAGAATGCGACACGATAATAATATGTAATATGTAAAATAAACAAATGGTTTTTATCCACATCCTACTTA
Source organism: Euschistus heros (assembly GCA_003667255.2). Lineage (NCBI taxonomy): Eukaryota > Metazoa > Arthropoda > Insecta > Hemiptera > Pentatomidae > Euschistus > Euschistus heros. Next base: position 52,063 of record RCWM02000287.1, on the reverse strand, counting down.
TAAGCTTCGTATATAATTTAAAAAGAAGAAAATATGTATTCATATAAATAAGGAAGCCGTGGTGCATTTCCTGCTCCGCGGGTGCGGCTCGTCTCTCCTTGGGGGTGCGCCGCTGTTCGTGGCACCCTTCCTGACCCTAATCTTCTGCGAAAATATACCTGTATATATAACTACACAGGCATTGATGACCCTAGGGTTTTATTAAAATTATTTAAACCCCAACAAACAAACAAAGAAATAAAATAAACAAGATTAATTAATGGATTTTTTTCAAATCTTTTGCTTGTCAATCCTTTCATTTTCCTTTAGTTCTAGCAAATGAAAGTCAATGTTTGTGACAAATTGCTTAAACTCAGTTTTGTGATTTTTATTTATTTCACTCTCTTAGAGTGGCCATTTGTCACCTTTTAGGACTATGCTCCTGATTAATCTGTATCTCTCCTTTTCAAATTGAATAAAATCTTATAGCATATGTGATTTAATGTTTGTTTCTTTTGTCCGTCACAGAAACAAGTATCGTAATCATAGGGGTGGAAACGTTTGAAATAATGTTTACTCTGTCCATGTATAGTAAGGCATTGTGTTAGTTTGTAATGTGTGCTTTTGAGTTTGTCGTGGTTTGTTAATGTAATATCAGAGATGAATTTATATAAAGGCCGACCCTTTGTTGATTGATGCTAAGATATGTTGCATTTATATATTATATCGGTCTAATACATTTTTTGATGTGAGTTAATGGTATAAAAGAAAATTCAAAAGGTAACAAACTATTTTTTGATGATGATTTTACTAAGCCGTCTGCTTATTCTTAATAGTCCAGTAAAATAAGGCTCCAAAAGGCCGTTTTCAAGAAAAAACTTTTATTCACAAAGGATCTTCATATTTTTTGGGGAGTTGAATCCGAATCTGAAGTTTGCTACCACGGAAACCATCGGATTCATATTCAAAATCGCAAAAAAAACGCCCAAAAAAAACTGTTATTTTTGTTTGTTTTTTACCTATAACACGATAACGAAGCTTTTTCTTAAAAAAGTCTTAAAATATTAATTGTAGCTGGAACTAGCACCTACATAATGAAAATAAGAAATCCGAAATCGGGCCATTTTTCGTGAAGTTTGTCTGATACAACATTGCTTTTTTCAACTTAAAGCTGATTAAATTTACTATAGGAATCTATAAATGAAGTTTTAATCAAACCCCATAAAATGTACACGCCAGCCCGCTAATACAAACGTACTGTTGTAAAATCCAAGTGTTTTTTTGGCCCATTTGTCGCTTCAGCGGAATTTCATGCACCGTTTCCCCCGTGACACTCAGCGCCTCCCCTTCCTTGAAGAATACATCCGAGAATTCTTGTTTCAATATCCGACGCCAATCTCCCTTCCGAGTTATAGCTCCGACCATAGCCAAATTTTCCTTTCTGACTCTTTCGCACTGATATTCTCTCTCTCCTATCCGGATTGACCATCGTTTCCTACTATTCTTTATCTTTGCCCCAACTTTGGCCAACAGATCACACCCTATTATGCCCCCATATTCCCGTGGCATTTTTTCCACGATGTGTACCTTTAACTTACCACCCTCGATCCCCCATTTACCTAATGAGATCTACGCCTCCCCCTCTACTCCACACGGACCGCTCAGGGTGACTAATTTACATCCACACGATTGTACCCGAGGTATCCTCTCTCCTTTACAGCACGCTCTCATTGTTTCGCGACACATTATCGTGTTAGAACTGCCTGTGTCCACCAGACATCGCACCCCACTCCCCACGCTAATTATGGGCAACCTACCACATCCACTCTCAACACTATTTACAACTATGTGGTCGCCCCTCTTCTTCCACACTCCTCATTCCTCGTCCCGCTCTCTCCTTTCCATCCCAACTCGACGTTCCCCGCTACTCGGACCGCTTCTCTGGTCGCACCTCCCTGCCGCCCGTCCTCCTGCTCCAGGTTCGCCTTCTTCTTCCTCCGTCTCTGAAATGTCTGAGGATCTTGTCGATTCCGAAGGTCGCCTACTTCTCTTCCATACCCGCTGGGCGTTCACCTCCATAGGCTCCTCTTGGTTGGCTACTCTGCGTCTACTGTCTTGCAATGTGTCCCTCTGAACCACATTCAAAACCCCGCGTGCGGGGGCACTGAGCTACCAGATGACCCACCTTCCCGCACCCATGGCATTTCCTATCCTCTTTCTTCCAGCTCCTCTTCTCTGTCCCTGGCCTCCTACCCGTCCCGATGGCCGTTCTCGGGTTCCAAACTCTGTATCCCGTCTTCTCCACGTATCACATCGAGGCTGAGCGTGTCTTCCGCCATCAGGGCGTCTATAGGTGACCTTGCTCCATCCATCTTCCTTCTGGCCTTCTTCATCCCTAGCGCTAGAGTCCACCATCTCTCTTGCGCACTCCAAAAAGGTTTTATCTCTCGGGAGCCCATCCTTTTTCCCCGTCTCCTTTGCCAACTGGACCTTTAGAATAGTTGACAAAAAGGCCATCCTCGCTTCTACTTCCGCAGCTTCTGTTGTCTCCCTCATTTTTTCTGTTATTTTGTTGAAATGGGCCAACAACGATCCTGCGTACTGCCCGCTGGATTGATTCGGTCTTCTCACCTCGCGGAACATGCGGAAGATATCTTCTTCTGGAGTCCACCGACCGCCTCCGAATACCTTCTCCAATCGGTCTTTCACTACCACCCAGGAAGTATCTTCGTCCGCCTGAATCACGTTTAATACTCCACGCTTGACACGACATACCAAAGCCGCTCTCAATGCGCAAGCGTCTACTGGATCCAAAAGACTTTCAGCCGCTTTTGCTTCTATCCGTGCCATAACTCTATCTCCTCCCTTCAGAAAATGGTTTAATTCCCCTACTTGTCCATCGTATCTTTCTATATCTGCAATTGCTCTCCGCAGATCTTGCGACATTGCCGTCTTAATCTTTAGTAATTCCAGCGCGTTTGCCCACGCCGCTGCAAAATTCGCGTGGGCTGCCGCTAGCAGGTGGTAAAGGTTGCATTTCGGGCTGTACTTCAAACGATGGAGGTTTCAAAATGTTATTGCCTTCCATTTTGTATTTTTCAAAATTAAAAAATGAAAATATGAAAAATTCCGGGGGTTCCAAACAGAACTACGATGAATGAGATGGATACGAAACGTTTGACGGGGAGATAAAAAATAAATTGCTTACCCAGACGTATGCTTGAATGATCCCGGGTTTCGGCACCAGTTAAGTTCCTTCAAATAAAAACGACAAAAAAAAAAAGGAAAATTAGGAACGTAATAACACACACAGGTACTGGTAATAGACTGATTTTATTGTCCTGAAATCCTTTTTATATACATTTGGTGGTTGTTTAGGATTAAGTTTTATGGATTAAGCTGTATATTGTTCCCCTACACACCTTAACTTATATATATATATATATATATATATATATATATATATATATATATATATATATATATATATATAACCCCTGGTTTTTTTCTAAAATAAAAATTAAAAAAAAAAAAAAAATTATCTTTGATCTGAAAAAATGTTAAAATAGAAAGTAAAGATGGGTCGGCGAATAGGCGGCAAAAAGCGCTGAATATTCGGCCATTTTCGTTTATATTTTTTATTTAACTTAAAAAAGAATGAAATATCAAAAATATTTTGTATTTAAATTACATTAAATTCCAGTAAAATATCGAATAGATATAAATTGATAGTACTGTATAATTAAAATAGATAATAGACTAGGATAATAAACAAGATCTTTACACTATTTTATTTCCTGTTTAGATATGGGTCCAGAAACGTCCAGCGTGTTTTTAAAAACTAAGAATTCTTAATTTAATTTTATTGTATTAACCTTTATAGCTTGTTTAACTCATTATTTATTTTATACAAATATCGGAATATGTTGATTTGAAAATAAATTCAGTGCCCCTTTCGTCTGTCCGTTAAAGAAGGAATAACATTGAACCTGCTTCAGGGGTTGCCCCCTTGATGCTCATGTGTTTCCACTTTTTTTTTTTTCACTTCCTTGTGTTTGTCTATAGGACTTAAATTATTAAATTTAATAGCCTTATCGTGCTGACCGTCTATGCCCTTAAGCTCTTTATTCTTTCTGTTTTCCCTTGTGGTTTTTAATTATTTAAATTAAATCAGCAATCAATGATTATTCGAAATAAAAAAAAAGTTACAGTTTTAAACGTGATTTTTTTCATTCCCACCAATATAGCTTCTAAAATGTAAATCCTAAAGACAAATGTTATAAAAGATTGCCCGGAACAATTATACATAATCTTAAAATCATTTCTCAAAAAAAAAGAAATAGTTGGAACCCAATACTTGAACGCAACTGTTACGGCGTTTGCAGATGATCTTGCTATCACAAGTAGCAGCTTAAACGCGAGCAAGGCCTTAAAACAATCAGAAAAAGTGTATCAGAAAAAAAACACTGAGTATCTCATACAGTTAAACATTGAGGTTAACCCGGTTAAAACAAAAGGTATCAATCTCTTTTCAAAAAGGCAACAAGAAACTACTAAAAAAAAATCAAAATCAATAATTATATAAGCAAACTTTCGAAAAACATTGTTTGTTGTATAAAATTTGATAGACACCTTCAGTTTTTTTCGGCCCACTTACTTAATAAAATAAGAAAAGCGGGACTAAAATCTTAGAAACTGAACCATTTATTATCTGCTACAAATTTAGCTTTCTGCTTAAAATTAATTATATATAAATGTGTAATCCGATCAACCTTGCTTTATGGGGTACCATTATTTTTTCACCGATTGAAAAAAAGTACAAACAAAAAACTTCAATCATTCCAAAATGGTATAATGAGAAAAATTGTAAAAGATACTACTATGCAAAGAGTCAAGAAGAAATAGGAGGAAGTAAAAGTAAAAAAAAAAAATTAGGAGTTTTTAGCTTATAGAAAAGAAATAATTTTTGATACCTTAAAAATTATTTCAAATCCTCTCTACAGCAAAGTTTCACCCACAGGAGAACCAAAGCGATAACAAAAATTATTTTAAATTTGAAATTATAGATATAAGTTATTTTAGTGTGTAAGGCTTATACACATAAATAAATGGTGAACCCCATCACCTAATTATTAATTTGACTATAATAATTGATAACAAAATTATAATAAACCATCTAGGACTCCTTAAAATGCTAGAAAGCAGTAAGAGGAGAATGTTAAAAAAACTTTATATAAGATTAATACAATAAAAAAAAGGTGCTATGGAAATATATATATATTCCATTAAATTTCAGACATTGTTGTCAAATTTTCCGTCTAAGCAACACTAATTATTTTATCAATCCATCTGGTTGGATTTTAATTTCTAACAATAAAATTATATGACAGTTTTACAAACCTCGTTTCTGCCATTCTAGACTATCCATTTTAATTATCATTGCAGTCAAGTTTAATATTATAGATCTTCCTAGAAATATAAAGATGTTGCAGTCAAATTTTTGTAAATTTGGTTTTAATAGTTTTACCATTGCAAGTTATGTTGCAGAATGGCTACATATCGGTCGATTTTTAAACTACACCGGGATCCACATGTCAGTCCATATAATTGATATATAAATTTCTAGTTATGTAAAACCGTACAATTGTAACCTCTTTCGAATGATGCTCGCCACCTATCGGTCGATTACCAAACTTCACTGTGCACCACATATTTATCACTTTTTTATGGCAATATAATTGAAAGTATTCAAATTTTACTATTACTAAACCTTTCTTGAATTATGAAAATGGTGTAGTTAAAATTTGGTACAGATTGGTCCCATAGTTTTCGGGGTTAGTGATCACAAACGAAACGAAGCAATGAAGAGCTCAAAGAGCTCTGCGATGAAACTGATATTGTCAGTGTTGTGAAAAAGCGAGATTGCGATGGCTGGGTCATTTAGAGAGAACGGAACCTCAAACGCTGCCAAGAAAAATGTGGACGGGAGTGCAAGGAGAAACAAGAAGAGGCAGCCCCCGATAAAGATGGGTGGATAATGTGGAAGGGGATATCATTAAGGTGGCTAAATTTCCAGAATTGGAGGAACGTAGCCGCTGACAGAGAGGAGTGGATAAAGCTGTGTGCAGAGGCCCACCAGGTCCTTCATGGACTGTAGCGCCCGATATAGAATAGAATAGAATAATAAAGGTAGATTATGTCTATAATTATAAATTATCGATGCTTCATAAAACCTTTTGGTTAACTAAATTCCAGTACTTAAAAAAAGGTATCTTGATTTATTTATTTTTTCAAAATTATATTTGTGGTAATTAATTGCTTTGTTTTCTTTCTAAATTGTTCAATTTACTTACTCCGTTGCTACTGTGATGGCAGGAATATTCAAGGAATAAGCATTGGCATACTTCAGAATTATTATTCTCATAATATACATTTTAACAAAAAGAAAAAATATATCAGTGTAATGTATGGTAATGTGTTGTTGCTCAGATCAGTACAGAAAATAAGTTTTTACTAGTTATGGTGACATCTTCCGGCTTGCTGTAACGTTCCTTGTATGACAAAAGAATTATCAGATTTTTTGTTTGATTTTTGAGAAAACAAAGATTATAAAACAAAACTACCTGACGACTATTCATAATATTACAGTGAATATGCGATTTAATTAGAAAAATATATTCTTATATTTTGGTTGGATGGCAAGAAAAAACAGTGCTCGAAGAGGCGCGCGCACATTGGGAAAAAAAGCCAGTCTAAGAGTGCAAAAGTCATATTCTCCACTAAACCATAAATTTAGAAATCTCACGTCTTCTAAACATGTTAAATTAAGTAAAAGCACCATAGGTTATCAGATTATTTGATTGTTTTAAGGGTAGTAAAAAAATAAAAAAATCTATTTTTCACTTTTAAATATGAGCTTAAAAATTTGAAGTTATTGATGCCACTAGATTCAATTAAATTTCGCAGTTTTATTGATAATGTTTAAGAAATACCAGATAAATTCCAAGGAAGTTATCAAGAAAAACGTTTGCGTCATTTGAGTCTAGTTATTGGGGTTAAAAAAAAAAAACGTCTAGGCGAAAGAAAATGTTCATCTTTAAATATATTATAAATAAAATCAACATAATATATTATGGTATAATATATTAAATATAAATATATTAATAGATAAATAAAAAAAATAATCATTAAAAAAAATCATTCTATTAAATGTATTAATAACAATCAAAAAATTAAATGAACAAAGCAAAATGAACATTATAAACGATTTCATTATTCCTCATCGTCGTCATCGCTATCATCGTCATATTCATCTTGATGTTCGTCTGATTCCGGTCTTCATATCCTTTTCGAATACTAATGTTTTTAAAAATTATTGGCTGTATTATTTTAATCTGATATAGAAGATACAACAGGATCTGAATAATAAATAATGAATGCCACAAATTAGTTATATTACTAAGACGGGATCATTTTCTCCAGTTATGTTGTATGTCAGTACCTTCTTAGGCCATTGTTACGGGCCTCGAGTCCTTCTACTGCGAGCAACCCAATAGGAAGAATAGTGGTATCGACAATCTCATCCATGTTTCAGAATTCGTTGGATACTAAAAGTCATGTAGTATCAAAAATTTAAACTAACAAACAATATTGAAATTTTATTTGTATGTACTTGGACCTTATCCGGGTCAATATTTATTCCAATGGATATTATTATTATACCAAACCGTCTTATTAGGTTAAATTTTGTATAGACTTTAACGACTCGTTCGACATTTCTACTTTAGTAGCTTCTTCTTGCCTTAAAAAATTGAGTATGAATTCTCTTAATCCGTCATTCTTTTTGGAGTGTGATATTTTTTTTTTTTTTCCGCCAAACTTCACAAAAAGTTTCCTTTTGGAAAAGCCTCGAAATAAAAAATACATAACTAAAGCAGCTAATTCTTGTAAATATAGTTGTTTGGGTTCTATTAGAATAAGTCAGCATTAACCGCAAAGCGAATACAGTACACAATTTACATCCGTCACTCACGGATTTCATTTATCATATCAAATTTGATGCAATCGAAGATATATCGAGGAAATTTTACGGAACAGTGCCAAACACATTGTTCATCGTTTGTACGGACCGGGAACGGAAATCGAAAAGACAAACACCTATACAAAATCATTGAAAAATAAAATAATAAAAATAAAAAAATTTACAAACCGCCTTATGAACAAAATTATCAAAACCAATATCAGCAACAATCCCCTAATTAATACCAAAATTTGCAATACTATAATCAACAACATAATCCTAATTATAATAATACAAATTATCAAAGACCTCTTCAAAACCAACAACATGATCCTCAAACTCAACGAAAATACTTTAATAAACCTTCATCGGGAAATTGGAGAAATCAATAACAAAATGAAGACCCACCTCAACAAAATGATTCAAATACGGTCTCGATGAGAACGGTTTCAAATCGGGTTCATTACACCGAGGATGAGATAGATGAACAAATTAGAATGTTAACGGAAAGAGTAAAACAATTAGAAATTAACAACAAGAATTTTTTAGAGCTAAGTCCGAACGCGAAAAAGCTACCGGATCAATATAAAACAATCAACAGATGATGAAATACATTGTATAGATGATTTACCCCAGCTCATGGACTAGGAAAAAAATAAATTTTTTAATTGACACTGGAGTGACAAAAAATTATATTTGTCCCCAAACTATTCCGAAAAACGCTAATGTAACTACAGAATACTTTATGATACACCTTCTGGACGTGCTGAAGGAACACAATGTGTACACCTCAACCTGCATCCATTTATAGGAATTAATCAAGAAGTAAAATTCTTAGTTTCCCCCATTAGCCATCCAAATTATGTAAACTATTTTATTTCCCCAACATGAAAGACAAAATTACGGAATATATAAATAAATGTGAAATATGTAAGTAAGCGAAATACGATAGGAAACCCATTAAAACTAAATACCAACTGACTCTAACACCAGAAAAATCATTTCAAGCGTTAATGATTGACATTTTGAAATATGAAAAGAAAATAATTTTTTACAGTAGTATGCACTTTTTCATAGAAATTAGTAAGTAATACCTGCACATAACGCAATTAATATTTGCCACTGTTTACGAAATTTTTTAACTACTATCCTACACCAACAAGGATATCATTAGATCAAGGCACTGAAATGAAAAACAATTTAGTACAACAATTTTGTAATCTTAATAATATTTCTCTACACTATACTTCCACTAATCACCCAAATTCATTCAGGTTCATAATGTTACGTAAGTTATTAATTTTATGGGGTTTTTTTCACTATTATCATTTTCCTGAAACCGGGAACATTTTCCATCACCCTTCATTATACAGACCAATCTGCCTTTTCCCAATCCTTTAAAAATGCACCTTTTTAAAAGTAACCTACCCTTCCTTGAATCCCACATACTCCCATACAACAGTTTTTATGTCGCTCTAGCGATTCCACTGACCATATCGTCGCCACTATGGCATACATGTGAAGATGTCTTCCGATGCGATCTACAGCACATGTTAGGAAGGTTATGAGGGGTAGTAAGAGTTCTGATGCCACTAAGGAGAAGAGGGCAGAAATGAAATGTGATTGCTGTGCCTGACAGATCGGCCACGTCCGACGGAGAGTTTTTTGCTGAAAATTTTATCTTGCAGCTTACATAATAACGTTCATATAAGGGAAAAAAAGTAATTTGTATGATAAGTGTACTGGCATAAGTTGCATTTTAAACTCGAAACCCTGGTTTGCTAGTTCTTCGATCCTACCTCTGTAACTTTCCTTTCGAGATATAAAGAATGGAATACTCTAACTGCTATATAATTGAGGCGGGAGCCCCACAAGGCAGCGTTTTTTCGCCCAGTCCTATGCATCCTATAGACTGTAGATATCTCCATTACTCCTGATACTTTCCTAGCAATATATGCTCTGATGCTGCTTTCATTTCATACCATCCAGATCCTTTAATCCTTCCTATAATCTCCAAACCACTTACCCCTGATTGAAGTCTGGTGCAATGCTCCGTTACGTAGGTGATCTGCCCTACGCCATAAATTCTGCCCTATATATTTCAATGATATCCCACTACCTATAGCTGACATAGTTCGGTATCTTGGATTTTACTTAGACCAGAGGCTTAAACGGAACCCTCATGCTCGACTTAAACGACGCATCAGCTAATTTTATAGACTACTAGTTGGACATAAAATCATTCCGTTAAAAACAAACTTATCTTATACAAAACCATCATTAAAACCTATCTGGATCAATGGACTTCAACTGTGGGGGACAGTTGAAAAGTTTTATATCAAACACTTCCGAACAATACTGAATGCTCCTTACAATTTCTCATATAAAATCCTACATAATTATCTAAAAACCTTAGGTACTTGATCCTAAACCTATTCAATTTTTTAAAATTCCATCACCGGATAAGGCATATTAAATCAGGTAAACCGGATCACGTATATCAGGACCAGGTACATAGGATCAGGTAAACTGCCTCAAGTATACCAGAAAAGGTGAACCGGATCAGGTATACCGGGCCAGGTAAAGCAGATCATGCATATCAGATAAGATTTACTATATCAGTTATACCGGATCAGGTTAAACGGCTAGATTTTTAGCGGATCAGATATTATAGTCATTACTGAATTACGTCGACTTTATAGCCTGTTTCCTCAACCTGGACGGACGTTGATTGCGGTATCAAGACCGGGCGATTGGGTCACCACATCTCTACTCTACTCCATAGATCAAATATATGCTAACTTCGAAAAACCAGTCCATGGTGAACAAATCTAGCTGAGCAAGTACAGCTTCCCATTAAAAAAAAAAAAAAAAAAAAAAAAAAAAAAAAAAAAAAAAAAAAAAAAAAAAAAAAAAAAAAAAAAAAAAAAAAAAAAAAAAAACACTTAAAATACCTCGGATCCGTTGTAACTAAGAGTAATGATATTACTACGGAAATTAAGAGAGGAATTGCCTTAGAGACAACAAATGTTTTTTTTTTCCAGTTTAAGGATATATCTTTCGAGGCTATTAGACGCATCGTCACATATACCAGTGAAAAGTTGGTGCTATACAAAATAAAAAAATAAAATAAATAAATAATAAAAATCCATGAGGTTTTGGAGAGCATAATATTTTAGAACAGTATCAGGCCAGAAATGGTAAACTCGAAGGGATAACTGGTAAGAAATTCATAACTGAAGGTAAGAAAAAATGAAAAGTTGATGACATTGTTCAAAAGGTAGATATAGTTGCTCAAATAAAGAAGGTGAGGTTGGACTGAAAATGGTTGGAGAAGACTATTGAAGAGTCTCAGGTCCTAAGGGCAGTTCCACAAAAGAAATAGTAATTAAAATAAAAGTGAGTGATCTGCTTTGACTTCAATTTCATTTTTAATAATTTCATTCACTGTAAGTATATTCTATTATAAATGCCAAGCTCAATATAATATAACACTGTATCTTTGTAGTATCTCGTGTAGAATGGCAAATTAATTTTTTCCCACTCTGTCTGCAAAGCAGGTTGAGACATTGGCACTGTATTAAACGTTTTTTTTTTTTAACATGTACGTGTTTCTTTTTTTCTCCTGGCAGCATCCCAAACCATATACTTATTATTTAACATTCAACAATACCATTCTTAATGAGGTTTATATTCGCCTCTTGCGCTCATTAGATCTTATATTTTGATAGGTCATAGATCTAATATAATTTTGATTAAATTCTTGAGGGATATGCTCCACCTAAAGCAAAAACTGTAATGAAATATATGACTTTAAAATTTTCCAACTTTAATTATTTTATGACTTCAACAAGTCTATACAAGCTCTGGTTAAAGCAAATTAGGTCATAAACACCAAAAACAGAATGAAATCTGAAATATTATTTATTTATTTAAGTATCAGTCCCTTCTCTAAATTGCAAATGAAATAATATATATATAGATATATCAAAGACTAAGAGGGAGGCCGAGCGTGACGTGGCTACAAAATGTCGAAAAGGATCTCCAAAAAATGGGAATCAAAAGGTGAAAAACCAACGCCAAAGATCGCCAGGAGTGGCTACGAATTGTCGAGAAGGCCAGGTTCTTCAAGAGCTGTAGAGCCCGTCAATAAATTAAAAAGAAAAAGAAAAAAATATATAAAATATATATATATATATTTTTTTTATTTTTTTTTTTATTTTTTATTTATTTCCCTTCCATAGTAACCCTATGGGAGGGGAGTGTATTTCTGATAATTTTACAAGTTCCATGCAAATTAGCATACTACCTGTAATTAGCAGGTGTAACATTTTTTTTTTAATTAGATAAATTACGAAAATAACAAAATTCTTGATTGAAGTTAAAATAAACACTTAGGGAAAAAAAAAAGAAAAAAGATAACAATAATTTAAATACCAAAAGGCAGTAATTCCATAGTTAAACAAAAAGAAATTAGAATAAAATAAAAATACAATAGATTGATAAAATAAATAAAAAAAAAAAAAAAAAAATAACATGCAGACAAGTTGATTTTTCAACAGATGTCTTCTATTGTTCATCTCGTTTTTTGATGCGGGGTGGTCTTCTTTCTGATGTGTATCGTCTATTTTCCAATTGCTATTGCGAATTCTGCCAACTGATCATATATATGGTATATATTTTAAAAATATATTTTATTAATATATCTATATCTTAAATATTGTTTCAGTTTGTATGCACTGAAGATCTTATGAAATATTTGATTATAAAAGTACGAAATGAATATAAACCATGATACGTTTAGGGTATAAGTTAGAATATTATGGAAACTATATCTCTGTAATATATATATAGATATATATATATATATATCTATATATATATATATATATATATATATATATATATATATAAAGAGAATGCTAAAAAAGAATTAATTTTTAGAACCACTCTCATTTATCTTGCACCTTCCTTCGCCAACCTTTCACTCCTAGTCTTCTTAGTTAGTTTTTCTCGTTGTTCAGCTACTTTAGCTGTAATATTCTTCTGAGTTTCTTTCCAGCTTACCTGGCAATACATCTTTATATATTTTAATATGAGAGGATTCAAGCCGGCTTCGGACCTTGACTTCCCCTCTCCAGTTTTATGACCATCTTTCGTAACTTGGGCACTAAATACCATACGGTATTAAGGAGTCTAGAGACTAATCCTCTCATGGTCAAAGGCCGAAGCAAATAGAGATATATAAACATCGTTATCCTATCCCGTCCATAATTCTACCAACTACATTCTACAAGGTACATCTGATAACAAAACAAAAGACACCTTTACTCTATAATCCTTAACATAACATAGTACAAGAGTTAGAACTTTTTTACATTATAAAAAACAATACTTAAACCTAACTTACAACTGAACATTATGAAGATTAATATTTGAAATACATATATATTTTCTTCAATTCGTAAAATACTTCAAGTAAAAATCTGCCAACAACTATGTGGAGTGGGAAGACCTCGGCTCCGATGGATCGGTGGTACCAAGTCCATCTTGGGAATACGAAATGGGAGAGCAACGGCAACCAATAGAAAGGACTGGCGGACCAAGCAGTAGGCCTTGACCCTGCAAAAGTTGTAGCGCCACACATGATGATGATTTAAGAAAGCCAAATTTAATAAAACCCGTGTTACTCGTGCATTAGATACGCAGTGGAAATTCTTGTTTATTTTTCTTTGATCCTTTGCAATCTTGGGATTTACTCTCTTTTCTAACCTATCCTTTTGCTTATTTGGGCTCAAAAATATTATTCTCTCAGGTAATATACTGTACATATATTCTATTTTAAATGTTGAATGGTCAAACTATTTGATTTAATAAATTTAATATAAAATTTGGACAAAACGGATAAAAAAAACAGGGTTTTAGGACAACGCGCGACCGCTCGTGTTACGGAAATTGGCACGACCGGTGGAGGGTTTAGGGAAAAAATAATTCAGAAATCTTTATGATAAACTTGCATAGTAATACACGCAGAGGAGAAGTGCAACAGTGACAGGGAAACGTTGTAAGAGACTTTCGAAAAAAAAAAAAAAAAATGGATCTTCTGTTTAAGTGTCAGATATTTGTTAAATTATTTGATAGCAGCATTTAAGCAACTATTCCAATGATTCTATTTTGATCTTTTAAGTAATTTTGCGATGTTTATAGAACTAGTTTTTTGTGTATAATTTTGTATAGCTTGTCATTTTTTTAATTAGATTGTGGTATTTTTTCTGAGTCTATATTCTTCTTAATAATAATTAAATGTAGGACGTGGTGTGAATATTCATAAAGAATTAATTTATTGCCGATATAACTGAATCTTTTTTTAAAAATTATTTTCTTTATTATTTTCTGATAAGCCTTTGAGCTATACCAAGTAAACTACACCTGTTAACAAACTAGCTCTCTAAACATTTATATACCTAATATAGATATGAAGGTTAAAATCGATATGCTTATTACAAAAAGGTGGTATCTGTCAGATACGCGAGCCGCCTTTGTCAGTCAAGGCCTGGGTGCTTATCAGAATATTAATAATGATACAATATTTTCAAATAACACTTTAGTTTTGTAAAGATTATATTTATTAACATAGTAGAATACTAAATTGGTTTATTAATTTGGTATTAAATTATAAAACTCTTTAAGAATATATTTACAAACTTAATGCTCTGAGCATTAAATGATTAAGACACATGGATATTTTTTTTTTTTTTTTACTTAATACTTTTGGAGTATTTCAGTCTTTATTTCCAAAAAAATCCTGACATCACAGTAGCAGCGGTGTACGTAAATTGAAGAATCTAGAAAAGATGAAATAAATTACCATTAGTATATGTTTAAAATATAAGAGTGTTTATCAAACACTCATACTATCAGATCTTGACAAAAATCAAGAAACTTATAAATTTTATTATTTTTTGTGATATGTCAATTTATACTTAATTTTTTCTGGGTGACCAATTCTCCAGATTTATTTTTTAAAGTCATCATTATAGAATAAAAAAACATACGTGACTTGCGACTAGAAATAAACAATAATATAGCAAAAAACGTATTTTGACATGGCGCTGCCTATGATGCTCTTTAAGTTTAAAGTACATTTTCTATGGTGAAAGAATATTTCTTATAAAAAATCGATAAAAACATAACGAAAAAGTATTTATCTGACACGATGTTCTAACCCTAGCCAGACCATAACAAGCTCCCACTGCATCAGCTCATCCTGCAGTGATCATTCTACTAAATCAGGATATAATCAGATCTGTTTTATTTTTACCTAATGAATTAGTTCAGTTATAGCATTGTAATTCAGTGTGACTATTTGTTAGTCAATTATTCGTGTATTTTATCCGTTTTTAGCTCTTGAACAGTAAACCTGTGCGGTAGGTGCAATGCTACTGCATGTACGGTTTAACAGTTTCTTTGATAAAATCTAAATACCAATTGATTCGTCAGGTTAGTTTAGTAAACACAAACCATTATCTTGTAAAACAAGTGAAACTTGTTGTAAAGCAGGAGCGGAACAAAAATCGGCGAATAATATCAAATCGGAGAAACACAAGTTTATGAAGCCATTAAAACTAAGAGAAAAATAAGGATCAGAGTTTAAGTGAGGCAGCAGGGCAGTCAAGATAGGATAAAAAATTTGGCTGTAATTAAGACATTAATGAACATGTTTGGGAATGATTCGTTAGTGTCCATGCAAAAGGAATGCCGATTTCTGGACCATGACTCCAGCAGCAGCTTTGAAAGTCTCCAAACATTTGGTAAAATGGACTTTAAAGCATCTTTTGGAAGGCTTGATAACTTCAGAAAACGGCACAATATTGTGTTAAATAAAATTTCTGAAAAATTAAAAGATTTACTCTTACTCTATACTCTTACGGTCCAAGAATGATTCACAAAACCATATAAGGTTCTATGCGAAAAAAAAAAATATATATAGCTCCTACTGAATCTTACCTACTAAATCTTTAATAAGACAAAAACGGGAAACTAAAACAAAACCGGAAAAAATGGCCGGACCCAAAGCATTCCGCTATAGACAAATTTTACTGTACTGTATAAAAGGACAAGCCATTTGTCGTTTCTTATCACTAACCATGAAAACCACCAGAAATAATCTGTTTTAAACTACATTATTTTCATCGTCCAAGGAAGGTTTAGCAATAATCAACTTTTCAACTGAAATTTTTATGAAAAATGCGATCAATCCTAATGATTCCTCTATTCTATAATTTCAGTTCGAACAATTGAAACTTCTTTTTCTATTACCAATAACAAATTGCATGGCCAGACTTACAAATAAGTTGTAGTGGATCTTCATTATTTCCGTTCAACCCAATATTGTCACTGAAAAACGTAAATGAGTTTATATAATACAAATAGTTCGAACTGCTGCGTAATAATGAAATATTTCGAGATATGGGGGTACATAAATCATCCGCATTTTATTTTGAATAAATTTATAATGGAAGCCTTGAAACTCTGCTTCCTGACAAAGAGTTTCTACTACCTTTTATTAAAATAAAAATTGAGAACGCTGAAAAACGTATGAATACTTATAGTCAAAAAAGCAATACACTTACGGCCATAATGGTTTTTCCCAAGTTGACCGGGTACATCCTGACGGCGTGAGGGTGACTCCTTTCCTAGCCCTTATCATCATCATCTGGGCCGCCTTCCTGAACTTAACATCAGCCTTGTACCAGTCACTGCTGTACAACCGCGAACTGTAAATCCGAGCTCTGTTAATCAATAATGAATAATATTAGATTATGTATGATCCATTAAATTGGAATATTAAATAATTTCTTTTTCTTTCTTTTTAATGTTCTCTTATAATCCTGAATAATCAGTCCTATCATTTTATTAAATTGACAAATTGACAAGCACCAGAGGCGGTAAAAAAAAATGAAGGGAGATTTTAAATAAACAGTTAAAATTTCAAAGAATTAGTTCCCCCTTTTTCTAAAATCTCCCTGCATTTATAAATGCTGTGTGCAGATAAGTTCGGCGTCCGTAGCCTTTCCATCTGTAATTAGTAAAAATAACAAATCCTATCAGATTTCTACCATATTTAACTCACATCCTTTATTTTATCTTTTTTATCAGACATTTTTGGTAAAATGATATTAATAACTGTTTAATAAGGTTCTTGAGGTTCAATAAATAAATCAACAACTTATTTTGGCTACGTTTCTTTCATTATTATTTTCATAATCATGCCCTACAGTAAATAAAAACAAAACAGATTACAATAAAATTATATATGTTACACAGGTTATTTCAGAATTAAAGCTAGCAAGAATAAAAACTACATAAAAACAAGTGGAAAAATATACAAGTATATATGATTACAAAATTGAATAGTATGAACTACTTACAATGTTACGGTTGATATGATATCTACTACTAAATTATAACAATTCGAGTTTACAAACGTAACTGAGAAAATACCAGACCAAACAACGCTCACTACTCATTACAAGCAAACAAACCATTCTTTTAAATTTGATTCACCCAAAATTATTCACTATGAACAAAATGATTTTAAACGAAATATCAAAGAAATGTCGAAAAATCAGATGTCCTGAATCTTAAATGCTGTTCCAATTTAATAATTTCGGGCTTATAATATACATTTTACACATAGCATATACATCATAATAAACATTTATTCCGTTTATATATTATACACCAACGGAAATTTCATAATCCTGTACCTGGAATACCACTAATTTTGGAAATATCTACACTAACCCGTATCCTTTATCTTTTTTCCCCAGTTCAGTTTGTATCCTCGAATTGTTATAAGTTTAGAAGTAGATAGCATATCCACCAGTAACATTGTAAATTTAGTTTCATACTCATCAGTATTTGTGAGTTATATTGTAGTTTATATTTCTATCAGACGTTTTTATATATTTTTATTCTTGCTAGCTTAATTTTGAAATAACTTGTATACCGTAAAACGGCTTGACTTTCCTCCACTTTTGTTAAACTTCATTCTTTAAAACTACCTATCAATAATGTTTAGAATGCATGTATTAAAATATTTGCTTTAAATAATTAGCTTAAAAATGCTTTAGATTCATCTCACAATCTTCGAATTTCAAAACTAATTTTATTGTTTTAAACTTAGGTGCAAAGTCAACCGGATACCCGTGACTTTGCACCACCAAATTTTTTTTCAATTAAAAAAAAGCATTAAAAAACATATTCTGGAGCAAAGTCAAAGCTTGATAGTAGTTATGAGGTGCAAAGTCATTTTTTGATGGTGTTTGGAGTTTAGCCTAGTGATTTTTTTCTCTGTTTCTAAGGATTTTTTTTTAAAGGAAACGATTCTAAATTACAATGTTTTCATTGAAATGAGAAACAAAATTGCACAATTTTTAAAGGTTTCTTGAAAAACGATAGAAAATACAAGTACATAAAAAAAACCAACAAATATTATATAGAAACAAAATAACGACTTAAAACATGCCTAAATAACGTAAACAACTATAATTTTGGTAAACAAGGCAAAAAAGAACCTCCCTAAACATTTAATAGTAACATTTATATTTTATTAAATAAAATAAGAAAAAATAAATATGATTCGTATTTTCTTACCGCTGTTTCAATGAAAGAAGAGGTTCAGCAGAATACGCAGACTTCGGTTGATTGTAAAATCAAAATACGTCAAGGAGCGAAACATGAACATGGGGTCCCCAGTTTGACCCTAAAATATTAAAAATTAAATGAAAACTATTTATATTTATTAGATAGACTATAAAATCATGTGTATTTTTTTTTTAAGTATCACTAACAAATAGAAACTGGAATATTGCTATTATCAAAACAGTCGTTCCCATTCCAAGGATCATTGTCAGAAGAGGATTATAAATGCTTCTTAGTTCATCAGCGAATCTCTGAAAATTATAAATGTTTAATATTATTTTTTTGATGAATCCATATTTAATATAAATTATAAAATTATCAAAATACCTTAGAATTTTCTGATGATCTTGTAAAAATTCTGTACAGTTTTTTGAGTACACCCGTATGCTGTTTTTATCACGTTTCAGTTTTTCATATACATTATTATCTTTAAAGCCGAAACGTGCGAACCTACCAACGCAAATTGTGCATAGAGGCACATCAAAAGCTGAATATAAAGACTCATAAACAACCTACTATAATAACACCACACCACATTACTAAAAAGCCTTCGTAAAAAAAGACTATTTCATAGCAAGGAGAAGTGTCCATGGGTAGCGGATACCCAGCCAGTCGACATCTTCTTTCTCCCAGTCTTGACAGCCGACATGCTCCCAGTGTGGTAGAGAATATAGTCGACAGAAATACCAGAAGAAAATACTATAAAATTTGCCGTGAAGTAAGAACAATGTAAATTAAAGAAACAAGTCTTATTCGAAGTTTGCTAATCCTGGAAAATATTAATTTAACTCTTTCGCGTTTTCGATATCGGGCAAAGTTTTTAGTCGAGAAAAATCTCTTTTCTCATTAAGTTATATAAATTGCACAAGCTCTCGATATTAAACCAGAAAACAAGGTGTTTACATAATGTGTGAAGTGGAGGAAGGGAATGGAAATTTAAAATTGTAGCTTTTTGAATGTCGACTTCGATTGCTACGAGGGCGACGTACTGGCAGATGGATGGACGGTACTGTTAGCAATACAGTTGTTAAAACTATGGAACTTCAAGATCCAGTTCTTCTTTCCTGTCGTCCTGAAATCGTTGATGACCTTCCTACCCGGAGATCTTAAGAATCTTACACTTAAGCCATCGAGGATATCAGAGTCTGTGAGTAAGCTTGGTGGCCCATGGTTCACTGTAAAAATTTAACTGAAATATCTGAAGCGCA
The DNA here is from genome assembly GCA_003667255.2 of Euschistus heros. Taxonomy (NCBI): domain Eukaryota; kingdom Metazoa; phylum Arthropoda; class Insecta; order Hemiptera; family Pentatomidae; genus Euschistus; species Euschistus heros. Next base: position 32,149 of record RCWM02000287.1, on the reverse strand, counting down.
TGGCAAGACTTATATACAAACCCTTCCTAACGACTCCCAGTTTCTTATTCAATGTTCCAATTACCAAGGGGATTAGAATCGTATATTGATTCCAGGTTCTTTCAATTAATACAGGAAATTAATCATGTTTCCTCCTTAAGTAGTTCACCTTTATGAAATAAACCCTTTGAAACTACAAAATAGGATTAGTTAATGATTACCGTTTATTGTTTATACCGTGTTATTTTCTTTAGCCGAAAAATTGTGTTATTTACATAAATCAATGAAGCAATTTTATTTTCACAACTCATTTTCTCAAAGAAATAAATGATCTTAGAGACATCTTCTTTCAATAGTTTTCACAGGGTTTTTATTTTCCCATGAATGCTGTAGATTTTTTCTTCAATAGTAGTGTCAGTACCTCAAGTGATTTAGCTACTTATTTAGTTTCAATCTCATTTATTATTTAAATTAATTAAAGCACCAAAAAACACACACCGCATTATAACGTAAGACCATCCATGAAAATTGTTATCCTCTTATCCTACCCGATGTAATTCGGAAATAGTATTAATCAAATTTTTTTCTGAAACCGAATCTGAGAGCTGTTTTTTACATTTATTTCCTAAAGATAAAACATCCTAAAGATTATTTTTTTATAAAAAATGAAAAGGCTACATGGATATGCTTCTGTCATTTCGTCAGAATTCCGAACTTTGTGATTCCATTAGAAAAAAGTTATGTAAAAAAAAAGTTTTTCTTTATAAACAAAAACTCTTTATAAAAGTCTACCAATATTATTAGCGAAAATTCCTTTATAGATTATAGTCCACGTATCTGCACATTTATGAACATCAAAAGAAACCATGGAGTGTAAGAGAAAAACCTGATAGGGTGTGATGGAAGAAATAGAAGACATTCGCAATTCAAGTAATAAAATGTTTATAGTACAAAGAATTGTTAAGAGTATGATATCAAACTAGTCGATTAAAGATATTAGTTAATATAATTAAACATTTAAACATAAAACTTGAAAGTAAAAAAATTAAAATGGCAAGGCATATGTATTATGCATTTAAAACTTTGAAACCGAACATTCGATTAATACTTTTAAGAGTAAGTTCCTTGCACCTACTTTTTACAGTTGGGTTGCAAGAAATTCATATAAAGAAACCACAATAGCTTTCGGGACACAAAAAATTATATAAAATGGGAGAATGACCCACATTTTAGTGCCATGAACAATAAAAGTTTAAATAAATGTGACTTTACTTAATCCTACTGGGTCATTTCCAAATAATGTAATCCAAAAAAAAAAAATAAATAAATAAATAAATAAATAAAAAATAATGGTTGCTGCACCATTTTTAAAAATTATTAAAGTTGAAAGATATTCCCCTGTTTAAACATAAAAAAAAACATTTTTTTAAAAATTTTATCTCAAACGGCTTATATATTTGGTGTCTACTTTTGTTTATAGGTGCAGACAAGAACATTCATAACTTCGAAACTATTTTTTCTTATAAGGCTTACAACAGAAACCAACTTAACTTATTATCTTGCAGAAAAAATAAAGATCTGGTTGTTTTTTTAACTATCTTTTTTCATCTTATATGGGAAAATCACCGACAAATGAACAATAAAATACAACGAAATTTCACTTTTTTTGTCATTTTTTTTTTTTTTCAGGCAGGAAAACAGACAATTCCAATCTGATATATATATATATATATATATCTATATATATATATATAATATATATATATATATATTAATATATGTTTGTAGTATAACCACATGTAATATTAATTTTTATAATTGGAAACCCTATTTTTTTTTTATACTTTAAAAAAAATATAAAAAAAATAAAATAATTACACTATAGCCATAATAGCGAAATCAACATTTGTCCTTCTTATAAGTTTTTATTTTTTGCTCAAATTATTTATGTTTTGAAAAAGATTTGTTTCTATTCCCAAACTAATGATTAATTGTTTGTATGTTAAAGGACTGGCTTTATGTCCCTCTTAACTCTTAAACCGGCCCAAAAACGGTGTTTTTTTTTTTATTTTCCTGAAAAATAATGTTTTTTTCGATGTTAAAATAATCAAAAGGTATTTATAGGGGGAATCACAAAAATACTTTATTTGTAACCAACTGAATAACAAAGTAAAGCAATAAGGGTATAAAACTCAAAATAATAATTTTTCTGACAAAGATAAACATTGTTAAACTTAGATATTTAATATTTTTTTTCAAAACGAACCTAAAATACTATAAAAACTTTTAGCGAAAAACTTATTTTCTAAGGTCTGAACAGCAATAATAAATAGGATATGATAACTTGTAAATTTCATATGGAAAAAACTTAGCATTTTGTAGAAATGACGCTTAAAAACATTAGAATTTTAGAGCTCATCTAGAATTTCAAAGCATTTAACATACAGTTTACGTTATTAGAACATTGCAAGCATATTGGTTTTTTTTTGGATCACAATTAAACAATACTTTCTATGATTTATAGGTATAACTTTTTGAGTAACAGAAAACGTTGTGATCAAACTTGTGACAGCACTCTCGGTAGGAACTTTGCTTCAGGATCACCCTCTTGATCTGAAAAACTAGTGGTCAGATTCCTCAAGCTGTTTTAGTAGGGTCTCATCATAGTTAGCAGCTAGATTTCTAATGTATTCTGGATTCCTGAACATAGTTGCAAAATTGAAAAAATATAACACAAACTGCGTCGCGGAGTAACACGGACGCTAAAGCAATTGTAACACTGACTTGAATTCGCGAAAGATTGTAGTAACATAACAAATGGCGCTTCCCCTCACCCGAAGAAGGTATGGGGAAACACATCCTGTTTGAACGAAAATTTATAATTATTAATGAATTTTTATATCTGCTAGAGTCCGAGGGACTTTAATGGTTAATGGCCGGTTAATGGTTGAATAAGTTATCAATTAGTTTATAATCCTACTCTAACCATTTGTTAGAGTCAGATTAGGCTTTGAGTGAGATCACGGAACCACTACGAAATCCCCATGCCCAGGTAAGCATCGAACCAGCTAGTCCCAAGAGTCCTGTAGGGGAACAAAATCAAGTTATTTCAACCCTTTTGGAATACATTTTTTTTTTGGAATAATTAGTTGTTATCTATCCCACTTTTTCTGAGTGAAAATTTATGACTCTGCTAATCAAAGTCAATGCGGAAACAAATTCCATTCAAGGACTTTGAAAAATTCAATAATCAAGTTAAATCATAACTTTTTGTTAATTGCTAATATTAAAATAAGTAGGGTCTAGATTTGAAAAAAGGCACTATGCCGTATGTGGGGGCGTGCTCCCCGTTTGAAAGACAAGCTCTAAAATCCCATTTCCGCATTTTTTATACTCGGAATCCAGAAATTTTATTTCTGTCTATTGTTATGTCTTACGAAAACAAATTTAGTGCTGGCTTAAAAAGCAACTCTGCCTTGTATAGTCCAGTCAATAAACACATTGTGGAGTGTATGAAATATGCGATCATTTTTCACTTCATAGCTTCGTTAGAGTAGTAAAAATATTAAAATTCCTCACTCCTGGGGGGTGAGCTAACGGTGGGGAGGAGGTAAATAGGTCCCATTTTTGGAGTTTTTGGTTTATATCTCGAAAACAGTCAATAGAAAAATATGTTTTAAATAAAAATTAAGTTAATTAAATTTGTTATAAAATTAATTTTAAAATGAATTTGTCGAATTTCCAACGGATTTCGAAGATATACGTTGTTGAAAATCGGTGATTTTCCGGAAAAAAAAAAAACAAATGTTACCTCACTTTTTGTCAAAATTTTGCTTCTAGTACCTTCCACTATCGTTCTCTCAGAAAAAAATTCAGAATCAAATTGTAGAACATTAAATTTACTTGAATTGAATTCAAGTTGATCTTTTTCGAGATATAATCAAATATAAATTTGGACCTTCTGCCCTTCCCCCAACCCTTAGCACACTCCCCAGGTGTGGAGTCTTCTAGTATGTTTAGCTTCTAACTACAAACGAAGGTGTGAAGCCAAAACCCCGTACATTTTAGTCTAATCAATAAACATGCTACAGAGTGCTATGAATTAGGGGATAATTTTTGACTTCAGACTGGCTTCATTAAAGTATTAGAAGATAAACATACTAATAAATCCCCGCCCTTGGGGTTGAGCTTACGGTGGGAAGAGGGAAGGAATCCCATTTTTGGGTTTTTTCGGCTTATAAGTCAAAAACGGTTGGCTCTAGAAAATATGCTACAATGGTCATCTTAAAACTATGGACAACTTCATGTGGCTGCCTATTTTCAATGAAATACAACGGCCTTTTGGCCTCTTTTTTTGGATATAAAAAATTTCTGTGAACTGACCTGTTACTTATAAAATGAAAATCGTAGCAAAGTGTTGTGTTTTGTATAATGAAATCTGTTTGATTTTGATGCTTTTTTTGTCATTCCCATAGTTGTCACCAATGATGATTTTTTTCAAAATAAATACTCTGGTGGTGTAGTATTCAATTATTTCCCAAAATTTGTTGCCTTGGTTGTAAAATCAAGGAAGGAGTATGAATATAACACGCTTTTTAAAATGTTTGGTCTTAAATACATTATAAGAATTTTTTGAATATTGCCACTCGCCGTCATTTCATATATATAGGGATTTAATTCAAAGAGCAGATAACAAAAATGGCAACACCTTCCAATGAAGTTTTAGATTAAGAAATAAATTCTATTATTAAATATTATAATAATTGTGTGGGGGGGGGGGGGGGGGGGGGGTTGAAATAGAAAAAAAAACACCCAACCCTAAAAATTTGGCGCGCGACCGGCCGGTTACATTTTTCTTCTAAGCAATAAATCACCAAAGAATATATTAAAGAAGAGTTTTAGGAAGGGTCACATTATCTAGTAGGTTGAAAATAACAGTACATCATTAGAAAGTGTTTTGACCATGTATCGAGAGCTCTATCTGCAAAGTTGACAAGGGTCACTACTGGGACAAAGGCATTGTCTATTCTTTGCATTATCTTTACATTATATTATGTTTTCTACTATATAAGCGTTAGATGACACTGCTGCAAAAGAAGATGCGTGGAGCTTGCAAGTTGTGCCATTACAAAAAAAAGAGTAATACTACGAAATGTTTGCGAAGTGAAATAGTTTTATTTGTAAAACTTCATTCCATTTCAGTGTGTACAAATTGTATTAATCCATCAACAGAAGTTCCCGTTTCAGAAGACAGTGAATAATCAATATTGAATTTAAATTTTTGTGCAATTAAATAATTTTTACATGTTTGTATATAACTAAATGATATGATATCAAACCGAATTATTTAAAAAAAAAAAAAAAAAAAAAGTTTTTGTATTAGATATAATATACTCACAATAACCTTAAATACATTTAAAAAATATTCTGAAAGAAAAAAACCCGCTAATGATAAAAAAAATATAGAAACCGGGAACCGGTACTTTTTACGGTGCGCGACCACCGTGTTACAAGACAGGGCGCCACCGGTCGAGTGTTATGAAATTAATTTTATTCCCTATTTCTACAAATGAGAAGTTTCAATAGACTGACAATACATAAAAAATAAAAATAAGAAAACAAATCTTACATTTTTTTTTGGGGGGGGGGGGGAGCCTAACATCCTTATGTACTCCAACTAGGGCAGGAACGATGGGTTATCCAACTGGTTACCAACCTATTCTAGCTAGAGTGTGAAGGTCAAGATTTAATCGTGGTTCACCACGAAATAAATTTTAACCCGCCCAGGTGAAATTCGAATCCTCGACCTTCTGGTTACGAGAGATAAAGAACACAAATAGTGAAGACTTAGAAAAAGATACTTTATTTACTGCTAGTTACATATAAGACTTCTAGTATAATGGTTACAAGTCAAATGTAGATTGTTCTCTGAAAACTTCCAGCTACTTAAACCTATAGGTTTGGAGTGGGATAGGATCGAGGAATAGGGTGAAAGTTCGGCAGGCTAATAGTTTACTTATGGGACCGTGAAAAAGGGTAGCCCGGCGTAGGTGTCAATTTGTCTCATGTCACAGTGATATACACAGGGTGTAATATGGTGTAATAAGAGAGAACCTAGGGTGACAAGGGATCTTTGACCCAAGGCAGTTAACCACCTCCATATCACCTCCTTTCACAACCGTTGACTCAGAAACAGTATATCCCTCCTTATAGCCCAGTCAATGAAAGCAAGAAATTGGCCTTTGTCGCAACTAATTCGAGGAAAGCTGAATTTTTGCAAGGTGTTAGTACATAAAGTATACACTAAAAAAACATAAAGTCCCGACCCCCACCCCTCTTGCATTACCCCCCCACCCCTTCAGCAACATTACAAGTACAGAAATCTGGTTATATGCCGACAGCTCGAAATCTAATTATATTATCGCAGTGTTATTTTTTTTTTTATTTTACTCCTTATAATATTACAAACAAATTATATTATATACACTTTTTATGTAGATAGCTTAGTTTCGTCGTAATACTTAATCATATACATACATTAATAAATAAATTATTAACTTAATCTTACTTTGTATTATTTAATGTTTATACTTAAGGGACTTTGTCCCAGAATAAAGTTTTCTTTCTATTCTATTCTATTCTAAAACTGCCATTACAAAAAACAATACTTAACTTCAACAAATTATATATTTTATCATTACGTTTTGGAAGAAAAGTGTTAAACAAAACTTATAATTACCTTAAAAATGATGTGTCTCATAATGCATAACATTTAAAACGATGGCTTTATAGAGAGCGTTGAAAGAGCAGTGGACACCGCTCCGCCGGTCTTATAGTCCCAGTCAATAGGGAAAATTCTCTCCTAAAAATAAGGGCTGGTAGCAACCCGCACAGAGTTGTTGAGGGCGATTAAAGAAGTATTTCTGTCAAAAATGCCCCGAAGATTTGGTGAGTTTTTTAGAGTTAGGGGCACGAGAACATGGCCAAAAGCAGTTTTTTTTTTCAATTTATAAGCAAATTATAACGCGGCTTTTCATAAAATGTTGTATATAAAAGTTGTAGATAATAAAAATATCTACAATTTAAGCCATTGATCGTTCGATTCTAATGATTGGTTGTCGTAAAAAGTGCAAAAAAACCCTCTAAAAATGTCCCTTTTTTGCATAAGAATTATTATAAACAAAAAGGGCCTTTTCAATACTTTTTATTGATGAAAAAGGAAGCTCTTTAAACCCAAAGAAAAATAGGATCTACCCCGTCCTCCTATCTTTATTATTACTGAGATATACCTTTTGTTTATCTCGATATCGATATTTTCAATGCAAAACGGGCCGTTCGTGATTCACATTTTGAACTTCGGATGACCGGGATATTATTCTTAAGGGCTTATATTTTCATTATGAATTGCTAAAAAATCGATTTCTTTGAAAAAACATGCAATAAAATCGACTTGAAAAAGCGCCCGTTTTACAGCTATAAACAATTGAAGCTAGAGCATCCGGTATTGAACCGATTTTTTTATAAATATAATAAATTAAAAGCTTACCTCTTAACGATTGATTTTGAGCTATTCAAAGTGTAGCTACCATAAATAACAGCCGAGTTACGATTTTTTTTTTTTTTAAATCACTACGTCATTGTTATGGCTAATAAAAAAAAATCAATCTCCAAATAGTACAAAAGGGTGGATGGGCTTTCGGGAAACTTACTCGACAAGTTTTCAGTATCATGTGTCCAAAATTATTCCTTTAAAATTTGCGAATAATCCTCCTAGCCAGTACGATACAATTTTCACAGTGTTGATAAAAGCGTCAGCACGAGCCCGAGCTCTTAAACAATCTACTGCTTTCGTGACCTTTGATCAGCCTCTTTACTGGAAAGCACGTGAATTGATAGCGTCGATTGATCCATTGAATGATCCACACGGGCTTCAATCTGTAATTGTACGGTTAGGAGGATTTCACACTTTGATGTCATTTCTTTCTAGTATTTCATATTTGATGGATGGCAGTGGCTTAACAGAAGCTTTCACAACTATATTTGCAGCAAACTCTGTCGAAAAAATTCTTTCTGGCCATGCATTTTCACGTGCGATTCGAGGACATATTTTAAATTTTGTTGCTATATGCAAACGAATATTAGAAAAATGTTCTTTTACCGACGATGAACAAAGTTATCTGGATAATTTGATGAACTCCGATGAATTCAATGAAGAAGATATCAGTAACGATGTTAATTTCTTACAAATTTCTTCTAAATTTCAGTCAGTTTACAACATTCAAATCGAATGGACCTACTGCTCAGTTGTTTCCAGTATCTACATTGCATTTTCATTGTCTTAAATTTCTATCACGCGGAGAGAGATCTGGAGATTGCAAACATAAATGGCGTAGTGATTTAAAAAAAAAAAATCGTAACTCGGCTGTTATTTATGGTAGCTACACTTTGAATAGCTCAAATCAATCGTTGAGAGGTAAGCTTTTAATTTATTATATTTATAAAAAAATCGGTTCAATACCGGACGCTCTAGCTTCAATTGTTTATAGCTGTAAAACGGGCGCTTTTTCAAGTCGATTTTATTGCATGTTTTTTCAAAGAAATCGATTTTTTAGCAATTCATAATGAAAATATAAGCCCTTAAGAATAATATCCCGGTCATCCAAAGTTCAAAATGTGAATCACGAACGGCCCGTTTTGCATTGAAAATATCGATATCGAGATAAACAAAGGTATATCTCAGTAAATAATAAAGATAGGAGAACGGGTTCAATCCTATTTTTCTTTGGGTTTAAAGAGCTTCCTTTTTCATCAATAAAAAGTATTGAAAAGGCCCTTTTTGTTTATAATAATTCTTATGCAAAAAAGGGACATTTTAGAGGGTTTTTTGCACTTTTTTACGACAACCAATCATTAAAATCGAACGATCAATGGCTTAAATTGTAGATATTTTTATTATCTACAACTTTTATATACAACATTTTATGAAAAGCCGCGTTATATTTGCTTATAAATTGAAAAAACTGCTTTTGGCCATGTTCTCGTGCCCCTAACTCTAAAAAACTCACCAAATCTTCGGGGCATTTTTGACAGAAATACTTCTTTAATCGCCCTCAACAACTCTGTGCGGGTTGCTACCAGCCCTTATTTTTAGTAAATTTAACATGGGAGTGATTCCCTATTGACTGGACTATTAGCAGGGCCGTGCTGGGTGCACAAACGCATATACTGCTGTTCATGATCGTGAATATTCATTTAGTTGAAATGCAGCAACAATGTAATAACGTTTATTTTAGGTTATTACTTCAAAGTGCATTTTTTTTGTGCTATAATAGTCTATAGTTTACTTGTATCACTTATATAGTATAAAATTTAGCATCGAAGATTCAACTCCAAAAAATCAAAGATCTGACTACTGGATATTGTTCACCACCCTCAGCTGTAAGTGTGATAAAGAGTCTTCCTCAAAATATCTTCGGATTTAGGAGTGAGAGAGGGTGAAAGTCGTATGTATCTCGGGAACTCGGAAAACGTTAGTTTTAGCACATATATACATAAAAAAGCAAAGAAAATTCGCAAAAAATGTCATTTTATTCCTCTCTTTTCCATATTATAATTTTAGAGTCATGGATGATGGAGAAATAGAAAATTTTTTACTTGAGGTAAGTCGCAGTTCTCCGGAATAACACGTTTGTCAGTACTCATTTGGCTATAACTCCGAAACTATTTGTCCGACTCAGATTTCTCTTTTTTAATATGAAAGCTGATTAAATTTACTATAATAACACAAATATTAAATTTTGATCTAGTCCCGTAAAACACCCACAGCAGAATATTGAGAAACCCGTACTGTTCTGAAAAACTCTTATTTTTCGGCACATTTATCACAATCACTCCGGAACTATTTCTTCGATTCAAAATATTTTTCCATCTGAAAGCTGTTTTTCTACGAGATCCTATACATGAAATTCTGATTGAATTCCGAAAAATATCTATCGCAGCCCATTGAACATGACAAAATCGTTAATTTTTCCAAAACATACACATTTAGAGTTTTGGCGTGGGTATTTTACGGAATTTAATTAGATTAAGTATATTAGGTTTAAAAGAAAATTTAACCAACTTTTTTATGGGCAAAATGTATTTCGAATTAAACAAATAGTTTTAGAGTTATAGCGATAAATGTTTCCAAAAAAAAAGTGAATCCCGAAATAGTACGGTGTACTCAGCGTGCTGTCATGGGTATTTCACGAGATTCAACCAAAATTATATAAACGGTCTTATAGTAAATTTAACCACCTTTCATATGAAGAAAATAGATTTTGAATCGAAGAAATAGTTCCGGAGTTATTGTGATAAATGTGCCGAAAAATACGAGTTTTTCACAACAGTACGGGTTTCTCAATATTCTGCCGTTGGTGTTTAACGAAACTAGATCAATGAGTACCGACAAACGTGTTATTCCGGAGAACTGCGACTTACCTCAAGTAAAAAATCTTCTATTTTTCCATCTTCCATGGCTTTAAAGTTATGATATGGAAAAGAGAAGAATAAAATGACATTTTTTGCAAATTTTCTTTTCTTATTTATGTATTTATGTGCTAAAACTAACGTTTTCCGAGTTCCGAGATCAGACAGCCAGCAACATACGATTTTCACCCCCTCTCTCCCCTAAATCCAAAGATATTTTGAGGAAGACTCTTTATCACACTTACAGCTGAGTGTGGTGAACAATATCCAGTAGTCAGATCTTTTGATTTTTGGAGTTGAATCTTCGATGCTAAATTTTATACTATATAAGTGATACAAGTAAACTATAGACTATTATAGCACAAAAAATGCACTTTGGAAGTATTACCTAAAAATAAACGTTATTACATTGTTGCTGCATTTCAACTAAATGACTATTCACGATCATGAACAGCAGAATATGCGTTTGTGCACCTCAGCACGGCACTGCTAAGACCGGCGGAGCGGTGTCCACTACTCTTTCAACGCTCTCTATGAAGCTATCGTTTTAATGTTATGCGTTATGAGACACATCATTTTTAAAGCTTATTATATTATCTATAGGTTTTGTTTAACACTTTTCTTCCAAAAACGTAATGATAAAAATCTATAATTTGTTGAAGTTACGTTTTGTTTTTTGTAGTGGCAGTTTTATGGATATGATTAAGTATTACGACGAAACGAAGCTATCTACATAAAAAGTGTATATAACATAATTTGTTTGTAATATTATTAGGAGTAAAATAAAAAAAAAAGAACACTCCTATAGTATAATTAGGTTTCGAGCTGTCGGCATATAACCAGAGTTCTGTACTTGTAATGTTGCTGAAGGGGTGGGGGAAAAGCAAGAGGGGTGGGGGTCGGGACTTTATGTTTTTTTAGTGTATACTTTATGTACTAATACCCTGCAAAATTCAGCTTTCCCCTAATTAGTTGCGACAAAGGCCAATTTCTTGCTTTTATTGACTGGGCTATTAAGTACTGAACCTAAGACCCCAAGACGGGTTGTAAGCGGTACAGTTTTTTTTTTTTTTTTTTTTTTTTTTTTTTATTGTTGATGCAAGTGAACTATAAACTTTTATAGCAAAAAATGCATTTTAAATTGTTTCTCCATTGCAACTGAATGACTATTCAAGATCATGAATAGCAGTATATGCAGCGGTGCACATCTCATCACGGTCCAGCTAGGACCATCGTCGCGGTGTCCATTACTCTTTCACTGCTCTCTATGAAACCGTTCTCTTAACGGTGAGCGTTATTAGGCTCACCATTTTAAAGTCAATCATATTATCTATAAGTTTTATCTAAAACATTTTTTCCCAAGACGCTATAAGAAAAAAATTAATATAATATGATGATTTTTTTTTTTTTTTTATAGTAACAATTTTTTATATATGATTAAGTATAACCCCGAAATTAGGCTATCTACATGAATAGTGTATATAATGTAATTTGTTTACAATATTGTAAGAAGTAAAATAAAAAAGAGAGCACATCATTAGTTTTCAAGCTGTAAGCATATAACTAGAGTACTGTTTTTGTAATGTTGTTTGTGAAGGGGTGGGGGAAAAAAAAGCAAGAGTACCAATGTACCAACGTCCACAAAACCTTTATTAACAGGGCTAATATATTAATTCTTTTCTTTAGGTAATTATAAATGCTGGAAAAGTGAAAGGTTTAATATAGTTTAGATGCCGATTGTATTAGGTTTCTGCTGTATAATTATACATAAAAAGTAATTTAATGAATTTAAAAAAAAAAAAAAATCATCATTCTTTTTATAAAATAAAAAAAAATAGATAAAATTATTCATCCACTAAAACCTCATAAGAAAATGTCAAAGATTGTTTTATTTATTCAGAAAAATGATTGGGTAAAATAAAATTGTTTTTCCCTAATTGATTTTAAATTCAATCACTTGTTGAAAAATTAATTTATCAGCCTCTATTAATGAAATATTAATGGTAATTGTTGACTTCCTTCTAATTTTCTAGTCAAAGGGTTTATTTCATAAATGAACTACTTAAGGAAGGAACAAGACGAATTTTCCTCAAAAGGAATCAATTATTACGATTCTAATCTGTTTGGTAATTGGAACATTAATAAGAAACTAGATTCGTTAGGAAGGATTTGTATATAAGTCTGCCATGCGCTTCAGATATTTCAGTGAAATTCTTAAAGTGAACCATGGGCCACCAAGCTTATATCAAAGACTCAGATATCCTCGATAGCTTAAGTGTTGGATATCTTAAGATCTCCGGGCTATGGAATATCATCAACAACTTCAGGACGACAGGGAAGAAGAATTGGATCTTGAAGTTCCAGGTCTTAACAACTGTATTGCTGACAGTGCCGTCCATCATCTGCCAGTACGTAGCACTCGTAACTATCGAAATCGACATTCAGAAAGCTACCATTTTAAATTTCCATGCCTTGCCTCCCCTTCAGACTTTGTGTAAACACCTAGTTTTCTGGTTTAATATAGAAAGTATTTGTAAGTTATACAATTTAATGAGAAAGGATTTCCTGGAAAATACTTTGCCGGATATCGAACGAGAAACAGTTAAATTAATATTTTTCAGGATTAGCAAACTTTGCAATAGGATTTGTTTCCTAGTTTTCTTCGCTCTTTCCTTCACTGTGTCTTTTATAGTATTTTTTTCTGGTATTTCTGTCGACTATATTCTCTACCATACAGGCAGCATGTCGGCGGTCAAGACTGGAAGAAAGAAGATGTCGACTGGCTGGTATCCGCTACCCATGGACACTTCTCCTTGCTATGAAATAGTTCTTTTTTACGAAGGATTTCTGGTAATGTGGTGTGGTGCTTTTATATTATTGTTTATGAGTCTTTATTTTCAACTTTTGATGTGTCTTTATGCTCAATTGGAGTTGTTAAGATCGCACATTTCTGCTTTAAAGATAAACTATGAATATGAGAGAAATTGCCCTAAAAAAAGCAAACAGATAAACTCAAAACTATACAGAATCCTGCAAGACCATCAGAAACTTTTAAGGTATTTTTTGTAATTGTTTATAGGTGTATATATATAAGAATAGATATTTATAAAGGCCTTTACCAAAATTGACAAACTTCTATATTTTCAGATTTTCTGATGAACTAAGAAGTATTTATAATCCTCTTCTGACAATGATCCTTGGAATGGGAATTTCTATTTTAATTATAGCTATTTTCCAGTTCCTGTTTGTTAGTAATACTTTTAAAAGAAACATTTTATCGTTTTAATCCTTTTATTAAAATTATGTATTTTTTAATTTAATTTATAAAATTTTAGGGCCGTAGTGGAGATCCTCTGTTTGTATTTCGCTCTTTACATATTTGTTTTATCAATCCACCGAAGTCTGCATATTCTGTTTTGGTTCTCTTTCATTGAAACAGCGGTAAGATAATATCAAATTATATATTTTATCTGTCTTTTGTTTTTGATGTTTTTCCTTATGACAATAATAAATGATGTCTTACGCATTGACGGAAAAAAAACTTCCAATTTTTTTATTATTACTTAAAAACGTGTCGTCTTGATCCTTGTATTTCCATATCTAAAGATGTGATAGGCCATCATTTAAATAAAAATGTAATTTTTCCGATTGCTCTGAAAAATTTTTTTTCAGCAAACAAAAAACAGGCACATATGAAAGGTAATAAATTTTATTTTTTAATCTTAATTCTCTTAAGCCTAAAATAAAGGAATGATTTTGTATTTTTCAGGCGATTTCAGAGCACGACTTAAAAATATTTCAATAATGCTAACTTCTTAATATATTGGTAAACATTATTATTTTTACACAAAAGAAAAACAAAATTAAGAAACATTTTAACAAAAATATTATAACTAAAAAAAAGCGGATATATATAATATAGAAGCTGGATGAGAGATTTGCTAAAATAAATTACATTTCTTTTATTAATTTATTTAATACAGAGTGAGTATCTCTTAGTGTAAAAAAAAATGGGTAAAACTAGATCAAAAATGTAGCAAAATGCCGCTAATCTCACCTTACTATTCCAATCCGTTGCAGATATACGATAAATCGAAGACTTTTTTTAAGGAAACCACGTTTTTTTTCCATAAAAGCTGTAATATCACCATTTTGTTTAAATATTTTTCAAATTTTGACGACATTTTCTGATTCAACATTAAATGTTCCATAAGAACTGAGTACCGGTAACCTTGAATTTTACAAACTTGGTATCTAAACTTAGTGTCTTGGTATCTGATCTTCACCTTATTTGGAGGTCACAATGTCTCATGTTACTTTAACGCTCACCGTTTTTCGAAACAAAACCATCCACAAAACGTCAAATCTCGCAAAAACTTGCAAATTTCATCAGCTTGTGATTGATATGTTAAACGTAATGATTTTGTTTCAATTTCATGGAGAAATTTACTTTTGAAACCGAAAAAACGTGGTGTTCTCATTTGGCATACAAATGAGTTACTTGTGTAAATAAAGCATTATGACAATCCCTTAATGAAAGTCTGCATTTAAACATAATAAACTCTTCATTGGAATAAAAAGAAAAAAAATTATTGTTTAAAAGAAAATAAAGGAAAACTTTCAGTAAAGCGACACCAGAGAGGATCTTCTGTTATTAAATTTATCTATTTATTATTATTATTTAGGATTCATTTTATTAGAGTTTTAATATTATGTTTAAAATCCAATGATAATGAACTGAGCCTCAATTTTGCCGTTAGCTTCTGTATGCAGATGTGTAGAAGAATACTACTTTTTGAGGTGAATTTTATGGGCAGATGAGTCTGCTTTTACAGAGGAAGACATTTCTACCGTTCATATAATTCATATAACGTGCATATAATTGAACAAATAAACTTATAATAGATACAGTCATCAAAGTTAAAATCATATAATTAAGTAACTTAAATTTCATAAAATTTTTAAATAAAATAAATATTTTGGTCACACTTTTTTTTTTTTTTTTTTTTTTTATATGTGTGTTTTTTTGGTTCGGTTTGTATAAGCACATTAGGCAACAGGATAACGGGTCGGTAATACCTCTTCTTCGAAAACAGCCTGTCAGTCAGTTCCAAAGTTGAGTACGTCTGGTCAGGAGTGTTCAGGGCGGCCAGATTGACGCCGCGCGCCTCTTCGTGAACTGTTTTTTTCCGATTCTCTTGCCATTCAACCAATAGGTAATTTTTTTCCAATTAAATCGCATATTCACTGTAATATTATGAATGGTCGTCAGATAGTTTATTTTTATAATATTTTTTGTTCAAAAAATCTCCAGTCACCAAAACTAGTAAAAACTTTATGCACTGAACTGAAGCTTGTTCATTTTGATTTATAAATCATTTTCCATATGTATTCGATTAATAAAAATGCCATAAGATAGCTGAAATACTGTATATCGATACTCAAGATTTTTATTCCCATAAAAAAATATAAATAAAGAAATAAAAAAAATTATATAATGTAATATAAACACACCATTTATATAAATGAAAAGTGAACAAACTCGGAGGCGGCCAAAATGCCGCCGCGCGCCCGTTGGTGGGATTCTCAACCGCGCGCCCACTGGAAGGATATGAAATGAAAAATGCATTTTATTCTGGGGCCATTGCCCCTTAAGAATAATTATAATGTACAATTATTGGCTGCCTAGATGCCGTATCTATAATTTAGAAATATGATAAAGGCAAGGAAATACAATTAAAATTAAATTAAGGAATTGAAAAGAAATTTAAATTACAACATGAAGTAATAAAATTAATAATACATGTTTTAAAATATCATATGAAAACAAAAAATTACATCGTTAAGGTTAGAAATTTAAAATTAGCTACAAAAACAAATTAGGAAAAAGCAAAAAAATATTCAATGAAAAAATACAGTAGACAAAGCTAAGAAATATAAATTATAAGGAAAAAAAATGTATCTTGTCTGATAAAATAATATAATTATGCTGAAACCAATTATACAAATTTAGCGTAATAGTATTAAAATAATTCTGTACCAAAATCAATATTCATATTTCATTTTAAAAAATATTTTCTTCATTGATATGACTATTAGATTGAGTTTCTAATAAGTAAACGAAAAGACGGGATTTGAAGCTATTGTGAGTGGAGGAATGGCGAATGATGGAAGGGAGGGAGTTCCAGAAGTTCGAAGCTCTAGAAATAAAGGAACGTTTGAAGGATGTTGTGTTAAAGGAAGTTAGGTAGAGGTCTGAGGAACGGGATCTGGTTTTGCGGAAACTCACAGATGATTTTAATGTTAATGCTTTCAGGATATAGGGAGGTGACTAAGAGGAAAGTGATTTGTAAAGGAACGAACCAAGGAAGTATTGTCTTCGGAAGGAGGGAAATAACCATTTTAATCTTGTGTAGTGGGTGAGATACATGGTCATAACGTGATATCCCTAGAACGAATCTCAGGCAACAGTCATGAGCTTCTTCAATCTTGCGTCCTGAGATGCAGAGAGGCCTCCGTACACCACACTACCAAAATCGAAATGGGGGAATATGAGGGAAGAAATTAATAGTTGACGAGTTGATTGAGGGAGGAATTTTACGGGAGCGGTTTAGGAGTCGAAGAGTGGAAATTGTTTGGCGGATAATAAGGGAAATATGATCTTTCCAGGAAAGGGTTTGGTCAAAGATAATGCCGAGGTTCGTAACGGAATAGTGGAAGTTTATGGGATTGGAGTCTATGGAGAAATTAGGGATTCCAGGTAGGGAGTTGAGAAGGACCCTAGAGCCCAACACAATAGCCTTGGATTTGCTAGCATTCAGTTTCAATTTATTAGCAAAGGCCCAAGAGGATATATATATGGATCAGATGATTCTAAACTGTTTAGGTAACAAATATTACACAAATTACAATAACTACCCAATATCCAAGAATACGAAGATGAATTCATAGGAATATTTTTAATAGTTAATTAGGTTTTCTGTTTTTAAATAGTTTATATTCGGCATCTACTATAATATGTGTTCAGTTTTCTACATATTTACATAAAGGTTATCAAATACTAGTCATTTATATATGAAAGAACAAGTAAAAAATTATAATTTAAAATAAGGTCGATCCACTCTACTTTGTGTAGTGAAGAAGTGTAAATTTCAAAATAGTTTGCTTTTCAGTTAAAATATTTTCATCGAATTCCATTATCTTATAATTACTTTAAAACTAATATATTATAATATAATATAATATACTTTAAGATCTATATTAACATACGCAAGCCCTATATTTAGTTCTATGTCTAAAACAAATTATAAAAAACTACAATTATTCCAAAATAAATGCCTTAGAATCATAGGAAACTATGCATTCTACACAAAAATTTAGATTTTACATAAAGAACTGTGTATACCTTTTATTAAAGTGTTCATTGAGAAACTAAGTAAACAATTTTTTATTAAGTGTAAAACAATAAAACCCATGTATAAAAAATATAGGGAACTACACAAAAAATAGTACAAAGCGATATGTTCATAAAAGAACTAAGCATTTATTATTGTAATATATCAATCTAATTTATTTATGTTATTTTTAAATATGCTTGTAGTATGTATATGTATATAAATTTGCATATGCATGTAAATATGAGTGTATATAGGTATGTATGAGTATGTATGTGTGAATATAGTCACAATTTTTGTTTATTATAGTCACAATTTTGTTTATTTTATTAGTAGGATGTTATATTTTTTCTCTTATCGCTGAAAGCTTTTTTTTTTTTCATATATTTGTTTTTCATTATAAATTATGATTACATCGTATATATTTAGGTTGATTATTAGTATTGTATTTTAAGTTGAGTCTGGTACAGCATGTAATTTTTTGCATTGTAAAAACAAATTGTATAAGAAATAAAGAAATAAAAAAAAAAAAAAAAAGTACTTTAAAAACTATTTGTTCGAAATAGACACTTTTAAGTCATATTTAAAAAGCATGCCTTATTATAAGTCATACCAATTCTGTCGCAACTCGATCTACCAAAATCATGCTTTAAATACACAGTTAATTCGTCTTCAAAGTAATTGGACTTTTTCAAAACAATCACCGATATATGTTACTCACATTGATTTCTTTAACAGAGCTCAGACCTGCAGTTCGCCGTGTACAGCAGTGACTGGTACAAGGCTGATGTTAAGTTTAGGAAGGCGGCCCAGATGATGATGATAAGGGCTAGGAAAGGAGTCACCCTCACCGCCAATCAGGATGTACCAGGTCAACTTGGAGACCTTGATGGCTGTAAGTTTAGATATATTAGTTTGATTAGTTTTCAGGAATGTACACATTTTTTAAAATTAATCATATATATTATTTTAAAACAAAAAAATTAACGAAATACTATCAAAAATAACATACGAGTATATTAGAACCTAAAAGAATACATATTATTTATTTAGATAATATGTATTGTTTTAGGTTCTTACAATAAAACAATACATATAACATCATTTAATATAACAAACAAGAAATGTAATTTAAATTTTTAAAATAGAACAATTAACTATGAATAATTTTATGTTATATTTATTAATGTTTTAAGCCCGATGATCACTGTTTTCCATCACTTTTTCCCCTCACTTTTCGTGAGAAGGAAATTGTTTAATTTTAGTAATTACTAATTTGTTGTAAATACTTACAGTTTTTTTTTTAATAAAAAAAGCTTTAAAAAAATAAATAAATAGTTCAAGTTGTCCAAGTCAGAGCTTAAGAATTAACGGTTTAAGTTTTACGTTAAACTGTATTAAATACAAGAATTGTGACCTCTAAATAGTAACAGTTGGTAATTATCAGATTAAGAAGCTCATGTCAAAAAACAAAGGATCGTTAAGCTGAAACTTAAATAATGACGTTCACTGCCCAGCGGCAGTTTCGAGTATAAATTTCTGGCCACAAATTAATTCAGGAAAAGGTAACATTCCGACAATATATCAATTTACCGAGCTCAATCATTGAACTAGATAATAGTTAACTAGAAAAATAAATTTACTCTATTATATTTATTATTTCCTAAATTGCAATTAATAGAGGAATAGTCTCATACTTGGTTTATTATTAGTAACAGAAATAGACTTGTAAATTATATATCCCTCATATTTTTTTATTATAATATTTACAGTATGTGCTATTTATTGTCGTTTCATTCAAGAGAGTATAATTTTTATAAAAATTAAAAAAAATTAATTTCCTAGTTTCTATATTCAAACCTGTTTTGTTTAACATACGAAATTTTATAATTATTTTATTTTTTACGTTTTCTGTTTGTTTTTTTTTTTGTTCTTTTTTTTAAATTAAACTCTTTATATACTATTATAACTGCCTTCGTTTCTGTTATATTTTCGTCGAAATTACATAACTCATATAATTGTTTTGATTTTTTATTGGTATTAAATATTTTATTACTGTTTTATGCATTGGAGTATGTATTGCAAAAACGATCAGTTGAATGCAATTGTTGTAAATATGCAAAAAATACAACAGATAAAACTAATTATTAAACATTCTTTTTTAATGTAGTTAATTTCATTTCCTCTTTGTTACGAAAACCTAGATTATTAATTTGAAACATATGCAACCAGAGAATTTAGTTTACTACTCTTAAGTTGGCTACAATGCAGACCGAAACGTTGAAACTATTTATTTATTTTATTTATTTTTTTTTTTTTTTTATTATTTTTTTTTTTTTTTACAACCTGCCTGTATTTCCTACTTTTATTATCTTTACAATATATAGTCAGCTATACTATCGTTATTGTTATCATCATTGATACTTCCTTGGTAGCGTGAAAAAAGATCAATTATTCGCAGTTTCGGAAGATTCTATTCCTTTTTATTTTGCCTTATTTGTCAAAGTTAAATTATATTTAGAATATAAACTACTCGTAATTAATATTAATATATAAAAGGTCCGGTCCTTTTTCGTTTGTGATCACTAACCGCGAAAAACTACTGAAACCCATCTTTACCAAACTTTAACAACACCGTCCATATAGTTCCAGGAAATTTTCGCAATAATAAAATATAAGGACTTTCATAAAAGGGTTCCATATAAAAGCGATAAATATGTGGTGCGCAGTGAAGTTTGATAATCGACCGCTGGTGTCGAGCACTATTCGAGAGAGTTAACAAAGCTACGGTGTTATAAAGAACTCAAAATTTATGATAAAATTTACTTATTATTAATTTAATTGTTATTAAAAAAGCTATATGGAGTGACATGTGGATTCCAGTGCAGTTTAACCTTTTACCGGCGCGCCGTTGTATTTGTACAACACTCAACTGTTCTCTCTCTCTCTCTCTCTCTCTCTCTCTCTCTCTCTGTCTCTCTCTCACTTCCTGAGAGCTTCCCGAACAAATTGGCTTTTGCTATCGAGATATAACCCTCTATTTGCCACCAGCCAATTTTTCAACTAGGTAGGAGAGATAGTTTTGATTAAAAAATATTTAGTCCTCAGTGTACTCAAAAACAACAAGCGACCACTCTCGTTTGGTTTTTTCTCGTTCCTTTCTCGGCAATCTGATGAATTCAATATAATGCTGGAATCTTTTCATTTATACATTTTTTTTTTTATCTTAGTCAGCGAAATATTTATTATTCGGAATGTTTTGATTAGATGGAAATCCTATAAAATTTGAATACATTCCTCGAATTTGGTAGAACTAGGCGGGAAGAAAAAAGAACCGGAGAAAAACAAATAAAAATTTGGAATTGAATGGAGAGGAAATAGAAAATGTTCTAGTTCATGATACAGAAAACCTATGTCGAAGGTAGTAAGTAATATAGATGAGGGGGGAGGGGGAGTGCAGCCAGGGGATATCTACATTTTATTTGTAAAAATCATTCCTCAAAAAAAAAAATTTGTTTAAAGTAATTGATCATAAAAATGACCAGTTTAAACCTGTAATATTGTAAAAAAAAAAATTATCTAGTTATAAATTAGTTTTTTATTATTTTCAGTCATAAACATATTTTAAAATGATATTTTCTTAGGTAATATTCAGTACATATATTCTACTATAAATGTAGAATGGTCAAAATATTTTATTTAATAGATTTAATACAAAATTTGGAAAAAAAAACCGGATAAAAAAAGGGTGTTGTACTTTGTACAATCCGCGACCGCTGTGTTACAGAAATTGGCGCGATCGGTGGAAGGTTTAAAAAAACCAACCGATACGTGACCATTGTGTAACAGAGGTTTGCAATGGTAAAAACTATGAAACTCAACTGTACTAAATTTTAACTATAACATCTTCATAGTTCTCGAAAAGTTATAATAATAGATTTTACTAAAATAATAATTAAAAAATATATTCATGAGAGCCAGAAACAAGGGTTTTCCACATTGGTATATACTTTTATGGTTATAAATTAAAATCCACATAATAATAATAAAAAAATATTGTAATGCACGATAGAAATAATTTTTTTACATTACATTTATCTTGAAAAAAAACTACAAATCCTACAAAAGAAAATGAAAAAAAGCTGTTTGACTAGGTACAAGAGTTTCAATTACATCCTTCAGGATTCACTTTAGCGAAATATTTGTAGGTATATAAAACAAGACGACACTAAATAAGCTTCACTCCAAAAACTATTCTCAGCATTTTTGAATTTTATTATAAATAGTTAATTCCCACTCCCTTACTGATTTTACTACCAATTATGGAAGTGTAATAAGAAGATCAATATCAACAAAAGGAGGAATGACAAAATAAAAGACGTTATTTTGATATTTTAATGTTCCTTAATTGTTGCAAGAGCTGTTGCATAATCGTATAGTGAAGTGTTTAAGAATTATACATATTTAACAATTATTTACATTTATGTTTAACAATAATATCCTGACTTTGCTAGTTTCCCATAAAGTACTTTATTTATAAACTTTGTAATTTTAGTTTTTTTTAGTAATGGTGGTGGATAATTCTTTTTAATAAAATTCTTTTATTTCATTTCTTATAAAATTTATTAATGTTATATTTTTTTTTCTAGATTCTTCAATTTACCTACACCGTTGCAACTGTGATGTCGGGATTTACGGAATAAAGACTGAAGTACTCAAGAATATTAAAGTTACAACATATTGTATAAAAAAAAACAAAACAGTTTGATGTATGATTTATTTGTATTTGATATGGTTTAAGTGTTTATTAATTAGAGCATTGTTTGTAAATATAGTCTTAAGAAAGCTTACTATTAATCACTATGTTTTTTAATCAATTTAATTCACTTATTTGTATTTATTACAAAATATAGTACTTAGAAAATAAAAATATTATATAAAAACTTTGCATCATTAATATTAATATTTACGCAATATTTTCAATAAAATAAAAGTAGTTGCAGAAACATTTTTACATGAAATATTATAAAGAATAAAATATGAAAGAATTGATTATTTAAAAGGATGATTTATATTTAAAATATTATAAAAACTACTTTTCAATAATATAAATTGATTTGTCCTCTTCTTTCTTTAGTATTTCTTTTATTTCAATCCTCTCTTTAAATTTGCATTTAAATTGAAATTAATAATGTAGCCAAATAAATGCTAAAAAACAATTCTAATATATATATATATATATATATATATTATATTATATATATTATATATATATATATATATCTATATATATATATATATATATATATATATATAATCCATTTCTATTTGCTTGAAGTAAATACTTCGTTATTCTCTAAACAAGTCGTTGTTTATATGATACCGGTGTGTATTGTTTATTTTTTTAATTTTAGCTATGTCCACCTAGATAGACGAATCGTCCCACTATGCAACAGTCTGTTACAGAGGAAAATATAAAGATTCAAATTAACTAGTTGGCTCTGAGAAACATGATCTTTGAATTAGGAACGGCTTTAAACTTATTAGATTCGAGTCCATTCGAATGTTACTGGTGAAGTTTTGAAGGTTTTTCGATCTGAAATGTTAAAATACCCACGCCAGCAATCTCGATGTTTATGCTTTAGCTAGGAATGACAACGATTTTTACACGTGGGGCTGGCGTGGCTACTTCACGGGATTTAAACAAAATTTTACATATATGTATATGATCCGATAGTAAATTTAACCATTTCTGAGGTGGAAAAGAACATTTAGGTTCGGGCAAATAAATGCCCGATTTATTAAATGATAAAAAAAAAATGAAATATTAAATAATTTTTGGAGCTTCCGAAATTTCGAACATCACTAATCCATACTAATACATATATGGACTTGCCATTCATAGTCTAGGAAGGTTTAACAGTAATAAGACTTTTAATCTACAATATTTGTGGCAGATTCGAGGTATGCCACATTGACATATATTGTTATGGTTTTAAAAATAAAAATCTAACTATTTGAAATCAATAAAATTATTTCTGCCAAACAAACATTATTACCAAATCAAAATGACGATCCTTTTTTTTTAGTTTTTTTTTAGTAATGGTGGTGGATAATTCTTTTTAATAAAATTCTTTATTTCATTTCTTATAAAATTTATTAATGTTATATTTTTTTTTTTTCTAGATTCTTCAATTTACCTACACCGTTGCAACTGTGATGTCGGGGGGATTTACGGAATAAAGACTGAAGTACTCAAAATATTAAAGTAACAATAGATTGTATAAAAAAACAAAAAAAACAGTTTTGATGTATGATTTATTTGTATTTGATATGGTTTAACTGTTTATTATTAAGAGCATTATGTTTGTAAATATAGTCTTAAAGAAGCTTACAATTAATCACTATGTTTTTTATCAATTTAATTCACTTATTTGTATTTATTACAAAATATAGTACTTAGAAAATAAAAAATTTATATAAAAACGTTTGCATCATTAATATTAATATTTACGCAATATTTTCAATAAAATAAAAGTAGTTGCAGAACATTTTTTTACATGAAATATTATAAAGAATAAAATATGAAAGAATTGATTATTTAAAAGGATGATTTATATTTAAAATATTATAAAAACTACTTTTAATAGTATAAATTGATTTGTCCTCTTCTTTCTTTAGTATTTCTTTTATTTCAATCCTCTCTTTAAATTTGCATTTAAATTGAAAATTAATAATGTAGCCAAATAAATGCTAAAAATCATTCTAATATATATATACACTCCCAGTCATAACAATCGCAACATCTATAAATTTTGGTTTTTCGAGCCTAGCCCACGATTCATTTTACCTTCTTATAATGGAATTAATTTATAAATTATCTCATGAGGGACTGTGGGGATTATTCACCCCTTTGTAACTCACTATTTGTCAACAAACGAAAGATTAAATGAATTTCTGGATTGATTACACTTCCTCTCTCAGTCTGTATTAACCTTTACTTTGCCCTGTGCATCAGTCTCTTTCTTTTTACATTATTTTTGTTTTTATTCAAATGATAATGAGTCGTTTAAGCCGTGATGATTCAGTGAGAATAATAACTCATTACGAAGAAGGAATATCTTTGCGAAACATCGCTAATCGCCTTGGATTTCCTTTCTTTACTGTTTCAAGGGCCATTCACTCGAGACGACCAAAATTCAGGACGTTCGAGTGTCATTAATCCCGTTGATGATCTTTTTATCAAAATGCAAGAGCTCAGAAAACTTAGTTCAACAGCTTCAATCATTAAAAACTTGATTGCTGGTTCCGAGGGATAGCAATCTCAGAGTCTACTGTTAGAACAAGACTGAGAGAGGCAAACCTTTCGTCCAGAAGGCCTGTGAAAGGGCCTCGTCTTACTGCAGAACACCGTAAACAGAGACTACGATTTCCAATAGAACACCCAAGCATGGACTGTATTCACAGATGAGGTGAGGGTGGCTCTAAACAGTCCAAAAGGTCGTGAGAGAGTATGGAGAAGACCTGGAGAATGGTACAGTCAGTGCTGTGTGTCAGACACTGGGGCATTTGGAGGGGGCTCGATCTTGTTCTGGGGTGGCATTTCTAGGAGGCACGTACAGAGTAAGTACCAATTCAAGGAAGCACATTAAGGTATGTGGAAATGATTTTACAAGATCATGTAATGCCATACATGTCATTCATTAGTCCTGAATTATTGCTGATGCATGATAATGCCCGGCCACATAAGACAACTTGTGTTTCTATGTACCTCAACGCAACATGTATCCGATACTTAGAGTGGCCAGCAAGTCAACCCAATTGAGTATGTGTGGAGCAATCTTAAAAGAAAGGTTCGGTTACGGGATCTTCGCCCTACACTTGAAAAGCTTGAGATAGCTGTGTTGGATGAGTGGGACAATATTACCCAAGATTTCATTTAATATATTTTTAGAAGTGTGCCAAAAAGGATCGAAGTTATTACTAAAGCCAGAGGGATGCAATACCTCTTATTAATTTCGTTCTGAACCAAAAAATTAAAAAAAGGAAAACAAAAAATATAAAAAATACTTACTTGGTATATAGGCTTCTATTAACAGGTGTATAATATTACTGGTATAATATAATAATTATTGATATTGATGTTTTCACAACAAAAAAAAGCAATTATACTGAATCCTTGATATGATGGATTGCTATGCTTACATTTCTGTTAATTCATTTCTATTTGCTTGAAGGAAATACTTCGTTATTCTCTAAACAAGTCGTTGTTTGTTATATGATACCGGTGTGTATTATTTACTTTTTTTAATTTTAGCTATGTCCACCTAGACAGACGAATCGTCCCACTGTGCAACAATCTGTTACAGAGGAAAATATAAAGATTCAAGTTAACTAGTTGGCTCTGAGAAACATAATCTTTGAATTAGGAACGATTTTAAACTATTGGATTCGAGTCCATTCGAATGTCACTGGTGAAGTTTTGAAGGTTTTTCGATCTGAAATGTTAAAATACCCACGCCAGCAATCTCGATGTTTATGCTTTGGCTAGGAATGACAACGATTTTTTCACGTGGGGGGGCTGGCGTGGGTACTTCACGGGATTTAAACAAAATTTTATATATATGTATATGATCCGATAGTAAATTTAACCATTTCTGAGATGGAAAAGAACATTTTAGGTTCGGACAAATAAATGCATTTCACGATATTAAATTAGCTGAATACTTAAAAAAAAATGAAATATTAAATAATTTTTGGAGCTTCCGATATTTTGAACATCACTAATCCATACTAATTATTACACGTATGGACTTGCCATTCATTGTTCTAGGAAGGTTATAACAATAATAAGACTTTTAATCTACAATATTTAGTGGCGGGATCAAGGTTTGCCACATTGACATATTTTGTTATGGTTAAAATAAAAATCTAACCAGTTGAAATCAATAAAATTATTTTCTGCCAAACAAACATTATTACCAAATCAAAATGACGATCCTTTGCTTTTTGATATTTAGCGTGATAATATGAGGGGTCTTTAGTTGTATCCGACTGATAATGAGGTTTCCGATTTCATTATAGTCTCTGTCCATCTGGATCACCAACTGTTATATTAAAATTAAAACTTTTTTTTTTTTTTTTTTTTTTTTTTTTTTTTTTTTTTTTTTTTTTTTTTTTTTTTTTTAAGCCTAAGACTTCCATTGAAGTCCTATACTGACCTGGGTGGGAAGGTGAAGATTCATTTCGTGGGTCCGCCACGAAATAAATTTTAAACCGCCCAGGTGGGATTCGAACCCACAACCTTCTGGTTACGAGCGCGCTGAGACCCTCGCCTCAACTCACACGGCCATTGAGGCCCTAAAATTAAAAGTTGGATGTCCATTAATCCTGCTGTGTAATCTACAAAAACCTAATCAGTGCAATTTCAACCAGATTAAAAATTACTGATAAATAATAAAAACTTCCTTTTAACTGATATAATTTAAATTATTTTGGTTTAGTTTTTAATTCAAATTTTCAAGTTTATACGATTAAAATAAAAATACCTCTAGTAAATGTGAAGATAATGCTCTAATGTCATGTCAATTGCTTGCTATGCAGCTACCTATTGTTAGCTCCAGTCTTGTGTATACAGTGAACAGTTTTAGTTTTAATACCGTGCCCAATACAACATGATTAGACCCTGCCCTATTCATAAGGGCAGCGTCTGATATTGACTTTTATTTTTCATTTTCTTCTTTTGTCTTTTTTGTTTTCTACTTTTCTTAAGGTAATGGATTTTGTGCTTCATATAGTGAAGAACAATGGGAAGAGGTACACAACTCAAAAGATACGAAAAGAAAAAGATTAACCTCTAACAAAAATATAGAAGGTACGTCAATACTAACAAAAACCATTTACAATATGAGCGATGAGGAAGAGGATATTCCAAAAGAATGCTTAAATCAAGCTAATAAGAAACAAAAAATTCCACCGATTGTCCTTTATAACAATTCAAAAAATATAAAAGCTCACTAGAGTATTTAAATAAGAATATAAAAAAATCAATAGCGTTAACAAAGTCGGAATTTCCTTCCGCCATCTTAAAACACTTAAATAGTCGAATATTTCAAAACCAGTGTCCTTAAAAGGACAAAAAAACCCACCGATCTTAAAAAACCGCTAAATATTTTAAAAAGAGTATCCAGGAGGACAACAATGGCGGAAGTAATCCTTCGGATAACTTAAAAAACCGTTTAAAAAACATATTACCCTTTTATGCAGTAATAAGAAGTTCTTGTTTTACCAAAATAAGATTATTGCCAATCTGAATTAGTAAGGTTATGATCTATTTCTTGCTCATAAACATTGTTAGATATTGTGGGTTTGATGGGTCAAAGAGCTTTTGACAGTATCTGGCATAAACGAGCTAATATTCCACACTGACAATTTTTCAACCATATTTAATAGCACTTATAAAATCATATTTCACAAACCGCGCGATAAAAGTATCTATATATGGCCACTACTCCACAGAACGTACACTTTCCGCCGGTCTCCCTAAGGGCGGGGTTTGTCTCCAACGCTTTACATTATTTACATAAATGACATACCTAATTCATGCAAAGTTCAAAAATCTCTGGTTTGCCGATGATACGGCTTTTTACACTTCAAGTTACAGACCGGACAAAATCACTAATAGACTGATTAAAGCACTAAAAAAAAAAAAAAATAGAGAGATTTTACAATAAATGGAAAATAAAAATAAATCAGGAAAAAACACAAGCCTATACTATTTATAAAGCGACGGCCAAGCAATATTCCCCAACAGACTGTCAACAGAACGCCTGGTAACTTGGTCAAACTCAGATCAAATATTTAGGACTCAAGATGGATGGATAAAGGACTGACGTTTACTTCACACACTGATTATGTGTGTAATAAAGCAAACAGGGCTCTGTGTACTATATACTATATACTTTAATAGGAAATCTAAGCTAAGCACAGATAATAAACTATTATTGTACAAAGCTTGCTTAAGATATATATTAAACATACGCAAGCCCTATATTTAGTTTTATGTTTAAAACAAATCATAAAAAACTATGCATTCTACACAAAATTGAGATTTTACATAAAGAAACTGTGTATACCTTATATTAAAGTTTTTATTGAGAAAATATGTAAACATTTTTATTAAGTGTAAAAAGACAGTAAAACCAAACTCATACAAAATATAGGGAACTACACAAAAAATAGTACAAAGCGATTTGTGCATAAAATAACTAAGCATTTATTATTGTAATATATCAATCTAATTTATTTATTGTTATTTTAAATATGCTTGTAGCATGTATATGTATAAAAATTTGCATAAGTATGTAGGTAGGAATGAGTATGTATGTGTGAATATATATAATGTATGTATGTGTGAATATATATATCTATATATATATATATATATATATATATATTATATATATTATATAGATTTAAGAACGTGTAGTCACAAATTTTTGTTTATTTTATTACTAGGATGTATATTTTTCTGTTTATTTTGTTGAAAGCTTTTTTTTTTTTTTTTCATATATTTTTTTTCATTATAAATTATGATTACATCATATATATTTAGGTTGATTATTAGTATTGTATTTTAAGTTGAGTCTGGTACAGCATGTAATTTTGTGAATTGTAAAAAACAAATTGTATAAGAAAAAAAAAAATTATGCCTTTTGGAGTGCTAATCCGAATCATAAGTTAGCTACCGTCATAAGCAGCTGTCACCTTCATACCCAAATCGCATAAGAAACGCCCAAAATACGGGTTATTTTCGAATAACCGAAGAAAATCATAACTTTTTCGGAGAAAGTCTTCAGGTATTCAATGTAGACGGAACTAATAATAACAAAATAACCAAAAACAATTTTTGATTTTGGACCATTTTTTGCGAAGTTGTGGTCTTGGGAAAATTGTAGAAATTGGCCAACTTGCGTCAGCCCACTTCTCTGCGAAACACACGTTTTGTCGTAATCTTTAACGCTTTAAATCTAAATCTATGAGTCCGATCCAAAAAAAAAAAAAAAAATATTCATCCTAAAGCTTGGTTAAATTTGTAATATGACCTACATATTTTATTTATATTACATTCCCTGAAACACCAACGCCCGCCACTGAACAGGGTCATAATTGCCATATTGTTCCTTACATAATTTAGCGTGCTAGAAGTAGGGGCTTTTCACGAGATTTTAATAACAAATGATATATCTCGGGTCTAATAGTAAATTGAAGATTTGAGATAGGAAAAATAAATTTGGAATCAGACAAATATTCGTGGATACATGAAATCCTATCTCTATATATTTTTAAAAAAAAAACAACCGTGTTGTGGGCAGTATTACACCATATAACACCCTGTGTATATCACTGTGACATGAGACAATTTGACAACTACGCCGGACTAACCTTTCTCACACCGAAGCCTTCACCCTATTCCTCGGTACCCTCCCTACTCCAACCTATAGGTTTAAGTAGCTGGAAAGTTTTTCAGAGGAAGACATTTACATTGACTTGTAGCCATGATACTAGGTGCTTATATGTAACTGTCAGTAAATAAAGTATTTCTTTTCTATGACTTCACTATTTGTGTTCGTGTCTCGCATTTGACGTACTTCACGGCGAATTAAATGTGAAAGTTATATAATTTTTTTACAATAAGAACTAAAATAGCTTTTAGATTTAGGTTTCTGAGGGTATAATTATTCTGTATCCAAGTTAATATATAGGATAGAACGCGCAAAATGTTTCGTAGCATGTCGATCATTTGGACGCTGGGGGGGGTTGTATTTTCTGTTTATGCTTTGTAATTGTACATAAAACGTACAGTAAATAAATTTCAAAACTGACTAACAAAAATACATGAAGCTATAATTTTTATAAAATAAAAAAAACTAAATATAATTATTCATTCAATAGAACTTTACCAGAAAATGTCAAAAATGGTTTTCTTCAGAAAAATGAGTTGGTATAAAATAAATTTGTTTTAGCTGATTGATTTTAGATACAACTACTTCTTTGAAAATTAATTTATCAGCCTCTGTTTAATGAAATATTAATGGTAATTGTTGACAATCCTTCTAATTTTCTAGTCTAAGGGTTTATTTTATAAATGAACTACTTAAGGGAAGAAACACGATGAATTTTCCCAATTAATCACAGAAACCTTACAAGGATTTAATTATTACGATTCTAATCCCTTTGGTAATGGAACATTAATAAGAAACTAGATTCGTCAGGAAGGATTGGTATATTGCTTGCCCATGCGCTTCAGTGTTTCAGTGCAATTCTTACAGTGAACCATGGGCCACCAAGCTTACATCAAAGACTCAGGATATCCTCGACAGCTTAAGTAAAGATATCAAGATCTCACGGGCTATGGAAGATCATCAACACGACTTTCAGGACGAAAGGGAAGAAGAACGGATCTGGAAGTTCCAAGTCTTTACAAGCTCTATTGCTATTAGTGCCCGCCCATCATCTGCCAGTACGTAGCACTCGTAGCTATTTGAAATCGACATTCAGAAAGCTACAATTTTAAATTTCCATGCCTTGCCTCCTCTTCAGACTTTGTGTAACAAATTGTTTTCTGGTTTAACATTTAAGAGCCTGTGCAAGTTATACAACTTAATGAGAAAAGATTTTCTAGAAAAACTTTGCCCGATATCGATCGAGAAAAACAGTTTAAATTAATATTTCGCAGGATAAGCAAACTTTTGCCAAAATAAGATTTGGTTTAAAGTCTTGTCATCGTTATTTTCTTTGGATTGTCTGTTGTAGTATTCTTTTCTGGTATTTGCTGTCGACTATATTCTATAATACCACACAGGCAAGCATGTCGGCGGTCAAAACCTGGAAGGAAGAAGATTCACAGACTGGCTTGTAATCCGGACCCATTGGACACTTTCTCGTGCAGGAACTAGTTCTTTGCCTTTACGAAGGGATTTTAGTAACGTGGTGTGGTGCTTTCTTATTGTTGTTTTATGCGGTCCCTATCTTTACCCGCTTGATGTGTCTTTTGTGCTCCAAATTTGAGTTGTTAAAGATCACACGTTTGCAGCTTTCAAGATAAACCTATAAATATGAGCCAACATTTTACTGAAAAAAGAAAACAGATAACTCAATCACTATACAGAAGCGCTGCCAAAGACCATCAGAAACTTTGAAGGTATTTTTTGTAATTGTTTATAGGAACTATCTACATAAAACTAATAAATAAATACCTACTATATATGGTCTTGTACAAAAAATTGAGAAACTTCTATATTTTCAGA